>OX941086.1:8705000-10032500 GCA_954870635.1 Arctium minus | reverse complement strand
TCCATATCTATTAACATATCATATTCGAATGTATTAAATGGTTTTAATGATGCTCGATGTAAATTTGATAGCAATTCAACATGCTTAATAAAGTTCAACATCGACATAGCTTGATACATATTTGATTAAGGTTGATACGTGCTCGATGCTGACAATGATGACATATATGAGTCAACTATGATGCGACATATGATGTTGCTCGAAGGGAATAAATGTTTTGTAAGGCTGGTAAGAAGATGTTTGGCTGCTTTGGTAGCTACAATCGAGGAGTCTATCGGAAGACTTCGTCTACCAAAGGCCTTACTCTATTTCTTTTCAAGAATAACAACCTTATTCAGTAACTATAGTAAGGAAAAAAACATTCCATTGGTAAAGGCTTCCTTTACAAAATAAACCTTACAGACCCCTTATATTATAATATATTGAGTTTACAGAATGTAAAATGGCAAATATATTATCATTGATCGTACCTTGCCACTCTACAATTCCATCATCTCTTGTTCCATGAAATATATACTCGATATATGTTCTATAAGAATTCGATAAAGTTAGATGTTGTTAAAGATATCTGAGAGAACCGAGTTACTTCTGTTGGATAGCCTAATCAATGTTTTGAGGTGGGGAGGTCTTCACGAGGGTGGAAGGCCAACATGAGATTGTAAGCAAGAACTAGTTAGCTCCAAATGTAGCAAAAACATTGGAGCATTAAGAACATATGAAGGATAAATATATTTAGTTGACACTAGTTAATGATGTTGATGGTTGTTGGACTAATCAAACTCTTCAGTATGTATCAACTCAATGTACTTATCATTCATATGTTTAGAGCGGGTCCAGGAAGTACCGGAGAACCCGATCCACATCCCTATCCCCATCTCGTCCCTATCGAGGAACAAGATCCCCAACAAGGAATCAAATATTTTTTCCCATCTACTCTTGTGTTCGACTTTCATGTCTATATTTATTTTTATTTTTGAAAAAAATAACAATATATTATAAGGAGATATGGCAAAATGAAAAAAATATATTACATTTAAAAAAAATCATCAAATACTACATTTTTGTATAAATGTAATCAACTACAAATTATTATAAATACTCATGGTTTTTCTTTTAGATGTCTCAAATTAATGATTATTTTTTACAAAACAAACATATTCATCTTATTTAATTTATTAAAAGGTGCAACAATTGAAAATATTAAATTAGGACACAAGTTTAAACCGTAGACTTAAGAAGGGTTTAAAGCTAAATCAAATACAACAACCCAAATAAGAGGGGAAATGGTTAAAGAGTTACAACCAAGAAATGGACGGTAGCCAACAACCTATTAATTATCTAAACCAATTCTAGACTTAGATTATAACCGGGTGTTGCTACAAATCCCAAAAGTATACTAGTCAAAGTAACTCCACACATGTCTTCTAAAAGATGATATCCCCAAAAGTGCCTCTACTGGTTACATCGCTCCACTTAAACCTTGGGAGCCCTACTGCTAAGCGATCCTGATATACATGTCATTTGATAAAAAGTGTTAAACTTAACGCCTAACACTTCAAGAAAAGTTATAGAGTAAAGCTATAAAACATTAAAACTGAAAGCATAGCTTTAATAAAAATATTTCACATATTTAAAACCACATTTACCCTTGGAAGGCCACAGAACATCATAAGATGACGGGGGAGACCCGAGTCACCATTGACAATGACGGAACACAAAAGTAAGTCGCATTACAATGTTCTAGAGCTTCTATTATGGTAACATTAGTCATCGAGTTCTGTAACACCCTAAAAATATAAGGCAATAAAAAAAATTGAAAATTCAACAATTTGACGCCTAAAAAATGGAGCCATTTAAAACCTGAATATCTGCAACAACACCATTCTATGCATAAATAATCACCCAAAGAGGGGAAAGGTAGAATAGGAGTTTACAAGAATTTATAAATAGATACTTAAACAACAACCTACTAATCTAGACTAATGAAATCTAGATTACGGACGGGTGTTGCTAGATCACCAAAAGGGTTTTATATGTCCAAAAAATCTCCAATGTCTCCTCTCTATACCGGGCTCCAAAAGTTGCCAATGCCGGCAATGAGCACCATGCTCACAAGCTTGCCACTCCGTTATTCTTATGACCTGCTACACAAGCCACATTTAAGAAAAGTGTTAGGCTAACTCCTAGTGAGTTCATACAGTTTGTAAATAATCATAAGCGTAAAATCAAAGACGTGCATCCTGTTACATCACTATATAAGTCTCTTAAATTTCCATTTTTACCCAAACGTACAAGCATCTTACGATGACGGGGGAGACCTGATTTCCATGATGGTGACAGAACACAAAAGTAGGTCACACAATCACGTTCAAGAGCCCCACTACAAAACAATGATCAATCAATTGCTTCTAGATTTCACTCAACTCAAGAAATTGCAATTAACGGTCATTGACCGTTGCCCGGCTTGGAAAGCCCACAAGTATTACCCATTGTGACCCCATGCCTATTTCTTGGTAGCGTATGGAATTCCACCTTCCAACAATATCGCATAACCCATCTCAATGGTTGCAAGATCTTTCACAAAGTTTATTGAAAGTAATTTCATCATTATTAACCATAAAACTCTACACATACTACCTTTCACGCATCATTTTGTCATAGATAATATCAACCCACAATTAGCATAAAGCACACAAAGAAGGGTACTCATGTTAATCCCACCACAAGTGCATCCACTATTTCTTTTATAACCCCATGATATATATATATACACATACCTATATATACACATACCTATATATATACATATATATATATATATCCCAACAATGCTCATAAAAATAGTAGAAGCCCTAAAATCCCCAAATGTATAAATTAGGTCAAGAATCATTAAACATAAACATATAATAAAGAAAGTTTAGAACATCAAAATAATAATGGTTAGGCATGTGTAAGACTTGGGGAAACAAGATGGACTCACCTTGTAGGTTTGATAAAACCTAAAACCCTAGAAAGGAGAGGAGTAGGTGGAACTTTGAGTGAGGACTTGAAGATCCCCTAGAATGTGCAAATGGAAATCCTATATCATCACCATAAATGATCTTAGGTCAAACCCACCAAGAATTTATGAAGAGAGATGATTAGGGTGGAACCTTACCTCTTTGGACCAAGGAGAAATTGGCCAGCTAAAAGGAAATGAAGTTATAAGCCTTAGAAAAACGGGCTGAGCATTTAATACCCAGATCACCGCCGGCGACAATGCCTAGACGATAGTGACATTGTCACTATCGCAAGGCACAATCGCTCCGTATGTACCGCAAGTGTTCAAGCCCGTGCAACCTTGCCATGGCAAGTATGACCCGGGCACTCTCGTCGGGCATACTCGCGGAGTATGTACTGAGACGGGTTTTCTCCCTGCGATAATGTCATCTGCGACTATGACATAGGCATAATCGCCGGTCATAGTCGCCAGCCTCGTATCGAGCCCAAAAATGGGAAATTTTCAATCAGAAGGTGGCCGAGATCGATCAACGAACATTTAGGATTATTTACTCTTAAAGATCTAACCGTAAGGTAAGACTTCACCAAAAGATATACAAATAAATTACCTTCTCAGATTTTGGGGTGTTACAAGTTCAACCACCTAAGGTTTGTAGTTCGAGTCCCCAATGAACTAAGAAATGCTATTTCGTTAGAAATAACATATTATTACGGGTCACATAGTCATCGAGTTCAACCACCCACGGTCTGTAGTTTGAGTCCCCCGATGATATAATCTTGTATCTAGCCAAGGTGTGAGAGTCATTATCCCATTTTATCACCATAATTCGACTTTTATTCCTAGGGATCCATTGCATCTTAGTCTAATATTTATATCAACTAAATCACATCCAACATATGAACATTTATTTGCAATTAGACATTATAAAGGGTAAAATCCCCTTTTATTAGCCAAGTCAAAGATATGGCCACTATACATTTGAGTTCCAAAGTTCATCAAAACCATGAGATGATTTTCTTTCATGTATGTAAAACCATTGTCCCCGCTTGTTACATCAAAATCCATAAAGTTCCCTAAAATCCCATATTTGACCTAGTTGGTCCAAAATCATTCAAATGTGAAATACATGAAATCAAAAGTTCACGGAACCAAAATAAGACATTTTAACATGTATGTAGTTTTGTAAAAGTGTAGGATGAACTCATAAATGATAGTATTTGGGTAAAAACATAGAAATCACGAAAACCCCAAATATAGATATGAGAGGTTTGAATCTTGAGTCTTAGCTTGAATCCTAGCTTTAGATGATGATTAAACCCCTTAGATTGGTTGGAAAAGTGGAGTAATTGCTCCCAAAGTCGTATTTAATGAGGAGGGAAGGAAGAAAAACGAGAAGGAAAGGTGTAAGATGAGAAATGGGTTAAATCTTCAAAAATTGAGAATTTAAATGCAGGTCAGACACTTGCGCGACCTCAAGTTGCGCAGTAGGTCGCGCGCATCACCTGTCTGAACTACAGTGAGTTAGGCGACTACCCACGCGACTTCAGGTCACGCAAGTTAATGCCTTTCGTTTCTTGTTCATTTTTTCAATTTTTCTTGCGAGGCTTTCCACTAAAACTTTACCAAAACCAAAACTCATTAAAAAACTGATTTTAACTCGAATGATGAAACATTTGAACAAGGAAAAGATGATAAAAATTCCAGGTATTATATAAACCATAAAGAATAATTAGACTATAAATTAGATAAAAGAAGTTACAAAATTTTCATGAGGTAATATATAATTTATTATATGTGTATATATATAATTTATTATTAATATTAATTATATAATGTGTCGAGTTCAGGGTTAGGTACGAGTTCAGGGGACTAAGGGGTATCCACATCCCCGCCGCATTCCCCGGTTTCTATATTTGGGGATTAGTCGTCCCCATCTGCAGTCAACTCGGGATTCCTTGCTCAAACTAGGTTCAAGTATTGGGTGGGTACAAGTTTTTTTCTTTGCCATCTCTACCTATATTCTTTATGTTTCCCCAACGTTTTTGCCACATTGTGGAATTGACTAGTTATTGCGTACAAGTCCGACCTTTCACCTTTTGTATACCTTCACAACTCCCTAATATGTAAAATGGGATGCAAACTTGTGTTTACTTGGGGTTGCGGACTATAATAATTTTTTTAGGAAAACATATAATATTAACATTTATGAATATGTTACAATTGGATAATTAATCAACGTCTTCAATCATCTTCAACACATCCATCCATGGCTATATATGGGAAGGTATGGTGAAGACGGTTGATGACGTTGATTATTCAAACAATAAGAACCATTCAGATGAATTTTATAATTTACGACTATCGAACTACTCTACGTCGAGCTCTAGAGTAGCATAGTGTTACAAGAGAAAAAAAATACAAATCTATAAATTATACTTAAATATTTAAAATCTATAAATTATACTTAAATATTTAAAATCTATCTTTATATCTATTGAAATTTACAACATAAAAATTTGAGTAAGTTACATGTTTCGTCCCTGTGGTTAGGTGGTTTTAACACTCTACGTTCCTTTATTGAAAATTCAACGGACTAGGTCCATGTGGTTTTTTTTCATAACAAATTGAGTCCCTACGGCCAACTTCGTCTATTTTCTGCCGTTAGAGGCAAACATGTGCCCCTCACATGAGGGGCATGTTCGTCCATTCCATTCTTTCCTCTCATTGCCTCCTTTTAAAACCAGAAACCCTCGTCTCTCTCTCTCTCTCTCTCTTATATCATCAAATTTACTCTCATCTTCAACGACTCTCTCATCTCTCTCCAAATTCTTCTTTCCTCTCCAAATTAATGACATGTATCATCTCTTATTGCTTTTGTGGGGCACCTGCACTTACTCGAACATCATGGATATTGAATAACCCAGGAAGGCAGTTCTATTGTTGCTCTAAAAAGGTAAAAAAAATCATTTCTTCTCGATTTGTGGTTTGCCCTAATTGTTCTTCATCTTTGATTTGGGTAGGAACGTTCATGTGGTTTCATAAGTTGGGCTGAATCACCAGTTTGTTACCGATGTAATGCTATCATTCTTGGACTTTTGAGGTCAAAGGACATAGTTGAAGGAACACTCAAAGGGACTAAAAAATAAGCTCTGAAATGGAAGTTCTTGTTCTTCATCACTTGGATGTCAATAATGTACATTTTTTCCTTAGTTGATGTTATAGGACATAGTTTGGTTTTTATTGTGATGTAATATGTTAAATTTGGGTATCCAGATCATGTACTTGTGAGTTTTTGTATATGCAAGTGACAATGTTTTTTTAAGTAATGCAAGAGAATATTTGTTTGGTTTGTATCACTTGAAAAGGTTTTAACACTAAGTTCCCAATTTTGGATAGTAAAATGTAATTCAAGCAAAAATAATCCAAAGCAAGAAGAAAACAAACTTGTGTTTCATTCAATAAAGTTATTATCAATAATACAAAAACAGGACCACAAAAATATGCATACCATATTACAAGTTCACCCATAAACTAAGTATTAACACCATTCACTTATTTGGTATGAATGTCATAAAAAACCAACCCATAACATTTGAACTGTTGTACAAAAAAAATATATATATGCATACCAAACACCTAACTAACTTATACTAGAGGTCTTGTCCCTTGCATGTACTTGAATTGTGGCCTTGCTTCTTGCACTTCAAACACGTAAGTAACTTACCATCATTCTCAATTTCTTTCCTCCCTCAGTAATCTCCTGAACAATTTTTCTTCTCTTCTTCTTAGGTCTGCCAACTTGTGTGTGATGTGTTGGTGGAGTGAGTTTTGTTGTCCACTCAGACTTAGCCCACATCCTTCTTCCATTGATTGGCTCTATTTTAAAGATATAAACTTTCCTCCAAGTATCCAACCTGTAACTTTTGTCAACCTAATATTTAAGAGTGTGAACCTGTTTACTATTACGTGCCATGTTCCAAATCATAGCCACAACATGTTTATAAGAAACACTCGTTAATTCTCACCTTCTACAAGAATAACACTTGGTATTCATATGTATTATACATTGGTTCAACCAAAGCCCACTTACCTTATACTTGTTGGGCCCATTCTAAATAACATGGTACTTGACAACTTCATTTTTGGTATGATCCAACAATTTTCTTGCTGCTAGAGTTATAGGGTCATAACACTTCTCAATTACTTTCTAGACATTCACAATTCTTTTCGTTAGATAATATATTATGTACTCTAAGCATGCAATGAGTGGCTTATCCCTTGCATCAGTTAATTGTTTGTTGAACATTTCATAGATGTTCAACACCACATTTGTGTGACTCCTGCCTATAAGGAAATATATCATACAAAATTACTAACCGGTAATGTGGCCATAATTACAAGGGTATATATATATCATAAAAGTTAAGTATTACTAACCAGTGAAATGAGATCTGGTCTAGTGATGTGGCCCCATTCGCTTCAACCATTCATATAGTGCATGGTTAAGTTTTCTCACCTCATCCATCTCCTGGTCAAATTGATGGATAGTAATTGATGTTGCACACCTCTATAACAGATCTTTGAATTGTTTCCCTTTCTAAGCCAACTTCATGTTTTCATTGATGTGTCTTAAGCAAGATTTGTCTTATGCATTAGAGAATACCCTTAAAATAGCAGGTATGATTCCCTACATAACACAAAATTAGGTTCAAATTATTGTCAATATATAGAGTTAGTGAGTGATGTACATAAGTAAACCAACCTTTTGCATGTATGATATGAATGTGAAATTGGACCATGCATCAAGATCCAAATCATTTCCAAGATTTTCCTGAAACCATGTATACGAGCTAATTGTTTTCTCCTTAACAATTTGTAACACCCCAAAAATGGGACTAACAAAAATTTCCGAAAAAATAGAAATGTGGTATGCATAAATGCCAAAGCACGAGCTCATACAAAAGGAACAACAAATGCCTGTTAATTACAAGTTTGTAATAAGACACAATATTAGCTGACAACTCCCTAATCTAAGTCTCGCTAGACATAAGATTACAAAAAGGTTGTCAACTATGTCCAAAATGATTGTCTTCAATATTGGCATCCCAAAATGCTCCCAAGCTCACCACTAAAGTCTATTAAGCTTCCTTGGCGCTCGCGCCGCTAGAACCTGAGATACATACCAACAATCAAGTGTTAGACCAAACGGGTCTAGTGAGTTGCATAAAACATGGCATAATTATATAAAGCATGTTATGAACAATTATGACACTTCACTCACCAAAGTCCATACCGGGTCATTCATGGGGGAGACCCATCACACCAATGAGTTTTACATTAAGTCAATGTACCTTGATGTTCACTCGCTTGAGCAACATCCCGAAGGCCCGACACATTTCAAGACTACCTCCCAGGCATTACTCCAAATGGCGGAGGTCTAGGCGCATACCATTATGGTGGCACCTAAGACTACATCCTCCTAGAACTTACTCATGGTTCGTTATGTGTACTTACAATATCCGTCTCTACACATAATTCCATACCCATAAGATACATGTATAAGACTTCAACAATCCCAAGCATCATTTCGGTACAAAACTCTAAAATATGCAAATACTCAATATTATCCATGGCTCATCAAGACAAATATGTAGACATGCTCCAACATCAAGAATAATAATCTCATCCATGACCACAACCATATTCAAGGCTAAGATACCATCCATATCAAAATTAGCAGTTAGATCAAACTTATCAGGTGATCAGATCTTCTCATGAAAATGATGTATTAAATAGGAAAGCACATAAAATATGTATCTCATTTGAAAATAATACAAGAAATTCGCAAACTAGGTTTTATAGAAAACCCTAGAATGTTAGTGTGGTTCAAGAGGAGGAGAAAGTGATGAGAGGAGGTAGCTAGCACACCCAAAGGCCTTTAATGGAGACTTGAATGCTCTTCCAAATTTTCACCAACCTCAAGGAAGTGGATTAAATGTGATTAGGGTTTTGGGGGAGAAAAATCGCCCTTAAGCTTCTCTAGAATCGGACCAAATAAGTGAAGTGGGGAAAGTGGAGTCAAAGTGTCAAAAATCAGGTTTTTAAACCCTAACAGCCCGTCGGCGACAGTGCCCGGCGACTTTGACCATGGCATTGTCGCGGGGGCATAGTCGCGACCCCCAACCTGCCCGCGGTACACATTCCGCGATTGTGACAGGGCGATAGTGCCCTTGTGACTCTCGCGTGTCATTCTCGCCGGGGGTGTACCGAGACCACCCGCGACCTTGCCAAGCGACTATGACCAATGTCATAGTCGCGGTCATTATCGCCCCATCTCCAAAATCCCGTTTTTGGCGTTTACGATAAAATTAACCTACAAGGAAACTTATAACAATGACATTTAACATGGCATACCCATCATTACCAGACCAAGACAGAATCTTCACATAAAATATAACGAGGCCACATTAATAATTATGATTACTTACCTTATATTTTCCGGGTGTTACAATCCTCCCCACCTAATGAGGATTTCGTCCCCGAAATCTTAAACACTAAAATAAATGAGGGTATCTCTTCCTCATGTCCTCCTCCGATTCCCACGTCACATTAGCACCTCGATGGTGCTTCCATTGAACCTTCAACATAGTCACTTCTTTATGCCTCAATTGTTTCGTCTTTGACTCTAGGATAGATTCTGGTTCTTCCATGGTGATACTTTCAACATAACCCGGTCTCCCACTTGGAAGTCCACCGGTCTTCGCTTTTTGTCCGCGTAGCTCTTTTGTCGGTCTTGGGCCGCCTTCAATCGTTCTCGAATTCCCTTCACTTTATCGGACGTCGCTTGCACAATTTCCGGACCCGCAAATTGCTTTTCTCTGCCTCGAGCCAACACACCGGTGTCCTACATTTTTGCCCGTAGAGCGCCTCGAATGGAGTCGTCCCGATACTTGTGTGGTAGCTATTATTGTAGGCGAATTCCACTAATGGCAAGTGCGAATCCCAAGTCCCTCCGAAGTCTATGACGCACGATCGAAGCATGTCCTCGAGAGTTTGAATCGTCCTATCACTTTGTCCGTCGGTTTGGGGGTGATATGTCGTGCTCAAATTAACCTTCGAGCCCAACTCCCTTTGCAACCCATCCCAAAACTTGGAAGTAAACCGACTATCCCTATCCGAGACTATGGATAACGGAACACCGTGACGAGACACCACTTCATCAATATATAGCTTAGCAAGTTTTTCCATCGGTAACGTTTCCCTCATTGCCAAGAAATGAGCACTTTTGGTAAGCCTGTCCATTACCACCCAAATGGTATCATGTCCTTTTAAGGTTTTTGGCAATTTGGTGACAAAGTCCATGGTGATGTGTTCCCATTTACACTCTGGAATGGTCAAAGGTTGCAAGCTTCCATAAGGCTTTTGATATTCTGCCTTGACTTGAAGGCAAGTGACACATCTTTCCACATAGTTCGACACGTCGAGCTTCATTACCGGCCACCAGTAATGAAGTTTCAAATCTCTATACATCTTGGTGCTACCGGGATGTATGGAGTACTTTGACTTGTGTACCTCCGTCAAGAGCAACTCGTGGTTTCCCCCGATTTTCGGCACCCAAATCCTCCCTTGGAACAACTTGAGACCGCGGCTATCCTCCGATAATAAATCCTTTTGCTTCACCATGACTTCGGCCTTGAGATTTTCCTCGCGAAGGGCTTCGGCTTGGCTCCTCTTGATGTCCTCCATAAGACTTGATATCACTTCAATTTTAGCAAACGTGACTTGACTTTCCCCTCCGTAGCTCTTTCGGCTTAGGGCATCCGCTACCACATTGGCTTTACCGGGGTGGTAAAGCAATTCACAATCATAATCCTTCAAGAGCTCCAACCATCTCCTTTGTCGCATGTTAAGCTTTTTATGGTCAAAGATGTACTTCAAACTTTTATGGTCGGTGAACAACGTACACTTCGTCCCATAAAGGTAATGTCGCCACAACTTTAAGGCAAATACTACCGCCGCTAGCTCTAAATCATGCGTGGGGTAAATCTTTTCATGATCCTTGAGTTGCCGCGATGCATACGCGATCACCTTTCCCCTTTGCATTAAAACACACCTGAGTCCAAGCTTGGAGGCGTCGCTATAAACCAAAAAATCTTCGGATCCTTCAGGCAAGGATAGGATCGGTGCTTCGCATAATCTCTTTTGGAGGGTTCGGAAGGCTTTCTCTTGCGCCTCGGTCCATAAGAACTTTACATTCTTCCTTGTCAGAGACGTGAGTGGAGACGCAATCTTCGAAAAGTCTTGGATAAACTGTCGGTAGTAACCAGCTAAACCCAAGAAGCTCCTTATCTCCGTTGGGCTCGTCGGTGGTTCCCAATTCATCATTGCCTCGATCTTAGTCGGGTCCACCTTTACTCCATCCTTTAACACTACGTGGCCCAAGAATTGCACTTCTTGTAGCCAGAATTCGCACTTCGAGAATTTGGCGAATAGTTTCTCTCGTCGAAGGATCTCTAAAACTTCCCGCAAATGCTGCCGATGCTCCTCCTCATCTCGCGAGTAAATTAAGATGTCGTCGATAAAGACTATGACCGACTTATCTAGAAAGGGTAGGCATACTCGGTTCATCAGGTCCATGAACACGGCCGGAGCATTAGTCAACCCGAATGGCATGACTAAAAACTCGTAGTGACCGTACCTCGTCCGAAACACCGTCTTCGGTATATCGTTCTCTCTCACTCGCACTTGATGATAGCCGGATCACAAATCTATTTTGGAGAAACATCCCGCTTCTTGAAGTTGATCGAAGAGGTCGTCGATCCGGGGAAGCGGATACTTGTTCTTTACGGTAACTTTGTTGAGTTCGCAGTAGTCTATACACATTCTCATAGACCCATCCTTCTTCTTCACGAATAACACCGGCGCTCCCCAAGGCGACGAGCTCGGTCGTATAAATCATTTCTCAATTAGCTCTTGGAGTTGCGTCATCATCTCTTGCATTTCTGTCGGGGCTAAGCGGTAAGGAGCACGAGCAATCGGAGCGGCTCCCGGAGTAAGGTCGATGTGGAACTCCACTTGTCGTTCCAGTGGAAGTCCAGGTAGATCGTCCGGAAAGACATCCGGGTAGTCGCACACCACTTCCACTTCTTCTAATTTCTTCTTCTCTAGCTTCGCGTCGATCACATAGGCTAAGTACGACTCACATCCTTTGGCTAGGCTCTTGCGTGCCTTGAGTGACGATATAATCATATTGGTTCCTCGGTTCTTCTCCCCGTAAACCAACACTTCCCCACCCTTCGACAAGGGTATCCGAATCAACTTCTTAGAACAAAAGATGCTGGCGTCATGCTTAGCTAACCAATCCATTCCCACTATTACATCGAATCCCCCAATATTGGCCGGTAACAAATCTATAACGAAGGGCTCTCCATCTAACTCTAAGGTACATCCTACATAACAACTCCGAACAACCATATGCTCCCCATTGGCTACCTCTACCACTAGAGCATCAATCAACAAACTACAAGGAGTAGAGAGGTTCTTGCAAAAAGAGGTAGACACAAAAGATCGGTTCGCACCGGAATCGAATAAAACACGGGTAGGTAGAGAGTTCACTAGAAACGTACCCGACACTACGTCCGCCGCCTCCTTTGCTTCACTAGCCGTCATCTGGAAGGCCCGACTTGGCGCCTTTGGTTGAACTTCTTTCTTCGGTAAGGCCCCACCTGGCACCCCTTGGTTACCCCTTGCTAACTTAGGGCAATCGTGCTTGATGTGCCCCGGCTCTCGGCACTCGTAACAAACTCCCCGTGAGGGGAAATCCTGACTCATGTGGTCCTTCCGCCCACATTTGAAACATTTCATAGCTCCAGAAAACGGCCTCGGATTACACGGCCCGAAGTGCTTACTCTTACATTTGGGGCACCACTTCGCCCCCCGTCGTTGGTCAGTGTTCCTCCCCCCGTTAAAGGGTTTGGAAGATCGTACGGGCCCGGTTGGCCCCTCCCATTTACGCTTTTCGCCTTGAAATTTCTTCTCTTCTCTCTCTTGCAGAAGATCATCTTCCACCAACTGAGATTCCTCAATCACTTCCTTCAAAGTAGCCTTTTGGTCGTTCCTCACGCCCGTCTTCATCTCTGCCGGTAATCCCTTCACAAATGCCTTTATTTTGGACCCTTCGTCCGTTGCCAAATGTTGGACCAAACTGAGCTTGTCCAAAAATTGTTTGGCGTAATCGGCGACCGACAGATTACCCTTCTTCAGACTTCGGAACTCCTCCTCTATCTTGTCAAGCGCTCTCTCGTTACAATTTCTCCATGATTTTCTTCTTGAATGTTGGCCAAGTGAGCTTGGCCAAAACTTCCGGTGTAAGTGCCCTTCGGGTGACGTTCCACCAGCTCAGAGCATCACCTCTAAGCAGTTGAGAGGCAAATTTGACTCTCTGAGAGTCTGCGCACTCGCTTGACTCGAAAGCCATCTCTACATCTTGAATCCACTTCATGCAGCTAATGGGTCGGTCGTTCCAGTGAATTCCGGAGACCGACTGCATAGGAAGGTCTTGAAAGAACAACCCCCTTCTTTCCTCTTGTCGGCCCTGGTTGCATGCTCCTTTGTCCCGGGTGCATTAACGGCATCACCTGATCCCATCACTGCATTGTCCCCCACCGTCTCATGTCTTCGGTGGCTTGCATCTCGGTCTTCCAATACCTTCATGAGTCTTTCGTCCCTCTTGTCCATTGCAGAGTTCATCATCTGCATTATACTAGCCAATAGGACCGACTGAGGGTCCGCCTCTTGAATTACCGGGTTCTCAGCTTCCAAGTTCCCTTGAGGAATCGCATCTACAATCCCCTCTAGCATTGGGGGTATCGACGGAATGACTCGATCCGCCGTTGGATTCGCTTGTCGATTTGCCCCCGGGGCAGTTACACTTACCTCATTCGCATCCTCGGTCACTCCGACTCGGCTCCTCGTGTTTACCATTATGAACTATCACACCCGATAAGAATCATACCGGTTAATTCTTTAAAAGATAACCGGTTCCACACGTACTACTTACAAGGATCAAACATCATAACAACAACTTCAAGCGTGCTCACGTAATCATATATTCAGAACAACACTGGCCAAGTGAAATTGTGAACGTACTTTACACAAGAATTCTCGTTATCATTATCATAATTTCAATCAGTGCAATTTCCGAATCCCTACTACTCTCCCCACCTAAGAATGCTCTACCCAATTGGACAGTGATCCTATAAGCATAACCAATCTAAGTCTAGGTATGTTAAGGTCAACACCTAGTTCACTTAAACTAGAGCTCTGATACCAACTTGTAACACCCCAAAAATGGGACTAACAAAAATTTCCGGAAAGCACGAGCTCATACAAAAGGAACAACAAATGCCTGTTAATTACAAGTTTGTAATAAGACACAATATTAGCTGACAACTCCCTAATCTAAGTCTCGCTAGACATAAGATTACAAAAAGGTTGTCAACTATGTCCAAAATGATTGTCTTCAATATTGGCATCCCAAAATGCTCCCAAGCTCACTACTAAAGTCTATTAAGCTTCCTTGGCGCTCGCGCCGCTAGAACCTGAGATACATACCAACAATCAAGTGTTAGACCAAACGGGTCTAGTGAGTTGCATAAAACATGGCATAATTATATAAAGCATGTTATGAACAATAGTGACACTTCACTCACCAAAGTCCATACCGGGTCATTCATGGGGGAGACCCATCACACCAATGATTTTTACATCAAGTCAATGTACCTTGATGTTCACTCGCTTGAGCAACATCCCGAAGGCCCGACACATTTCAAGACTACCTCCCAGGCATTACTCCAAATGGCGGAGGTCTAGGCGCATACCATTATGGTGGCACCTAAGACTACATCCTCCTAGCACTTACTCATGGTTCGTTATGTGTACTTACAATATCCGTCTCTACACATAATTCCATACCCATAAGATACATGTATAAGACTTCAACAATCCCAAGCATCATTTCGGTACAAAACTCTAAAATATGCAAATACTCAATATTATCCATGGCTCATCAAGACAAATATGTAGACATGCTCCAACATCAAGAATAATAATCTCATCCATGACCACAACCATATTCAAGGCTAAGATACCATCCATATCAAAATTAGCAGTTAGATCAAACTTATCAGGTGATCAGATCTTCTCATGAAAATGATGTATTAAATAGGAAAGCACATAAAATATGTATCTCATTTGAAAATAATACAAGAAACTCACAAACTAGGTTTTATAGAAAACCCTAGAAACTTAGTGTGGTTCAAGAGGAGGAGAAAGTGATGAGAGGAGGTAGCTAGCACACCCAAAGGCCTTTAATGGAGACTTGAATGCTCTTCCAAATTTTCACCAACCTCAAGGAAGTGGATTAAATGTGATTAGGGTTTTGGGGAGAAAAATCGCCCTTAAGCTTCTCTAGAATCAGACCAAATAAGTGAAGTGGGGAAAGTGGAGTCAAAACTGTCAAAAATCAGGTTTTTAAACCCTAACAGCCCGTCGGCGACAGTGCCCGGCGACTTTGCCCATGGCATTGTCGCGGGGGCATAGTCGCGACCCCCAACCTGCCCGCGGTACACATTCCGCGATTGTGACAGGGCGATAGTGCCCTTGTCACTCTCGCGTGTCATTCTCGCCGGGGGTGTACCGAGACCACCCCCCGGCCCGCGACCTTGCCAAGCGACTATGACCAATGTCATAGTCGCGGTCATTGTCGCCCCATCTCCAAAATCCCGTTTTTGGCGTTTACGATAAAATTAACCTACAAGGAAACTTATAACAATGACATTTAACATGGCATACCCATCATTACCAGACCAAGACAGAATCTTCACATAAAATATAACGAGGCCACATTAATAATTATGATTACTTACCTTATATTTTCCGGGTGTTACACAATTGCATATGTAAGTGGGTAGATACCATTGTTTGCATCAATCCCTACATCAACAAGTAGTTGTCTAGGTGATAGCTAATTATCGCGTACTGCACAACGGGGGCACAATATTACCCAGTGAGAGCACAAGTATATACTTTTACTGGAATCGCTACAAGTAATATAATGGTACAAGTACCGAGTATCGTATCCACAGGGACTGACTTACTGAGAAACAGAGATTTTCATGAACTTCTTGCACAAGTTTCGAGTTGAGAAAAATATTTGTTTGGTGGTTGATTAATGCTAAACGTACGGAATAAACTTTATAATTAAAGAATGGGTACGGGTGTAAACTTTTCTTGAGATGGACGTAGTGACAAATGGTTAGGCCTTTTGTAGTACGGAAAGTCTATAAAAATCCCGATCTCTCGAAAGTGAATTTTTAGAGACCGGTCCTACAAAATGCCCATAAAGTGTCCATCGTTTACCGACTCTTAAACTTGCCGATTTAATTACGTTGATAAAAATCAAGTTCTAACGGTGCGGAGATTTACACCCAAATCTCTTTGTGATATAAATCTCCTCCGACGTGTGAACCGTAATAAATCATGCAGAACCCGTATCTCTACGTGATTATCAAAGACCCTCTCAAATCTTTGTGCATCCCTTAAGCCGTATTTCGAATCCGCCCTTCTCGAGGTCTAGATCTAATATTAACACTTCAAAGTGATCGGATTATCAACGTTGAGTTTAAGTCTCGACTTAAGTGA
Source organism: Arctium minus (assembly GCA_954870635.1). Classification (NCBI taxonomy): domain Eukaryota; kingdom Viridiplantae; phylum Streptophyta; class Magnoliopsida; order Asterales; family Asteraceae; genus Arctium; species Arctium minus. The sequence goes on along the minus strand of OX941086.1, from coordinate 10,015,798 downwards.
CCAAGCTTAAGAGCTAATAACGATGGCCACACCCAAGTGTTGCCTACTAGTCTCAAGTTGGTTCACACCCTTACCCAAAAGATGGTTAGTTCATAATAAAATGCATAATAATAAAAGACATAATAATAAAATGCATAATAATAAAAAGCATATAAATAAAGAGCATAAAAGTAAAGAGCATAAGAAATATAAAAGACTTGGAAATAATAAAAGACGTAAAGAAAGAAAGGAAATACTTGTTACTCTACTTGCATAAAATTAAAGTTAAGCTACAGACATGCCCACAGCGGGAAACTGCTGGCAGAAACGAAAATACAAGAAATTAAATGCTTAAAATTAAAAGCAACTTTCCTAGCTCCAAAACTTTTCCAAAGAGAGAGTTAATAGAGCTGGAGAAGGTTGAGGTGTTTCTAAATGCTTAAGCTAACAACCTATTTATAAGAGAAAATAAGACTTTTACCCAATGGGTAATACCCACAAGTTAAAGGGTTATTAACCACTAGACAAAAGAGTACAATGATTGAGGAATCTTCCATCTAGCATCCACCCTCTTATTATCAGATATTTTCCAGCCTTAAATATTGCAATACCCCCAGAATACGATACGAATACGCAGTATAAATACCGTATGCAACCTCTGGTGCCCTCGGTGGGCAGACAGTGCCCACAGTCCTACAAAAACGAGATTTTCTTAACAAAACAGCATCCTTTGGTGTTTTCATCATATTTGCAAACTTTAAAGACCAAAGGAAAGAGATGGAAGCAAAAGTGGCTAGAAAGGTGAATAAAATGAAGGAAAAAAGTAACAAATAACACTAAAAAATGAGGGTTATCACTAGGATAGGGTCCTTTCATGAATGCTCTATCAAGCCCAAGAAAATCTCTCAACCTTGCTTTAAATCCCTTCTTCAAAGCCCCTAAACACACATACACTCTCTTGAATCTCCTTGTGTCACTTTTTGGATCAGAATAGCTTTCAACATCTAACTTGATTGTTGTGTCTGTGTTTGTTCTTTGAAGTTCTAGTATGTAATCTCTTAACAGACTGTATTGGTCAACATAGTCTCCTTGTAGTTTTTCCCATGCAAGTGATTTTACCCTGAATGCCTTTTGGTGTGAAAGATTCATCTGAAATTTAATCGCATATCCACTTGAACAGATTTAACAGATTTGTGTAGGTTATGCATTAGTGTTTCTGAGAGATTTTTTGACAGGAAATTAGTTGTATAAGCTTTTATATACTGGGATTGAAGAATTTATGTTCATCTATGGTAGTGTTTTTTACACACTGACAGACATGTGATAATTGGAACCAAAAAGCAAGTATACAATGTGGTCAAATATCATATTTCAAGTAATAAAGTGGTAAGATAATGATTATCGTCCACGAAGATTGGAGTAAAAGTTTAGTAAAAGTCTAGTGAAAGAGATGATTTCAGATGGCAATGTTGAAGACTTTGTTTTGTTTGAGTTAACACTTGATGAAAATAATAGATAATAAAGAAATCAAGGGTGTAAGACTTGTGGTGAGACGTAAACACAAATTCCAACAAACCAATGTTGTCAAAATGCTACAACATGCAATTAGCAACAACTAGTTCCAACATCTATTTTGAGGGTATCCATCTCGGACTTCAATATTTGCACTAATGTTTAGATTCAACCAAGATATTTCTATGCAATATCAGACTAGTGGTAGTGCATAATAGATACCTCAAGATATATGGACTTAGAAATCTCTTCGTATATAATGACTCTCTCGAGTCGACTCCCATATCATCTAAGTTGATGTGTTCCAAGTGGCTTATCTCTCAGTCCACTACACTTTAACACTTTGAATATTAACCAACCTGTTGAGAATATTAGCACCTTTCTGAAGTCTACTTCCATATCATTCAAATTGACGTGCTTTTCAGTGGCTTCTCTTTAAGACCATGACACTTTAATACTTTTCAAATTGATCAACTCGTCAAGAAGTGTCATAGATTTTATAAAACTTGAAATGAAATAATGAAACATCATTTTTGCAAAATAGTGTCTCCTTTTCTGTGGTTTACAATCTCACCCTTTCGTCTCACATTGTAACACCCTGAATTTTCATCCCAATTGAAGAAAAGTGTTGAACTCGGTGAATCGGTAAAGGAAGAACCACATATGGAGTATGGATATAGTGCCATGTGGTTGTGACATTTGTCACAATAGCACCAATGGTACTAAGAGTATGGTCGTCTCAGCTATAGTGACATGTGGTTGTGACACCTGTCACAATAGCACCAATGGTACTGAAAATGTGGTAGTCCCGACTATAGTGCCATGCAGATGTGACATATGCCATAATAGCAACGGCTATTACCAAGTGGTTGTTCGTCCCAACGAATGTGCCATGTAATTATGACAATGGCGTAACACACGTAATTTTTGGGTAAGTACTATTTCAAGTTAGTGGAGAAATCGATCTTTTGAGAGAAATAGAGGAAATAGGATTTTAGGATTAAATGATAGATTTTATAGTCTTGCTAGATTAGGAATTCAATTACGAGACCAATGGTTCTTTTCGAAGCTAAAACGGAGCTAAAACGAAGAAATTATGGCTAAAACAACGTTCGGTACACTCTCGGCTATTGTGACAGCGATTGTGACACTGTCACTATAGCTGTCACAATCTCCAATATCCAATTAGCCAAAAACCTCTCAGTACATCCTTGGCTATTGTGACACTGTCACAATCGCATGTCACAATAGCCTGCGGGTACCAGAGTGTTAAAAATGCGATTTTCAGCCTTTGTTCCCATTTTTCACCTATTCCTCTTCACCTTTCTCTCCCAAATCGATCTCCCACTTTATCCCATGAACCCTAACTCATTTTTGGTGGTTTCCTCCTAAAACCAAGTGTTCCTTCCTCACCTATACTTGTGATTTCAACCTCTTGGCCTAGATTCAAGTATCCACCGCCATCTCTTGAAGATTTCTTTGTTTGGGGGTTTTGCTCAAAACCTAGTGGTGAGTTACCTTCCCTCTTCTAAATCTTTATATAAGTGATAAATTCTCCATTGATGATTTCCTAGTGTTTTATTTCTCCAATTTCGTTTAGGATGGTTTTGGAGGATTTAGGTCAAAATTAGGGTTTTGGTGAAAATGGAGATTTTGACATAAGGTGTTTGGGGGAACGATTCTAAATGGTTGAATATGAATATTTATGGTTGGAAATTTGTGGATTTAGGTTTTGGATGGATTTTTCTTGTGGATTCAAGTTTCTTCAAGGAAGCTTGTTAGCTAGTCATTTTGTACATATTTTCAGTATTAATCTAATCCGTTTTGCATCTTAGTTTAGCTAATTTCTGCATAATTAGTCTAAATTGCATTGCATCCGTCCTTTGTTTCTTGCTTGGGTCATGTTTGGTAAACTCACGTGTTTATCGAACTTCAGGTTGGTTTAATGATGATGGAGCTCGGTTCGGTTAGAAAGAACGCCAAAGAATCAAGCGGAAGCGAAAAAGAAGCCGGAAAAGAATGATATTGAAGAGCACGACCCGTGCAGAAATCAAGGCAAAACAAGCACGGGTCGTTCTTCCCCCTTTTTGGACAGAATCATTGTCACGACCCGTGCCATTATCAAGGCCAAAAGAGCACGAGTCGTGCTTCCTCTCCAGACAACTTTTTACTTTTAGCCTAATTCTCTGCAGCCTATGCCTTATCTCTAAAAACATATATTTATGTAAAATCATGTGTGTGGGGGATATTTTCTAACTCTCTCCTCCAGGGATAAAGGTTCTTTTTGGTGTAAGAATAAAGGGGACTATCTTTTTAGCTTTTAACTTTTCCTTCTCCTAAAAACACTTCATCTTCCATAAGATTTTCTACAGATTTGTTCTTGAAGATGAAAAGTCAATTAGCTTTGTATTTCTTTTGGGTATCATCTAGCAAGGAGTAGGAGATTGTATATGGATTCTAAAGTTCAATCAAAGTTTACATCTTTGGTTCATCAATTGAGTATTGTATCTCTTTTTTACTTTTGATTTATGCTTTCAATCTTTTTTTATAATTTCTTGTTATCAAAGTTTATGAATGTTGATGTTCATGTTGATTCATCCTTGTTTTATGATTCAACCATCATGAATGATACTTTTTGTTATTAGGTTTTAAATATGAATGTTAGGTTGAGTATTTTTACATATTGTTCATGTTTAGGTATTTCATAGATATATGTAGGAATATTGTTTGATGATTCCCTCTTATCTTTTCTATTGTATATTAGTAGCTAATATCGTTTTACATTTTGTTTAGCTTATTAGTCGATAAAAGTCGTTCTTAGCTCTTTTTAAATATAAGATTGTGTGGTGACGATCAACAGTTGTATTGAGGATTTGGTTAACTCAAAGTTAAACTTATGGTTGTCGGATGTTGGTTTTACGATTCATCACCAACGGAAGTTGGGATTGTGATCGGAGACCGACTACTCGATAACCTTTTATCTAACAAATCGAATTATGAATGGAAGTTTGAATTTGGCTTTTGGTCGATTAACCAACGATTCTAAAGTTATCATGGAAATAGGTAAAAGTAGGAATCGGGGGAATTGTTTTATCAAATCTTAATGCTTCTAGTTAAGTCGGACGTCACGGAAGTAGTCGGCCACTTAACCAGGAAGGTTTGCTTCACCTCAGAAGAGGGTCTTAAATGTTTTTAGAGAGATAAACCCCTACCTCGATATACCTGTTGGCTGTCACCATTTCCATCTCGTCTTTATGCTTTAGTTCGATACATGTCCTAACTAGTCCTCTATTGTAAATTTTCAGAGTTATTGTTGTAGATAGTTCGAGTTCTTTTTAATGTGTTTTTGTTTTATCTTTGAATTTTGATTCATAGGTTAATCCTTAGTTTATAAAAATCACCATCAAATTTATGTTTCCATAGTTAGTTCATGATTTATAGCAGAATTAATACTTAAATCATTACTCCCTGTGATCGACCCGTATGCTACATAACCCGTACGCTTGCGGTTGATATAAAATACATCAAAGCTCAAAGTGGGGTAAAATCTAGATCTAGCCTAAATCTAGCAAGGTGAGTTCAAGTTGCTTTGTTAAAACTATGTACATGCCAAAATGTGTATTTTGAAGTAATAATGTGTTCACTTTATATTTATCAAATTTGTTGAGTACTTGACAAAGTTTTTGTAAGTGGTAAATTGGGTTGTTAAACCTTATAAAATGTCTATCATTGGTTTTCGGGTATTATGATGTGTAAACCTCAAGAATATATTCTTTTAGTGATTTATTGCCCAAATGAAAATTAATTGATGTTAACGTGATTTTGGTGTTTTGATTTATAAATCGTTTGGAAATCATACGTTATCATGTCATGGGATACTTTGGAAATATAACGAGGATTTTAATTTGGAAAATGATTTGTCCCAACTAATCCATGTTTTAAGTTAAAAGTGTATTTAATAAATGTATTGCATAAATGTCGTTTAAATGTGTTTTATTATTTGGGGACCGTTATTTGTTGGTCAGATGGATTTTGAGCACTTTAGCTCGGTTTTGACTTAAATGAGTCTTGGGGACATTTGTCCGGTTTTAAAAGCTCAATGTAGAGCCCATTTATGATTTGCATCTTAATGCATCTTGTTACATATTAATTATAATTACAGACTCGAGTGCATTGGTCATTCCTGTGTAGTCATGTAATTTTAGACCGTGTTGCATTGGATCCATAGGCACGTAAGTCAGTCTTTATTTGATGGTCAACTGGGTGTTGTGGGATTTGACTCTGGGACCCATGTTTTATGACCTAAACCTTTCAAGTAGACACTAGGAAGGTTGAGTCCGGGGTGGTGCTACCCTGTGTGGGCAGGCACTAGGACCTCCGCCATTCGGGGTAATGCCATGGTTGTAGTCCTCGAATGTTGCCGGGTCTTTTGGTAAAAATCCATGAGGATAGAGACTAAGGTCAATCGACTCTTTGGGTGAAACTTGATGAGGAGTCGTAGGGACATTTGGACTTCATGTCGGGACATGTCATGTGATTAACATTGTATGAGTGACATACTTTTGTGTCCCTCCACTCTCAATGGATACAGGTCTCTCCCGTTGTCGGCCAACATTATTTTGGATATTTAATTGTCCATGCTTTAACATTTGGATTTCATTCCATTTTATGGTCATGTGAGTATTGAATTTTAGTTCCATGTTTTCGATGGCATATTATATTTATATGGATTGTTTTCCATGATTTATGAGTTGAGTATTATGCCTCACCCGTATTTTGGGTGTTTCGGGATATAAAGTTTAATCCGTGTTTTTATAAATTGGGAGTCCGTTTTCCATTCACATTTTGAGTGAGTTTTGGGTTGCATCACTTTATAAAGAATAATCTGTATTGGGGCGTTCGTCCTTAAAAATGCATGTTATTGAAAAATGAGTCGTTTTCATATTTAAAGTAAACCATTTTGAAAGATTGTGTTTTAAGTTGCATTCTTTCCTTTTCAACAAAATATTTATTCATGTTGAAAACTCTTGAACTCACTAGGTGTTAAGCCTAACCATTTTTATTTGTCGGCATGTGCATCAGGTCTTAGTTGGGAATGTCACTTGCGGCACGAGTGTTGAATTCTATTTAGATGCTCGAGAAGGATGTAACTATTGAGTGATGTTTTCCGCACATTTGGGGATAACAATTGTTTATGGGTTTAGTAACACCCGACCTTTATTTAGTCTTTATATAAGATTTGAGTGGTTATTTGTTGAGGGTAAATCTAGAATTATATTTGAGGTATTCCTAGTATTGATTTGTAGAAAATGATTTTTATCCTTCATGTGATGTATTGATGAAAATTTTAAATTAGTTGCTCTTTCTAAATTTGAGGGTGTAACACAAACTCAAGCTAAGAGAATTAGCTACTCATCACATAAAGTAAATTCATAAAAATGTAAATTACCGTAAGTAAAGACATGAAAATAAATTACATAACTGGAATTAAAGAGCGGAATATAAAATGATAAGCATAATAAATAAAGGAAAATAACAATACTATAAAAATGCTATGGAAACTGATAATAAAGTCCAACGATATATATATATATATATATATATATATATATCAACATATTAAAGCTGAAAATAAAAGTCAATTCAAATGTAAACTTAGAACAAAATACTTCAAATTAGAACTACTGAATATGCTTAACAAAATACTAACCCAACCTCACTATTTATACTAAGCTAGAGATGAGGGCAAAAAAGTAATTTAACACCAATCTTGGAGCCAAAGTTTGCTAAGTACAACATAGTCAAAAAGTTAGAGACTTTTAAGTACTATTAAGATCAACTAATATCCAACCTTTTAAAATAAACAAATCAGGGACATCCAAAAGTCTTCCAGAAGCTACCAAGTTTGTCTTTTAGCCCTTTTACCTTTTATCCACATGGTTTCCTCGTCTAGTTCACTGCTATGGCAATGTTGCAACATGAGATACAAAACTCCAAGTCTGCCTAATAAGTTCAAGTTAGCCTTCTAAAGAGTAAAAGCAAATAAATCATTAACTCTAGCTCTACAAACAACCAAATGAAAAATATGGAAACAAAATGACTCAATGTTGGGATATAAAGGGAAAATAACCTATCTAAGGAAAGCAATGAGTGTTTTAAGCACTAAATAATTAGTGCCTATCAATCTACATAATATAACCCAAGATTAGTAATATAACCCACGTGATGATTTGGAAACATGAGAAATAATTGATGTAATTTATTTTAGAAATAAATTATGTGCGTGAAGTCGATCGACACTCAACATCTCGAAACCACGCTCCTCAATTTCTTAGTCACACTAATGTCTTCCAGATGCTCAAACATCTTAAGGCAATAATCAAGGATTTCATAGGTTCACTTTACAATTTCTCCTCGAATAATGTCGGTTCCAAAAGTCTATGGTTCTAATCTAATCAATCATTCCGACCCAAAATGGTTCACTTAATACAATTCTCATGTTTACTGTCACCCCAAGTGACGAATGTTAAAATCATCAACTTCTTCCAACGGTTACCCACTTTGAAACTTCTTCACTACCCCCAACGGTTGTCACATCCCAATAATTCAAGTATACACATGTAACTCGTAGGTTCACCATAACACTGGCCAGGTGCAATTATGAACGTACTGTACATGATCATCCTTGCTACCCTCGACATGATTCCCGTTCCTAGTGACTCCATTGGTCTCAAAACATCTTATCTTAAAGTGCCTGTTGGTGAAATTCTCTTTCTCAATCACTTAAAAGAACACTAGTTTGAGTTTAGGCATTCCAAATAACACCTAATTCTCTCAAACTTAAGCTCTGATACCAACTTGTAACGCCCTCAAATTTGGTAAGAGCAACTATTTTTTTTATATAACATCAAGTGAATGATGAAACTTCCTCCTACAAATCAAAACTCAATATACGTCAAATTAAAATTCTATAATTAACCTCAACAATTATAAACTCCAATAATATACAAGGACTAAGCCCAAATCGGGTGTTACTTAACCCCAAGTACAAGTTTTTCTTCCCAAAACAAATGCGGAAGACTTCACCAAGCTACACACTTCTCGAGCACACAACTCGCACTCCTCTCTTCAAAGTGATACTAGAACTATCCCCAACCAGAACGTGTTGCACATGCCGACAAATTAAAAGGTTAGGCTAACGCCTAGTGAGTTCAAGAGTTTTCATCATGATTCTAAAAATCGTTAAACGGAAATAATGCAACTTAAATCGTGATCCTTCAAAATGAATTACTTTAAATATGAGAACGACCCGTTTTCCAATAATATGCATTTTATAGATGAACGCCTAAACGCCAAAACATTTTTTCATGAAGTAATGCAACCTAACACTTACCCAAAATGTGAATAATGGTAAATGCTCAAATATTGAAATTTGAATAAAACGCTATAAACCAAACGACCGAAGCATGAATGAACTCGAGCCTCCAAAATCAAAACATATGGATTATGCCCCAAACTCAAAACGTCACCGAAAACATGGATAATACTAAATACCCAAAACAACACCTTTCGGTGACGGGGGAAACTCGAATTCCAAGGCTAGTGGCGGAACACAAAAGTAGGTCACATTCCAAGTTATTGAGCTCACCATACTAGGATCAAGGCCACGAACTCGCCGACTCGTACTCAGATGTGGGGGAGGGCATCCAATGATCCTAATCATGCTTATTCACTAGGATTTACATTTACGACCCATGGCTAGTATCTGGTCTCACATAACCGTACCAAGTTGCCCTTCCTAGGGTCCAATGTCTCAACTAGTTACAAATGGGAATTATCCCAAAATTAAGCCGACTCTGTACCTATGGATCCACTAGTAATAGTCTAAAGCTTGTCACCATTTCATTGGTGACTCAAACCGTAATCACACATATGGTTTACGTCAATATTCCCACAAAATTATTTGCTTGACTTCTCAAAATAGACTCACCATTTGACAAAGACTTGTCAACATACTCCATTTAAACCAAAAAACCAACCACACTTTCCCTTTTCCCACAAATACCTTTATTAAGTGAATCTCATGATATTTGAAAATCATCAACGTAACTGAAATGCATTTACACCAAAGGATTTACACCCGTAAAATAAATCGTAAAAAGACAAATGTCAATGCTTAAGATTTACTTATTGAAATACTTGAAACACATCTTTTTCCCAAAACCAAAGATTCACAATTTCCAAAATGTTCACAAGGTCGAGAATGACCAAAACCCATTCACCCACACGCTGGTACAAAAAAAAACATTTCATAATACAACCATGCATATTTCCAAGAAAACACTAAAATGCATTTTTACCAATAACCCCCTATTTACACAATAATTCCTCAAAACACTTTCATTTATGATTCATTTATCCAATCGTCCAGAAATCCCAAATGTGGGTATTTTACAAGGTTTATGAAGTTAAACATTTTAAATAGTCAATACCCACCAAATAACCAAACAAATGATACTTTCATGTAAACCATATAAATACTTTAAAATAGACATTTTGGCATGTACAACGTTTTCATAAATCACTTGAACTCACCTTGCTAGATTTAGGCTAAATCTAGTTTTTCCCCAATTTGAGCTCATTTGAAGAAACTTGGATCCTCAAGCCTAAAACTTCCAAAAGCCTAGATCCATAAATTCCAACCATAAATATTTGCATCCAACCATTTAGAATCATTCCCCAAACGTTAACACATGAAGATCTCAACTTATACCAAAACCCTAACTTCCATAGTTCAAGAAAATAGAGGATTACCTTAACCATAACTTGAATCCACCATCCAAAATACCTCTAGGTCACTAAAATGAGCCCCAAGCTTTCAATCTTCAAAATAGTGAAAAGGGTTGGATGAAACCCTAGAAAATTTGGTGAGGAATATGAAGGGGAATCACTTGATTTTAGGAGGAAAACTCCCAAAAATGAGTTAGGGTTCGTTTGGGAGGATAGGGGTCGATTTGGGAGAGAAAAGGGAAAGAGATTTAAAGTTTTGGTAAGGAATGAAGTTTGGAGGCCGGTTTCCCCTCTTATGTGTGCACAGTGCGCGCACGAGTGGTGGCGCGACCCGGCTCGCGCGGAGGGGCACAGAGCACTGGACAGGGTCTCACACGGATCACGGCGCAGTTCGAATCGCGCGGGTTGGTCGCACGAAACACTGCCGTCATTTTCCGTCTTCTTCTTCGGCCAGAGATTTCGAGGTGTTACATTTCTGGACTTAGTTGATTTTCTGCATGTGTTCATCTAGGTATTCATTGTTCGTCTTTGCTTTGTGTTAGTGTTAATCGTTAATAGATCGCATCTAATGTAGTTATCTTGCTCGCTAGTTTTTTTCCATTTTCTTTACTTTACTTGGGATCTAGATAACCAAATTGTTTCTTGGTTTTAATTTAGTAATCGTTTTATTGCGTATGTAACTTAGGATTGAGGTTTTGTTATTGATCAATTGTTCTTAGAACGGATGTTGGGTTTTAATCCATTTCGACTCTAACGAAAGTCGAGGTTGATTTAATTGGTTTTTAACAAATGTTTAGTTAATTCAATTAGTTTTTGATGAAAACAAACGTTTGGTCTTTTACTTGGATTAAATTGGTCAATGACAACGGCTCTAGCATGCAAATAGCTAGGGACGTTGATTGGGAAAATTATTTGTTTAAAATCCCAATGTTTCTTCCCAACATACATATATTGCGAAAGTAACTATGTGCCCTGGTCTAGAAAAGCTTTTCCACCTCGAAAGAGGGTTAAAGTAGATTTGCTTAATGAATTCCCACCATTACTAAAATCCGAGGTTGACGTTCCCTAATGCCCTTTAGTTGTAATCGTCATTTATTTTGCTTAGTTTTGCTTTTAGTTGCTTCATTTTGTATCACTTCTCATTGATCTCGTTTATTTTATGTCTACTTAGTTTAATAATCAAACCAATTATTTAATTTGCATAGCTAGACCATGATTATTAAATGGTTAGTGTTTAGACCGTCACCTCCCTGTGATCGACCCGTATGCTACATAACTCGTACGCTTGCGGTATAAATTTAAAACTCACATCAACAGTCTTATTTTGAAATGGATCTTGAATTGGTACACTGCCTTAGGTTCACCTTCTATAGTCTTATCTTGAAGATATTGACTTTCAACTGGTATACTGCCCTCAGGTTCCCAAAATGGATTAAAGTCATCGGCAAACATTTCAGCATAAATTTCGTCATTTATTTCAACATTAATATTGTCATTCATTTAAGCACTATGTCTCAAAGCCATATCAATGAGTTCTTCCTTACCCATCACATTTGAAGCCCTTTTTCTTATCACCCGTTGCACCTATATTAGCCGTATTTTCCATGTTAATGCCCTTTCCCTTGTCATTTTCTTTGGTAATAGGTGCTTCATGATCCCTGTCAATGCCTTTTCCATGCGCATCATCATTGGTAGTAGGTGTTTGATGCCTCCATTCAAGAAATAAAGCTTTTTTTTCAAGAACTAGCATCACCTTTTGTTTTTTTATACCTATTGTACTCAGGTGAAGGTAAAGGTTCTTCTGGTAGTTCTTCTATCACAACTTTAGTAGACACTAGACTAGTCAAATAAGTGTGCACATTACTCTTACAATGTTTAATGTATATATTAAATAACTTGGAAGCATAAACCATAATCTAAGTCTAACCCAGGTGTCAAACCATAATCTAAGTCTAACCCATCATTTCCTAAAGGTGTCAAACCATAATCTAAGTCTAACCCAGGTGTCAAACCATAATATAAGCTCACGTGTTTGAAAAGTTATAAAATATCACCATCATTTCCTAAAGGTTTCAAACCATAATCTAAGTCTAACCCAGGTGTCAAGTAATGATAGAATCTAGGTATAGGTTTAACATACCCAATCTCTTGCAACATCACGTCCAACTCCAGTACATAAAACTCTTCAATATTTACTATGTCAGCAAAATGAGTCTTACAAGTAGCGTAAACCTTTCTAGGAGCCTTGGTGAAAGCTCCGCCATGATCTATTATGAAGCAAACCAACATTGGATACGATTCTGTTGCAACAAAGATCATATATTCAAACTCAAATCAATAATATACGTAAAAAATGATAAAAATGGACTTGAGGTTAATACATATCATATACATCACAATATTCATCTGAATCGAAATACTTTCGAACCTGCCATGAACGCACCATTTTGTGAAGAAATATAAGCTCACGAACTCCATATATTAGATGGATTGAAGAATCACTGAATCTTGGATCGATTGCCTTTTGGATGAAGCTATCACTTACTAAAGTGTGTTAATGATACCTGAAGCTCAAGGGTTTCTTGTTTAATAAAATACGTTTGTATCTGGTTTTAGAAAAGAGGGAATGAGATGAAAGAATGGAATGGACGAACATTCCCTCACGTGAGGAGCACATGTTTGTCTTTAATGACATAAAATAGATGGCGTTGGCCTCAGGGACTCAGTTCGTTATGGAAAAACAACCATAGGGGACTGATCCGTTGAATTTTCAAAAAAATGACGTAGAATGTTAAAACCACTCAACTATAGAGACGAAACATGTAATTTATTCCAAAAATTAAAATTCATAATTACACTTCAATATTTAAAGTATAACTTTACCTCTATTGAAAGTTAAAATGGGATAATTCAAATTCATACATCACATAAATTGAACTTTCATCATTCCTACATCGAATAACACAACTACTTGAGTTTTCCCCTTATTTGGTATTCATAACCTAACAATTTTGTTTTGTTGATTTGAAAGTTCAAACCTCAAAGCCCTTGTGGAAAACTCATTTTCCCTGGGTTTGAACCCAAGCGCTGCCAAAGTCGTTGTGGACATGGAGGTTCACCTGCGACGACTCCAGACCATTCGTGGTCGCCTAGGGGGATTAGTCGATACATATAAGCTGACTCAACAACCCACGGTTACCCCAAAAAAAGTTCAAAGCCTAAATAGTTGACTTCTACCAAGTTCATCTTATACTTTGAGCTTTACTTTTGGATGACTGAGTAAAGTTTTAGCCTTTCTTAAAGAGCAAAGTGAGAGAAGCTCTTGAAAGAGCATAAATATGATAAATGATCGAAACAAAGATGGGAGGCCCTTTGAAAGTGAATGTGAAGGATAGTTTGGTAATAATAAAATAAGCATGTTTTTCAAATATTGTCAACATTGAGCATATTTTTAATATAAAAAGCATCATTATGCATATGAACTCAAATTCCACTAAATAGTTTTCACTGGAAAATGTATAAAAACTACACATACTTAGAGACCATTTTTTGTTTATGAATCAACCATGATAAAAATAGTCATCTTTATATCTATTTCATTATTTTTGACATATATGCCATTGTTGGAAATTTTAGTAAAAAATATGGGTTTTTTACTAACTTTGGACACAATTAAATACATGTATATGTATTATATATATCTAACTCTTCGTGGGTTTGTGCTCTCCTATATGAGAACTTCGAAACGATATATTATGTGTCCAAAACGGAATATGTGTGAATGAGATATCGATGCTCAAAGTTGAGTGTTTGGGATGAATTTGGTGGAAACCAAGTGGTGTGGGAAGTTGTCTCACATAGGAAATGAGAGTAAAACATTTTGTGGTTTATAACCAAAAATGTGGGAGGGACTTTCAAGTCCTTTGTTTGGTTTTACTCCATCACCTACCCGCGCGCAGGGGGGTGCCGATTGAGACTTTCGTAGGCTAAAATCAACGAACTTGTGCATGGGCGCGACCTGCGGACACGAATGCCGCTCCGAAATCTTGTGCTCGCGCACCTTGGTTTTTGCGAAAATTTTTGGTTTTGATCCAGTGGACTACGCGGGTTTACCCGCGCCGTAAGTCGCGATATGCACTGTTGCGAGGACGAGAAACAGTGCATCACGCGGGTTGTGCCGCGACTTTACCCGTGTGGCAAGTCGCGACATACACTGTGTCGTTTTTCCTGTAACTCCCGTTTGATACTCAATGAATACGAAGATTAATGTGCTTAATGGTCAATTAATTATTTGTTAATTACTAATTAATAACATATTAATCTGTCGGTTTCGATTTCAAGTATAAATAGAGTGTCCAGATTCATTCCACGATACTCCGATATACAAATCGATACACTCAATCTCTGAAGTCTCTCTGCATACGTCTTCCCTCTCTGGTATTTTCAGGCAAGTGGTATATTCGGCAGTACATCTGCTCACGCTGTTGTACCCTGGGAACAGACGACGAATCTGTTTAAGGGAATCATGTTCAACACGTGCCTCAACATCATTTGAATTTCATCTACGGTTTAGTCGTTTTAATTCTTTTAGTCGATCCCCTTTGTATTCGTTGTCTAATCATTTGTTTATTAAATTTTATTATTACTTTTGTTGTAATATTGTATGTATTTTCAAAATACATATAGTGGAAATTTACTAACAGCCATAAAAGAAAATATAGAAGTCTATGTATGCCTTTACCCAAAAAAAAGGCCTATGTATGTAATTAGAAAAATGAAAGTATAAAATACATCAACAATCATGTTAATGGTTGCTGATTTAAATGTTGTAGTTATTATTTATACTAGAGTAAATTATATGATTGGTCCATGTGGTTTATATAAAATTACAATGTGTGTCCCTAATTCAAAATAATTATGGAAAACGTCCCCGTCGTTTACATTTTCACACACCTTTGGTCCCTTTGCCCTAACACCGTTAAAAACATCTGTTAAGTTAACTCAGAGGGCCTTTTAGTCTTTTTACTACTTTTAAATAAGTTTTCTACTTTTGTAACCACAGGGACGAAGGATGTAATTTACTCTTTATACCACCCAAAACCAGAGCCACCACTGCCTTCTTCATCCATGGTTACCGCCTCCACCACCATATCAATTATCATGTTTTAAAACTCTAACAGCCTCTAAATCATTTACTTAAATCCAACAATGCTCAAAACTCAAATTGTTACCGTATAAACCTCAAATTACATGATTGGTCCCTGTGGTTTATACAAAATTACACTGTGCGTCCCTAATTGAAAATAATTATGGAAAACGTCCCTGTGGTTTACATTTCCACACACCTTTGGTCCCTTTGCCCTAACACTATTAAAAACATCTGTTAAGTAAGTTAACTCAGAGGGCCTTTTAGTCTTTTTACTACTTTTAAATCAGTTTTCTATTTTTGTAACCACATGGACGAAGGATGTAATTTACTCTTTATGTCACCCAAAACCAGAGCCACCACTGCCTTCTTCATCCATGGTTACCGCCTCCACCACCATATCAATTATCATGTTTTAAAACTCTAACAACCTCCTAAATCATTTACTTAAATCCAACAATGCTTAAAACTCAAATTGTTACCTTATAAACCTCAGATAATCAACCATACAAACATGAAATCAACGATAAGCATAATCAACACAATAACAGACTTGTGTAAATTTATTTAGAAAAATTTCTATACAAGAACTATAAATCATAAATCAAAAATCTCAAATCTAAAAAAACATAGAAAAAAACTTTCATAATCGAAAATCAAAAACAAGAAGAAGAAACCCCAATTTGTTTTGTTGCTTCACTGTGAATGAACATATTGAAAACTTTCGAAGAGGGAGAGTGGACAGAGATCATGGGTCGGCTTCTTCTTTGGATCGAAAGAATGAGATGGAGATTGGACATGGATTGAAGATCAAATCTGGATCTGGATCTGACGAGATTGTGGGTCTGCTTCTTCTTTGAATCGAAGGAATGAGATGGCGAAGATTGAAGGTCGAATTTGGATTTGGATCTGACAACATCGTGGAGTGTAATGGAGGGGGAGGTACACCGGAGAATATGGGTAAGGGGAGGATTAACGGAGAACTTTTTGTACGACCATGGAGGTTGAGATGGTTGTGGTTTACCCGGCAGCGACGGGTGATTTCTTTGTTGGTGGTTATCGATGGGGACGAAGGTAGGAGTTCACCCGGTGGATCTGGAATTTGAAGGGTCGATAACTTTTCATGTATATACATACGACGGTAGGAGTCCACACGGAGATTGTGATTCCTAGGTTTAGATCAAAGTGAGGTCGGGGGGTTCACCGGAAGGGGATCTGTATCGTATGAGGATGGAAGGGAATCGATGGGAAGAGATCGATTGGAGCAGGTGGGGAGTACCCATCCTGTTGGGATCTTGTATAATGAAGATGGAAGGGAAGGGAGGAGATCGATCTGGAGCATATGGTTGCCGATGGTCGCCGGTGAGAGAGAAAGGAGAGAAGAGGGGAGGTTGTCGTGTGGGTGAGAGAGGAAGGGTGGTGGTATTTATCCTTATCCTTATCCTTGTGTGTGTGTACACATATATGTATATATATAATGTTTTAATAGAAAATAAATAAATGATAAAATGACTAAATTACCCTTCTAAATAATTTTGTTGACAAATATTTTTAACGGAGTTAAGGCAAAGGGACCAAAAGCGTATAAAAATGTAAACACGGGGAAGTTTTCCATAATTATTTCAAAGTAGGGATGCATAGTGCAATTTTATGTAAACGACAAGGACCAATCGTGTAATTTACTCTTTATACTATTTTATTAAGTTTTTAAGTAAAATTATTAAAAAAGTTAATTTTAAAGGTACAATATTTATAAAAATACAAATCACTGATATATTGAGAGTTATGATATGTTGAATTTTTTTGCCTGAAAACATATCCCGTATAGATGGAATGAACCTTATGTTATAAAGGATTAAGGTGCTATTTTGTTGGTTTTCCATTAAATTTCGTATGAATAAAATTGCATGTATGGATTAACTTGTATATCGATTGAGAGGATTTATGTTTGTGAGAATTTTTTCATAGATGGAATGAACGTGTTTTTTAATTTGGAGAGACATGTTTGGAAAAAATTGACTTTCTGCATAAAGTTTCCCCTACAAGCTTACTGAATAAAACATTTTCTATATCATTAAGCCACTACAAAAGAGTAATGTATAATTAACCATAACCTATAAACCCCATTAAACTCATTAAGATGCTAACAAACAGGTCTTAAATGCATTTTAAGTATATTATTTTGTTTTTTCATTCTTGTTCTTTTGTTATATATATGTAGGGCTGTAAACGAACCGAACGAACACGAACGAAGGTTTGTTCGTGTTCGTTCATTTAACTTAACCGAACAAACGAACGAACACGAATGGTAAACGCATGAAATTTTTTGTGTTAATGTTCGTTCGTTAAGAAAATATGTTTGTTCGTGTTCGTTTATGTTCGTTCATTAAGAGTTAAACGAACAAACATAGATGAATATAAACGAACGAACATAAATGAATAAAAAACCAGCATTACTCATCATTTCGTTCGCAAAAAATAACATAACAAAATGAAAAACCTTTGATGGTATAAAAAAATAATTTTAAAAAATAATTTAATTAATGCTTTTACACATTAATGTCATACTATATATATATATATTATATATATATATATAAAAACAAACATAATGAATGAACATTAATGATCATAAATGAACGAACGTTCACGAATGTAAATGAACAAACGAGACTATTGTTCATGTTCATTCATTTAACTAAACAAACAAAAAAATGTTTTCATATTCATTCATTTATTTAATAAATGAACATAAACGAACTTTCCACCTAACGATTCACGAATGGTTCACTGAACGTTCGGTTTGTTTATAGCCCTATGAAAAAATGAGTTAAATTTTTAAATACAATGGATATAATTGAAGGATGACTTGAGATATTAGTTTGGTGATTTAATAAAATTTGATATAGTGGATTTTCTTTTTCTCTAGAGACCCTTGTTTATAAAAAACAAATAACTTAGAATATTAATGTATATACGTGAATGATCACAGAAATTGTAATTTCAATTTTGTTCAAACATAAATTTTATTTTTTAAGTAAGAAATTACATTAAATTTTAATTATTGGTTTACAATAAAATTGTTTATCCTAATGTATTGAACGAATATACAATTATTGTTTATAAAAGCAAACTGTTTATATTCAAAAATCATTTTGTACACATATATAATTTTTTAATATGAAAAATACCATGGTGTAGTTGAATATTTTTTCGAGTTTTGAATGAACAAATGTTGAAATTTGAAAATAATTTGTTAAGTTGTATATGTGTTATATTTTTCATTTAGTTAGGTACAATATTTGATCCAAAATTTAGACCGAGACCGATAATATGAAACTGAGAACATTGACTCGTCACAATTTTTGATAGATTGACGCTTTCTAATCACGTAAAATCAATAATTTATTTTAGTTATACGGAACTATCAAAAGCTTGCTGAAACAAATTTTGGTCGGTTATGCAAAAGTCATTTATATAATGGGTTTGGAGTCAAATGTACACATATTAAAATTTTGGAAAAAAGATAAAAGACACATTTATATCATAAATAGTCTATGCATATATAAAATACTTTAGACGTACAACTACATGTGGAAAGAAAGAAAAAAAAAGACTTATTTTTTCGTTAGAGAAATGTAACATTTGTTTGGCATGTTGAATGTCGACTATTCAAATCAATCTATCAGTTCTAGTTAAACATATTAATTATAAAAGCATGGAAGTTGGTCATATTGTTCATTTACAATAAAAATAAATTAAATAACATCAAAATGTTAAATGATCAATATACCTTTCAAGTTATTTTTATTAAATGAAAATCATCGATTACAAATTGTCATAAACTTCAAATATTTGATTGATTAACCATACAAAGTTAATTAAAAATTTAATTTGTATACTAAAGATGTGTATGTTACAACCCTCGATCCAGCTTCCAACCCTACACTGCTGGCTACCCGTCGCCTTGCTCTATCACCTAGGCTTGTCAGCATGGATTCTAAATAACTTGTTATGGCCTCGTTATGGTGCGTTATGTCATCAAGGCTTGGCTTCGCCGTCATATTAACCCTTATGGCTCCACTCTAAGGTCTGCCTTTCGTTGTAACATGTTATGTCGTGTTATGGCATGTTATGACGCGTTATTTTTGTAAGACATGTGTTACTTTTTTTTAAATATATAACACAGGGGATAAATGATAATTATGTATCACACCTCAGTCTTAAATAAACATTAAAAAGAAACATAAAACCTAAATCCCAAAATAGGTAAATCCATACACAAAGAGTCGACACAAGAATTATTTGAAGATTAAAGAAAGTAGTGAGTAGAGACTCAAAAGATTTAATCCCGATTTTGCACTTTTGATATATCCTTTTTTTTTATAAGGTCTATATATTTGATATAAATGGTTCTTCTATCCTTTTTAGTTTTTTAACTTTATATGAATTTTAAATTCTTTTATAGTATCATTCAAAACACTAACACACACACACAAGTATGTATACATATGTCATCGTCTTGAAAAACGTCGTGGCGTATGGCTTGAGGCTTGACCTCCCCGTCACGCCATATCTCACGTCATCTAGAATCGTACCAATTATGCAATAAGGATTACTCAGTCGAGTTCGTTCTAATTTTTTTGTTATGCCTATCAAAAAGTCGGTTTTTTGTCATGTATTTAAAAGTCTTCGGTGTTTTATTTCAATCAATAAACATAAAAATATATAAATTGATGTAGGGTTGTAAATGAACCGAACGAGTACGAACGAAGGCTTGTTCGTGTTCGTTCGTTTAACTTAACCGAACAAACGAACGAACATGAACGGTAAACGAATGGAAATTTTTGTGTTCGTGTTCATTTGTTAAGAAATTTTGTTTGTTCATGTTCATTCATTAAGAGCTAGTTAAACGAACGAACATAAATGAACATAAACAAACACAAATGAACGAACACAAATGAACAAAAAACAACCACTGTTACTCATCATTTCGTTCGTAAATAACATAACAAAATGAAAAACCGGATAAACATATAAGGTATTAAAAAGGAATTCTAAAAATATTAACTTAACTGATGATTTTACATACAAATGTTATAATATATAAATATATTTATATATATAAACAATCATAAATGAATGTAAACGAACATAAATGAACGTACGTTCACGAACGAGACCATTGTTCATGTTCGTTCATTTAACTAAACGAACAAATAAATGTGTTCATGTTCGTTCATTTATTAAATAAACGAACTTTCCGCCGAACAATTTACGAACGATTCGCTGAACGTTCGGTTCGTTTACAACCCTAAATTGATGTATTTTCTTTATAGATTTTAACCAAATTTAATATAAATACATTGAACGTATTAATTTGATAAAGACTTATTTTTCTTCTTCTTCTGACAGCTGTATAAGTGTAGCTTAATTGATGGGAACCGGGAAAGATGACCGTTAACTAAAGAAAGCCGGCGTTGATTTCAGGTGGTTTGACTTTTTGAAGTTGTTTCTGATCCATGCATAAAAGTCCCCAACCCCCAACCGTGAAGGCCAAGTGGCTCAACCCACCTCATACACCATGTAATCCCAAATGGGTTGACCTTTTCATTTCATTATCATCATTGCCCCCAATTTCCTCATTTCCTTCTTTAATTTCGTGTGATAAATGGAATATTCTTAATTATTTCTTGACTAAATTACAAATTCGGTATCCATGGTTTAACAGTTATGATACTTTTCGTCTTTATGATTTCGTTTTTTAACTTCAAAAAAAAAAAAATTATAATAACTTCTTCAAAATTTTAAAATTTTCCTTGTAAGAATCATTAGATTTTCAAAAAGGAAAACCGGCTCAAATAGCCTAATCACATTTTTAATTTCACCTCCTAGTCATTCTTTCTTGATTTTTGCAAAAATAGCATCAGATCCGCAATCCATAGGTCCTCAATCCGCAATACCTCCACAAAAGGTAAAAAAAACACGGATTGCGACAAGTCCGCAACGGGTCCATGTGTTACCTAGGTCCGTAATTGCGGGGGTGTACCTGCCATGTTGGATTCTGTTGTGTGTCAGTGATCGAAGCAGAGGATGCCACGTGTCCCCTAGGTCTGCAATTGCGGAGGTAGACCTAAGTCTGCAATTGCGGATGTGGACCTGGGGCTATTTTTGCAAAAATTAGGGAAGAATGGCTAGGAGGTGAAATTAAAATTGTGATTAGGCTATTTGAGCCAATTTCCTTTTCAAAAACCATCATAGCTAGTGTTCGAGTGCATTTCTTGGTGAATAAAACTCACGTTAAAATATTTAAAACTTGTTTTTATGGTGCCATGTCAATAACCCAATACCATAGACTCTAAATTTGAAAATAATAAAAATGAGTAAATTACATTCTTGGTCCCTATGATTTTTAATAAATAATAACGAAAGTTAAGAAATGACTAAATTGCCTTTTTAGTTAACCTACTTAACAGAATCATCTAATGGTGTTAGGATAAAGGGTCCAAAGACTTGTGAAAATATAAACCACATGGACGTTCTCCATAATTATTTTGATTTAGGGACGGACAGTGTGATTTTATGTAAACCACAAGACAAATCATGTAATTTACTCTAATAAAATTTAATGGTATATAAATGATGATATTATAAAGAGTAAATCATGTTTTTCGTGCCTATGGTTTGTTAAAATTGTTGTTTTTGTCCTTGTAGTTTAGAAATTATGATTTTCATCCCTATAGTTTGTATTCATTGCTATTTTCATTCTTATGATTTACAATATATTGTTGTTTTGGTTAATTAGTTTACAACTCTTTACTGTTTTAGTCCCTTTACTTAAAGGCATGAATAAGTCCAGGGACGAAAATAACAATAAATTATATATATATATATATATATATATATATATGGATTGAGACGAGTCAACCACCTTTTCATTTAATCTAAACCGTTTAAATTTAGCAACTTTTAATCTGCATCGTTTAAATTCATTTTACGTCAACACATCGCTCACGCTTTAAGAGCATCTCCAACAGCATTGCTACAATAGAAAATTTTGGCTTTTTCTTTGCTATTCCTCTCCAACATCTTTGCTATATGGTTTGCTAAAATAGAGAAAGATCAAAAAATCTCTGAATATAGAGAATTCTCTATAATCTCCAAATTGGAGAGAGAAAATATTATTTTATTCAATCCAACCAATAAGATTCAATTTTTAACATTTTATTTTAAGTTTTTTTTAATAAATGTATTGGTATGATAAATTATGGAATATTATAATAATATAAATAATGATTGATTCTCTAAAATAGAAAAGTTGTTGGAGTTAGAAGAAAATGTTTTTAGAGATTTTGACTTTCCATTCTCTATTTTAGAAAAAATTTAGCAATACTGTTGGAGATGCTCTAACCGGCCCACTCCTATAGCCCTATTCAGTCGGACCACTCTCCTCTGGTTTATCTCACAGCACGACTGCCTTCAACCGTCATTCCCCCACGTTCATGGAGACATGGAGTTTCAACTCCCTAATTTCTCTAGGTTTCTCTCCTACGAACTCTCTCTGTCTTCAACCTCCAGTCGTCCATGTTTATGGAGTTTCAACTCCCCCTATAAATAGATGGAGTTTTGCACTCGTATTGTTCAGACCCATTCATGCACATCTTCAAAATCAAAACTCAAAAATCAAAATCAAACTCGCCTCGATTGTTGTTTGTCCTTCTTCGTTCCTGATTTGAGTTCAGACTTTGTTCAT
Organism: Arctium minus; assembly: GCA_954870635.1. Lineage (NCBI taxonomy): Eukaryota > Viridiplantae > Streptophyta > Magnoliopsida > Asterales > Asteraceae > Arctium > Arctium minus. The sequence goes on along the minus strand of OX941086.1, from coordinate 9,992,618 downwards.
CTTCAAGGTTTGAATTGGGTTACCTCTTATCCGTCTTCTCCACTTCAAGGTAGGTGGTCTTCTCCATCGATTTCATCATCTGATTTGAGTATTTCGGTTTTCACACACAAACCCATTTCAAATATAGAATCCCTCGCTGCAAACCAAATAGGGTTGGCTAATCAAAATCTTTCGATCCACGATTGGGGCTTGAAATCGACTGAGTTTCAGGTGAAAAGCAATCTGACTTTCTCTACACTTTGATTGGCTCATGATTTTTTTATACGACCTGCCTGGTACGATCTATGCCTCTCGATTTATATCATGATCAATACTATTGTTTACATTTTGAGTATGTAATTGAATTTTATGTGTTTCATCTCATGATTTCATTCATGATTATTTTGGGATTAGGGTTTTGTATTGTGATTTTGAAATGTTGTTCCTTATTTCCTTATACTGGTTGATTTCCGGTTGAAGTTCACATATTTTTTTTCTTTCTCTTACTTATTACATATCTATAATTTCAGGTCAGGCTGCTCTTGAAGTTGAAGCTAAAGTTGGCCCACTTATAAATGAGAAGAAAAGGTTGTATAATGAGCTATTGATTGCCAAAGGTAATGATTTCTTAACGTTCAGAGTATTTTCTATCGGACGCATTCTCATGTACATACACTTTATGCAATATATGAATAAACACATTTGTTAATCTAACTGTTCTACATTATCTCAATACTTTAGGTCACATCATACTAAGTAACTTACGTTAGTTGCATATCTTTTCCAAATTGTATCTTCGTTTAAAGCAATTCTACCATGGCAAAATGTGGAAAGGCGAGAAGAGATAGTGGTATGTGGCTCTATTACAGTCTTAAAATAGCAACCAAGCCCTTTATGAGGTCCATCCACTAAAAAACAACTGAAACAGTTTATGAGTAGTAGCCAATAGTTTAAAGGTCAAATTCCCTTTTTGTTCCTCCATATGCTTTCGATATAGTGGTTCCTCTCTGGAACTATGCCAAATTTTCTCAACATTTCTCATTACTTTAAGCAAATATTTATAAAAAACTTTTTGAGGTCTGTATATTTTGGTTTTTTTAGAGGTGCATTTTAAGGGTTTGTTTTTGCCAAGATTCATCATGTGTACTAATACTAATCTTATTATCTACCATTATCTTCGCAATACATCACTTTTATTTAGGAATTTGATCCGGTGTTATCTGATCTGTTTAGGTTGTTGAGGTTCTTGATTATTTTTGCATGATTCTTTTGTTATTTGGTTCCTATTTTCGGTAATTGTAGTGTTTCTATCTAAGAACTTGCTAATAAGGTCTCAACCCTTTCACACATCTCTAAGCTCATTTTCATTTGGAAGCATCCCCCTGCCTCTTTGTAAAGTATTAGTTGATTTGAAGGAATTTGAACATTCAAAAAGTTTTATTTTTCTTTTCCTCATGAATATAGTAATAGTTGATTTGCTAATAAGGCTTTACTCCTTTCACATTTCTTAAGATTTTTTTTTCTTTTCCTTGAAAGCAATTGTAAGGTCACTTTGCATATTTTCTTTTATTTTATGCACAACAAATTGTTATCTAGCATCACATCTTCTAAAGGCTTATAAAATAAAAATATCAAGTACTAAACACAAAGTTGTAGAATTTCAATCCTCAATATTCTTAAGTAATGTAAAAGTGATGTTATAATAATATTTAACCAAACTAATCAACCCTGATAAGTGATGCCTATCGGTTAACATCAAGTTAGATTGTAAAATTTTAACGCATTCGTTTGTTTCTTACCCGTCCTTGCAAATTGCAATGGGAGACATACTTTTCCCTTCACACCAACTTATCCAGACTCTTGCAGAATAGGCATGATTTTGCCAAGCTATTTAATTCGATGAGTGGTTTGATAGAGATGCATGTATTTGTCTTTGATATTCAATCACATTCATTTGGCAAGTTTAGATATTTTCCAAGTTCAGATATATATCAAGGTTTTGTCTTTTATACTTTTTGAACCTTTGAACTCCATTTCTTGCAGATACTTGAACTTATTTTTTTGAGTTCAACAATGGGCTATTTTGGGTGACACACATCCTCTTGGTTGTGCTTTCGAGGAATAGATTGTTCACCACAAGGTATATTTTTAATCTACCAACTACTAATCAAGTTATCCCAACACATTGAAGATGTTTTTCATGTTGCAGTATTTCAAGGAAAATCCGGATATTAACAATTCGTTTATCAAACTAAGAATGTAATTTCTCTCTCATAGAAGTCTATAGTTAACACAAACAATTTCTTTCTCAGAATACCCTTGCCCTGCATCTTTCACATTCTATTTCATAAATTGGAATGTTCCCCTTTGACTTGAAAGAGATATGTGTCTCTAAATTTATCACAGTCTAGATAGATTTATATTTTCAAACCAAAACAATGATCATAATTTAGGTGGTGGCACTAATGTCAAGTTGTAGCATCATGTCATTGGGTAGTGTAGTGCAATAGTGGAGGCAATTCTCTTATATTTTGGGAGAGGGGAAACACTAGAACTAGAAGACAATTCGAGATATGTATATTTCATTTTACCACGTGCAAAGTGCAGTTCACTTTAATGACTATATTTTACCATGAAATTGTGCCATCACATGTTCATGGTAGTTACTCTTTTCAACATTGTGTGTTAGATTGGGTGTTCTATAGGATATAAAACTTTCAACTGTCATTCATGTTGGCCATGTTTGTTTTTTGCTTACATTTAACCTAACCACATCTAAACACCCCAAGTACCGATGGCTTTACATTTCACGTTTACCGGTAACACTCTAAAATTTAGACAGAAATAAAATTTAAAACTTCGGCAATATGACGTTTGAAAATAGAGAAACTTGTCACCCTAAAATAGGGGATAATTTAAACCTATGTAAAGAGGTAAACAATTCAACCCAAGAGTATCATCCCATAACGGGGTATATAGTAATGTATTTACAATCCCAATAATGAAGCATAAAACGACAACCTAGTAATCTAAATTGGTTAACTAGATTATGGCCGGGTGTCGCAATCCTTCCAAAAGGTATATATTCAAAAGTCAAGGTATGTTGGTCACTATGTTTCCTAAAAAGACCACTCACGACCCCAAGGTCGTTCCCTCAGTCCCGATGTGCCCCACCGCTAAGATGACCTGTCAAACATGACAACAAAGAACAAGTGTTAGGCTAAAGCCTAGTGAGAACAAGTCAAATAAGAATGGAAGTACTAAACCCATTCGGAGTCACGCGGAGGATATAGTCGTGATCTAAAACCAACAAATCAAATAAACCATTAGTGATTAAATATGGTACAAATAACACCAATCACATAATGAGGTCAACTCCTCTAAGTCTATTGCTCGAAAACATCAAGTCAACCCCTCTAGGTCTATTCTTGAGAGTTCCAAAATAGGGAACTCTAGCACAAGGGAATTACACCTTACTGCCCATGAGACGTTGCCCGACCGTATAGGTCCACACCTTATTTATCATGGTGACCCGATGCCTATTCCGTGCCAAAGTGGTGAACCTAGTGTCCAAAACGGGGACATAGGAACACCGTGCCTATGGATCCATTGCACTAAGACCAAATACAAAGCATTTTAACCCATTCGTCATTGATCATATACGTAAGTGTTAAAACCAAATTACATGTATAAGTTTACTAACATGAAGTCTTGACCCACATTATTAAGGAGGCTTTATCAATGCAAACCCATCAACAATATTATTGTTATTCCCAGATTTATCAAGTTCTTGTTACTAAAACAAATCACAAACAGAATTAAACAAACTACCTTTTTGATTAATCACAAGATTCAATTACAAAATGATTTCAATCACTTTCTCTCTCTAACAACAACTTTCTCTCTCTAGCTCTCTCTCTCTGCGAATGTTCTCTCTAAAATGTTGTTGTTGTTACACAATGAATTACTCACAAACAGAATTAAACAAACTACCTGTTTGATTAATCACAAGATTCAATTACAAAATGATTTCAATCACTTTCTCTCTCTAACAACAACTTTCTCTCTCTAGCTCTCTCTCTCTCTCTGTGCGAATGTTCTCTCTAAAATGTTGTTGTTGTTACACAATGAATTACTCACACTTACAAAGACCTCAAGGTATTTATACTAACTACAATAACAACAAGGAAAACAAATACAAGACATTGACTTTGACTTTGATATTTATTACACTTGACTTTGACTTTACTTGAGATTTGACTTTTGAGCTTTGACTTGGCTTGACTTTGATCTTCAATCTTCTATGATCTTGCATCCAACATATTTATGCACTAACAAATATCATAAATCCCATTTCAATGACAAGTTTATCACTAACCAACCCAATACTTGAATCTCACCAAAACCCTAATTTTCACTTTGGATTTACCAAAATCCCATAGAATAGGAGTGAGTTCCATAACATGTAGAGAGTCATAGAATACCATTATTTATGGTCTAACCACATTTTCCAAACATTATTGTTCAAGTTCCCAAAATCCTAGTATTCCCAAATCTCACGGTTAGGTAAAAAACATGTCAAAGCCCAATATGTAGTTAGGAGGCATAGATGAGAGTTACAACACATAGCCCTAGTAAATATGTAACAAAGGGTAGAAAACTCACCTTGTAAGGGTTATTAGCAAATCCTAGGTGATGATACTTGAAAGAGAAGGAGAGATGACACTTGAGCTTGAAACACAACTTCTTAAAATCAACCACCAACCTAAACCAACCCAATAAATGCATAAGAACCTTGCATTAAGTAGCAATGAATGGAGGGGTAAGGAAACCCTACCTTTTGGCTCTTCCAAAATCGACCTCAAGAACTCCAAATGCAAAATAATGAGCAAAAGGGGAAAAATCTCGTATTTGGCATGCAGATCATATTCCGCGGCTTTGGCTGCGGCTATGGAGTCGCGGTGTAAGTCGCGCGTGCCCTTGGCCCGCAGACTCCAGTGAGCCCCGCGACTTTGGTCACGGCCTCCAGGCCGCGCGGTAGCCTGCGTAAGTCTCTGGAGTTGCCTCAAACTCCTAAAACCTCAAACACTTAAACTTGGGAATTTTTCCCACAAGAGGGAGCAACGCATGCAGCTGGAAGAGAATATACATACCTCGAATATACATATGTCCCCGACGTGAAGGCAAAGATTTATGGGTGTTACAATCCTCCCCAACTTGAAAGAGATTTCGTCCTCGAAATCTTGACTAGGTGAAGAGGTGTGGATATCTCCGCTTCATATCCTCCTCGGCCTCCCAAGTCACGTTGGCACCACGTTGGTGTTTCCATTGAACCTTCACCATAGTGACTTCCTTGTGACGAAGCTTCTTCGTCTTCTTCTCCAAAATCGCGTCGGGCTCTTCGATGCAATGGTTTCCCTCATCAATTCTAACCTCGGAGAGTGGAATAACACTCTCCTCCTCCGCTAGACATTTACGAAGGTAGCACACATGGAATGTGTTATGGATTCTCTTCATCTCCGGAGGGAGTTCTAGTTGATAGGCTTGAAGTCCTATCCACTTAATCACGGTGAATGGTCCAAGGAAACGGGGACTCAACTTCCCACGTTTTCCAAACTGGATAATACCTTTCCAAGGGGACACTTTCAACATAACCCGATCTCCCACTTGGAACTCTATCGGCCGCCTTTTCTTGTCGGCATAACTTTTCTGCCGGTCTTGAGCCACATTTAGACGCTCGCGTATACCCTTCACTTTGTCCGCCGTCTCTTGCACAATATCGGGCCCGACAAACTGCTTCTCTCTCTCTTCAAGCCAACATATGGGAGTTCGGCATTTGCGACCATACAATGCCTCGAACGGCGCCATTCCAATACTCGAGTGGTAGCTATTGTTGTACGCGAACTCCACCAAAGGTAGGTGCGAGTCCCAACTACCCCCGAAGTCGATCACACAAGACCTTAACTTGTCTTCAAGTGTTTGAATTGTCCTCTCACTTTGACCGTCGGCTTGGAGATGGTAGGTCGTGCTCAACTTCACGCGTGTACCCAATTCCTTTTGTAACCCATCCCAATAATGTGACGTGAACCGACTATCGCGATCCGAGACAATTGATAGTGACACGCCATGACGAGATATCACTTCATCAATATACAACTTTGCCAACTTGTCCATAGGTAAAGTCTTCTGCATGGCCAAGAAATGAGCACTCTTGGTCAAACGGTCCACCATCACCCAAATGGTGTCATGACCGCGCAAGGTCTTTGGTAATTTCGTCACGAAGTCCATCGTGATGTGCTCCCACTTCCATTCCGGAATCTCCAAGGACTGTAGACTTCCATAAGGTCATTGGTGTTCGGCCTTCACTTGCAAACAGGTCACACAAGTCTCTAAGTAGCACGCCACATCAAGCTTCATGACCGGCCACCAATAATGCAATTTCAAGTCTCGGTACATTTTCGTGCTTCCCGGATGGATAGAATACTTTGATTTGTGGGCATCCTCGAGAAGAAGTTCTCGATTACCCCCGATCTTAGGCACCCAAACTCGCCCGTTGAACAGCTTTACTCCCCGACTATCTTTTGTCAAGAGTAGGTGTTTCTTTGACATGATCTCTCCCTTGAGGTTCTCTTCTAGCAAAGCTTCAACTTGAGACGCTTTAATTCGGTCGATGAGTGTGGACGACAACTCAATTCGTACAAAAACGATTTTAGAATTTTCCCCGTAATCCTTTCGACTAAGAGCATCGGCGACGACGTTTGCCTTACCCGGATGGTAAAGTAACTCGCAATCGTAATCCTTTAATAATTCCAACCACCTTCGTTGTCTCATATTCAGCTCTTTTTGGTCAAAGATATGCTTCAAACTCTTGTGGTCCGTATAAAGGGTGCATTTCGTACCATAGAGATAGTGTCGCCAAAGCTGTAATGCAAACACCACCGCCGCTAATTCCAAGTCGTGGGTAGGGTAGTTGACTTCATGAACTTTGAGTTTACTTGATGCGTAAGCAATTACTTTGCCCCTTTGCATTAGGACGCAACCCAAACCCATCTTGGATGCATCACTATACACTACAAAGTCTTCCGTCCCATCGGGTAAGGATAAGATGGGAGCTTTGCAAAGTTTCCTTTGTAGGGTTCTAAACGCCTTCTCTTGACTCTCGGTCCAAACAAACTTCACGTTCTTTCTGGTCAGGGTCGTCAACAATGAGGCTACTTTGGAAAAATCTTGAATGAATCTCCGGTAGTATCCCGCCAATCCTAGGAAACTTCAGATTTCTGACGGACTCTTGGGAGGTTCCCAGTTCATCATAGCCTCGATCTTCACGGGGTCCACTTTTACTCCTTCCTTTGTAACCACATGCCCCAAAAACTGCACTTCTTGGAGCCAAAAGTCACACTTTGAAAACTTCGCATAGAGCTTTTCCCGCCTTAGTACTTCCAACACTTCTCGGAGATGATACTCATGTTCCATCTCGCTCTTGGAGTATACTAGGATATCGTCGATGAATACTATTACCTACTTGTCGAGGAATGGCCAGGACACTCGGTTCATCAAGTCCATAAATATCGCCGACGCGTTGGTTAGGCCGAACGAAATTACTAGGAATTCGTAATGACCGTAACGTGTCCTAAACGCCGTTTTCGGAATGTCGTTCTTCGCCACCTTCAATTGGTGGTAACCCGACCTAAGGTCAATCTTTGAAAATCAACCCGCGCCTTGTAGTTGATCAAATAAGTCGCCGATCCTCGGAAGTGTATACTTGTTCTTCACCGTCACCTTGTTCAGTTCTCTATAGTCGATACACATCCTCATTGAGCCGTCTTTCTTCTTGACGAACAAGACCGGAGCTCCCCAAGGCGACGAGCTCGGCCGTATAAAACCCTTCTCAAGAAGGTCTTGGAATTGAGTCATCATTTCTTGCATCTCGGTAGGAGCCAACCGGTAGGGAGCTCGGACAATCAGAGCCGCTCCCGGAATGAGATCAATTCGGAATTCCACCAGGTGGTCGGGTGGCAACCCGGGTAAGTCTTCCAGAAATACATCAGAAAACTCACGCACCACTCTAACATCTTCTAGTTTCCTCTTCTCGAGCTTGGTGTCGATTGCATAAGCCAAGAAGGATGAGCATCCCTTTGCCAAACACTTACGCGCCTTGATCATTGAGATAATCGCCACCTCGCCTTTCCTTCTCTCGCCATAGATTATAGTCGACTCTCCATCCGCAACGGGTAGTTAGATCATCTTCTTAGAACACATGATCTCCACTTGGTTTCCCGACAACCAATCCATTCTCACTACCACATCGAATCCGCCGATTTGCATAGGCATCAAGTTTATGGGGAAGTTCTTCCCCTCGAACTCAAGCGTGCAACCTCTCAAAATATCCCGAATTACTACTTGACTACCATTCGCTATTTCTAACACTAAGGCATCCTCTAGACTACTCATAGACATGGCAAGCTTTGAACGAAATACATCTGATATAAAAGAGTAACTAGCACCCGAGTCAAATAACACACGCGCAGGTATGGAGTTTAGGAGAAACGTACCCGACACTACATCAGTAGATGTCTTGGCTTCTTCCGCGGTCATTTGGAAGGCTCTTACAGACGCACTCGGAGGTTCCACCTTCTTCCCGCCAGTCCCTTCGGTCTTCAACTTTGGGCTTTCGGCCCTTACGTGACCCTGCTCTTTGCATTCGAAATAGATCTGTCCCTTGACGGGACAATCCTTAAGCGTATGTCCGGGTTTTACGCACTTGTAACAAGTCCTGGGGACGAAGTTACATGGGTCGAAGTGCTTGGTCTGACATTTGGAACACCACTTGGCATCACGCCTAGGGTCGGCGCCACAGTGATTGTTGTTGGCGTATCTAGGCTTCTTCGAGGGCATTGAACTACCCTCCCATCTCTGCTTCTTGACTTGCCGACTACCTTCCTCTTTGCCGAGATTGTAAGCATCTTCCATTAGTTGCGCATCCTCGATCGCCTCTCAAAGAGTAGAGGCCTTTGATACCCGCACCATCGACATCATGTCCGATGGAAGGCCTTTCATGTAAGCCTTGATCTTTTCCTTCTCTGACGGGACCAAATGTCCCACCAACCCCAATTTGTCCATGAACAGTCGATTGTATTCTTTCACAGACAAGTTACCCTTCTTCAAATTTCGGAAATCTTCCTCAATTCGGTCCATCGACCTTTCGTTGCAGTATTCCTCTAATAACTTCTCCTTAAATGTTGCCCAAGTCAGTTGTTAAGTCTGATTTTATAGTAATCAATGTATTTATAAGCTTGGTCTTATACTGTGTTTAGAGTCACATACTGTGTTGTATAAGCCAAGGGTATTTAAGTCCCTTTGGTCCTTGTGTCTTGTAAGACATTCACGCACATATCAATACATCTCATACTTTGCGCTTACTCTCTCTCTCTACTTTCTCTCTCTAAGATTTAGAGGATTCTTGGATTATCAATTGGTATCAGAGCCAATCTAAATCTGAGAGAATTGAGAGATTTGATTTTCGTACTTGAATTTGTGCATTAATCTGAAAATTTGATTGATTTTCTTGAATTTTTTCAAGAAAATCTCGTTTTTGGATTCTTCATCAAATTCGGAAGTGTTTTTGATCAAATTTCGTTGTAAATTGGTTTGTTGGATCCGTTTTTAGTATTAAAAATCTTTTGTTTCACATCGATTTGCAAGAAAATCAAGTTTTAATTGTCAATTTTGAAGATTTTTGAATTCTGGAAAACCGTTTTTCACGTACTGTTCTTATCTCGAATTTTCGATTTTATGGTTTTTAATCAAAATTGTATATTACAAAGTGTTAAAAAGGTGTTTTCGAACATATTTGTGCAATAAATTGTCATCAAATTCTGTATTAAAATCGATTTATGGAAGTTTTCTGAGTTTTGACTTCGCTTTGCGCCAGATCTCTTCTTTGCGCGAGTTCATCTTCGTTTGCGAGAGTTCATCATCTTGCGCCAATTCATATTGCCAAGTTCAGGATTCATCAAAGTGAGTTTTTGTCTCAAGTGCTTTGAGCAAGTACATATTTGCGTTTCCCATATATCACGCAATCCAAAAAGATCAGTTTTCGCCATCAACAGCTCACGAGAAGTCAAGTTCTCGCCATCTTTTGCTCATGCAAATCATAATTTGCGTCACCCGTGTATCACGCAATTCTAGTTTGCGCCACGTTCTGCTTAGGCAAAGCTTGGTTTGCGCCTTCAGAAACTCACGTAAAGTCAGATTCTCGTCAGTCTCTCCTCACGTAAACTTAAGTTTACGCCATTATCACTTCACGCAAATCAATTTTGCGCAATTGCCTTCTCACGCAAAATCTAGTTTGCGTCATCAATTGCTCGCGAGAATCATAGTTTGCGCCATCTGCCGCTCACGCAAACCTCAAGTTTGCGTCATCTCAATCAAGACTTAGAATTTTTCTGGATTTCTGAAATATGGATTCTGCAAAGTTTTCTTATCAAGCTCAATTCTACAAGAACGATCTCATGATGTCATTAGGCACAGAAAATCGTCCTCCAGTTCTGATAGATGAAAACGAGTTTACACAGTGGCAAGATAGGTTTCTGAATTTTATAGAGCGTCAAAAGAATGAAAATGACATGATGAACATTCTTTCTGAAGGACCTTTTGAAAAACCCAAGTTGGCTTCTAGATTATATAAGCCTACCAAAGAATATACACCTGATGAGTTATCGCAGTATCAAGCTGATCGTGATATAAAGGCAAATCTGATGCTAGCCTTGCCAAATTCCATCTACAACAGGATTGATTGTTTCAAAAATCATCCTAATCTTATGTGGCAACAACTAGAAAAGATTATGCTTGGTTCTTCAGTTGCTACTCAACTGTGTATGACAGATTATGTGCCGTGATAAATGATTTGAGAAAAATAAAAGTGGAAAAGACTGAGCTTGAAACAAATCTGAAATTCCTCAATGCACTTCAACCTGAATGGAACAAATCTTGCCATCGCTTGAGGAATGATGTCAGAATTTCTTCCATGCAAATCCAAGAAATGTTTGAGATATTGCTGACAGATGAATGCATAGTCATAGAGAAGAAGGCCAAACTGGATAAGAAGAACAAGAAATCAGTGGACCCGGTTGCTCTCCTTACGAAACAACTGGCAGAACAAGCATTGTCTGATAATGCTTATAACGGGACGACTGATGATGATGGCGAGGCATTAGAGAAAGCTATGATCCTTCTCTCACAACATTATCAGAAAAAGTTCCAACCACGGTCGGGTTCCAACACTCCTCATTTCACTTATGGGTCCAAGAATGCTCAAGTGCCCGAGACAAAGAAACCTACTGCATGTTTCAACTGTGGTAAGTCGGGTCATTTTTCAAAGGAGTGTCGAGTGAAGAAGGTTCGGGATTCGGCATACTATCGGAAGAAACTGGAACTTGCCGAGAAAAGAGAGAACGAAACAGCTTTGCTTGTAGAAGAGGAATTTTGGCTGGATCACTACGATAATGAAGCTGCAAATGTAGAGATTGCTCAAATATGCTTAATCGGAGATGATCAAAGTAATGATTCTGACACAGATGAAGATGAGGTACATTCTGATTTTGATTACAATTTTATTTCTTCACAGTTGAATATTATGATTTCTGCTTTACATGATCTTCGTTCACAGCTCTTATCTGAAAAGAATTTAAATTCTGAAAAGTCAGATTTGATTGACAAATTAAATTTTTTTTTTGAAAGATGAAAAATCTATTTTGATTCATACTAAATAAATCTTTCAAAAGAAATTGGATGATTTGGAAAATTCAAATAAGACTTATCTTGAGTCTTTGACTGAAATGACTATTTTAAAAGACAGTTTTTCGGTTAAAATAAATAAATTAGAAGAAAAGTTATATCGAATGAACCAATCTGAACAAACAATTTTCATGAATAAACCAAGGAGTGATGAAGCTTTAAAAGAAAAATGGGGACTTGGTTTTGAAAATCCTCATTGTTTAAACAATACGATAGAAAAATCCCCTACTTTATATAAATACGATTATCTAACTCTTGCTCAATATGCTCCTCAGTTTAAAATTGATTGGATGAATGAAAAGCAAGTGTTAGAAATCGAAAATGAGAAAAGGATGAATAATAAGAAAAAGGAAATTTCTTTTGTTTATACGCGTGAAAATGTCAAATATTTTCCTGATAAGTCAAAGAGAGGCAGAAAAGGTTTAAATGATATATCTCTTGTCAAGTCTTCGGTGTCTGATGATTTTGTTGATATTTTTGCTAATAATTCTGATAAGGAAAATGTATCTCCGGTTTCTTATGATTCTAGGAGATATATTCCCTCTTTAGTATTAGAAGACAAAATCATTGACCTTGAAGATAAAATGGAAGATCAAAATATTCTAAAAGAAATTGAATCTGATGTTATTCTTTTTTTCATGACGTCAAGTCTTGAGGAACATTTATTTTCTCAAAATCAAGATTCTATTTCTAGCCTTTCTTCTGTTTTTCAAGAAAACAAAACGGAATTTCCAAAATCTGAAAACCTTTCTCAAATTTTTTCTGACTCCAAGGTTAGTTCAGATTTATTGGTTGAACAGTTGGGTGCCTTAGGTAAAATTGTTTCTTCTGATGCCTATCTTAAAACGAAAATTCTTGATGATTATTTTACGCTAAATGATGATTATTATAAACCAAAGCGTAAAAGAAGAAGGTCAAAGAAGTCTAAAAAACAAGATACAGTTCTTTCTGACAATTCTAATTCTTGTACTTCAATGATTTCAGATAGGACTTTGAGCACTTATTCCAAGCAGATATGGAGATCCAAGCGGACATCAGATGATTCTCAGTCTGATTAGGATAGATATGTAGACAAACAATATAAAAGTGATTCATTTGTTGTTTGTAATAAAGTTTCAAAATACTCTATAACGCAAATGATTCAAATTTCCAAAAATGTCTCATATTCTTCTTCTGATTCTAGTTCAGATGATTATGCTTTCTCTTCTTCTGATTCTTCTGTTCATTCTTGTGATTATCTCTCTCGTGCTTTATATGTTAAATCTAACAAACATCCCCCCACAAGAACTGCAACTAACTTTCATGGGCCCAAATACAAGTGGGTACCAAAATCTCAGATTGATTCTAAGTTGCAGGCACCACATGTCAAGGGGGAGTAAAAGAAAATTGGCTTCTGAGTACTTCAGCTCAGAACCCATTCTTCAATGGACTACGACTTCTAAACATGCCAGTTTAGAACTCATTCTTCAATGATTTTAGCTTCCAACTAATGAGATACTGTGAGTACATCTACTTTATTCCGCTGCATTTATCTCTGATAATGATGTTGTTCCAGTTTTCTCATTTTTTTTAAAGAATCTGAGCAATCTTATTCAAACCCTGATTTTGTCCAACCCAAAATTTTTCAAAAGAGACACAAATTTATTATACATGATGTGAAAGATAATTTTATTGAATTATATTTTGTTTCAACTGAATATAAACTTGCTGATCAAATGTTTCTATTTCAAATTTCGGCATGTTGAATTTAAAACTTTAAACCTTCACAAATTTTATTCTATAAAGTAAAAGTTTTTAAGTTTTCTTTCTTTTGAATAAAATGTGTGTCTAGGATAAATTTTCAAGTTGCTTTGTTATATTAAAGTTTTTATATGGTCAAATTTCAAGTCTTACAAAATTCGAAAGGTCAGCAACATGTTTGAAGCTTTTGAAAATGCTTTAAAGATATGTGATTCAGAATATTTATAGTTTACAATGCTTAAAAAACCTAAAAAGTCAGAATTATGGATCGTAATGAAAATATGGGCTAAGTACTTAGATGTAGAACTGAGTGATTGAGATGAATAATTCTATATATAAAATACAGATATATCTAAGTTTAAAAGTTTGTACCTGTGACCTTTCTGGTTTGGGAAAGTAAGTTCCGTGGGATGCTTGTCATCTGGTCCCCTAAGGTCATTTGATTTGGGAGTGATCGAACCCAAATCCTTCAATAGAATCAGATCGAAAGTCATGTTCTACTGGTATGAATGGGTTTAGGATGTGTCGATGTAGCCTTTCTGATCCGGAAAAGTAAGTTTCAAGGGGTGCTTGACACTTAGTCCCCTAAGGCCAACTGGTCTGGGAGTGGCTGACCCAAATCCTGCAATAGGGTCAGATAGAAAGTTACGTTTACGACATGTTTTTTACTTACCAAACTTGTTGATTAAAAAGATGCCAAGTGCACAAGCTTAAAAGATGCCAAAGAGCACACTCATGTGAAGATGCCAATGTGCACAATGCTAAAAGATGCCAATGAGCACACATCTCTTGATACTTAGTGATATGTTTGAGTTGCGATAAACCTGTAAATTTGTGAAAGTCTTAATTCTTGATGACTTAGTGTGAATACATGCAAAAGTTCTCTATTATATTTTTAGAATTGCATTTTTCTTGACACTAATCAAAGTTCGCATGTGGGCATACTGAATAGATTGATGAAAGTTTTTGAAACTGAACATGTCTTAACTTGATATGCAATAAAACTTGTTTCTATATCCAATACCTTACACTTGATTTTATCTGATGGATTTTATTGTGATATTTTACTAAGTAGAATTCTATTTGTTTATGTTTAAATTTTTATATATTTAGTCGTTTCAAAATATATATTCAGTTTATTTTTTCTTTCTACATTGATGTTTAAATTCTTGTGTTCTCATTTCTTTTTTAAATGGGTTTGTTCATTATTCAAGGGGGAGTGAATAAGGAGAAATTTCTGAAAAGATAATATATGTTTTCGAGGGGGAGTTTCTGATTCTCTATATGAATGCTAATTTCAATTGTTATATTTAGTGCATTTGTGTAGGGGGAGTCAAAAAGCTTATCAGGTGCTATTTTTCAGATTCCAAGTCATGTTTGCGCCACAAGTTGGTAGAGCAAAGCTTAGTTTGCGCCAACAGCTTCTAGCGCAAAATTAGCTTTGCGCCTCCTTCGGCTAGCGCAAAACAAGCTTTGCGCTTCCTTCTATTAGCGCAAATCAAACTTTGCGCCACCAATGTGTAGCGCAAATCTTCCCTCTTTCTTCTTTACTCTGATTTTGCAGATCTTAAGTTGTCTCGTCTCCAACATTTGCATGACCAAGTTGATCCAAATCATCAAGGTCATGAGGGGGAGAAGTTAAGGAGAAGTTAAAGAGACAAAGAGCTCAAAAGTTTATTTGTTGATCAAAATTTGCTCAAGATTCTATTTTTCTCAGTCATACTAGTCTTTTGCTGTTCCAGCTCCGATCACCACAGTTCATTCAAGTTTATTTGAAAGAAGTGAATCGTCTAGAGCACAAGCTGATGAACCGATTGTTCTTTCAAGCTAATTACAAACAGGTTCAGTCTTGTCAAGACAACAAAAGCAATTGAGCCTGAAAGATGCTGAGAAGAAATATTTTTTTTAAGTCAAGAAGCTTCTTCACAAAGTCGCTTAGATGGTCCATGCTGAATTAGAAGATGGATTTTGAAGACCACAGTGCCAATGATTACTAAGGGGGAGATTGTTAAGTCTGATTTTATAGTAATCATTGTATTTATAAGCTTGGTCTTATACTGTGTTTAAAGTCACATACTGTGTTGTATAAGCCAAGGGTATTTAAGTCCCTTTGGTCCTTGTGTCTTGTAAGACATTCACGCACATATCAATACATCTCATACTTTGCGCTTACTCTCTCTCTACTTTCTCTCTCTAAGATTTAGAGGATTCTTGGATTATCAATTGCTCATTATCATCAGTTTTGCCAAGACTGTCGCCTCGATGGAAGTGGAATATACGTTCCACCAAGTGAGGGTCGCACCCCTCAACATTTGTGAGCCAAATATCGCCTTCTGCCCTTCTCCACACTCGCTCGATCGGAACGCTTGTTCCATATCCCGTATCCAGCTCACACAAACTACCGGATCTTCTGAACCCTTAAATTCTGGCGGTCGGCAACCCAGAAAGGCCTTGAATGTGCAAGTCTTCGTCGTTTGCCCGACTCCCAGGATTGTGGTCCCATCAGTGGGAATTGCAGGTCCAGTACCCTCGGATCCCGCCACGATGATATTCTCGTCAACCGTTTCATGTCTACGGTTTTTGGTGTCTCGGTCTTCCAAGAGTTTCAAGAAAATCTCTTGTTGTTGTGCCATGGCCCTGTTCATGGCTAACATCATGCGGTCCATCATTCTTGTTTCTGTCGTTGCTTCCTCCATAATGGGTTCTTTGGTTTCCAAATTGTACCGGGGAATGCGCTCAGGTCCCCCGCCTAATACATTAACCGGACGAGTGGGTTCATCCACCGCCGTCACTCGCGGATGGTCGGCCGTGGATGTTGTGGCCTCTTGGCCTTCCGGTCGGTTTCTGGTGTTAACCATTAGTCTGCCACACACATACACGAAATAGAATAAGAAATGGGCTACAGGAATAACACAAAGAAACGTACTACTACTCTTATCAATTATTATAACAACAGTAGATCAAGTATGCTCACGTAAAACATCTTCATAATAACGTTAGCTAAGTGAAATTATGAATACATGATACGTAAGAGTTCTCGTTACCATCATTACAACTTTTAATTCGTGTGAGTTCCGTCGACTCGAGACCATCCTATCTTAAGAGTTCTACCCCACCTCACTAGTCATAGCTTAATAATCTCAGCTTAAGTCTAGGCATCTTACATTCATACCTAGTTCACTTAAACTAAAGCTCTGATACCAACTTGTAACACTCTAAAATTTAGACATAAATAAAATTTAAAACTTCAGCAATATGACGTTTGAAAATAGAGAAACCTGTCACCCTAAAATAGGGGATAATTTAAACTTGTGTAAAGAGGTAAACAATTCAATCCAAGAGTATCATCCCATAACGGGGTATATAGTAATGTATTTACAATCCCAATAACGAAGCATAAAACGACAACCTACTAATCTAAATTGGTTAACTAGATTATGGCCGGGTGTCGCAATCCTTCCAAAAGGTATATCTTCAAAAGTCAAGGTATGTTGGTCACCATGTTTCCTAAAAAGACCACTCACGACCCCAAGGTCGTTCCCTCAGTCCCGACGTGCCCCACCGTTAAGATGACCTGTCAAACATGACAACAAAGAACAAGTGTTAGGCTAAAGCCTTGTGAGAACAAGTCAAATAAGAATGGAAGTACTAAACCCTTTCAGAGTCACGCGGAGGATATAGTCGTGAGCTAAAACCAACAAATCAAATAAACCATTAGTGATTAAATATGGTACAAATAACATCAATCACATAATGAGGTCAACTCCTCTAAGTCTATTGCTCGAAAACATCAAGTCAACCCCTCTAGGTTTATTCTTGAGAGTTCCAAAATAGGGAACTCTAGCACAAGGGAATTACACCTTACTGCCCATGAGACGCTGCCCGACCGTATAGGACCACACCTTACTTATCATGGTGACCCGATGCCTATTCCGTGCCAAAGTGGTGAACCTAAAATATACATATGTCCCTACGTGAAGGCAAAGATTTACGGGTGTTACATTACCTACTTTGTTCCTAAACCTTAAACAAACAAGATCTTTAGTGAACATAGGATCCAAGTAAATAAAGCAATTCTTTTGTTCTTATAATTCAGAAAAGCATTTAATGAGAGTTATTCTCGTAGCCTTCTACCATGTCTTCGAAATTTTGGATATTTGATCAGATATTTAAATAAATTAAAATAAAATAAATGACTATTTCCTTGAAGAGCTTGACTTGTCAAATTGTTAACTTTCAGATTGATATTTCGTATGAATTAATTTGTTAATAGAGTACTTAGAACATATACATGCTTGTGGAATGTTGGGTTGCATGCCATGCATCTTAGCTTGACCATTTGGTTTTAGAAACTTGGACCATGTTGTTGGTGGATGATGGCGCCATGTTGTAATTGACTAAAAGAGGAAGGTTCTTGCACACCGAACTAAGAGCCACCATATGTTGTGTGCTTTGTGGAAGTTGAACAATAGAATCCCCCTTGGAAGCAGACTTTGAGCAGGTGGCACCTCAATTTGATGGATCGGTTATGGATGCGCTTCACAATTTCAAGGTCCATATTGTATCTCAAATTAATTCCATGTGAAATTCGTTACGGACGAATACCAGGGATTTTTGCACTTTTAGGTAATTTTATACCATACCATAACAATTATTGATAAGGCTTTTTCTTTAGTTTGCCTATTCAATATAAATGCAATAGTTCCATTGATGTAAAAGTATATATGGGATTTAAGTAATGATGTATAAGACTATATAATTTTGTTGTTCATATGTGCTGGTGAATATATTACAAATTGAATTTCATCCTTTTGTGTATGTCTTTAGGAGTATAAGCAGCACTGCAACAGTCGTATGATAAGGTAAAATTTGACATACAATTGCCCGTTACATTGCAGCGGGTACATAACTAGAATACTATAAATAACATAACTTTTTGAAATGGTAATATTAAATAACTGAATCTAGATTAAAGTCATGTCGCGTACCCAACCAACGGACGGGTATAACACTAGTTTCAAACCATAGCAACAAAATCACAAAGTTTAAACCACAAACACAAAAATCAAAATTATTAACAAACCACATGAACAAAATTCGTAATTTACTCTTATAAAAATAATGGACCTAAAAGTAAAAAATAGAAAACAAATGAAAATGGCTTTTTTTTTTGTCATATATGTATGTAAGCCTACGGGCTACGGCCCAATTTTTCGACGGTCCAGTCTTGCAGACATAGATGATGTTGGGCAGATTACCCGACCCGATTTGCTCATTTGACCCATATAAAACACAGGAGCTACTTGTTCATCAAGAATGCACTCATACAAACGTAGTGATTTATAGAATCTGTTCTAATTGATACACTCAACTGATTTAATCCGATGGAATTTAATCTTGAAGAAGGCAAGCATCTCTACGATGAATGCTCAACGTTAATTCTGGTTTGTTCTATCAAATTTCCGCCTAGGGTTTAGTATTTTATTTTTGATTGTTGTTGTTGTTGTTGATGTACTTAAATAAATCATTTGAGTAGAGGTTGTGTGTTTTTCAGTTAATGATGTTAATTTTTTTTATGTTGGTGGATTGATTGATTTAGCCAGCGTTATCGATTGGGAATGTCGGGCAATTGGCGGTAGATCTTTTGATAGCGTCGACGAAAGCTGAACGAATTGGTTACCTTGATGATCCAAACGTTCTTCCTTGTGTAGGAAATGATGCTTATACAGGGACTCCTCAGGGTGATCTTGCCCTACCTCTTGAAGGTTGTATTTTGGACTTCATTTCTGTTTGCAGTTTTACTGTTTATACATATTCACAAGAAATATTGTAACTCGTATATAGTATACAGTATCGTTCATAACTTTTGTGCTGGGTGTTTGACATAATATTCTGTAAGAGTGTCTTACTCTTCAATCCGACAGCTATTGATTACTACTGATTAGGCAACTGTTAATGACATATCTAGGATATTCGACAATTGGAGAAAACCAAAATGAGAGCTAAATATATTTTGTGATGATAATCAATGGGAAAGAAGTAAATTAGGCTTGAAACTTTTGCTAAAAATAGAAAGGGTGCATTTTTGGGACATTGAGGAAAAAATTGTTGCATTTAGATTGAGTGATTGCATATGTGAGATGGTTAGGCTCATCAATGGCCACTCCACAAACCATTTCTGCTTTGCAAACAATGAAGATATGTTATTCCAAAATAAAGGTATCCTTTAATGTAGAATGACAGTATGACACCATATTTTCTGTTAATCTTTGTGCATTTTGCAACTTTGAAAGTGGATTTAAATTCTGAAGTGTGGGCATATAAGCATCGAACATAAGAAGCTCCAAATATCATAAGGCGTAGTAGAGTATCAAACATCTAGATCATATGCATGAATATGATTTACATTTTTGTTTTCATTTCATATTATGAGCTTTTTTAACTCTGGCGTGCAGCTTATGAGTCACCTTCTAGTGCATTGACCCTTATCCAACAAAGATCACCAGTTGTTAAGGTAAGATATCATCTTTATGTCCTTCGATTGTTCTTGAAGTTGTGTGTTTATGTCCTCATGTACTATTCCTTTCATGGCAGTGTCTTTTTGTCACCAAAGCCACTTCTCTGGATACTGCTGTCTTTGTTGTCTCTTGCATTTCATCATTGCTGTTGCTGAAAATCGACATATCAAATAAATCTTTTGTTCTTTAAACATGCTTAAGCCTTATGTCACCTTTTTACCTTAGTAGCATGCTAGCACTCTTGCAGCTGCATCTTAATATTATTCGAAGTAGATCATGGATGTCCTATCAATCATAAATGGTAATTGTTGTTTAGATTAAGTTGGCTGAAAACAACCGGATAACTCAATATATAAGTATTTGATATGGTTAAGAATCAGGATTCGCTGCCTTTAAGAAATTCAAATTGAAAGATGCCTCATAAGAGTTAGACCTGGCAAACGTGTCGTGTCGGGTTCAAAGTTAAACGGGTTGAAAATGTCTGACCCTAACCCGGCCCGTTTAATAAACGGGTCAGAAAATCTCAACCCTAACCCGACCCGCCTAACCCGACACGACCCGCCTAACCCGTTTAACACTTATAAAACTAAAAATTAATCGAAAATTCACAAAAAAATACAAATCCAAAATTCAAATGAAAGCATTAGAAATCCAAATTTTATAGTTCAAAGTTATAAGTTCTAACCAACCAAATTTAAAACATTAAAAACCCGAAGCATTAAAAAGAAAACTTATAAAATTCATATATATATATATATATATATATATATAAACGGGTTATTCGGGTCATTTTCGAGTTGAAAATTTTGACCCTAACCTTACCCGTTTAATTTTCGTGTCGTGTCGTGTCAACCCGTTTACTTAAACGGGTTGAAAAGTATTACCCAAACCCGTTTATTTCGTGTCGAGTTCGTGTCGGGTTAACGTGTCGTGTCAGTTTTTGCCAGGTCTAATAAGAGTTCGGACCTTTCATAATAGTGATATGTCCAAACTCAACAATAGATAAAAGGACCATGACACATCTTTGTGTATAAGCAAAATAACTGTGTGGTGGTTGATAATTGATTAGCTGCAAAATGTCTCTTGTTCTAATTCCTAGCCTAGGCTGTTTAAACCATTTCGTTTTCATCAACATACACATGTATGGATCCTGATAGCTTGTCATCTTCCTCCGTAGCATTTGACTGCACATTTTTTTTAAATAAAAAATTTGACTTGTTGAACTAATTTTGTCCTGTTTGGCTATCAAAACAGGGAATGATGATCGAGTATGCTAAAAACCTTGCTAGTTTTGCTGCTGCTTGTGGAAAGAAGCACATCGTAATCCTATCTAGCTTAGACTTTGGCCGGTGGCAGACAATTGATATGTCAAGGTATTGAATGAATTGGTGTTCTAGCAAATAATTTAGTTTCCTCTTCTATCAGTAGTATGTAGTTGCTTAAAGCTATATACTCCATGGACCCTCTGGTGGTTGGTTGGCCATTAATATTATATAAGCTCCTAGCCATGCATTTTATATACATAGTGCTCGGTGGAGTTTGGCATCTACCAGTGGGTCTTTGTTTCTTGTCACTCTTTTCGAACCGGTGGTTGTATGGTGCTGTATGCAGCAGTACAACACTCTCTTCTGCCCCTATTTGCCTGTTAAACTCATCCTGTTTTATTGCTTATAGTAAGCAATCCGATTGACCTTGTCATCTAAATACAAGGTGTTCTTAGCAAATGCAGAATACTAGTGTGCCACAACCAGTTATCACTTTATTTAGTGTGTGGATCCCTGGCTAATTGTTTATAGCATTCTTCAGGTGAACGAGAACTTAGTGATAGCAACCTTGTTTGATGTCACCATCTCAAGTTGATGTCAATTAAGATCTGTCCAGAAACCGAATATCTTGCATGACATCAAATCTCTACATTTCTGTTTTCACCAAAGATCTATACCTATACTTGTGTCATTTACCACCGCTTTTGTTTCAAATAGAAGTAACTTGCTGAATGGCAAAATTATAGAGAGAATGTGGGACCACTCATGAAATTTTAAATAGATCTGTAACCTTTTGGAGAAAAGTCAGTCTAATTTACTGAAGTAACATTTGCATGGGCATGGCCAACTGCTAGCGGAGGAGCTAATGCAAACTTTGCACTCGCTCCATAATTGAAGAGATGTGGTCAAGTAATAAGATAATGATGTGTTTAAAAGCATCAGAGTGTCACGATAGGCATCAAATGACCTTGAACTAATGATTTGCATTTGAGATGTTGCAATCTGCTTAGTTCACAATTTCACATGGACTGCTTTTGATATTCACTGATTCTGATGTGAATATTTCAGTGGTCAGCAGATATATTACCTCTCTAATACAAATGTGGATGGAGCAGATGATCAGTGTGAAAAATTAGGGTGGAAAAGAATGAAGGAATATGATCCTAATCAGAAACTATGGAAGTACCTGTATACATTAGCCGAAGGTAATGTGAGCGAAGATGATAATTCACTTGTTGAAGATGATCTGGGAGAAGAAGACTATTATCCAAGTTTGCCTTTTGCTGCAATGTTTTCTTGTTTCAAGGTGATCCTCATATGAACCAATTAAGCATATCAAGTACTTAAAAACAGTGATGACGACCTTTTCGATTGTGCTAGTCTTTCTCCATTCCATCTGTTTGCTCACACTCTTGCACAAGCCGGGGTTCTTCACGAAGACAACCACTTTACTCTTTGGGGTAGAGGCCCGGTCTGCTTACATCTCCCCCCCACCCATCTGGCCACCACTTTTGAGTCGGATTTACTGTGTTGGTTTGGTTTGGTTTACTAAGATTACATTTTATTGTACTTGATTGACAAATTCTCATATTCATGATGGTTAAGGACTCGTGAACTGACATATCTGATTTTCCTTTGGACAATTGGTTAGGCGAAGGGTTTGAAGGTAACTTGCTTGTTATGTTACTGTTCTGAAGGAGACAACATTCCGGATGCCTTTCATTTGGCAGAGGCAGCATGTAAACTTGTGGGGCTGACCCCTCATACCTTCAAAGGTGAGTTTTGCATCTTTATAGTTTTGTCACATCTATTCACTTGTGATTTAATTGTAAATTTGTTTACATTGTTCTTGCATGCATAGCCAATGAAGAGAAATGAATAGACTTATTTTGTGTATTGTTCAGGAAATGAAGGTGGTGGATGGGTGATACCATTTTCATGGCAGAGTGTTTATGGGCCACCTCCAGATATGTCTCTCTTCTAGCCTAACCTTCAAGTTGTCATCCTCAAATTTTCGTATAAAATGTAGTTTGTCTGAAAAGTTAGGAATTGGTCTAAAACTTGACTTCACGTTTTTATTTATTTTTTATTTTATGGTGTCGTATTTACCCAGACGAGGCTCGATAAGATATGAAATGGGACCACATGGAATGGTTGTGAAAGACCAAACTTAAAGAGTGTTTCATTACTTTTTAGTATGCAAAGTTCAAACCATTAGATTAGACTAGACCATTGGCATTAGCGTAATCACATACCTCCCATTTTCTTAACCTGCAATTAATGGTTCAATTTAGCGGTTAAGATACGTTAAGAAATCGTTCCGAGCATGCAGTCGTCGAATGACCGATCGACACCTCCTTTGGAAACGTTGGCCTCCAAGGATGACCCATCATCCATGCGCCCTCAAGATCAACGGCTGCATGGGGTTTCTACGTTTCCTACCAAATCTTGAATTGTTAACGGAATCTAACCCTATATATAGGGGCTAGATCAAACGAGAAGACGATAAACAATCTAAACTACATAACTCAAAATATCATAAATAAAAAATGGAAAATATTTTTAGAAATTAGGGTAATTGTCATTTACAATGAATCAAAGATTTTGTTGAAGGTAAAACTTGACCTAAAAACTTTTTGAATCCGTTAGTTTTATTTACCTTTAGATTTTAGTTAGTTCATGATTTTCAAATCACGTTTTATATGATTTTTTCCATTATTTTTTAGATCCACTTTTGTTATGATATTTTTCACAATTTCTGTCAAATATCACATATGATATCTACAATTAACTCATTATTTATTTTTTCACAATCTTTTGGATCTACATTTTAAATTACATATGATTATATTACATATAATACATGATCCGTTACATATTAGCTATGATCCATTATGTGTAGTTTGTACATATCATAGGTTATAAAATAGTATTAACACATGGATCTAATATCAATGATTACATACCATAGGAAGGAATTCTGGAAAATGTCATGACGTGATAATATATCGATAACAATTAGGGGTAAATGATTCGAGTTTTTAACGAGCTACTTGAGCTTAAGCACGTTTAGCTTGAGCTTCATAATTATCGAGCTTGAGTCGATCTTGAATACATTTTTTTTTTGTTTAACTAAACAAGTCGAGTCTCGTAACACTAATTTTTGACTTGGCTCATTCAAGAACTCGATGAAATTTTTCGAGTCAAATCAAGTCGAACAAAACTATTCGAGCACACAAATTTTCGAGTCAAACATTCTCATGTATTCATAAGTCATACAATAAAAATATAAAAAGTTATTAAGCTCCAGCCAATAAACTAGATAATCGATCGCGAGTTCAAGCCTATAAACGATGTGTGACTGATATTCTTTCTCACGAGTTCAAGCCTATAAAACGATTTGTGTGTGTATAGAGAGAGAGAGAGAGAGAGAGAGAGAGGGGAGACAAATCAAATACAAACAGAATGTTACACACCATACAAACCAATATCGGCTCTTGATTTTGTGTATTTTGAAAAAATTTAGGCAGTAATTAAATCAGTTGCAGACAGACTGAGAGTAAATTTGAAACCGATTTAATCCATATCGTTGACATTGATTTTATAATTTGTACAAAGATTGATTTGTATGGTATGTAACATTTAGTCGGTTTGTATTTAATTTGGAATATATATATATTGTAACACCCCCTAAAATAAGAGAAAACTAGAACTTACATAAACCTAGAACTAACATTTAATGTAAAAGTATTTGTCAACAAAAGGCAACAACGCCCACCAATTAAATAGAGAAAGGTTAATAGACAACAACCTCCTAATTTAAATCACTCTAGTGATAAATTACATTTGGGTGTCACTACATCCATCAAAAGTCTATTTATAAGCAAAACCACATCGTTCCAAAAATGCTACTCGACAAATACCACTAACGACACATCGATCGCTGCTCAAATGTCCATAACCCCGCTGCCTAAGGAACCTGATATAATGTTCTTTTAAAAAAAAATGTTAGACTTAAAGCCTAGTGAGATCAAACAGTTTATAAAAAAAATTAATAAACATGAAACCGGAAACATAAAGTTCTATCAAAATCCGATAGCACAACATTTCATTTATGAAGACTATAAAGTCAACAACACATCTTGCGATGACGGAGTAGACCCGATTCCCATAGATCATGGCAGAACACAAAAGTAGGCAACACATCTACGTTACTGAACCCCCACTACGGAACACTGGTCAACAAGTTCAACTACCCACGGTCTATAGTTTGAGTCCCCCAATGAATCCTAGGTATGCTCATTCGCTAGAAATAAATCATTAATGGATTACATGGTCATCAAGTTCAACCACCCACGGTTTACAACTTGAGTCCCCCAGTGATTTAATATTCGTTTCTAGCTACAATAAGGGAATAACTATCCTATCATAAACTCATAAATCGACTCCTATACATATGGATCTATTTCATTACATTCTAAGGATTAATAGTCACTAGATGTAGCAATCCACATCTATCACATAAATATTGTTAGTCCCAACAAGAAATGACAAAATTAAACAAATATTGTAAAAGGGGAGGTTGAATACAATACTAAATTTTTTTACTTAATTTAATTCTTTATTGATAATAAAATCAAGAATTACACAAAACCTTTTTAAGCTTGTTGCAAAAAAGAATAGATAAATCTACCTTTTTAAACTTGTAAAACACTAAGAACAAAGCTATGAATTTCTTGAGGGGAGAAAATTTCTGTCGATTTTGCTTGAGCACACTGAGATCTCTAGAAAAGCGTAAGCTTGCATGAGAGGGGTCTTCAAATTTAAATACTACCATGTGCATTAAAAACTTGGGACACTTGCCACTCTGGGATTGAATGTCAGGGATGTCCTTTAAAAAGACAAAATGTCTTTTTTGTCTTATCATGAGACAAAGTTGACATCCAAACCTTGTTGTAGACAATTCCTGAAAAAGGTAGAAAAGACAAAAGTCTTTTCTTCCTTCAGGTTCATCAAGGAATGTCTCTATCAGGTAAAATAATGGATGTAACTTTGTCGAAGATTTCGTTAGCAAGGGACGAAATAGGGGATATCCTCTGGTATAGAGGATCCACCGATTTTTCACTCCAAAAAAGTCTCAGCATCAAACAAGGGAAAATCCTCCGATTTTAAGGATCCCTGATTTGTTTCTTAAAATTGGCAGGAGTAACTTAGTTGAAGATTGGAAGTTCATCTTTGATCCGCATCTGAAGATTCACTTCTTGCTGATTTCAGCTAGTCTTCGATTTTACCGAACATGTTAAGTATGACTAAGCTATTACAAAGAACTAAATTTGACTAAGTATGATAAGACATATTTCAAAGATTTGTAAAAGAGATCGAGAGGTCATCTTCAAATTATCAGTGACCCAACAAATAGGGGTGTGCAGAAATTCAACCGATCCAATTAGAATCGACCAATCATAATTGGATATCCAATTGTAATTGGATCAGATCGGATTGAAAATCTCAACATCCAATTTGGATCGGTCGGTTCTAGACTACCATCCAAGAACCGACCTAACCGAATCGATCAACATCCAATTACCCATCTGATTACCATCTAGTTTTCCATTTAACTATCATCCAATTAATTTATTTGCAATTTGCTTAAATCTAAATTTGTTTTGTGTTGTTTTTGAATTTTTAGTCTCACTTGTGTTGGTTTTAACACAAATTAAAAGTGATTAATCAATTTGTTTCATTGTCAGAAAATTGGATTAAAATAACATATTAACACATTGAATGGATTCGATCCGATGTGATCATCCATTGGATGTCGGATGGATCCAATCCGATCCAATGGATATCCAATAAGAATATCCAATGGGTGGAACCGAACCGATCCAATCATCTATTGGATTGGAAAATTTCAACATGCAATGGATGATTGGATCGGTTCGGTTTGGTTCCTCTCACATCCATTGGATGTCAACTGATGAACAGACCTACCAACAAACATTTATGCACATCAAGTGCCTGAAAGGGAGAAATTCCTATTTTACCAATAAACCAAAATATGATGAAATCCAAGACTTTAAGTTGTTAAAAGATTTGATATTCTAAACTCATTATTCACAAAAAGGATTGCTTCATAATCACAAAATAGTTAAGACTATGAAGTTCCAATGACATCAATCGAACATAACCCAAAGCTTGATATATGAATTTTAAATACTTTGTAAATTTAGACAAGATGGGTCATATATCATCTCCAAAGCACAAAATTATTTAGTTAACAAAATGGGTAAAATCCCCAAATTTTCCAAAAATCATCTAAATGACCAAAAATCACCAAATAGGAAAAATGTACCAAAATATCATTCATATACTAAAGACTTACTTTTATAACATGTTTAAAGAAGCCAACACTTCATTTTGTAAAAAGGGTAAAAACCCCCAAATCTCCAAATACCCAAAAATTGATCAAAATCCATAAATATGTAAAATACATCAAAGGGATTGTTTAGGAGACTAAAATATAATATTTTGATATGCATAAAAGTTTAGACTAGGTTTGAATGAACTCACAATACTATGTTTGATAAAAGCCTAGAAAATCAAGAAAATCCTTTAGGAGAAGTTGAGATCTTAAAGCTTGGAACCCTAGACTTGAACCTCTAGCTTGGATGATGATAAAATCTCTTGGAATCGTTGGAAATGTGCCTTGAATGTCTTAAAAAGTAATAAATGAGAAAGGATAGAAGAAAAGTGAATGAGAAATGAAATGGGTGAGAAAATGAGCTTGAAATCCCTAAAATCGGCCTATATGTGCGTCCAGTCCCTCCATGTGCTCGCCCGTGTCTAAGCACCCATTACCTTTTACAACAGTAAGTTACGCGACCATGCCTACGACTTGCGTCGCGGGGCAGGTCGTAAAGGCCAGTTTTTTTGTCCGTCTTCGTCCTTTTTTGAGGGTTTCCAAGCACGGTTTTTTACCAAGACTTTCCATTATATAACTAACATAAAAAGGCATTCTTTTAGGTATCAAAATTACATATATATGTAAAGAGGTACATTCTTTTGCAAACCATCTAATTAGTACAAATCATAATCTCAATCGTCCATCTTATATATATATATATATATATATATATATATATATATAGGTAAACGATCAAATGGAAACCACTCTAATTTTGAAAACCGTGGAAACCCTCGATTTCATTGGTCAAGTTAATGAAATTGTTTCATGAAATTGTTTAATTTGGGGAAATTATTTCTTATAATTCTTTTATTGATGAAATCGTTGCATATATTTGTGTTTTTATGTAAAAATGAAAAGGTTTCATTAGATTGTGAAAATACATGAAACAATTTCATTAGAATGAGAAAAATAAATGAAACTACATAAATAAACATAAATATATTAAACAATTTCATTAACAAAAGAATTATATGAAACAACTTGATCATATTAAACAACTTTATGAATCAATTTCATTAATTTAACAAATGAAATTGACGGTTTCCAAAGTTTCCAATCTAATATGGTTTTCAATTGAAACCACCTCTCTCTCTCTCTCTCTCTCTCTATATATATATATATATATATATATATATATGGTTAGGTTCAGGGAAAAATCTAAAAAAAGGGAAAATTGAGGAACATCTTGATAGCCCTTCATCTCTCTCTCTCTATATATATATATATAGAGAGAGAGAGAGAGAGAGAAAGAGAGAGAGAGAGATTCAAATACATGTAATTAGTACAAACCAATAAATTGAGATATTTATGAAAATGATAAGGGTTTATTTATTATTCAAGATATTCATTAAACCAAAATATTCATTAGCATATAAAATAAACGGTTAAGATTAATTTGTATAATTTATACTCATTAATTAATAAGAGGGTTTGCAAATTGCGAAGGAAGGCGTCCAAAATGGGGTGAAAGTTGGAACATTCCCAAGTCTTGGTTGTTTGCAGGAGAAGCCATGATTGCTAATTCATCGTGATTTATGATATGTCAAACCACCAAGATTGGATGCATCATTTTCCTACGTTTATTTATTTTTTCAATTAACTAATCCGATATATTATATCTAATGTTACATTAATTTGGCTCTTCAATCAATATATATAAGCCATTCCATCTAGGTAATGTTAAACTTCATTAGTCTTTAATTATCTCAGTATCTATATTTAAATATTTATACCAAACATTTTTTTGTTTTTTATTTGTTATAGTAAAAACAATTGTTCAAGAAAGGTTGACACCGGAAATATAAAGTTTTATCAAAATCTGATAACCCAACTATTCATTTATTAAGACTATAAAGTCAGCAAAACATCTTGCGATGACAGAGTAGACCCGATTCCCATAGATCGTGGCAGAACACAAAAATAGGTCACACATCTACGTTACTGAGCTCCCACTATGGAACACTGTCATCAAGTTTAACCACCCACGGTCTATAACTTGAGTCCCCCAATAAATCCTAGGTATGCTCATTCCTATTCTGGATAAAGGGCGAGGGTATGCTCTTACTCAGTTCACCTCCCCTAGGCGGGATGGGGATTGTTTTGCTTATTCATCAGTGGCGGAACACAAGCCTAATAACTGCAGTGGCCGGACTTTGTAACACCCTCAAATTTGGAAAGAGCAGCTAAATTAAAATTTCAAAATTTCATCTAATAAAAGATAAATCTCCAAATAGAATTCTATATTTAACTTCAACAATTATAAATTCCAGTCTCATACAAGTACTAAACTAGAGACGGGTGTTACTTAACCTAAAGACAAGCTGCAAATCCCATAATATATGCGGAAGACTTCACCAAACTACACACTCCTCGAGTACACAACTAGCACTCTTCTCTTCACAGTGTCACTAGAGTCATTCCCAGCCAGAACCTGATACACATGCCAACAAATAAAGAGATTAGGCTAACGCCTAGTGAGTTCAAGAGTTTTCATCATGATTATAAAAATCGTTAAACGGAAATAATGCAACTTAAATCATGATCTTTCAAAGTGATTTACTTTAAATATGAAAACGACCCGTCTTCCAACAACGCATTTTTAAAGATGGATGTCTCAATGCAAATCATTCTTTCATGAAGTGGTGCAACCCAAAACTCACTCACACTAGAGTGAACCTCAAACCTTATTGGAGCAATTCACAACCATGCGATCTCGGTCGCCTCCCAACCTTAGACGACACGTACTATCTCAAGGGTAGGTTTGTGATCCCAACTCCTCATCGACCAGAACACCTCAGATTCACGAGATTCTGAACTCCCAAACCAACGATCGTCATCAATCCCAAAAATTTCCCGAAATTCTTAATGATCCAACCCCGACATGATAAGGTCGTCCTTCCACGACGTACTAATTCGTCTTCCGGGTAGATGGTTAATGTAGATCCGGCTATTGCAAAATTTCGATCCCTTCTAAAACCTCAAACATTTCCCTCAAAAGATCTTTACCACACCAGGAAACACATACTCATCAAAACCTAGTTACCAACATTAAATCCCCCTTTAAGTTTTATCACTGAAAGGCTAACATTTCTCCAGATCCATTGACCTCACGAAACAAGTAGACGCCTAGTACTAAAATGGTAATATTGAAAACGTGGGCATCAACCCAATACTTCATTCCAGATCCTTTAAGATCTCCAATCCTACATTTCCAACCATCGGACCACGATAATTCCCTTATTCACACAAGCCCGCCGAGACGATACCATGGTAACATATAACATGACGACTAATGGTCCGTCCGCCCGACCAATCCAATCCAACCATACTTAGAATCATACAAGACCTTATCCCGCAGGTTAACTGAAGCATAGAGACCACCTCTGAGATAATGGGGAAGATATGAATCTATCACCTCAACTATTCAAACGTGAACCGACTCAAAATTGAAACCCAAATTCTATATTGACTACAAGTCGGGTCATCCGACGTTTCAAAATCCAAGGACTCCTCTAGTCCCTCAAATGCAACTTCTTTCACGATAAGGGTTTTTAATCCATAGCCCTAATGAGTTCAAGGTTTTCAATTAACATGCCCATTTGAAACTTTATAAAATCCTCAAATGTAAAATCTTCACAATAACTAATTGTACACGCAAAATCTACTACCGTTTACTTGGTAGGCGTGCAAAATGGTCACCAATGCCACGCATATAAAACCCTTTCAATATTTGTTTGGCCACTACTCGCGTTAATAAAAATAGTAACAAAAGATGCACAACAGAATTTTCAAACGGACTACCATGGTCCTAGCATACGTCAACTTATATTTTGCATATGAAAATAATTTTCCGCACTATAACATGTGCAATAAAAGTTTGTACAACTCTCAAAAGAGGATTCCACAACTTCCACTTTAGAATCTTTTTCTTTAAGAACACAAAACGTCGGAGAGTAAACTCCCCAACAAGACCCACTTACGTCCGTTCATTTTCCCAAATTTAGCAACACAAAAGGAACGTAAATAAGTTTTTAAATCGAATTTAAATTTTGGGCCGCACAGATAAAACATACATACTCAAAGCGGTAACTACGACGACATGCAGACCGGAAATTCATTTCATGCATTGCGGAAAATCCCTAACAATAAAATCAATAACTGAAATATGCTCAGAACAAAAGTTCTATCTAAAATAACATAAATCTTTTATATGATTACTCACACTTCACAGTATAACTTAGTCCGAATACAAAAGTATACGATGATTGATATTTGTATAAAACCCAAAGATAAATCACATGATAATGAAATCTCTCTTAAAACAATATGTTCATAAAATCGAACTCTCAAGGTTTTCTCTCTTTTAGCCACAAGGCGGCATGGAATAAAGTTTCACAACAAAACTTGCATGCGACCGCTTATTTCACGAAGCTTAATAACATGATATGCGTATGCACTTGGTTAAAACATAAAATAACTTATGTCGATTTCGAGTTCAAAGTCAAATGAAAATATGCTCTCATCGTTCTAAAACATTGTCTAAAACACTGTGATGAAAATTCTCAATAAAACTCATACATCAAAATAATGAAAGGTAACTCTTCGTCTAAAACTTTAACATACGTGGAGGAGATCCAATATTAAGGTCATAAGTCGTAGTTACTTACCCAAAACTCTAAGAAACGTAAAAATACGAGCATTACCACCTTCGAAATAGTGTTAGGCAAATGAGAATAAACGAAGTCTCGACAAAGCATGCAACCACATGCGATAAAATAATTTTATGCATGTTTAAGATCATGGTCTAAAACTTGTGTGCTAAATATTTCAAGATTTCGTGGAATGATCCACATGGTGATTTTGGAAACATGAGAAACACTCGATGCTATTTATTTTAGAAATATATTTCGTGCATGAATTTGGTCTGCACTCAAAACCTCGAAACCACGTTCTTCGATTCCTTAGTCACACTATTGTCAACAGGATGCTCAAACGTCTTAAGGCATAGATCAAAGACTTCATAGGTTCACCTCATAATTTCTCCTCGAAATACGTTGGTTCCCAATGTCTACATATACGGTTCTAATCCAACCAATCAATTCAACCCAAAACAATTTACTTAATGCAATCACCATGCTTACCGTCACTCCAAGTGTCGAAGACTAAAATCATCAACTCCTTCTAATGGCTACTCATGTAGAAATTATTTCACTACCCCAACGGTTATCATACCAAGGCAGTTCAAGCATACACACGTAACTCGTAGGTTCACCATAACACTGGCCAGGTGCTACTATGAACGTACTGTACATGATCATCCTTGCCATTTTCGGCGCGATTCCCATTCCTAGTGGCTCCACTCACCTCGACTCATCAAATCTTAAAGTGCCTAATGGTGTGATCTCACATTCAACGCTTAAAATTTACGCTAGTTTGAGTCTAGGCATTCAAAATCAACACCTAATTCTCTCAAACTTAAGCTCTGATACCAACTTGTAACACCCTCAAATTTGGAAAGAGCGACTAATTAAAAACTTTCAAAAATACCTTCAAGGATAATAAAATTTCTCACTAATAGTCCATAATTGAAGTACATTTCTAAATTGAACCATCAACGAATAAATAAAGTCCTACATAAAGACTGTCTAAAGTCGGGTGTTACTATAACCCAATGCCAATAGCTACTTCCAATATAAGTGCGGAAGACTTCAACGAGCTAACCACTTCCTCGAGTAACCAACTAGCACTCATCTCATCTCAGTGCTGCTAGATAAATCCCGGAATGGAACCTGATGCACATGCCGACAAAGTAAAAGGGTTAGGCTAACGCCTAGTGAGTTCAAGAGTTTTATATCATGATTATAGAGGAAAAACGTAAGGGAAAGTATTGCAACATTTAATCATGATCCTTTGAAAAGATTTACTAAAGAAAATAAGAAAGTAGCTCATTTACTAATAATAAGCATTTTATAAATGGATGCCTCAACGCCAAAACATTCTTTCATGAAGTAATGAAATCCAACACTTGATCAAAACGAGAATAATGGTAATGCTCGAAAAATGGAATTGAATAAGCTTTATAAATCAACCGACCAAAATATGCATAAACTTCAGTTTATATGATTATAGCATAAGAGAGAGATAACTCGACTCAAAACGTGGATATAAATTGATCCCGATTTATGACAATGTAAATAATACTTCATATCCCAAAACACCCCAAAACACGGGTAGGGATTAATACTGAACCCATAAAACATGGAATAAACATATGTATGCAAAATGTCACCGAAAACAAATACATAAAGACAGCCCAAAGACAACACCTTTCGGTGACGGGGGAAACCCGATTCCGCATAATGCGACATGCACAAAGTAAGCCACACACTACGTTAAACTGGTATTAAATATCGGGCTCAACATATTTCAGAATACACCCATAACTAATAGCACGGAGGACTTACACCATACCGAAGAAGCTAAATCGCGCCTCAATGGGGATTAACTAGCGTTCCACCATTGGATAAATAATAAAGTATCGAGCTCAGCATCTTTCAGCATACACCCATAGATACTGCACGAAGGACTTACAATCCCAATCCTATGCCTAACGTGTCACACGAAGGACTTACAATCCCAATCCTATGCCAACGTGCCACGATGTGAGAGGCTAGTCGTCCCAACATCGCCCAAAATAACAAAAGATCTAATGGATCCATAGCAGACGGGCTGAAACATTACATGACTCAAAACGAATGAACTAAAGAATTCAAAACATGTAATTTCCCAAATAAGATGCAATAATTGCAAATTATAACCAAACGCTCTACAATGAGCTAATAAAACGGACAAGTGTCCTCATAACCCAACAAAATCCAAACGAGCCATAAGCTCAACAAACCCAAAGACCCAACGTTGAAAATCATAAAGTTGAAATCAAACGTAAACGACCCAAAATAATGCAACCCATGCTCCAACACACCCAAATGACTTCAACATGATTTAGATCGGGACAAAACATTTTCCAAAGTGGGTTTATACCTTTTATTCTTTCAAATCATCCCATGACACCCAATAAAATGCTTTTATACTCAGAAACATGCTCCATGCAATAAATCATTGAAATATCCAAAATATATGATTTACTTATCAAAATGCTCAAATCCTAAATGTGGGTGTTTTATAAGTTTATAAAGTTGAATACTTCCAAACAATCAAAACTTATCAGATGATTAGCAGTTAACAATTCCATATAAAACATGTAAACACTTTAAAATAGGTATTTTGGCATGTACACCATTTTTACAAATCAACTTGAACTCACCTTGCTAGATTTCGACTAAATCTAGATTTTACCCCTCCCCTCGAGCTCCTTTGAAGGGCACTTGAATCCTCAAGTCGAAAGCTTCCAAAACCTAGATCCATACATTCCAAATCATAAATCCCATATTTAACCATTTAGAAACATTCCTCAAACTTTATTTACTAAAATCCCCAACAAGGTCAAAACCCTAGTTTCTCCAAAACCATCAGTTTCGAGGTTCGAGCAACCAAATACTAGGAAAACATCAATGGAACATTTATAATATTAAATCAAGGAAGCATACCATTTTAGATGACGAGACTCTCCGAGGATACCCGTTCCACTCTTCAACCCGAGCTCCCACACGTTGAACTTGAGGAGGAAGATGAAGATGGAGGTTTTGTGGTTCAAGATCCCACTAGCTAGATGATGAAGAATCATGTGGTTCAAGGGGGAAAAACCCTCAAAATGGGTTAGGGTTCGACTTTGAGGTTTGGGAGAGAAAATGGGAGAAGATAGAAGTGAGAAATGAGGAGAGTGGTGAAAATTTCGGAGATTTAGAGGACCAAACGTCGCGCGCGACCTTGCCACGCGATAGTGACATTGTCACTATCGCGAGGGCACTCTCGCGGGGATTGTACCGCGGGTGGTACTCTCCCGGCGATTGTGCCACGCGATAGTGACACATGTCACTATCGCGAGTCACAATCGCGCCACTCGTACCGAACCCAGAAAAAGGTCAAAACTCGAGGTTCTCGCATGGGTCGACTTAAGGTTCGAAAGAACAACATAATTCACCCTAAAAGATAGACGGAAGGTGAAGAGATGGCTGGAGATGAACGGAAAACTTACTAAGCGAAAATCCGGGTGTTACAACCCATCTATCTTTTACAGACCACACAAAGAATTATCCGGTGCTTCACAGTCGAAGCCGCAAATGTTGATCAGATAAAGTGCTACGATCATTTCTTTATTTGTCATATTTTTAGTATTTCTCAAATGAACCTAATCCTATCTTAATATCCATATTTAAATATTTATACCAAACATTTTTTTTTGTTTTTTATATATTATAGTAAAAACAATTGTTCAAC
Organism: Arctium minus; assembly: GCA_954870635.1. NCBI lineage: Eukaryota > Viridiplantae > Streptophyta > Magnoliopsida > Asterales > Asteraceae > Arctium > Arctium minus. The sequence goes on along the minus strand of OX941086.1, from coordinate 9,956,457 downwards.
AAAAGCTGACACTAAAAGCCAATTCAAATCTTTCATGTAAAACCAACAACCACAGTTTTCAAAGTCAGATAAAGATCATGTTGTAATGACTTTTACAATTAAATAACCTTAAAATTATTTAATATTTTTATAATTGTTAATTCTTCGATAAGCAAGCATTAGTTTATTGTTTTAACATTTAGTTTAAGAGTAAAGTTGTTATTTTTGTTATTCAAATTATTAATTTAACACATGAAATAGAGAACAATTAAGTTTAATTTAGGGAAAAGTATAAAAAAAACCCAATGTATTTTCATATTTTGATTGATTAAGTACTTAGACAATTTAAAAAAAAAAAAAAACCATCGGACATTTTAAAACCGACTAATTTCATCCTTATCACCTAAAATAATACCCGGTAACCTACTATGCAGATAAAAAGACTATTACATTCTTGTTCTTCAAAAAGATTCACACCATCCACCTGCACCATGAACAACCACCACAACCACAAGGAGATCATATTCATAGACATAGATCCACAAATCAAATTCATATAAATTCATAGACGAACAACAACATCAACTACTAAATCAGATTTATAAATCAAAATACAAATAATATATTCCAATATATTTAAAATAAAAATAAGAAAATGAAGAAAAATGGTAAAAGACAAAACTACTATTTAGTTAATTGGTCTTACAGGTCAAAAGGATCTATATAATAGGTTTTAGAAAGTCCAAGGATTTAATTGTTCAAAATAATTGTCTATTGACTTAATCACTCAAAATTAAAAAATCCCTTGAATTTTTTAGACATTTTCCTTTAATTTATACACATAACTGTATTTGTATAAGACTTAATAAAATAAACAATAAAACAATCCCAAATAAGGGATAAAAATATATGTTGTAAATATTTAATCAAACATAGACGTTGACCCGACTTCATCAAGTATTATCATATCTGATCATTTACAATTAAAAGGGCTGCTTGTTCCGTTTTTCCGGTAACTTCTTTTTAAAGAAAAAAAATTAATATTAATATTAATATTAAAATTTAAATATATAATAGTAATAAATTAATTGAGGTCATTAAAATACAAAGCAGCCACGCAATACCTGTATTTCTTTGTCTTTTCCTATTTAAATTCCAATTTTTAACTCAAGTTGGATGGCTTGCTTTTAAATTTTAATTAATATATTAATTAATATAAATGGTTATGATTTGCTCGTATAACTTTACGTGTCAAATTTCAAATCTAAATATTTCTGTAAACGATACAAGTTTTTTCAATTTCGTTTTTTTATTAATTTATTTATTGTAAGCACATCATAAAGTTATGTTTGAAAAAATTTGATACCTAATTAAGAGTAAACTACATGTTTGGTGCATATGATTTACATCTTATAGTGTTTTAAGTCTTTATTTTTAAATAGTTACAGTCAGGGAGGGATCCAGAATTTTTTTCATACGGTGGCACCATGTAATATAGACAAAAAATAATTACAAAAAACACGGTTTTTATCGACGTGTCTTCATATTTTTACTGACGTTCAATATTTTCTGGTGTATTTTAGCCTAATCCCACTATTTCGAGGGATTTTTAAAGGTTTTTGCTTGATTTTGACGGATTTTTTATCGTTTTCGAGGGATTTTTTCGGGTTTTTTTGATTGATTTCAAGAGTTTTTTTCCCGTTTTTTGGTTGATTTCAAGAGTTTTTTTGGGTTGATTACGAGGTACGGTTGTAACTTCTTGAAGCTTCCAAAATAATATGGTAGCACCTTGCAAAACGATACGGTTGCACCTTTAACGAACCTAAAAAATTTTATCCTTCGCCGAATAAATCATATGGTGGCACGTGCCACCATATGTAATACACTAGGTCCGTCTTTGGTTAGAGTTACAATAATGTGATTTTACATTTAATAACGTCTTGAGTAAAGTTCACTTTTGGTCCTATTGTTTGTCACTTTTAACGGTTCTCGTCCCTTAACTTCGTTTTCTCATATTTCTCTCTCACGTTTGTTAATTCCCAACATATTTCATCCCTCAGTCTAAGTCGTTAACTTTTTTCTGTTAAATCCAATTTAATAAGAGGTATTTTAGTCATTTTACCTCTTATTCAATAAAATAAAAAATATATATTATATAATGTAAATATATTAATTATATTGTACATTATATAAATAAACAAAAATAGAAAATATATATAACTCTCCCTTGTTGTGAACCCACCGTCCCACCTCTTTAAAGCTCACTTCACCGTCCATCTCCGGTCAGTCCTCCCCTTCACCATTCATCTCCAGTTGCTCCCTCCTCATGGCACTAGTAATTGTCCCTCCTCAGTAAGTTGGAACTCGAAGTGGGTGTTGAAACCACCATGAAAATCCAAGGGGGCTTTGATTTACGACATGAGTTTTGGATTACAACTCAGGCAAGAAGAACCAATATCCAAATGTTTTGTGTTTGATTCATGTTAGGATTATGGGTTTTTAAGCGACCATTGTAAGTTACTGATTTTTCAAGCCACCATGGAAATCGAAGGTTATGTTTTCCGATTACTGCTTCTACTTCAACCCATTTTGTTCCCATGTGAAAATCAAAGCCTCGGTTTTTGTTCCTGCAAAGTTGATTTAGGTTTTGATTTATCTATTTGATTTAGGATTTTTATATAGGTTTTGGCTTATGTTTTCGGTGTGATGATTTAGAGTTATGATTTTGGAAGTTTAAGCAATGGATATATGAATCTTTGGTTTTTTGAAGTCAAACTATGATTTGAGTTACGTTTTATTCTTACAAATTTTTGCGTTTTATTTTATTGTATAAACAAATTTGGTTTTTAGGTTTGGGTTAAGTTGAGAGAGAGAGAGAGAGAGAGAGAGAGAGAGAGAGAGAGAGAGAGAGAGAGGGTTATGTTTATCTATTTGTGATTTGGGTTTGAGTTCTTGGAGGCTGGAAGATGACCGGGGAGGCCGGAGATGGAGAGAAACAAATACAACGTCGGTGGGGGATCAAGTCACCGGGAATACGTTTGTGTGTGTGTGTATATATATATATAATTTATATTTTGTTTTTTTAAATAAAAATAAGAGGAAATAGACAAATGACTAAAATACACCTCATTAAATTGGATTTAATTGACAAAGTTAACGACCATTAAAAGGACGGACGAAATCCATTGGAAATCGACAAACGTGAGGGACAAATGTGTTAAAACAAAGTTGAGGGACGAAAACCGTCAGAAGTGACAAACGTTAGGGATCAAAAGTGAACTTTACTCTAACGTCTTTGGTCCTTTACTCTAACTTTATTAAAAACAGTGTAAAGTTCACTTTTGGTCCTCTAATGTTTGTCACTTTTAATGTTTCTCGTCTCTCAACTTCTTTTCTCGAATTTGTCCCTCACGTTTGTCATTTTGCAACGGTTTTGGTCTCTCCCTCTAACGACCGTTTACTTCTTCCATTAAGTCCAATTAAATGAGGGGCACTTTGGTCAATTTACATTTTTGCTAATTTACTTTTAAGAACTTAAATAAAATATTATATTATTTATATATTATATTATATATAACAAAAAAAAAGTTCCCTCCCTACTCCGGTCATCTTCTGTAACACCCTGTTTTTCGCAAAGTAAGTTTCCGTCTTTCGTTGGTAGTTGCTCCGTCTCCCGTTTATCTTTTAGGGTGAATTATGTTGTTCTTTCGAGCATTAAATCGACCCATGCGAGAATCGCGAGTTTTTGGACTTTTTGGGCTTCGGTACACTTTGTGCGATTGTGCCACGTGATAGTGACAGTGTCACTATCGCCAGGGCACTATCGCGGGGAAGGTTTTAGCCGCGGTACATTCCGCGCGATTATGCCACGCGATAGTGACAATGTCACTATCGCCAGACACTGTCGCATGCGGGGTCTGACCGAGTTAAAATCAGATTTTAGCCTCATTTCTCATTCTAAACTCAACCCTTTCTTTTGTTATTCTCTCTCAACCTCTCCCTTTCATAAAAACCGAACCTAGGGTTCTTGAACTCATCAACCACCTCATTTATCTTTTGTTGTTGGGTGCTTCATAAAAAGGGTTCAAGTTGAGCATTTATTCACCATCTCCATCTCCATTTCTCCCTTTCCTCACTTTGCTCCTTGGACGATTTTGGGAGATTGAAGTTAGTGATTTGGAACATCCATAGTGGTTCTATCCTAAAGTCACATAAAGGTTCGATGTTTGGAAGCTCGGGTTGAAGAGTTGAAATGAGTGTCCTCGGAAAGCTTTGGGTGGAAAGTCTCATCATCAAAAATGGTAAGTTTCCTTGAGTAAAGTAAGAGTTAGTATAAGGATCCTTGTAGATCTAAGAGTCTTTCTTGTTGTTGGTTGTTCTAGTCTTGAAGAAATGGGTTATTTGGAAACCCTAGCCTTATTTTTGGGGATGTCTTGGAAATGGTGGGATCTATGCTTTGGAGGCCAATGGTTGGGGATTGAAACCTATGTTTAACTTAACCTAGCAAGGCGAGTTCAAGTTGACTTACGAAAACGTTGTAAATGCCAAAATGTTATTTTAAAGTGTTTGCATTTTACATGAAATTGTTAACTGCTGATAAGTTTGATTATTTTGAAAGTGTCAATTGTATAAACTTATATAGTACACATCTTTGTGACTTTTGGGCATTTCGTTAAATGTGTCATAAATGAACGGGTTTTGATGAATTATTGCATGATAGGTGGGTTTACACCCCCCTAATCTAACCGCAAGTGTACGGGTCGAATCAAGTAATATGTACTTAGAAGTACGAGTATCGAACCAAGGGAACTAGGAACTGAGTATCACAATGATTATAATCACTATTTACTAGACGATCCAATTGATGAATTGTTGATGATTAACTAATAACTAAATTAATAAAAATAAACTCCAGAGTAAAAGCAAGAACAAAGTTGGAAACTTTTTCGGGAAGAAAACAGTTGAGGGTTGGAAATCCTATGGTTTTCACTAATGAACAATGTTCTTGAAAACAATTATCAGTTAAACCCTTTTATGAAAATCTAATCTGTAAAATCACCGTTGTTCTTTCTCAAGCAACAACGGATTTTATTTTGAAAGCACCAGTCTTATCTCTCGATCTTAACACATGAATTCAAAACACATTAAGTTCCAGATTATTATGATACTAAGGTTTAGTTGGTATATCTCTATCCAATTTCTCACCTTAGGCATATAATTCCAGTTCTTGTTAACAATTAATTCTCTCGAATTGAATTTATAACGAACAAATCAGATGAAAGTTGGCCAAACTCACAAAAGCATTAAAACCCAAATCATATGCTTCATTAGTTAAGAAAAACTGATAAAAATCCCAATCACATGTTCACAAGCTTAAACCAAAGTCAAACCAATCCCCAACATCTAAAGATTAGTTCATGTTGGGGGTATTAAACAAGAAAATAATAGAAGAGTTCATAGATCTAAGAAAAATCTCTCGAAGGATCAAAGATTGAAAAACTCCCTTGATTGCGTAATACCCACGGAGATTGGCAAGAATTCGGTGTAGAATCGTGTCTCCAAGATGTTTCCGAGCTTCAATCTTGCCTCTTGCAAAAATCGCCCCAAGTGTGCCTCCTTCCTTCCTCCCGTTGCCAATTTCAGATTAGAATGAATAGTCATTGAAAACCCTAAGAGATAAGGCTTAAAAACGATTTCAGCATGTCATTGCTACTTTCACCGATAGTTAACTAGCGGTGAAAGTAGCATTGGGCTCTGTTTCATAAAAATTGCACTGGTGCTAGTTGTACCGAGACTTAAGTCTCGGTCAAAGTCTCGGCAGGCACTTTTCTCTAAAATCAGATTTTGATGCTAGTTACACCGAGACTTAACTATCGGTCAAAGTCTCGGTGAACAATTTTTCTCCAAAATCAGGCTTTGATGCTAGTTACACCGAGACTTAACTATCGATCAAAGTCTCGGTGAACACTTTTTCTCCAAAATTTCACTTTGATGCATTTTCCGAGCCTTGACCCAAGATTTGACTTGCACGAGCTTTGCTTTGCCATTAAACTCATCGAGTGTGCCATTCTCGTCTATAATTAGCTTCTTTTGGACCCATTTTCTTATTTTATTCCCGAAAGATAGATACCTGAAAAACTCGCGAATAAATGTGAAAAGACGCTTCATTTGTTTGGAGAAACAAACATAATTACTCGAAAAGTGGCTCTAAAATAACGCCAAAATTGGCGTTATCATTGCATAAATAAGTAATTGGTCAAAAATGCACTTTTAAGTGTCTGTCGGGTTTTATGCATCGTTCATGAAATGGGATGTTTTGAAAGGTACGAATACGTGAGTCCTTTGGGTTTGGGTCATTCCCGACTTTGGGGAATATTTTAGAAATGGAATACCTTTTTGGGGTTTGGGGCCGAAGGCCAGTGGTAATTTGAGAATTTAAGATTTTGGGAAAATGTGTATTTTGGTTTGTGTAATCATTTTGGCTCCCATGTTTTAGCCAAACGTCTATTTAGCCTCTTGGGGCTTGATTTGTACTCGATGGAGTCTTTGGAACATTTGTTCGGTTTTGGTAGCTCGTTGAGGAGCCTTGGACGTATGGTGTACTTAGTTACATATTGTTTGAGAGTTACATGTTTTGAATGCGTTAGTTCATTCGTTTGAATCACGTAACATTTTAGACTTTAATGCATTGGATCCATAGGCATATGAGTCAGTCGGTTGGTTTAGTTGGGGACTTTATCCCCTTATTGTAACTTGAAATAGGCATGGGGTCTTCTGACCAATAATTGCAACTTTCTTGTGAACGAGCTTAATTGGGATGTTTTGGGATTCCAAGGTATAGACCCTGAGGGGTTGAACTTGATGAGTGCACGAAGATTTCCAAGGTACAGACCTAGAGGGGTTGAACTTGATGATTATCCAGGCAATAGACATGGAGTTGTTGAGCTTGTTGGTTTGTTAGCTATAGACCCGGAAAGGTTGATGTTAACGAGTGTTTTATCCCTAAGTGATGCTCATATAACATTGATAAGTGGCTTAACTTTGTGTGCCCGTCACTTTCGATGGAATTCGGGTATCCCCCGTCACCGAAAGGTGTTGTTTTTGGGTATTGAGTTTTATGATCCAAGTTTTGGTGGCGTTTGTATAATTGGGTTTTATCCTTGATTTTTGGGTTGAGTATTATGCCCCACCCGTGTTTTAGGTGTTTCGGGATATAAAGTTTTAACCGTATTTTCATAAATGGAGAGTTCAATTTCTATTCACGTTTTGAGTGAGTTTTGGGTTATACCAAAGTTATGAATGGGCGGTTTATATTGGTATCTTCGTCCTTGAAGTAGTTTGGATTGGAAAACGTTTAAATTGGTGTTCTTTGCCTAAAATGCATATTCTTGGAAAATAAGTCGTTTTCATATGTAAGACATATCGAATTGAAATATTATGATTTTAACCGCATTCTTTCTTTTAAACGAATAATTTTTATATGTTGAAAACTCTTGAGCTCACTAGGCGTTAAGCCTAACCTTTTTATTTGTCGGCATGTGCATCAGGTTCCAGTTGGGGGTTTGGTTCTAGCAGGACTATGAAGAGTTGAGCATTAGCCTTACGCAAGTGTAAGTAGTTGGTGAAGTCTTCCGCAGTTAGAGATAGTGACTGTTATTGGGTTTTAGTAGCACTCGTCCTTATTATAGTTTGTATGTATGGAATGGAATGTGTACATTGAGGTTAAATCTTAAATTATGATTGTAGATGAATCAATTGTCGATGTATTTAGAAAATTTTAATTAGTTGTTATTTCCAGAATTGAGGGTGTTACAAGTTGGTATCAGAGCTCAAGTTTGAGAGAATTAGGTATTGATTTTTTTGGATGCCTAGACTCAAACTAGCGTTCTTATAAGTGACTGTAAATGAAGTTGCACATTAGGAACCTTAAGATAAGATATTTTAGAGTTGATCGAGTCGCTAGAAACGGGAAACTTGTCGAGGGTCGCAAGGATGAGCATGTACGGTACGTTCATAATGGCACCTGGCCAGTGTTATGGTGAACCTACATGCTACATGTGTATACTTGAACTACCTTGGTATGATTACCGTTGGGCTAGTGAGAAAGTTTCTAAGAGAGTGATCTAAGGAATGATTGATGTTTATAACAATGTCACTTTGGAGTGATAGTTAAGTGCGATGAATGCATTAAGTTGACCATCTTGAGTCAGGATTATTGGATGGATTAGAACTACCAGTTTGTTAGACTGACTATATTTCAAGGAGAAATCGTAAGTTAACCATATCGGTGTGATAGTTGCTCTAAGATGTTTGATGCATTCGGATGACAATAGGATGACGGGAAATTGAGAAGCGTAGTCCTAAAGTGTTAAGTGTCGTCCAAATCCATGCACAAATTTATTTCTAAAATAAGTTGCATCAATTGTTTCTCATGTTTTCGAACCATAAAGTGTGTTATACTATGAAGTCTTGGTAAAATATTTGACACTCATCAGATTTTAAACCGTGAGCTTGAGCATGCATGAAATTGTTTTGTTGCACATGGTTGCAATTTTTTTTTGAAAATCTCTTTATTCCCATTTCGTGTCTAACGCTATTTTTCGGATAATGTAATATCTGTGTGTTAATGTTATTTGGGTTATTGGGCAAGTAACTGTGGAATTTTTGACTTTGACATTGGACCTCCTCCACGTATGTTAAGGTTTTAAAGGAAGAGTGCTCCCATGTTCTTGAGTCGGAATCTTCTCGTGAATTTTAGTCTGTACGAGTCGTGTTGAATTTTATGGGCATTGTTTTGCAACGTTTTTTGGGCACGTGAGTGTACTTTGAGTCGCGTGGGTTTTAATTTTATTACATGCAAATTCACGAGTTTATTGGGTGTCGTGTCTCACGAAGGTTTTGTTAAAAAGGGTCACTTTATCATACGTGGTGGTTTTAGAATTTTGACATTTTTAGACGTGTTGTCGTTTTATGCTTTTATGTTGGGAATTGACAATTTTGACACCGCTTGATTTTAGCGTTAATGAGTTTTATGAAAATTCAGTTGGGTTTTATGGTGTCTTATCTTACGACATTTTGTGTCGCGTAAATAAATTTTGGAAACGTGTGCATATGCATTATTGTGTGCTTTAATTGATGAGTTTTGGTAATATATGGCATCTCTCATGTTGTTTTGGGGGAGTTTCATTATTATTTGAATTATCTTCAGACTTTATACAGATGTCAATCATTGTATACTATTTGCATTAGATTAAAACTATACTGTTGGTTTGAGTAAACATATAAAGAATTTATGTTATTTCAGTTATTTGTTTTACTGTTAGAAATTTTCCGCAATGCGTTAAACGAGTATCAGTTTTCAAGTCGTTGTAATTACTATTTTTGGTCAAGTGTGTCTTATTTGTGCAACTCAAAGTTTAAATTTGTAAGGTAGTTTTCCATAGATCAAGCTCAACTCATGGATCTTTGATTCTTTTAGACAAGTCGTTGGTCTCAAGTAGACCCATAGATCATGGAACAAATAGGGTGCAAGGCCCAACCACAAAATGACAAACGTGAGGAACAAATCCGAAAAAACAAAGTTGAGGGACGAGAATCGTTAAAAGTGACGAATGTTAGAGACCCAAAGTGAACTTTCCTCTTAACAAATGTCTCTTAATCATGTTGCCTAGAGGTACTTAAGTTTTTTACTCATTTTCTAATTAAAAGATAAAAAGTAGTTTATAACTTCCATTAAGATAATGCCACATGTTATAAGTGACCCCACATCCCCTCCCCCATCGATGTACATCCCTTCCCTCATCGACGTACCCATTCCATCCCCTCCTACTCTTGCCACCGTTATCTTTTCCGGCTACTCCTCATCCATTCAAACCACAACCCAGTAAATTCAATTCATTCAAGAAGAATCATGAACATAAACAATAACCCGAGTAAATTCAATCTTACACAAATGCGTTACAACAATTGTGATACAAAACAATAAATAAACCCTACAATTTATAACTTTTTTTTGAAGTATATAATATTTATATACTACAAATGCAACAAAAAAACTCACACACCCTCCTCACATTTGGTGAAGTTTGAACCCTTGACCTCCTAGGAGGACAAAGGCTCTGATACCACTAGGCCAAAGGCCCTTTGGTTAAAATTTATAACTTAATTCAATAATGGTTCTCAAAAGTCAAACCTCTAAATAAAATGAAGAACAACAAGAACAAAGATAGATTTGGGTCGCTACCGGAGTGAAAAAGAGAGATGGAAATCTGGATCTGGTGTATGATCACTGAAGAATGAAGACATCAAGGTGTACCCCCTGTTCAACAATGACTTTCCTGTTTAACGGATCTGGTGTACCACCTCTTCTCTGTTGCTAAGGGAAAATAGTCAAATACATCATAAAATGCATGCCACGGAGGCCAAATTTGTAAATATTTTAAAAAAGAACTTAAGGCGTTATAAAGTGTAAACATTTCAGTTGTTTGAAGATTTTAATTCTACCATACCGGCTACTGTTCAATAATATCATTTCTTATTTTTGAAGTTGTCTTTACGACTTAAGTTTTTGGAGAAAGACTCTTGTTGGGGTCACCCGAAAATGCATGATTTCTTTTGAAAATAATTGGACTTTTACCGTTCTTTTTCTATTACAATAAATAATACTCAATCCTTTTCAAAATTAATGTCCACAATGAAAATGACACACAATTTTAAGAATATATAACTATTACACTTTTTAAATAATAAATAACACTTTTATCCTTAATAATAGAGAGATAAACTTTCTCCATTTTATATTTAAGGGTAGAATGGGAAAATGAAAACTTATTATTAAAAATAGACACTTATTTAGAAACAAATCAAAGTAGAAATGTAAATATTAATTTAGGTCAAATGGAGTACTTATTTATTTTGTATTAAAATCATGTTCTATTATCTTTAAAATATTTTAATATCAAATGAGTTGGTATTCAAATTTCAAGATTGATTGTGTCTGGTTCTAAAATGATATGAGCATAACATTATTGAGTCAACATTTAATAAGTTCTATTTTAAAAATATTGGATTATAACTTTATATAAATAAACAAACCACTTGTGAGATCAAAACAAATAATTTGTATCATGTATTTAGTTGATTAATTAAGTTTAGAGATTATAAGTTTTAATTTATTATCGTATACATCTAAAACTTTTTTTTATGGATGATTGAAACGACTTACAACTAAGATCAATAACATTAAATAAATAGAGTCGAGTCCTCTCGCTCTCGAAATGAAGTAAGTTGATTACTACGTCATTTTGACTCGTAAGGAACTTTTCATTTATATTTGTAACTCTTTATTGAAAAAGAAAGCTTTGTCATAACATGTTTCACAACATAAATTGAATATGATATAGAAAAACAGGCTACACGATGGTTGTCGCTAAATTTAGCAAATTCAAGTGGTGTTGGTTCCCGTATGTTTTTTTTTCTTGAAAGAATGAAATATGTCAAAAACATTGGAATTTGAAGGAATTATAATGTAATTTAATCAAGTTTGACTATATTGGTTAGCAGGAATCGGAATAAAATCTTTTGAAGGAATGAGATGCCTGCTTAGTTTGCAAAAATGTAACTTCATAATTTTATAATAAATGACTTTTATACCCTTTGTGATATTTTTACAGTTATCATTTAATGTGTGAAATTACCATTCCTTATCTTTTATAATGTTAAAGTTTTACATCGTTTTAACTTCCTTTGTAATTTTATATAGATTATCATTTAATTTGTTTATTTATTTCTTGTCTTTATATACATTTTTTAACTTCCTTTTTCAACCTCCATAACCAAAGTTGAAATCTCAAACCGTAGAACCTATCGAGATGGAGAAGGGTTGTTGTAGAAAATCGAGTAATGGGTAGCACTGGTGAGGTCAATCCAGTTGCAAGTTTCAATTGTAGTTGATTCGACGATGTTGGTCTATAGAAGGTGGTTTGACGGTTGTAGTTGTAGTTGGCCTGACGAGGCTGTTGGTGGCCCGGTGTGGTTGGTCTAGTACAAGGTATTAAAATGGTTATAGTTGGTCCAATGAGGTTGCAGATCTATTTTAGATCAAGTATTAAGGGTATAATAGTATTTTTCAAAAGTGAGCAAGGAAAGGAATTTCAGTTATTTACTTAAATTAACCCTCACGAATAAACCGAACGCGAGACTAAATTTTGGTCAACAAATTTGAGCATTCCAATTTCTTAAGATTATATTGAAATTCAACGAACCAAACAAGACCTTAATTAATATTTGGAGATATTTAAGTATAACCTTAAATGAGATTTCAATTAAATCCAATGTTTTAAAACCCGGGTTGACCCGACCAGTTCAACCGGTTGAACTGGGAACCGGTGAAGAGGTCGGGTCAATTACGACTGGTTTTTTGGGAAATTACGACTCGGATTGAACCGCCGGTTTTTTGATAGAATCGGTTGAACCGGTCTAATTGAACCGGTAAAAACCCGGGTTGACCCGGTTAAAAAAAATCAATTTCTTATATTTATGTTTTTGGATTGATGTAAAACTTGTTGTTATGTGTTTTTTTAATTTTTTTAATTGATGTAAAACTTTTTGTTATGTGTATTTTTAATGTTTTATATATATATATATATATATATGCAAGAAAATGAAAAATACATAAAATTTCTTGAGGGTGGTTGACCCGGTTGAACTGTGACCCGGTCACCACACCGGGTCAACCAAAAAACCGGTTTTTAAAACATTGATTAAATCCATGGCCTTCTCTTTAATATAATCCATTAATTTTTGTTATGAGAAATTGAATAAATAATTAGTTTTACTTTCATATGATTTTTAATTACTGAAAAATATTTTCAAATACGTTTAGGACCATAGCTTGAAAAAGAATAGTAAAATACAATTGTGGCTTGTGGTTTACACAAAATTATAAAACATTCCTAAACTTCAATAAGTAAAACAGAAAGAAAAGTCCATAATAAGTTTGCATTTTACTTTAAAAGTGGTCCTTTCTATTAGGTTCTATAAAAAAAATGTTATTAGTTTAAGGGTATTTTTGTCATTTTTTAGATTTTTACTCATTTTTTGTTAAAGAAATATTTACAATTTATTTATTTAAAAAGTAATATATTTTTATTTATATTATCTTAAACTTAGAAAAAATAATACATCATATAAACTCTCCCTCCTTGATTTCCCGATGAACCTCCATCCCTCCCCTTCACTTCCCGTTTGACTTGCCAATGAACCATCACGCCTTCCCGTTTGCTTTCCTACTGAACCATTATCAAATTTGTCCACCCTCTGTTGCAAAACACCATAACTAAGCAACCTTAGAGACACGGATCAAGCACCTACAACCTCATAGGGTCGAACCTACATACGAACGCGCTAAACAATCATCACCATTACACCCAAATGAACCTACACAAGAGTGAACTATCTGCATTGTTGTTGCTTCACTGAGCACCTGCAACCTCCCAGATCTAGTTCACAAATTTATTTAGTTAGGTCTTGAGTTACGATGGTTTAAGGGGAGGAAATGACAGAGAGGGGTTGCTAGTGGTGGTGAAGGTGTTGGGTCTTGAGTTACGATGGTGTTCGTTCTTGAGTTGCAATGGTGTAGGAAGAACTGTAAGGGTGGTGGTGTTTGGGGAGGGCCGCTAGAAACAACTAGGCTGGCAAGGGGAGGGTTAGTTTTGATGGGTAGCGTGAGTAAAATGCAAAAGGGTAAAAAGTCGAAAGTGTCCCTCGCTTAGCGAACAACTTTTCACATAGTTAACTAGAGGGACCACCTGCATAGCAAAATGTAACTTGTAGTAACTATTACTGTACTTATTAAAGCTTAAGAATGTTGTTCGTAGTTTTGTGTAGTTTACTATAATAAATATTTTAATACATGGACTGTAACGTGTAAATGAAACTAGGTATGATTTAAATGATGTTCTCCAAAATAAGTTTTTTGGAGACTCGCCCAAACTATATAGACTACTAATAAACATTTTTGAAACTATAAACACTTGAAAAAATTAAGAGTGAATTACACTAGTGGTCCCTGTAACAACCTGTTATAAAGTTTAATAAAGAGAAGTTGGGGGTTTAGTTGAGCAAAGAGTTATTTACAAGGGGGTAAGAGGTAAATTGGTTTTAAAAAGGGCTTCTACCCTAAAAATCTCTCATTCCCTTTTTACCTGGCGGCTGAAGTGAGTTTGGGAGAGGGAGAATTCTTGGCAAGCATCGACCGATAGAGAGAGTGCAAAGGAGTTGAAGCCGAAATTCTTTAAGTGTTGTAAGGTAAAATGTTTATCCTCATCTCTTTAATAATAAGGGTTTGATGTTTATAATCTGAAGCTTTAATGGAGGTTGTTTTGAATGGGGTTCTGTAGTTGGGAATCCCTGGGTGAGCTTTGAAATTTGGAAAAATAATCTGTTCTAGGTAGCATTTGAACTAGTATTAGATTGTTGGTAAATTAAAATTCTGCTTTGTCAGTTGACATAATCTTCTTATGGAAATTTGGGGTTTCACTCTCGATCTGAGTAAGTATGGCAGGGAACTGGGGTTTTCGTTCGACAGTCTCGGTCGAACGATAGGTGAAACCCCGGTCGAAAGTTGTAAATTTGATCTGGTCTTCTGTTAAGGAAGGACCTCGGTCGAACTCCATACCGGTCAAGTAAGGGTACCGGTCGAAGTGTGGCTTAAGTTATTACCGGTCGAGTTCAATTCGGTCGCATTCACACACACCGGTCAAGGAATTTTACCGGTCCTTGAGTTGTGGATATATACCGGTCAAGTGTTAGTATTGTGTTCCGGTCGAAAGTCTTGTTCCGGTCGTTAATCTTTCGGTCTTTGATTGAAGTGGGTGGGCCGAAGCCCACGTAATCTTTCTGTTGTATGGGTCGCGTGTGGCCAATCCAAATGTTGGCCCACTTGGTGGTAATGCAGAATTTTGGGGTTCGGTCCATATGGTTTTTATTATTCTTGTAAATCGAATTATCCCATTAATTAATTTAGATCCTAGGTTTTGTCTCGAATTAGAATTTAACGAGTTAAGCTCAGTCAAAGGATAGGTGATGTAGGATAAAGGGGTTAAAGTCAATTATTCGCTAAAGTGAATTGTGCTAGAAATTTACCGAGAGATGTCTCGTTTTATAGGTTCGAGTCGGATTATTCATTTAAGCGAAGGCTTTTAACGGTGGACTCCAGGTGAATTTTTCTAAACTAAACCTTTTGATGATAAAGGCATGCGATGTTTATTTTTAAACTTTGAATTATTATGATGACATGATTTTATTAACTGTTTAAGTGTGTTTTAAATCGTTGATGATTATATGTATGCATACATTAATTGTGAGTTACGTGACCTAAGTCGGGGAGTGTGGCCCGCCTACTCGTGCCGGGGAGTGTGGCCCGTTTATGTCGTTGGGGGGGTGTCCCAACATTAAGGCAGCGCGAGCTAGACACATCGTCTTAGACGGTCGTGTGGTCCTTAACTGATTTTGATTAAATGACATTATTAAATGATGTATCAAATGCTAGAAAGTTTATGTTGTTGCTTAACTGTTAGAGGGAACTCACTAGACCTATGGTCTAACCCTCGCTCTTTCAAAACAAAAAAAAATCTTTTCAGGCCGTCGTGAATTAGGTTGTGCAGCTAAAGGCAAGGAGAAGGTCTAGCGAGGGCGGATATAAGACTATCACTTAGCTTTTAGTTGTTCTTTGATTTCAGTTGTGTATAGGTTGTTGTTATGACAAACCTTGAGTTAATTATGGTAAGTTTGGGACTGTTAAAACATGGTTTATTATTCAATCATTGAGATTATATTTTTAAGAACTGATCCGCTTGTTTTTATTTTGGTTGGGTTGTTGCAGTCCCTACGATTTGTTCAAATTTTGGATTTTATCCCAAACACAAACTATCTACATTTATGGTCCTTAACTTTTTAATTTCGTAACACTCAAGGTTCCTGAAGTTAACGTCATCAGTTAGTAACCGTTAGGAGGGACAAACCAGTCTTGGGCAAACTACAGGGACCAAAAGTGTAATTCACTTTAAAATTAATTGTGATTTACATATTTTTTTTTAATTTTTTTTTTAAACGGCTTCATCATATTAAACAATTTCATAAAAGAAATTTCATTGAATTAATCAATGAAATAGACTGTTTGTATGGTTTGTATAAATGGATTGATTTGCATTTCATCCCTCCCTTTATATTATGTAAAGTAAATTACATGACTGGTCCCTTTGGTTTACGTAAAATTGCACCGTGCGTCCCTAATTTGAAATAATTATGGAAAACGTCCCTATACCCTGTACAGGGAAAACGTTGTTAAAAAATTATGGAAAACGTCCATGTGGTTTACATTTTCACACTTCTTTGGTCCCTGTACCCTTACATCATTAAAAAATTCTGTTAAGTAAATTAACTAAAGAGGCAATATAGTCATTTCATAAAATTTTTATTTTCTATTTAAATTACAGGACCAAGAATGTAATCTATATACTCCTTTGTGTGTGTATATATACATATATATATATATATATGTGTGTGTGTGAAACATACAACACCACCATCACCATCACCATCACCATCATTAACCTCCCACTGTCAACATCACCACCAACAAAAAATTGATATGAAAAATATTATTGTAATTTCTTAAAAACGATAACTGTATAAATTCACAAACAAAATCAACAACCCAAATAAACCCTAAAATCAAAATCCCAAATAAAAAATCTAATTCAAAAATCCAAAAAAAGGTGGAGATCATCCGATGTTTTCTTCCTCAGACAAAGATGACGATGGGGGAAGGCAAGATGGAGCAGATATAGTGGAGATGATCGATGGGGATGAAGATGGAGGATGGGGAGTGTTAATTATGTAATCTAGACTTGATATATTTGTATATATATTGACAGTTATATAACTATCGTATGGTAGTTACCCAACTGAATAACACTCCTATGTATAAATATTTGATCAGTTGCAATAGTAAAAAAAATGATGTATTATTAGTGATATTTACAGCGTGAAAGCAATCTTCCTTTTATGCATATTTTATTGTAGTAATCTTCCTGCAATCGATTCGATATTATGTTTTGTACAACAAAGTGGTATCAGAGCCTTGTTCATCGTTGTTCATTTCGAATAGAAAACCAAAGCAAGACTGCTCTACATTGCTTCGAATAATAATAATAATAATATACAGCCCCAACTTCCGAAATTAAATGGAAGGAACTATCATCATTGGAGTATACATATGAAGGTTTTGTATGAGTCCCAAGATATGTGGAACATTGTGGAGCATGGTGTAAATGAACCTCCAAACTAAACAGGTTTGGCTGCGCAACAAACCGCATAATTAAAAGAAAATCGAAAGAAAGATCGGAAAGCGTTATTTTTTATTTATCAAGCAGTGGAAGAAACAATCTTTGAAAGAATATCCGCAGCAGTCTCATCGAAGGATGCATGGGATATGTTGTATAAAACATATCGGGGAGAAAACAGAGTAAAAACCATACGATTGCAAACGTTGCGCTGCGAATTTGATAACCTTAGGATGAAAGAGTCTGAATCTGTTGAAGAATTTTATAATCGGGTGATTTTGTTGATGAATCAGATGAGATTAAATGGTGAAAGCATTGAAGACAAGAGAGTTGTTGAGAAAAAACTTAGAAGTTTGACCAGAAAATTTGAATATATTGTTGTAGCAAATGAAGAATCGAAGGACCTGTCATGTCTTTCTTTAGAAAGTCTCATGGGAACACTTCAGTCCCATGAACTTCGTATGAGACAGTTTGATACTTCTCCTATAGAACAAGCGTTTCAATCGCAAGTTACAACAAAGGCGAGTTCGATCTACAAAGAAAAATGGAAGATTTCAAACAAAGGAAGAGGACAAGGAAGAGGACGTGCAAGGGGGTCTTTTAGCTATCATAATCAAGATAATCATGGTGAAGGCCCTTCTAAAGGAAGAGGACGAGGAAGGCCCCTATCACAGGTACAATGCTACCACTGTCTGAATTTTGGACATACAATCAGGTTCTGTAGAAAGAAACAAGCAGATGAAAGTAAAGGGGCTACTACTTTTATGCATGAAAAAGAAAACAAAGATGATGATACTATGTTTATGACATGCGATATACAAGAGACCGTTAATGATGAGGTTTGGTATATCGAGAGTGCTTGTAGTAATCACATGACAGGTAACAAGAAAATGTTTATAAAATTGGATGATTCTCTCCGTAGTGAGGTTCAAACGGGTGATGAAAGACATCATTTGGTCCAAGGTACCGGTGATATCCTCGTAAAAACTAACATGGGTTTAAAGAGGATATCCGATGTTTACTATGTACCGACACTTAAGCACAATCTTATGAGTGTCGGTCAACTTTTGTTGAAAGATTTCGATGTACACTTCAAGAATGGTGCCTGCGTGATCAAGGATATAAACGACAATACCCTCGTCAAGGTATAAATGACGACTAATAAAATGTTTCTTCCAAGATTTAACAAAGATATAATGTCTTCTTTTAATATGTTAGAAAGTGATAAATCTTGGTTATGGCACCATCGATATGGACATTTGAGTTTTGGATCTTTGTCTCATATGTGCAAAAACCATATGGTTCGTGGCATGCCAAACATCAATAAAACTAACCAAGTTTGTGAAGGGTGTTCTCTTGGAAAACACACAAGAGATTCTTTTCCACATGAAAAGGCATGGAGAGCATCAAATCCTCTTGAACTTATTCATTCGGACGTTTGCGGGCCGATGAGAACAACTTCTATCGGAGGAAGTCGTTACGTCCTCACTTTTATCGATGATTGTAGTCGGAAGACCTGGGTGTACTTTCTCAGAGAAAAGTCAGAAGTATTCGAGAAGTTTAAGTTTTTTAAAATGTTTGTGGAGAAACAAAGTGATCATCAAATAAAGTGCTTGCGATCAGATTGCGGAGGTGAGTATAACTCACATTATTTTGAGAATTTTCTGAAGGAGAATTGAATTAGACATCAGAGAACTACAAGGTATACACCGCAACAAAATGGTGTCGTGGAAAGAAAGAATAGAACCATCATGGAATTGGCTAGGAGCATGCTAAAAAGTAAAGGGTTGCTCGAAAATTTTTGGGCAGAAGCAGTATCGTGTGCGGGCTATCTTTTAAACTGTGAGACGACAAGAAGTGTTAAAGACGTGACTCCTCAGGAGGTTTGGAGTGGAATTAAACCATATGTTTCGCATTTAAGAGTGTTTGGCTGCATTGCTTACTCTCACATTCTAGATGAAAAACGTGGGAAACTCGAGGATAAGTCGGAAAAATGCGTGTTTATTGTCTATAGTGAGGTGTCAAAAGCATATAAACTTTTCAATCCAATCATGAGCAAAGTAATTATAAGTAGAGACGTGATATTTGATGAAGATAAAGCATGGAATTGGGAAAGGGAATCTAAGAAAAATGTGGTACCTGTTGTTGTTGTTGTGGATGAAGAAAATATTCAACATGATGCAGAGGTTGCAAATAACAGTACCAGTCAAGTTGTACCTGTTGTTGAAGATGTTGTACCAAGTCCTGTTACAACAGAACCGTGTACATCTTCTTTGTTTGAGTCGACTGAGTCACCACCTCCAAGGATGAGGAGTCTAAATGATATTTATGAAAGAGCACAAAAAGTGAACAATGATGAGTTGGTCGATTTTGCTTTGTTTGCTGATGCTGATCCCATTGATTTCGAAGAGGCTGTTGAGAGCAAAAAATGGAGGAAAGCAATGGATCAAGAAATAAAATCTATAATGAGGAATCAGACATGGGAACTTGTCGAACTCCCACACGGTCATAAGCCCATTGGCGTGAAATGGGTCTATAAGACTAAGTTGAACGAAAATGGTGAAGTTGAGAAACTCAAAGCTCGTTGGGTCGTAAAAGGGTACAGACAAAAACTTGGTATTGATTATAACGAGGTATTCGCTCCTGTGATACGGTTGGAAATAATTCGTTTAGTTGTGGCTTTAGCAGCACAAAATGGGTGGATAATACATCAAATGGATGTAAAATCCGCATTCCTAAATGGTGTTATTAAAGAGGACGTTTATATCGAGCAGCCCCCTGGTTATGTTAAGAAGAACGAAGAACATAAAGTTTGTCGGTTGAGGAAAGCAGTTTACGGACTGAAACAAGCACCGCATGCTTGGTACAATCGTATAGACAATTACTTCATGATGAACAGTTTCAAGAAGTGTCCATATATACGAACACACCCTTTTTATCAAGGAGCAAAGGTAATCTTCTTTTCGTGCGCTTGTATGTAGATGATTTAATTTTCACAGGAAATAGTTCAAAATTGATAGAAGAGCTTAAGAGATCCATGAAGCTTGAATTTGAAATGACGGAATTGGGATTTCTTCATTACTTTCTCAGGATCGAGGTTAAACAAGGGAAAAACCGGATTACTATTTCACAAAAGAAATATGCACAAGACGTGTTGAAAAGGTTTCATATGGATGATGCTGGTACAAGCTCCACACCAATGGAGTTTGGTTTAAAGTTGTCCAAGGATTCAAGAGAAAAGAACGTAGACTCTAGTCGATATAGAAGCCTCATTGGAAGTCTAATGTATCTATCTGCTACCCGACCAGACATCACATATGCGGTCAGTTTACTCAGCAGGTTTATGGAATCCCCTAAACAAAGCCATTGGGAAGCAGGCAAGAGAATATTACGTTATGTGAAGGGTATAATCGATCACGGAATCTGTTATCAGATGGTTGATGATCCAAGATTAATAGTGTTTGGGGATAGTGATTATGGGGGTAGCATAGATGATAGTAGAAGTACTTCAGGATACGTTTTCAGTTTGGGATCGGGTTCCATCTCTTGGCAATCAAAGAAACAAAAGGTTGTAGCTCTCTCTACAATGGAGGCTGAATATATGTGTGTTTCGATGGTTGGTTTCCAAGCAATTTGGTTGAGAGGTATCTTAAAGGAACTTAAACATGTTCAAGATAAACCAACAATGCTATTTTGCGACAACAAATCTGCAATTGCTCTAACCAAGATCCTGGTATTTCATGGCAAGAGTAAGCACATAAGGATCAAGTATCATTTCATACGCGAGCTGGTGAATCTTGGTGAGATTGAAGTTAGGTTCTGCAGAACAAGTGATCAAGTGGCAGATATGTTTACTAAAGCATTGAAGGTAGGAGATTTCAACAAGATGAAGGCTAAGCTTGGTGTTATACAAGTCTAGCTTAAGGGGGAATGTTAATTATGTAATCTAGGCTTGATATATTTGTATATATATTGACAATTATATAACTATCGTATGGTAGTTACCCAACTGAATAACACTCCTATGTATAAATATCTGATCAGTTGCAATAGTAAAAAAATGATGGATTATTAGTGATAGTTACAGCGTGAAAGCAGCCTTCCTTTTATGCATATTTTATTGCAGTAATCTTCCCATAATCGATTCGATATTATGTTATGTACAACAGGGAGAAGATCGTCCTTTGTTTCTGCAGAAAAGAGAGGGGACCGACCCTGTTAATTGCTGAAGATGACAGTTGGTGGTTGGGGCTTCATCGCCGGCCAAATGGATTCAACTACGACATCTCCCGCCTACCAACAATATTTAACTAGTGCTATGTAACCTTCTGCTACTTCAAAGCAAAGAACAAGATGAAGGTGTGGTTAAAATTGCTTATGTATTTGAAACAGAAAGGAGTGTCGCGCTTAAGGTTACCGGAGAAGACCCTCAGAAAAAGACCAGCGGAGAAGACTCAAATCGAGACCATCAGATTTTCTTTGATGCTCAAATCCTTTTGACTGTGGGAGGTAGGTGATGGTGATTGTGGTGGTGGGAAGTGGGTGATGGTGGTTGTGTATAAACACACACGTAGAGATATACATATACTTCGGTGACAATAAATGGTCCTTGTTGGTTCTTGATCAAGAAGTTTAATGAAGCTATTTGAGTTTCCGGTGAAACCATCGAAGCAACATTTTTTCCGATGAAACTATCTTTTTCCTCCATTTTTTCCGGTGAAACCATTGAAGCCACATTTTTTCCGGTGAAACCATTTTTGCCGCCAACACCTTCCACAATAAGTGTTGTAGGTGACGAGTTCCCAAATTTGCTTGTTATGCTCTTCATGTATGAGTATGTATATATATACATATATTAAACTACATGATTCACAAAATACATGCTCTACATATATATATATGTGTGTGTTATATATATGCGTTATATATATATATATATATACAGGACGATAATCAAATCAGAACCACAAAAAAGTTGAGGACCGTGAGAACCGATCTAATCCTTACTTTGGTCTTGATCATGTGGTTTTAATTGAAAGTTGTTTTTAAATAGAAAATGGCATTATCGTCATTTTGGTAATACGGATTCACTAGATGAAACACACATTCACAAGATGAAACACATATTCACCACATGAAACACATATATAAATTCACCACATGAAACACATAGATTCACCAAATGAACACACAAAGATTCAAATTCACCAAATGAAACAGACAGATTCACCAGATGAAACATGATTTTACTGAAAAACCTTTATTTAAAAACATTTGAGAAATTTGGGTTCCGTATCGTTTTACAACTAATTATTTGGTTTAATATAAATAAATATAGAAGAATCAGAAACAAAAATCCTATTTTTTTTTATACATAGACAGAAAACATAATCGATCATTTGATTATCAAATCGTGAATCTCGTTTTGGTGACTTCGCTTACTAATGACCGTGGTTGAAGGAACGATAAACATAAGGTTTCCTTCGAGTACTGGGTCATGGTCGGTGTTCAGCGACGTTCGGGATGGGAGAACCATTGTCGGTGTTCTCTGAAGTTTGAGCGAGAGAAGAGATATGCGATTGTCGGTGGTAGCCACCGGTGTTGTTCTTGATCTTAGGTCTTGTCGAGTTACAATTGAAGAAAGGGGTCTGTGGTGGTAAATATATGCAGATATGGAGTCGTCGTGCGCGATATCGAAGAATATGGAGCCGTCGTGCGCGACGCCGAGGAGTAGGCGGCGGTGGCAAGGGGCGTCGAGTTACAGCAGGAGATTTGACGAGAAAGGGAAGGGATCGAGCGTGGGAGGTTGAAGATGATTGAGATTACAAGTTGTTTGATTTGATTTTAATAATATAAAGCCTAAAAAACCCTTTCAATTTACTTCTAATTTTACAAAAATACCCTTATTTCACCACTTTATTTCAAAAAGGCTTTTTTCTATAATGACCTATGATTTAATCTAATCTATGGATTAGATTAGTCCATAAGATTCTTAATCTTTTATTGGTACTTATATAATTTAACCCCTATATATACATATATGATATTGTGTATATCATATTGAGAAGAAAGAGAATGAAAAGAGAGAAAAGAGACAGAGATCGTGGGGTGGGTTAATTTAATATGAAGAATTACATTATTGGTCCCTCTACTATTTAATATAAAATAAAAAATTTATGAAATGACTATATTGCCCCTTTAGTTAATTTACTTAACAGAATTTTTAACGATGTTAGGGTACAGGGACCAAAGAAGTGTAAAAATGTAAACCACATGGACGTTTTTCATAATTATTTCAAGTTAGGGGCGCATAGTGCATATTTTTTGTAAAGCATAGGGACAAATCATGTAATTTACTCTATTATGTAATTCCGCATTTTGAAGTATCTATACTATATTATAAAAGAGAAATAAAAAAACTCTTAATTACAACATTTTAAGCACAAAATACAATTAATTAAAGTCAATTACTTAATTTACAATTTCATAATACATTGGTACAACTATCCAAGCACAAGTATCTCACATCATCATCTATTTGTGGAATAGATACTCATTTATTAATATAAATATTTGTTTTTTATATTTAATGGACGATTTGATCAATATTATCTACTATTATCAATATTTATTTTTTATATTTATTGGACGATTTGATCAATATTATTATTATCAATATTTATTTTTTATTTTATGATTTGCTCTTAATATATCTATATCTATATTAGCTATAATCTCATAACTAATATATCTATACTATATTATAAAAACATGCATTGATCTAATAAATATATTTAAAAAAAATAAAACAGGTAGTTTATCTCATAGTGTTTATCCTGTATTTAATATGTTTATTTGCAGTTAGTTATACAAATAAAAACATGGGACTTTAATAAGTTATAATTATGTTTCATTAACTTGTAATTTTGAATTTTAACTAATATATCTATACTATATTATAAAGCATTTAAGATAAACTCTTAAAAACTAATTTTTATGCATTAGGTACCACTTATTAATGCATATTACTTAAAATCCAAAAATACAAATTGATTAAACATAAGTACAGCTTATAAAAGCTCAATGTTTGAATTCGTGTAACTAACTGCAGATAAACATTTATTTTTATTTTCTAAAATATCTAAAATTTTTAACTATTGATATAACTAACCGATAAATATAAGAAAATTCGAGATAAAACACTTTATTTTTATTTTTTATTGAAGTATGTTATCTTTTTAATTTTAAATATAAAATATCTTAAATATAGTTATTATTTAAATTAAACATTTTTTGACCCGTAACAAAAAAATTTATTATTATTTTTTATAAAAAAACCATAATTAAACTAAACTAAAATATATTTTTGTTTTAAATCTAGGTTTCTCAAAATTGTAAAATAAAATAAAAAAAGACTAACAAAAAGTATGGATAATGATCGAGGGTTCGAGTTCTAGATTTCAGAAACCTGCTGCATTACAAGGGTACATTTCTAGTTTCTAATAAAAAATAAAATAATAAAGAGTGCAAATGTAAACCACCTTCCAACTACTCCACCTGACCTCGATGCTGGCTTTTGGCTCAACATGGTATTTTCTTAATTCTTAAATAATAGTATTATAGGGTTAGGTTCAAAACGAAAAACTAAAAATTTTGTAAAAAGGCGATAAGTGTGATATCATATATGATACACAAGCTTAATTATATATGATCAAACACATGTTACGTTGGCAATACATAGACGTTTAATCATATATGATTAAACATATACGTACAGACCATGTAATCATATATGATATCACACTTCTCGTTTTCTTGCAAAATGTTTAACTTCTCACATGATTCTTCCTTTAGTATTATAATCTTATAAAACATCAGACGTTTTTAAACATAAAAACGACACTATACATACACGTTACATAAATCAATACAATTATTTTCTGAAAATAAAAAGATAAGTTAACATTAAAAAATAAAACATTAATGTTTTCAGTTTTTACAAATAAAATAATATGTTAGCGGATAAATTACAAAATATTATAGAACGTGATAATGTAAACAAATAGGTTATCGACATGAATAAATAACCTCACAAACCTAATTTAAAAACATATACCATATGTTTTTCCATCGTAAAAAATTTAAAACTAGACCGAGTTATGGATTTGGTCATTCTGTATTTTGATGTTTTTATGACTAATTATGTTTATTATGATTTATGGATTTGTTCCTGCGTTATTCAATTTGTCACGACCATGGTCATTCTGAATAACACCGTTAAAATAAATCCGTTAACTCAATTAAATCAAAGATCATTTTAAGTTTTTTTTGTCTTTTGCCTGTTTTAAAATAAGTAATATATATATAGACAAAGGATAATGTGAAAAGAAGAGTTAAAGTGAGAAGGTAAGAAAGAATATAGACATTTGCTAAGGGTGGTGATCCCTTCTTACACCTCTCATCATAACTTTATATATATATATATATGTGAATAAGGGTAATATAATTCAATAAAATAAGATATTCTTTTTTTATATAATTTGCTTGATTAAAAAACTAATTATATTTAAGACACTTTAGTTTTTTTAATTGAGATAAATCTATAGGTTTCGAAACCTTAATCTATTCATGTGAACAGGGGTGGATGTACATACAAATTAGAGGGGGAAAGCCCCCATTAAATGGGAAAAATAAAAAAAAAATTAGGTAAAAGTATGTTCTTTTTTTTAATTATACCCTTAGTCCTCCCAGTAATTTTTTGTTTGGGACCCCATCAACCAAAAAAATACATCGAAACTAATCAAAAAACCAAAAAACACTCTTGAAATTAACTAAAAAAACCGAAAAAGTCTCTCAAAATCGACAAAAATGCTTAAAATCCGTTGAAATCAACCAAAAAAAAACCTTAAAAATCCTTCAAAACGGTGTATTTAGGCTAAAAAGCACCGGGAAACTTTACATACATTTAATCTACCTTAAAAGGTGCCCCCAACAGAAAAAAAATCCTAGATCCACCACAGTAATATGAGTTAAACTTTCATTCTAGCCTATTTAATGGGAAAATGACAAAAAAAGGGTAAAAAAAGATTCATTTTCATGGTGTTAGTCAGAAAAAAACATGCATGACCAAAACAAATAATATATGGACTTTAGTCGTTAAAAAACATCAAAACGCAAAGATAAGTCCATAATTCACTCTAACCTTATAAAAAAACTAAAAATTAAAATTTTGTAACAATTGTTCATAAACAACTAAACAAAAATAGTATCCTTGATAAGAAAATAAAATAAATTGTAAGGGTTGAACATCCGCTTATAGAAATATTTTTCTGTAAAAATATACTAGTATGCATGAGTCGGCGAATTCATAATATATAAACCAAACAAACGTACCTCCAATTTCATTTCTCCAAACTCAACCATGGTTCCTTCATCTTCCGGCCACCCTGCATCCTCCTCAGAGCTCCCCTTGCGAGAAATCCCCGGCGACTATGGCTGGCCGTTCTTCGGACCCATCAAGGACCGTTACGACTACTTTTACAACCAAGGCAAAGACGATTTCTTCAAAACCAGAATCCAGAAATACAACTCCACCGTCTTCCGTACCAACATGCCGCCGGGACCTTTCATCTCCTCCAATTCCAAAGTCGTAGCTGTCCTCGATTCCAAAAGCTTCACCGTTCTCTTCGACAACGACAAAGTCGAAAAGAAGAACATTCTCGATGGCACCTATATGCCTTCAACTGCCTTCTTCGGCGGTTACCGTGTCTGTGCTTTCCTCGACACCGCTGAATCGAACCACCACGCTTTGAAATCGTTCTTCCTCTCGTTCCTTGCTTCGTCGCACAAGAAATTCATTCCTTATCTACGGACTAGCTTGTCGGAGCTCTTCGTGAACCTCGAAAACGAGATATCTGATAAGAAATCGGCAGATTTTAATGACAACAGTGATAATATGGCGTTTGATTTTGTGTTCAGGCTGGTCACCGGAGTTCTTCCATCGGATACGAAACTCCAATCGAAAGGTCCAGGAACCGTGAGCACGTGGTTAGCTCTTCAGCTAGCTCCGTTAGGAACGGCAGGACTAAAATACGTTCCGAACTTCATCGACGACATCATCCACACAGTTCGATTACCCTTTTTCGTGATCAAATCTGGTTACAAAAAGCTCTACAATGCCGTTTATGATTCTGCGTCTTCGTTACTCGACGAAGCTGAAAAGTCGGGGATTAATCGCGAGGAAGCTTGCCATAATCTGGTGTTTCTCGCTGGATTCAACGCGTTCGGCGGCATGAAAGTCCTGTTTCCGTCTCTGATCAAATGGATCGGATCTGGCGGAGAGAGCTTACATCGCCGATTAGCTGAAGAAATCAGAACCGTCGTGAAGGAAGAAGGAGACATCAATTTCTCCGCTCTGGAGAAGATGCCGTTGACTAAATCCGTCGTCTACGAGGCATTGCGAATAGATCCGCCGGTGCCGTTCCAATACGCGAAGGCGAGGGAGGACATTGTTGTGGAGAGCCACGATTCGGCGTTCCAGATTAAGAAAGGAGAGGTTATTTTCGGATATCAGCCGCTCGCCACCAAGGATCCGAAGGTGTTCGAGAATCCGGAGGAGTTCGTCGCCGATCGGTTCGTCGGAGAAGAAGGAGAGAAGCTGCTACAGTACGTGTACTGGTCGAATGCGAGAGAAACAGATGCACCGACGGCGGATAACAAACAATGTCCGGCGAAGGACCTGGTGGTGATGTGCTCCAGGTTGATGCTGGTGGAGCTTTTTCTCCGGTACGACACCTTCACGGCGGAGATCGGCACACTGGCACTCGGCACCTCCATCAAAATGACATCGTTTACAAAGGCCACCTAAGTTGTTTTTTTCTTTTTGTTTTACATGTATTTTAATTGTATAATCATCCTGTTTTATTTTGTGTGAAATATTATTTTTTTCTTCATATTATTTGTTGTTGTATTAATATATAAATAAATAAATTATATTTACCATCATTTTATTGTAAAATTGCGAATATAATAATTAAGAAATAATCATAGAAGGTTTATATTTTTTAATGTTTTTCATGTATGAATAATGAAATTAGGTCATACAAGTTTTTGGATATTTAATAATAAATCATGTAGATCATGATAATCAATTCTTTATGTTATAATTAAATGATGCCTAGTCCACCACCCCACCCCCAAATCCTACCCTCTCCATGCCAAGTTGCCAACTAGTATATATTTTAAATTGAATGTTATATAAAAATATAATGTATTTTGATTCCAACTTATTTTGAAAATCTTAATTTTTTTTTGTACGGTAACTTGGGCTATGCCCACTCACACGTGCACCCGCGGTATCCGGGCATCCAATTGGGCAGCACCGACTAATCCGCGGCGACCCGACCCAACCAAATCGATTGGACCCGCCCAGGTACGACTAAGCCCGGTCAAGACCGAACCCACATACCCATAGACTGATATGCCCGTAAACCTGGACCCGAAGGCCAACCCAAGGTTTGGGTATCGCCGAAGTGCATCCCCCAGGATTCGAACCCTGGTAGATAGGCATACCGAAAATCTTAATTTTGATATCTTAGATGTAAAATACCTCAAATATTTTGTTACATGGTTTATATGTAAGAATGTGTAAAAATATAATGTATGTTGGTCGGGTATTTTAATTCATATTTTTTGTAAAATATTATATGAAGTACAAAATGAAGTTTTTAAAAATATATGACATACAATAGGAAATAAATCAAAGTAAACTATATTTCCATCCAATTTTACTCTATTTTAAATGATGAAAATACATGAAAGTGAAACATATATCATCAATTTCTAGTGTAGAAACAAACTTTCAAAAACCACACTTAAGAATTTATAGTTTAAAAACTAGCTATTTATGGGTTGTATTTTCAAATAAAGAAACAATTTGAAGTCATCTATGCAAGTTAGCATCGAATACTTAAATAGATGTTTCTGTAACACCCCGACTTTCGAAAGGTATCACTTCAGGTTAATACAGAAACCGATATATCAAGGAAAAATAAGATATTTAATCTTGGACTTGAATCCTAGATTTTATATTCTAGATGGATGAAAGATTCAATTACGAGTCCAACGGTTCTTTCCGGAGCAAAAACGGAGCTATAACGAAGAAATTACGGCCAAAACAGTGAACGAGAAGAAGGTTGGCTGGCTGCGACTATGACCAGCGACATTGCCCTGGGCAATGTCGCCTGGCAAAGTCGCCCAAACAGTCCAGGGGGCTGTTAAGTCGCGAAAATCAGCTATTTCCTCATTCCTTCACACCCAAACTTCCCCTATCATCTCCTAAATCGTTTTCTCTCTTCTCCCTTCAAACCCTAACTCATTTTGGCTCAAATCTTTGAATTTTGTGGAGGTGGAACATCATCAAGTGGTAGGATTGAAAACTATGGTCAAGGATTCACCATCTCCATCTTCATCTTCAACCTCAAGATCATTTTTGGGTTTTCTAGGTTTTCATCAAAACCTAAGTGGTAAGTGTATCCCTTCCATTTCTAAACCTTAACATAAGTTATAAATGCTCCATTGATGATTATCCTAGTGTGTGGTTTATCAATTTCGGGTTTGATGGTTTTGGAGAAATCTAGGTCGAAATTTGGGTTTGGACCAAAATGGAGATTTTGATGTGTAATGTTTGAGGAATGTTTCTATATGGTTGAATGTGGTTATTTACGGTTGGAAATGTATGGATATAGGTGTTTGAAGACTTTTGGCTTGGAGGATTCAAGTTTCTTCAAAGGAGCTCTAAGTGGGTAAAATCTAGATTTATCCTAAATTTAGCAAGGTGAGTTCAAGTTGATTTGTGAAAACGGTGTACATGCCAAAATGGTTATTTTAAAGTGTTTTATACGAAATGGTTAACTGCTAATAAGTTTGGAATATTTTGAAGTAAATTATGTTTTACTTGGTTATTTGTCAAAGGGTGAGTATTTTGATAAGTTTTCATATTTGGTGAACTTGGGTTGTGTTAACTTCATAAAATGCTCATATTTGGGTTTTGAATGTTCTAACGAGTAAATAGCATGGTTTTCACATTCATGGTGATTTTGTACAAATGAAGTCTATTTCATGTTATACGTATTTCGGGTACATTTGCATTCATAAACCCTTTGGAAAACCTTTGGTCCCATTATGTGTTGAGTTTGGGGTTAATCTCGTCTTTGAGGTATGTGTCTTCGTAAACGTTGTTTCCAGACATTTTATTACTCGGGGAACCGATAATTATTTGATCAAATGGATTTTGAGCATTTTAGCTCGGTGTTGGCTTAAAAGAGTCTTGTGGACAATTGTCCGGATTTAATAGCTCGATGTAGAGTCCCATTTCATGGCTTACATCTAAATGCATTTTTATCGCATATTTATAATTACAGGCTCGATTGCTGTTGTCATTCAGGTATAGTCGTGTAATCTTAGACTGTGTTGCATTTGATCCATAGGCACATGAGTCAGTCTTATTTGATGGTCATTTGGGTGGTACGGGGTTGGACTCCGGGACACATGTTTTATGACCTTGTCCGTTCAAGGAGTATACTAGGATGACTAAGTCCGGGTGGTGCTATCATGGCGTGGAGTAGCCATTGGATGAGCGTTTTGGACCTCCGTCGGGTGGGGCAATGCCTTGGTTGTATCCCCCTTGGGCCGGGCCTTGGAGCGGTATTCTCGTTGTTATATCGCTAAGGTCAATTGACTCTTTGGTGTAGCTTGAAGGGAGTCGTAGGGACACTTGGGCTTGTGTGTCGTGAAGTGTCATACGATTAACGTTGTATGAGTGGCATACTTTTGTGTTCCTCCACTCTCAACGGATACGGGAAGCCCCCGTCGTCGGCCCGTCGTATTTTGGATATTTAATTATCCATGTTTTAATATTGGGATTTCATTCTACTTTATGGTCGCGTGAGTATTAAATTGGGTTACATGTTTTCAATGACGTACCATATTATTTAAGAATCGTTTTCCTTTACTTAAGGGTCGAGTATTATGTTTCGCCCGTGTTTTGGGTTATAAGGTATTATTTACATTTCCATGAATTGGAATGTCGAACTATGATCCCATCTTGGGTGAGTTCCGGATTGCATCATTTTATATGAAACATGTGTTTGGGAGCATTGTCTTTAAAGGAGCATATTTTGGGAAAGTGTGTCGTTTCCATGTTAAAGTATATTATTTCGAAGGATCTCGCTTTAAACTGGTTTCCTTGCTTTTAAAGATTTATTCATTCATGCTAAAACTCTTGAACTCACTAGGCGTTAAGCCTAACCCTTTTTATTTGTCGGCATGTGCATCAGGTCCCAGTTTGGAGATAGTAGCTATGCATGGGTATTAAGTCTTCCGCGAGTTGGAGATAGAGACTAAGCATGAGCATTAAGTCCTCCGCATGATTGAAGATAGTATTTGTTATTGGGTTTATTAACACCCGTCCTGTTCATAGAATATATGTATAAGGTGAATGGGAATATTGAGGTTGATTCTCAATTTATGTTTGCAGTTCAAGGTATTAGTTGATGTATTTAGAAATTTTAATTAAGTTGCTATTTTCAGATTTGAGGGTGTTACAAGTTGGTATCAGAGCTTAAGTTTGAGAGAATTAGGTATTGATTTTTGGATGCCTAGACTCAAACTAGCGTTCTTATAAGTAATAGTAAGTGAGGTTGCACATTAGGCGCCTTAAGATAAGATATCTTGGATTTGCTCGAGTCGCTAGAAACGGGGAACTTGTCAAGGGTCGCAAGGATGATCATGTATGATGCGTTCCAAATGACACCTGGCCAGTGTTATGGTGAACCTACATGCAACATGTTTATACTTGAACTACCTTGGTATGATGACCGTTGGGGTAGTGAGAAAGTTTCTAAGCAAGTAATTTAAGGAGGGATTGATGGTTATAACAATATGACGTTGAAGTGATAGTTAAATACGTTGAATGCATTAAATTGATCATGTTGAGTAAGAATTATTGGTTGGATTGGAACTATAAGTTCGTTAGACCAATTTTATTTCAAGGATAAATTGTAAGTTGACCCAATTAGTGAGTTCGTGACTCTAAGATGTTTGATGTGTCCGGATGACAATAGTATGATGGAAAATTTAGGAATAAGATTTCGGAATGTTGAGTGCCGACCAAAATGATGCACATAAATTTATTTCTAAAAGAAGTTTGCTTCAATTGTTTCCCATGTTTTCGAAGCGTAAAGTGAGTTGTACTATGAAGCCTTGGTAAAGCCTTTAGCCCTCATCAGATTTTAAACCGTGAGCTTAAGCATGCATAAAATTGTTTTGTTGCACGTGGTTGCAATTTTTATTTAAAATCTCTTCATCCTTGTTTCGTGTCTAACTCTATGTTTCGGATATTGTAATATTCGTGTTTTAATGTTAATTGAGTTGTTGGGGAAATAACTATGGAATTTTTGACTTTGACATTGGATCTCCTCCACGTATGTTAAGGTTTTAGAAGACGAGTTGTCCCTATGTTCTTGAGTCGAAATGTTCTTTGAAATCTTAGTCGGTACGAGTCATGTAGAATTCATGAAACGTTATTTTATGACGCTTTACTACTCACGAGTGTATTTTGAATTGCGTGAGTTTTAATTTTATTTGCGTGTAAGTTTATGAGTTTTAGTGAAGCGTTGAGTCTCATGCGGGTTTTGGCAAAAGTGTCGTTTATATTTATCAGGTGCGATAAAAGATAAAATTTTGGAATTTTGACATTTTAGTCATGACTTTGTTTCATGCTATTTGTTTTGGCAAAAGTGTTTCAAAAGTGTCTTTTTTCTTCCGTATTTTTTTTGTTAATATAAAATCTATTTTATTTTATAAAATCTACACGTATTTTATATTAGCATAATATAAAATCTACACGTATTTTTTTTGCTAATATAAAATCTACACGTATTTTTTTTCACGAACATTAAAAGAAGAAAAAAGAAGGTTGATATGAATTAAAAATAAAAAATAACAAGATACACTAATAAATTATCGTATTCTTTAAAATAAAAATATTCCGCAATACTTTCCAAGTTAACCAAGTGTAAAGAAAATAAAATAGAAACGATGTAGATATAAAAATATTCTTCCATATTTTTAATATATTTACATTTAAATGTAAAATCGAAAATGAAAATAAAAGATTTTAAAATATTCTCTACATTCACTGTAAATATATATAGCTTCTCTATGTATCATCCGAGTACAAGAAGAAGACGAATGGTCGGGTGTCAATGGCTGAACCTGCAACTGAACAAAATGTATTCCACTATATTTTTGTTTCTTTGAAAAACTATTTTTTTATATTTTATTTTATTTACTAAGGATTTGTTTATATTTTTCAAAACCCACAATCATATTTTTCAAAGTAGGGGAATAAGATATATATACATATCTATATATACATATCTTTATTTTTATCGACTAATACTATGAGGTCTTGAAGTCAATAGTCAGATAAATTTTCAAGTGGTACTGAGTGAATTTGAACTATACCAGTTGAGTTGCCGGTTACAAAAGATAGAAATCATTTATTTTCTTTGTCATATTTGATGTGGGTTGAATGTTGTTAATTAATCTACAGATTTATACGTTCAAAGTGATTGTCAAGTGTTGTCGAGGAGGTTTCAGAAAAATTGCAAAATCTGTAAAAACGTATGTTCATATTTATAATTATTTCAATAATAGTGATATGTTGTGAGACATGTTGTTTGAGTTTTAAATAATATAATACAAAACTATTACCAATATTATTGCACAAACTCATAACAACAAACGATTAAGAATATATGCAAGTTAACCACTTATGAAAATACATTCGTTTTTCACATTGTATTTCATTAACTGTTAACAGATAAATTACGTTTCATTTTAACTCGGTTCAATATTCCAACAAAAAATTTATCCTCCCGTGCAACGCACGGGCCCAACACTAGTTATATTATAAAGCACGGATAAAAAACTCTTAAATACAAATTATTAGGCACAAGGTACCATCATTTTATGCAAAATTTTAAAAATCTCTTAATTTACAAGTATCGAAGCACAAGATACATATTACTACAGCTGCAGACTTCTAACACCCACCAATTTGGTATGTGCAGGACATTTCTTTTATGCAGACATTTTCATGTATCATTATTAATTAATATATTATATTACTATAAATTTGTTTTAATTATATTATTAAATATATAATTGGTTATTTTTGTAGATATCATTAAAATATATAAGATAATCATTGAATTCTAACAAAATACTTAATTTTTTTATATAAAAACATTATATTATAATCCTAAATTAAAAAAATTTATAAAAAAAACATTATCACTTTCTCAAAATCATCCAAAATCGTTCTGTAAATCGACAAAAAAATAAAATGAAACATTAAAATAGTGATGTATCTCGCTG
This sequence comes from Arctium minus, assembly GCA_954870635.1. NCBI lineage: Eukaryota > Viridiplantae > Streptophyta > Magnoliopsida > Asterales > Asteraceae > Arctium > Arctium minus. The sequence continues at coordinate 9,921,691 of OX941086.1, read as the reverse complement.
CATTGCACGAATACGCTTCTATTCATTTCTTAATATTTTGATCTTGGTGTTACTTACTAATGTAGTTTGATTGCAAAAAGTTTCTTCTTTTACCTTCCTATTATCCTACTATCAACTTTAATGTGTTTTGTATATTATTGTGTAAAATAAAAAATGTCTGAAGGCCGTTATTTAAAAGCAGATTAAGGATTGAAATTTTAATTAGAGTCTAAGTGACTTTTAGATTTAATATGCATCGCTCATTAAAATAACGATCACATTAATCTTTCTTGATTCTAAAAAAGAATGTCACATATTCATATGTCAAATTGCCAAGTATTTTGATATTGGCATCCTATCATCCATAAATTATGATATATAGCCGAAGGTCAATGACCTATCCGAATTACTGGTAGATCCAACCATCTTGTATGTTAAGGTTTCAAGCTTAAAAGAAGATGAAAAGTATGTGTAAGTTTTATCGTATATAATATTATATATATTTAAAAATGATATTTATATCCTGCTAATCCTGAAGTTGGGTTTGCCATACCACTGTAATTTTGTTCCTTCTATGTGGTTCGATTCATCGTATATAGATCGATTTGTATTTGATTAAAACCAAAGTTTTCCAATTTTAGAAACTATATTTGTTATGAGACTAGACAAAAAGTCATTTTAAACAACGTACGTCCATCAAAGAGCACACAAGTAATGATGCCATTGTATTTTAAGATTTTACTATCAAAAGGGTTTTTTTCTTGCCTAGTGTAATGTTTTAAGTTTTCTTTTAAAATGGTAAAAGAATAAATCTTTTCAAATAGTTGATGGCAATAACTGAGAGTGATTGATAGCTTGGAATGAACTCAAAGAAAGAGTAACACGCAAAACAATCGCTCGCCAAAAAGCAAGTGAAATCTGTTTTCACCACTACAAAAATCGAACCCACAGTGACGGAAAAATCCGACGCAGATCCGTCACTGAAAGTGACTTCCATCGCTAATCCGTCACTGAAAACGTGGTGGGTGATACTATTAGTGACGGATTAGCGAAGGTCAGAATTAGTGGCGGAATTAGCGACGGATATAGTTAGTGACGAATCAGCGACGGATTTTATTAGCGACGGGTATGAGCCCGAACACATTGTCACAGGTGTGCATGACTTAAGCGTGGGCCATCTTCATGTGTTATGTGTGTGCATGGTGGTTTTAAAGGTGTGAATCATTGTAAATGCTTATAACTCATTTTGAATTATATTTGGTGGTGCGATGCTGAAACTTGAGGGAACTCATTAGACCTTCGGTCTAACCTTCGCTTTTATAAAACTGAAAACCTTTTCAGGCATGTGTATAGTGGGAGTTCGTCCAAGGGGAGAGAGAAGAGGTGGCGTAGTAGAAGAGGCTTGGTGAAGGCTTGTAATCGTCGGTAGGTTTATAGTAAATCTCAGTTGTGGATATGTTTTACCGCTGCGAAAAATTGACTTGAGGTTTATGTAATTAGTTTATTTGGGACCATGCTATAATGTTATATTTATGTTATTGTCTGAGTTTGGGTTGTGACAATAACTTATCAATGGGCCAACATCCTTACATTATTGGTGAAAGCAAAGATATGAACGGTGTGAATTCTAATCTTGTTTGAAACAAGGTGTGTGTTTGTGTTTTCCATGTGAAAAATGAGGCTTATAGTGACCTCTGTAGTAAATAAAATGCAACATATTTAAACAATTCAACTATATATCAATTATAATCTAGATACTTATACAAGTTGGTCACTTTTGACGTTTTAGTCTATGAAACCATGACAACTTGTTCCATATAGAAAGATAGTGAGATCTTGTGAATTACTTATAAGATTTAAGTTGTGCGCTATCAGTAACTTACATTATAATTTTAATTTTATTCGGAGATTATTGGATCGATTTACTGATATGGGGTGTTAGAGTACGAAACCAACAATATAAACTGAATAACCATAAAAATTAAAATTAAAACATTTTCTTTTTCAACAATTGTCATCGCTATCTTATTGGATTTGTTATATATTATAACAACAATCATATACTGTCATAATTTTACATTTTTTATATTTAAATTTTGATTTTTATCTTGTATTTAGTTATATAGGGAGTGATTTTAGGGAGTTGAAATGCAGAGTGATTTTAGGGGAGTTAAAGTGGTTAGAGATAAAAATTGAAAGTTAATAAATAGAATTAAATGTAGTACATAAAACTTTAATGGTTGTTTTTAAGAGATTTTAAGTAATTAACATTAAATAGCGGTACCTTAAGCTTTAGCAATTGTTTTTAAGAGTTTTTTTATAGATGCTTTATAATATAGTATAGATTATATTTAATTATCATTATTGTTTTATATACATATATATATATATATATTAATATAGAACGATAATCAAATGAGAACCAAAAATAGGTTAAAAACCGTGAAAACCGATCTGTTAATTGATTTTAATCAATGGTCATTAAAGACAATGGCATTTTTGTAATTTTTTTGAAATCCAAAACCATTTATTTAATAAATAGCAAATTTAGAGGGGCATCTAGGTTCATTTGTTAGACGGGTGCAAAAGAGCAAAAGGTCTTCCTCTGTTCCTCATCGTCTTCGTTGAAATCGTGTTCATCTTTTTCAAATTCCATCTTCAATCAAGCTCCTCTAATGACAGATATGTCGAAAATCAAACATTTATCTCTACAATCCAATACGCCACAACACCAAGTACTTGAAGAAGTTGGTTCTCACATGATTTAACCCCTATTAATATATATATATATATATATATATATATATATATATAGTGAAAGGATATTTTGCAACCCTGAAAAAGGTTGCAACTCTTGCAACCCACATCTTAACCGTTGGATTCATGATCGACGGTTATTTTATTTTTATTTTTCTGTTTTTTTAATTAAAAATATTGGGTCTCATATCTATTGTAACCGCCGATCATGAATCCGACGGTTAAGATGTGGGTTACAAGGTTTGCAACCTTTTTAAGGGTTGCAAATAAAACAACTCATATATATATATGTATATATATATATATATCCGCATATATTTGTGTATATTTTACGCAAACCATATAATATTTTTTTATTTATATTATATATCCATTTTATTATCTTTATATATATATATGTATATACATATAGGTATATATATATGGTCAGGTTCAGGTTCAGAGAAAACCATAAAAAGTTGAAAAACTGAAGAACTGAAGAACGTCATGGTAATCGTTTATTTGGATGGTATGCACGTGTAACATGCACATGTGTATAAAAACCAAAAAACAACTTCATTATTTGTATGCAAATGTGCATACCGTCCAGATGAACGACTATCAGAGCGTTCTCAGTTTTTCATTATTTTAGGATTTTCCCATAAACCTCCATATATATATATATATATATATATGTGTGTGTGTGTGTGTGTGTATATATATATATATATTATTAGTAGATTCGCCCCCGTGTATTATATGGGGTAATTTAAAAAAATTAAAGCATGACAAAAAAACTTATCTTACATATATGAATAATCAACGAAAATACGATGTTATGTCCAATAATATTTGATTTTCAATTTGTATTACAATAAAAATAATACGAAATAATATATCTTCAACTTGTATTAAAATAAAATATATTTTATTTTTAGAAAGTTTAAATTATAGTTTAATTATAAAAATAAATAAATATTTTCTCTTTTACCATAAAACATCTATTGCATCTTTAATAGTGGTTTTTGTAAAAGAACCTAATTTTGTTGAATTTCATTGACTTTTCAATGTCAACAATCATAATCTATACATATATATAGAGGCACATTCATTTGCAAACCTTCTAAAGGTTACAAACCAGGGCATTTATGTCTTTTTACAAATTTCGTAATTTTAGGAAAATTTTAACTTTCTTAATTATCTCTTCCTTAATTATCTCTCCATCTCTCTCTCACACACACTCACGATCCACCGTCACGATCCACTTTCGGTGACGTCCTCCCACTTCCGGTGACCTCCTCCCACTTCGACGACCTCCCCATTTCCGACGAGTTTCATAATTTTTTTGACTTTCATATATAAACTGTTTTTTCGAAAGTTTCAAGTTTTTTTGGTTTCATAAAATGTTTTTTTTAAATTTTCACGTCTCATCATCTGATTATTCATATTGGATAAATGTATGAAACTTAAAAATCTTATTATTCATATAGGAGAAAAATATATGAAACTTAAAAAATATATGATTATTTCGAAAAAATCTGAATATTCATATGAGAGAAAATATATGAAACTTTAAAATATGATTATTCATATGGGAGAAAAATATATGAAACCGTTTATGAAACTAGAAAATTTAAAAAAAACAGTTTATGAAACTCAAACAAACATTGTATGAACTTGAAATTTCATAAACTCGTCGGAGATTCGGGGGAGGAGGTCAACGATACGTGGGGTGGTGAAGGAGGCTCCTGGAAGATGGCGGCGGCGCACGACAGTCGTCGGATGGAGTAGTGGAGAACCGCGGTGGTTCTCGGTCACCGACGTAGTAATGACGATGATGGTGGTGGTGGTCGGATTTTTTTTAGATAGAAGGAGAGAGAGATTGAGTTAAATATGAAGAAAATTAAGGATATCTTGTAACCATAATTAGATAATTTAAATTAATTAATAAAATTTAAATTTAAAATACCTAAAATTATTCCTAAACTACCCTTTCACTATTTTTTTTCTATTTTCTTAATTAATTTAAATCCTAAAATTACTCAACCGTTGATCAAAAATTTGGATGACCTAGATGGGTTTGTATAGTTTGTAACCTTTAGAAGGTTTCTAAATAATTATCCCTCTCTCTCTCTCTCTATATATATATATATATATATATATATATATATGTGTGTGTGTGTGTACTAAATATCATAATGTCAAAAAAATAAATTTAAAAATTAAAAATGTTATTTTATAAAACTTCATGATAGAAAAAAAAAAATATATATATATATATATATATATATACTAAATATCATCATGACATATTAATTCGTATATATTTATGATATTTAATTATATAATTAAATCCAAAAATATTCAATATTGGACTCATTTCGAAAGTATTGACGAAACGATTACAATGGTATAATTTGTAAAAAATAAAAAGTTAAAAAACTGAAGAACTGAAGAACATCATGGTAATCGTTCATCTGAATGGTATGCACGTGTAACATGCACATGTGTATAAAAACCAAAAAACAACTTCATTATTTGTAAGCAAATATGCATACCGTCCAGATGAACGACTATCAGAGTGTTCTCAGATTTTCATTATTTTAGGATTTTCCCATATATATATATATATATATATATATATATATATATATATCTTTTTTATCATATTTTTTTTATCTATACTAGAAGCGTACTCGCACAATGCAGCTAGATACATCACGATTTTAATGTTTCATTTTATTTTTTTGTCGATTTACAGTACGATTTTGGATGGTTTTAAGAAAGTGATAATGTTTTTTTTATAAATTTGTTTAAATTTCGTATTAATATATTGAGACAAAAATGGATGAGAACCGAAATTTCAAAACCATAGAAACAAAAATTGCAGGAACAAAAAACGTAATTTACTCTAAAAAATAAGATGACGTATTGTTTTATAATTATTTATGTTTTTTTTTTATATTTTGACATTTCTATTTATTGAAAACATATCGAACATTTAGGACTTATGACTCTTTTTTTATTTATTTATTCATATCTTCAAAGAAAATGAGATTTTAAACAAAGGGAAAAAGCACACAAAAACTTTACGGACCTTCTAAATTTGGTTGATCAAATTTTCTTGAACAGCTAAATTATCTACAAAAATTAGTTAAATATATTCTTTTGATTTATAGAACCGGTTGATGTAAACAATATTTTTTCATCGTTATAATAAAATAATAAAATTAAATCGTATTAATATAGTTAATATTTTAAGAAAATTAAACAATCAAATCATACAATAATATTATATTTTATTTATTTTAATATCGTTATATGTGTGTGTATAAAAGTATAGTTTTTTTTCTTATTGTAAAAGGACAAAAAATGGCAAATGGCTAAAATAGTCCCTGATTTAACGAAGTTAACGGATATGTTAGTCAGAAGAACCATGACCAAGAAAAACTGAATACCACACGGATCAAATCCACAATAAACATAGAATGATGATTATGGTCAAAGAAATCACAAAACCACAGGGACCAAATCCACAATTCACTCATAATTTTATAAGACATAATTTATAGGATCAAGAAAATAAAGCGTCATATCTAAAAACGTTATAATAAATGTATAAGACGTTTTTGGACATCATAACAAGTTTTCTAAAACATTTTTATAAAAAAAAATGACGTATTACCTATGTTATTTAACATTATTTGAAAAAATGTCTTATAAAAACAAGTACATCTAAAAAAAAGATGAGTTTACAATACACTTTCTCAAAAGTGTCAAATAAAATAACTAATACAACTCTTTATATTAAAAGTGTCTTAAAAACCTTATTAAAATGCCTTAAATTTTCTAATAAATTTATTACAACCCCTTTAAAATAACACTTTTTTTTATAAAACAATCTATTAAAACGCTTAAAAATTAGTGATGTCCTATAAACATAATTTTGTTGTAGTAAAATAACAAAAATTAACTTTTTCTTCATCTATTTTAATAGTTCAAAAACCGCTTTCTTAAAAGCCTTCGACTTGGGAAAAAAGAAAAAACTTAAGAAGTCAAAACGAAGATTAAAGATTGACTCGATAACAATTATCGAACTATTTATTATTTCATCATGCAATATATCATATGTTTGATCATGTAAGAAGTTATCAAATTCTCTTATAAACTATGTCAAGTTTCATAGAAGAGAACTTTACCTATTTAAATAGTACTATATTTTTATTTCGGGTCATGCTATTTGCACCATTTGAATATGTGTTGAATGCATCTAGATTTGTGTCAATTATTTTTAAGCAATAATATGTCATTTCACTTGACACACACACACATATACATATATATATATATATTATGTGTATATATATAAACAATAATATATATAGAGGGGTGTTCAAATGCAAACTTTTTAATGGTGCAAACCCATGCAACCCACTTATCTATCACATATTTTGTTTTTACCTTTTTTATTAAAAAGGTAAAAACAAAATATGTGGTAGATAAGTGGGTTGCATGGTTTGCACCATTAAAAAGTTTGTATTTGAAGGTGCCTCAATATATATATATATATATATATATATATATATGTATGTGTGTGTGTGTTTTGATTTTATAAATTTGTTTATAAATTTATAAAATTTGTAACTTTTGATTTTATTTTATTTTATAAATTTGTAACTTTTGATTTTATTATAACTTTGTAAAATGTATTTTTCATTATGTTAGTCAAATGTCCCTTCCATAATTGATCTTAAAATAATTTTCATTTGATTGAGTAAATTATCTTTGTTGGTATTCATATTTTCTAGTAGGTGGTGTTTTTGTACAGTGATCATATATATCTTGTATAATAATATGAATTGAAATTGTACCTCTTTTATTTTAAATTTATTACCTTTGTTCTTTTGGCTTCATTCCCTTCTCACATCCACTAAATACCCTTTGTTTCCCCTCCTCTCTCTTTTACCTTTTGCAAGCTCCATAAGTTACTCATCATCCCTCCTCTTTCTTTTACCTTTTGTAAGCTCCAAAAGTTACTTCATCAATTTCCAGGTATGTCTTCTTCTTTCCCGAATCTAGATTTTACCCCAATATGAGATCCTTAAAGAAACTTGAATCCACAAGTAATTCCTCCAAACCCTAGATTCAAAAGTTTTCCAAACATAAATATACATATCCAAACACTTAGAATCATTCCACAAACATCTTATAGCAAAATCTTCATTTTGACCAAAACCCTAGTTTTGACCTAACTTCCCCAAAATCCTCCAAACCGAAATTTGAGAAACATAAACACTAGAAATCATCAATGGAGAATTTATAACTCTTAATAAAGTTTAGAAACTATGAGGATGCACTCACCACATAGGTTTTGGTGAAAACCTAGAAAACCCTAAATTTCTTGAAGATTGAGGTGATGATGATGAGCTCTTGATCTTTGCTTCCACACCACCACAAAATATCAAAACTTGAATCCACAAGCAATTCCTCCAAACCCTATATTCACAAGTTTTCCAAACATGAATATACAAATCCAAACACTTGGAATCATTCCACAAACATCTTATATCAAAATCTTCATTTTGACCAAAACCCTAGTTTTAACCTAACTTCCCCAAAATCCTTCAAATCGAAATTTGAGAAACATAAACACTAGAAGTCATCAGTGGAGAATTTATAACTCATAATAAAGTTTAGAAACTATGAGGATGCACTCACCACATAGGTTTTGGTGAAAACCTAAAAAACCTAAATTTCTTGAAGATTGAGGTGATGATGATGAGCTCTTGATCTTTGCTTCAAATTCACCACCAAATACTCTTGGATCTTCCCAAAACTAACAATATACTCTTGAAAAGCTCTCAAAAACGAAACCATAGCACTTTGAATCACCAAAAACAAAGTAGAAATGAGAGAAATATGAAGAAATGAAGAATGAGGCTGAAAATCGCGACTTTATGCACACTGGTACTCCCATGCGATTGTTACGTGCTATAGAGACAATGTCAAAATCGGGGGCACAATCGCTCAGATTGTACCAAGAGTTTTGGCCTTCAGCGATTGTGACATGCTATAGTGACAGTGTCACAATCGCTGGCACTATAGCCGATAATGTACCAAACACTGTTTTGGCCATAACCACTGTCGGCCACCAACCACCTTTACCACCATAAGCCACCTCATCTCCATCATAACCACCACCATCAGCTACCACTACCACTGCCTACCTCCACCATAACCACCACCATCAGCTAACATTACCACTACCTGTAGCCACTATCAGCTACCACTACCAGCGTCGCCGCCACCATCAGCTACCACTACCACTATCTACTATCTTCACCTCCTCCATAACCATCGTTAGCCACCGACCACCGCCGTACATCTTCACCACCACTAATATCGTCGACCACCACCTCCACATCTTCCCCATCATTTTTATCAAAAAAATTCATTCAAATTTGGTACTATTATATATGTATGTATTTTTATATATATATAAATTGTGTAAAAATGTTTATAAATTAAATTGTTTAATTATTTACTATATTTGAGTTAATTATAACTATTATATGATATATATATATAATCAAATCATTTTTGGGGGTAACTTGTCTAGTTCTGTCATGTCCAGTCCTAGTCGTACCAAACACAAGACATATATATCAAGGTTCTAAAAATCGTGCCATGGCACGCCATGGCGTCGAGGCGTGGCCTAGCCCCCACACTTTACCCCTTGGTTTAGAACGTTGATTCTATCGATTTTGGAGGCTTAAAACCGATTTGGGAGAGTTTGGGAATAAATGACATTGAGATTTTTTAGCTGAAAATCGTGAAGACCAAGACCATGGTTTGGCGCGACTTCTGGCGCGGGTTAGGTCACGTGGAAGGTCGTGCCAGTCCCTGTTGGTCAACTTTCTGTTTTGTCTCATTTGTCGTATAAGGCTAGGATCGAGGCACAACTTGAGGTTTGTCTTAGGGATTGTAAAGGATGCATTTGGGGGATAATTAGGTAGTTTAATACCCTTGTATGTCATGTGATTTAGGTGTTCGATTTTGACACTCGTAGCTTGCAGTGTGAAATTTAAGCGTGGACGACAGATGAGTTTTCTTAACTTACTTTATTTGAAGTATGAGCCCTAATTACGTGTAATGCTTATTAAAATGCATGTTTTACGTTGCCTTAAAATATCTTGATGGTGTAGATATTAAAATGTGCATGCATTTGGGGGTGGGGCATGTGATGACTTTTATATGGGAGGTGTGACCCATATGGAATGCATGAATTCGTTTCATGCGATTCGTTTTGAGGGCGGGTATGAGCCCGAACATGTTGTCACACGTGTGTGTGACTTAAGCGTGGTCCATCTTCATGTGTTGTGTGTGTGCATGGTGGTTTTAAAGGTGTGAATCATTGTAAATGCTTATAACTCATTTTGAATTATATTTGGTGGTGCGATGTTGAAACTTGAGGGAACTCACTAGACCTTCGGTCTAACCCTCGCTTTTATAAAACTGAAAACTTTTCAGTCAAGTGTATAGTGGGAGTTCGTCCAAGGGGAGAGAGAAGAGGTGGCGTAGTAGAAGAGGCTTGGTGAAGGCTTGTAATCGTAGGTAGGTTTATAGTAAATCTCAGTTTTGGACATGTTTAACCGCTATGAAAATTTGACTTGAGGTTTATGTAATTAGTTTATTTGGGACCATTATGGTTGTAATGTTATATTTATGTTATTGTCCAAGTTTGGATTGTTACACAACACATGCAAAGTAGCCTGCAAATCCTTCACAATTCGCAACATGCCTACTTGCGAAATTATGCTTCGAATATTTGTTGTGTCCAATGTTCTGCGAATCCTTCTCTGCGAAACCTTCACTCTTTGCGAGTTCTTCACTGATCTTGCGAAACTTATGGATCTCGAACATATTTTCTGACTTTCTTCAACAGATTCTTCAAAACATCGATTTCTGAGCTAATACTTTATCTACAAATTCGAAAATAACCAATAAGCACATTTGTAGTTGATCACCAAGACTAAATCTGACTCTGGAGCATACTTCGATTCAACCACATTACATACATATTTTCGAACAAAATAACTCAGAAAATCAACAGATCTAATTTCTGGAAAGAAATTGATGCTAGCTAATGATTCGATAATGATAAACAATAATATTTGAATCAATTAAACAACAAAGAACAATCAATTTCACAAAAATCACAGAAATAGATTTTCACAGGACTGTTCTACCAAAACCAACAGATCTCTCGATTGTGTAGAAAAATGTTTTATGTTAAGCTCTGATACCAATTGTGAGGTCCAATTGAGATGCTGATTGGTTTGATTTAGAGAATAACAAGAGATTAAGGGTAGAAATCAGTATATTATTGAATCAAGAAAATAAAACTACTCTAAGAGAACAAGAACAGATGCGGCTACATTGTGAAGGCTTGGAATTGCTCAAATGAAAAGTTAACCAAAAATTATTACACATGATTTCTATTTATACCCCTTGTCCCTTGTACATTAAAAGCCCAAACCCAATACAAGGCCCAATACAATATATTGATTACTTTATAAAACTTCTAAAATAGAACATAAAATATGTTCTATCATTCTCCCCCTAAGTTTTGTAAAGTAATCATTCTCTGTTCAGCTCCAGCTTCAGCTCTTTTCCCCCTTGATTTCTTTATAGAACTTAGTGTTGCATAAACTTCAAAGCTCCTCTTGATCCCCCTAGAAAGTAGCTCTTATCCTTGAAGTATCAACTGAAATATCAGATCTGATGTAGACCATAACCTCAACTGAGTGCACATAAAGACAGCTTTTGACTCTAGTAAACCCAACACATTCCTTAACGCCCACAAGAATGATATGTGTGGATTATGGAGTGACACCCAAGTGCATCTTCAGTATATAACATCTGATCTGTCTGTTAACCATGAGTTGAAATAGGAATTCAGCTTAAGAACTTCATTTGATAAGCATACGGGCGGTAGCATCCGGTAGCAACACTACAAGGCAACGGTTAGAAGGCAAGCAATGTTCAAAAACTGATGAAAGGTACTCATTTTCTGACTGGTTTCCAGAATACTGAGTCATCAAACCCGGAACTCCTTTATTCACAAATCAGCTGGATGATTATCGGCTCTCAGGATTCTGAAGCACAACCAAAGTGCAGAACAGTGATTGCAGTCGCTCACACTACTGAGTGATCAAGTCAGAAGAACGATAAAGTGCTCTCAATGGTCTAACAACTGAAGAAGCTTTCCAGACTGATGGTTGCAGATGCTCAGGCAGCTAACTCAATCCAAGAAGAGACCAAATCCTTAAATCCAGAATCTGAAAAACTTTTCAGATCATGAGCACTCGTGAAATATAAATCAGTTGCTAAGGATATGTGACCAACCAACTATCATATATGCATTCAGCGTAAAAAGCTCAGGAACAGGGCAAACTTGTATGATATAAAAAAAAGGTTCAGAACAGTCAGAATTCTCAAAATAATCACCAAAATTCGCAACCAACTGAAATTCGCAGATCCTTATAGATGTTTGAGCACAATTCGCAAGATGAACTAAGTCTGAAACACAATTCGCAGCTAACTTTCGCAAGCTTCATCTTCACGAAACCTTCAGAATTCGCTAACCATACACTTGCAAATTCTTACCTTAGAACATTTTTCAAGATTTTGGAAGCCACTTTTCGCAACATACTACCTGCGAAATTTAGACATTAATAAACTAGTGGCCTGAGAATCCTTAGGAATTCGCACACAACACATGCAAAGTAGCCTGCAAATCCTTCACAATTCGCAACATGCCTACTTGCGAAATCTATACTTCGAATATTTGTTGTGTCCAATGTTCTGCGAATCCTTCTCTGCGAAACCTTCACTCTTTGCGAGTTCTTCACTGATCTTGCGAAACTTATGGATCTCGAACATATTTTCTGACTTTCTTCAACAAATTCTTCAAAACATCGATTTCTGAGCTAATAATTTATCCACAAATTCGAAAATAACCAATAAGCATATTTGTAGTTGATCACCAAGACTAAATCTGACTCTGGAGCATACTTCGATTCAACCACAGTACATACATATTTTCGAACAAAATAACTCAGAAAATCAACAGATCTAATTTCTGGAAAGAAATTGATGCTAGCTAATGATTCGATAATGATAAACAATAATATCTGAATCAATTAAACAACAAAGAACAATCAATTTCACAAAAATCACAGAAATCGATTTTCACAGGACTGTTCTACCAAAACCAACAGATCTCTCGATTGTGTAGAAAAATGTTTTATGTTAAGCTCTGATACCAATTGTGAGGTCGAATTGAGATGCTGATTGGTTTGATTTAGAGAATAACAAGAGATTAAGGGTAGAAATCAGTAGATTATTGAATCAAGAAAATAAAACTACTCTAAGAGAACAAGAACAGATGCGGCTACATTGTGAAGGCTTGGAATTACTCAAATGAAAAGTTAACCTAAAATTATTACACATGATTTCTATTTATACCCCTTGTCCCTTGTACATTAAAAGCCCAAACCCAATACAAGGCCCAATACAATATATTGATTACTTTATAAAACTTCTAAAATAGAACATAAAATATGTTCTAACATTCTCCCCCTAAGTTTTGTAAAGTAATCATTCTCTGTTCAGCTCCAGCTTCAGCTCTTCTCCCCCTTGATTTCTTTATAGAACTTAGTGTTGCATAAACTTCAAAGCTCCTCTTGCTCCCCCTAGAAAGTAGCTCTTATCCTTGAAGTATCAACTGAAATATCAGATCTGATGTAGACCATAACCTCGACTTAGTGCACATAAAGACAACTTTTGACTCTAGTAAACCCAACACATTCCTTAACGCCCACAAGAATGATATGTGTGGATTATGGAGTGACAACCTAGTGCATCTTCAGTATATAACATCTGATCTGTCTGTTAACCATGAGTTGAAATAGGAATTCAGTTTAAGAACTTCATTTGATAAGCATACGGGCGGTAGCATCCGGTAGCAACACTACAAGGCAACGGTTAGAAGGCAAGCAATGTTCAAAAACTGATGAAAGGTGCTCATTTTCTGACTGGTTTCCAGAATACTGAGTCATCAAACCCGGAGCTCCTTTCTTCAAAAATCAGCTGGATGATTATCGGCTCTCAGGATTCTGAAGCACAACCAAAGTGCAGAACAGTGATTGCAGTCGCTCACACTACTGAGTGATCAAGTCAGAAGAACGATAAAGTGCTCTCAATGGTCTAACAACTGAAGAAGCTTTCCAGACTGATGGTTGCAGATGCTCAGGCAGCTAACTCAATCCAAGCAGAGACCAAATCCTTAAATCCAGAATCTGAAAAACTTTGCAGATCATGAGCACTCGTGAAATATAGATCAGTTGCTAAGGATATGTGACCAACCAACTATCACATATGCATTCAGTGTAAAAAGCTCAGGAACAGGGCAAACTTGTATGAAATAAAAAAAAGGTTCAGAACAGTCAGAATTCTCAAAATAATCACCAAAATTCGCAACCAACTGAAATTCGCAGATCCTTATAGATGTTTGAGCACAATTCGCAAGATAAACTAAGTCTGAAGCACAATTCGCAACTAACTTTCGCAAGCTTCATCTTCACGAAACCTTCAGAATTCGCTAACCATACACTTGCAAATTCTTACCTTAGAACATTTTTCAAGATTTTGGAAGCCACTTTTCGCAACATACTACCTGCGAAATTTAGACATTAATAAACTAGTGGCCTGAGAATCCTTAGGAATTCGCACACAACACATGCAAAGTAGCCTGCAAATCCTTCACAATTCGCAACATGCCTACTTGCGAAATCTATACTTCTAATATTTGTTGTGTCTAATGTTCTGCGAATCCTTCTCTGCGAAACCTTCACTCTTTGCGAGGTTTTCACTGATCTTGTGAAACTTATGGATCTCGAACATATTTTCTGACTTTCTTCAACAGATTCTTCAAAACATCGATTTATGAGCTAATACTTTATCCACAAATTCGAAAATAACCAATAAGCACATTTGTAGTTGATCACCAAGACTAAATTTGACTCTGGAGCATACTTCGATTCAACCATAGTACATACATATTTTCAAACAAAATAACTCAGAAAATCAACAGATCTAATTTCTGGAAAGAAATTGATGCTAGCTAATGATTCGATAATGATAAACAATAATATCTTAATCAATTAAACAACAAAGAACAATCAATTTCACAAAAATCATAGAAATCGATTTTCACAGGACTGTTCTACCAAAACCAACAGATCTCTCGATCGTGCAGAAAAATGTTTTCTGTTAAGCTCTGATACCAATTGTGAGGTCGAATTGAGATGCTGATTGGTTTGATTTAGAGAATAACAAGAGATTAAGGGTAGAAATCAGTAGATTATTGAATCAAGAAAATAAAACTACTCTAAGAGAACAAGAACAGATGCGGCTACATTGTGAAGGCTTGGAATTGCTCAAATGAAAAGTTAACCTAAAACTATTGCACATGATTTCTATTTATACCCCTTGTCCCTTGTACATTAAAAGCCCAAACCCAATACAAGGCCCAATACAATATATTGATTACTTTATAAAACTTCTAAAATAGAACATAAAATATGTTCTAACAAATGCCATTATGAATTTACAGGTGCATGGGTATGCTCGATTACTATTGTTGAGATGATCGATGGATGTGGTAGTGTGTAGTAAGTTCTAGCCTGGCATGGATAGCAATAGTTTTGGCGTGTTGTGTGAGATCGCCCATGGTGTAATGGTTAACGTCTTCGGGAATGAACATTGTTCGGGATGTTAATGACCCGACTTGAGGTAGAACTTCTTGGGTCCAAAAGAGAAGAATAGTTGGTTACTAGTGAGCTCCCAGTTCCTAGTAGTCTTCGTTCTTGGAGTTTGTTGTGTCGGCCCTTTGGGATAGGAGACGAAAACTGCGTTGGGAATTTTAGAGGTTCAACTCAAGATCGAGTAATAGAATTGAGTCGTTTTGACTCTTTAGTCAACATAAGGGTGGCAAGGATGGTTGAGAAAAGATAGAAGTGTTGTTTGATAATAGGGAGTAATGTTAGGATAAAAAGGGGGCAATTGTTGATTGGCCTATTTGAGTCAAAGTTGGAACCGCATAATTTGGAAATCAATGTTCAAGGTGGTAACTGTGTAGTTTGGATATACAAGTATGTTGGAAAGCACTTGTACCACAGGTTGCTGCGAATGTGAGAAACATGACCGTTTGGTCGGAGGTAGAGCGTCAGTGATGAATTGCTGTGAAAGCAAACGGTTGACCTTGCTAGAGTAAATAGTTTGTAACACCCCGATTTTTGAAAGGATTATTTCAAGTTAATATTGAAACCGATATATTAGGGGAAAATAAGATAAAGGATTTTTGGACTTGAATCCTATGTTTTATAGTCTAGATAGATGAAGGATTCAATTACGAGTCCAACGGTTATTTTCGGAGAAAAATCGGAGCTATAACGAAGAAGTTACGGCCAAAACAGTGTGGGAGCAAGATTTTCGGACGACAGTGCTCCACGCGGGTCTCCGCGTGGGTGGACCCGCGCCACCAGCCGCCCAGAGCCGCTGTGTGCACAAAAACGAGAAAATTCGGCCATAACCCCCATTTTTCACCCCAACCCCAAATCCTTCCCCCATTTCTCTCCCAAACCGACCCCCAAACCCCAAAATCAAACCCTAACTCATTTTGGAGAGTTTTCTCCTAAATCTAAGTGTTTCCTCTTCATCTATCAGATCGGGAACTAGAACCATCATCCCTCCATCTTCATCTTCCTCATCAAGTTCAACGTGTGGGAGCTCGGGTTAAAGAGTTGGAATGGGTGTCCTCGGAAAGTCCCATCATCTAAAATGGTAAGCTTCCTTGATTTAATGTTATAAATGCTCCATTGATGTTTCCCTAGTGTTTGGTTTATCAAATCTCGGATTTGATAGTTTTGGAGAAACTAGGGTTTTGATCTCGTTGGGGATTTTAGTAAATAATGTTTGGGGAATGTTTCTAAATGGTTAAATATGGGTATTTATGGTTTGAAATGTATGGATCTAGCTTTTGGAAGTTTTCAGCTTGAGGATTCAAGTGCCCTTCAAAGGAGCTCAAGTTGGGTGAAATCTAGATTTAGCCTAAATCTAGCGAGGTGAGTTCAAGTTGATTTGTGAAAACGGTGTACATGCCAAAATGATTATTTTAAAGTGTTTTACATCTTACATTAAAATTTTAACTGTTGATCAGTTTGGTTATTTTGAAAGTGTTTAACTTTACAAACTTATATAGCACACATTCTTATGATTTTTGGGCATTTTGATAATGAGTCATAAATGGGTGTGTTTGGTAAGCTATTGCATAAATGATATTATTTGGTTAAAAGGGGCATTTTAGTGTTTGTTTGGATAAAAGGTTTAATTTTGTGTTATGGGACATTTTGAAAGGATAAAAAGTCTAAATTTATGTGGAAAACCTTTTGTCCCGACTTAAACAGCGTTGGAGTCCATTCAAGTATTTTGGTGTGAGTGACTTCATGGTATGGATCGGGTACGTTTATTATTTGAAAAATGTTAATCATTGGTCAAAAAGAGATTTTGAGTATTTTGGCTTGATGTCGTTTAAAGGAATCTTGAGGACACTTGTCCGATTTATATGGCTCAATGTAGGGCCTAGTTACGACGTACGTACAAATGCTTCGTGTTGCGTATTGAGGTTGATTTCGGGCTTGGGTGCTTTGGTCATTCATGTTTAGTTCGGTAAGGTTAGACTGTGTCGCACTGGATCCATAGGCACGTAGTCAGTCTGTTTTGGATGGTTGATTGGGTATTGTTGGGTGATGACCTTCAGTACCCATGTTTTATGACCGGAAACTTTACAAGTGAGCATTGGGAGGGGTTGAGTCTGGTAGCGCTACAGGCAAAGTAGGCGCTAGGACTTCCGCCGCTTGATGCCTGGGACAGGTATTCTATAAGTGTGTTGGGCCTTTTAAGGTGGAGTCCTTCGGGATGTTCATTAAGGTCAACTTTACTTGTGGTGCGCTTGTAAAGAAGTCGTAGGGACACCTGGTGGGGAGGTCGGGAGGTGTCATGTGATTAACGTTGTATGGGTGGTATACTTATGTGTTTCCTCCACTCACAACGGATACGGGTCTCCCCCGTTGTCGGCTCAGTATTTTAATTACACAGACGTTTTACTTCAATGTCATTTGTTTTTTTATATGGTTGACAATGAATGAGTACCTTAATATTGGATCTTCCTCCTTGTATATAAAGGTTTGAATGATATATGTCATTCTCATGTTTTGGTATTTAGATGTCTTGCGTTTACGGTCGCATGAGTAATGGACCTAGTGTCCATGTTTTCGGACGTACGGTATACATGGTTCATTTAATGATTTATGTATCGAATTCGTTCAAGTTGCATCAATTTATAAGCAAGTTTGAAACGAGGTGTCCATCTTTGAAAGTGCATGATATTGGAAAAGGGTTGTTTCCCCGTTTTAAAGTACATCATTCGAAAGGTTATGATTTTAAGCAAAGTTCATCATCTTAAAGATATTTACTCATGTAAAACTCTTGAACTCACTAGGCGTTAGCCTAACCTTTTTATTTGTTGGCATGTGCATCAGCTTCCAGTTGGGGGTATGGTTCTAGCAGTACTGAAGAGATGTGCCTTAGTGTCCAAAAGTGTAAGTGTTTGGTGAATTCTTCCGCAGTTTGGAGATAGCGACATTTAATGGGTTTTAGTAACACATGTCCTTATTATAGACTGTACGTATAGAATGAATGTGTGTATGGAGGTTAAATCTTAAATTGTGATTGTAGATGAATCATTTAGTGATGTAATTAGAAAATTTTAAAGTAGTTGCTATTTCCATATTTGAGGGTGTTACATAACCTTCAAATGTAAAATGAGTTTCATGCATCGTGTTCTTTTTGGTAATCGAGTACATGATTCCTTCATGATAAAATGTGTGTGTCTTGTGAGTTTCTTGTATTGAAATGAATTGGCGTGTGCAAGCGTGTGTTTGAAGGAAAAAGACAAATCTATTTACGTCGTATGATGAACTTTTGAACTTGACTATTGGTGAATTATTTCACCTTTTTCATAATTAAATTAATCTTCGTTGTGGAAATCATGACAACGTTTGATTGCATAGTTTTATAATTGAAACTGGTATGGACACGTTGTTGTCATACCAATAGGTGTGAGAGTCGACTAGATCGCTTATTGGAAGAGATTTCACCCGGTAACTTTATAAATCACATGAGTAAAGTTTCATTGAAAACATTTTCGTTTGTGTCGGCATCAATATGGTCGGGCAAGGTGTTGTTGTGTCATGGGATTGCGTGTGAGCGTTCCTCGAGATCGTTGTGTGTGTGGGTGGCTATTCAATTATGGTGGTTTCGTGTCATGCATACCTAAGCTTGTTTCATGGTGTTATACTCGTTGAATTTTCAAATGTGTAAAATGATTTAAATTATTGTGTCGTCATGCATGAAGGCTATGAACTCGCTAGGTCGTGGGGAATGTTGCATTTAAGATGAGGAAAGGTTTGGGAGTGGAAATATGTCGATCAAGTCGTTGATGGTCGATACATGACCTTGGTGTTTCCATTAGGGGAGAGCGGTGAATATCGGGAGTCTCAGTCATTGAATTTAGTAATGTTCGCAGGTTGGTAGTTTATACCCTTGTTCGATAACTTGAGATGTAGTTGTCGATGGGTGGTTATGTCTGAGGCGAAATTCGAAGTCATCAAGATACTTTTGATAGTAGTATGTTGATAAGTAGAGTTGTGGAACTTTGTTGAAAGGTCTTCGGCGTCGAGCCGGAGTTTTGAGGTGGTCTTGTTATTAGACTATGTAACCTGTAAGTCTTGTGCCTCCAACAGGTGAAGACGGTGAGGCACAAAGTTAGTTGTGATGCATTGGAAGAAGTAGGTTCTGTTGTGAATCATTGTTTGTTAGATTCAACGTTGAAACATCACCATGTTGACTGTTGATGTTGAAGTCAACGACCGTTTGTTGAGATCGTTATCAGTAAGTTGGAATTGGAGAAGTAACTCTAGTGTCGTTATATTGTTGAGTTTATGCAAGGGTGTAGGAGGTCGTTCGGGGAAATGTGGGTATCTAGCATGATGTTGGACCACCTTGTATGGGCGCGATGAAAGTGGAAAATTGTAAGTTTGGATAGGTGATCTCTTATGAGGTTATGATGGTTGGTATGGAGAAGGCAATATATATTATGTGTACAAGGTGACCGTAAAGAATTTGACTGTCGTGTGATGTTGTGTTGTAGTGTTTGTGTGGATAAGTTAGTGGCTATGAGTTGATATGAGGTTAAGTGGTGGACTTGTGTTGTTGATATTGGATAATCATAGGTGGGAATCCTTGCTCGGATATTTTTGATGATTTATTCAAAAGTAGCAAGTATGTTTGTTGAAATGTATGGATTTTTGGTTGGTGTTATGGTATAGCTAATTTGAGAATAAAAGGTTTGAGTGGTAGCTGGTGGTTACCTAAATGAGGAACCTATGTACTTTTTGGTTGGGATGAGTCGTTGGGCGAATTGATCCTTTTTGAATATCGATGGGGATGCCATATTCGACTAGTTTGTGGTGCTTTGTTGTAGATTTAAAATTTAAGTGGAAATGTTTAAGTATTCCCTAGATGTAAAGGGGTTCTAGTGGATAGGCCAACTCGGTTTGGAGAGCGAGAAATGTGTGGTGCTTTTGAGAATTAGGAATTGTTACGGAATGACTTGGTTAAATACCTCGAGTGAGAATTGTGGTGAAACCGTTTGGTTAAGCATAGCAATGTAAGTGTGCGATTTGTGCAAGTGGAATGGTCGGAAAATGGAGTATGTAATGCAGGGTTGGCAGTGTTCCATAATATCGTGGGGAGGTGAAAATAATATGTCGGAATAAGTGGGTAACCTGGAAGTGAAAGGTAATGTGGAGCTACGTCTACAGATTTGTCATTGGCAGGTTTATGAACTCTTAGCGATGGTATGAGAAAGAGGATTATTGTGTATGTTAAGGTTCAAGTGTTGGAAAACTAAGTTGCACGGTTGGTCTAAAGTTTGCACCTATTAGTGAGTCACTCATTGGAAGCATGGTATGTGTTTTCGAGAAGGAAGTGGTCTAATGTAGTGCTCTGAAAGACAATTGGTTTAGACTCAACATTGCGGTAGAAAGTGTTCCAAGTGAACTTGATGTTCAGTGTTAAGCTAATCAGAATAATTTTGTGTGAGCATGGTCATTCCTTCTTGTTGAGCGAGTGAAGTTTGAGTTATTTCAAATATGGTTCGACGATTGTCGGATGCGGCGAGAATTTGAATGTGTGTCTTCAGGATTGGTTCATCTTGGGTTGGTGAATTCTTCAGGAGATGGATTGTGGAAAAAGTTTATCCTAATAATTATGTATAAGCATGGAGTGGTGGCATTGTGAGGGATGTCTGTATAGTGCGTAGAAATTATTTAATGTTGAAGAGTTGGGATCAATGTGTGTTCGGGGGAGGAAAGTGATATTCGTGTTAGACGTATGTCATGTTGAGAGAAGTGATTTTTGAATTGCATGTTGTCTAATAAAGAAACTCATAACCATGAGTTTAATGTGATGTTCAAGGATGACCTGTTGTTGAGTTGACAAAGTGAGTGGTTCTTGCAATTAGACGGAGATTATGTTGTGGTGGCGTTAACTTCAGCAAAATGCTTTCCTTTGCGAAAGTGAAGTTATGTGTGAATGCCTAAATTTGGACACGTTTTGGAAACTCTGAATCCAGGTGCGAACAAGGAAGGCAATATCGAGTATAGCTGATCAGAGAGGTTACAAGTGTATTTTACCAACTTCCCGACATATGAATATCGTGGTTAATCGAAGGTCAATTTGAGGAATGTAATGCAATTTCGATTCTAATCAGAAGTGTGCAACGGAAGTGTGGTAGTTTGTTGGTTTTCGTTCGGTTGCTTGAATGATTATCCAAAGTAGGATCAAAGGATCTCTATGCAGAGTGAAGAGGTTAGTTATGTGTTAATCCCCTAGAGGCCCTCCAAGGGTAGAGATGCTTCGTGACTTTCAAGTAGGACATACCTGGGGGACATTGGGGTATCCACCATACTTTTATGAATGTAGTTTAGAAAAGTATCTGGCGGACACAAGTATGGTCGGACCATTGAGTAATGTTTGATTGGATGAGAAGTTGAGCTATGACAATGAGTCAGTGGCAGTAGTGGATCACAAGGTTAGGAAGTTGAGGACCAAGAATATTGGTCTCGTGATAGTGCTTTGGCGATATCATAAAGGAAAAGAGGCAATTTGGAAGTAGAATCGGACATGAGGTCCAAATATCTACATTTATTCGATGATGGAATTTCGGGGACAAAATTCTTTTGAGGGGGAGGTATTGTAATAACCTAAAACCTTTAATTTTGAAGTTTGAGGAGTTGTGGGGTGTAAGTGAAGTTTCTTCAATTTCAGGGACCTGGGTGTAAATTTGGAATAAAAGGGGTAAAACCCTCCTAATGATATCTTTATGTTTCATTTTATCTTGTTAAATTATCTGGTAAAGTTAGTAGTTTGTAACAAAAAAAGTCAATTTCAGGTGTTTAATTCTCGTAAAGATCTAATTAATTGGGTACGCAATATGTGATTTTCACTTGGTTTCGTTATTGTTATTAAAAGAAGCAAAAGTGATGCAAGTAGGGTCAATTATAAAGTAGAATTTCAATGTGATCGTGGTGGTACGCATTATGCATTAAACATAATATTCCAAGAGTATGAGCGAGCTCAATTTGTTGGCTTGTTTTCTGAAAATTGTAGTTGTCTACTACGTACAAGTTATGGGTTGCCATGTACGCACGAACAAATGCAATACTTGAATAAAAGTCATCCTATCCCAATTGATTCAATTGATGTATTTTGGACGACGCTTGATTTATCACCGTGCCAATCTTTACAAGATGATGACGTAGGTTGTGAAGCTGAAGTCCAAATGTTTACTGAGGAATTTAACAAGCAATCGAGATCTGGTAAGTTCAGTTTTCTGAGGAAGATAAAAGAGATAGCCAGTGCATCAAAAACATGGATTCATGAACCTGTTGTTAACAAGACTACTCGTGGACAGCCCTCGTTGAAAGATAAGCTTTTCAGAAAAACTCATGTTGATCCCTCATTTGCAACCCATGTTGATCCGTCTGTTGCAACTCATGTTGGTCCGTCTTTTACAAGTGAAAGACCCCTTAGACGTAGTAGTTCGAACTCGTCTAGATTTGTTGACTTGGAAAAAATGAGCTACTAAGAACCAACGAGACACAATTCTTTCATGTTCAAAAATTATAATGTACATCCATACATCAATCAATTTCCAACATTGTTTCACCCTTACATCAAGCAGGTACATGATGTGATAGGTGATGGAATTGCGGATTCCGAGCAATAGCTGTCTCTCTAGGTTTTCATGAAGATGCATGACCCACAATTCGGTTTAACTTGATGGAATAGTTAGAGACACACAAGAGAGAGTACATCAACGCTTTTGGAGGTGAACATTGATATATTACTTACAACACTTTAATTTTTTTTCGATCAGATCAAGGTACACCATTTGAACACTAGATGACAATGCCTGAAATAGGTGTCTTGATTGTTTCGAAATATAATGTGATATTACATGTTATAAGTATGACCGGCAGTGGGACATACTTTCCGTTTAGGTCCACTTCGCCAGTGTGGTCTAAACATGTTGTTTTTACAATTGGGTACGTTAATGGTAACCATTATGTGAAATTAGATATGGCAGAAAGATACCCGTTTCCGCAAATTGTAGGACATTTTTTCCATTACAGTTATCTGTGTGTTGTTGGATGGGTTACCCCGTATTCAAAGTGAATACATAAGTATATGCAGCTTTTACATGTTAATTGTACTACGGATAATGTTATTTTAGAATAATTGAATGTAATATAGATTATTTTATGTTCTATTTATATGTTAAATCGCAATATTTATGTTTTATTTTTATAATTATATAATTTTAAAAAATTAGTAATATTTATATTTAAATAAAACCAAAAAGTAAAAGGAAAAAAAACTTTTTAAACTAAATAATACAAATAAATAAAAAATATAATACAATTAAATAAAATAGAAAAAGAAAAGACAACAAAAAGAAAAAAAACAAAAAAAAAAGTAATCATAATTTTCAATCATGATGGTGCACTTAGCATTTCAAATGGTGCAATTAGCCTCCCCCTTTTATTTCAGGAAACATATTTATAAAATCAATATTTGAGGATCTGCCTAGTTTTTCTAATGGGTTGTTTGTTTACCTCTTAATGGTTCCATTAAAAGGCAACATCTGAATCGTTAAGATGTGAATCATGTTTGCAGAAAAAAAATGTTGACTCTCAATGGTTCCAAAACTCTTTGAATCATTTTGTATCATGGGTCTCCCTTAATCATTAAGCGCTCTGATTGCATTCTGAACAATTACCAAACAACCATATTTCATATTGCACTATATCATAAGAGCCTCTTCATCATTCTAACTCCTTAATCATTCTGCACCAAACCATTCAGCAACTGCCAAACAGCCCCTAAGTTTGGATGGTTCAAAATTCAATTCAGCTCCATATAACGTTATACTTATGAAGTAAATTGGTTTTTGCACCTTCTTCCGATCCGCAAGTAGTATGACAAATGCTTCTTCAAAGGCATAGTAGTACAATGTAAGCGTCTCACATAAGGTTGTTGTGTTTAAAACAGGGAGCGTTAAGCGATGTAGATTCAGATCTTGGAATTTGGCCCCTACCTCTTTGTCCCATTTGAAATACCCCTATAATGCAAATCATGTCGTTCACATTGATCGAAAAAATAATACTTCTTTCATCTCAAAATAAATGTTCACAATGAAAATGACGCACAATTTTATAAATATGTAATTATTACACTTTTTAAATAACCGAATGTCACTTTTACCTTTGATAATAGAGGGATAAACTTTTCTTCACCTCATAATTAAGGGTAAAATGGGGAATTGGAAACTTACTTTTGAAAGTGGAATTTTATTTTGGGACAAACTAAAATAGTAATATAGACACTTAATTTGGGACAGATGGAGTATAAATTAATAGACTACTCTCACCTACCCCTACTTAAATTTAAGGGAAACAAGAAACATATATTTGGTCAAAGAAAGTTGATTATCGACAACCCCACGAACAAGAAAACGTATATAACTTTAGATGTTATTTTACTTTCTAAATATCCATGATCTGAGTGAGAGTATTTTACCTTCATTTTTGTTTTGATAAATCAACTTTCAATTTTTTTTTCAGTACCAAAACTAAAATTGAATTAACCTTGTTTTGGTTCCTACTTTTTAGAACATAAATTTTAATAATCAGATCTCTTAAATGAGAAATTTCAAAATAAATTCTCCAAAATTAAAACTTTAAAAATAGAATTTTGAAATAAGAATGAAAGAAAATTAATTTTAGAGTAAATTACGTTTTTAGTACCTATGGTTTGTTAAAAATTACAGATTTAGTCCATGTAGTTTTTAAATTTTGGTTTTAGTCTTTATGGTTTACATTTATTTTCGTCTCTGAAGCCAAAACACTACTTTTAAGTATAAATGACTAAAATAGAAATGAAGTGTACGTAAAATATTATATATATATATAGGGTTGGGTTGGGTTTAATGGTTTATATAAGAATTTTAAAATTTATATGGAGGGACAATTTTGTCATTCGACCATTGTTAAGATGTGTTAAGGTTTGTTATTATGTGTTAAGGCATGTTAATGTTCTTAACTCCTGCGATATCTTGATTAGTGGTAAAGCAGACGATCTATAAGGTAAGACTATGAACCCCGTTTGATATGAGGAATGCGTGTGTTTTATCATATGAAAAGATAGGCGTGCACGACAAGTTTCTCGAGGGATTTCTAGATTGTTTATAAAGACAATGATATGAAAACTATAGGCCCATTCGGTTTGCGGGTCTTATTAGAATTTGAATTGGGTCCAATACAATCCCACGTTTGTTTTAAAGAAAGTCTGAGATTGAAATCCTGAGATTTTTATGAAATTCCATAGTCATTGGATTTAGAAATTCCATAGTAGTTGATATTTCATGAGATATCATAAGATTAATTTGATTGCAATTATGTTTTAAAAATACGTTAAAAACATTTGTTTTTAACCTTGTGAGATTAATTTAACTGACAGTAAAATTGTAAGTTGTTCTGGACACCCACTGTTATAAAAAAAACATTATTTTTTACAAGATTCAGATGATATAATGACGTTTGAATTAATGATAAAACTTATCAAAAAGTGCATATAATTGATGGCAATTTTGAAAAGTATGTGAGCTTTTGGTACATGTGGCCCCCTTTCTCAATTCTCAAACCATAGAAGCCAGTGGTCAGGACAAATTACAATTATACCCTCCAAAGGTCCACGCCTCCACTACATTTTATTCGTGGTAAAATCACTCGATTGTGTAATTTTATGGGTCAAAACTTATCTGATAACGAATTTTGTTATCTTTAACAGTAATGTACTAGAAGCGTACTTGCGAAATGCAGTGAGATACATTATGATTTTAATCTTTCATTTTATTTTTTGTTTTTTTGTTGATTTATAGTACGATTTTGGATGGTTTTGAGAAAGTGATAATGTTTTTTTTTTAATTTGTTTAATTTAGACTTAATAATATAATGTTTTTTATATAAAAAAATTTAAGTATTTTGTTAGAATTCAATGATTATTTTATATATTTTAATGACATCTAGAAAAAATAACCAATTACATATTTAATAATATAATTAAAACAAATTTATAGTAAGATAATATATTAATTAATAATGATACATGGAAAGGTCTGCATAAAAAGAAGGTCCTGCACATACCAAATTTGTGGGTGTTAGAAGTCTGCAGTAGTAATATGTATCTTGTGCTTTGATACTTGTCAATTAAGATATTTTTAAAATCTTGCATAAAATGATGGTACCTTGTGCCTAATAATTTGTATTTAAGAGTTTTTTATCCATGTTTTATAATATAGTATAGATTCTCGAGTTTTTTTTACAAAGAAAAGGAAGAGAAAGGGAAGGGAAATAGGATGGAAAGAAAAAAAATAATGTATTCTCGAGTTTTTTTTTTAATAAGAAAAATATTGTTGATTTTCCTCCTAAAATTTTCCTCCCAAATGTAGCTGTCTCAAGAACATAAAAGAATGATTTCTTTGGTGATGTAGTTGTATCGTGGGTTGTTGTAGGTTGTTTGCTTCTCGCAAACTTCTCTTTCTCTTGTTTTTACATGTGTTTTATTTGGACTTTGTTTGTTCTGTCTTGTTGGTTTCGGTTGGTGTTTTTGTTGTGTAAACTTTGGTTTTTATTGGTGGTTTTGATTTTGGTTGTTGTTGTTCAAACAAAACCGTGGAAGGAAATGAAAGAAAGGGATTTAAAAAAAATTAAAAATATGTAAAGAATTACACATATATACCCATTAATTACATTTCACTATGAAATAAATAAGTGTATATTGGTAAAAGTGACATCTTCCCTTTCATTTCTCTCCTACTCAAGAACATACTTTTTTTTTCTTTCCTTCCATTTCCTTTGTTTTCCTTCAATCTCAATAGTACAAATAAAAATATTTCTTTTTTTCCCTTCCCTTTCTTTTTTTTTCTTTCCTTTCAAAACTCGAGAACACAGGGTAAAACTGTTACAGTTATAATTACAGTTATTGTTCATTAAGATTTTGGTTACTGATCTTTTTGTCATCAAATCAACAACTTTCTTTATTTTCTGGCATTGGCAAACGTAAACATCTACACAATCTTACGAATTTGGGGAAAGCTATCTTTTTGTTTAATTTTTGTGATTTATAAAACTATTTAAAAGATTTAGTGTAAAGTTATAAATTAAATATTTCGTTTTCTTTTCTAACAAAAAGTTGTAAAATTTGCCACCATCTCCCATTCCTAGATGCTGTCTAGGGTTGACATTAAATACAACATGTATGAAGAAACTATTATTACTCACAAAACTGAGATAACAAAGATACATATATATAAATTATCGAGGTGATGATGCGGCGTAATATTTTTGTCTAATGATAGAAATTAGTGAGACACTACGGTGGGCTATAGTTTTACATTTGTTGATTAAAGACCCTAAACAACATAAAATTAGGCCCCAAAATTTTGTGGCTCTGTTCAAAATCACACATTTAACATGCTAAAGAACTGTCCTGGTGTGGGTATGTATATGTAGTTGGAAGGGTGAAACGTATTTTATTAACAGTTTACACAGGTTAACCAGGTGGTGTCGATTTGGGATCTCTGAAACATTGATGGATCCAAGAAACTATGTGATTGGGTGCACACTTACGAGTGTTAAAAAAAATCTGAAGTTGAATAACCCACCTGAATTGAATGAGATCCGGGTTTAACGGTTTTAGGTTATATGGAAATCCTTCGTAAGACGCCATTAACGACAGTGAATGACGCAAAATCTGATAAAATTAACAAGCATTCCAAAATAAACGCCAAAATAAAATATCAAAATCATAAATAAAAAAGAATTGCTTAGAATTACGACACCAAAAGTAATAAGTGGGTTGCGAAGAGCAATGAATGAGTCGAAAAAGAATTGCTTAGAATTACGACATCAAAAGCAATAAGTGGGCTGCGAAGAGCAATGAATGAGTCGAAAAAGAATTGCTTAGAATTACGACATCAAAAGCAATAAGTGGGTGCGAAGAGCAATGAATGTGTCGTCAGAAGAAGGCTAGAAGCGGCAACGAAAATGTAACAGGAAAAAGAAATAAGAAGACAGAGAGAAGAGAAATAGAGATCGAGAGAGAGATTAGAGAGTAGAGAATACAGAGGGAAAGTATTTTTTATTAACTTATGAAAATGAATATTACAAAGAGAAGAAAACTCTTTATATCGATACAATTTGATGGGCTTTGGGCCTCGTAACAGACTCTAACAGATAAAACTGATTGGGCTTCTTTTTCATATAACAGAAAAATAGTTAGGATAAAATGATAAATGCAAGAGTTGAGCATTAAAAATATAAGGTGATAGATATAATAATTAAGTCGAAGACAAATCAGCTAGCTATATGACAAATTATTAGGGGCGTAGTTGCCACATGGGAGATTATAAAGACTGCGTATTAAGCCATGATGTGCCACAGGTTTAACGTGTTGTGTGACACAAGCCTTGTGTCATGGTACACCATGGCGGCTGTGCGACGAATTTTTCAGAATAGTGATTTCAGTTCAAGTTTGGCATCGTGCAGGTATAAGAGAGCCTTCTAGTCATAGTGATATAATTATTTCAACTATGAAATCAAATCATACAACTATTTGAAATGTATCTCATTTCAAGCAATGGTTTTCCACATCTAAAATTTAATTGCAATTTAGGCATTGTTGGGCAAACTAGCTTATAAGTTAGCCGGTAGCTGATAAGCTAGCTTTTCAAAACGCTACTATGAGTAGCTTTTCAAGCTTATGGTCATCCAAACATGTACCAGAAAAAAAAACTAGCTTATAAGGTAGCTTTATTTTGCCAAACATAGCCTTAATTACGTGATATATCAAAACGGTAGGTATCACGTAAGATTACACAACCATCTTCCCAATTTGTGTTTGGACTCTGACTTTGTTTTTTCGTTCGAAATAGGCATTACCCATTTCATAATTATTTGTTTTTATTTATTTTCTGCTACTCACAAGTTCCTTTATCCGGCCAGGTGAAACCAAAGCAGTACATCAACCTTAATCAAGCATACTTTTACAGGCTTCCGTACTACACGAATTCAATAATCCGATATTACAAACCATAGATTGCACGCTTTAAATAAATATCGCAATTTGTGGAACGTGACACATCCGATCCCAATACTAAACTATGAAATTACTTTATACAAAACAAATCCAATTTTCATTTCTTGGTTGTCTTTGCTTCATTATACAGTTGATCAACACAATCCTGCAGATAATGTGCCAAAAGCCAAATTTAGAAATCAAAATGATTTAGCTTTAAAGCAATGGACCAATTTGGACCGGTTGCAGATTATGACCAACAACAGATAGAGATAAGGTCTGCGTACGTCCTACCTATCTATCTGTCTGTGTGTGGGATATACAGGGCACGTTTGGTTTTACATGAGAAGGAAAACCAAAAAGACTAAATATAGACTAAATGAAGTAGAGGTACCTTATAGTATTTTAGCAGTTGCTGCCTCTTGAGTTTAAAGGTTGGAGTTATCAAATCCCTTTCGAAATCAAATGGAACCGGCTCCAGATGAACTGCTTTCAGCATCTCAAAACCGCGAAGCTGTGCCAGGTTTATCGTCCACATCAGATGAGAAACTAAAACGATGTAAAAGATGAAGAATTTTAAAGTTAAACGTACTTGATTTTTTTGAGCTTCGGAATTAAGCTCATCTAGAACATATTTTCTAGCATTTGAGTTCTTGCACAACGATTCATAATCTCCTGATTCATTGTTCTTCGCGGCCCATTCTTCGATCGCCATTCTATCGGGCACCACAACCGCAACAAGGAAAGATTCAAAACTATTCCCATACACCCAGATCTGTGAAATCAGAAGAAATTGTTACAGAGTTTGCTATTTTTGGTGCACGGATTTTCAGTTCTGTGAAAATACGTAAAACCCCATTAGATTAATCTCCAAAAGAACCCTTATTAACGAAAAACAGTCCAAATCTAGCAGACATATGACTCTAAAAACGCCCCTCCAATGGAGGCTAGACGGGCGCAGATTATCCTAGAGTGTTGAGAGGGGGCAAGACAAGTCCTGATCGCCCCAAAGTGTCAAGTTCGTAAAGTGGTAAACCTGGTACCATGTGATAATATTACTCTCTAAAAGAGCCCTTCACGCGAGAAGGGAGGTTCCAACATATATGGAGGAGAAACTGTTCATATCTAGCTGATGTGGAACTCTAACAAAATAAATATCGGGTTCACGCATCTAAATAACATTCTAGAGTATAAAATATTTGCATACCGAGGTCACCAATGGGCACCGTGAGTAGGTGCTTTCAATGTTTTCAACCGCGACATATTCCCCTTGGGACAACTTGAATATATTCTTTTTTCTGTCAATGATTTTCATTGCTCCGTCGGGCTGCCATTCCCCAATGTCACCTGCAATACATGTCATTAAATTTGTGACCGTTTAATCTTTTAAAACGGTCCTTAAAACGAAAACAGGAAACAAGTCTGGCATCATAGTAACATTTCACTAGAGGTGGTTCCATAAACAAAAAGAATGCCCCATTTTAACAGAAAAAGTCGCGCTACTTTTTGTGGCAGAGGTCAGGTCTACGTACATTTACTCCTACCCCACCTCCAGGTGGGACATACCGAGTTCATTTGGTTAACAAAATGATTCAAGGTTAACAAAACATTTGACATGTACCTGTATGGAACCAGCCATCCACAAGTACAGCGTTAGAAAGATCTTCTCGCTTGTGATACCCAGAAAATAACGTGTTTCCCCTCAGACAAATCTCGCCACGTGGCACACTGCCGAGTGCATCATATCCCATCTCTGGCACCGACTCTAGCCTTGCCTCAATGGTTGTCATAGGGACACCAACAGTTCCGATCATAGAGTACACATTTGCTATGGATGTGAAACATCCACCACAACTTTCAGTAAGACCTGCCATTTAAGGATTAGAAAGAAACACCAATAAGTTTTTTAAGTATCGATAAAAAGTTATCTTTTCATCCTAATTTGAGAGCTTTGTAAACAAGAATTATCCTTCCATCTAACGAAAACTTACCATATCCTTGCGAGAGGACAGTACAACATGTAACTCTCAAAAACTCCTCTACGTGCTTTGGCAAAGGTGCAGCTCCAGATAACATAAGACGAACCCTTCCTCCGAACCCTTGTTTGATCTGAAATAACAAGTCATAGAAGTATAAACAAATGCTCACAAAACTTCTTTTTTTTTGGAAGGGTGTCCAAGGCTATGCCTAGACTAATCCCTTGGCAAATTATGACCGTAAGACATCAGCCCTGATTAAATCTCAGTGGCCACAATTGTTGTGTACGCCTGGATTTGAACCCCTGTGCAGATGGGATATTCCACCACATCCCCCAGGGCCTTAACCAGTACGCCACAACCCTTGTGGTTTGCTCACAAAACTTCACTAACAAAAAAAAAATAGAATCTGACCTTATCGAAGACCAGTTTGTCCAAAAGAGGGGCTGATTTGTCTTGCTGTATTCCCTTTTCAAGATTCCTTAATTTACTGTTTTTAACAGTTTTGTATTAGTTTTAACACAGAGAGAAACATAATCAATTGACAAATCATGATAATATAGGACATACTAATAGTATGCATAATCGAACAACGCCTTCCTTACAGCACCTCCGCTTGAAATCTTGGCCATTATGCCTACACAACAACCATAAAACATAAGATTAGATCATTATGCAAAATGTAGAATCCGGAAATTTGCATAAATGATTTCCTACCAGTATAAATGCGGTCATAAACTCTTGGAACACCACAAAATATGGTTGGCTTCAACACAAGAAGGTCCTCAATCAAATATCTGATATCCTGCAAGTGTGATGGTAAAAAAGTTGGAACCTTATTAGATTGGTAACACGAATAGATTAAAAAAGCATAACATATGAATAAGTATATCTTACTCCTTGCCAAAATCCTATGGAGGAACCTCTGTAGATGCAATATGTTTCGATTATCTGATCGAATATATGTGCCAAGGGAAGAAAAGAGAAGTAAGAATCATCTTCCGTGCCCTGCAACAAAAAGAACTTTGGTTATACGTACCCTTCTGTGATGCAAGACTTAGGGCCTGTTTGTTAACAACTTAATGAGCTTAATGGGCTCGCAGCTTATTCGCTCAGCTATACATGATTATTTGGCAGTGGCTTAATGATATAGAAAGTGGCTTATTCAATAAGTTTCTAGGGGGAGCTTTATGCAGGAAACCAAGTTTTTTCCAAACCCACCCCTTCCAATTAAAAAATACCCTCCTTCGATCTAATGAAAACCCTCCCAAACAAAAACCTTCCCAGTCTATAAAGACAAATTGATCTAGGCAAACAGTTTTATCCATACAGGACTTAATGGAAAACCAACCAATTATTTACATATATAAAGGCATTTTTAGCTTTTCAACCCGTCATTACAAGAATGCAGGTTTAGGAGCTGTTTACCTTTTCTCCCATTAGGGGTTGGGTGGGTTAAGTTGTCTGTCTGGATAAGTATGTCTGATTAAGGAACGAGAAACCGATGTGTTTGAGGGAGGCAAAGAGAGAGGGTTGGATCATTTCTTATTCATTTCTGGCATTAATTTGTTTGAGGTGGCTTAATGTGGACAAGTGAGCGATCCTGACTTATTCCATATAGCCATTTTGGCTTAATGGCTTAACGGAAAAGCCATAAAGAAACACTCCTAAATGGATGAGCGATTAAGCCATCCAGACCATTAAACTCATTAAGATGTAAGTAAACATCCCTTTAAACTTTAAGACATGTAACAGGTTTTTCAAGAGGGTTATTATCACCAAAAACACAAATATATTAAAGATAACAATTATAAGTATGAAGCAAAAAGGTGGGATCACATGGAAACTGCAGAAGGGAATTCAAATACTCAATTCTGTAAACATGAGACAATTTGATTTGGAACTCTACCGGTTTGTCTGTTTCTACGAGTAGTTGATGCATGGACAAGACTTCAGACATGAAAGCACCGTTACTTAGTATAACACCCTTTGGTTCTCCGGTTGTTCCACTTGTATACATTATGGTGCAAATGTCGGTCTTATGTTTTGCAGGCAGTTCATCATCCAAACTTCCCTAAAAACAATCAGCAAGATGGGATAAGCAATTGACCAATTGCTGCAAATTCAGAATTTTAGCAAACAATACTTACCATCAAAACAAATTCCTCCCAAGAGAAGCAATCAACACCGAGTTCCATGGCTTCCTTCTTTTGTGATTCAGATAACTTCCCAAAACTAACAATAGCTTCACAAAGAAAGCCACAAACCTTAGTCACTTTGAAGATACACTTAAAAACTTACGGAAATAATTCATTCAAGCGTGTCTTACTTTTTAGATTCGATGAACAATTTGGAATGCATGACAATATCTGCAAGAACAATCCATAATCCATCAATAAGATGATGAAAATCAATCTGTTTCATATCCCACATGCACACTTAGGGGCTGTTTGTTTAAAAGAGAAAAAAAAACCCTTAATGGCTCTTAAGTCTGAATCGGTCAGACCTTTTTACATTCCGACTGTTTGTTCTTTTTCCAGTTTTCAGAACCTCTTAACTCTTAAATACATCTGAAATAAGAAGTGGTGACCTAACTTCTTAAAACCTCTTATCGCCGCCTCATTTCATATGCTCTCCTTTCTCTCAAGACACCTCCAGACGTTACAAAAACAAACAGTATTATTAATTCAGAGTTCAAACTTCAGCACCACCTCTTATTAATCAGAAATGAAATAAGACTTCAGACCTCTTAAAAAACAAACGCCACCTTAATGAAATCAAAGAAGTTGGGTAAAGAAGATAAGAGTGTAACATACAGCAGGTAACTTGCTCTCTTGAACAAAAACTAACGAAATTTCAGCATGGTTGATGATGTACTCAACTGCATTAGCACCTGTAGCAAGAACATAGAGTCGAAATACGTTTAGATTAATACAAATAGAATCGACTCGAGTTTCATAAATCAAATGATATGGAATGTGTACCAAGTGTATCATATAGGGGTACATAGGTAATGCCATTGCTGTTACAAGCCTGAGAAATGATTAATCCAGAAAGATCATTACTCTTAGCTTCAAATGAAATACATCAAAAAAGGGTAAAATTAAGAAGAAATATCACTCTGATACCCAATAATGTTGCTAACTTTGGCCTTTTGATATCAATTCAGAGATTTTATAGCTAGAGATGAAACATATAAATGTAGATATAATCATACCTCCATTGAAATGATCCATTCGGGACAGTTAGATCCATATATGCCGCACCGATCTCCCTAAATTCAAAATTGAGAAATTGAATTTGAGCATTATAAGCAATCCGCTTTTTTTAACATGATGAAATTTTCGTCAACTAAGAATCGATTGCAATTTCGATATCAGGAAACACAGGATTAACAGATCGTGTATATATATAGGGGTAGTTTCATTTACAAACCATTCTAATTGTTTAATTTGATGTAATTGTTTCATATCTTTGTGTTTTTTTTATGTAAAAATGAAAAAGTTTCATCTGAATGAGAAAAATACATGAAACAATTTCATCACAATTAGAAAATACATGAAACAATTTATTTTTACATAAAAAACATAAATATACGAAACAAATTCATCAAGAAAAGAATTATATGAAACAATTTAATCAAATTAAACAATTTCATGAACCACATTTTGCAAAATTAGGGTGGTTTGCATTTACGATCACAAAATTTATGCTGATGAATGGAGTTAAATTATGGAAGGTAGGGGACATACAGGATTAACAGATCGTGTTCGGATGGCGGAAGCAATGCGTATGGCAGAATTGAAGGCATCTTGATATGACAGCCATGAATAACCACCAGCCTGTAAGAAATTGAATCCAAACATCATCTTCCATGGATTCCGTATTCATAAACACACACATACACACATACCTTTCCATCGATGATTTGACGACGACCAAGTGCAGGGTTCTTAGGGTTTCTTTTAACAGATTCGCTGTCACCAATAACCAAAAGGTTTGAATCAAAAGGTGTTCAAAACAATCCTTCTAAAAAGTTGCTGATAAACTACAGCAGACAAATCCGATCGTTCTCTAACGCCGAATCAATATTTTTTTGATGAATAAGATGATTAATGATTACCATTAAATTCAGGTTAGCGACACACTTAAGCATATTAATCAGGAATATAGATAGTGTTGTAAAACATTTATGGATGTAAGATTGGTTGATTTTTACAAATATATCCTTATAAAAATATATTATTTATAATGAAAGATTGGGTAGTTTTGTAATTTTAATAATTTCAGTAATTTTTTAAAATGGTTTTAATTTCTTTCCTTTTTTTTTCCTTCCTTTTCCTCCCACATTTAGGAGGAAAGGTTTGGGAGGAAAATTATCAATTCTTTCCTACCGTTTTCTTTTTTTTTCTCTCCTAAAAAAGTTTTGAGAACACAAGTTTTTTTTTTACTTTCCTCCCCTTTCCCTCCCTTTCTTTTCCTTCATTAAATGAGTTTCGAGAACACAGCGTAACTGAACGTTCCTTTATCAAATCAATATATATATAGAGAGAGAGAGAGAGGAGGTTCAGGAGAAAACCTCAAAAAAAAAGGAAAACTGAAGAACATTCTGGTGGCCCTAATTATGTTGTTTTTTTTATGCACGTGTGCATGTTACAAATTACTTGTATGCACAAGTGCATACCGTCTAGATGAAGGGCTACCAGGGTGTTCTTCAGTTTTCCGTTTTTTTTTTTAGGTTTTCCCCTTAACCTGACCCTTTGGTCATGTTCAAATGAAAAGACGGTCAATTTAGAAAAATGCAATCAATTCTAATATCATATATGATTACACTTTATACGTAAACTTAGTCATATACAATTAAACACATGTTGAATTGACCGACCCATAGCGAGCGACCTTCCCCACGACCTTGGTCGCAATCCCCAAGTTGCATGCATTTGGCTTAGATGTGTTTAATCAATATATAATTAAACGTTCGTTATATAATCTTAGAACTTTTTGCCTTATAGTAAATTGATCAACCTTTCGTTTGATCACCCTGTGACCCTCTCTTTATATATATATGTGTGTGTATATATATATATATATATATATATATATATTCATTTCGTTTTACCTAAAAACCCCGAAGAAATTGATGAATAAATGTCAAATTAAAAATAATAAAGGGAAGTTCTTTTTGGTATAATTGTTTTGCTCCAATTTTGTTGTAGTTCGCTTATTTTTTATTTAAAGGATATGGGAGTATTTTTTTTTAAACAAGGTTAATAAGACTCACAATTTATTCAGTGGGTCATACATGACTGTTTGATAGTGGCTTAACCAATAAGCTTATATGAGGAAACTTTATGCAGAAAATAAAAAAAAATTCCAAACCTGCCCTCCCAAATAAAAAACACGTTCATTCCATATATGAAAAATTTCTCATAAACAAAAACTTTCCTAATTTATACAGACAGATTAATCCATACAAACAACTTTATCCATTGGATTAATCTGTCTGTATAGATTTGGAAGGTTTTTGTTTAAAGAGGGTATTTTCATAAATGGAATGATAGTTTTTTTAATTGACAGGGGCAAGTTTGGGAAAAAGAATTTGACTTTCTACATAAAACTCCCCCTAGAAGCTTAGTGAATAAGTCGCTTTCTATATTATTAAGCCACTAACAAACTGTCATATATAGCTGATCAAATAAGTTGTAAGTTCTATTAAGCCCATTAAGTTGCTAACAAACAGACCCTTAATGGGAAACCAACCAAACATCCTCTTAATTTAACGATTTGAATGAGCTTTTTTGTATTTTTAAGGTTCTTTCCAAATCTTTTCCGTCTGTATTATCGTATAAAGGTTAATTGTCAACTGAACTAAAGATTAACTACAAATTAAGGTTAGCTTTGGGTTAAATTTTTTGATCGAACCATGTAATGTTTGACATGAGGTTTGACATTTTTTAAAATTTTAAGATTAACAGAAACACAATCTTCTATATTTAATATAACGATTTAAAAAAACAAAATTTTAATTGCAAATATTTTTTAATTACTATATTATCGTATGTTTTATAGTAATTATAATCTAAATTTTGTCAATATCTAGTAATTATTTTTAAATTTCATTTTTTAATGGAGGTTTTGTTTTCTTTTCGTGGCTAACTCAATAACTTGTCCCTTACTTCTTAGCTTAACTAATCTCTTATTTCTGGGTTTTGTCTAAAATAAATAGCAAAATCCTTTTTTATTCAACTTTATTTT
This sequence comes from Arctium minus, assembly GCA_954870635.1. Classification (NCBI taxonomy): domain Eukaryota; kingdom Viridiplantae; phylum Streptophyta; class Magnoliopsida; order Asterales; family Asteraceae; genus Arctium; species Arctium minus. The sequence continues at coordinate 9,883,859 of OX941086.1, read as the reverse complement.
CAAAACATCTTTTTAAAGTAACTATATTTAGGGTCAATTGATTAATAAACATATATTTAAGAATTTATAGTATGTTAAATTTGACAAACATCACATCAATATTAAGTATAATATATATATATATATATTTTTAAATTATAGACCAATAATTTGAAAAATACTTCCCTAGAATAAAATTTAATTAAATCATATTTTATTTTTATTCAATTTATATTAAAACAAACAACACCTAACACTAGATATGATATAGATGTATACATATATATATGGTATGAAATCATTTTGACTTGTTTGACTTCAAGTCATAATGACACGAGAACTCATGTTCTTCGTCAATCCGATATTCGTGGATATTGTAATTCACCAATATACGGATTCGTAAGCTTCAAAACCCAGTTTTAAAACGGTGTTTTCAAGATCCACCTGGTCCGTTAACTAATTTAACAAAAAGTGAATGTGGGGTTTTAATTTGATTGCATTGTAAGAATGAATGAAACTAATAAAAGCACCTGAAAAAGTCCCAGGGAGAGTTGTAACCGGGAGGCAACTCCATGAGACCATCCTTGGCGTAAATGCACCTGTAAACTGGCCCTGCTGACGGTGTTTCTCCGGCGGCCTCCCTCGAATCCTCGACTTTGACGGTGAAAAACGACATTTGTTCAGATAAAAGAGATGTGAAGAGAGTGAGATGGTTGATAAAGAGGAGGAAGAAATAAATTAAAGAAGGGAGGTGGTGGCTCACCTGCATTGTACAGCTGAGCTTTTATGAGCCTCTAATTACCACTATGGACTCTTTCTATAATAAATTATTATTGGAAAACATATTAATTATTTATAAATATTAAGTTTTTTAAATAAATCATAAGTCACACTTGAATATAGTATTTTATCAAAGAAATAGTATTAATTAAATAAAATATGTATTAGTAAATAAAAAAGATTTTGTAATAAATGTCAATAAATAGATAAGTGAAATTCAAATGAGAACGTAATTTTTTGTAATCCAAAGAAAGATTATTGAAAAGTAAGTTTAATTTGTCATTAAATATTTTAATGAATATAGTTTTCTAATCATATTTAGGATTGAGTTCTGATGAGAATGAAAATTATAGTGAGAAGGATAAGAAGAGATCTTCACCCTTGAATGCATACTAGGATGAGGTGCATTAAGATGAGATGTATTGAGATGTACCGGATCAATCACTGTATCAAGCGCAATTCGTAGGTGGGTTTGAGATGAAAGGTAATCAAAGGTCCAGATCCTTCTCACCTTAACTCTTCTTCTCACGTGATCCGTAGTCATCATATTTAATATATTAACTATTTATAAATTAAAAATAAGTAAAAAGATTTTCGTGTAATCCAACTTAATCATAGTAATTTTAATCCAAATTCATTGTAACATACTCCCTCTATCCCAAAATAAGTGTCTACAATTGAAATGACACATGTTTACCCTTATTTAATTTCCCTCTTTTCACAACTTTTATGTATTAATTAAAGATAAATTTGAGAATTTGATTATTTATTTTTCAAAGTGAACACTTATTTCGGGATAAATAAAAAAAAAAATATGGAAACTTATTTTGGAATAGAAGGAGTATTTTTCAGCCTGTTGGATCCTTGTATTTTATAATAATAAAATAAATTTATTTATACTTATATAAATGAGAAATAAAAATTAATTGTGTGTGTCCATTATGCCATTATGGTGCTTCATTTACTTTGGGTAGTTGAAACATCTTTACAAGCTATGTTTAACAAACTAGCTTATAAGAGCATCTCCAACAGCATTGCTAAATTTTTTCTAAAATAGAGAATGAAAAGTTAAAATCTCTAAAAATATTTTCTTCTAACTCCAACAGTTTTTCTATTTTAGAGAATCAATCATTATTTATATTATTATAATATTTCATAATTTATCATCCCAATACACTTTTTAAAAAAATTTAAAACAAAATGTTAAAAATTGAATCTTATTGGTTGGATTGAATAAAATAATATTTTCTCTCTCCAATTTAGAGATTATAGAGAATTCTCTATATTTAGAGATTTTTTGATCTTTCTCTATTTTAACAAACCATATAGCAAAGCTGTTTGAGAGGAATAGCAAAGAAAAAACAAAAATTTTCTATTTTAGCAATGCTGTTGGAGATGCTCTAATCTAGCTCGTAGCTGATAAGTTAGTTTTTCAAAACGTTACTATGAGTAGCTTTTCAATAAGCTAACTTATAAACTAGTTTATGATCATCCAAACATATAAAAAAAACTAACTCATAAGCTATATTTTTTTTGCCAAACAATGCCTGAATATGTGCAATATAAGTCTCACTATGGCATTTTTATATTGGTGTTTTTGTATGCACATTAATTTTTTTAAATAAATACTAAATACTTTTTTCTAATTTTTTTGAAAGTGTTGCTATATGCACATTTCTCTGGTCAAAGTCGAATAAAATGTTAAAAAAAATCCATTTTTTTTCTCATATAGACTTTAATTAGGGGTTGTTTGTTTTTTTCAAAAAAACTCTTATAATACCTTTGAATCGGTCAGACATTTTTTCATTAAGACCGTTTGTTTGTTTTTAGATTTCAGACTCTCTTTAACTCTTAAATACATCTAAAACTAGAATTGGTGACCCTTGAAAACAAGCGCCACCTCTTATTAATCAGACTTGAAATAAGACTTCAGACATCTTAAAAAACAAACGTCACCTTAATTTTTTCTTTCTAAAAAGATCAAATCTCGTTTATGCTCCGGTTATTTCCTTGCTGGGCTTTCTTCTATTTCGTTGTATCCTTGGTAAACTCTTCGTGGTTGTGGTAATATATGATATTTTGCCGTTCAAAAAAAATGTATTTTTTTCAATTTAGTATTGTCTTTTTAAAGTCATTCTTACATACCAATTGGTTTCGATCATCTTGCCGGTTATATGAGTTCATGACAGGGTTTAATACCACGTTATTGAAGTTAGAAGGAAATATATTGGGTTTGTTATATTATAAATGAAAAAAAAGTAGAAATAGATATAAAAAGTAAGCATTCAATTATGTCGTACACGTAAGCAACCAATAAGACAACATACCGTGATTAAACATTTTTTGAGTTAATAGGTGTATGTATATATACATTTATGTATTTGTGTTTTGATGTGTGATACAAGACGACATATAGATACATAGGTGTATGTATATATACATTTATGTATTAGTGTTTTGAATAATTCCATAGAACAAATTAAATTAATATAAAGTTATAAAACTAAAAGAAAAAAAAACTATTTGTGTCAAATGTATCACACTTATAAAAAAAAGATATCAAGAGTGTAAAATCAGGACTAAATCCCTTGAGTCTCTACTCACTATTTTCTTCAATCTCCAAAGAATTCTTGTTCGACTCTCTATGCACAGGAATGAGAGTAAATATTTACCTATTTAAGGGTTTTAGTTTTTATGTTTTATTTTAATGTTTATTTAAGTCTTTAGGTGTCGTATATAATTATCATTTATCCCTCAAATTATATGTTTTTAATTAAATTAATAAAAAAAACCATCCCCTACAAAATAACGCGTTGTAACACACCTTAACGTGTTACAACGAAAGTCAAACCTTATAGTGGAGTCACAGGAGTTAACGTGGCGGCAATCCTTGGTGCCACAACGAACCATAACGAGTTATTTAGAACCATGGTAAAAATAATGGTTGGGTTTATTTAGTAAGTAAAGGTGTATATTTAGACTCATCTTTCAGATAAACATAATTGTATTTGATCGATTGAACTCTGTTAAAAGTTGTTTAAGTTGAAACGGAATGTGTTGAACTGTCAACACTTTTTTATTAACTTCTTATTATATAAATATTTAGCTCAGTTTTGCAACCATAATGTCATGGAGCTGTACTCACAAGCTCGCGTATGATTTTAGTTATCAGACTAAATCAGTCAAACTACAAGAATGTCGAACAAGATTAGCAAACAAAAATGCTTGAAGAACTATTCTCTTCTATTACTCAACTTCTTTATAATTGATTAGATTGTGGAGTGTGATTTATAAATTAAAAGACTACCTCTATTTATACTATTCTATATAACTATTTAGATATTTACAAAGACTAGAAATGCATGGATATTTCCAAAATATGATTTGGCACATCTTGATCCTTTCTTGACTCTTCTCAAATATTTTCCAAGGTTCATCATTTCCCTTGATTGATTTGAAATGTTTCGGATTTCCAAATAACCTTCTAGCGGGACGTAACAATAAGTGACGCACCTTTAGCGACAAAATGTTTCAGCCATAAGCTATAGCGACGACATGTCGTCTCTATAAACCATTTCTGATGTTAAATAGACTTTTAGCGACAACAAAAGTCGTTGCTAAAACCCCTGATTCTTGTGGTGCTTATTTTTGAGTTTATTGAAAAAATCATGTTTAATTGCCATAATGTAGCTTATTAAAACGCTACTTTGAATAGGGTTTTCCTGATTATTATTAATTTATATAATTAATATTGAATATGAATTCTAAATTGATATTACTTATATCATCCAATTGATTATTTCTCATACGGACTTTGTTCAAAACCATAATGTGTGCCTTAACGAAATTACATATCCGATACTAAAAATGTACGTTACTCTTCCACTAATAATCCCTAAGCCAAAATTTAATTTTTCCAAAAACATATATAATTAATCCAATGTTAGAATTGTGTGTAAAACATGAATCCTCTTTTAAGCTTGTTCTTTATAGTTTATGCACCCTACACGCTTCATTTTTATTCCATTTTGGGTTTCTTGCTCATACCAATACGATAAATAAGAAAGTTTATCCTAATCTGACTGTAAAATATACAATTTTTTTTTGTTTGCGAAATTATTAACGATGCCAATATGCTATTCTTGTAGCAATTGAATTAGTTCAATTTCATCCTCTGACAATTTCTATTTAATTAAAGTGTTGTATTAAAGGTTGACCTAAGATGAACTCATACAGGCTTACTTATGCATTTGCATAGGTTTGTAAAAAAGCTTGAGAGTTGACTTGGATTGTATGAGTTCTATAACACGCCAAAAATGACCTAGATGTAGAAAAAAAAGTGAAGGGCTAATTATGAATTTTCCTAAAAGGTAAGAAGTCCATGGGCTGATTGGTCCATTAGTTAGACCTTGAGGATTGGATTGCAAGTAGTCAACCATGTTCAAAATGAATGTGAGTAGAAGAGAAGTTGCCGATTTGATCGACAATTGCTTGGAGCACCTAGTACCGTTTGATACATAAATAAAATGGAGGAATCAGTGATGCATTTACTTCTCCCATCATTTCTAAGTAAAAGTATAAGACAAATTAAAGGGGAAGTGAAAAAGGAGCGCAAAGAAATTAAGTTGCAAAGTATTCTGTTAATTTTGAAGTAATAATTCTATGTCAAACTCACGTTTCTATGATCGTTTAGTAGCACAATATGTTGTAAAAGTTATTGGCATGAGAATTGTGTCGAAATGAAATACTTAAACCACCAATATGAATAAGAAGTGCCATCTATGGCACTATATGCGAACGAGAGAATGAAAGCAAGATTTCAAGCATGATGCTCAGGTTAAAAATGCTAATTGTGATGCTAAGTAATAGAAATGCATGTTATAAGTGTCATAATATAAAATTAATGAAAGAAAATGGTGTAGATATGAGTTAGAATGGCCTAGATAAGCTTGTGATTCTCAATAGTTGACTTTTCGGTACAATGCATGCATCAGAAGTCTTACAAAAGGTTGCAAAGGTGAGGAAGCATGCAAGACTGTAAGCTAGTTGACAGTCACCTAGAAGAAATCGTGTCCGGACTCATCATCGAACACAACTTGGAAGTGCACAAATGTTGCATAAGGTAAGAACGGGTGTAATAGGTCATGCAACTGGCTTGAAGTCGCTTCCAGTGTAAGCTACTTAAAGTCTCATGTAAGGTAACGTTTACCCACCATCTAATGTCTAAGGACTTGCTATGTATTTTATCAAAAGATGATGTTCAAGGGCTAAATAGTCATACAATGAAAGTGTTAGATTTGTTATGTATGGGGCAATGTTTGATTTGTTATCAAAAGATGTGGGACTAAACCTTGTCGAGGTTGCGGTGGCTGCAATGAAATTTATACTCATTTGGATGTGGGAATACATCGTTTTGATGTTTAGAATTTGTATTGCCATATCATAGACTATGTTTTGAAGATAATGTATTTAAGAGTTGTTTAGTATGATAACCATGATCTCACTTAGCTGTAAAACTAACAGTAGTATATATCTCATGAACCATTAAGTAGGGACCATCAAGGGAAATGATTCAACTTAGGGACCGTTTATCCAACGCTTTACCGATAATAGTCAACACTTTCATTGAACTTCTCGGGTAAAATTTTAGTTCATTAAAATGACACCGTTTGCAACATTTTTGTCTGGTAAATGCTTACCGGGTAAGAGTCGTCACTCACTCACTCTCACTTACCGGGTAAAATTCTCAAGCCTTGTCATGTACATCCAATAAGGTAAAGTGAGTCGGTAAGCGTTTAGTAAACGATCCATTAGTATTACCTTTTATGTCATCCGATTATGTTATGTTGTCAAGTATGATGTTTTGTTAGTTCAATTGTTAAGTTTATGTATTTCAGTAACAATATCATATGTTCATACATGCATAAGTTTCATCTTCCATTTTTGTTCAAGTATTTGTTCAGTTGTTTAAGTCTTCTATTATGATTGGTTGATGCTAAGTATGTTATTATCCAACATTTTATAATTCTAGAAGCGTACTCGCGCAATGCAGCAAGATACATCACGATTTTAATGTTTTATTTTATTTTTTGTTTTTTTGTCGATTTACAGTACGATTTTGGATGGTTTTGAGAAAGTGATAATGTTTTTTTTATATATAAATTTGTTTAATTTAGGCTTAAAATATAATGTTTTTTATATAAAAAAATTAAGGGCCCGTTTGGTTTACGGGATTGGAATGGATTTGGATTTCAAATTCATTCCAATCCTTTGTTTGGTTTGGAGGAAAGGAATTTGTTGAGTGGGTTTGAAATCCTTTGACCTCTTTAAAATCCTTAAGTTGATGGATTTGAAAATCCTTTGCAATGGGATGGGATTTCAAATCCCTCCAAATCCAAATCCTTACTTGAAATCCAATCCATTCCCGCAAACCAAACGCACCCTAAGTATTTTGTTAGAATTCAATGATTATCTTAATTATATTTTAATGACATCTAGAAAAAATAACCAATTACATATTTAATAATATAATTAAAACAAATTTATAGTAAGATAATATTTAATTAATAGTGATACATAGAAATGTCTGCATAAAATGAAGACCCTGCACATACCAAATTGGTGGGTGTTAGAAGACTGCAGTAGTAATATGTATTTTGTATTTTGATACTTATAAATTAATAGATTTTTAAAATCTTGCATAAAATGATGGTACCTTGTGCCTAATAATTTGTATTTAAGAGTTTTTTATCCGTGCTTTATAATATAATATAGATAAGTTTATGTATTTTAGTAACAATATCCAATATCATATGTTCATACATGCATAAGTTTCATCTTCCATTTTGTTCAAGTATTTGTTCAATTGTTTAAGTCTTCTATTACGATTGGTTGATGCTAAGTATGTTATTATCCAACATTTTATAATATTTAGTAGACTTCATGATGCTGAAAAAAGTGTGACATTACTATTTTATTAGTCAATTTGTAGGCATCAAATAAAACTTATAGGACCACAAAAGCCAAATGCATTTAAGTAGTAACAAGAAACTAGTAATATTAATGAATATATGCTCATCAACCATGCCATTTATGAGCAACTAATATTGTTGTCAATTTTTAATTTTTTATTTGTTGGAACATTTATTATATGATCTTTCTATAGGTAATATTCTTCCAACAATTTGAACCCCCAACCTTACCAAAAAAAAGGACCCCCCCCCCCCCTCCTAATTAATTCCAATTAAGAATTCATTGGGTCCATAGAAACAAGCCTTCAAATTTATAAATATCATGTATAATAAAGTAAACTACAAATTTGGTTCTTGTGGTTTGTCGAAAATAACACTTTTTGCTCCTACGGTTTTAAAATTACAAGATGGTAATTGTGGTTTGTAAAAACGTCAAAAATTGATTCTCCCTTCTAATGGCTGTTAAAAATTTTCTGTTAGACGAGGGGTATTTTTATCATTTTAACGACTTTTTTTTTGTCTTTTATCCGATCAAAATCGATTTTATGATTTTAGTCTCTATCATATCATCGTTCAAATATTTTGTTATTTATTTAGTTATTCGAGACATTACTGAATTATTTAATTAAAGGCCCATCAGTGTAATTTATTTTAAATGGTTTATCTTGATTACAATTTTCTACTCACAACTTTCAATCTAACAAATAAATTTTGGAAGTTACACTTCTAACCCCGTATATTTTGTCATTTTGTCAGAAGTTCTCGAAATACCATTCAGATGATAAAACGTGAATTAGGGTTCATAACGAAACTCATATATTTTTTTTTTGCCTTCATGTCAAAAGCTATATAATTATTAATATTGTAATTGGATTTTTAATGAATAAATCGCAAGATGTCAAAAGGATTTTGTCAAATGGGGGTAATAGCCTTAAGATTTGTATTGACTTAAATAATCCATGCTATTTCCTACTACTTGGAAATCCATTATCATTAAAAATATGTAAACATGTTAATGTTTAAAAATTTGATATTGTCATGATAATGAAATTTCATGCACAAATTAATGACTATGAATCATAATTCATTGCCTTATAAAAAAATATATATTATCTTTATTTATGTAAATCTCGAATTCGACGCCCTAAACCCAAAATAACTTATATACAATAGATGTGTATCCAATCTAGAGATTACCTTTGTCGTAAAGGTACAAAAAAAAGTAACTAAAAACCATTAACTCCCTAATGACTAAAAAAACTAATCGTCTAAAATGGTACAAGTAAGTACCTTGAAGTTTTTGAGACGTCAGATCGGTCCTAATCTTCAGAGATAATACCTTTTTATTATAACTTATGGACGCTCTAAAAGGGAGAACCGAATATTCATGAACATGTACTTCCATAACTAACCATATAATGGAATGAAACCTACTTACTTGATTACAAGAATGGTAAATGATTTTAACAAAATAAAATTGTTTCTCAAAATGCGTAATAATCTATGTGGCAATGAACTCACAGAAGATGACGTGATTTATAAAATCCTTTCCATCTTTCATATACAACAATCATACATACTAATGAACCAATATAAGCTCGAATATACCTTCTAGATAAACTCATCAACATGCTGCAAATAGCCAAGAGACATAACAAGGTACTTTCGAATAACAACGTCAGACATGCTGGGACAAAAAGTGGAATCTATGAAATTCAATTCCATGTCTAAACCAAAACATCTTCAATAAATTATCTAAAACGAAGAAAATTGATACTTTGGGATTTTTGGCAAGTTTTTTGTTCCAACATATTCTCCAAAACCTTAATGTAAAATGGATAAAGCATGAGAGAAGCAATATTATTTATTATATTTCCACCATCAATAAACTTTTTAAGTGTTTAGGAGAAAAATATAATATTTATTAAATGCATGCAATATTTTAATAATGATTTTAATGTCGTAGTCTCCAAAATGTAGAATCTTTTGAAGTTGAATGTAATTTTTTTTAGAGATTTGGAATTTTGATTATTCATTTTGAAAAAGATTTAGAGAATCTAAAATTAGGTAGAAATTCCAATTCCTTATTGAGTCCTACAAACAAAACTTAACATTCAACTCCATTTTGATTATCCATTTTAAACGCCGCTTTCAACACTACCTAAACGATGTTTGGTATGCAGACGAGACTTAACAGTTCGAAATTGAATATGGTTGGATTAGACAAGATAAGAGAACAATACAGGAATGGACGGAACAAATTGTCTCTTTGTTGTTTGGCACGACTAGCACCAGACAGGATTGGGTTGGGTAAGTTTCCCCTAAATGTTGTTTAATGATTTTATATGGTGACTGTCGATGGTTGTGAAGGAGGAAGTGGTGATTGTGGTGGAGGTGGAGGTCGTCAACAGTGGTGGCGATAGTGGTGGAGGTAAATGCGATAGTGGTCGATGGGCGACGATGGTTGTGAATGACGTGGAGATGGTGGATGGTGGCGGGCAATAGTGGTGGATATGGAGGTGGAAGGGTGGTTGTAAAGAAGGTAGAGATGGTGGTGGCCGATGTGGTAGAGATAGAGGTGGTGATGACCGGTGGTCCGTGGTAGGTAGCGAATGTTGGTGGAGATGGCCATCGGTGGTGGTGATGGCAGTGAGTAGTAGTGGCGGCTGATGGTTGACGATGGTTTTGATGAAAGTGGTGGTTATGGAAGAAATTGAGATGGTAGATAATGGTGACCTCTGGCAGTGGTAGATATGGAGGTTGTGGTAGTGGTAGTTGTCTAGCCAATGGTGGTCCTGAAGGTGACGACGACAGTGATGGACAGTGGTGACCATCAAACCAAATACCATATTAGGGTTATATCAAATAAGAATAAATTAACAAATTTTAAAAAATATCTCATTTTATTTCACCTATTTTGATTTAGGGGGTGTTTGGGATTGTTTATTTAAATGGCTTATCGACTTATTTCATTTTGTCACAGCTGATAAACAGTTTTTAGTGTTTGGATAGGAGGAAAAAAAACTGCTTATAACATTTTGTCACCGCTGATAAACAATTTTTAATAAATCATTTAGTTATAACTTATCAACTTATTTGAAACAACTTATGATTTTTTTTTTTTGTTATTTACATGTATAAGCAATCCCAAACACCCTAAATAATAACTTTAGTTTTTTTACGTTTTAGTACAATTATAAGCTAATTCAAACACTTTTTATAAAATTTCGATTTTCGATTTAACACCACATAGCTTAATAAGCAATTTTATATAAAAACACCAAAAGCTTAGGTTTTATACCCTATTATAACATGTCGTGTTTAGCCCAATTTCACATTTCATACTCCTATTAGACACAGTTTAATTAACATGAAAAAACACCCCATTCACCTTCTCCGTTGCAACGATTCTTCAACCCTGAAACGCCTGCACAGTAAGTATATCGGTATTTTTGATTTTCTGTCTTCAATTTCTTTCATATTTGAGTTACTACTTTCTTCGATTTCTTCGAACTTGAGTCGACGGTGTGTTAATTTTCTGGATTTTGTTGTTGCACTATAGGTCTTTCGATTTCTATGAGATCGATCACATTACATCTCCACAGCTCACTTATTTTTTTGTTAGAACAATTTCAGTGGTTGTATCGTGTGTGGATTTCAGCGGTTGCACTACTTCTATAGCTATAAGTATACATCTCAATGTATAACTGATTTCCTGTACATATAAAATTCCAAATTCTGAAATATATTCTTAGAATAAGTTGAATTTGAATTTATGTTTATTATACCTCTATAGCTATCTATGCTTTTAGCTATCAAGCATTTGAGCTAGTTGGAAACATCGGTTTTGTATATATTTTCTTGCTGTTGCAGGGGGTGTTAGATTTTTGCGATGAAGGCATAATATCTGCTGGTTATCATTAGATGCCTCAATTAACTACTATTTATCATTAGATGCAATCTTTTTCTTAGTGGTGCTTTGTTTACTTGGGATCCATGACCTTTGTTTTAGTATTTGCATTGATTTGATTTTGTATGTTCTTTCGATCACACTTTAGATATTGTATGTTCTAATTTTCCTTTTTCAGTGGATGTCGGACCCAAGTCAAAGGAATCTTGACTCGGCTACAAGAGAGTGAGAAAATGGGTAGAATTACAGTTGCATTGATTGTTAGCTCATGGGTTGTACCCATGTCCATCCTTGTCAATCACATTGTTCCTGAACCATATATGGTACCACAATTTACAAAATAATTTTACAAATCAATTAGAAACCGTTGATGTTAATTTACTAAAACTGAAATGTTGGTGTAGGATGAGATCTTTCATGTTCCTCAGGCTCAGCAGTATTGTGCAGGCAAATTTAAAAGTTGGGATCCTATGATAACCACTCCCCCTGGACTGTAAGTTTTACCATGGCTTCTCTCTTTTCCTTCACTTAATTCTTGCATGTTATTTATGGGGAAGAGGGGTCTAAAGTTTGAGCTGATGTTTATGTTTCAATCATGCATAATTGAATGGTTGTTGAGTTTAGCGGCCATTGAGGCCATTTTCCAACTTTTATCAAAATTTCAATTTTCAACTGTAAGGTTGCTTCAACAGTCATTGCTTATTCTTTTTTGAGGAGTTGAGTATAAAAACTTGGTATTTTTTTGTCTCATCTAAATGATCACCATACGACATTTCACGTGGATGAATCCTTCTTGCCAAAGCAATTCGGAGGGCAAAGTTGCATAGCTTCAAAACTGAAAAGAAGATGGAACATATAAGAAAAAAGTTGACATAAGTTCAATCATGCTGAACTCTGCATGATTCTTTTTCTCTTCTTGCATGCAAGGACAGCAAGGTTGCAATTGCATCTCACCCCTTTCATTGATGAAATTGATATTTGATATCTGATGTGTGTGTGTGTGTGTGTTTCTATTATTGAGACTGTTAAGAAGCCTGAGTTGAATATGATTTCATATTGAAATTATTCACAACAGAATTGGTATAGGAACTCAAAAGTTTGGTATTTGGTTTTAGTATGATGTACACCTGTAGTTGTTCAAACATTTTCTCTGAACTTTTTAGCATAATGAGAGTTTCTAAAGGGGGCTGGACTCTAGAGCAGGCTACCATGAGACAAAAGATCTTTTGGTTGTAAGGCAATGGACATAAATCATACTCCCTACAAGATATGGATTTAGATGTTTTATGTTTGTTCTATCTAGCTGAGACAATTCATTCTTTGGTTATGATTTATGAACTAGGAAGTAGGGGTTTTTATTTACCCTTTCCCAAATTCCTAGATCGGGTGCTTTGGAGTGTACTTCTCTGCGGTGTGACAAGGTGCAACTTTTGCTATACATATGGAGAAGGGGATACGGAGGTGTAGTTTTGTTCATTAAATAAGTTGAGTGATGAAAATTCGCAAATAACTATATGCCTATGAGTGAGATAAAGGAAGCAAGCAAGGCAACCCACACAACTGTTTTTCGACAGCTTAAACCTAAGGAGCATGAGGACAGGTGTGTTTATGAGGTGTGTGGGTTCAAATTCAATCCTAACATTTGGTAAATCCATCAAAGTACTTTTTAATCAAACGCTATATGGATGGCATATCCGGCACTAATAAATATAGAGCAAAAATCAACAGGAAACAACAAGGAGGCGTACAACAAAGCAAACAGAAAGCATAAGAACATATTGATAAGAATATAAGGACGAGAGGGGTGAAGTAAGTAGAAACCAAAAACCAAAATCATTATTTATTAGACGCCATTAGTGTAAATGTTTTATGTTTCTATAACAATACATATAAAATCTCCAAGCATTTGAAGTGTTCTAATCCTTTTTGTAACATGATATATTGGCAGCCTTGACGCTGGAATTTGGAATGACAAAAAATGAGTTGATCCCTCCAAAAGAATAAGCCATGCTACACCTGTGCTGCACCCATGCCTCACCCATAATGTCCAATTGTTTTTATACACCCAATTTTCACCGGTTGCCTGATATAAAATATATTTCAGGGAAAGTTATGCATCTTATTATGCTGAAAACCGGTATTACATATATAAGAGAAACATAAATACTTGGAGATAAGGGTAGACTACAAGAAAAGTATTTAAAACAAACTAGGATTGGGCTTTTGTAACAATGACGATACATCATCAAGTTTGTATCGTTGTTTCATACGTTTGGACCATTCTGAGTGCACAAGTAAAACTAAGACCATAATATGTCTAAAGTGAAGTTTGTGCTTACTATACATGCATATATGTATGTATATATTATATATATATATATATATATATATATATATATATTTGGTGTATCAACTTTGAAGGTAATTTCTCTTTTATTGGTTTGGATTAAGACTAATATTGTGCATAGACATACATGCACCACCATATCCTTTATTTTTTTAATTGCCTTGGGATTCATGTATCACATGCTAGGATCTCCAGACCCTTATCCTCATGACATAGATATGAAAAGTCAATAAGTCTACCTGGCTTTGATTGTCAAAGAAAATAGATTGTGTAGTTGCTTCAAACTATGGTAAGGGAAAAATGCTACATAGAGGAATTCATTTATTCTAAAGTGAGAAACTATTGCTAACAGAAATTTGTTTACAAAATTTTTGCAGGTATTTCCTTTCACTTGCTTATGTTGCTTCTTTGTTTCCCGGCATGCTATTTATACAACCATCCCTGTCTTTTATTAATGCCTGCTCGGTAGCAGTTCTTCGCTCTACCAATGGTCTCCTAGCTGTAATTTGCAGCATCTTGGTTCATGATATAATTAAATCTTTGAAGCCATCCCTTGACGACAGAAAAGCAACTCTCTACACAGTTGTTCTTGCCCTATACCCCCTTCACTGGTTCTTCACTTTTCTTTACTATACAGATGTTGCGTCACTGGCAGTAGTTCTTGCTATGTATCTTACGTGTCTGAAGAAGAACTACCTGTGCAGTGCTGTGGTAATAATTGGCTTTAATTTGATTTTTATCTTTGCTATTGTCATTCATTTTCCATCAGGGTTTGGTTGAGTTACTTTCACCATGAAGTAACTGTTTCTTAACTTGTATCTGCAGTTGTACTTAATGGGTCATGGGAGAGTATTTAAACCTTTTCATGTTTGCTTGATGTATTGAATCTTAAATTTTCCTCAGTTTCGCAGCCTTCCTGCATCGGAAACGGGGGTCTTGATATCTATTACTGAACATCATAACATGCTGAGATCTTAATTCTTTTTGTGGTGGAGATAAGTAGGATTTCAGTTTGCAACATCATCTCTCCCCTCTCACTCAACAAGTCCAAAACTTTCATTTCCATGTTTTGTTGAGCCTGGCATTTGTACCACTCTTTCATCAGATTTCTCCATACGTTTCTCGTTCAAGAGGATTCTTGGTTTTTTTAAGAAGAGAAGGGACGATACTTCAAGTTTTGTCAGGGTCACAAGGCCTGTCATTTCTCCTCAAAATTTCTTTCGTCCTTCTCTCATCTTGGAGAAGTTGAGAACTATTTCTTCATACTATTCCTCTTCTTACCGTGAGTTAGGTGTGGAGTGAAGCTTTTGGCATGGCATTAGCAATAGACATGATTTACTGTTTTTGCTTATTGCTGATTTGGGTTTCCCATATTTATGTCATGAAGCTTGAACCTTGAAGGATTTGTTGCATGGAGCCATAGGAGGGGAAGGGATGAGAAGAGATCTTAGAAAGCATGTGCTCCTTCTTTGTGTCTTATCACAGAGATAATGATCTGATTCTGTCTACTTTAACAGACATTGTGTTCTATCTTAGGAGTGCACATGTGACCTATACATGTATGTAGATCCTATACCAATGATATGATTTGGCATAAATGCACATGCGTTCATTGGTGTTTCATCCCTGTTCAGTAGCAGGCAGATTTTGATGAGTGGTGATGTGGTGAGTGGCCCATGATCCCATCTCACACCACCTTTTATGTCTAATATTTCTCTTGTAACCACCCACCAAACTAGAAACATTATAAGCATCCTATACTAAAGGCAAGATTTTGAAGCCTATTATTCAGCTTATGGATTCACTTAGCTCTTCCCATCATCTGTATCAACACTTCAGAACAATATAGAACACCATATACTGCTAAAGGTTCATAAATGGATCTGTTTTACATTATCTCTTTCTAACCAAGAAACAACAGCTTGTGTGTGCTGTTTTACTTTGATGCAGATTTTATCTTTAGAATTCATTGTCCTTTGCTCTAAAAATATAGGGTTCATGTGTTGTAACTGTCTCCATAAGTTGATAAATAAGACCATTTAAAGGTCTTGCATGTTGATCATAGGTGACTGAACAACTTAACAACATGCTTTAAAGTAGACATTTGGACTACCTTAGTCCTTATATGGATTTCTTCTATTCTACTTGTATACAAAGCGATTTTTCTGAACGTAGGCTGCATTACATTTCTGCAATTTTAGTTGATCATCTTAACACTTCTGGCAATATCATAATAAATGTGGCTTCTTGCAGTAACTGATTTCAACTGAATTTAATGCAGCTTGGAGTTGTAGCCGTAGTTGTGCGACAAACAAATATCATTTGGATGCTATTTGTTGCATGTATTGGAGTTCTGGATCTTATTCAAGCTAAACAGAAACGTGAAGAGAATTTGTTATCAGTACCTATAGATGACAACTTTGCTTCCAGTAGAGGTGATAGCATCAGCTCCAACCTGAAAAGGCGAAGATCGGGTAATGCTATTGGTACGGCCAGTCTTTCTGTCCGTGGAAAAAGTGTTCCCTGCATTCCTGACCATTCATCAGGTTTGCCTCATCTTAATATTGTGCTATGACATAAGCGTGGCTGAGAATTAAAATTTATAAGAAGGCAACAGAGGATAACAATTGAAATCCCTTGATGGTTATTTTTCTTTTTCTTTTTTCCCTTTGCCTAGTAGCCCCTTTAAAGGATGTTTTTACGTTTGTAATATATTCATAAGAATGGACACGGTTGGGTAGAGGGAGTTCTGTGAACTCCATAGTTATAGCTCATTGAGGCTATTTGCTACCTAAATATTTCTCATTCTAACACCTGAAATAATAATTTATGGAAGAATGAAGTAATAAGGTTAATGGGGAGAATGGCTTGTTTGCTCTGCCATATGTGTTTTTTTGTTTACGGCTTATTCATCAAGTCGTTGGCTTGATCACAGAAGTGCATAGGTAATGTGTGTAAAAGATTAAGCCGATATTTCTCCCTATTATACCCCTCTGTTATTTCATCTACAACCTTCTTTTTTCTGAATTTTGTATCTACACCCCTATATTGAATTTTTATCATTATGTTAGATTAAATGTTCTTTATTTAAATAATTTATAACTGATAATTTTTTTGTCATTTAAAATTTCACCCTTAACATTTATCAAAACAATCATTTTTATTTAACACTTAATTCGGACAGATGGTTAAAATGGTAAATTTCTGTCATTAAGACTGTTCATTCAACACACAAAAACAAACGACAGTTGTTCATTTACCACTTACCCCATACATGACTTATTTATCCAAACATGGCTTAATGAGAAAAAAAAGCAAACAGACCCTAATATGCATTACTCGATGCATCTGTAACTTTGTTCCTCGTAAGTATGCATTCCATATGATGCAAATAGTTTCAAGTAACCATGGTGCAACACCCAAAAAATGCTATGATGCATGTACTAGGGTGTTACTAAAGAATTGAAAATTATGAAAAAAAAACATGAAAGTAGGCACCTACTCATAATGCTTCCAATTTAAAACAATCATATGCAATTAAATTGGCGTGGTAAACATAAGAGCTTGTGGAGTCTCTGATTTGGAGAAAATAATAATGTAGTGACCTAGATAGTTTGAGGGCGTATATATATAAACATCACCCTAGAATGTTCGATTGCACCCCTAAGATTGCTCTTAATTACGTCAGTGATCAGTCTAATATCTACATTGATACATAAACATTATAACATTTCTGGTCTATGGATACCACTTACGAACAACTTAGATGCATATGCATGAACAACTTTGTTGGAAGAACTATTGAAAGAATATTAGTTGTTTGTTTTGCCACTCCATTCTAATGTGCAACCTTCATCTTTTCTTCCATAAAATTGATGTACATGTCAATCACCCATATTGTATGTGCATTGAGAATCTGGTCATGAACTATAGTTACGTCGATATCTATCTGTATGCAATACCATTCGGCCTTGACAATGAAACCAATAGTCCAATTTCTCACAGTAGGGGTTGTTTGGCAGTTGCTGAATGGTTTAGTGCAGAATGATTAAGTGATCTGAATGATTAAGAGGTTTTTATGATATAGTGTAAAATGAAATATGGTTGTTTGCTAATTGTTCATAATGAAATCAGGGCTCTTAATGGTTAAGGGAGGATCAGGGTACAAAATCATTAAGAGGATTTTGGAACCATTAAGAGGCAACCTTTTTTTTTGCCAAACAGGATTTACCTCTTAGCGATTCAGAGGTTGCCTCTTAATGGAACCATTAAGAGGTAAACAAACAACCCCTAATCCTCTTATGCCTAATGACTCCAAGTTTCTTAGCGCTAGGACTTTATATTATGCCTGAACCTTCTTAATGAGGCACAATACAAGATTCCCATGCATGAACAAGCAATATCTGGAGTTAAATTGTTAATCGCTTTTAAAAAAACATTTCCATTCCGGTATGTATAAGATGAAACAGAGTTGTTCATGCAAAGAAAATAACGCTCATTTTCATGGAGCATTCTTTAAATATCTGAAGATTTGCATAAGGATATTTATAAACTTATGCGACTTTTCAAGTTATCATGATTAAACTCTTTTGCATTATACAAATTAATGCAGGTTGGTTTAGTGAGATTTGGAGCATCATATTAGCGGCCTGGCATCTAAAGTGGGAGCTTTTTGTCTCTTTCAGCCCTTTCTTTGCAGTGTTGGCTGCTTTTGCTGCATTTGTTGTATGGAATGGCAGCATAGTTCTTGGTAACTCTCAGCTCTGTTTCTGGTTAACATTATTTTCTTTTGCTTTTTTTTAACGTCACGCCTGTCATTTATTTTGCAACTAGCCTTCCCTCATACATGAAGCCACTTCTCTGGGATTTTAAAGAGTGGGGGTGGTGATAAAATGTGTTTAACCTTGTATTTGTTTTTGCAGGGGCGAAAGAAGCTCATACGGTTTCTCCACATTTTGCTCAGTTATTGTACTATGGTTTAGTCTCAGCTTGTTTTATGGCTCCTGTGCACTTTAGTACAAGTCAAGCTGCAATGTTGGCTAGGTCATTCTGGAAGAATAGACCCCTTAGTTTTTTACTGTGGTTTCTTGCTGCCGTGGTTAGCCTTCTCTGGGTGCACTATTTCAGGTTTGGTCTCCCACCCCCTCGGTTATATTTTAAATCGCATTTTCTTGCATTAATTGGTTATATGCTATCATCATTTTAATGCAAAGAACCTGTATCAACGAGACTTGGTGTACACAAGAAAATCTCAGGTTGTGGTTTTCTTTCCATTTCGTAGTTTTGATCTTAGGATTCAGAATTAACGTTATTTAGTTTCTTATCTTTGTTTTCTAGTTAAATCAGTTAAATTGTAAAAGCTAAAGTGCTAAATTATAACATTGATTCCAGTATCATTCATTTCTAGTTGTAGTGTACTTCAATAAAGTCGATATTCTTACTCGTGACATGATTTTTCTACCATTTCAGCATCGCTCACCCCTATCTACTTGCTGATAATCGTCATTATCCCTTTTATCTATGGCGGAAGATTATAAATGTTCATTGGTCAACGAAATACCTGCTGGTTCCGCTATATGTTTACTCGTGGGCTTCTATCTTTAGTATCTTAGGTCAGTATGACACTTGAATTACTTTTTTACCTCCTCATATGTTCCATTTCCACTGAACAACACATAAATTTCACCTTTCAAAATTTATCTTATATGTCTTTCTCCCTTTCACAAGTCAAGGGTCTTCACAGAAAAACAACAATTTACTTTTTCAGGTAGGGGTCAGGTTTGCATACATCCCCCCTCCACCTCCGATAGGGGATATATTGGGCTTGTTTGGTTTGGTTAACACAAATTTTACTTTTCAAAATTCATCTTATATGCCTCTCTCTCTTTCACACACGTTTCACAAGCTTAGGGGTCTTCATGAAAACAACCACTTTTTACTCTTTGGGTAGAGGTTAGGTCTGCAAACATCTCACCCTCCACCTGACCTCTGAGTGAGATATATTTGGCTCGTTTGATTTGGTTAACACAAGTTTTACGTTCCAAAATTTATCTTATAAGTCTCTCTTTTGCACACTTTTCACAAGTAGGGTCTTCGCAGAAACAACCACTTATTATTACTCTTTGGAGGTAGAGGTCACATTTGCGTACATCTCAAGTGGTATAAATTGCTTTGGTTAACACATATAAATTTTACTTGCAGTGAAAGTTGAGAAGAAAGTGTGGATATTGGCTTATTTCCTGGCTTCAGCTGCTGTTCTTATTCCTGCTCCACTGATAGAATTCAGATACTACACAATACCATTCTTTTTCTTAGTTCTTCATTGTCATGTGACTAATGATAGAGTGTGGCTCATGGGATTCCTGTATACATCCATTAATATCTACTCAATGATAATGTTCTTATTTCGGCCCTTCCATTGGGACCACGAACCCGGTGTTCAGAGGTTCATATGGTAGATGATCGTTGAGGTACGCTTGCATTTTGGCTAATTTTGTATCAAGGATGTTGTAAATATTCTATCAGAATATTATTCATTCTGTGATTTATAGGTTTACGAGAACGTTCTTCGCACTTTGCACATGTCGGGGGTTTTCATGGAAACAATTGCTATGCTCTTTTGGATAGAGACTACATCTTACATGTGTGTGTTAGTCCATGTAGTTTGTTTCTTACATGTGTGTGTTAGTCCATGTAGTTTGTTTCTTTTAATTGCCATCTTCTTGTGTTGCAAGCCGAGGTTTGTTTTTGCTTTTTTGTTTTTTTTTGGGAAGGGTGTCCTAGCGCCTAGACTAAATTTTTTATAATAGAATTTCTAATATCGCAAAAGGAATGATTGCCAGTACTGAAATTCCCTTGGTAAATTATGACTGTAAACACAAGTTACCCATGATCTAGCCTAGAATATGAGTGTCTGAGGTTACGTGAAAAGTCTTTAAAAGATAACGTGGTATGATACCATGGTGCAGGTTGTTGTGGACACAATGATCTAGATTGACTATCGATTTCTTACCTGTGCTTTAGAACTCTTTGAAAATTACCCATGATCTAGCCGTTAAACCAAATCAACTCACTATATTTTACATAGAGGTAGGATCTAAGGCTAGAATGTATGCAAACCTTGCTTCTATCCGAACGATAGAGAGATTGTTTCCATGACGATCCCGACTTACTAAACAGGAAACAAAAAACAAGGGGGTAGGAGGGAAAAGTAATGCAAGAGTGTGCAAACAAACGTGTAACAGGTTCAGGGAACGAAAAAGGAAGCTAGGGACGTAAAATAAAACAAATAGCGAATCATAGAGCAGCACACATGAGGAGCGTAAGATAAGACTAGGGAATTACAAACGTCAGTACTAGAGCAGGAAGGAAACAAAAAAGATGAGCATATAGTACAAGCAAGAAAAGTAAGACTTGCATAGACAAAACATGAAAAGTAGGGGAATCTAAAACAATTTTCTCTAATGTAATGCTCTATCTAATAACGTGGTGGCAAGATCAAACTTTAAACTTTAGTAATTATAAAAATGATGGTTTTCAGGGCATGATTTAAGGCAGTAAGTGTGAATAACCGAACTTCCTCCCCCCCTTTTATTCTCCCTATATATATATATATGTGTGTTGATAAGTACTCAATTTTGAGTACTTAAGCACATTTCTTTTAACCTTTTAGATAGGATTTTTCATTTTCAAATCCCACTTTGAGTCATTTTCTATCTCATTTTCCATTTATTGTGTCTTGGAGCTTAAATTGTGTGATTTGCTTGTTCTATTAAGATTGTAGGCTAAGTTTGGTTATCTTTTGGAAATCTATTTGAAAACAGGGCATGCTGCAGCATGGAAACAGCATGGAGCTGATGGTTTTGGATGAAAGACTCAAAGAGAAGAAGGCTAAGCTGAATTTTGGCATGTAACTAATCTGATTGTAACCTCTAAACACTAGTTAATATGGTTTGTAATATGTTGGTTAAATGGGGACAAGCTTTGGTAGTTCTAGTAGGCTTAGACTAGGTAAGTACAATTAGATTCCCCTTAAAATTGCAAGTTTGCCACTCCCTTTTGTTATAAAAGGAGTGCTTAGTTGCTCTTAAGGGGACATCACCTACATCTTCTTCTATCATCTCTTATCATCTTAGTTTATGCTCTTTCAAGCCTTTTGCATCTGATCGATCGAAGCTTGGGGCTGTTCTTAAGTCGCTTTCTAGTTAATTAATTTTAAGAAGTAGTTTTTAATCATTCATCTTGTTCTTCATATTTTTTATTAAGCTTTTAATCTTGTTATGCTTAGTGTAATCTTTCATTTTATGTAGCTAAATCTGCAGCAAGGATAGGAATCGATCTCTCTCTTTAAGTTCTTTAATTTCAAGTGTTAAGTGTTCATGTTCTTCATCTTGTTCTTCATCTTCTTTAAAAGTTCAATATTGTTATGCTTAGTGTAATCTTTTATTTTCTGTCTAGCTCACGAACTGGTAATCTTCCAGTCCAGTGTCCTCGTTAATTTCCAGAATTCATCCGTATGTTCTTATGATCTTCATAGTGTTCTTCATCTTCTTTATATAACCTTCATGTTTGAATATGCATGCTGTAACATCCAAACAGCACCCACCTGCACATTTCTTTTAGTTGTATTTTCTTTTTCCATCTTACATCTCTAGCCTTTCCTTTACTCTTTTGTTTTAGATTTTAATGGTTAAAGTTTATTGTAATTATATTCAAGTTTACTTTCTTGTCATTTCCATTTCCTTGTAATTTACGTTCTCGTCTTTACATTTTTTTACACATATATATATATATATATATTTATATACTTTCAAGTCATTTACATTTCAAGAGCAATTTCCATTATGTTTGTTGTTATAATTCTTAGTAGTAGTTTTTATTTCTTTATTGTAATGAGTAGCTAATCATCTTAGCTTGGGTGTGAGACAAATGGTGGTCATGTGGATCTAAAAGAAAGTGGGTGTTTGTGACTTTAACGAAATTTTATTATTCCAACTCAAGTTTTATCAAGATAACAAAACTCTTTGACAAAATGATTATTTTGATAGTGTAATAGTGTCATGGACCTAGAGATAGGCCATTGAATAGCACGTCAAATTGAATGACATGGGAGGTAATATCGAAAGAGTTACTTGCAACGAGAGTTGTTACTTGTGTCATTTAAAATGATCCATTCTTGATAAGTTGTCACTTTTTCAAAGGGTTAAAATGGAGTAGACTTAGAGATAAGCTACTTAGAATACATCAACTTGGGAGGTACGGGGGTTATTTCGAAAGAGTAACTTTTAACGAAGAGAATTTGTTTCGCCGTATATTTTGAGAACTCCATTCCCATCATTCCCTTATCTGGAACCTTGCTCAGAGATGAGATGGTTCATAGCCACTGGAATAATGGGATGGTGAGAGTCCGAGAGGAACGTGTCTTGAAATCGATAATAAAACTAGTTATAGTCAGAAGCATGCTGCAGCACTCAAATAGCATCATGCTATAACAAGTGCTGTAGCATTGACCTACTGGAATTTGGATCCATATACCATCAAAAGTCTTACACCCTTGCTTCTATTTTAATCTTGTTTAGTTAAATCTGTGTTAACCAACCTTCCAAAATATTGCTTCAAATTCGTCATCTGAAATCTCATCTTTCATTATACTTTTAACACACTTTTTAATCCAATCTCTGTGGGACGATATCTGGTATCTTTACCATTTTATTACTTGTAAGGCGACATAGTACCAATTTGTATACTTGCTTTTTGGTATTATCAGTCTCACCCTGAGGTAAACAAAAGGGCCTGTCAAGTTTTTGGCGCCGTTGCCGGGGATTGGCAAGTCAAAAGTGTTTGTAAAGTATTTTAAAAGATTTGGTTTTTCTACCACCTTTGGGAATTTCAAAAGATTTTTAAAAGTGGTGCATGCCAAGAATACAACGCGGGGAACTTTTTGAGTTAGATCCAGATATTGAGAGAACCTTCCGTCAAAGAAGGAGAATTCAAAGAACTTTTCAAAACACAAATCCTCTCAATATGGAAGGACCTCCCCCGGGTTTTGAAAACATGCATCTTAGACCACCACTTTTGGAAAATCAACCACCGCCTTTGGAAAATCAAATGAGACCACCTTTAATGAATCAAATCAGGCCACCACCAATTTTTGCAAATAATGCACCAATTTTTGGAAATCCTCCACCTCATCAGTTTCAAAATCACCAAAATCATAATGATGAGGAAGATGAGGCCGGATCTGTTGGTAATGTTGAACCACAAAACATCATTGATCTTGCAAACTCAAAAGATGGAAGAATTATGGACTATGCAATTCCTAATTTTGAGCAATTGAATTCCGGGATTATTAGGCCACAATTAGAAACTTTACATTTTGAACCAAAACCCATCATGTTTCACATGTTGCAAGCCAATGGTCAATTTGCCGGAATGCCATCGGAAGATCCACATTCGCATTTAAAATCCTTTATGGAAATCACCGATGTTTTTCTAATCCCTGGAGTATCTGCTGATGCCTTAAGGCTCACTCTATTCCCATTTTCTCTAAGGGATCGGGCAAAAGTTTGGTTCAACTCATTAGCACCAGGTTCAGTACCATCATGGAGTGATATGGCCGAAAAATTTTTGCGAAAATATTTTCCACCTACCCGGAATGCTAAATCCAGAAATGAGATTTGCATGTTTAAACAAATGGATGATGAAGCTATTCCGGATGCGTGGGAAAGATTTAAGGAATTGTTGAGAAAATGCCCTCATCATGGCATTCCCTACTGTATTCAACTCGAGACGTTTTACAATGGGCTTGTTCCTAATGCAAAACAAATGCTCGATGCGACTTCAGGAGGGGCATTTACTTCTAATACCTACAATGCCGGGTATGAGATTCTTGAAAAGATTTCAACAAACAATGGACACTGGGCTGATCCAAGGGCCCAAACTCAAAGAAAAGCTGCTGGAATGCATGATGTGGATGCATACACTGCATTGACAGCTCAGCTTGCTTCCATGACCAACATGCTTAAAAATCTAACTTCTGGTCAAGGAGCACAGCCGACTGTCCCTACACCTGCTTCAGCAGTTCTTTCTGTGCAATGTGTGTGTTGTGGTGGAGAGCATTCTTATGAAAACTGTCCACATAATTCTGAATCTGTGAACTTTGTGCAAAACAGACCTGCTCCCCACTCCAACCACTACAATGCAAGCTGGAAACAGCACCCAAACTTCTCTTGGAACAGTCCATGTTTAAATCCACCAGCACCAAAGCACCATGGGAACTCCAATTTTCAGAATCAAGCAAGTAGTTCTCAAAACCAGTACAAAGGAAATTTTCAAAATAATCATCATCAGAATAATCGTAGTCAAGGTTTTCAAAACAATCAGCACACTCAACCACCTTTTCAAAATCAACATCATACACCTCCACATGATGACTCAAATCTCTCTCTTGAAGCAATGATGAGAGGATTCATGAGTCAGACTCAAGCAGCTCTCCGGAGTTTGGAAACACAAGTCAGTCAAATTGCACTTAATCAGAACAATAGAGCCTCAGGCACTTTGCCCAGTAATACAGAATTACCCAAGGCTCCTGGAAAAGAACATGTGAAAGCTGTCACACTTAGGAGTGGTAAAGAATTACCTGAATCTGTGGAAAAGGAATCTGGACCAACAACCAAAACAGATTTTGAGAAAACACCCAAGTCCATTCCTGATCCAGAGATTCCTGTAATTCCAATACCAGAAATTCAAGAAGAAAATCAAGATCCTAAGATCACAAGTTCAAGTCCACCTTTGACTAATCCAAAGACCTCAGTTGTGATTTCACCTAATGAAACAAAGACCAAAAGCATACTGGATCCATCTTGCTCAAAACAATCAAACCAAGCTGTTATCAAACCAGTTCCCCCTTATATTCCTTACCCCCAAAGGTTAAGGAATGAGAAGGAGGAATTGCAATTCAAGAAATTTTTGGATGTTTTCAAAGCATTGCATATCAACATACCTCTTGTTGAAGCAATTGAGCAGATGCCCAGTTATGCCAAGTTTTTAAAAGACATATTGAGCAAGAAAAAAAAATTGAATGAATATGAGACTGTTGCTCTCACAGAAGGTTGCAGTGCTCTCTTGACCAACAAAATTCCCCCTAAGCAAAAAGACCCAGGGAGTTTCACCATTCCTTGTTCCATAGGAGGGAAAGAGGTTGGGAAGGCACTGTGTGATTTAGGTGCTAGTGTCAACCTTATGCCATTGTCCATTTTCAAAAGCTTAGGCATAGGAGAGGCCAGACCTACCACAGTCACACTCATTCTAGCTGATAAGACCATTGCATATCCCAAGGGTAAGATTGAAGATGTGTTAGTGCAGGTTGATAAGTTCATTTTTCCGGCTGATTTTATCATTTTAGACTTTGAGGCTGACAAGGATATTCCCATACTTTTGGGAAGACCTTTCTTAGCTACGGGTAGAACTTTGATAGATGTCCAGAAGGGTGAATTGACCATGAGACTACAAGACCAAAAAGTCACATTCAATGTCTTCAATTCTTTGAAATACCCTAGTGATCTAGAAGACTGCTCAAGCCTAGGTGTCATTGAGGACTTGTGTCATGAAGAGGGAGTCAAACAAGCTTGTAGGATAGAAAAGGAGGATGAGGAAGACCTGACCTTGAGAGACTTAGACAAGGAATATGATGATGATGATGATAAGACCTTGGAGAAAAAGTCTGTCCCTTTGGATGCTGCAGCATTTGAGCTGCTGGAAAGTAATGAACAAAAGTCATTTACTCCATCAATAATCTCACCACCTGACCTGGAGTTGAAACAACTCCCATCTCACTTGAAGTATGCCTTTTTAGGAGGAGAAGACAAACTGCCAGTCATTATTTCTGCCACCCTAGAATTGCATCAAGAAAAGAAGTTAGTAGATATGTTGAAGTTGCACACAAAAGCCATAGGATGGACTATTGCTGACCTTAAAGGGATTAGTCCCTCTATTTGTCAACATAAGATCATCTTAGAAGACAAGAACTTCACTTCCATAGAGCCACAAAGAAGACTAAACCCTGTCATGAAAGAGGTAGTGAAAAAGGAAATTTTGAAATGGTTAGATGCAGGAATTATTTTCCCAATAGCCAGTAGTTCTTGGGTTAGTCCAGTCCAGTGTGTACCCAAGAAGGGAGGGATCACTGTCATTTCCAATGACAAGAATGAACTCATCCCTACCAGAATAGTCTCCGGATGGAGAATTTGCATGGACTACCGTAGGCTGAACAAGGCTACTCAAAAGGACCATTTTCCCTTACCATTTGTTGATCAAATGTTGGACAGGTTGGCTGGAAAAGAATACTACTGCTTTTTGGATGGATACTCAGGATACAACCAGATAGCCATAGCACCAGAAGACCAGGAGAAGACTACCTTCACTTGTCCTTATGGCACCTTTGCCTTCAGAAGGATGCCTTTTGGACTTTGCAATGCTCCTGCCACTTTTCAGAGATGCATGATGTCCATATTTTCTGATATGCTTGAAAAATCCATTGAGATATTTATGGATGATTTTTCTGTTTATGGTTCATCTTTTGATCAGTGTTTGGATAATTTGAAACAAAGTCTTAAAAGATGTGAGGAGACTGACCTGGTCCTTAATTGGGAAAAATGTCATTTCATGGTAACAGAAGGGATTGTCCTTGGTCATTTAATATCTAAAAGAGGAGTTGAGGTAGACAAAGCTAAACTTGAAGTGATTGAAAAACTACCTGAACCAACAACTGTGAAAGGTATCAGGAGCTTTCTTGGCCATGCTGGATTTTATAGACGGTTTATAAAAGACTTTTCAAAAATTTCAAAACCTTTATGTCTATTATTACAGCATGACCAAAAGTTTGATTTTAATGATGAATGTAGAAATGCATTCCTCACTTTAAAGAAAGCTCTGGTAACTGCACCAGTGGTTGTGGCTCCTGAATGGGACAAACCTTTTGAAATCATGTGTGATGCCAGTGATTGGGCTGTTGGTGCTGTGTTAGGTCAAAGAAAAGAGAAAATTTTTCATTCCATCCACTATGCAAGCAAAACCCTAAATGAAGCTCAAATTAATTATACAACAACTGAGAAAGAATTATTAGCTGTGGTTTTTGCATTTGAAAAATTTAGATCATATTTGATGGGAGCAAAAGTCATTGTACATACCGACCATGCTGCCATTAAATATTTGATATCAAAGAAAGATGCTAAACCTAGGCTGATAAGATGGGTTTTGTTGTTGCAAGAGTTTGACCTAGAGATTGTTGATAGGAAGGGGACTGAGAACCAGGTAGCTGATCACTTGTCCAGGTTAGAGAAACTTGTTGAAAGTAGGGAAGGTGGAAGCATTACTGAAACTTTCCCTGATGAAAAGATTCTTATGGTGCAGGCACAACTTCCATGGTTTGCTGATATAGCAAATTATTTGGCCTGTGGCATCATACCTTCTGATTACACTCATCACATGCTTAAGAAATTTCTCCATGATTGTAAATTTTACTTATGGGATGATCCTTTTCTGTTTAAACTTGGTACAGATCAATTGTTGAGAAGGTGTATCCCAGAAACTGAAGTTGCAGCAATTCTACAGCATTGCCATCAATCAGCTTATGGAGGACATTTTGGAGGCCAAAGAACAGCAGCTAAAGTGCTTCAATCAGGATTTTATTGGCCAACTCTCTTTAAAGATTCCCATAATTTTGTTCAAAGATGTAATGAATGCCAGAGAAGTGGTTCCATTTCTCAGAAAAATGAAATGCCTTTGAATGGGATCTTGGAAGTTGAGTTGTTTGATGTTTGGGGAATAGATTTTATGGGACCTTTTCCCCCTTCAAACAATTGTCAATATATCTTAGTAGCTGTTGATTATGTCTCAAAATGGGTAGAAGCAATGGCATGTGTTTCTAATGATGCTAGAACGGTTGTAAAGTTTTTACAAAAACAAATTTTTACAAGGTTTGGTACCCCCCGGGCACTAATTAGTGATGAGGGTACCCACTTTATAAACAATTTGTTGAGTAAAGTTCTTGAAAAATATCATGTGAAACACAGGGTTGCCACTGCATATCACCCACAAACCAATGGTTTGGCTGAGCTCTCAAACAGGGAAATAAAAGGGATTCTTGAAAAAGTTGTTAAACCAAACAGAAAAGACTGGGCTTTCAAACTAGATGATGCTTTATGGGCATACAGAACTGCTTTTAAAACACCTTTGGGTATGTCTCCATACAAGCTAGTCTTTGGAAAGGCCTGTCATCTCCCTTTAGAACTTGAACATAAAGCATATTGGGCTATAAAGGAATTGAACATGAACTTAGATAAGGCTGGCA
The DNA here is from genome assembly GCA_954870635.1 of Arctium minus. Taxonomy (NCBI): domain Eukaryota; kingdom Viridiplantae; phylum Streptophyta; class Magnoliopsida; order Asterales; family Asteraceae; genus Arctium; species Arctium minus. The sequence continues at coordinate 9,854,523 of OX941086.1, read as the reverse complement.
ACAAGAGAAAGTTACAACTCTGTGAGCTAGAAGAACATAGGAACTTGTCCTATGAGAATGCCAAGTTATACAAAGAGAAAACAAAAAAATGGCATGACAATAGGATTAGACACAGAGAGTTGAAAGCAGGCCAAAAATGTCTTTTGTTCAACTCTAGGCTGAAATTGTTTCCAGGTAAACTTAAGTCTAGATGGTCAGGCCCATTTCTCATCCACAAAGTATATCCATATGGGGCTGTAGACTTAGTCAATCCGGAGAACAATAGTGTGTTCAAAGTCAATGGCCAGAGAGTAAAGCTATACCATGATGCTGTAGCATCTCCACAGCATAGCTCTGTGGAGATGGTCACTCTATGCTAAAAAGCTTCACTCAAGATGGGAACTATCTCAAAGTTCCAAAATCTGTGTAAATAATCTTTGTTTAATTAGTTTAGCAATTTTCTTTATTAGTCTTGTATAATCTGTTTGTTAGTGTGCAGCCTTAATTTAGGAAAAAGGAGGAAACAAGAGGATGCTATCCTAATGCTACAGCACCAGAGATCTGAGTCTTCAAAGAAAAAGGGAATGTCTAGCTGAAAATTTGGGGATTATATCAGATAAGAATTTTGGGTTTGTTTAAGGAAAGTACAATGGGTGAAATCATATTTTTAGCTAATTTTAGACTTTATGTCTAATTTATAGCTCCAATGATGAGGAAACCTCCAAAAGATACCTTTTTGTACTTTTCCTTAAAAAATCCAATGGTCTTTACCCAAGTTACAACCATATTACAGCTTGCATCCTTCAAATTAATCAGATAAGGACACCATCAAGTCACCTTTTGTCTTTTCAACTTCCAGAAAACCCTCTTTTTGAAACATAACCGTTCCCTCTCTCACTCTCACTCCCACTCTCCTCACTCCCTGTCTCTTCCCTCGCAAGCCAAACAACTCTCAAGAACCACCATCTTCTTCCCCTTTCTCAGTGATTCAACCTGTATCATGGCAAAGATAAAGAAAGCCACAGCTCGAAACCCTAATAGCGAAGGAAGAAGACGAAGCCCACGAACCAGGGCTGTCGAGCAAAGCCCGAACGCAAGCAACCCTCGACCTTCAACGGTTTCGAAAGAAAACTCCAGCCCTGCACAAACTCGACCATTCCTCCACATTATCACTCCGCAGACCCTATTCCCTAATGCTTCTGACATCGAGGGTTCTCTAATGGCCGAAAGAGAAGAAATTTCGGACAGAGCGACGATTCCAGAAAGTAATCCATTTGCGGTTATTCTCCATCCCAACTTCATTACCATTGCAGAATATCAGGTATCTTCCCCTGCTCAAAAATCTATGGTCGATGGCCTGATCACCTCATGTTCGGAGGATGAGTCTGGAATGCCTATCTCTTCAACAAAGGTGAATGTTGATCATTTCAGAAAGTTTGAGTTCGATAGCTCGTTTGGGCCATTGAACTCTACTGACAAAATGGTCACCATTAACCCAATGCCTAGACCAACTGTTGAAGAAATAGGAATGACTGTTGAGAGTCTTGACCCATTTGAGGGATTTACTGTTGAAAAGAATATTGAGAACCCTATTGATGGCATTGGGATAGGAAGAAGTGAGGAAGCCATCATTGAAAATATGAATATGGATAGAGATATAGGTGAAAACCATGAGGACCCATTTATGGATTTCCCTGTGAATGAAGTTGTGTGGACTGAGGAAGAAGAGCCAGTGGTAGTCAAGCCAACTAAGAAAAGAAAGAGATTGGGAAAGGTCTTTGCCAGGAAAACCATCAGGGAAGGGACTAGAAAGAGTGAAAGGACCAAGAGAGTGATAGTTGAAGGGGAACCATCTGGAACAAAACCCACTGATACCAACTGCTATGCTGCAGCATCATTGCAGCATGAGCAGTCTGTGAGAGGAAAAAAGAGAAGAGAGGAACATGTTGTAACTCTGTTACCAAGGCCTACCTCACCTCACAATGGGTTCAGCTCCAAGGCTGCAGCCAAGATGTGGCCTAAATTTCAAACAAAAATTGGATTCCCCGAGAAAGGAATAGATGAACACAGTATGAGGGAATTCCATTTCATAAGGCAAGTAGTTGACACCCAAGGTCTTAGTAAGTTGTGCCATGTGTATGATTCCTACAACCTCACCCTCATTCGAGAATTCTATTGTGAAATGTCTGTAACCTCAGCCTCAAAGATCCATGTTAGAGGAACCACTGTCCACCTCACTGCCAAAAGAATCAACCAATTCCTAGAACTCAACCCACCAAAGAAAACAGAGTATTATGCACTTGTGCATAAGGCCACTGCTAGTGACCTTGCTGAAGTGGTTGCAGTTTTGGGAAAGCCTAAAACTAATTGGGAAAGCCATACAAATATGATGTTAAGGACCTTCAGAGCCTCAAACCTCACACCTGACTCCAATGTGTGGATCAATTTTGTGAGGCACACCATCTCACCAACCTCTCATGATACCTTTATTACTGTGGAAAGGATGCTTTTACTCTATTGTCTTGTGACAGGAAAAACCATCAACTTCGGAAAGATCATCATGAGAAGCATAAGAGAGTGCTCTACCAGATCAAAATCCAGGGGAAAGTTCTACTTCCCTGGGATGTTAACCAAACTGCTAACTGAGATGGGGGTGCCTCGGTATATTGATGATTTGGTGGTCAAGGAACAAAGAGAAAGGTTCCAAATGGATATGAAGGCAGTCCAGAGGCTGAGGGACAGGAAAGAAAAGGGTGTTGGGGCCAATGAGATGGTGGGAATGATGCAAGAAGTCTTGGCTCAAAATAGCAATCTTATGGACACAGTCCTTCAACAAAGGAATGAGTTCATAGAAAGGCTAGAAGATCTCAAGGTGGAGGTGCAGTCGATGGTTGATAGCAGAATGAGAAAGGATCAAGAGGAGGAGAGTGCTGAAGTAAAGAAGCTGAAAAGGATGGTGAAAAGACAGAAGAGAGAAATAGCAGATTTGAAGGTCAAATTGGCAGCAGAAGAAAGTGCTCACATTGGTGCTGCAGCCTCCAACCTCTTAGCAGTCTCACTTGCAGCCCCTGTTGGCCACAAACAGCCTACTCAACCTGAGTAGGACAGGTTTAAATCACACCTTGTTTTTGCTCCATGTCTATTTATTTTTAGTTTTTAGTCTGGGATGAGTCTTTTAATTTTTATAGGTTTGTTTTGTTTGCATTGGATCATGTGTTGCTATGATTAGTTAAGTTGTATATCCATAATAATTTCATGAGTAAACATCTCACTTTTAGAAGAAATGCATGCTAGAACTAGCCTAATAGTTGCTTGGGACACATTTTGGATCACATTCTACACATATCACACTCAATAGCATATATTCTTTTCTTGCACCATAGCCACCCAAATATCAAAAACAAAACACTTTTCCTTCCTACAATGAGGACATTGCAGAATTCTTAGTTTGGGGTAGGGGGGTGTCTAATATGGCACAAGAAAAGCCATGAAAAGTGGCATTCAACACCACAAAAGTCCCATAGGGGCTGGTGTAGGTACCAACAGAAAATGCACAAAAATTTGAAAAATTTCAAGTGTTGGTACATGTGTGAGAAAAGGCATGGAAAGGAAAGAAAGAGCCAAAAGAGAGAAACCCATACACTCAGAGCCATGAAGGAGGTGTGATGTAGGATGTGTGTCCATAACAAAAAGAATATAAGGCTAGCATATGGTTCATGTCAAAGCACATAGGATGAGATTGTTGGTTACTTTGGATTTATGAAAGGCTATATAATGTAGACTTGGCATATTCAAACTCATGATATACACCTAATGTATTCCAATGCAAAACTTTCACATTTAATGTCTTTTCTTTTGTTCTTTGTATTGCTTGGGGACAAGCAAAGTTTTTAGTTTGGGGTGGTGATAAGTACTCAATTTTGAGTACTTAAGCACATTTCTTTTAACCTTTTAGATAGGATTTTTCATTTTCAAATCCCACTTTGAGTCATTTTCTATCTCATTTTCCATTTATTGTGTCTTGGAGCTTAAATTGTGTGATTTGCTTGTTCTATTAAGATTGTAGGCTAAGTTTGGTTATCTTTTGGAAATCTATTTGAAAACAGGGCATGCTGCAGCATGGAAACAGCATGGAGCTGATGGTTTTGGATGAAAGACTCAAAGAGAAGAAGGCTAAGCTGAATTTTGGCATGTAACTAATCTGATTGTAACCTCTAAACACTAGTTAATATGGTTTGTAATATGTTGGTTAAATGGGGACAAGCTTTGGTAGTTCTAGTAGGCTTAGACTAGGTAAGTACAATTAGATTCCCCTTAAAATTGCAAGTTTGCCACTCCCTTTTGTTATAAAAGGAGTGCTTAGTTGCTCTTAAGGGGACATCACCTACATCTTCTTCTATCATCTCTTATCATCTTAGTTTATGCTCTTTCAAGCCTTTTGCATCTGATCGATCGAAGCTTGGGGCTGTTCTTAAGTCGCTTTCTAGTTAATTAATTTTAAGAAGTAGTTTTTAATCATTCATCTTGTTCTTCATATTTTTTATTAAGCTTTTAATCTTGTTATGCTTAGTGTAATCTTTCATTTTATGTAGCTAAATCTGCAGCAAGGATAGGAATCGATCTCTCTCTTTAAGTTCTTTAATTTCAAGTGTTAAGTGTTCATGTTCTTCATCTTGTTCTTCATCTTCTTTAAAAGTTCAATATTGTTATGCTTAGTGTAATCTTTTATTTTCTGTCTAGCTCACGAACTGGTAATCTTCCAGTCCAGTGTCCTCGTTAATTTCCAGAATTCATCCGTATGTTCTTATGATCTTCATAGTGTTCTTCATCTTCTTTATATAACCTTCATGTTTGAATATGCATGCTGTAACATCCAAACAGCACCCACCTGCACATTTCTTTTAGTTGTATTTTCTTTTTCCATCTTACATCTCTAGCCTTTCCTTTACTCTTTTGTTTTAGATTTTAATGGTTAAAGTTTATTGTAATTATATTCAAGTTTACTTTCTTGTCATTTCCATTTCCTTGTAATTTACGTTCTCGTCTTTACATTTTTTTACACATATATATATATATATATATTTATATACTTTCAAGTCATTTACATTTCAAGAGCAATTTCCATTATGTTTGTTGTTATAATTCTTAGTAGTAGTTTTTATTTCTTTATTGTAATGAGTAGCTAATCATCTTAGCTTGGGTGTGAGACAAATGGTGGTCATGTGGATCTAAAAGAAAGTGGGTGTTTGTGACTTTAACGAAATTTTATTATTCCAACTCAAGTTTTATCAAGATAACAAAACTCTTTGACAAAATGATTATTTTGATAGTGTAATAGTGTCATGGACCTAGAGATAGGCCATTGAATAGCACGTCAAATTGAATGACATGGGAGGTAATATCGAAAGAGTTACTTGCAACGAGAGTTGTTACTTGTGTCATTTAAAATGATCCATTCTTGATAAGTTGTCACTTTTTCAAAGGGTTAAAATGGAGTAGACTTAGAGATAAGCTACTTAGAATACATCAACTTGGGAGGTACGGGGGTTATTTCGAAAGAGTAACTTTTAACGAAGAGAATTTGTTTCGCCGTATATTTTGAGAACTCCATTCCCATCATTCCCTTATCTGGAACCTTGCTCAGAGATGAGATGGTTCATAGCCACTGGAATAATGGGATGGTGAGAGTCCGAGAGGAACGTGTCTTGAAATCGATAATAAAACTAGTTATAGTCAGAAGCATGCTGCAGCACTCAAATAGCATCATGCTATAACAAGTGCTGTAGCATTGACCTACTGGAATTTGGATCCATATACCATCAAAAGTCTTACACCCTTGCTTCTATTTTAATCTTGTTTAGTTAAATCTGTGTTAACCAACCTTCCAAAATATTGCTTCAAATTCGTCATCTGAAATCTCATCTTTCATTATACTTTTAACACACTTTTTAATCCAATCTCTGTGGGACGATATCTGGTATCTTTACCATTTTATTACTTGTAAGGCGACATAGTACCAATTTGTATACTTGCTTTTTGGTATTATCAGTCTCACCCTGAGGTAAACAAAAGGGCCTGTCATGTGTATACACACAGAGAGAGAATCATATTTCCATTGTGAACCAGGGAACCACTAAGAGTGCACCATGTGTCCATATTCATCATGCATAAATCATAATAGACGTGAACTTTTTACAATATTTTATGACATATGTCCTGGACATGTGTTACGCTCTTAATGGTTACCCGGTTCGTAATGGAAATGCATATTTCAACCGAAAATTTGGGTCATGTGAGATAGCCTAGTTTTCATGAGACTACCTTGGGAGCTTGGATGAGTCTTTTGTTTTTATCTTGCTGAGTCTTCACAGCAAAACACTGAACCTTCACAGTGTTTCTCACGAAAAAGTGGCTAGTCTCATGTGATCCAATCTCTCTCTCTCTCTCTCTCTCTATATATATATATATATATATATATATATATATATAATTATAAAAGTAGCAATTTGGCTATTAATTGGGTTGGTTGGTTTACTAATCCTTCGATTGCCATTACTTCTAAGTAAATGTAATTGTTTTTTTTCTCTAGCTTCTTGCTAGTTTTATAAAATTTCGCCGTTCAAAAAGAAAATTATATATATTGGGTTTAGGGTATATATATACACACACTAATACTCAACAATATTGAACAATTCAAATTCATAAAAAAGAAGAAAAATAATATATTGGTGTATAAAACTTGCAAAAAGTATAAAACATGAAATTAAAACATCAAAAAACGTGTCTTGGCTCCATCATGAAGGTTAACGGGGCCCTGATAGATGTGACTTAGAAGGTTATAAGCATTTGAAGACACTTTAAATAACTTTCAACATGTTCATTTTCTTTTCAACTACTTCTTTTTGTACCAACTAGAGTTGGAAATGTGCCCAAAAATATACCCATTACTAAGTAAATGGATCAAAATTGTCGTTTTTAATATATATTTAATAAACATGTCAAAGTATGATCAAGGTTTAACTTAGGAAACTAAATGTTTTCTCAAAGATCCGAAGATGTTTAAATTAGTTGTTCTAATATTTTACTGATTATTTTAAAATGCATTAAACAACTTATCCAATTGAATATTGTAATTATTTCAAGTAAAATATAGGCATCAAATGAATTTTAATTAACAATATTACAAGAAAATATCATTGCTAAAAGTTCAAAACACCAATCTTGTATAGACTGAAATGAGTGGCCTAACAAATTCCAGAGGTGATAAAACGAGTAGGTCACTGATCAAAATAGATTTAGCTAAAACAAGTAACTTTTAGTGCAGGTTGTGTTGTTGAGTTGACTTATCAACATTTTTTTGTTCATTTCCCGAATTTCATTAATAATTAATGTTTAAATATTACTACAATTTGCTTAAATAATAATATAACTATAGTGAATAAAATAATTTATAAGGTTGTAAGCATTTAAACACACTTTAGATGACTTTGGACCTCCTTGATCAATTTGTTATTTGACCCATTTTCTTATCGTTTTATATTCACCCATTTGGACCCATTAGAGTTAAGATTTTACACATAATCGACCCATTTGTAGGTAAATGGCCCAAAATTATCGTCTTCAACAGATTTTAATAAACATGTCAACATCTGACCTAGTTTAACTTAGAAAATGAAATGTATTCTCGAAGAACAAAACATGCTTAAATTGAGTTGCTCTAATGTTTTACTGATTATTAGAAGATACATTAAAACAACTTATCAAAATGAATATTGCAATTACTTTAAAGAAAAATATGAGCATGAAATGAATATAAATTAGCATGATCAGAAGAAATTATCACAGCTAAACTACAGTCTTGTATAGACTAAAATGATGTGGCCCAACAAGTTTCAATATGATAAATTGAACAGATTATTGATCAAAAATAGATTTAGATAAAAACAAGTAATTTTTAGTGCGAATTTTATAGTAGATGAATTTCGACGTATTCTCTTTAATTAATCTTTTTTATATTTACCCATTTAGACACATTAGAGTTAAATTTTAACCAAAAATCAGCCCCGGGTCAATGTCGTCTTTAACAAATTATATTAAAATGTTAACCTTCAAACCAATAAACCATTTTTAAATCATTAAAATATTCATTTTTAAATCAATCATTTTTCTAATATTCATTTTTTTTAAATAACTAATATTCATTTTTAAATCATTAAAATATGATGTTTTTCTTCAATGTCTGAGATCCTCAGTGTTTTGCTTTTGTTTTCAGCTTAATTTTTATGCAATGAGTGAATTTGATAAGCTACACATTAAACTATCTCAACCTAGAACTGTTTTTATAAAAAGAAAAAAAAATAACCCCTAATTGGTTTGATTTTGAAGCAACAATTTTGATTTGATTATGAAAAATATAACGACTTATTAAATCAATAAAATTAGCTACAAAAGAAAATAATTCAAAAGTTAAAAAATATATTCAAATATTTACACTTTTCTTATTTTTTATATTAAAAAACATATTATAATAATATAGTTTTTGTAATAAGAAAAAGACATTGACAAATCAAACGAAGTGTGTTAACTTGCTGTTCAAAAAAAAAAATGAAGTGAGTACGTAAAAGTTATTTATTTTAATTAAAAAAAAGTTTTTCAATCCGTCCAACCCGTTTATAATTAGGTGCCGTTTGTTTTTTAATAGGTCTAAAGCCTGAAGTCTTAAAAATGTCTGAACGATTCAGACTTAAGAGTCATTAAGGGGTTGTTTGGTTTTTTAAAAAAGCTCTTAATAACTCTTAAGTCTGAATCGTTCAGACCTTTTTACACATCACCTCTTATTAATCATTACTAAAATAAGACTTTAGATCTCTTAAAAAACAAACGACACAATAACCCATAATGTGATGGTTGTGGATAGCCCAAGATTGGAGAGGATCCATATAATTTGATCCATTTGGACCACATCCACAATGTTTATTTATTTATTGTATTAAAATACTTTGTTTATTTATTGTATTACCATTCAAGGCAAAGTGTTGGCAAAAACACACAACTAAGAGCATCTTCGATGTAAGTTCTTATAAGAACCTCCTTTTTATACTTTTTGGTGTCATCTCATTTCCGCCTCATCAAATTAAAAATTCACATAAAAGTCCACAATAGTAGTTCTTATAAGAACCTCTTTTTGTGGGTCCCATACATTTTAATATTAATATATATAATATTAATACTTATTATAAAGTCAATAAAATTTTTTTAAAAATAAAAATAATGTCACATCTCACACATTTCATGGTAAGAACCAAGGTTCTTTAAGAACCTAAAAAACTCTGGGTTCTTATAAGAACTCTCCACAATGCTAGTTCTTACAAGTCATTACACTTTTTGCTTATAAGAACCTTGCATTAGAGATGCTCTAAGCTATCATTTTGGATTTCAATGCAAACCGCACGACAATCAATGTGTTGTTTTTTAGCCACCTTCGAAACTTTTTTTTATAAAATAACCATGAAACTGTAAGTCAACGTTGTAAGATACCTTTTTTTTACAGTTTTTAATATTTCTAACTTGTCCAAATGAAAAATCGGCCCACCACAAAAATAAAAATTGAGACACCGTAAGAAAATGCGTCGACGCACAAAAAACAAGCTATAGCTACAGTTTTTATTTTTTAACACCGCAAGAATAAACATTCACTGCAAGAATAAACATTCACTTGCGATTTCTTAGCTATTTTGTGAGAAAAAAAAAATTAAAAATGTGGCTATAACGTAATTATTTTTTCATGAGATGGTCGTTTAAAATGATAACCCAAATTTTACCCGCCATTTTTTTTTTCAGTTTGTCATATCTAGTTTTATAGCTAGATAATTATAATTTACTAATTTCTAATTCTATCCATAAATACGAGGTTTTGATAAAGTAGATAAATTCATTGGTATAATAATAGTACAATTTTAAAGCTATGTCCTTTTTTATTGATGGTAAGATTGTCAATTTGTCATTCGGTTATTATAATATGTAATAATTAATTCATATGTGAATCATTAGTAAACCCGAAAAACAATCCATTTTAAGATACACATTTTCGATTACCTACCTTTTTACTAATTATTCACGCATGAAGATGTATATGTGAACCCTCGTTTCCTTTTATCAATGATTCATATATGAATCATTTATTTGTATGTTCTCAACCTTATTCCCTTTCATATTCAAACCTCCTTATGATGTTTATAACCATCCAAAAACAACATTTGGCATAAAGTTAACATGTAAAAGTATGATGATGTCTAAAAGGATAGTCATAACTTTCCTAACTTGTAAGACTTGATATGAAGTTATAAGATAAAGCCATGCTTTTAATTAATTCTACAAGTCTCCAAGTTAAAGAATATTAAAAATGATGTTTGCTTCACACTTTGCCAACTCCCAATTCATAAGCTACCTCATATTGCAAAGCATCACTTTTTCAATTACCTTTTTTGAGGAGGGTCTCTCTCTCTCTCTCTCACCTGAAAAGGGTTAAATCATGAACAAGAGTAGTTATGAATGATTAGAAGAATTAATCATATCACAAACAAGAAAGAAGGCTTTTTGCATCCAATAAACAACCAATTATCCAATAATTTGATTCTAAAGTAACCAACTTTCTAGCCTAAACCGAGCGTCACGCCCCCCATAGCGTATCGAATGTAAAACATGACTCTCCCCAATGTGTTATCAATGACCAACATGCATGTCCATAGGCATAAATACTTTATGGTTCTTCTTCCATAAGCAATCCCTCTAAATTAACCTAATTATTTTGGTTATAGAGGTTGTATTAACATAAAATCGTAATGAACAAGTATGATCGGATGATCACGACATTATATTCTCTCTCACCCCTGGTGCGTGTATATGTGTGTGCAAAAGTAAAAACCAAACAAGCCCAATATATGCTATATGTCACCCAAAGGTAGGGTCTAAGGTTGGATGTACACAGACCTTACCTCTGTCTCAAGAAACATATGGGCGGTTTCCGAGAATAGAGAGGGTAGCTTTATTTCACCCAGTCAAATTTGTTTGTCGTCCAATGGAAGGGTAGTAAACGGTAGTTTTTCCACCATTGATCAAAACCGCCCTCGATAAGTTATTCTTCTTGATCTTCTTTAACAAGAAGATTACTAATTGTTATCCCTTTAAAGAAACACACAAGCCTAAGGTTCAACCTTTATAAATGGATCACCCCACCATCTAATTCTTTATTTTCTTGCCATCTACCCTTCAAAATTTTTGCACATAACCATGAAATTCAATGAAATTTCTCATTTCAGCCATCCTGAACACGGACTCAAATACGACTACACCCAAGTCCCGTTCAAGTGTGATGGATGCAAGGAAGCTGGGATAGGGTCCAACTACAGATGCACCACATGCAACTACGACTTACACGTTCATTGTGCTCTCCCGTCCCCTTCCATCTCCCACCCTTTCTACACCAAGTGCTCCTTCCAGTTCCTTGCCATCCCACCAGGCTCAGTACCCCGCTACTGCAATGCATGCGAGAAGGACATCTCTGGGTTCGTCTACCACTGCAAGGCATGTGGGTTTGACCTCCACCCATGCTGTGCGAAGCTCCCAACCATGTTGGTTGATGGTGAGGTCAAGTTGTACTTGTGCCGGAAAGTGAGATCCACCTGCCACAGATGTGGTAGGAAAGGACGAAGCTGGAGCTATAGGTCAACGTGCAAGAAGTACAACTTGCATGTGGCATGTGCAAAGGAGATGTTGGTGGAGAGTTGGCACGACATATATTATGGTGGGTTCAGGGATGGGGAGAATGGTGATTACAGTGGTGGTACGTATGGGCAAAGTTGGACACTGGAGACCAAAATTCCTAACTTGAAGGGAACATTACAGAGTTACCATCGTAGGGATAAAAAGCGTAAAGGGAAAATGAAGAAGTGTTGTCAGATTGCTGGTTTAGCTGTGCAGTTTGTGATATCAGCAGTTCTTGGTGATCCTACAACTCTAATTGCTGGTGTTGTTGGTGCTTTAATGTCGAAATAGTTTACTTACTTGTGTTTTAATCTTTCTACTTAAGAACGAGATCATGTTGTCTCTTCTCTAAATTACTTAGTTACTGAAAATCGTCGCACAAAATGCTCCAAAAAGAACGATAGATGCATATCAAACCTCTGAATTTCCAACTTCAGACCAATCGACAATGAGCAAATTGACCCATCATCACATAAGTTCATTTGGGTGGCACAAACTTTGCACATGAGACCAATGTTATTTGTGTGTGTGTGTGTATGTGTGCATGTATAGAGGAGATTACCTTGGGAAGAATTTAAGATCCACCAACACTCTTTTCTTTGTAACATTCACAAACAAAGCTTCTTGATCCTCTGTAAAAAGTTGTATTCCCAAAATTTCTGGCTTGCCTACACCTTGAAAGAACCAAAGTAAGAGTATTCAGCAAGCAAAACACCAAAAAGATCAGACCAATGATACAAAGTGCTAACTAATAAATGATTCTAAAAACAATAGATGTTGAGGGAAAAGGTGGAAGTACCATACTGAAATGCTTCAGACTTCAGAGTAACACTTGAGGCAGGAGATGTGGTACCAACAAAATAATTCTTTATGATCCTAAATTCCTGATGACGAAAAACTCTTGCAATTTTGTTCCCAGAAAAGGAAAAATGTAACTGACAGAACCCTTTTCAAAATAGATATCAGATTGTAATTGATCATTACAATCCATGTCCTTGAACATCTCCTAGAAGCAGATTTACTAGCACCGTTTCCACAAGAAACTGGATATACAAACGATGGGATGAAAAGAATCATTTACCCACACCCATAATTTACATCAGGTATTGTAACAACAGATTTGAATGGAATTTCGACTCTTTCTTTCACAAGGCATCGAGTTTCACCATTTTCGACAACCAAAATCTTGCCAGGTGGACACTCAACCATCATTTCTGTATTTTCGTCATTCCCTTGTTCTCGAGACATGCCAAAAACCTTTGATTTGCTCCCTCTTCTACTGAGCCCGGGTTCAAAACCAGACAAATGCATAACAGCTATAAAACCAACAAGGGTAAATGCCGTCTTTGCAGCTGCACAAATAATCTGTCTCAATCCTTTTAATGAGCTTTTGCGCTCTGATTGGTGGACAGTACCCTTTGCTTCACCGGTTGGAAGGTCAATTGTGCCCTCACTTTGAGGGATTTTGGGTGTTAAAGAGAAATGTGATAGGTAACCGTTGTCAGAGGCAAGGGAGGAAGAAGGGCGGCTTGGATAAGGAGGAAGAAGAAGATCATTGTTTTCCTTCTCTACTGTTGAGCTAGCAAAAGCAGTAGCTTCATGTATGACCTCCAAGTCCTCACCTTTGTACGCTTTCAGCTTCTGTAGCAACTTTTTGCGACTATAATCGATCTCGGCGAGGGATGCTTCCTTTTCATACCATTGCTGCTGTTGTAATGCCTGAAACAAGAAGAAAATTAGGATTTTTGGTAAGTGGCAAGGAGATTGAAACAACTCTAAAATAGCAACAGAATTACTGTTTTTAATGGTTTGATATTTGAAAACAAAAAATGGAAGTTTCTGTTTGTTCAGCCTAGGTGTTCACTGAACATGGTTACAGAATGTGTATAGGAGGTATTCTATAGTGCATTCGGTACTCACGGATAATATTGACATAGTTTACATTCATAAAGAAGTCCAATTTTGTATTTTCTGGGTTTTCCACCAACAGGATTCCCCAAAGTCTTGGCTTTCTCTATATGTGGTTGAATCTATGTTTCTTTTAATGAAGTTGTAAACAAAATCCTTGGTGCTGAGAGTTTCGTATGTATGTTGCCTAATCCACATACAAGAAACTCCTCATTGCATTGCCTGGAAATGATTTAGAAAACCTTACCTTCAAGTGTAACCCGACCCCAGGAAATCCACAATCATTGAAGCATCTGATTTTACTCTGGACACTAAGGTTTCCCATTTGTAATTGTTCGATATTCCCCTAAACTACAAGATTACAACAAAATCCACCTTGAGTCCCCATCCTTTTGCTTTAGTTATGTTATGAACTTATGAAGGTACTCAAAGAAGACATAACAGGATGAAAAGCCTCGCCAACTACATTAACTTCATGACAATAACTGGGCAAATAGAACTAAATTGCATCAAAATTGGCAACACAATCCGAAACATTTTGTCCAGTGAAAAAGTTACAAGGTTTGACGTCACAAATCAAAGAAATTAAGCTCTTCGTTCCTTCCGAAAAGAGAGGAATACAAAATTAGGGTTTCAATGAAATCTGCTTCAAATTCAATCGAAAGAAAACACAAACACACCTGCAAAGAAGAAAGTTGAGCCTCGAGAGCCTCGAGGGAATCACGAATGTTCAAAAGGCTCTCGGTTTCTTCTTCAGTTTCGTCTTTATAGTCTGCTCCTTCCTCCTGATTTGTGGCATCGTTAGTAGTAATCGATGATGCATTGTGAATGCAATTGGTGATCTTGGATCGGAGCTCCGACGCTCGAGCAAGTACCAAAACGATACCTTCTTCATCCATCTATCTAGTTGAATAGGGTTTTTGCACAAAGAGGGACAAAATTAGGGCTTTGATTCTGGATTTCTAATATTTCTGTAACACACTCTTTTTGTTGCTACCTAAAACTAAAAATAAAACATTTTGTTGTAAGATAAGTTTGTCGTCGTCTAAATGATATGACGATAAACATAGAGATAGAGATAGAGATAAATATATCAGAGTTAGATTAGAACTAAAATATCTCGTGGTTATCAACTTGTATCTCATCCCTATTTAAAGGGCTTTTGATTAATGAGAATTACAGATTCATTTTCTCCGTATATTGTTGTTCTATTATGTTTTTCCTTTAACACGTTATCAGCACGTAAGCTCAGATATATCCGGTTTCCGCTGTTGGACAACTCGCATCCTCCTACCAAATACAAATACACATTCTTCAACTCTTTATACATATGAACAATTAAATAATTGTGCTAATGATGTGGATGAATTTGTTTTAATGATTTATTTTGTTTTTTTGGATTTTGTCACATTAGTTTCGCTATTTTTTTATTTATTTAAAAGGAAAATACACATTTTTTTTTGTGTTTTAACCTTTCATGTGAATTTGGAATCGTATTTTATATATTTTAAACAATTAATTACTGACTCAATTTTTGTTATAGTTATTAATTTAGGTATTCTTAAATAAGTTTACAATATTGCATATATTTAGTTAGTTAACTTAATCATGTTATTATTATTTACTTATTTAAATAAATTAATTTGTTACAACTCATTATTATAACGATTAATATGTTAGTAATCTTCGATGTTGCAATTTTCAATTTCAAATCAATCTTATAGTTGAAATTAATATTTGTAGATTTAGTTCTGAACCCTAAAAAAAAAGTTATTATTGGATTTGTTAGAATTATCTCTTATCTAATTTTTTTCTTGGACTTATCAACATTTAATTTTGTTATTTGTTTAATTTGCATTTGAACCTAAAATTTGTCATTATCTATCGGATCATTATTATTTTAATTGTTTTATATATTATTCTATTTTATCCTATTGTTATTGATAATGTACATTGAAGTGGACAACTTAATTTGTATTTATTTATCTAAATCAATTGTTTTAATTTGGTATTAAAATGTTTAGTAATTCTTTTATAGATTTTTATGCCTTATCCACATAATATTCAAATGTTTATCTTGTTTATGAGTTCCTATTCATTAATCTCAATCTTATAAATTATATTTAGAATTTACACTTTCAACCCCCCCCCCCCCCCCTAACTTTTGTTATTTTGCTAAAAGCTCCAAAAATAACATTAAAATGTTAAAAAAAAATTTATCCAAATACTTATCTTGATTATGGGTTCCTACTCATTATTTTTAAACTATATAATTAATCTTTGGAAGTTACACTTCCAACCCCATATATTTTGGTTTTTACCAAAAGCTCCAAAAATACTATTAAGGTATTAAAATATTAAAATTGGCTTCTATGCCAAACTTGTAGGGATTTAAGAAATCCATGTGATTCCCCTACTACCTGGAAATCCAATAGATTGAGTGATTTATTTTTAGCAAATTAAAATATTGATGAAGTATTATCAATAAAATTAAAGCATACAAAATCCAATATTGTTATGATAATGAAATTTCATAACCATAATCCATTTTCTTATCAAAAAGAAAATATATATTATTCTTTATATATATAAATGGTTGAAACAACTCATCCAAAAATCAACGTCGTAAACTCAAAAAAAATCTGAATGAGTATATAAACCTCCTTTTGAAAAGGTACAAGAAAATACCTAAAATCCAACTCCCTATTGACTCTAAAACCAACCTCTTGAAAAGATACAAACAAATACCTTCATGTTTTGAGACGACATATAAATCATAAATTTCATAGGAATACCTTTACTAGAAACCCTCAAAGAAACGTGGGATGTCCCGAAAGGGATAATCGGGAGTACTCATGAATATGTACTTACAGAACTAATCGTACATTGGAATGAAACCCACTTACTCGATTACAAAAAAGGTAACTGATGTCAACAAATAAATATATCCAAAACGCATCTCAATCTCTGTGGCAAGGAACTCACAGAAGATGACATGATTTTTAACATTATTTCCACCTTTCATATATAAGTAAATATAAATATAAGTTGGAATGCAACCTTTAGACAAACTCATCAACATAATGAAAGTGGTTGAGAGACATAACAATGTTCTTTCGAATAACACCACATATGTCAGGATAAAGAAAATTCCCGATATCGATAGTGAAAGTGTTAGAGGTGGAAACAACTCCAAAGGATTTTGAGTTAAAAACAATTTCACACATGTGACATTTCTGCACCATGTGGACGAGACCCTATAAAGGGTCAGGGTATTGGTAAGAGTCAGGAATGATTTTTCAACACCTGGAGTAGGATACAACTACTACCCAGGTGATAATGGACAATCAAATAAGATATGCACTAAAAAGTGTTTCTATCAAAAAGGGAACACGTTGAAAATGAAATATAACATATTTGTTTTAATATTTAATATTGATTATGCATACGTTTCTTTGAAATTAATTTTAAATACCAAAATTAATTTCTTTACTAAAGTAAAATCGAATATGTAACCATTATAGATGTAAAGAAATACATCAAAACAAATACAAAAAAATTCAATATTCTCCGTTCCGCTTAGGAATGTATCGAGGAGAATTGATTTTTTTGACCTATCACACAATCAGGAAAAAAAGATAGACTAATACTTGTTTTATAATACATCCAACCAAATTACTTAGACGATGGACTGTCACTTTCTTGGTGGAACAACTTTAATAGGAACCTTGTTAAGATATTTGTATCAAATGGAAATGAAAATGAGCATATATACATAAATTCCAATGCTTTCCTAACTCTCAAGATTAAAGTATGAATCTAAGAGAAAACTAGACTGAAGGATAAGTCTATGTATTGCAAAGAAGCTGGTGCGTTGTACTCTTTCCTTCGTCATATTTTTATTTTTTCCCACTGGGTTTTATTTTGGCGAAAGGTTTTAACGAGGCAACAACTGTGCACCACCACTCCTTTAACTCGGCACAAGGGGGAGTGTTGTAGGATAAGTGTGCCATCGTCTAAAGGATATGACGATAGAGATAAAGATAGAGATAGAGATAGAGATAAATATATCAGAGTTAGATTAGAACTAAAATATCTCGTGGTTATTTACTTGTATCTCATCCCTATTTAAAGGGCTTTTGATTAATGAGAATTACAGATTCATTCTCTCCGTATATTGTTGTTCTATTATGTTTTTCCTTTAACACATCTATCTTTTTTATTTTAAATTATGTTAATAAAATGTATTTTTTTCCATTAAAATTTAAATTTAAATTTATCTACTGGCAAGCAGGATTTGCGCAACCATTCATGCTTCGAACGAGTATCAATAATCTGGACACATAGGTGGTGTAGCGAAACGCACAACACCACATTGTTAGCTTGCCTCGGTCCGCAACACCAAGTCCCAAGCACATTTTGTCGCTGCTAGCAAAGCTTGGCAGCTCGACATGCTTCGAACGATGATCAGTAGACGGGGTGACCTCAATAACGTTGCAAAACATACAACACCAGATACATTGGCTTGATTCATCGGTCAGGGTGTGTAAATGCAAACTGACTTGGATAGGATATCCACGGTTACAAAAAATAAGTGTATCCACTTTGAAATCTTTAAAGAAGAAACGTTATAAGTGCGGAACATCTGAAAGTGAAATATATTATCAGATAACGTTCTTAGATATCTTCAATCATATTCCATGCACTTAAATTCATTTAGGGAGTTATTTACTTAGGCATTACTCATTAGTGTAGCATTGTCACTCCACTCACACTTTTTACATTAATATTTAGGGGTTGTTTGACAATTGTTGAATGATTTGATGTAGAATGATTAATATACTCTTATAATATAGTGCAAAATGAAATACGGTTGTGTTTTAATTATTCAGAATGAAATTAAGGCTCTAAATGGTTAAGGGAGGGTCATGATACAAAATCATTTAGAAGATTTTGGAATCATTAAGAGACAGACCTTTTTTCTGTCAAACAAGATTTATCTCTTAGCGATTCAGATGTTGTCTCTTAATGGAACCAGTAAGAGGTAAACAAACAACCCCTTATACATTATTTCTATTTATACATTATTTATACAATTTTTTGTTTACTTTAATAAATGTAATTTATATTTTCTAATTATTAATAAAACAGATAATAATAAAATAATATAAATATATTTAGGGTAACAATCAACACTTCCACTTAACTTATTGACTAAGATTTTAGTTCGTTAAAACGACATCGTATGCAACATTTTATTCGGTAAGTGTTTGTCGGGTGAGAGTCTTCACTCACTTACCGAGTAAGACTTTCGATCCTTGTCCTCGCTCTTACCAGGTAAGATTTTCAATCCTTGTCATGTTCATCCGATCTAATCCAATTATCCATGGGATTAAATTAGGTCGGATGTCAATTGAATTGGATCAGATCAGATCCACCTAAATTATGTGGATTTCAACCGTGAACACTCTTAATTGTACATGTATCAAACACACCCTTAAAGCTCTGCTACAATATATGAAAAATGAAAGATGTTGCAACTAATCACATTATGGAGTGGTATTTACTATTTAATCAAAGTGCATTAAGAGCTTCTCCAATGCATTGGCTCTTTAACTGTTATGGGAAGCCAAATATGAAAAGAGAAAAAAATTATTCTAATAGATTCTCTATATTAATTTTCATTATCTCCCCACATGCATGATAGGAGCTCCTTATAAATATTCTATATAATTTTATTATATATATACATGGGGTGAGAACTAAAAAATAAGGTTAAGAACTGTAAGAACCGATCTTAGTCGTAATTTGGTTTTGATCCTACTGTTTTAATTAAAGGTTGGTTCACCACATAAAAAGGGCATAATCACCATTTTGGTAACAGAGATTCACCAGATGAAACACATGTTATTTCACCCTATGAAATAAAAGCAAAATTTTCATTAATATGATATTTCACCTCATGAATTCCAAACATAATGTTCATATATATGTTATTTCACTGCATGAAATCAAACACAATTTTCATTAGTAATTTATTTCCCTTTATGAAATCAAACACAATTTTCGTCTATATGTTATTTCATCTCATGAAATCAAACCTTAGTGATAAATTGTTGAAATTGATGATCCAACACAAATAATTGGGTACTTGAAACCTGATCGGATTCCTAATGCTAATGTTGCCGACGGTTCATCAATAATTTTTTTTGTGAAATTGAACAACAAATTTGAAACCCTTTTGTTTTCTGAAGAAGAAAAAAAACACATATTGAAAAACAGAGCAGTGTTTCCGTCCAAGAACATGAAATCATCGATGAATCTGAGCTCATGAAGGATCTTGAAGATGATAATGAATCTGATTCGGATTTTGGTGTTTGGGACAAAGAGAATGTTCGACTCGTGAGCGACCTGGTTGCTGATCATAAGCTGGTACAAAGTTTTGCCTCTACCCCTTTGTTAGAGATTGACATCTCGTCTTTCTGGCCACCAGATTTGGATTCCGACATGCTTTTCAACCCTAATATGTTAAAGCTCAAGAAGTAGAGAGAAGAAACAGGGTTTTACAGAACATTGTAGACGATTTAGATCTGAACCGCCGTTAAAATCGATCAAATTAGAAGAAATCGATAGTCCCCTTTCAAATTTCGAGAAAATCTGTCCATCAGGAGGAAGATGAATGCCATCGTTTTTAATTCTTGTTGATCATATGGGGTGAAGATGAGGATGGTATGAGTTGTGGATTTGATGGAACAGGTTGAGACTTTATAGGGATTTGATGGTTTTGAGATCTCAAATTACAACTTTGCGCTTGAACTTCCAAAACTTTCACTAATATTACAAAAAATGTCACCTTTTTGATAACCTTTGAATAAAACCCTTGAATGACCTTTTTACAATACTCAACTTTTTTACGGTTCTCATTTTATTACCGTCCTACATACATTTGTTTATTTTGTTTTAATCAAAAATTAAAAAATATATATTTATTAAAATATTATTATGCAAATTAATTATGCAATTTATGATTGATCTCTTGTAATCGAAATTTACATATGCAAGAGAAACATAAACAACTTCGAAATCATTCTGCATCTCCAGACCCACCAACAATCTCAAAACGCTTACACAAGTTCCGAGAGAATTAGATAGCGAAAACCGAAGTTATGTGGGACCCACTCGATTTTCTTCGAAGATTTGGCCGTTCGAATCAATTTGAAGCTCCTCATGTAAAACTCGGGGACAGAATGTTCGATCATGTCCATCAACCCGTTCGTGCACAAACTTGAATCTTTCGCGTACAATTCCACAAGTTTGGGGAGAAATAGTTTTTGCCCGTTCGGTATTCTAAAGTTGGTATGAATGTACTCTTCTTTCGCCACTTCAAGCTCCTGGAAAATGCTCTTTGGCGTGTAGATTCGCACCTGAAATAACAATAAAACATGAAGAGAACAAGATACCAAAAGTACAACAAATGTGGTTTACGCACATGTGTTTTAGATATAGTACTTAATAAGACTTTAAGTTTATAGGACCAAAAATTGTCTCAGAAGACGTTATAACAAGTTGTTAGAATGAAGTTAGACAATCTATCAAGTTCTATCAACAAAGTTGGACTACATAATATGAGACAAAAGTAAATCGTCTTATTAACCTTTTTACAAACACTTTTGGAAAGTGTCCTATTCATATGACACAAAAAGTAAACCGTCTTATTAATCTTTTGAGTTTTTATATGACACTTTTGAAAAATGTCATATATATAGATATAGATATATATATATATACAGAGAGAGAGAGGTTGGTTCAAGGAAAAACCTCAAAAAAAAAAATGGAAAACTAAAAAACACCCTGGTAGCCTTGATTTGGACGTTATGCACTTGTGCATACAAGTAAATTAAGTTGTTTTTTGGTTTTTATGCGCGTGTGCATGTTACAAATTACTTGTATGCACAAGTACATACCGTCCAGATGAAGGGCTGGCTACCAGGGTGTTCCTCAGTTTTCCGTTTATTTGAGGTTTTCCCCTGAACCCGACCCTATATATAAAGAGAGAGGAGAGAGGTAGGTTATTATGCAACCCATTTACATGGTGCAATCCATGCAACCCCTCTATCCACCACTCATTTTATTTTCAGCTTTCTTTTAATTACAAAAGTGAATAAAATGAGTAATTACAAAAGTGAAAATAAAATGAGTGGTGGATAGAGGGGTTGCATTTGAACGCCTCTCTCTCTTTATCTCTCTCTCTCTCTATATATATATATATATTTCAAAAGTGAATAAGACGATTTGCTTTGTGTCCCATTAGGTTGTCCAACTTTGTCGATAGAACTTGTTAGGTGACCTACCTTTGTCAAAACAAATTATTGTAACGTCTTTAGGTAGCACAAACAATTCTTGGTGTTATAACCTTAAAAAGTCTAATCAAGTACTCTGTTAGGTAAATGAAGAAACCGAGATACCGATGATTGAACAAGAATTCAAGAATCAATCTTGTGTACCATGGGATCCGAATGGCTTCCAGACGAAAGTGCAAAGTATAAGAGAGGCTGCAGATCATCGATGGCATAGTCTTTTCGTGCATCTCTGGATTTACACATACGCTTCGGAAATAGCAAAGATTGGAGCCACTACAAGCAGAAAAGTGTAGTTAGCTTCATTGAGAACCATACGAAAACTTCGATCTCCGATGATGAATGAAGCTTACTTGTCCTGGCCGAGGCAGCCTGCATCCCAGTATCGTTCTTTGAATATCACTGACGCTGATGATATGACCGCCTATGTTATAAGAAGCCTGAAACATGTACAAAATAAGTTGTAGATTATCACACGTTCGACTAGTTTCTTTTTGGTAGCCGTTAGTGTCAGGCCAACTTGTGCACACCTCAACTAATACCATGGGGTCCTGAAAATTAACGGCCAGAAAAATCCCTAGTGGGCCCTGAAAATTACTATCGGGAAAATCCCTAGTAGCCTAGAAGATAACACCCAAGAAAATCCCTAGTGGGCCCTGAAGAAAACAGTCAGAAAAATCCCTAGCAGACCCCGAAGATAACAGTCAGGAAAATCCCTAGTAATCCTGAAAATAACAGCCAGCAAAATCCCTGTGGCCCTGAGGAGACTCTGAATTGACCACCTATGGGAGGCATCCCGAGGCCTAGCCTTTATTTACGAGTTTAGCTGGCCCTTGCAAGATTACGTTCGACTAGTTTCTACAGGCATATCTAGGTTTACCTTCAGGATTAAAGAGATCCGCTTCAAGGCACCGTGTGGAGTTCCATAAACCAAGAATGCCTGTAACACGAGCGTTAAAACGAATCAAGTTTCTCGAATCACATAACAATCCAAACGGAAATTTCAACGAATTTCGTGGTTTTTACATGCATCACGAGCGCATTATGAACATTGATCCAGAAAGCGAGTTTTTCCTCGGTCTTCAAGTTTCTAGGATCGACCTGTTCCAACTGAGAAACTAGAGACCTGCAAAAAGATCGCATTTTTCGCAAGATTAGGCATGAAAACAGAGATGGGTTCCGATTAAAAACTCAAAGGGTATCTAACACTCGCCTAAAGATCCATTCTTTATGTTCAACGTTACTCGATCTCTTAGAACTCATGCAAATACCGTGCACCTCAACCACACCGTAGCAAGATTCACTAAACTCCACTGATGCTTCAGAATCATTATGTACCCATGTTGTTTTGCCTTCGCATTGTGGGCTCCACATAACAAACTGGTCTCGTGGTGAAGAATCACTAGGCGACGAAAGGCAGCCATGATCGAATGAGGGTGGATCGGCAAGTTGACGGTATATGGCGGAGATGCACTTAACCATCTCCTCGGAAAGCCGATTTGGAGACATACCAATATCATGACGCTTGGATTCATCCGTAGCAAGCTGGTAAAACAACAATAAATTGATACCATAATTCAAGTTGTAGAGGTGGATAATGGATTCAAACGATAACCATAAATATTTTGAGAACCGAAGAATAACCCTGAATAATGATAAAATTATTCATGATGAATATCTCGATAGATAATTATCACGAAAATTACTACATGATAATTCAGTGTCATTCACTCGTGGCTGTGTGGCAGTTGTTGAATGGTTTGATGCAGAATGATTAAGGGGTCAGAACGATTAAGAGGTTCTTATGATATAGTGCAAAATGAAATATGGTTGTTTTGTAATTGTTCATGATGAAATTATGGCGCTGAATGGCTAAGGGAGGCCCAAGATACAAAACCATTCAGAGGCTTTTAGAACCATTAAGAGACTGACATTTTTTTTTGCCAAACAAGATTTACCTCTAAACGATTTAGAGGTTGCCTCTTAATGGAACCATTAAGAGGTAAACAAACATCCCCTGAGAAAATAACTGGTTCCTGGTTCTCAAAGTATTTAGAGTTCTTATTTGAATCAGCGATCTGAGCTTTAAAGATCAATTATTTGCTCAAGTTACCTCCAACATTGCTAATGGCAATGAATGGTATGAATCAAGAGCTTCATGAACAGTTTTTTCAGGAGGATTTGTTCTTAAAGAAAGCGAAGAATGGCTTCTATGAACATAAGATTCTTCATTTGGTTCCTTTGAGGCTGGGATCGCATATTCTTGGAAAGCTTTACGATACAGTGACAATAGATACTTCTCCAAATGCTTAACTTCGAATTCTAGTATCGATATCTCTTTGATCAGATCTTGAGCAGGCTGATTAGCAGGCAAAAAACGACTTTTAAAACAACGAAAAACTTGAATAACATATGGGAATTGTGAGTTTTTTTTACCTTTGGAAGTGAATCTTTATCGATGGGATCATGTAAATGAGGTTGATTCACCGATGTTTTCTCCAATTCTCTGTGTGTTATGAACTGATCCTTGAGTTCCCTTTGAAGTTGTAGAATCTGCAAAAAGGTTGCGAATGGATGATGATTTTGAACATGAAATAGTTTTGATAAAAATCTTAATCTTTTTTTTAAACCTCTTTCTTTAGTGAATCTTGAGTGCTTTCGAATTGGATTCTTTCGTGTTCTTCGCAATTCATTACCTGTTCCATTGACTATTGAACAAGTTAATGGTGAAATCTAGATTCACATGGATTGCAAGACTAAAAAAATCAAGAAATCCCACCATTTTCAGATTCAAATCTTCATTAATCTTTTGCTCACTGTCAATTTAAAGACCAAAATTGGATTCAATTGGATGTGGGCATTTGACTATAATTTCATAAATGCATAAAAAATAAACAAAAGATTTCAATTATAAACAGAAAACACGATCTTTTTGAAATTGCTAAAATTCCCATTTTGAAAGAAAGTCAGTGAGTAATATCATCAAACAGTTTGCGTGCACAATAAAATACGAGTGAAGAACACCTCTTACAGCACTTGTGCCTTGAACCAAATGATTCCATGCTTGCTTCAAAAACAAATAGGAGTATTAGAGATGTACCCACTTCAATAAAACATCATTACTTCAAAAAAAAAAAAATACCACTTAATCTTGAAATCACAACTGCAAGATTAAAATGAACACAAAGTTGAAGTTCATTAAGAACAGAGGAAATGCTATGAAACAGAGTAAACCCTCAAACCCTCATTAATTCCCAAAATTTTAGACCAAATTCTGATTTATTTCCTTACGAAACGAAATGGGGTTTCTCTAAAATCACTAATCATTCAAACCCTAAAATTATTGATTGGGATTTTCATTATCCCCTGTAACAATGGCAGCCCATGTGTGTCATATACCTCCATTTTCCATTTTTGAAGTTTTTTTAGAATCGAATAAAATCTAAATATTTTATTTTTACCAGTGAGGTCTCCGAAAGTGACGCGACCTTTGTGTATGCGCCTTTTGCAAAGTGTTGGCTTTTATTTTTTTGCATCAAAAGGAGTAATTTTTTTTTTTTGAAAAACAAAAGGAGTAATTTTAATTCCAAGAAATTGACATATTGATGGAGAAATTCAATATCGTAGTGTTTGGTATTCAATGCTTGAAATTATATTTTACCTAAACGTTAAACCCTAAACCCGATTGTAAAAAATGGTGACGATGTTACAAAACAAACCTGATTGGTCTTTTCATTGAAATAAAAGATGGTTGCGTAATCTCGATCGACTGTAAATCAAACATATATTTTTTTGAGTTGTCTTTTGATTTGATGTAATTACTTGTGTTGTCTTTTCCTTTACTGTTGTTTATTTTCAAACAAAAAAGATACACAGACGTTGTTACTACGGTCTATATCAAACAAAAACTTCACGTTTAACTTTCCAGTGTCAAAGAGTTCCCATTTAACTTCAAAATTGGAAAAATGCAATCTTTTTACGTAAAAATGAATCTATTTGTACTATATTATAAAGCAGAGATAAAAAAACTCTTAAATACAAATTATTAGGCACAAGGTACAATTATTTTATGCAAGATTTTAAAAATCTCTTAATTTACAAGTATAAAAGCACAAGATACATGTTACTACTGCAGGCTTCTAACACCCACCAATTTGGTATGTGCAGGGTCTTCCTTTTATGCAGACATTTCCATGTATCACTATTAATTAATATATTATATTACTATAAATTTGTTTTAATTATATTATTAAATATGTAATTGGTTATTTTTTCTAGATTTCATTAAAATATACATCTATACTACATTATAAAGCAGAGATAAAAAAATACAAATTATTAGGCACAAGGTACCATCATTTTATGTAATATTTTAAAAATCTCTTAATTTACAAGTATCAAAGCACAAGATAGATATTACTACTGCAGGTTTTTAACACCCACCAATTTGGTATATGCAGGGTCTTCCTTTCATGCTGACCTTTCCATGTATCACTATTAATTAATATATTATATTACTATAAATTTGTTTTAATTATATTATTAAATATGTAATTGGTTATTTTTTCTAGATTTCATTAAAATGTACAAGATAATCATTGAATTATAACAAAATACTTAATTTTTTTATATAAAAAACATTATATTATTAAGCTTAAATTAAACAAATTTATAAAAAAGACATTATCATTTTCTCAAAACCATCCAAAATCGTACTGTAATCGACAAAAAACAAAAAATAAAATGAAACATTAAAATTGTGATGTATCTCGCTGCATTGCGCGAGTACACTTCTAGTATTTACATTAATCAGACAAAACGACATTATAACATTGAGGGATATGTTAAGATTTGGTGGAATCCCGCATTTGATTTAATGGAAAGTATGGAATTGAAATCCAAACATGGGATTTAGAAATACCACGAAAGGTAGTTGTTATTTTACGAGATTTCATTATATTTTTTTGTAATAATGTTTTAAAATATATTAAAAATATGTGTTTTGTAATAATAAAAAAAGTAATTTAATTATTTTAATATTTTTAATCATTTTTGTTTATAAATTATTTCTAAAAAAAAGATATTTAATTTCGTTTTAAATCCTACAAACCAAACACACAAAAATTACAAATCCTCTCAATTTCAAATATTTCCATAAAATCCAAATCCCAGAAAAACATTCTATCAAACCAAACAAACCATAAACGAATATATCCTAATGTAATTATCTTGAAAATCAACATGTTGACCTTTTCTTTTGGTACCATCAATTGAAACAAATTGATCTTTGCTAGAGAATCAATATGATGTTAAAAATGTAGATTAATGGAACTCAAAAGGAGCCTCAAAAGGGGTGAAAGTTGAAGGTCAAATGCAAAGCAAAAAGAATTGGTTGAAAAGAAGTTGACTGTTGAGAGGGGTAGTCTACACTTTTGTTCTAATTCCAACTTAAAGCTCTCCACTAGGTTTAGAGGAGATGTTGGTGCACCAAGGTCCCATTTTTCTGGGTTGGAAAACACAAACAAAAAATGCTTTCTAAACCTTTTTATATCACCCCCCAAGAAAATAAAGTTAACGCGAAAGAGACCCCGATAGCATCCAAGACTTTTCGGTTTCGTAAAAACAACAGAAAAGAAGTCTTTATTCTTTTTACATCTTGCAAAGACGTTTTTGTAACTTGGATCCGTAACGTTTTTGGTTCTAAGGTAGAAAATGGTGTCTTCTTTTTTTTTTTTACTATTTGGTGAGATATTAACTTGTAGAAAGTGATTATTTTATCTTTGTTTTATGAAAAATTGTAAGAATTTTTAGCTTTGAATGTTTCTATAAAGGTTGAATTACAACGTAAAAGTTATAATTCATTAAGGGAGTGGCGGACTTACGAATGTTTTTAATTGTTACCTAAGGGAATTACAACTTTTAATTGTTATCTTTGAATGTTTCTAAGGGAAATCGTTATTTCTTAAAAGAAAACTTTTTGTTTTATGAAAAACTTTTAATGTGCGCATTATGTGTAAGATTAAGGGAAATAGTTATTTCTTAAAAACTTTGGCCGTAGTTTATTTATGTCTTGATTGGCTAATCCAATCGGGAAAACGTGTTGACGTGCACATGTTTTCATTATCTTATATTCTTATTTAGAATCTTTCTCAAAAGTTGGAAATGTATGAATTGTCCCATCTTTTGTTAAACCGAACAGTCTTTTTTTTTTCAAAAGTGAAAAGATGTGTGAGTAATATTCGTTTTGATAAACTGGAAACAGTACAAACGTTTTTATCTTTTTCATAATACCAAATAGTGAGAAGTCTTGAACTCATTTCTTAAAAAAAATATATAAAATCAAAGTTTGTTCTCCAAAACTTATAGGAAACCATGTTTGAGCAAATCTTCATGTTTTTATATATTTGTTGTTATATTTCCATATTTTTGCAATTGAATAACTTGGTTAAACAGATCACATTAGATCATTTTAATACGTTGGATTGCTCCGCATGTGTCTGTTGAGTTGTATGATTGGAATTATCCATAAAAACAAATATATTAACATAAAATAATTGGTGACATTATATTTACCCTCATGAAGTTGTCTAACAAGTGGTATTATAGCGATGCTATAGTATTTTGATTTGAGTTTTAAAAAAAATGTAGGCACTCCCTCACATTTCACAAGAAGTGTATCCTCCAGATATGAAAGACATGACGCATGACAAGTTGTCTTTGATTGGTGGCAGCTCTAAATGAAACGTCGACAGTAAAAGTTACATTAATGCGAAAATTTTAAAATGTTGAGCATGTTAGAACATCTCATCCGCAACAGCTTCTCCAAAATGGAGAAAAATTAGAATTTTGGAGTTTTTTTCCTTGCTCCAACAACTTATTTAAAGGAGAAAGCAATTTTCTCCAAATTAGGGGGAAAATTCAAAAACTTTACTTTTTTATTACAACGTAGACATTTACAGCCAATTAATGAAATTAATGGAATAAAAGAGAGAAATAACTTTTGTTATATCTATACTATATTATAAAGCAGACATAAAAAACTCTTAAAAACAAGTCTTAAAGCTTAATGTACCGCTATTTAATGCTAATTACTTAAAAAACAACCATTAAAGCTGTATGTACTACATTTAATGTTATTTATTAATTTTCAATCATTATCTCTAACCATTTTAACTCCCCTAAAATCATTTCCCACTTTAACTATCCTAAAATAACTCTCAGCATAATTAAATATAGAATAAAAATCAAATTTTAAATATAAAAATATAAAATATAATTAAAAAATCTAACATAATATTTTATAAAAAAAATTATATTATTAAACCAAAATAAATTACATTATATTATTAAGCCTAAATTAAACAAATTTATATAAAAAAATCATTATCACTCTCTCACAACCATCCAAAATCATAATGTAAATCAACAAAATCGTAATGTAAATCATAATGTAAATAAAATGAAACATTAAAATCGTAATGTATCTAGCGACATTGCGCGAGTACACTTCTAGTTATTGAATAATTTAAAAATATAATAATCCTTGAAATCTCCAAAATTAAGAATATATTGCGACTCGATTCAATTTTTTTTAAAGATTTTGACTTTTTCTATATTTTAGAGATTATAAATTAACACTTAGAAATGCACTTAGCACTCTAAAATTTAACTTGTCAAGTGTTAGTCAATTATATGAAAATAATATTCTTATCATGTTTGAAAAAAAAATACATTGCACAATAATTAAAGACAATGTAACACCCTCAAAACTGGAAATAACAACTAATTTAAAATTTTCTAAATACATTAATAATTGATTCATCTGCAATCACAATCTAAGATTTAACCTCAATACACACATTCATTCTATACATAAAGTCTATAATACGGACGGGTGCTACTAAAACCCAATAGAAATCACTATCTCCAAACTGCGGAAAACTTCACCAAATACTTACACTCGTGAAAAACTATGCACATCTCTTCATAGAATTGCTAGAACCAACCCCCATCTGGAACCTGATGCACATGCCGACAAATAAAAATGTTAGGCTTAACGCCTAGTGAGCTCAAAAGTTTTCGACATATATAAATTAATCGTTTAAAGAGAAATAATGCGGTTAAAATCATAATCTTTCAATTTGTTATGTCTTACATATGAAAACGACTCATTTTCCCATCATATGTGTAAGACCCCGTTTTAAAAATGAGTAATTTATTCTTACCCGAATTGAACCGTAATTAAAAATAGCAACCAAAGATAGTTTAGGGGTTAAAACCGTCATTTAACCAAACTTATATTAATTATATATATATATATATATATATGGAAAAAAAAGGAGTAGATTACATCAGTCTTCTTCAAAATCGCCATAGCTTTCTTTCTCTCTCTCTCTAAAATTTATCTTCTCTCTAAAACAACTTGCAAATCGTTGAAGAAATCACGGTAACAATTACATATTCGGAATCTACGCTTCGAGCCCTTCTTAAAGGTATAAATTTCTTCTTAAGTTATTTAAGTTGGTAAGTTAGGGTAGTTGAAGTTGGTTGGTAGATTATGATTATATATTGTAAAGTTATAATCATAAACATGTATAGGAATGTTTGTTTTTGTCAAAATTACAAACGGGTAAAGTTTAGAATTAAAACTGTGATATTTGTATCTAGATGTTTAACCGCACACCAAGTGACCTGTTTAATGTCTACGTGAACAAAATCCGTGCTTAAGATTATTATATAACCATTGAGTTTTAGGTTATGCGATTATTAATAATTGATGGTTTAAATAGGCAATCGAAAGGGTTAAAGTTCGTAGTCGGTCTCGATTAATCACGTGTTGCATCTCAATCCAATCAAGGTATGGATTTCATTTCTTTTGAATCGTGGGCAACTATTTGTTGTAGTTGACCCTTCCTAAAGGTGGTTCATCACCTTGTGATTGATCAATCGAACGTGATCAACAAATGTGGAATTATACACACACACATACACATTGATTTGGTTTATTGAATCAATTGTTTGAACATTTTGATGTTTTATTAAAATGTGTCTCGTATGAGATTGTTTATGAAAAATGTGAAGTATATAGATTATAATTTCTGTGATCGCCATTTGGGTAAGTGGCATATGTTTAGTTTTCATTGATTTTAGAAGAACCCAATAAATGGGCACATTATTTGGGATGCCTTCTATGGCGGCTTTGTTGTCATAGCGTCCTGCAGATGACGGTCCACCAGAGTTAAGCCTATGTGGCTTACGTGAACCCACTCTGGGAGGACTTGGCTGACTTTGTTGGCTCCAGGGCGGATGAATCGATTCTAGATTTTACCCACAGAGTATGTGACCGTGGTTAAATTCACGGGGGATCCGTTGTGTGTGCCCGCATGCCGACCCAGTTCGTGTGGTTTGGCCACCCACGAACACAACGACAGGAATTGACGGACGTTATTTATATTACGTTTTGAAATTAAAGTGTGAACTGTTCTTGAAATTATTGTCTTTGAAAATTACTGAACATCTCTTTTGTTATGAACTTGAGTTTAAAGAACTTTCATCAAATGAATTTTTAAGTCTTCTGCTTCGTTATTGATGTTTTCATTATTATTTACGAATTTATATTATAATCCATTCACTGAGCCCTGTGCTCAGCCGTGTTTTTTTGTTTTCTGACACGGCAGGTACGAAGTGACGTTTACGGGGACGGGACTTGAGATCGAGCGTGAAATTTTGGAGTTCTTAGAATCACATTATTATATAAACGTTCTAAGTTTATAAACACTTTTTGAAGTGTAAGATTTTGGATTGTAATATATGTTTGGAGTTTATTAGTAGCTCTGATTTAGTTGTGTAATTATGTTAAGTCCCGTATGTGACATCACCCGTTCCAGACCACGGGGACGGGGGATGTTACAATATGCATTTTAGACAAAGAACACCAATTTACTTTTTCCAAATCAAACTACTTCAAGGATGAAGAAACCAACATAAACCGCCCATTCATAAACCAGGTTTAACACAAAACTCACTCGAAACGTGAATAGAGATTGAACTCTTCATTTATGACAATACGGTTAAAACTTTATATCCCGAAACACCCAAAACACGGGTGAGGCATAATACTCAACCCATAAATCAAGGATAAAATCCAAATATACACAACGCCACAGAAAACTTGGGATAATAAAACTCAACACCCAAAAACAACACCTTTCGGTGACGGGGGATACCCGAATTCCATCGAAAGTGGCGGGCACACAAAATTAAGCCACTTATCAATGTTCTCGAGCTTCACATAAGACCATGGTTCCCCGTATACGGCTCCTCTGAGCTACCACCGCAAGACACCACTGATCCTAGTGTCTACTCGACCTCTAATGAGTGTCACAACCAAAGCCACAAGTCCCCGTATCCGGCTCATCTGAGCTACCACCGCAAGACTTAGCTCCGTATACGGCTCTGCAGAGCACCACCGCAAGCTTACATAATCAACCACATGACTTGGGGACCACTCACTAGAATTCAAACGCGGACACTAAATTCCACGATGAATAACCAGACTGGAAGACAATCGGGCATCGAGTTCAACCACCCACGATCTCTACCTCGAGCCCTTCAATAAAGGTTACGCGGTTATCGAGTTCAACCACCCACGATCTGTACCTCGAGCTCCCGCTAGCCATAAATAATGTCCAGTCCCAAAACGGGGATAAAGTCCCCACTAACCAACTGACTCATATGTCTATGGATCCAATGCATTACAGTCTAAAACATTACATGACTCAAAAGAATGAACTAACGCATTCAAAACATGTAACTCCCAAATAAGATGCAACTAAGTACATCATACGTCCAAGGCTCCTTAACGAGCAACCAAAACTGAACAAATGTTTCAAAGACTCCACCGAGTACAAATCAAGCCCCAAGAGGCTTAATGGACGTTTGGCTCAACACGAGAGCCAAAATGGTTACACAAACCAAAATACACATTTTCCCAAAATCTTTGATTCTCAAATTACCGTTGGCCTTCGGCCCAAACCCAAAAGGTTTTCCATTTCTAAAATGTTCTCCAACGTCGGAAATGACCCAAAACCAAAGAACTCACACATTCGTATTTTTCCAAATATTTCATTTCATGAATGATGCATAAAAACCCGACAAACACTTAAAAGTATATTTTTGACCAAGTACTCATTTATGCAATAAATCATCAAAACACCTTCCTTTATGACACATTTATCCAAATGTCCATAAATCCCGAAATGTGTGCTTTATAAGTTTATAAAGTTAAATATATCCAAATAACCAACTTATCAGCAGTTAACAATTTAATGTAAACACAAACACTTTAAAATAAACATTTTGGCATGTACACCGTTTTCACAAATCAACTTGAACTCACCTTGCTAGATTTAGGCTAAATCTAGATTTCCCCCCCAACTATAGCTCCTTTGAAGAACACTTGGATTCTCAAGAAAAAACTTCCAAAAACCTAAATCCATACATATTCAACCATAAATAAACATAATCAACCACAAAGAATCGTTTCCCAAACCATATACATGAATACCTCAACTAATACCGAAACCCTAACTTCCATAACTGAAGAGAATAGAAGATTACTTTAACCCAAGCCTGAATCCACCAACCAAAACACTTCTAGTTCACCAAAATGGTTACAAACCTCCAATCTATGAAAGGAAGCACAAAGGGTGGATGAAACCCTATAAAACTTTGGTGAAGAAGATGAAGAGGGAGGGATGAGGATCTTAACACCATAAAATACTCTTGTACACTCCAATAAACTTCCAATCTCTTGCTAGATCCTTGAAGAGGTCTCAAAAACGAAACCGTAGCAATTTGAATCACCCAAATCGGAGTTGGGATGAAGGAGATACGAAGAAATGAAGTTTGGTGACTGAAAATCGTTTTAAGCTCGTCCAGGGGGTTTCGCGACTTGTGTCGCGACATAAGTCGCCTGCTTCCCCTGGTTTTCTTCTCGTTCACTGTTTTGGCCATAACTTCTTCGTTATAGCTCCGATTTTGCTCCGGAAAGAACCGTTGGACTCGTAATTCAATCCTTCATCCATCTAGACTATAAAATCCAGGATTCAAGTCCAAAATATTTTATTTTTTTCCCTAATATATCGGTTTCGGTATTAACTCCAAATGATACTTTTCGAAAATCGGGGTGTTACAGACAATAAGATAGTTTTATTAATTTGTACATTTGTAAGAAGCATATTGGTAGTTCCTTATGCTTAAGTAGGTCACACAATTCATGGTGAACATGATAAATGTTGAATAAAAGTTGATGTTTATTAGTTGTTGCATCATACTTTATGCTTGGATCATCCCAATCCTTTTCCTTTTTCCATTTTTCTTTGGATTTAATTATTAGTTTAACTAATGTGTTGTTTTTATTGGCAAACTACCGGTAATCTAACAATTAACATGAATATAATATATTATAATTATTAAGATATTCAAGTTACCTGAATAACACATATACCGACAATTCAAGTCAAACACCTCCATTATTGCTACACCTTTTTGTTCATCATATTTTCAGTACTTTCTGAAATTAAAATCTAAAAAAATCTAAAAAAATCAAAATAAGATTCAAAATTAAGGAGGTGTTTAAATGTATGTTTTTAAGAATTAATTAATACGATTTTGAAAAATTAAAATTAGAAAATAATAATAATAATGAAATAAGTTTTTACAAGTCACTTTAAGCTAATTATTGTAATTTGAATTTGAAAGCACATCCAAACATCCATAGACTCAAAGAACCCAAATCATAATTATGAGATTGGGATTCAAACAACAAGTCCCTTTAAAACAACTCTATTTTATTCAAATCATCCTCACAAATGGTTTTCTTTTTCTGTTTGTTATTGTTTTTTCCTCAAATTATCTCACCGTGCTCAATTGCTTAGATGTGTTTTCATTTTTCATTTCAATTTTAATCGAATAAACTGTAGAAGCAACATAGAAGGTAAGATTCATGTTCCAAAGTTTACGACAATTAAGAAACATAACCAAGAATATTTGGACACCACAATAACATTTATAGGAAAATAGGGAAGAACAATTAAAGAAGAAAGGAACGATGGAAATGAGGGTTGTGGTTGTCGTGTGGTGATGGAGACTGCCAACATTTCGATCTAAGGAAACTATTGTGTTCCAATTTTCTATTTCTCTTCCCGAACTTGTGTGATCCCTATTTACGTGTTATCGTCAAAGGAATACAAGCAACGTTTAATGATTTTCGAGTAATGATGGCTAGTGTCATCATCTTATCTATTTACAACTTCATTCGTTGATTGTTAGTGATGATTTTTGGTGATAGTATATGATTGTGCACGAAGGAGTGTGATGAAGCATAATTTGGAAACTATTATGTATTTACACTTCAATTTCAAAGATACACCTACAAATCACACATGAAATCATAAAATTGGAATTGCAATTAGCTCCGATTTCATGCCAACAAAAATTGTGACTTGACTACATTTATTGATTTATTTCATTCTAATCCCCCTGATTTCATTTATTTAAAAAGGATTTTATGGGGTTGTGACATACTGGTAAGACTCGGGAAATGTATCGGAAATCTCATTTTTTTCGGGTTCGAATCCAGGCGCTGCCAATAAGGACTCGGAGTTTCACCTACGATGACTCCAGATTATTCATGGTCGCCCCGAGAGATTAGTTGGTGCGAGTAAGCTGACCCAAAAACCTATGTTTAACCAAATTTAAAAATGGTTTTGTGAACCAAATGTTCACAATGACCAAATCCACAATAAACATATCATAGGGACCATAGTAAAAAAAATGGACCAAATGTACAATTCACTCTTTTAAAATATGTTAAAACCATTGGTTTTGTAATAATAAATTAATAAAAGCTAATTTGATTATTTTTATAGATTATCTATAAAGAGAGCAATTCAATTTCATTTCTTTATGGAATAAACATTTCAAATCTTTCCCCAAAATCCAAATCCCTCAAAAACATTCCCTCAAACCAGATGTCCCTTTAGCATTTTCTAGAAATTGCAACTTTTTTGTAAGATTCAATTTTATCCAATTAATAATTGTTTGGGCAAAATTTCACAAGCAAGAAAACCAAAAATCTCCAATCTTATGACCACTCTTGTATTAAGATAAGGTCCTGAGGACCACATATCTACGACTTTGATCGTCACTTATGACGACGGTTGTAAGTTCCTTACGACCACAGCTGTGACAACTATCGACTACTAAAGTATCTTACGATCTTTATAACGTAACTAACGATTATGACGTCTTTATTTGTAACAACTCAAAACTCGTAGGAATAAAGCTTACATGACTTTAATATAAATCAATGCCAAACGGCCCCAAATCAACAATTCAAATAACAAGGTTCGCGGAAATAGCCTATTACACAACGGATAATTTAGAAGAACCACTAAGACTGGAGGACTAAAATTAGCAATCTTATATAATAAGCCCCGACTCACAGCTTCTCGTTCCCCTTATCGGACCCTCTTTGTAACACCCTCAATTTGGAAATAGCAACTTATTTAAAATTTTCTAAACACATCAATAACGATTCGTCTGCAATCACAATTTAAGAATGAACCTCCATACATATACATATCCTATATAACAGTCTATGATAAGGACGGGTGCTACTAAACCCAAAGTCAGCTTCTATCTCCAATCTGCGGAAGACCTCATCAACTACTTACTCTTGCACAAGGCTAAAGCTCGACTTCCCAAAGCACTACTAGAACCGAACCCCCAACAGGAACCTGATGCACATACCGACAAATAAAAAGGGTTAGGCTTAACGCCTAGTGAGCTCAATAGTTTTAACATGAATGAATGCACAAGTAAAATCATGCTAGAAACAGTTACAGTTCTTATCAACAGTTAACCAATTAATCACGTAGATGTGGAGTCAACGGGAGCGACCCATATCTCCAATCCGGCTCACCCAAAGAGGCAATGCACCTTGAAGCCACTTTCTCTGGTAACCCAAAGGCCCGACACGCACCGGGGACTAGCGCCTTAGGAAATTCCCCGGCGGCGGAGGTCTAGGTACATAGGAGACTACCGCTTTAGGAAATTCTCCAAATGTCACCCACCTACATTCCTATAGTGAATCACAGACTTGGTTCGTCCACATAATGCATATAGGAGGTCTCAAAGGTGTGTTTCAACCCGTTAGTCATTCGGGTATCAACCAAGAACACGATATTACCATCCTAAGCATGCAAATCCATCATATGACATAATATCCATTCAAATACTTCGTGAGAATATAAGGTCGCCAAAAAGGCATTCCAAGGAGGAATCATCATAATACCAAGATATGCATAAATGACTCATGGTAAGTTAATCATATACAAATTTCCACATAAATCCCCAAACACTTATACATTAAATAAGAACGCTTGAGAAATCACATAAATGACAACACTTTAGATTCAACTTACTTCCGAACCGGTTCACCCAAAGAGGCAACGTGAAATAGCAAATGCCTACACGACTCATTTTAGTGAAAACCGAGCTAAGATACTCAAAAGCCTTTTTTTTATCAACAATTGGCGTCTTCCAAATAATGAAATGCTTTTAAACATCGTTTATGAAGACACATACCCCAAAGACGTGGTTAAACCGAAACTCGATACGTATTGGGACTAAAGATTTTCCAACGGTTTTATGAATGCAATATACTCGGGATGCATAACCCATGAACTTAGGTTTCAATTGTACAAAGTCATTAAGAATGCATAATGCCATGAAATGAACTCCATTTGTACAAAATTGCTAAGAATCCAAATATGAGCATTTTATATAATTTCACAACCCAAGTTCACCAAACATGAAACTTATTAAAATACCCACACTTTGACAAATATCAAGTAAACAACACACTTTTACTTCAAAATACCCATTGTTGGCATGTACACCGTTTTAACAAATCAACTTGAACTCACCTCGCTAGATTTAGGCTAAATCTAGATTTTACTCCGCTTTGAGCTCCTTTGAAGAAACTTGAATCTTCAAGGTCAAAACTTCCATAACCTAGATCCACAAGTATCCAACCGTAAATAACCATAATCAACCATATAGAACCATTCCCCAAATACTTATCATCAAAATCTCCACTTTGGGTAAAACCCTAATTTTAACCAAGAGCTCCCAAAATACTTCCAAACCGAAATTAGAGAAAGCAAACCCTAGGGAACCATCAATGGAGCATTTATAACTTATATCAAGGTTTAGAAATGGAAGGGATACACTTACCACTTAGGTTTTGATGAAAACCTAGAAAACCCAAAAATGAGCTTGAGGTTGAAGATGAAGATGGAGATGGTGAATCCTTGATTAAAGCTTTCCATTTTACCACTTGATGGTGTTCCCTCTTCATGAAATCCAAGGAATTGAGCCACAATTAAGCTAGGGTTTGAAAGGGGAAGAAGGAAAACGAATTGGGAGAGTATAGAAGAAGTTTGGGGGTGAAGAAATGAGGAAATAGCTGATTTTCGCGACTTAACAGCCCCCTGGAGTGTTTGGGAGACATTGCCAGGCGACATTGCCCAGGGCAATGTCGCTGGTCATAGTCGCAGCCAGCCAGCCTTCTTCTCGTTCACTGTTTTGGCCGTAACTTATTCGTTATAGCTTCGTTTTTGCTCCGGAAAGGACCGTTGGACTCGTAATTGAATCCTTGATCCATCTAGACTATAAAATATAGGATTCAAGTCCAATATTAAATATCTTATTTTTCCTTAATATATCGGTTTCTGTATTTAACTTGCATTGATACCTCTCGAAACTCGTGGTGTTACAATCCTCCCAACCTTAAAAGAGATTTCGTCCTCGAAATCTGGAACCACCAAGCACCCAACATCACACTTGGAAAGATCGATTGATTCCCTATTCCAAAGGGATGCCTTCATGAACCTCACCTCATATATGGACCCAATAACATTTCGGTTGAGGTTGTCGTTGCGTTCTCCTAACGTGCCGTTACCAACTAAATCTCAACGTTCAATATAATTCACCGACGACAGGATGAAAGGTGAGTCCTTGATTAATCATTTTCTTAATCATTAAATCTCGGTCGCCTCCCAACCTTATGTTGCTCATATTACCTCAAGAGTAACTTACGACCTTATTCAGTAATTTCCATCAAGAATACCTCAAAGCAAACCTTTCCCTTATACACCTCTGAATACGACGCATCAAGGTCTCCTCAAACTTCATTTGTACTTAAAGTCTATCTCGACATTCCCACCAAATGTCTCCAAAAATCATCATCACTAAAGAGTTATTGTCCTTTGACGAAATTTCCTAACGACTAGTTTGGTCTGAACCATCACAACCTTTAAACCCGTTCCTCAAAGTTGACCCGGATACAATGACTGCAAGGGCTCCCACACTTCCATAGACCCAAACATTGTGTTTCCACCAGAAACATACCATTACGCTCTACAGATAGTCGATTACCTCAAATCCCATGAATCCTCAGATTCCTACAGATCCATTCCTAATATTGAACAAGATGCCCTTCCAAAAAGCCCCAATGTGTCCTTCAGGTAACTGGTTAACCCAGATCCGGTTAACACTCAACTCCGTCCCAACACCAACCTCACAACATTCCTATGATGAAATCTTTATCACTACGGGAATGCTTATGCACATCGGCACTTAATCATCACCATCTAACCTTCTTTTAAATTCCATCACCGAAATGTCAATATTTCCCATGATCCAACCGGGATACCTCCCAAACATTCCCAGATCCAATGACTCCAAGAAAGCAAGTCGACGCCTAGGACTAAACGGTGACTTCGAAAACGTGGACCTCCCGCCCAAGACTTCATTCCCAACGGATGGTCACACCCAGGTTGACACTTAACAGGATGCTAAAATTTCAAATCTTACGCTTCTAACAAACGGACCACCAGAAATTTCCTTTGATCGCCAGACCCACCAAACTGTACACCAACAACATAACCCATGATGCCACACCGACGAGCAACCCACAAAACGAACTCAAACTACGCGCAGATAATCACCTAAGACCTTAACTCGCATGGTTAACGAAATATAAAATCACCCCTTAATTAACCGCAAAGGCTTAAATCTACTACCTCCATTAAACAACGCTCACATAATCAAAACTCAGACCCAAAATCCAAAACTGACCGCGAGTCGGATCATCCGACGCTTCAAATCCCAAGGACTACCTTAGTCCCTAAATACAACTCCTTTTTCTACAGGGTTTTAAATCCATAGGCCTAATGAGTTCAAGGTTTTTCAACCAACATGCCAATTCGAATTTTATAAAACTTTTAGAACCCATACGTTTCATAACAATTAATGGTGCGGTAAAATACACTACCGTTCAACTGAAAGGTTTCAAGATTGCTTAACAACACAGCGCATATAAAACTATTTCCAAAAACACCCTTGTTCAATGCTTACGTTAATAAAGACAATAATAAAACATGCGCAACAAAGTACACTGTAAACGTGAAAATAGATTTCTGCACCACAACACGTGCAATGAATGTTTGTACCACTCCCAAAGACAAATTTACAAATCATAAATCTTTAAAAATCCTTCCTCTTTAACCAAAAGATGTTGTGACAAAAGAATTTTCGATAAGTCCCATATGCATCAGCTTACTCCACAAAGCTCAGTAAAATAATGGGAATGTACATAAAGTTTCGAGTCGAGTTTAAAGCTTTAAGTCGTAAAGACGAACACATTTGATCAAAACAGTAGTTACAACGTCATGAATACCGCTAACTCGTTAAATGCATTGCGGAGATTCTTAGCAGTAAGAGTTTAATGATTGAAGTATGATCAGAACAAAAGTCCTGTTTGAAATAACGTAAAATCCTTCATATGATTACTCACACCAACGTTAAATTAAAAACAAGTGCAAATAGTATGCTACTATTGACATTTGCATAGAGTCCAAAGATAATTTTCATGATGATGAAATTCCCAAAACAACACGTAGGATGACATCAATTAACGATATTCATAAAATAACGCACACCATGATGCATATGCATATGCTCCCAAAGTTATTTATACAACGCAAAATGACGTAAGATGAGACTCCTTATCCCAACTGAATTTTCGCAAAATTCATTAACGTTAAACTCATGTGGTGCCAAAATTTTCATTTCCCAGCATAAATAAAGAAAAGGCATGATACGACAATAAATCCAAACACCAAGTTCTAAAACGCAACGTAAGATAAAGTGACCCCTTTTTCAACAAAATTTACATGGGACATGATGCCACATAACTCGCAAGTTTATACGAAACAGGGGTTAAAACTCACGCATCGAAACAGACATGCAAGACAATACTCCATGAAGTTTAACAAAATTCACACAAACTAAAATTCCCTAGAAAATTCCGACTCAAAACGTGGGATTAACCTTTCCTTTAAAATCATTGACACCCGTGGAGGTGATCAAATGTCTAGGTCATAATCCCATAGTTACTTGCCCAATACCCTGATGCCATTAAAACATGGATATGACGAGATCCGGAAACAACGTTAAACATGAGACGTGCGTAAAGAGGACTTGATAACAAATTGCAATTATGCACACCAAAACAATTTCATGCATGCTTAAGCTCACAGTTTAAAATCTGATGCATGCTAAATGCTTTACCAAGACTTTATAATGCAAAACACTTTTTGTTTAGCGGACATGAGAAATAACTTATGCAAATTTATTTTAGAAATAAATTTAGTGCATGAATTTGGTCGGCATTCACAATTCCGGTCTACGCCCCTC
Source organism: Arctium minus (assembly GCA_954870635.1). NCBI lineage: Eukaryota > Viridiplantae > Streptophyta > Magnoliopsida > Asterales > Asteraceae > Arctium > Arctium minus. Next base: position 9,812,689 of record OX941086.1, on the reverse strand, counting down.
AACAACCCGACATACTATTGTCATCCGGATGCATAAGATATCTTAGAGTAACAATCTCACTAATGGATTATGTCAGGATCGAATTCTCAACAAGAATTAATTCTCAGAAACAATATCAAAGAAGTTTGCGGAACAACACTTTGATATTCAATGAAATAGTAAATCAATACAGAAAATATGAGGAACAAACTGTAAACTTGTATTGAATGCTTTGAAGTTACAGGATTACACACTCAACCTCAATATTGATGAACAGACTCACCAATACGAATTCTACTTCTCTAGAATTAGGATCTATGCCTTGAGGTTGATTTTTCTCTTGAAAAATAATTATCAAAAAAAATTCTTTCTATCTATTCTAAACATTCTATACATATACTGATAAAAAGATAATTACAAAGAATAAACAAATCTTCAGTATATCTTCCATGTATATCTTCTAAGTATATCTTCAGTATATCCAGCTGTAGTATTTTCCATCCGGATCTCTTTAGCAGCACTAATAATGCTCAGCAGCATTAACTTCATCTAGCAGCATTAACTGCAAGCAGTACTAACCACTAGCAGTACTAACTAGCTAAGCAGTACTAACTTTGTTCAAGCAGTACTAACTTTAACTAGCAGTAGTAATTCTACTAGCAGTAGTAACACTTAGCAGTATTAATCTTCAACTTGTTCTGGCAGTAGTAACTACATTTATATTAGCAGTAGTAACTACACTTAGTAGAATCTTCAGTTCCCAACAATCTCCCCCTAACTTGACTTTTAGAAGAGAAGTCAAGTTCTTCAGATATTCTTCCAGATGCTCTTTTTAATGCTCCCAAAACTTCCAAAATCATGCTCCTAAGTCTGGATTCAGTCCCAAACTCTGATTGATTATCCTCTGAATTAGATACTTGGCCATTTCTGAATTTGGTGCACAACCCAACTTCTTCTTTAGCATGGCATGAACCTTCAGTCTGGTGTGATTATATACTCTATCCACTAGGAAGTATTCTGTGTGATTTCTATCCAAAGTCACTGCATATACTCCACTAGTTTCATATAGAGTCCAACTTGTGACTTCTTTAAACACACTCTTGATGACCTGGTCCACTTCTTCAGGTTTGAACATCATGCATAGATACTCCATCACCAGTTTTGTAAGAGAAATTCCTGGAGTATTCAGATGATCTGCATACAGCTTAATTCCTATGTCAAACATCTCTTCTATATCAGATCTAGAGCATGTTCTGACAATCTTGACCCAAGTGTTGAATACTTCATACTTATCACCCTTCCTCTTGAGTCTGATGTAATCTTTCCCATCCATTGTCAGTACATCCCAGTGAATGATCTCAGGTGGCTTAACTCCAACAGGTTCTGCAGAAATTGGTTCAGGCACTTTGTCCATCACTACCATATATAAGCTTACATCATCTTTGATTGATGACCCTTGCTGGCTTGATGACTCAGGTGCCACTTCTTCTTCAGCAACATTTTGTTCTTCTTCTACTCTAGACTTCTTATCTTTCTTTCTTTTGGCCATCATCTTGGTTCTTTTCAAAGTCTTTTGAACCTGTACTAGAGTAGCTTCCTTCTTCTTTTCTTCCTTTTCCTTTGCCATTTCTTTGATAGGAGTTCCCTCTTCACTTTCAGGAAATGGTTGATTCATATCTATATCATTACTCTCCTTGGCCTTCTTTTCAAACTCTACTCTTTTCTTTTCATTGCTCTTCAGATTCCCCATTTCCTTTTCATAGAGCTCTCTGATTTGATCAAAACTCATCTTCACAAACATTTCTTTCTTTACCCCAATTGCACTCCTCAAGAAAGTTATCATTTTGTTTCTTTCCTGAGTGGCAAGGTAAGTTTGTGAAGGTCTTCTTTTCTTTAGACTTGTATTAGCCATCATAGCCTTTCTCAGACTTATAGCCCTTTGTTTAGCCTTTTCAGTTTCAAGCCCCTTTTGATAAGCTTTATTTAGCTCAGCAGCTAAAGCCTTTGCCATTTCCCTGTCCTTCTCCACCTGAGCTCTTTCTTCTTTTTCCATCTCCTTCTGCATTTTCCTTGCTAAAGCTTCATCTGATTCAACCAACCTTTGCTTCTTGATTGGTTGATCAGATTCCACTATCTTTTCTTTTCCCTTATTCTTTGATTCTGCAGCTTTGTCTTTCTGTTCTGATTTTCTGTCTCTCCCTTCATTTATGACCACTCCCTTTGCTTTGGGAGTGTCATTCTTAGCTTTGATTAGCACTTCAGCTACTTCAATTTCTGTTGGTGTTAACTCTGTTACTGCTGCTTGTGAGGTTTCAGCAGCATTAACAGTTTCTGCTTCCTTCTCCCCCTCAACTTCAACTCTTTCTTTATCAATCTCCCCTTCCCTTGATGCTTCTTCCATGTTGATCTCCCCCTTTTTGGGAGCATCAGTCACTGGTTGCCTCCTTCTGAGCACAAATTGTTTCTTCTTCTTTTGCAGAATCAGTTTCCTTACCATTTGTTTCAACTTGATGATTTGTTCTTGTTGTGACAGTACAATGAGTTTTAGCTCTTCTATATCTTTGCCCTGTTTGAGTACATCCATGTTGATGTTGCACATTGCCTCCATCAATTCATCATAGTTATATCTGTCCTCACCTTCTCCAGGAGTGTTACCCCCTATTGAAGGATCATTGGATCTTTTAGTAGTGGAAGTCTTCTGCCTAGCAGAAGCACTATCCACCCCTGTGGTTTCTTGGCACCAGGGACCTTCAAATGATTGCTCATTCAAAGTTGCCATGGGGGAGGTCTTATTGATGTTACCACTTTCCTCCTCCGTGTTAGCAGGAGTAGTGGCAGCCTCATCACCCATATGCTCTACCTCCTCCTCAGAGAGCACCTCCTTTGGGTTGGGAGACACCCTTGTGGTTTCCCTTTGGATATTCTCTAGGGGAGAATTCTCCCTTAGAGGGCTTAAAGGCTGTGTGGGTGATGGTACAAGAAGGGAAGGAGCCTTCTTTACCTGTTTTCTTTGATAAGTTTGGGTAATTGGAGAGGTTGGTTTTGTAAGAATGGACTGGGGAATTGTTTTTGAGTGAGAAGGTTGGGCTTGGCTAGCAGTGGGATGGTCTAATGAGGGCCTTGACCCTGCTGCCATACCTTCAGTGTTTTGGGACACTACCATCATTGTAGAGAACAATGGGGTGTCAACTCCTTCCGAGTCCCCAGCAGATCTTCTCATATTTGAGAAAACCTTGCCTTTTGGGGGTTTAGGTACATATACCCCAACAGGTTGAGGTATATCCGTCAATTCATGGTTAATTACTTCCTGAACAAATCTGGGATACATAAAGAAACTCTTTTTGTTTCCCATATTTGATACAAGATCACTGAAAATCATCTTTGAGAAATTGTACCTTCTGGATGTAGCCAAGCATACCAAAGCATATGCAATTGGACTGCTGAACTCACTCCATCCAGTGGTCTTTTTGGAGATGCAATGCATCAGGGTATGAACAAGAAAACGCCATTGGGGTGAAAACTTTGCTTTTGAGAATTTGAAAACACCCAATGGGCCTCCATACCCCATTCTAGTAAGATTAGAAAACAGTTCATCATTAGAGATAGACATTATACCAGAGGCATCGTCTAGACGTAGACTGATGCGAATGACTTCTTCAGTAACTGTAAGTGAGTGATCACAGATTCTTGTCTTGATCATTTGCACACCATTTTCCACAACAATGGTTGCATTAGCCCAGAACTGCCTTTGGTGCTCAATGTAGATTGTAGGTGATACAGTAAGAGCATGAGCAATGTGACTTGTCTTGAGGAAATCCACAATCTGATGAAATCCTGAAGCTTGCTTTGGCTTTTGTAGCATCGCAATCTCGTTGTGCTCGTCGATGAATGTCATGGATGCCATTGATCTTAGTGAACACTTGCCTGAAAACTTCGAACTTGAGAGAGAAAAGGTTTTGAGCGCAAGAGAACAGTATGCAAAGAGTCGTTATGAACTTTTAGGCGGGCAAAAAGTATTTATAGTATTCGGAATATAAGCAGTATTAACCTAGAGCAGTATTAACTAACTAGCAGTATTAACCGCGAGCAGTATTAACCACGAGCAGTATTAACTGAACTAGCAGTATTAACTACTAGCAGTATTAACTAACTAGCAGTATTAACTGCGAGCAGTATTAACTGAACTAGCAGTATTAACTACTAGCAGTATTAACTAACTAGCAGTATTAACCGCGAGCAGTATTAACTGAACTAGCAGTATTAACTACTAGCAGTATTAACGAACTAGCAGTATTAACCGCGAGCAGTATTAACTGAACTAGCAGTATTAACTACTAGCAGTATTAACTAACTAGCAGTATTAACTATACTTACTCCTTTTAAACTTGCTAAATACTGAGTACTGCTATGCATATCCTGAAAAGAAGATTAGGAACACCAAGAATAAAAATATACAGGTATAAAACCACTTTTTGAGAAGAAGATTATTCAGAGTTTATCATTCCCACACTTGTTACCAAGAAAGTGAATCTACCCACATCAAAAGCTTTAGTGAATAGATCAGCAAACTGATTATCAGTGTGAACTTTGACAACTTGAATAAGTTTCTTTTCATTACAATCTCTTATAAAGTGATACCTGATTTCAATGTGCTTTGTCTTTGAGTGCTTGACTGGATTATTTACAATGCTAATAGCACTGCTGTTGTCAATAAAGATTGGAGTGTGTAGAAAGGTTACCCCATAATCCAGCATTTGATTCTGAATCCATAAGACTTGAGAACAGCAACTTGCAGCTGCTATGTACTCTGCCTCTGTTGTAGATGTGGATACTGTGGTTTGTTTCTTGCACTGCCATGAGACTAGTCTAGCACCCAAAAACTGACATCCTCCAGAAGTAGATTTTCTGTCCAAGTTTGCCCCACCTAGATCACTGTCTGAGTATGCTATTAGGTCAAAAGGTGAGTTATGAGGATACCAAAGTCCCAATCTGGGTTGCCCTTTGAGATATCTGAATATCCTCTTAACAGCTTGAAAGTGAGATTGCTTTGGCCTAACTTGAAATCTTGCACATACACAGACTGGAAACATAATATCTGGCCTTGATGCTGTGAGATACATGAGAGAGCCAATCATGGATCTATAAAGATGCACATCCATATCCTCCCCCTCAAGATCTGCTGTGATCTGCTTGTGTGTTTCCATAGGTGTGCTGGCAGGTTTTGATTCTGAGAAACCAAACTTGGTTAGAATATCCTGCACATACTTGGATTGACATATAAAAATGCCATCTGACTTCTGTTGAACTTGGAGTCCAAGGAAGAAAGTAAGTTCCCCCATGGAACTCATTTTGAACCTTTGATGCATTAAATCCTCAAACTCCTTGCACATGTTGTTTCTTGTAGACCCAAAAATAATGTCATCAACATAGATTTGGACCAGCAAGATATCCTTCTTCTTTCTTTTGATAAATAGAGTCTTATCAATGACTCCTCTTTCAAAGTCATTTTCCAAGAGATAGGATGACAGGGTGTCATACCATGCTCTTGGGGCTTGATGTAGTCCATAAAGTGCTTTCTTTAATTTGTATACTCTGTCTGGATAGCTTGGGTTTTCAAACCCTGGTGGTTGACAGACATATACTTCTTCTTCAATTGACCCATAGAGAAAAGCACTTTTTACATCCATTTGGTAGACTTTGAAGTTCATGTAAGAAGCATAGGCTAGGAATAGTCTGATTGCTTCTATCCTAGCTACAGGTGCAAAAACTTCTTCATAATCTATGCCCTCTTCTTGAGTGTAGCCTTGAGCTACCAGCCTTGCTTTGTTTCTTATAACAATACCTCTCTCATCTCTCTTGTTTCTGAAGATCCATTTTGTGCCAATTGCTCTGTGACCTTTAGGAAGGTCTACTAGATCCCACACATCTTGTAGCTTGAACTGTAACAATTCTTCTTGCATTGCTTCTATCCAGCTAGATTCTTTCATAGCATCATGTGCCTTTTTAGGCTCAAGCTGGGATAGAAAACATGAGAGCACTGTATGCTGTTGATCTTGCATTTCCTGAAGCCTGCTTTGATGTCTAGTCATCATGGGAGAAGAGACATCACCTATTATCAACTGTGGAGGATGATTCTTTTGAACTCTTGTGTTATGACTAGGTTCTACATTCAGTCCATCCTCTAGATTAGAGTCATGCAATTCAACTGAAGTGTCTTCAGATGTCACTTCTGATTCTTGAGTCTCCTCATCTCTAGTGTCTTCTTCACTCTGACTTGGTTCAGTAAATGATTCCTTTTCACAGTCTTCAATTTCTGTGGGTATGGGAAAAATCACAGATTTAGATATACTTTCTTGAACTTGTGTGATCTCTGATTCTCCACCACCTGTTCCTGTATACTCATTACTAAATCCAAAAGAGTTAGTTAGTGAATCAATGTCAAATAGCCACTGAGGTCCAGACCCAACAGGATTTGGTGTGTTCTCATTGCATTTGACATTGTCACTTTCTTCAATTATTCTAGAAGAAGAGTTAAAAACTCTGTAGGCCTTACTCTGAGATGAATATCCAACAAGAAATCCATCATCTGCTTTGCTATCAAACTTACCTAAGTGAGATTTGGTATTTAGAATTGTACAAGGACACCCAAAAGATTTGAAGAAACCAATAAAAGGTTTTCTTTGATTTAAAAGCTCATATGGGGTCTTGTTCTTTTGCTTGACCACTAGAACTCTGTTTTGGACATAACAGGCAGTATTAACTGCTTCAGCCCAGAATGTAATTGGCAATTTTGAATCAGCCAACAGAGATCTAGCAGCTTCTATTAGTGTCCTATTTCTCCTTTCAGCAACACCATTCTGTTGAGGAGTCCTAGGAGCACTATATTGTCTCTCAATACCTTTTCCCTCACAAAAAGTGTTTAAATCATGATTTTTAAATTCAGTTCCATTATCTGATCTAATGACTTTTACTCTTTGATTAGTTTGGTTTTCAATTCTTAGAATAAAGGATTTGATAAGACCACTTGTTTCATCCTTAGTCCTTAGAAAATATACCCAAGTAAATCTGGAGTAATCATCAACAATAACCAAGCAGTAAGATTTCTTGCCTATACTCATAACATTTGTAGGACCAAACAGATCCATATGCAATAACTGGAGACAAGAAGAAACAGAATTTAACTCTTTGGTCTTATGAGAAGTTTTGTGTTGTTTGCCTTTAAGACAAGCAACACAATGATCATCACATGAAAAGACTTTTGAAGGTAAACCTCTTACAAGGTTATTTTTAACAAGATTGTTCATAGTCTTGAAATTCATGTGACACATCCTTCTGTGCCAAAGGGAGGATTCATCTATAGAAGCTTTTGAAACAAGACAATTTAAAGATGAATCACTATCAACATTGTCCAAATCAAGACAGTAAACATTGTCCTTCCTTGGAGTTCTAAGTAGTATCATGCTTTCATCAACTACCTTGAACCCTGGAGCAAGAATCATACACTCAGTATTAGTAAATAATATACTATGTTGTTTGTCACAAACCTGTGATACACTTAACAGGTTGTACTTTAATTGATCAACATAGTAGACATCCTCAAATGTCATCTTACCTTTGGTGACATTACCTTTTCCACTTATCTTACCACCAGTAAGATTGTCTCCAAATGCAACATGTCCTCCATTAATTTGCTTGAAATCCTGAAGGCATGACATGTTGCCAGTCATGTGCCTAGAGCAACCACTATCAACATGCCATATGCTCTTTCCCTTGAGCTGTTGGTTGCCCTGCACATTAAATAAATCAATTAGTATGATTGGGGACCCAAGCCAAAGTGATCTTGGGTCTTCCTTTCTCATCAAAGTATTTACATTCCTTTTTAATGAGGTTTTTAAACTCAGAGCACTCTGTATTAGAGTACTTTGTCAATATGATTGGCTTAGCAGAATCAACACTGGAAGCAGTACTAACCTTAGAAGTACTAACAGAGTTAGCAGTACTAACATGTGTAGCAGTACTAACAGGTGTAGCAGTACTAACAGGTTTAGCAGTAGTATTACTTCTAGCAGCACTATCATTGTCAGCAGCACTATTTGTGGTAGCAGTACTAACAGTTTTAGTGCTTTTAGGAATCCACATATTGACACTTTCTTTAACAGAATACTTTTTCTTCATGTGGCTTTTAGTTTTAACAGTTTTCTTAGCCACATGGTTCTTTTCAATTTTCTTATAACCAAAGGGTTTTTGCATGGATCTTTGGAAATTCATTCTTTGGTTCATAGGATTGAAATAACAGAATTTTGCAAGATGATTCAATTTGCCACAGATAAAGCAAGGTTTTGGTCTATTGATTTTACTCAGATCAACCCCTTGTTTATGTGCCCATTGATTATTCCAGTTTCTTTGATTTCCTCTCTTTTTGTCCTGTTTTTGGGGCTCATTCTTCTTACAAGTACACTGTTTGCAAGGACCTGGATTCACAACTGTGGTCTGTTTATAATGGACCTTACCAGACTTTTCCTCTGTCTTCTCTATGTTCTTGGATTTGATCCAAGCCCTTCCACAATCCTCATTGGTGATAATGTTGTTTTCTATAGAAGTCTCACCACTCACCTTGTTCTTCTTACTCTTGCCAACCTCTTTCTCAGTCTTATCCTCAACAATTACCTCATCTAAGGGATCTATTTCAGTGGCTCCCTCAGGCAAGTCCTTCCTATCTTTGGTGTCTAACAGGTCTGAAGTAGGAGGAATGTAATTGTTGTTATATGGTGGAGGTGTGGCATTATACCCAATTCCTCTTCTTAATTTATCATGAATCTGATTTTGCAGTAAGGAGTCCATTGCTTTAGAAGCATTGGAAAACTTTTCTACATCAAGCTTAACCTTGGTTAACTCCTCTTTCAGTTTTTCACTCTCCTCTTTAGATTTGGTCAGTTTAAGTTCTAAATCCTTTTTCTCCCACTGCCAGTAATTAGTGTCATATGAGTGTTGTAGTTCATTGGCTTGAAAACCTTTGATTTGATCTTCAAATCTCTCTACTATCCTCACATAGTCTTTTATATCCTTTTCTAGTCTCTTCAGGTCATCACTCATCTTCTGATTGTGATCCCTGTACCTTTTAACAGTGTCTATGCAAGTTTTAGAGCAGAGATTAGAACTTACCTCAGATGGGAGATCAGATACTTTAGCCATAAGAGCTTGATTCTGAATAGCTTCTTCTGCTTGATCACTCCAATCAAACCCCATTCCTTGTTGAGAAACAAGGGCTTGAGCAGAGTTTCTGTTGTTATTGAAGCTTCCAGATTGAGCTTGTTGATGGTTGTTGTTGTGAGACATTCCACTTCTGCATTCTCTAGCAAAATGTCCCTTCAGATGGCATTTGTAGCATTCTACCTTTGATTTATCAAACCCTGCTCCATCTTCTCTTCTTTGTGAGAAGTTGTTTCTTCCAGTCCTCTTTATAAACTTTTTAACCCTCATGGAGAGCATGGCCATCTGCCATTTAATATCCATCTCTTCCAGATCATCAGGATGAAGTTGTTCTAAGTCATCATTGATCAGAGAAGAATTTCCATGATTAGAAAGAAGAGCTTCAAATACATAATCAGTGCCTTTATCTAAATTTGATCCATTAGCAGCATTAACTGATTCAGGGTTAGCAGTAGAATCAATTGATGCTGATAGGAGTGCAGCATTATGAACATATCCAGAAGGCTTCTTCTTTGCCTCCACCTCAGCTTCAAATACTCTAAGATCATTGTACAGATCATCAAGTTCTTTGTCTTCCAACTGATCATTCTGTCTGAATGACACAGTGTACATGGTCCATTCATCTCCAAGGGACCTTAAGAACTTTCTGTTCACATCATCTTGATCAATCTGTACTCCCATAGTAGCTAGTTCACCAATTAGTTTATTAAATCTGTCAAAAGTTTGAGTCATGGACTCATTCTTAGTTGAGATGAAGTTTTCATACTGTTGTTTTAAGATTGACTTTTGATTTCTCTTGGTACTTTTAGTACCTGAGAATCTCTTCTCTAGAGCATTCCAGAGCATCTGTGCATCAGTACAATTGCAGAATTGGTGTTGATACTCATTTGGAATGGCCAAGAGCAGTGTGCTCAAGGCTTTCATCTCTGTCTGTCTTGATTTCCTGTCTGTATCTGTCTTTGGAGGAGTTCTTTTGCCATCTTCACCAATCTTTCCTCCATCAGATGGGCCATTCTCAATGATTTCCCACATGGAGTAATCTGTGAGGAGAATATATTGCTTGATTCTGATTTTCCACATGTCAAATTCATTGGATCTGAGCATTGGAACTTTTGAGACCAAAGTACTGCTTGATTCTGTAAGATTTTCCATGATGAATAACTGTTTCTGAGAGAATTTAGCTCTGATACCACTTGTCAGGATCGAATTCTCAACAAGAATTAATTCTCAGAAACAATATCAAAGAAGTTTGCGGAACAACACTTTGATATTCAATGAAATAGTAAATCAATACAGAAAATATGAGGAACAAACTGTAAACTTGTATTGAATGCTTTGAAGTTACAGGATTACACACTCAACCTCAATATTGATGAACAGACTCACCAATACGAATTCTACTTCTCTAGAATTAGGATCTATGCCTTGAGGTTGATTTTTCTCTTGAAAAATAATTATCAAAAAAAATTCTTTCTATCTATTCTAAACATTCTATACATATACTGATAAAAAGATAATTACAAAGAATAAACAAATCTTCAGTATATCTTCCATGTATATCTTCTAAGTATATCTTCAGTATATCCAGCTGTAGTATTTTCCATCCGGATCTCTTTAGCAGCACTAATAATGCTCAGCAGCATTAACTTCATCTAGCAGCATTAACTGCAAGCAGTACTAACCACTAGCAGTACTAACTAGCTAAGCAGTACTAACTTTGTTCAAGCAGTACTAACTTTAACTAGCAGTAGTAATTCTACTAGCAGTAGTAACACTTAGCAGTATTAATCTTCAACTTGTTCTGGCAGTAGTAACTACATTTATATTAGCAGTAGTAACTACACTTAGTAGAATCTTCAGTTCCCAACAGATTAACTTACAGATTCTCCTCAGAATAGAATCAGTCTAACAAGCTCACGGTTCTAATCCAATCGACAATTTTGACTCAAGACGATCAACTTAATGCGTCCCTCGTACTTAACTATCACCCTAAGGTGACATTACTAAAACATCGATCCTCTTTTAGCTTTCCCGTTTAGAAACTTCCTCACTACCCCAACGTTCATCATACCAAGGTAGTTCAAGTATTCATAGGTAGCATGTAGGTTCACCATAACACTGGCCAGGTGTTATTATGAACGTACCGTACATAATCATCCTTGCGACCCTCAACATGTTTCCCGTTTCTACGATTTGCTAGACCTCAAAATATCTTATCTTAGGGTACATAATGTGCAACTTCACTTACGAGCACTTATAAAAACGCTAGTTTGAGTCTAGGCATCCAAAAATCAATACCTAATTCTCTCAAACTTAAGCTTTGATACCAACTTGTAACACCCTCAATTTGGAAATAGCAACTTATTTAAAATTTTCTAAACACATCAATAACGATTCGTCTGCAATCACAATTTAAGAATGAACCTCCATACATATACATATCCTATATAACAGTCTATGATAAGGACGGGTGCTAATAAACCCAAAGTCAGCTACTATCTCCAATCTGCGGAAGACCTCATCAACTACTTACTCTTGCACAAGGCTAATGATCGACTTCCCAAAGCACTGCTAGAACCGAACCCCCAACAGGAACCTGATGCACATACCGACAAATAAAAAGGGTTAGGCTTAACGCCTAGTGAGCTCAAGAGTTTTAACATGAATGAATGCACAAGTAAAATCATGCTAGAAACAGTTACAGTTCTTATCAGCAGTTAACCAATTAATCACGTAGATGTGGAGTCAACGGGAGAGACCCATATCTCCAATCCGGCTCACCCAAAGAGGCAATGCACCTTGAAGCCACTTTCTCTGGTAAACCAAAGGCCCGACACACACCGGGGACTACCGCCTTAGGAAATTCCTCGGCGGTGGAGGTCTAGGTACATAGGAGACTACCGCCTTAGGAAATTCTCCACATGTCACCAACCTACATTCCTATAGTGAATCACAGACTTGGTTCGTCCACATAATGCATATAGGAGGTCTCAAAGGTGTGTTTCAACCCGTTAGTTATTCAGGTATCAACCAAGAACACGATATTACCATCCTAAGCATGCAAATCCATCATATGACATAATATCCATTCAAATACTTCGTGAGAATATAAGGTCGCCAAAAAGGCATTCCAAGGAGGAATCATTATAATACCAAGATATGCATAAATGACTCATGGTAAGTTAATCATATACAAATTTCCACATAAATCCTCAAACACTTATACATTAAATAAGAACGCTTCAGAAATCACATAAATGACAACACTTTAGATTCAACTTACTTCCGAACCGGTTCACCCAAAGAGGCAACGTGAAATAGCAAATGCCTACACGACTCATTTTAGTGAAAACCGAGCTAAGATACTCAAAAGCCTTTTTTTATCAACAATTGACGTCTTCCAAATAATGAAATGCTTTTAAACATCGTTTATGAAGACACATACCCCAAAGACGTGGTTAAACCGAAACTCGATACGTATTGGGACTAAAGATTTTCCAACGGTTTTATGAATGCAATATACTCGGGATGCATAACCCATGAACTTAGGTTTCAATTGTACAAAGTCATTCATAATGCATAATGCCATGAAATGAACTCCATTTGTACAAAATTGCTAAGAATCCAAATATGAGCATTTTATATAATTTCATAACCCAAGTTCACCAAACATGAAACTTATTAAAATACCCACACTTTGACAAATATCAAGTAAACAACACACTTTTACTTCAAAATACCCATTTTTGGCATGTACACCGTTTTAACAAATCAACTTGAACTCACCTCGCTAGATTTAGGCTAAATCTAGATTTTACTCCGCTTTGAGCTCCTTTGAAGAAACTTGAATCTTCAAGGTCAAAACTTCCATAACCTAGATCCACAAGTATCCAACCGTAAATAACCATAATCAACCATATAGAACCATTCCCCAAATACTTATCATCAAAATCTCCACTTTGGGTAAAACCCTAATTTTAACCAAGAGCTCCCAAAATACTTCCAAACCGAAATTAGAGAAAGCAAACCCTAGGGAACCATCAATGGAGCATTTATAACTTATATCAAGGTTTAGAAATGGAAGGGATACACTTACCACTTAGGTTTTGATGAAAACCTAGAAAACCCAAAAATGAGCTTGAGGTTGAAGATGAAGATGGAGAATCCTTGATTAAAGCTTTCCATTTTACCACTTGATGGTGTTCCCTCTTCATGAAATCCAAGGAATTGAGCCAAAATTAAGCTAGGGTTTGAAAGGGGAAGAAGGAAAATGAATTGGGAGAGTATAGAAGAAGTTTGGGGGTGAAGAAATGAGGAAATAGCTAATTTTCGCGACTTAACAGCCCCCTGGAGTGTTTGGGAGACATTGCCAGGCGACATTGCCCTGGGCAATGTCGCTGGTCATAGTCGCAGCCAGCCAGTCTTCTTCTCGTTCACTGTTTTGGCCGTAACTTATTCGTTATAGCTCCGTTTTTGCTCCGGAAAGGACCGTTGGACTCGTAATTGAATCATTGATCCATCTAGACTATAAAATATAGGATTCAAGTCCAAGATTAAATATCTTATTTTTCCTTAATATATCGGTTTTTGTATTTAACTTGCATTGATACCTCTCGAAACTCGGGGTGTTACACTCTTACTTCTCGACCTCTTGAAAAGGTTTTTAGTTTTGAAAGAGCGAGGGTTAGACCAAAAGGTCTAGTGAGTTCCCTCTATTACAGTTCTCAAACCATAACATCATATAAAATATTTATAAACAATTATAAACCAGTTCAGTTTTTTTTATAAAGCATCACACCCGCAAATCACGCTTTCGACACACACCGAAGTCACACATAGGCGACAACGTGTCTAGCTCATACTGCCTTATACTAGGACACACTCCCCATTGGCATAAACGGGACATAACCCCCGGTATGAGCGCAGACAGGATGTAATACCCCGATTTCTGAAGGGTATCATTTCAAGTTAATACCGAAAGCGATATATTAAGGGAAAATAAGATTTTTGATTTTGGACTTAAATCCTTGATTTTATAGTCTAGATGGATGAGGGATTCAATTACGAGTCAAACGGTTCTTTCCGGAGCAAAAACGGAGCTATAACGAAGAAGTTGTGACCAAAACGGTTTTCGGGGAAATCATGGGCTCGCTGGATGGGGCGCACGGGACGTGCGCGGGCCCTTCACAAAAACGCACAGGCCATGCGTGGGGGTCAGAGGCGCGGATTAAAACCTGATTTCCGCCCCATTTCACCCAAACATTCATTCCTTCATAACTTTTGCTCCACAACTCTGATTTTGATTATTCAAGTTGTTATGGTTCCGCTTTTGAGAGCTTTACAAGGATATGGCAAGAGATTGGAAGTCTATTGAAGTATACTAGAGTATTTTGTGGTGGTAAGCTTCTCATCTCTCACTATTCATCTTCTTCCCCAAAGTTTTCTAGGGTTTCATCCACCATTTGTTCTCCCTTTCATAGATTCAAGGTTTGTAACCATTTTGGTGAACTAGAAGTGTTTTGATTAGTGAATTCAAGCTTGGGTTAAGGTAATCTTCTATTCTTTTCGGTTATGGAAGGTAGGGTTTCGGTATTAGTTGAGGTATCCATGTATATGGTTTGGGAAATGATTCTTTGTGGTTGATTATGATTAATTATGGTTGGAACCTTGTGAATCTAGGTTTTTGGAAGATTTGGTTGGAAGAACCAAGTTTCTTCAAGGAAAGTTCTAAGTGGGTAAAATCTAGATTTAGTCTAAATCTAGCAAGGTGAGTTTTCTAACATTTGTTAAAACTAGATACACATCATTATTTATTACTTGCTAATATTAATGCATCTCTCAAATGTTCATATTTATTATTCAAGTATTTGGGGTTTTCTCATGGATTTATGTGATGGAAGTTACCATGCTTTATACTTGTATATCTTGGTATGTTGATAATTTCGGTTTGGAATGCCGTTTGGCGACCTTACATTCTTAATAAGTATTTGGATGGATATTATACTATATGTTGAATTTACGTCTTAAGGATGGTAAAGTGTGTCCTTGGTATCCGCACTTTGATGGATTGGAACACGTCTTAAGGATGGTAAAGTGTGTCCTTGGTATCCGCACTTTGACGGATTGGAACACGTCTTAAGGATGGTAAAGTGTGTCCTTGGTATCCGAGCTTTAACGGATTAGAACACGTCTTAAAGATGGTAAAGGTGTGCCCTTGGTATCCGAACCCTGACGGATTGGAACACATCTTAGGACCTCCTATATGCATTATGTGGACTAACCAAGTCCGTGATAAATTGTTTAACTGCTGATGAGAACTGTAATCGTTTCTAGCATGTTTTTACTTGTTCAACTCACTAGGCTTGTTGGTCTAACACTTGTTTGGTGTCGATGTGTATCTCAGGTTTTAGCGGCACCGGTTCTAAGCGGGCATAGTGCTGGGGTGAGAGATTTGGGAATATCGCAATTGGACTTACTTTTGGTAGGAGAACCTTTGGGTTTATAAATGACACCCTTATTTGTAATCTCTTTTCTAGTTATGGAAATTAGACTAGTTAGTGGTTATTTATTGTCCGTTTATTTACGACTGTATTTAAACAGATTTGTGTATTTTCCCATTGTTGGGAGGCTCTTGCTTTGGCAATTTTAAATACCGCATGTCCGTTTTTCGGATTTTTGTTATCCCTATTTTTAGGGTGTTACACAGGACACCCCCCCCCGACTTAGGCCATACTCGCCAACTACAATGTATGCATACACTATACACCAACAACACAATAAAGCATATCTCAGTTTCAATAAATCTCGGATGAACAACAATAGCATAAATACAACAGTGATTAAATAACTTCACATGTTCGATAACATAAGTAACTGAGGAAAACTTGGGTCAGAAAACTCACCTGCCGCCTCTCGCTTACTTCTACAGTTAATACCATTGACCGGTAACGATCATCCCTATGGTAAAAATATAACCGGGTAAGACATCTACCTACCCGCAAGGCATGAGCGAAAACTCCCACTCTTAAAGACCTCTCTTAACGACTGGACGAAAACAACTGAAGGGCGGAGTTCCGGGATTCCCGATGAGAATTCCCTCAACAAACCGCGGCGGGTTCGCCTAGTTGTGGAACTCCCAGGGTCGCCCGGTTGAACCACTCCAGGGACCACCCAGTATGCTAAATCCCGGGATCACCCGGGTTAAGACACTCCCGGGGTCACCCGGTCGAGCCACTCCCGGAGTCACCCGTTGAATAACTCCCGGGCTCACCCGACTACCCAATACTCGGGATCACCCGATCCACAATCTCCCGGGATCACCCGGATAAACATCCCCGGGGTCACCCGGGTCTCTCGACCACGACCCGACTGAGTCGAAGACCGAATTAGGGAGAATTCGGGGGAGTCGACTTCCGACGGCGGAATCGCCTTACACACACGCACAGGCCCATGATTCTCATTCCCAAAAATCCAACTAACGAGAGGCTAATACAAAGCCCCAAACTCATCTTCACATTGAGTAGAAAAACCTCAGATAAAATCCTTTCTAAAACAGGAAGGGGAAATCGACCAAACTTTCAAATAACCATTCAACTGCTCAACAAATCTTCCAAAACCCAAACAAAAGATGTCAATAGGGAAGTTAGGGCATACCTTGAAGAGAGTAGTGCAGACCCTTCCTTCCAATTTTGAGATTTGTTCCCTTCTTGCCTTCTTCTCCAAAATCACCTAGCTTTCCTCTAGGTTTCTCTTAGTCACCACCAAATCAGGAAATGAATTAGGGATAGGGGTATTAGGGTTAAAACCCCCCTTTTACCCAAATTTACAACTTTTCCCCCACACTTTGCGCTTTGAGCAAACCCTCACTCAACCTCTTAACTTTATTACTTAAACCACGGTTGTTACAATATCCCTCCCTCAAAAGAATTTTGTCTCCGAAATTCCATTGCTGAATAAACTGGGGGTATTGGGACCTCATGTCCGCCTCCACCTTCCGCGTTGCATCATGCCCTTTATGATATTGCCACCGCACTTTCACAAGACGACTCTCCTTAGACCTCAACCTCTTTACCTTGTGGTCCAATACAGCTACCGGCTCCTTAATGTAGCTCAAATTCTCCAAGCTACTTCTCCAACTCGCTTTAAGATAGCGAAAGATCTAACACGCCTAGGTCTTAGCTTCCCTTCCTTTCTAACACGAGCCACCCTCTTTTCAAGGTGAAACTTTTATCATTAACTTGACCCCTACTTGACACTCAAGACTCAAGCTCTTTGATATAATCAACCCAGCTCTATTCAGTTGCCCAAGCCATTCTGCTCAAATTCATAGTCGTACCATATCCTCCGGACTCGCCCATTGATTAACCCCAACCTTCTTATGTCGGGAAAGCACAACATGCATCACCGACTAGAAAAATAGCCATTCAATCTGTCAACTAAACAAAACGTCCACCTTAGATATCACAATAAACCCATAGTTATGAGTTTCTTCTTCAGGTAACCTGCCATAACAATATAACTTTCCTCCGTACGACATACGCCATGGTAGAAAATCCCTTCTTTCCCGAACCACATCGATCATAACTCCTCGGTGTTACTCAACTCATACGCGTTAAACACACATCGCCCCAACGTCATCACCCCTAATTCTTACCTGGAAGGAAACTTCCACGGTTCATTATCTTCATAGACCACTAGTTCCAATTAAATGAATCACAATGACGCACACTTCAGTTTCTCATTGCATCCAACAATCGTCCGACCATATCTGCAATAAACCAAACTTCACTCGCTCAACAATGGACGACCATGCTCACACAAACTATCCCAAATAGCTTAACACGGACGACCGACCCACTTGGAATCCTTTCCACGCAATACCAAGACTGACACTATGGTCTTTCACTCTGAGTACTACATCCAACCACCTTTTCCTCAATCATCTCAAAGACATCAAGCATACCTCCAAAAACCAGCTCACAAATTAACAGGTGTAAACTTAGACCAACTGCACGCTTTAGATTTCCCCAACACCAGAACCATAACGTACACCACAACCTCCTTATCATGCCCTCACTAGGGTTCGTAAACTTACTAACGGCAAGTCTGAAAACATAGCTCCACATTTTTGCGTCACTTGCCAAACTTCTTGCTCTCATTTTACCCACTTTTTCGACATAATATCTTCCCTCCTTCACGTTACATGGAACACTACTCATCCAATATTGCTTACTCCATTTTCGACGATTCCAAATGTGTCGAAAACAAATTTACATTACTATACTTAGTCAAACGTTCACCCACAATTATCACACAAAAAATTCAACCGAGCTCTCCTAAAACATTACCCACTGCTCGAAAGCACCGCACAATTCTCGCTCTCCAAACAGGTTTGCACAATCCGCTAGAATTCCTTCACACCCAAGAATACTTTGACATGCCCACAGATATCCCATTTACTACCAAACATCCTGAACTAAACAGTTCGACATTTCCATCAATATTTTAGTGGAATAAGATAAACTCGCCTAACAGCTTTTCATGACCCCAGAACCCAAGGTTCCTCTGCTAGGTTGCCACCAACTATCACCCGTACATTTCATTCTCAAATAGCAAGACCACTATGCCAACCAACACCCAAATATCTCAACAACATACTTGACACTATTGTATAGCTCACCAGAAATCTCCGAGTAAGGATTCCCACATACGCTCATTCCAAATCAACAACACAAGTCTACTACTTAACCTCAAAGAAAAGAAAAAAAATCCTTACCATAACAATGACTTGCAAGACTACTTTGGCATAAATAAAATAACCCTAACTCATCAAAAAATCATTACCACACCACTACATCACGCTAAAGCCGAACTCTTCACGATCACTCTGAACACCTACCAGGTATCGTCCGCTCCTTACCGATCATCACACCAATATCCGAAATAAAGTCCTTTCACGACTTTGTCTTCCTTGAATCTGGATAAACTACAAAATCATGATCCTCTAAACCATTCAACATGATCTCATTCCTTGCCGACTCATCGTGATCTGCCATAAACCAATTCAAGTAGTCTGTAAAATTAAGCGTACTACCTCGCAGACATACTACTTAAAGCGCACCCACTCCAGTCGTGCTACACATTCTTCACTCCTAAACGAACCATCAGAACCCATAAGAAAAACACTTATTCAACTGACAGTCTTCCGCTTTCATAACACCCACACAAGGTGGTCCAACGTTATGCCAGGTACACCTTTCCCCGAATGACCTCCCACAGTCTTGCATAAACTCCAACAGTAACCACCCCATAGTTACTTCTCCAATGTTTAGTGTCCTGCTAAAGACCTCAACAAATAGTCGTTGACTTCCATAACGACGGTCGACAAGGTGATCCTTCGACAATGCCTTCGTCCAACAAGGATTCCCAATGAAACCTACTTCTTCCAACGCGCCACAGCTAACAATATGTCCCATCGATTTTACACGTTGTAGACACAAAATTCACTAGTTACTTAGCCTAACTTCAAGACCACCTCAAAACTCCAGCTTGGCGCTGAATATCTTTCATCAAAGCATCATAACACTACTTACCAACATGTTATCATCAGAAGTATCTTGCAGACTTCGAATTCCACCCCAAACATAACCACCCGACGACAAACACGCCTCAAGATACCCGATAAGAGCGAATGCTACCAAAATATGAATCTTTCTAGCGTTAAAGACCAAGACTTTCGTCATTCCCTGCCCTTCCCTAGTGGGAGCACCAAGGTCAAGAATCGACCATCAACGGCTCGAATACCTCACTTCCACTCTCAAAACCTTTCATCATCCATGGTTACACATATCCCCCGACCTAGAGAGTTCATAGCCTTCATGCATGACAACACAATAGTTTAAAACCTTTGACACATTTGAAAATTTAGTAGGTACCTCATTAAGAAACAAGCTTGAATGCACACGACACTACGCTGGCATAATTGAATAACCATGCACAACGATCTCGAAGATCGTTCACCCTCAACTCCACGATGAAATAAGCCTTATCCAACTGAAATCGATGTTGGCACAATTGAAAATATTTTCAAAGAAACTTTACTCATGGGATTTATAAAATTATGACAAAATTACTTATACTGAGTGAGTCAGTCGACTTTCACCCTCGCTGGCATGACGAAAATGTCTATACCAGTCTCTCTTATAAAACCACACGGTTAAATGATATTATATTTTCCATAGAGGTTAACTCATTTATAAAATAGTGAAATAGTTCTCAAGTTACGGAGTTCAAAATTTAACACACCACACAATAAATTTGCCCTTTTCCATTCCAAACACACGTTTACACGCGTCATCTCATTTCCAAAACAAATGACTCACAAGGCGCACACACACACTAATATATAAGACCTGAATGATTCAAGCAACTTATTCGAAAACACAATGCATGATACTCCTTTTACATTGAAGGTTATTCACTCTCTCAAGGTCGACCACTTACACTCACAACAATTAATCACAGACTCCTTACTTCTGACCAACCATTCAGGTCCCTCACAATTGCAACCACCTTAAGCACCAGTGTTTCCCAACATGCTTGCATGTCCAACTACTTTGTTTCCACCGCGACTAAAGATTCGCAGATCATGTGTCTTCACTTTGTCCTAGATAATCATACCAACAATAGCTCGTCTCCATGCTATCCTTGCTCCATATTATCAGTCAACATTGATATCACTTCTCAACCATCCTTGCCACTTTTCAAACAACTATAGACTCGAAAGGCTCATTTCTATTATTCGATTCTAGGTTAAAACTCTCCTGATCCCCATTGACCGACGTAACAACTACCACAATATAGACTCCCTTGAAGCGAATAGCTCACCTCCAAACGATTATTCTTCCCTTTTGAACCCAAGAATTACTTCCTCAAAACGAGTTATCTATATCCCGAACAATACTCACCCTAAAAAGGTGTTAACCATAATACCATAAACGAGCTCACACAACACACCAAAATCGACGCTATCATTTAGATGATGGACCTCACTACCCATGCTACCCCCATCGATCGTCCCAACGATAGTACTCGAGCGTACCCATGCACCTGTAAATTCATAATGGCATTGGCCAGATGCAATTTTGAATTTACCTTACATGAGAGTCCTCACTATCGTTGTCACGACTCTCGATGATCAAGATCCTCCTTAAAGGATTCCTATATCTCAGTTGTGTCCCCCCTACTACACAGTTTAAGTTTAGGCCCATCCGATCACCTAAGTCCCTTAAACTATGGCTCTGATACCAATTGTAACAACCCAAAACTCGCAGGAATAAAGATTACATGACTTTAATATAAATCAATGCCAAACGACCCCAAATCAACAATTCAAATAACAAGGTTCGCGGAAATAATATATTACACAACTGAGAATTTAAAAGAACAACTAACACTGGAGGACTAAAATTAGCAATCTTCTATAATAAGCCCCGACTCACAGCTTCTCGTTCCCCTTACCGGATCCTCTTACTTCTATAATATCCCATTCTATTTGTTCGAACCCTAGTCAAACCTATGGCTATTTACTTTGATTTTGAAGTATTCCATCATCATTTAGCAAGGAAATAAAGGCAAGACTAAGAGTTCTCCATCCTACCCTCACCTCCAAGGAATATGAGAGCTTTCTAGGTTTTTACCAAAACCTAAGTGGTAAGTTTATCCTATCCATTTCTAAACCTTATTATGAGATATAAATGCTTCATTGGTGATATCCTAGTGTTTTATTACTCCAATTTCGGTTTGGATGATTTTGGAGGTCAAAATTAGGGTTCTGACCAAAATGGGGATTTTGATGTAAAATGTTTGGGGATCGATTCTTATTGGTTGAATGAGTATATTCATGGTTGGAAACTTTCGAATATAGGTTTTGGAAGGTTTTGCTTGTGGATTCAAGTTCTTTAAGGAAGCTCAAGTTGGGGTGAAATTTAGGTTTAGCCTAAATCTAACAAGATGAGTTCAAATTGATTTGTGAAAACGTTGTACATGCCAAAATGTTCATTTTAAAGTGTTTAGACGATGTATTGCATAAATGGGAATTGTTTGGTGAAAATACACTTTTAGTGTTTGTTTGGGTATAAGGGTTGATTTTTGTGTCATAGGACGTTTTGAAAGAATCAAGGGTATAAATCCATTTGGAAAACCATTTGTCCCAATCTAAACTGTATTGGAGTCTACACACGTATTTTGGAGTGTGTTTCCATGACGTGAGTCGATTGCGTTATTTATTTGGGGGATTGTTAATAGTTGGTCAAAAAGGGTTTTGAGCGTTTTAGCTCGGTGTTGACTTAAAAGGGTCTTAAGGGACAATTGTCCGGTTTTAATGGCTCAATGTAGAGCTCAGTTATGGTTTACATACTAATACACTGTGTTGCATATTGGTGTTGATTACATGCTCGAGTGCGTTGGTCATTTCGGTATAGGCATGTAATGTTAGAATGTGTTGCATTGGATCCATAGGCACGTAAGTCGGTCTGTTTTGGATGGTCAATTGGGTATTACGGGGTTGAACTTCAGTACCCATGTTTTACGACCGGAAACTTTACAAGTATGCACTGGAGGGTTGAGTCTGGAAGTGCTACCTGGGAGGTAGGCACTAGGATCTCCGTCGCTTGAAGTAATGCCTGGGAGGTAGTCTTTAAGTGTGCCAGGCCTTCGTGATGGAGTTCTTTGTAATGTTCATCAAGGTCAACTGTCTCTTAATGTGTAACTTTTTAAGAAGTCATAGGGACACTTAGGCTTTTATGTCGCGAGGTGTCATGCGATTAACGTTGCAAGAGTGGCATACTTTTGTGTTCCTCCACTCGCAACGGATACGGGTCTCCCCCGTCGTCGACCAACTGTCTCTTATATGTTGACGTCTTACTTTATTATCATTGGTCTTATGTGGTCGACAGTGAATGAGGACCTTAATATTGGACCTTCCTCCACGTATATTAAGGTTTGAATGAAGTATGTCATCCTCATATTTTGATATTTGGTTTCCTTTCGCTTATGGTCACGTGAGTATTGGGCCTAGTGTCCATGTTTTCAGACATATTGTATATGTGGATTTTGACAATAACTTATGTCTTGGGTATTTTGCCCTACCCGCGCTTGGGTGTTTTGGGGTGTAACGCTTTATCTACGTTTCTTAAACGGGAGTCAATTCATATTATTGATTCGAGTAAGTTTGAGTTGCATCATTTTATAAAGAATGTTTGTAATGAGGTGTCCATCTTTGAAAATGCGTGCTATTGGAAAAGAGTCGTTTCTACGTTTTAAAGTACATTATTTGAAAGGTCATTATTTACTCATGTAAAAGTTTTGAACTCACTAGACATTAGCCTAATCTTTTTATTTGTCGGCATGTGCAACAGGTTTCGGTTGGGAATAGTTCTAGTATCTCAGTGAAGAGAGGAGTGCCATTTGTGCGCCCGAGGAGTGAGTAGCTTGATGAAGTCTTCCGCATTAGGTTAAGGAGAGCAACTTGTATTTTGGTTAAGTGTCACCTGGCTTCAAATTAGTTTCTATATATTATTGGAGTTTATAATTGTCAAGGTTAATTATAGATTTTGTAGTTGAGGCATATAGAGTTTTGGATCGTAAGAGGAAGTTTCATCCCTTATTTGATGTTATGTTTAAAAATTTTAATTAGTTGCTCTTACCAAATTTGAGGGTGTTACAGCTAAATCCCAGGATCACCCGGGTTAAGACACTCCCGGGGTCACCCGGTCGAGCCACTCCCGGAGTCACCGGTGAGTAACTCCCGGGCTCACCCGGCTAGCCAATACCCGGGATCACCTGGTCCACAATCTCCCGGGGTCACCCGGCTAAACACCCCCGGGGTCACCTGGGTCTCTCGCCCACGACTCGACTGAGTCGATGACTGAATTAGGGAGAATTTGGGGGAGTCGACTTCCGGCGGCGGAATCGCCTTACACACACGCACAGACCCACGATTCTCATTCCCAAAAATCCAACTAACGAGAGGCTAATACAAAGCCCTAAACTCATCTTCACATTGAGTAGAAACATCTCAGATAAAATCCTTTCTAAAACAGGAAGGGGAAATCGACCAAACTTTCAAATAACCATTCAACTGCTCAACAAATCTTCCAAAACCCAAACAAAAGATGGCAATAGGGAAGTTAGGGCTTACATTGAAGAGAGTAGTGCAGACCCTTCCTTCCAATTTTGAGATTTGTTCCCTTTTTGCCTTCTTCTCCAAAATCACCTAACTCTCCTCTAGGTTTCTCTTAGTCGTCACCAAATCAGGAAATGAATTAGGGATAGGGGTATTAGGGTTAAAACCCCCCTTTTACCTAAATTTACAACTTTGCCCCCACATTTTGCGCTTTGAGCAAACCCTCACTCAACCTCTCAACTTTATTACTTAAACCACGGTTGTTACATTATCACCAAACATACATTTATATTGTTGTTCTTTATTATAGGATTAATGGGCAATGGTCATAACAGACGATCATCATCAAGATCATTCATGTGCAGGCCGTTGGACGTTAAAAACTCATTTATGCTGATCCGAAGCTATATAAATCTAAACCATGTTGAGCACAATGACATTCAACAACATTCGAACAATCTGACATATAACACTCAAGCATTTTCAAGCTATTTTCTCTCAAGCAAGAACTCTTGACGAAGTTCTTAACTTCATGACCGATTACATAATCTTACGATGTGTCCGTTTTTACTTGTAATATCGTTAATTGTATTGTTAATCTCTCATTCTCATGGACGACGTCTCTGTTTGACGTCTGTAGTACACTTGATGATCTCTGCTATCGTCCGCGGTTTTTACCCTCAGCGTGGTTTTCCATGTCACCAAAATTTTGTGTCTTGTCTTTATTTACGTTGGTCATACGATTTCTCGCGTTATTCGTACTTTAGATGTTAAAAACTCCACATCGACCTTGAGTCATCTTTAAGACGATTTTTTGGCATTAATAATAATCTTCACAAAATACAGGTGACATTAATTTTGGTTCATAGGGTTTTTCTTATTTACTCATTATTAGGGGTGCTCACAGGTTGGGTTGATCGGGTTGAAGACATTTTAACAACCCAACCCATTGTTGGTGGTTTGAGAAATTTCAACTCAACCCAACCCAAACAAAAGTACAACCCAACCCAACCCGTTCGGGTGATCGGTTTGGTCGGGTTGTGTTTAAACAAAGTAAAAACAATATTGAAAACATAAAAATAAGACAATTTTCCTTTGAAATACGATCCATCATTTAAAAGAATCTTTGAGTTCATCAAATATTTAGGTATTATATATAACTTTCCAATATGTCCTCTTATGAGTTCCATTGCTCGTTATTCCCGAGTTGTTTTTGGTAACTTATACATATTAAAGAGAAATACAAATAATTTTAGAGAAATCGCTAAAACGTTTATCGGGTTGGTCGGGTTACTTTGTGTAACACTCGAAAAAAAAAACGTAATAATTGAGAATAAAGGTTGAGGGGAGAAAATAATTCAAACTCAAGTGAAGGGTTAAAAGTGAAAATGAGAGAAAAGAATATGGGTGGAGAGTGTAAGTCATAGGGGCCAGTTTTGCCAAAATCCCTAACGTTTCAAAATGGAATCGTGGGTTGCAGTGTAGAGAATTCTGGGCGGCAACGGTTCAGGTGAGTTCGTTCATTCATTAAGAAGAAATTGTTCATTTTTTTATGGGGGGTGCTAGTGAAGAAGAGAAACACATTGAGAGAAGGAAAGGAGATAGTGAGGAACTTCGCTGGAGAACGAAGCAAGATTTCGGGTCGTCAACTTGAGGAGGTCTGAAAATCAAGGTAAGAAGCTTATACATCTCTTGAATCAGTGTTGTTCCAGTGATGTGTGCTTGTTATACGTGTGTGTATATATATATATATATATATATATATATATATATATATATATGTGAATAAGGAGAAAAGGAGGGAACTTGCTTTTGTGAAGTTCCATTGGGGATGAAAACCATATGTGCACACACATATGTGTGTATATATATATATATATATATATATATATATATATATATGTCACGTATGTGTTTGTATGTAAATGAAGAAGAAAAGAAAAATAAAATAAAAGGGGCTTTCTTCTAAAAGGGTTTTCTGATAGAGAGAAAGCTATATATACATACATGTGTATATATATATATATATATACATATATATATAATGTATGGATTAAAAGATGGAAGTTTATGTATTTCTGAAAAATGGTTGAGAGTTCCTTCCTTTAAGGACACTTAGGGGTGAAAACTTCTTTTGGTAATAAATATGTTGGAACATTGAAATTTGGAGACTGTTGTTCATGGAAACCAAATGGGTTGTGGATGTGGCTAGTGAAAAAGAAAAAGAAAAAGAAAAAGAAAAGGGATATGATGGATGATGGCAGTAGGTAGATGTAGCTTTTTTTTTTGTTTCCTTGAAGGTCTCCATAGTGCATGTATATGTATATATTATATATGTGGGTATGTATATATACGTTGGGTGTCATGTATATATAAAGGTACACCACACACACATATGTCCATATATATGTTTGTTTAGAAAGGTGGTAATATATTTACAGTATACATGTTTACATGTACATGTTTGTAAATATATATATATATACATATATGTATGTATATACATATATTGGGTATTTAATAAAATAATGAATGAGATAGACACCTATTTATTAAGAAGTGTAGACAATATTTGAACTAAGGTGTCTAATGGGTTAAAGATCTAGGTTAATAAGTTTTACGAGATTATTTAGGGGCTCGTAAAGGGCAATTATTTATATAAAAATAAGGGTACTTAGAAATTGTTACGATTTATGTAGGATTCGGGAGCTACTTTGTGAAGGGTGAACCTACATTAGATCGAGGTGAGTCTTCATGAGACTTTTTCTGGGATGCATACATACGTAAATAAAAATTATGTTGCCATGATATTTATGTGGAGTTGCATATATGGTGCAAGGTGATACATTTTTATGTGCATGTTTACGATGTATTGTTGCATGTATATAAATGTGTTATTTATTTGGAGTACGTATGTTATGCATGATAATTGGTTTATGTACATGTTTACGGGTGAATGTTTCATGTACATTATTTTATAAAGGAGATTGCATGCTATTGTTTTGTTGGTTTATAAACATTCTTAGTATGTCATATTTATGGGATGATTTCATGTGACACATTTTGGGTGTCGATATTGGGTATGGGATCGGGCTCGATATGTCACATCTAGGGGTGGCACGACCCCGTAATGGGTGTCGGACGGGTGTGAGCCGTGCAACCCAGGGAATGCCAGTGACAGAGCGGACCTACCCAGTGAGGCAGTTAGGAGATCTCATTGGTGTCAAATGTTTTTCTGAAAACAATATGCATACTATTTAATTGGTGTTTAAATTTTTATGCTTGATGGAGTGTGTATTTATGTGCACGTAAACCATGAACTCACTTAGCTTTTTAGCTAACTACTAGTATGCATCTCAGGAGCCGGTGGTTCAGGTGTGGACAAAGGGAAGGGCAAAGCGTAATTAGATTTACTTTTATTATGTTCTTTAATGCTTTGCTAGTTATCAACTTATTTATTATGTATTTGGAGCGTTATGTAATATAGTCCGGTATGGGACGGACTAATGTTGGAGACTTGTATTACTTTAAGTTAAGACTTCCGTTGTGATGGTGATTTGCTTA
This sequence comes from Arctium minus, assembly GCA_954870635.1. Taxonomy (NCBI): domain Eukaryota; kingdom Viridiplantae; phylum Streptophyta; class Magnoliopsida; order Asterales; family Asteraceae; genus Arctium; species Arctium minus. The sequence goes on along the minus strand of OX941086.1, from coordinate 9,784,752 downwards.
TATCTTGATGCCATATTCGACGACATAAGGTAATATTTGGGCTGAAAGATGTGAAATTACCCAAGGGTAAAATGAGGGTGTTACAGGTTGGTATCAGAGCCGTAGTTTAAGAGAAGTAGGTTAAGTAGTTAGCCTAAGCTTAAACTGGACATTGTTTTAGAGAGGAGGGGATAGAGTTCGTTAGACAGGAGTAGGTGTATATGATTGTTTATGTCCTAGCATTATCTTGCTTTATATTAAGTTTGATCCCACTATGATACCTGACCCAATATACTTCTATGGCTTGTAGGACATGGTGGGCATGGCACATTCGGATAGTGACTCGGAGGGGTACACGTTGGAGAGACAGATAGAGGCTGGCATAGAGTACGAGGAGGTCGACCAGCCAGTCGGGCTTGCACAGGAGAGGATCGAAGTCCCTTTTTCCATGATTCACCAATATAATGAGCACATAGAATATTTGCAGCGTCGTATCTTTATGACAGTGGTAGCATACCGGACGGCCAGACGGGAGGCACGCATAGCATCCAGGTCGTTTTGGACCAGGGTCGTGGACTGGTTCAGGTACATGTGGGAGGTTTTACGGGATGTATATGTAACACCCTCAAATCTGGAAATAGCAACTTATTTAAAATTTTCTAAATACATCAATAAATGAATCATCTACAACCACGAATTCAGATTTAGCTACAATACACGTATACCATCTTATATATATACAGACTATAAGGGACAGGTGCTACTAATACCCATGCATAGTCACTATCTCCATAATGCGGAAGACTTCACCGAATACTTACTTTCGGATCTAGCTAAGGCTTTACTCTTCACAGGATTGCTAGAACCAACTCTCAACCTTGAAAACTGATGCACATGCCGACAAATAAAAAGGTTAGGCTTAACGCCTAGTGAGCTCAAGAGTTTTAACATAAGTATATATCTTTAAAAGAAAAGAATTCAATTTAAAGCAAGGTCCTTTGAAATATTACGCTTAAAAATGGAAACGACACATTTTCCCATAATATGCACTTTTAAAGGCAAAGCTCCCAAAACACGCATTTCTTATATAACGCGCAACGCATAACTCACCCAAACGGGATCATAGTTCGACACTTATTTGGTAAAAACATGAATAACCATTTATAACCCAAAGTACTCAAAACGCGGGCAGGACAGAATGTTCGACCCATAAATCGCTATCAAAACCACATATACCGTACGTCCGAAAACATGGACACTTGGTTCAATACCCACGCGACCGAAAGGAACCAATGACAATAAAATAAGACGTTCTTATATTTAACATACTGATAACCAACAACGGGGGAAACCCGTATCCGTTGAGGGTGGAGGGAACACCAAAGTATACCACCCAAACAACGTTAATCGCATGACACCTCCCGACATCCCAGCCCGGTGTCCCTACGACTTCTTTACAAGTGTCACCCTAAGTCAGTTGACCTTGATGGATCATTCCGAAGAACTCCATCCCGAAGGCCCGACACACTTAAAGACTACCTCCCAGGCATTACTTCAAGCGGCGGAGGTCCTAGCGGCTACTATTACGGTAGCACTAGCCGACTCAACCCTCCTAGCGATCACTTGTAAAGTTTCCGGTCATAAAACATAGGTACCGAAGTTCAACCCCGCAATACCCAATTGACCATCCAAGACAGACTGACTCACGTGCCTATGGATCCATTACACACTGTCTAACGTTACATGACTCTAATTTGAAAGACCAAAGCTCCCAAAACATGTAACTCACCAACAACACAAATTAAGTGTCTTCATATCCAAAACCCACGACGGTTAAAAATCCGGACAAATGTCCACATGAATCGTTTAAGCCAATACCGAACTAAAGAGCTCAACATTCGTTTGACCAATAATCACCGGTCTCCAAAATAGTGAAATGTCTTTAAATAACGTTTATGAAGACACGTACCTCAAAGACTAGATTTACCCAAAACTCCATACGAGATGGGACTCAAGATTTCCAAAGTGTTTATGAATGCAAATACACCAAATGCATATAACATGAATTAGACTTTACTTGTACAAAATCGTCAAAGACGTATAACTCATAAAATAGACCTTACTTGTACAAAATCACCAATAATACGTAATTCATGTTATTTAGTTGTTGGAAACATTCAAAACCCAATAGAAGCATTTTAAGAGGTTAACACAACCCAAGTTTACTAAGTAAGAAAACTTATCCAAAAACTCACACTTTGACAAATAACTAAGTAAAACATATTTTACTTCTAAATACTCAAAACTTATCAGCAGTTAACCATTTCATGTAAAACACTTTAAAATACACATTTTGTCATGTACACCGTTTTCAAAAATCAACTTGAACTCACCGTGCTAGATTTAGGCTAAATCTAGACTTCACCCAACGAGCTCTTTTGAAGACCACTTGAATCCTGAAGCCGAAATCTTCCAAAACCTAGATCCAACATTTCAACCCATAAATACCCATAATCAACCATAAGGAATATTCTCCAAACGTTATAAATCAAAATCCCAAACAATATCCAAAACCCTAATTTCTCCAAAACCACCAAATCCGAGATTTGGTATACCAAACACTAAGAGATCAACAATGGAGTATTTCAACCTTTAAAATCAAGAAAACTTACCACTAGAGACGATGAGACCTTCCGAGGACACCTATAACAATTCTTCAACCCAAACTCCCAAACACGAACTTTGGGGAAGATGAAGGTGGAGGTTCTTGACCATAGCTTCCAATCTTTGTTGGGTGGTGGGGAAACACTTGGAATATCATGGATTTGGTGACTTGAGGGTATAAAACCGATTTTAGGGTTTGGGTTCGGTTTCTAGAGAGAAAAGGGTGAAATGGGGGAAGTTGGAATGAGAGAGAGGCTGAAAATTCGACTTTATGCAGTTCTGCACTCCGCCAGCGACATTACTACGCGACTATGCCCTTGGCATAGTCGCCCGAAGGGGAGTTCCCGCGGTACCATTCTCGCGACTGTGCCACGCGAGAGTGACACCCTGTCACAATCGCGGGCATAGTCTCCCAAAGTGTACTGAGGGTCCAAATTCCGACTTTTTCAACGACAAAGCTCCCGATACTCTGAGGGACTTATACAAAGCATTTCCCCAACAAAACCCCACCGATTACAAGTCATAGAAATGTCCGGGTGACATTTACTTACCAAAATTACGGGTGTTACAGTATATATGGGTGCGACAATATTTATCGGGCAGTGGATTAGTTGGTTACAGCAGGGACCGCATATGGAGTTTACCTTCTACTTCCACCCGATCCAGCCCTATCATCATTAGCTTAGGTTCCGCTATTATCGATTTGAGGAGCCGATGATCCAGGGGCACCAGGACCATGAGGAGGAGGAGGACGATGAGGATGAGGGTGAGCACGAGCATGACGAGTAGCGATGACGATGGAAGATTTCAGTTTATAAATATTTCTTTACTGTTCATATTAGGGGAATGTTAGTTTTTTTAATATTTGGTTGGGATTGAATTGTTAGGAGTTGGTATTTTGTCGTGCATGTGTGGCAGGTTTTAGACTCAGTTATCTTATCTTGGTTGTCCTTTATTTATGTTCAGTAACATGTATTAATGTACAAACTTGTTAGTTATGTGAATGAAAATGACGTTTCTTTTAGTATGTGACCTTGTGTGATGATGTCTATTTAGACTATGGTTAAGAGTAAATATGGAGATTAACGGTGCCTTTTTGTATCAGTATGGCGTCTAGAGGATCAAGGAGAATTGAACTCATCGGGGAAGGTGCCAATGATGCGGTACCGCCGGTGGGACGAGGCCAAGGTCGAGGTCGCGGTGATGGTCATACTGCCAGCTCTAGTGCCACCCCGTCTGTACATGGTAGTACAACCACATGGAGAGGTCGAGGACGTGGGAGGGCACAACGAGGGGGAGGCGGAAACCCTATGACCGAGGAGACGATGGCTGATAGAATGACACAGATCCTCCAGAATACCCTACCTGGTATGATAGAGGAAGCGTTAGAGGCCAGACTAAAGAAACAGGCAGAAGAGGAGAAGACTGAACCAATAAATACTGAGATGGGAGACCAGAAAGATACTGAGGCAAGCAACCAGGAGAATACTAAGGTGAGTATGAATGAAGAGGACAAGATAGTGGTTCCAACCACAAAGGAGAAATGATGCAACTTTAAGGACTTCAGTAACACACATCTGAAAGAGTTTAAGGGTATCGAGGGGGTGGTAGCCCTAATGAATTGGATAAAGAAAATGCAGAGCTGATTCAAAATCTGCAAGTGTTCCGAGGATCAGAAGGTGACATATGCGGCTACAACCCTTGTGGACTCGGCACTTGACTGGTGGGATACTGAGTGCGAGATTAGAGGAGAGGGTGAAATTGCTTCTATGTATTGGGAGCAAATGAAGAAACTAATGATGGAGAAGTATTGCGCCCAGTCAGAGGTGAAGAAACTGGAGTCAGAATTCTTGAGGTTGGAGTAAGGGTCATCTTCAGTTCATGAATATGTCAATGAATTCTTGGAGAAGGCAAGGGTTGCAAGTTATCAGGTGGCGACGGAGCAGAGAAAGATAGATCGTTTTAAGGACGGTCTCCGAATAGAAATCAAGCGATATGTTGACATGAACGCCCCAAAGACATTCGTTCAAGCTGTGGAAATGGCGACAGTGGCAGAGGAGAATAATGCTAAGGCAACTGGTGAAATGAGGGACAATAAGAGAAAGTGGGAAGGCCCAAGCAAGATAGTTAAGAAGGCGAAGGTGAGTTCATCTGCGGTGAAGATAAAAGGAGAGATCGTTGTTCCTCAGTGTGTAAATGTGGGCGAAGGCACAGGGGTGAGTGTTGGGCTGGGAGCATCTCTTGCTATAGGTGTGGAAAACCAGGACATACAGCGCGTGAATGTCCAGAAAGGAAGGCTTGTTATGAGTGTGGTGTAGAAGGGCATTTGCGTTATGAGTGCCCTAAGATTCAGAAGGGAACACTGAATAGTGTGAAGTCATCAGCTGGAGGTGCAGGAAGGAGTTTTGACAAAAAGAAGGAGGTGCCCAAGAGACGTGGCCGAACGTATAACATGACATTGGAGGAGGCTAGGGAGACCCCTGACGTCGTATCAGGTATGTTCCCTATTAACAATGCCTATGCTCATGTATTATTCGATTCTGGTGCAAATGGTAGTTTTGTATCTACTGCTTTTCGCCACTACTTGAACAAAGATGCATGTAGATTAGAGAAGAGCTACACTGTAGAAACAGCTGACGATGGTCAAGTTAAGGTAGAAGAGATAATTTAGGGTTGCACGATCTGTATAGATGGTAAGGAGTTGCCTGTTAGGCTAATGCCAATGTGTTTAGGAGGTTTTGATGTGGTCTTAGGCATGGATTGGTTATCTGACAACCATGCTCAAATCGTATGCAATAAGAAGTTGATCAAGATTCAGACCCCAGAGGGAGAGACAGTTCACGTCTATGGGGATCGAAAGAAAGACGACACTAAAGTGATCACGGCCTTGAAGGCGAGAAAGTGTCTTCAAAAGGGGTGCATATCTTACTTAGCTTATGCTATAGACACCAAGCTGGAGGAGAAAGCGGTAACAAGTATACCAGTAGTAAGGGAATATCCAGAAGTGTTCCCGGAGGAATTGCCAGGGATACCACCAGAACGTCAGGTGGAATTCCGAATTGACTTGGTGCCAGGATCAACACCAATCGCAAAAACACCATATCGGTTGGCTCCGACGGAGATGCGAGAACTAATGAAGCAACTCCAAGAGCTGTTGGATAAGGGGTTCATACGACCGAGTTCGTCACCCTGGGGAGCACCGATATTGTTCGTCAAGAAGAAAGACGATACTATGAGGATGTGCATCGATTATCGGGAGTTAAATAAGATCACGATCAAGAATAGGTACCCATTACCAAGGATCGATGACTTATTCGATCAGCTTCAGGGAGCCAGTTATTTCTCAAAGATTGATCTGAGATCTGGTTACCACCAGTTGAAGGTTCGAGAGGAAGATATACCGAAAACGGCTTTCAGAACTCGTTATGGGCACTATGAGTTTCTGGTAATGCCTTTTGGGTTGACGAATGCACCATCTGCATTCATGGATCTGATGAACAGGGTTTGTGGACCCTACCTAGATAAGTTTGTCATAGTTTTCATTGACGACATCCTTATCTATTCAAGGAGCAAAGAGGAGCATGAGAAACATTTGAGAGTAATTCTCGAGTTGTTGGCTAAGGAGAGGTTGTATGCCAAATTCTCGAAATGTGAATTCTGGCTACGAGAGGTACAATTTTTTTGGTCATGTGGTTAACGCAGAGGAGATCAAGGTAGATCCAGCCAAGATCGAAGCAATAATGGATTGGGAGTCGCCTAAGTCAGCGTTAGAAATCCGAAGTTTCCTTGGCTTAGCAGGCTACTACAGAAGATTCATCCAGGATTTCTCAAAGATAGCGGCGCCCTTGACGACCTTGACTAGAAAGGCAGTTAAGTTTGATTGAGGTCATAAACAAGAAGAAGCGTTCCAAACGCTTAAGGAGAGATTGAGCAGTGCACCAGTACTGTCCCTACCAGAGGGAACGGAAGACTTTGTTGTGTACAGTGATGCTTCAAAAATGGGACTAGGGTGCGTATTGATGCAAAGAGGCAGGGTTATTGCCTATGCTTCACGCCAACTAAAGGAGCATGAAAAGAAGTATCCAACACACGACATGGAGTTGGCCGCAGTGGTTTTTGCACTGAAAATTTGGAGGCACTACTTGTATGGCACAAAATGCTTGATTTACACGGATCATAAGAGCTTGAAGTATCTCTTAAATCAGAAGGAGCTAAACATGAGGCAGAGAAGGTGGATGAAGCTGTTAAAAGATTACGATTGTAAGATTCATTACCACCCGGGTAAGGCGAACGTGGTCGCTGATGCCCTAAGTAGAAAGGAGAGGGTCGAACCGATTAAGGTTCGTGTGAATATTCAGGTAGATTTGATTGACCAGATTCGAGGAGCTCAAAAGGAGGCCCTATTGGAGGAAAACATTAAGAAGGAAATGATGGTCGGACAGGTTAAACTGTTGACCGTCGGGTCAGATGGTGTATATAGGTTTGGGAATCGGGTTTGGATTCCTTGCAAAGGAGATTTAAGGGATATAGTGTTAGGTGAAGCGCACAAGGCCAAATACACTATGCACCCAGGCAGTGATAAGATGTACAAAAGTTTGAAGGAGAGCTACTGGTGGTCTGGCATGAAGAAGGCAGTAGCAAAGTATGTAGAGAAATGTTTGACATGTCTACAGGTGAAGACGGAACATCAGAAGTCGTCGGGTATGTTGCAACAAATGGATTTTCCAGTATGGAAATGGGAGATGATCACGATGGATTTCGTGACTAAATTGCCAAAAACGGTGAAAGGGCATGATGCGATATGGGTGATAGTTGACAGACTCATAAAGTCTGCTCACTTTCTACCGATCAGTGAAAAGTATCCTCTAGAAAGGTTAGCGTAATTGTATGTCAATGAGATAGTCTCAAGGCATGGAGTTCCACTATCGATTGTCTCAGATAGGGATACGAGGTTCACGTCGAGATTCTGGGCTAGTTTTCAACAAGAAATGGGAACTCGATTGAACTTGAGCACTGCATATCATCCTCAAACTGATGGTCAAAGTGAGAGGACGATACAAACACTGGAGGATATGTTAAGAGCTTGCACTATCGATTTTGGAGGGAGTTGGGATAACCATCTTCCACTAGTAGAATTTGCTTATAACAATAGCTACCACTCTAGTATCAAGGCAGCGCCGTTTGAGGCCTTATATGGCCGTAAATGTAGGACGCCAGTGTGTTGGACTGACGTCGGAGAAAGGCAGTTGGTTGGATCGGAGTTAGTCCAACAAACTTCAGACAAGATAGTGCAAATACGTGAAAAGTTGAAAATCGCGCGTGACAGGCAAAAAAGTTATGCGGATAAGAGGCATCGACCTTTGGAGTTTCAAGTAGGGGATAGGGTGATGTTAAAGATATCACCATGGAAAGGAATCGTAAGATTCGGAAGGAGGGGAAAGCTAAGTCCAAGATATGTTGGACCATTTGAGGTTATTGCACGGATAGGAGCGGTGGCTTATCGGTTAAAGTTGCCGAAAGATCTCAAAGGTATATATGACATATTCCACGTGTCAAATTTAAGGAAGTGTTTGGCTGACGATTCAGCTGTGGTGAATATAGGAGAAGTTGAGCTAAGCGATAAGCTCGACTATATTGAGGATCCAGTCCAGGTGTTGGACCGAAAAACGAAACGACTAAGGCGCAAAATTATACCTTTGGTGCTAGTCAAATGGAGATTTCATAAAGGGTCAGAAATGACCTGGGAGCCCGAACAGGAGATGAGGGTGAAATACCCTCAACTATTTTTAAGTGGTGTGAATTTCGGGGACGGAAATTCCTAAAAGGAGGGGAGAGTTGTAACACTCGAAAAAAAACGTAATAATTGAGAATAAAGGTTGAGGGGAGAAAATAATTCAAACTCAAGTGAAGGGTTAAAAGTGAAAAGGAGAGAAAAGAATATGGGTGGAGAGTGTAAGTCATAGGGGCCAGTTTTGCCAAAATCCCTAACGTTTCAAAATGGAATCGTGGGTCGCAGTGGAGAGAATTCTGGGCGGCAACGGTTCAGGTGAGTTCGTTCATTCATTAAGAAGAAATTGTTCATTTTTTTATGGGGGGTGCTAGTGAAGAAGAGAAACACATTGAGAGAAGAAAAGGAGATAGTGAGGAACTTCGCCGGAGAACGAAGCAAGATTTTGGGTCGTCAACTTGAGGAGGTCTGAAAATCAAGGTAAGAAGCTTATACATCTCTTGAATCAGTGTTGTTCCAGTGATGTGTGCTTGTTATACGTGTGTATATATATATATATATATATATGTGTGAATAAGGAGAAAAGGAGGGAACTTGCTTTTGTGAAGTTCCATTGGGGATGAAAACCATATGTGCACACATATGTGTGTGTATATATATATATATATATATATATATATATATATATATATATGTCACGTATGTGTTTGTATGTAAATGAAGAAGAAAAGAAAAATAAAATAAAAGGGGATTTCTTCTAAAAGGGTTTTCTGATAGAGAGAAAGCTATATATACATACACGTGTATATATATACATATATATATATATATAATGTATGGATTAAAAGATGGAAGTTTATGTATTTCTGAAAAATGGTTGAGAGTTCCTTCCTTTAAGGACACTTACGGGTGAAAACTTCTTTTGGTAATAAATATGTTGGAACATTGAAATTTGGAGACTGTTGTTCATGGAAACCAAATGGGTTGTGGAGTTGCAGGTTTACTTATGTGCGGGTATATAAATATATATACATATTATAAATCTAAAATGAAAAGAAAAGGGGTGTAGGTACGTGAGGGTGGGATGTGGCTAGTGAAAAAGAAAAAGAAAAGGGATATGATGGATGATGGCAGTAGGTAGATGTAGCTTTTTTTTTTGTTTCCTTGAAGGTCTCCATAGTGCATGTATATGTATATATTATATATGTGGGTATGTATATATACGTTGGGTGTCATGTATATATAAAGGTACACCACACACACATATGTCCATATATATGTTTGTTTAGAAAGGTGGTAATATATTTACAATATACATGTTTGTAAATATATATATATACATATATGTATGTAGTGTTTGGTTCATTTGAGAAATGATAAATATATGAGAAATAGAGAAGTAATCCTAGCCATTCATATGGTCAAGATCGGATTTGACTAGTCAAATATTGCGACTTTGACCGGTCAAAAGTTGCAGCTTTGACTGGTCAAAAGTTGCGGCTATCCCAAAAATAGAAGGACAATTTCGTAAATTTTACAAAACACACGAGTTGTGTTCATATATGAACATGTATAATTCACATATGAACTATATGTTCATATACGAACCAGTGCAATTCACAACTGAACTCTTTTAACTGATTCATATATGAACCTTTGTGATTCATATATGAATCTGTATGAATCACAAAGATTCATATATGAACCTTTGTGAATCACAAAGATTCATATATGAATCTGTATGAATCACAAAGATTCATATATGAATCAGTTGAACTAATTAACAGATTCATATATGAATCTTTGTGATTCATACAGATTCATATATGAACTCATCCCGTGTATTTTACGAAATTACCCCTCTACCTTCTATAGACCACACAAGGAATTATCCGGTGCTTCGCGGTCAAAGCCGCAAATGTTGACCAGATGAATGGCTAAGATTACTTCTCTATTTCTCATATATTTACCATTTCTCTTTTATACTGAACGACCGACATTAAAACCCCACCTACCATTTTTAAATACATCCATCGATTCTTCCAAATTCACGCCGGAGAAGTGTCGTTTTCTTGCCCCCACACCGACGATCTGGCATTTTTTATTCTAATTGGGACCACAAATGGAGGTTAGTGACTTCTTCTAACTTTTATACCTATTTTTAACTGATTTTTTGTATATTTTTTGTTGTATATTTTTGTTGATAATTTGTTGTATATTGGTTGAATGATAATTGTTTGTTGTATATTTTTGTTGATAATTTGTTATATATTTTCTAGGAATAATATAACAATTTTCTGTTTTGAAAATATAAAATTGGTATATTATTGTTGTTGTATATTTTATTATCTAGGATTTCAAAACATAAAATATGTAGAGAAAAAAAGAAAGTTAATATTAAAAAGTTGTTAACTGAAAATATTAATTATAGTACAAAAAATTGTCATCCAAAAAAGTTATGTGTTGCCAAATTCTGATAAATTGTATATTTTTCTTGATAATTTGTTGTATATTTTTGGATGATAATTTATTGTTGTTATTTTTGTTGATAAGTTGTTGTTATTTTTGTTGATAAGTTGTTGTATATTTTGGATGACAATTTTTTGTATTTTTTGTGTTGATCGATTTTGTTGTTATGTATTTGTATGGTTTTAAATGGTTGTAGTTATCATTTTTGGAGTGGATGATAATTTTTTTTTCGTATATTATCATTTTATATTTAGGGTTATAATTTTAGTGTCATAGTTTTAAATTTAATGTAGTTATTAATATAGTTTATACAAATTATAGAATATTTTACAATAGGACAATAATTTTGTAAATACCCAAAAATCTGTAACTTTAAAAATTTACACGAAAAAATTGTTAACTTTAGAAACTGACACTTTAGGTCCCTTAACTTTAGAATTTTACACTTTAGGTCCCTCTACTTTAGAAACTGATACTTTAGGTCCCTTAAATTTAGAATTTTACACTTTAGGTCCCTCTACTTTAGAAACTGACACTTTAGGTCCCTTTACTTTAGAATTTGACACTTTATGTCCCTTAATTTTAGAAGTTGACACTTTAGGTCCCTCTACTTTAGAATCTGACACTTTAGGTCCCTTAACTTTAGAATCTGACACTTTAGGTCCCTTAACTTTAAAATTTGACATTTTAGGCCCTCTACTTTAGAAACTAACACTTTAGGTCCCTTAACTTTAGAATTTTACACTTTAGGTCCCTCTACTTTAGAAACTGACACTTTAGGTCCCTTAACTTTATAATTTTACACTTTAGGTCTCTCTACTTTAGAAACTGACACTTTTGGTCCCTCTACTTTAGAATTTGACACTTTATGTCCCTTAACTTTAGAAGTTGACACTTTAGGTCCCTCTACTTTAGAATCTGACACTTTAGGTCCCTTAACTTTAGAATCTGACACTTTAGGTCCCTTAACTTTAGAATTTGACACTTTAGGTCCCTCTACTTTAGAATCTGACACTTTAGGTCCCTATACATTAGAATTTGACACTTTAGGTCGCTATACTTTATAAATTGACACTTTAGGTCGCTATACTTTATAAACTGACACTTTAGGTCGCTATACTTTATAAACTGACACTTTAGGTCGCTATACTTTATAAACTGACACTTTAGGCCGCTAAAGATAAGTATTATATCATTATTATGCAGGGAGCAAATTTCTACAATGCAAAGTTGAACCTGAAGAGTAAGATAGGGGTGGTGGATTTGATTCGCCAGAAATTGAACCCCACACGATTAGCATTATTCAGAGAGACATGTTTCGGTCATTGGTTGGATCTGACCGATACAACTGCCGACCCTATCTTGGTGCACATATTTTTACAGACCCAGGTATTCCCGCCAAACCTACGGGATGATGAGATGTTATTCGAGGTTGGTGGCCGCCGTCTTCGTTTCGGCCGTGAGGAGTTCTGTCTCATCACAGCACTTCGTTTCGGACTAGACCCAAAGATGCATAAGAATAGGTCAACTGGTTTTGTTAGACGGGTGTTCCCATGAGGCACGCTGATGGTGCGGAACATCCAGGATTTATTCAATCTGATCGGCACTGATGACGAGGGGCGGGCGCATATCGATGACGATTCTGCCGTCCATATTTGTCTCATGATAATGGTTGAGCTGTTCTTTCACTGTCATCAGTTGACCAAGCAGCTTCCTGATCATCTACTTCGGGCCATTGATGATTTGAGCGTCTTCAATCGGTTTCTCTGGGGATCCCATATTTGGGCCCACACCTACAAGCAGATGAATGCAGCGATCCGGAAACGACCGAAGCATGGATATAGGATGTCGTTATCTAGTTTTTTATATGCATTCAAGGTTAGTAAGTTGATATCAAATTAATACTTTTACAATCTACACGAATTCCCTATTTCTACAAAATATTTACTACTATCTTGGTATTCTAATTCACAGATATGGATCTTAGAGACCTTTCCCATGGCCAGCACGTTTTATATTTTGACCACCAGGATGCCACGTGTTGTTCGTTGGGATAGGTCTTCGATCGGTATTGTTAGCAATCATGCCTTTGCTCTCATAGATGTATCGGCGGTAAGTTACATTGACTACAACGGAAAAAAATTGTATTACATGAGGCCCTCGTGTGGATTTCTAACATGATTATTTTTCAATATATTAGCCCGAGCGTTTCCCACGTGAACGGCTTGAGCCTACACCATGGGAGGAGATCTAGGAATGGTATATCCTGAGCGATCGCTGGTTTAGTAGTTTGGAGGGACATCGACCGTCGAAGAGGTCGAGAGTTATGCAGGCTGTTGACGCGGGTGAGAAGTCATTCTAAGTTATCCGATATTTATAATTTTTTATAACGAGAAGTCGTTCTAGTGTTTATGATATTTATAATAATGTTGTTAATTGTTTGTATAGACGAAGGATCCGAGTCAGAGGGAGACGACCAGCCTGATCATGACAAGGGCCCCCCGTCCCATGCAGGCGTCAGCAAGGCACACGAGGCCACCTCGGTCGAGAAGCCACCATTTCATGCTGGGCATAGTTCATCCTTTCACCGTGAGCATAGTCCAGCAGGCCACTATCAGCATAGTCCACATGTTGACCCCTATGCTGACCGGTGGGCTGAGTTTACGAGGTGGAAGGATGATTTCTATGACTATCGGACTTCTCATCGCACAGAGGATGATGATCTTGAGAGACGCCTTGCCGAGAAATGGGCAACTGAACGCTCAGAGCGTGAAGCTACTGAGAGACGCCTTGCTGAGCTGGAGAGGCTTACTAGCCAGTTTAGCTCTTTCCAGGTAAGTTTTTAACTTAATTTATTGGACATGGTTTTAATTTTTATCTTTTGGAACTTTATGTGGTTTGTTATGCTTGATGACAGATTCCAGGCCAGCAGCAGGGTGGACATCCCTCCCAGCCCGCCAACACGCAGCACGGGTTTGGATCTTCGATCTTCGGAGGCCCGTCCCAGTACACGGATAATGTTAGTCACTTCAATCTTTATGTTGTATCATTATTTGTTTTCAATAAGGCATAAAAACAATGGCTTAGATTAATATGCAGAGTTTATCATCCTTCCTTGATGACATATTCGGACCTTCGTCGTTGGTTACACCGACCCACCACATGGCACATGTAAGTTATTTAATATGGTGGGTACTTTGATTTTTACATTCAGAATATAAACTGAATAACCTCAATCTTATATTACAAGGCACAGGGGCATCATTCCGGGAGTTTAGCGGTCAGTCCACTGGCCAGTATACACAGGGCCAGTATATGCAGCCTGTAAGTTAGGAGATTCGTTTGTTACATTTGATATTTATTTGTTATAGGAAACTTGTGAGGACCCAACTTATTTTGCAGGGCACATTTGGGTCGTTGCTCCATGAGACCGGACCGACTACGGTGGGTTCAGGTATGTCGGGGTTTGTTGGGGCGTTGTTCCAGGATACGCCACAGAAGAGTACATCCGTCGGCCTCTCGACCTCGACGCACGTCTGGCCTCGGGTGTCCCAGGACATTCAGGTTGCACCGCCGGCGGATGTACACCAAAGGCCGATGCGGCAGAAAATTCCTGGGAAACAATTGCGCCCTCCTTACACTGGTTTGCCTCCTACTACAGACCCACCTGTCCAGCGCCGCGTATCAAAGATGCCTGTTGGTCATAAGACCGCTGCTACTGCTGCTGCTGCTACTGCTACCGCTACCGCTGCCACCACCAGTTCCGATACGAACTCTTACACTTCATCCGCTATTTCCGCAAAATGGCATAGGCATGAATTGCCGAATTATTATCTTAGGTGCATATCCACCCATCCTGTGGGTAGGGACTGGTGGGGCTTGTTACTCGGGTTAAAGAGCTCAGGGTGGCTCGAAGCTGATGTTAGTATAAAAAGTCATTTCAGTTTCTATATCATAATTTCTATTTATATCTCTAACATTTTTTTTTAAATAGCACATCGATGGATGGGTTCAGTTCATCCGTGAGAGTCGTCTGCCAAATGCAGGGTGGACGGTGATGACGTCCGAGTTCATGCATTTCCTGGTCGTTGGTGGTGGTCCGACTTCCGTCTACGAAACGCTGAAGGCTCCGGACTTTGTACCATGGTGGTCTGTTCGACATGTATGAATTTCACTTTAAATATACTTGTTATTTCTAACTACGTATAGTTTAATGTTATTTACTGTTGGTTTGTTTTTTAACAAATATTTCAGGTGTTCATTCCGATTTGCATCGACCTGAAGCATTGGGTGGTTGGCGACTTCAACCTAGAGCTTATGGAGATGACCGTATATGATAGCTTTAGGAATGATTCATATAAGGAAAGCTTCAGAAAAATGATGGCCACGTTCGCCAACAGTCTACATGAACTTTTTACCCTAGCTGAGTGCACATCACTTGCAGAGCACAACCACGAGTTCACTTGGGTATACGCGGATGATGTACCGCAGCAGCAGGGTTCATTGAGCGATTGTGGTCCTTTGTCATGTATGTTCCTGACATGTTTGGCGAACAACGAGGTCCCAACACCAATGGAGGATGAGTCGTTACGAGCGCTAACCTGGAGGGTTCGGATGGCGGATGTCTTTTGGTCCATGATACAAACAGATCGACTTGTATGATTCCTTTTAGTAGCGTGTATATTTAGCTTCCTTTTAGTAGCGTGTATATAGTTTCATGATCAATTTATTTATTAAAAATTTAGTCGTTCAGTTTAATTAAAAGATCATTTCATTACAATGCACGTATTTAATAACATAGAACGGATACATGTAATATGACCTAAACAACCAACCATATGGTCATTTAAACGTCAAAGTACGGCTACACGACGCTTTGGTTTTCTGAAATCCCCACCGACTTCTTATGTGCACTGGTGATACGATTTTGGTAGTGACCACCTCCACTTTCTCGCTGTACACTTCAATGACGGTATGGCCGTCAACATACTGACGTATAAGGGCTACATCTTCATCGGTATCCATCGGTTCCAGTCCAGTCAATAGGTCTGAATTCGGACGTTTAAAATACAACTTATAATATTTCGTTTCATCGTAACCTAGCTCTTTCATGATCTGGTGAAGCAGTCGCATTGAAAGATCGTCGACATCTAACATGTCAACATAGACTTCTAGACCACGAAAGTACTGCCTTCTAGGTGGATCCATGAAGTACCCTTGATGGTAGAGTTTCATGCTGAACATTTGTGGATACTCAACTGTTCAAGATAGGGGTTAAGAAGGTTAGCCTGGAACAATATTCAACGCAAGAAAAAACCAAATAAACATAAACGCTAACCGTATAACTCGGTGGTACCGGCTGGAAGCGATTGAGATAAACATCTGAAGTTCCATACATGAAGATTTGGGGATGCCATGTAACTTTGTTTTGTTTCGTTTAGGACTCCCCATCGTTCTCTATTTATAGCCAAAGGTAGTGCACAAATTACAGGGGGCACAATTGCGTACCTGTAAAAAGCTTCAAGATTCGTCTGAAAAGATTGAAGATTCGCCTGAAAAGTTTCACAGGCGTACCTATTTTGTTTGGTAGCATAATATTCACAGACACTTGTTTCGAAGTAGTTTAAACATATAAATGCGTCAAGCCATAGAAAGTACATCTATCAACTATAAACGAAGAAAAAACCAAATTACAAACCCAACAACACAAGCACCACAAAAACAAAGTGATAGAAAGTACGGGTACAAACTAGTAACACGGAAAATCCAGAAACGCAAACAACATCTAAGGATAAAGTGCTTTACATTGATCAATCCAATTTTGTTTTTGGGCAACCTGCTCTTGCAGTACTGCAAAATCTTGCATAATCTTGTTTACTTGACCGTTGTCGTGGCGAATACGGTCTTCTTTGTCTTTTATCTCCCGCTTCAACCTTTTTATCTCCTCCTTGTCAGCGTCGATCCTTCTCAAGTGGCCATCTTTCTTGGCCATCATTTCCTTCCACTCATCGGTTAGTTGTTCGATCTCCGCTTCACTTTTCTCTATCGCCTTTTTTAGTCGGGAAGACATTATTTGTGAAGAAGGTGGGTTTGAGGATGATGCATTTCCAGCCATGTGTTTGGTCAAATAGAAGACTAGTATGCTATGAATGGTGTATGTATGGTGTGAACTATAACGTTGGTATAACCCAAGTATTTATAGCCAAATTCTAAGTACAACCCCTAGATAGGGTTAATTGGGGCTTGCCACGTGCAAAAGGGACGCAATTTGCGCCCTAGGGCGCAATTTGCGCCTAGGACGCAATTTGCGCACATAGGCTTTTCTGGAGAATCTTGCAGGGGAATCGTTTTAGGATATGTAGGGTCAAAGGGACCCTTTGCAGGGGAATCCTGGCGGACTATTGCAGGGGAATCCTAGCAGGCTTTGCAGAGGAGTAGTGGTGCGCAATTTGCGCCCATACGCAATTTGCGCCCATATGCATCGAATATAAATAGATTCTATGGTGAAGTAGTAATTCACAACTTTCTATCTATCCTCTCTGCCCTTCACACCGATTACAACCATTCTCTACATTTTCATAACTTAATGGCTGGAGGTTCACGCGGTAGGGGAAAAAGGTCAGCAAATGGGGCTGGCACGTCACGCTCCGTCGACATCGAACAATTAAATGATGAAGCTTCAAGGATTGACTGGAATCCACCAGAGACAACAGAAGAGTGGGCGCAGTATGGGATATCTGCTTACGATGCACCGATCACGCCTCAGGAGTGGGAGCAGTTTAATAATGCACGAGAAGCATACTACACTGCTCATGGGGGAAAAACCCCACCTACGTATCAACCTAACCAGGGGCCTGGCCTACCAATGTCTCAGGTACTGCCTGACAGGTTGAAAAGGTCATGTGATGAGGCAAATGCGGAGATACGAAGTCTAGGCAGGACATGGCTACAAAACATGGAACTTCAGAAGGAGAAAGAGGCAACAATTGCGGAGTAGAAGGAGTTCCTAGAGATGATGAAGCGCGATGTTAGGGAGAAGCAAAAGGAGATTAGAAAGTTAGAAGATGAACTGGTAGACATCAAAGAAAACTACACCGACATGGAGGATCAGATGAAGGCAAAGGTTGGCTGGATCAGGAGGATCCGAGACATCTACCCGTAGTAGGTTTCTCAAAGGGTGGTTGTTGTATGGATGCACTTCATCTGTTTTATTTGGTTTCAATAAAATATTGGTTTAATGCTTTAATGTTTACTTTAGTTTAGTAAATAACACAAGACAACTTAACAACCACGCTAAGGTAAATAAAATCAACACTAAACATAAACATAATATCACTTAGAATACAAGACGTAGTCGTTATAATCAAGTGAATTCAATCTTAGGGAGCAATAATAATATTTAAAAAAAGTTTATTACATACATGGTTTACTCGTTTAGATCGACGTTTAAATCAAAAGTACCATGTCTCAAACTTTCATAATTCTCTTCGGTTGTTACTGGTTGAGTTTGTCGACTACCAGATGCCCTTTGAGTTTGTCGACTACCGGATGCCCTTTGACGGCTCACATTTACCGGTGCAGAAGATGGACAGTTTGTTCGAGTGTGTCCTGGTTGTCCACACCGAGAACATCTCCACTGGATGGATCCTCACCCTGAGATGGGATACGGTCATGGTTACTCAGTCGACCAGCCCGTCTTATTACGACCGGTGGTCTAACGGTCATAAACGGGTGGTCTGGAACTACCCATGTTTCCCCTGGACCGACTGGATGTATGAGCTCTACGTAAGTTTGTCTGAAATTATCCGACGCGTAGTATCCAGTCGCTAGATATGAGACATCTGTACACCGTTGATTTCTTGTGACGGCGATTGCATGGCCGCATGGTATTCCTGAGAGCTGCCATTTCCTGCACGAGCAAAGTCGATTATTGAAGTCAACTTCTGCATCCCTAAACCCATCGCGGACTTCCCAGTAACCTCGGCCAATCTCATGTACAGTCCATGTTGCAGACTTGTGAATTCTCTTCTCAATTTTGGCCTCCGCCCAAGGCGTGAGACGATTCTCCATTTCCTCTGCGATAACACATATTTGTTACGTTAGTATTGCAAAGATAAAAACATAAAATTCAAACAGTCATAAATCCAAGGATGATAACCTCCATTTCTTCGACGAATCGAATACCATTCTTGCTGAAAACATCGGAAATAATCCATAAGGGCCACAATAGGCAGGCTCCGTGCAAAACGAGACAATGCATTCACCGACTCGGCACTGCTCGATGTCATTATGTTGTAATGCATTCCTGAGAAATGGGCCCTTGACCATTTCTCCGGTCTAACCTGGTCCATAAGCGGAGCTCCAAGAGGTAATGCAACTCGTAGACCCGTCATGTCCAGTTCAAACTCCTCCACCGTATATGCTTTACACGTCCTCCAAAATAACTTCTTCCTGTATCTGACCCTGTTGTCCCTGGTTTTTACGTTCATCATTAGATGGCGACAACAAAGTGCATGATGGGCGTCCGGGTACACTGTATTAATTGCTTGGTGAATTGAAGCAGCCCTGTCGGATACAAAAACCAACCCCTCGGGTTCCCCGATACAACGCTTCAGCATGGTTAAGAACCAAGTCCACACATTCCCACTCTCAGACCTACCAACTCCGAAACCGATGGGCACAATCAGGTTATTTGCGTCCATAGCAACGGCTAAGAACATTGTGCCTAAGTAAGTACCCTTCAAATGAGCAGCATCGATGATAATGACCGGACGAAGGTGTGTGGTAAACGACCGAATCTGGATATTTAAGGAATTTTCATATTATAACATTATTCAATATAAAAGTTAAATAAACCATATAGTGACGCGAAATTTACTAAAATAACAACGTACCGCGCAACCGAGGGCAGCGAAACACATCTTAAAACGTCCTCGAGCGTCTGTCCTTATTGAGGTAACGGTACCAGGATTACGGAGCTCCAGGTTATAGAGAAAGCAGGGGAGTCGGGAAAACGATTCTTCAGGGGTACCATGCACCATCGTCAGTGCAAAAGCTTTTGCGCGCCAGGCTTGCCAGTAAGAAATATCTATTTTCAAATCCGATCTTACGTCGTTGACAATGTCGGATCCACGGTATGTCCTGCCGGTATCATTCACTTTAGGGTAAATAAAATTACCCAATACTCTACTGTTTGCTTGATGGTGGTTGGGATGCAGCTGCGTCCTCGAACAAGTGTGTACGTCATCCAATATACGAACATAAAACATATTGGTATTTTCGACAGAGGTCGCATAGATACGCCAAGAACATCCGGCTTGCCTACATCTGGCATCGTATCTCATTTTATTTGACCGGTGAACTCCAAACTCAAAACCTTCTTCAAGAAACTTCAAACCGAGAGCGAGTGTAAGATCGTTTTTGGTCGGGAATACTTGACCCAAACTTACTCTTCCACTACGGTGATAACGTGGGGGTTGGTTGGGTGTGATGACTGGGGCCGCTGATGGAAGTGGAGGAGGCATATCAAAGAAATCATCTATACCACCGTATGATTTGATAGGACTACTTTCTGGTTCATCGTCGTCTTCATCGGTATCAACATCAGATAAACCCAAGTGGTAAACATGAGACTCCTCATCATGTCTATAAACTTCGTCGTCGTCATCTTCTTCCTGTTTTTCTTCTTCTCTTTCTTCTTGTTGTGTTTCAGGAACAACATATGGGGTATCATCAGATTCATCCACACCGCCTCCGGTGTTCGAAGTACCACCGAGATCGCTTCCACCGGACATCGATGAATCGACAAACACACAGAGTGTTGGCGGATTATTTTCACCGTCAATAAATTGAATGAAAGACGAAACATCGTCAGAGTTGCATAACTCATAAAGGGCACCATCATATTTATATGATATTCTAATCCTACCAAGAGCAGGATCGATAAGAAATTTTCTGTTAATACAACTAACCAACCTCCGACGCATAATGTTTGAAGCCACCTTCATGCGGGTTATCGGTTGATCGGTAACATACTCCCACCCGTTATCTGTCTATTGCCATGAACCACCGCTTAAGAGATGTAGCTTCACTTTATCCTCTCCGGAAGTCATATTTTTTAAAAATACACACAAAAAAGGAAGAAACACAAGGAAACAATTGTATGAAATTGTGGATGAAAAGTGTGATTTACATCTTCAATGGTTGTTGGATTTATAGCAATAATTTAGGGAATCAAATTTGTACCACCACAGGGAAATAATTCATCTGCTAAAGTTGATTTAATATCACAACTTTTTGAAAAATACAGTACACATCAACTTGAAAAACCAACTTAAAAACGTGAAAAAATAACAAACCATCCAAAATATAAGGAGAAACCCTAATTAGGGTCAATATCAACTTGACACGTGCCCAGGGGCACAAATGGAGACCCAGGGAGCAAATGGAGACCTAGGGCGCAAATTGCGCCTGGACGCAATTTGCGCCCTAGGGCTCCATTTGCGCCCTGGGTCTCCATTTGCGCCCTGGGTCTCCATTTGCGTCGTTTAGGCCATTTGGGTAAACCGGGAAGAGGGATGGATAGGAGGCCAATCCCACCCCGAGTTTGGCCCATTTCGATCAATTTCCCTTTTTTTTTGGTAACCGTGGGTTTCCGGGCCAGCTTACGCGCACCGACTAATCCCCGGGCGACCACGAATGGCCTGAAGTCATCGCAGGTGAACCTCCATGGCCACAAAGCTTTGGCAGCGCTTGGATTTGAACCCTGGGTAGATGAGATCTTCCACTACATCCCCCAAAAGTTTTACCAGTGCGCCACAACCCAAGTGGTTACTTACTTTCACTTACCTTATCGTATAACATTCTGCACCATATTAAACCCGATAAGCGCTTATCGGGTAAGAGTCATTTCCCTCACTTACCGGGTAAGACTCCTGGTCTTTGTTATGACTCTTACCGAGTAAGATTCTAGGTAGGTTCCGTGCTCAATAGGTAAGGACCGTAAGATAAGTGTTATCGGTAAGCACTTACCCGAGTAAGTATTTAATAAATGACTCATAAGTTGGAACAGTTGAGGGATGACATGGGACCCCCGACAATACATAATCCACCCCTACAACATGGTGTAGATTTATGATTACCTAGAGGGGGGTTTGGATGTGTTTTTTTTTAAATGATTATAAGATATTTTATACAGTAATAAACATGAAAAAGAATAGTGTTTGAATGTGTTGTTTTCCTTGTAGAAATCAATGTATCTAATTATTAATTAATGTAATGTATATAAAATAGAGGTCAAATAAGGCATATAAAAAGTGATCAATCTTGTTGCAACTTCTAATTAGTATGAAATTGACATAAGAAAACAAGGCGTGCCAATCTAAATATTAAGATGATTACAACCATATACATGTTATCCTGACATGAGGAACTGGTTTTTTTTTAAAAGGAGGAACTGGTTGTTATGACTTAAAGTTGTAACAATTAGATTAGGGCCGGTAACAGTTAGGGTATAGATAAGGGTAAGGGTTATTCCTTTATCATATCCATTTAAAATAGCGAGAAACAAAAAACGAATAAGTATTCATCTCATAAAGCTATTATCCATATTCATACCCTACCTAATTAAATAACAGATAACGAAACGAGTAATGGGTATGATAAAGAAATTCATTTTGAACTACAAATAATGTTGTTAAACCTCAAACATATAAGTAAACATAAGTTTATATATAATAATGATTTTATATCCAATTTGTTTTAGTAAACATTTTAATATTATTCTAAATAAAAATATAATATAATAATTCAAAAACAAGAATATAAAAATTGAAAGACAATACTTTTCGTTGTATTTATTTTCTCGACTCCGTCTTGCTTCTCACTTAATTATCATGAACCCTTTTACTCAATAGATATAAACTTTTTTAACGACATGTATGATAACATCATAAATAAAAATATTAATATTTATTTTTATATAACTTTGTGAATATATTAATATTTAATTTTATGAAATATATATACACATTATATATATGTATATGGGTCTTCATTTGAGATCATTCCAATTTGTACTACCTGTAAGATCTAGTATCATCCACAAATTATATTTAAGAGTAAACTCTAATTTTGGTCCCTGACGTTTGTTGATTTCTTTGAAAGAGGTCCCTATGGTTTCATAATTCAAGTTTACATCCCTAGGGTTTGGATTTTGCTCTAGAAATAGTCCCTGACCCCTAACGACGTCAAAATGGTCCGTTAGAGGCAGGGGTATTTTCGTCCAACCATAATTTTGTTCCTTTTTTGTAATTTTCTTTGTTTTTTCTTATCTTTGTAATAAACCAATATTTTAGAGGGACCAAATCTGTAAATTTTACTCTCCTTTCCGGTCATCTTCTCCGGACAAATCGCCGGTCATCTTCTCCGGCCAAAAAAATTCAGACACAAACTCTAATCCAAAGTCCAAACCTTAATCCAAACACCAACATCAATTAAACCAAGACCAAATCCAAACCTAAACATCAACATGAAAAATTAAAATCAGACACAAACTCTAATCTAAACCTAAACCTTAAAACCAAAATCAAAACCCAAAACTTGATCCAAAATTGAAGTTTACTCTATATTGTAAAATTGGAGTTTAGTCTGAACACCAAAATCAAAATTATACTAACAACAACATCAATTAAACCCAATCAAATCCTAATCTGAACACCAAAATCAAAATTAAAATCAACCACAAATATCAAAGCTTTGTTTTTCTTTTATCATCATATTCATATCTTCATCTTCTCCATCAATCATCTTCATCTTCAATCAAGATCAAAAACCCCTGGAAACCCAAGCCAACAAACCTAAATTAAACAAACCTGGAAACCCCCCTCCTCCTGTTCATGTCGATTTCAAAAATCAGGATCCATTCCCCTTGTTTGATCATGTTGATATCCAGAACCATAACAAGAACCCACTCCCATTGTTCCTGTCGATTTCCAGAATGAGAACCCCCTCCCCGTGTTCATAAAAATCGAATCTAATGTTCATAAAAAACATTTAGGCGACGGTGGTACTTTTTGGCGGAGGGGATGGGATGGTGGTGGCCGAGAAACGAGTGGAGGAGACGATGGCGGTGGCAGTGGCATGAAGGCATGGCGGAGGGGATGGCGTGAAGACGGTGGCGGTGGCGGTGGTGTGAAGACGGTGGCGTGAAGGTGGCTTCTTTGTTTGGCGGAGGGGATGGCGTGAAGGCGATGGCAGTGGCGGTGGCGTGAAGACGATGGCGGTGGATGCATAACAAAAGAGTTTTTTTTTATCATACATACATACATATCACACACACACACACACACACACTTATATATATATATATAAATTAGAGTTATTAACAAATTTGGTCCCTAAGTTTTTATGATTTTACACAATAAAAAGAAGAAACAAAGAAAATTACAAAAAAGGGACAAAAATATGGTTGGACGAAAATACCCCTGCCTCTAACGGACCATTTTGATGTCGTTAGGGGTCAGGGACTATTTCTAGAGCAAAATCCAAACCCTGGGGATGTAAACTTGAATTATGAAACCATAGGGACCTCTTTCAAAGAAATCAATAAACGTCAAGGACCAAAATTAGAGTTTACTCTATATTTAATTAATGGGTAATATAAAAATATTGTAATTTTGGTAATTTTGGCTAAGGAGTTGTTTGTTTTTTTAAAACAACCTCTTAATAGCTCTTAAGTCTGAATCATTAAGACCTTTTTACATATCATATCTTATTAATCATAACTAAAGTAAGACTTCAGACTTTATACCTCTTAAAAACAAACGGCACCTAAATAATTTAAATAAAGGACTTTATTGGCATTTTATAAATCTCTCTACTAATTTCTCTCTCATCTATCTTCTCTCCACCGAATAATAAACTATCACCATATAACGTGTACAATAACAATGTATGGTATGTGCACAATGTGATAATAACATTCAAATATATGTATACACTTGGGTGTTGTTCTTTTAAAAATACCTCTTAATGACTCTTAAGTCTGAATCGTTCAGACCTTTTGACATTCAAACTGTTTGTTTTTTTCCAGTTTTCAGAATCTCTTAACGACTCTTAAATACATCTGAAATAAGAAGTGGTGACCTAACTTCTTAAAATCTATTATCGCCATCTCATTTCATATGATCTCCTTTCTCTCAAGACGTCTCCAGACGTTACAAAAACAGTCTTATTGATTCAAATTTCAGACTTCAACATCACCTCTTATTAATCAGAAGTAAAATAAGACTTCAGACCTCTTAAAAAACAAACCTCCCCTTAGTTGGTATGTACATTGTAATACGTCTGGTTCACAGTGTGATAATATTACAATGTACGCACTCACATGCGTGCGCGCACACACACACACACACACACACACATATATATATATATATATATATGTATCAATATAAAATAATATTGTTTTAGTGTCTTCACAGTATGATTTAAATATGTTCATTATTTTAAACCTTATTATTTTAGTCTGTTCATATTGTGATTTCCATAGGTTTATTACTTTAAAACCTATTGTTTACTTATATGTTTGAGGTTTATATAATTATTTCAGGATAAGTGGATTAAAAATTTCTTTACCCTTATCCTTATCCAATAGGTCGAAACATAACGAGTAACAGATTTATCCTTATCCATTGCCAGTCCCAAGTTAAATAATTATTTTAGGACACACTTGGAACTTGATGTCTGTTTAATTTTTTTTAATTATTTCACATCGAAATTATTTATCTTAAGCAACCAATCATCTAACTCTTCTAATCATGATTTCTCAAATCACAATGAAAAACAGAACAAAAAGTCTGAGTGTAAGATGTACATAAACTTGGCATCTACACCGAATAATAGAACACCTATTTTCATTTGGCTTGTGCAAAAATATGAGTGAAAAGATTTAGAGCATCTCCAATAGTTTCTCCAAAATGGAGAAAATGAGGATTTTGGGCATTTTTTTTCCTCCAACAGATTTTCCAAATCTTTCTTCAAAATATAGAAAGTAGGAGAGAGAGTGTAAGGGGCGTTTGGTTCGCAGAATGATTTATGAAGGAATGAAATCTGTCTAAGGAATTGGAATCTGGAAGGAATTGGAATGAAATGTTATCAGGTTTGACCAAGTGTTTGGTTGGCAGGAATGGAATGTAATCAATCAAATGAATTGGAATCTGTCTGTTTGGTTTGCAAAGGAATTGGAATGGAATTCTGAAAAATGACAAAAATACCCTTTCTTTTATTTTTTATTTATATTTTTTTAAATGCCGAGAGAGATAGAGATGAGGAAGAGGAGAGAGAGAGGAGAGAGAGAGAGAGAGGAGAGGAGAGAGAGAGGAGAGAGAAAGGAAAGGAGAGAAAGAGGAGAGAGAGAGGAGAGACAGATAGAGGAGAGAGAGAATAGAGAGAGAGAGAGAGGAGAGAGAGAGGAGAGAGAGGAGAGAGAGAGAGGAGAGAGAGGAGAGAGAGAGAGGAGAGAGAGGAGAGAGAGAGAGGAGAGAAAGAGAGAGAGGGGTTAGGAGGGCATTTGTGTCATTTTGAGAAAATATGATGGAATGGAATTCAATTCCATCTATTTTAAGAAGGAATGACCAAATCCATGATTAAAAGATTTAATGGAATTCAATTCCATTCCATTGGTAACCAAACAGCAGGATGAAATTTAGTCAATAGAATTGACCATTCCAATTCCATCAGATTTCGGCGGAATCCAGCGAACCAAACACCCCCTAATTTTCTCCAAATTTGGAGAACTCTCCAAAAATAATTTATCATGAGAGAGAAATTGTTTTTTATTATATTCCACCAATAAGAAATCTTAAAATTAAATGGGTAGGAGAGAGAAATAATATTTTATTAGATATATATACAATATATTTTAATAATATAAGTAATGATGTCATCTTTAAAATGGAAAATCTGTTGGAGTTGAATACAATTTTTGTTAGAGATTTTGGACCTTGGTTTTCCATTTTAGAAATTTTTTAAAAGAATCTTTTGAAGATGTTCCTAAATTAAAAGAAAGAGTGGATTGTGGATTTGGTTTATGTGGTTTTGTGATTTCTTTGATCATGATCATGATCCTCATTCTATGTTTATTGTGGATATAGTCCCTATGGTATGCAATATATTGTGGCTATGATCCCTAAAACTAACACCATTAACTTTTAAGGGTTAAATGCCTCATGTGCCTTGCACACTATGGGCATAATAGTCATTTTCTTTTTCCCTTTTAATTTATTCTATACATCTTTAAAACAAAATACTAAATTGTGGATTTGGTTCTTATGCATCACTCATCATTTTAAAACACATTTATAATTTCACTTAATTTTTTTCATCATATCTTCATTGTCAAAGTACAAGAAAATTTAATTTATTAAAGTGCAAAAAAACATTACTTGCATTTAAAAATGACAATTGTTTAAACCCAACACTACATCCCAAAAAAGACAACATATCAAAATAACAATTGTTTAAACCAATATTACATTCCATTATGTAATTTTATCGGCAACGCCATATAGATGACAAAATGTGGGTATGAGCTATAAAAAGCTTATAGGCCAAGATTTTATAGAAGTGGACACTTATTGAGTTTTATTAGTTCAAAATCAATAAAGCAAAGAGATACAAGTTGCTTACCGTTCAACAAACAAGAATTCAAGAAAAATATTGTCAGTCAATCTCATCACCTTATTATCACCATAAAGAGGACCAGAAATAAGAGAGACTTGATATATATTCATAAATAAAACAGAGGTATGTGAAACAACATTCAAAAACTTAACACCACCATCACAAAAGCAATTGTACTATATATATATATATATAGAGAGAGAGAGAGAGAGAAAAAAAAAAGTTCAAATGAAAACTCATTTTTCATTGTGCACGTGAGGACAAATCTCAGTCACTCGATCTCTTTTGATCCAACAACTCATATTAAATAAAGATTTTAATTTTAAAATGCTTAGGGGTAAAAATGGAAGAAAATTTAAACACACACCTATCATATTTGACATTTTATTTTCTTTTTTAATTAAAAACATTTTACCCAATTAAAGTTTAAAATAAATTATTTTAAAAATTACTAATATTTTAATAAAACAAATTACATCAAAAAAACGAGAATTTCGTGCTCTTCGATATGACATCCATCTCAATATAGTTTTTTTGTCGTTTTAACCGTTTTTACGTGAAATGCTATATATGTGTTATATTCATTATGAATATTTATGTACGTTCAAGTTTGTACAACGCCTCGACATCGTAAGTATGTAACTCGACATCACCTTCTTCAACACTTTCCTCAACGTCGTAAGACATCACATTTCTTCAGCACCGTAACCCAACACCCATTAAGACGAATCGAGAACCTATTGAGTAATTCGGTTGTGAATCGGGAAACAAAAGAGAGTGCGTCACGTCTCCACATCTTCACACGTCATTCATGTGTTATTCATCATGAATAATGTATTATTCAGGATGAATAATACAACATTCAGGGTGAATAATTCACGATTCATGAATTCGTGTATTATTCGTCATGAATGTTGTGTAATTCATCCTGAATACTATATTATTCATCATGAATAATGAATGAACGTTCACATTTGTTATTTATACTGAATGTGGGACATCCAGGGATGCACATACATATTCATAATGAATTAAACCAAATTTCGGTTGTGAATTGGGAAACAAAAGAGAGTGTGCCATGTGTCTACACTTTCAGGGGTCATTCATATATTATTCATCATGAATAATAGAACATTCAGGGTGAATAATACACGATTCATGATAAATAATACATGAATCATGGATTCGTGTATTATTCATCCTGAATATTGTATTATTCATCCTGAATACTGTATTATTCATCATGAATACTGAATGAACGTTCACCTTATTCATCCTGAATATTGTATTATTCATCATGAATACTGTATTATTCATCATGAATACTGAATAAACATTCACCTTTGTTATTCATACCGAATGTGGACACCCGAGGACGTGCATGCATATTCATAATGAATATAACACATATATAGAATTTCACGTAAAAACGGTTAAAATGAAAAAAAAAATCTGAATATTGTATTATTCATCCTGCATACGGTATTATTCATCATGAATAGTGAATGAACGTTCATCTTTGTTATTCATACTGAATGTGAACACCCGAAGACGTGCATGCATATTCATAATGAATATAACATGTATATAGAATTTCACGTAAAAAACGATTAAAACGAAAAAAAAAAAACTATATCGAGATGGATGTCATATCGAATAACACGAAATTCTCGTTTTTTGATATAATTTGTTTGATTAAAATATTAGTAATTTTTAAGATAAATTATTATAAAGTTTAAGGGGGTAATTTTTTTTAATTAAAAATAAAAATAAAAAGTCAAAGATGGTAGGCGTTGATTCAAAATTACAATTTTGTCCTTAATCATTCCCAATTAACCTTATTATATATTAACCATTGATTAGTTTTCTAAGTTTTGATCAATGGTTAAGATTTGTCCTCATGTGCACAATGAAAAATGAGTTTTCATTTGAACCCATCCCTATATATATATATATATATATAAAACCATCAAAAAAAAGTAAACAATAGTGAAATCATAGTTGAGAGCTTCTTTAATCTATTTTATTTACTTTTTGATGTAGATTTATTTGGTGTGTGTTTGAAGGTGATTTGGTTGCAAATTGATTGGTGTGATGATTTATTTACCCATCTATTTTGATAGGTTGTGTTTTTTAAGATGTAGTGTTAGATTCAAACAATTGTTATTTTTAAATGCAAGTAATTTTTTTGCACTTTAACAAATAAAATTTGCTTGTACTTTGACAATGAAGATAGGATGAAAAAAAATTAAGAGAGATGATAAATGTGTTTTAAAGATGATGAGTGATGCATAGGGACCAAATCCACAATTTAGCATTTTTTTGTTTTAAAGATATATAGAATAAATTAAAAGGGAAAAGGAAAATGACTATTATGCCCATAGTGTGCAAGACACATGAGGCCTTTAATCCTTAAAAGTTAAGGGTGTTAGTTTTAGGGACCTTAGCCACAATATATTGCATACCACAGAGACTATATCCACAATAAATATAGAATGAGGACCATAATAAAAAAAATCACAAAACCACAAGGACCAAATCCACAATTCACTCTAAAAGAAAATTTCCAAAAACTGGAATAAGTGAAAAAACAATTACTTCAGGGACCAAATCTGAAAAAGAAAACAAAGCAATTGCTTTTTTTCATCCTTTCTCGTTTTCCTCAATACAAATAAAGCCGAAGACGGTGGAGAATCCAACTGGAATTATAATACAGTGGTTTCTCTCTCTTGAATTTTCAAGATTTTGGGTAAGAATCACTGTAGCCGTTCGCCATTACTGTTACAGTGCACATTTTCAACCCTAAAAGCTTCAATCAACACATAATAAGGTCATCATCGTCTCCTTTCTACATCTTCGTAGTTCTGTATCTAATGTTTTCATATGTATATATATCATGATGATTCAACATTTGTATAAACGTTATCTTGTCGTCGTACGATCGATATTTGTTGCATTTTGGCTACTGTGTTCTTTGGAGATTGCGCATTGTTATTTGAATCATTTGGAGTATGATTTTTTTTTCACCTGGATTGGTAGCAGATAGACTTATGTTTTTTGTTTTTGTTTTAGTTGTATTGAAGTTGCATGTGTATACACTAAATCGGTATATTTAATTATTTCTGTTGTCGGAGAGATTCGTTAATTGGCTTGTTTAGTTTCGCGGCGAAATTTGGAAATCGAATCTGTAGAAACTGTGTTCATGTTTGTTTATTATTATTATTATTATAATTGTTCTTTTTTAATTGAGTTTAGTTTTGGCACTTGATAATACTTTTTGCACATTTTGATTTGCAAGGTATTCTAGTTGCCAGTTGTTTCTTGGAATGTTGGGGCATTTTCTAGTGGACAACTAGCAGCAGCCCTGCTAGGTTCTACTGTTTTCTAGGGTACTCATAATATTGTTGGAATGAAGTCCACATTTGCAAGGGAATGCGATCCAGAGTCCAGATGTTCAGTTAGGGTGACGATTTTGTTGTTACATTTTTAGTCTGGGCTCTTCTCGTAATATGAGTTAGTCTCCCTTCTTTGATGTGTTACATAAATTCACTGAGAAAATAGGAACATGGTATATGTAGGGAAATAGCTAATCCACATATACACAATGTCTTTAGTTGTTTTTATCGTACAATCTACCATTGTGTATTTGTGTGTGATTTGTTGATCCTAACAAGCATTGGTACTCAGATGTTTATATGGCCATATGAAGATTGGAAGACTGTAAATTGCGTAGAACAGTCATGTCTGTCCTTGACTAAATTTAATCAGAATGTCGGTGATTAGGAACTAAGAAATGATGGCTTAGTTATCATCGTGTCATTACCCCTTTTTGATCTCTGTACAAATCAGAGACCATTTGTGTAATCCCTAGACGGACATTATATTGATATTCATAAGACTGATTGTTGCAATGCTGTAGATGTGGGCTTTTCCTGGGTTTTATTTATTGGAGTTGCGTGAATGTGGATATGGGTACTATACTTTCTTTAGGACATAACCTGCTTGATTATGCAACTGTGTCCGGTGCTCATACAATTTTCATGCAATGATATTTCCAACTCATACTAACGTTCTTTATCAACTCTTTTCTGGCAGAAACAGATCATTCTCATGCCCAAATTTTTTGTGGAGCCAATATTCAACTTTAGGTCATCTTATTACATTACCTTATGGTGCGGGCATTCAATGAAACTTGACCGCCTACTCCAATCAAACTCGAAAGGCATAGACTGCACATAGCCAAAATTTTGATACTCAATTACATAATTGATGCCTACTTGCCTAGAACATCTTCACTGAACTTTCCTGATTTCTTGTCAGACGTACTGTAATTACTCAAGGAGGTTTGTGGACAAAGAAGATGAAAGTTGACAGTAATGGACCAGAAACACGTGCTCTAACTCCATTGAGAATCTTAAGGGGTGTGTGTTGTTTACTGGTGCTGCTTTCAACAGCGTTTGTGATTCTGGTTTACTTTGGTTTTCTCACAGCTGTTATCTTGAGACTTTTTAGTATACATTACAGCAGAAAAGCAACAGCATTTTTCTTTGGCAGCTGGCTAGCTTTGTGGCCTTTTCTATTTGAGAAGATAAACAAAACCAAGGTAATTTTTTCTGGAGAAACTGTTCCTGCAAGGGAGAGAGTTTTAGTCATTGCCAACCACAGAACTGAAGTTGACTGGATGTACTTGTGGGATCTTGCCTTGCGGAAGGGACGTTTAGGATACATTAAATACATTCTCAAGAGCAGTTTGATGAAGCTGCCTGTATTTGGTTGGGCATTTCAGATTTTAGAGTTTATTTCAGTGGAGAGAAAGTGGGAGGTAGATGAGTCACCTATGCGCCAGATGCTTTCAACCTTTAAGAATCATCAAGATCCTCTCTGGCTTGCTGTTTTCCCTGAGGGCACTGACTTCACGTAATGCCTATTTCATACTTTCTCTTATTGTTCTAGGTGATGTGATAAGAGACATGTCTTATGATATCTGTAAGAATTACAGAGATGTCAAAGTTCATGTTGAGATGCCCTCAAGTATATCCCATCACATCATCAACTATGCCAATTGATATTTCTTGGTTCTTGTTTACTCTTTATGTATATTATATATATTTATTCTGTTTCAGAGAACAGAAGTGCATTCGTAGCCAGAAATTTGCTTCTGAAAATGGGCTACCTATCTTACATAACGTCCTGCTCCCGAAAACAAAGGGTTTTGCTGCCTGTGTGGAGGAACTGAGGGGCTGTTTCGATGCAGGTGCTGAGCTCTTCTAATTTCTTTAATTTTCCATCTGCTCAGGGATACTTTGAGTTTGCCTGTAATATATGATTGAAAGTTTGTGGTGTTACTGATCATGGCATTGTGTACTATATTCGAAAGCTCATGCATATCACCATAACCATAAGCCTCTAAAAGCAAATGACTCATAGGGACACATGACAAGCAGGTTTTCACTTTTCCTATATGTTAGAAATGGGAAAGCTTTGGTTGAATTTATTTAGATGATACTGAAGGTTCTGTGAATATTGAAAGTGTTGATTATCTTTTGGAGCAGTCGGTGGTCATCTTTCTGTTTTCCATGCTTATCAAAATGTTTAGCTGTGTTGTCAGCTTGCTTGTCATTCAGTTACTTTTCTATGGATTGATCAGCGGGCCTTCTATTTGTCTTCTACAATCATGTCTAGATGAAAACCTAGGATTTTTATTCTATTTTCAAGAAAGTTTCACCCATTTCTTAATCTCGTTTCCGGTTAAAATCCTAACATATGTACTGCTTTTAGCTTTGTTATATTTTTTACCTCTAAAAAGGCATAAGCTTTTAGGCAACTCATTTTGAGATTGCTTGAGAATTTGCTTAGGTATATTATATCCATTTACAAGAAGAAATATGTAAAAGCATTACATACTTTAGTTGCTTAGATCAGAAGTGGAAACATTTCTAGATTGCAGGGAGTATAGCTGGAAATATGCTGCTTTCTTGAGGGTAAACTCCTTTTTTATTAACTTTTCTGTTTACACTAACCAATTTTAGGTTGGTCATTGGTTAGGTTCTAAATTTGTTGTTATAACTTATAAGTTATAATTAGGATCTGTGGTCATGTGTTTCTACTTTTTAAACATGTAGCTAAAGTTGTTTTGTTTCCGATATTGCAGTTTATGACATCACCATTGGCTACAAATATCGTTGCCCAACTTTCTTAGATAATGCCTTCGGGGTTGCCCCATCTGAAGTTCATATCCATGTTCAGCGTATTGTAGCAAACGACATCCCAGCATCGGAAGAAATGATTGGTTCTTGGTTAATGGACACATTCTCCAGAAAGGATCAATTGCTCGCAGATTTTCATTCACGTGGCTGTTTCCCGCACCAAGGAACAGAAGGAGATATTTCCACTGTATCGTGCCTAGTTAACGCTTTTGGGGTAATCATCTTGACCTCCATCTGCATGTTCTTAACCTTTTTCTCATCAGCCTGGTTCAAAGTATACGTAGTCTCGGTGTGTGCATACCTAGGATCAGCTACCTACTTTAATATCCGACCGGATCCCATTTTTGCCTTGTGAAAGCTCGTTTTATGTATCCAATAGACAAATTGTTGGAACCAATATCTGGTTCGATAATAATATGGGTATCTCCGCCCTGATGAACACCGTCTCTATATTTTTCTTTAGTAATTGTAGCATAGTGAGCACACACGTTACACACACTCCCCTAGAAAGCAATTTATCTAAGGTGCAACTAACCAATTGAGGGTTAGCTCAACAGACCAATAAAGACTTGGCCTTGGTGCTCCTCCCCATTGGTCACCAGTTTGAGTGTCCTCTGGGCCACTGGGGATTTACCTCTCTGTTGTTTCCAGTGCCCCATGGGCTTAGTCGAGGTGTGCGCAAGCTGACCTGGACATTCACGGCTACCCCCGAAATTAAAACCAATCAATGAATAAAAGGTCAACCAACCCGACCACACCCTACAGTAACCATAGTAGTGATTAAGATGGACCTCTTATGAAAGGATGGCGAAAAATTGTTTCGAGTGCAGTCATTTTAGCTTTGGGAAAGTATTGTCCTCTTTAAAACCATGCTGAAACACCAGAAAAACAACCAAAACATCACTAATCGGCCAATAACACATAACATCGATTCAGATGAAATGATCAAAAACTAGAAATTAATATGTGAATGAAGAAACTAAGCTAAAGAAAAGGTTCAAGACTAAGCCTTTCTCTATAAACAGCAAATTTCAACATAGATTCATCGGTTATTCTTCATGAAAGCATAAGACCCAGCTGCTAATCCTACATAAAACTTCAAATTAACTGAACACAGTTGTAATGGTGCCTACCAGAGAAGAAGAGGTTCTAATGACTATTTGGTGGCTTAATGATTCTCTGCAGGACTACGGTTCTTGCTCTTCGGATATCGCGGCTGCAATTGTCCGCCTGCATTCCTAGCTCATCTACATTCTTCATAAATGAATTAAGCTTTGCCTTGATCTCTTCGATTCCGTGTTTCACCAATTCATCTCCCTCAATTACATACTCGGCCTTCCTCATAAGATCCTCGATATCCATCTCCAGCCTATCAACAAGAACCCGAATCGTATCCAGGTCCCTGATTGCCACACAACCCCCCACTTGCATAGAGCTGATGACTTCCTTTTGCCCTTTAACGGCATTCTCATAGTTTCTTAAAAGGGAATTGATCCATTTTCCTGTTGAACCAAGTGGGATGGCGGTAGCTGCAGCAAGAGCAGCCGCCACCGGTGGTGCCGCCATGGCAGCCGCCACCACAGAACATATCAAAACAGCTGCAAACGTAGCCACAAATATCACATTACACACTTTCCTCCAAGTTTGGATAGACTTCACTTTTTTATCCAACTTTACTTTCTTTATTTGTAGCTTCTGTAGCAAGACCATCTGTTGCCGGTAAACAGAACGGAAAATCTCGAAGAAATCCTCCGTGAACGGATCTCCGGAAGCCTTAAAATCCTTCAAATTCTCCAGTGTCTTCTCATACCTATGCTCTTCCACACCATCCTCGTCATCAAAATACTGCAAAGCTACAAGAATCATCAGCTGATTGTCGCGTACCCTTTTCAAACATCTCTCCAACGCGGAGCAGAAATCGAGCGTTCGCAGGCTGTTATCGAAAAACTCCTCCACCAAATCAAACAACTCCTGATTATTCCAAATATCTTTCTTACAATTCAAAATCACCTTCACCACTTCTTGATTCATTTCCAACAAGCATTCCGTCACTTCCTTGAGCGAATCAAACGACATAGCTCTGACCTCAACCCCCGTAGCCAAACTACTGATCACATTGTTCGCTCGAGCTTGCAAGATCGTATCGAACGACTGCAACTCAACATCTGATCTGCAGGCCGCTTCGTACGAATTAAGCTCTGAACAAATGTGATGGGTAGGCGATCCAGACGACACAATAACCGATTTCTTGCTAACATGCGCTCCCATTTCACCAAAAATCCAACAAGATATCAAAAACTTCCAAATCTCTAAATCCCAACTCCAAATTCCAGTCAGTCAATAACACAAACAGGTAAACCCCAACAAACTCAAATGAAGAAAAACCATAAAAGATTGAAGAAATTGAATTCCAAATTGGAACAAATTCCTTTTAATGATCACAAATCTGAGTTGGACAATAAAACAAACAGGTGGGGTGCAAGAGAAAAACTTGAAAGATGAATATAAATGGTGGTGGGATGATTGGGATAAAGATGGAATGAGTTTTTTTTTTTAATAGCTTGCACGCATGAGATTAATGATTTGAGATGGAAAAGGCGGGAAGCAAGTAGAACCACCATTTGCCATGGGAGCTTGGAGATTATTATTATTATTATTATTATTATTATTATTATTATTATGTAGAGTAAGAGAGTAAAGCAGTTGTGAAAACGCGCATTGAAGGTTCAAAAAACTGAGAAACTTAAGCTTAAAGACAGGAAGGAGTCAGGAGGGACTATTGTGTAAGGACATCTATTTCTTCCTAAATTACTAAAATACCCTTTTCCCGTTCTAGAAACATGTTTGCTAAAATAAATGCTAACGGTGGTTTACCAAATGCTTAATCGGTAAGTGATTGTTGCATATGATGTTGTTTTGATGGACTAGAATCTTACCTGGTAAGGTAAGTGAGAATGTTGACTCTTACCGGGTAAGCGTTTGGGTAAACGGACCTATATCCCATACCCAAATTGGAAATACTTGTCTTTAGCAAATTAATGATTTTTAAATTTTTTTTTATTAGATGTTGGGGTTTTTTAAGATGTAATATCTTTACTTTTATAAAATTTTATCATCAATTTCATAATCAACTTTATTTACGTTGCGTTTAATTGCGTAATTTTACCAAGGGGACGTGGGAATATGATTGGTTTTGGCATATCCAAGTTACCGATAAAGTTCAACTTATTAAAAGTTCAAAGCTCACCAAAAGGAGGAGGAGGATGTGTGAACATTTGTTGTGTGTAAATATTATATATTTAAAAAAAAGGGTATATTGTATTGGTAAAGATTATTTTAAATACTATACTTATGCAGTATTCAATGCATGATAACAAATATATAAATGAGAAAAATGTTACTATATCATATATATATATACATAAGATGAAGGATCGTGTGAGAAGGTATTTGGGTTCTTAATCATTTTTAATCTTAAACACACCCATGAATCACGTTTGATAGAGGGATTGATCCGGTGTATCTTATCTCAGTGTATCTCATTCTAATGTGCATTCAAGGGTGAATATCCCTTCTTATCATTCTCACCATAACTTTCATTCTCATTGGAACCCAACCTATATAAATATGGGGTATTTATATCACTTTTTTCTTCAAAAAAAATATTTCATCACTTTTACAAATTAACTTTTTTAGTATTCTTTTCAAAATTTTACAATATTTTTACGCTAAAATTAGGGTATTTAACATCGATACATGTCATTTAAAAGTTATTGCGTTATTTTTTTTCAAATGTTATACTTCTAATTAATAACTTTTAACCATACACTAATTAATTGTTTTAAAAACCACACGGATACAAAAAGTTGGTTTAATACGTAGAGAGGGTATTGGAGTTTGCCAAAAGTCTTACAAAACAATCCAATTATAAAATCATTAAATGAGGTTACTTAACCTTTAAATTAATGTCACTAGTATTAAAGTCGATATAAAATGACCAAATCTTTCCCCACTTTTATTGGAAGTTAATTTCTCCCAAGTTATCTTTTTTTAGATTGAATAGACCATTTTCAACCGAAAGTGTTAAAAATAATATTAATGATTCATTTGGTTTGTAGGAATGGAATGTAATAGATTGAATTTCATACAGGGATTTGGATTTGAGAGGAATTGGAATCCTTTTGTGTATTTGGTTTGTAGGATTGAAATGGATTTGAATTTCATTATTTATAAAAAAAAATCTTTAAAAAAATTATGAAAAAATATAAAAATAATTAAATTACCTTTTATTTAACTGATTATTAGAAAACAAGTGTTTTAAACATATTTTTAAACATTATTATATACAAATCCTACAAAATCCCTTGAAATCCTAGTCATTCTCTTGGGATTTCAAAATCCTATGTTTGAGGGATTTCAAAGAAATCCTAAGATTTCAAATCCGAACAATCCTACAAACCAAACACAGGATTGGAATGGATTTGAAATCCAAATCCCTTCGATTCCAATCAATTTCGGCAAACTAAACACGCCCTAAGTTAAATTTTAGTATTCATATTTTTACTATTCATCAAATAGTATTAAAAGTAAATTTCGTTTTTTGTCCTTGTGGTTTGTTGGAAATTTCTCTTTTCGTCCTTGTGATTTTAAAACTACGATTTTCATCTCCATAGTTTATAATTCATTGTTCTTTTCGTCCTCATGATTCAAACTTTATTATTGTTTTCGTCCCTATGGTTTACAATTCATTGTTATTTTAGTCCCTCATACTTAAAGTAGTAACTAACATTGAGGACGAAAACAAAAATGAATTGCAAACCATAGGGATGAAAACCGCAATTTTGAAACTATAAGGACGAAATCTGCAATTTTTAGCAACCCACATGGATGAAAAATGTAATTTTCTCTAGTATTAATCATCTCCAATCGCTTAGTGCTAAATTATACTCCCTCTATCCTAAAATAAGTGTCCTTATTTCTATTTATATTTGTCTTAAAATAAGTGTCCAGTTCTAAAAACAGATAACAAAGTTCTCAAATATACTCTTCATTAATGCACAAATATTTAAGAGTTGTGAAGAGATAGAAATTAATTAAGGATAGAGTTGTAATTTAGTTAACTAAAAGGGACAATAATTATGCATATCTAAAAATGTGTATCATTTTATTGTGGAACACTTATTTTAAGACATGAGTAACACTTTTATATATTTGACATTCTATATTATTTACTTAACATTTACCTATAATATTTTGGGAAATTGGAAAAAATAGCCTAATACTTAGCCATTTGCACCTCTTAGCAATTTCTCTTCCGATTTTGCAATTTTAGCCATAAATCTGCAATAGCGGACCTATACCTCCGCAATACGGCCACAAATTGACAAAAAAATATCTGGATTGCGGCAGGTCCGCAATGGGTCGGGTGACCCACCTCCGCAATCCGCAACCATGGACATGTGTCACATGGAGAACAAACCCTAACAGTGTTTTGGCAGGTCCACAATCCAAGGTGTAGGTCCACAATTGCGGACCTAGGTTCGCATTCGCAATTTCGGACCTAGGTCACATGTGTCCACTTCCTGTTAACCCTAGATCATTCCAGGTCCGCATCCGCACTACAGGTTCACAAGTTTCAGTAATTTATTGTGTTTTTTCACGTTTTTACGTACTTTTTGTTGCGGTTTTGCACTATTTTTTTCCAGATAATTGTCAGTTGTACAATTGAGTAGTCAAATCAATTGAATGCTCTTGTACAATTTGATTCGGTGAATTCAACCTATAAGAATAGCAACGATAAAAAAGGAAGAGAAGCAAATTTGCAATCTGAGTTTTTTCTTCGTTCGAACTGTTTTTTTCTTAAAAATGAGTTCCGTATCTCAAAAAATAAAGTTACGTATTTTGGATGGGGGTTATTGGCAACAAAATGATCAATAGTGGGAGTATTTTACTGATCAACCGATGGTTCGCGCCATGGTGCCATCAAGCATCACGCATTCTAGGTTGGTTAGTTATGTTCGAGACAAATGTGGTATGGACTCTACTATTGGTACTACCAGAATTGCGTACAAACATGATGGCCAACTCTATGAGTTACGAGACACAAACGATGTTTCGTGTTTCCTATAATATGCCTTCGGTGTAATAAATCCACCAACACTTTACGTGTATGTCGATGTGACGATGTGCTGTGAAAGCAATGTTGGTGGTAGTTCGAACACCGGAGGCGAGTCGGATGTGTATGCTCCCGAGCAGAGTCAATCTTCTTACGTGCCTCAGTTTGATTCTGAGATCGAGCATGCGTATGGGGTTGGCTCCGATTTTCTTCCTGAACATAGTTATGGTCTTAATGACTATAACCCTGATTTTGTTCCGGAGACAGAAGAACCAGTAGAACAACGAGAAGAACAGGAAGACGAAGAACCGGTAGAAGAACGTGAAGAACAGTAAGACGAAGACGAAGAAGAATTTCATCAAGACGTCGATGATTCTCATGTTTATCACTTGGGTCTTTCTTGTATTGATATAGATGAAGAAGAAGAAACGTCTGAAACCAGTCATGTTAAATCATTTGGTGGGATAAATGATTCCTTTGGTATGTCTCCCTCCCTTTCAAAAGACGAAGTGCCCGCCATCACACCAAATGAAGCGCCCATATCTTATAATCGTAGTAGAAAAGTGAATATAGGGGATGTATTTCCCACGAAAGACGAAATGACAATAGCTCTCAGGATGAAGACCCTTGAAGAGGGTTTCGAGTTTAGAGTTGAAAGATCTTCAAAAACCCGATACGAGGCGAGATGTGTAACTGTGATTGGCGTATATATGCGACATGTGTAAAAAATACCACTCTGTTCCACATTATTTTGCCTAAAGTATAGAATGAAAGTCGGAGAGTCCGTGGATCCGACATTGTGAAAGACATGAAAGAGCAAATACACGTAGATATCTCGTATCTACGTGTCCAAAAATTGTGAAAGACATGAAAGAGCAAATACACGTAGATATCTCGTATTGGCAAGCTTGGCGTGCGAAAGCTTATGCGCTAACCATGGTGCGGGGTACCCCCACGAATCGTTTAGCCGACTCTTTGCGTTCTTCTATAATTTGGAGCTTCATAATCCTGGTACTTTTACCCGGATAAAGACAGATAGTACATGACGTTTTGAGATGTGCTTTGCTGCCCTTGGTTGCACGGTACATATTTTTTAATGTTTAGCCAATTCCACTAAATTGTCATAAATTGTCATAATTGAAAGTTAAGGGACCTAAATTGTCATAATTGAAAGTATGGGAAGCTAAATTTCAGAATCTAAAGTTAAGGGTCCTAAAGTGTC
The DNA here is from genome assembly GCA_954870635.1 of Arctium minus. Classification (NCBI taxonomy): domain Eukaryota; kingdom Viridiplantae; phylum Streptophyta; class Magnoliopsida; order Asterales; family Asteraceae; genus Arctium; species Arctium minus. Next base: position 9,743,686 of record OX941086.1, on the reverse strand, counting down.
AAAAATGAAAGTTAAGGGACCTAAAATGTCAAAAATGTAAGTTAAGGGACATAAATCGTCAAAAATGAAAGTTAAGGGACCTAAATTGTCATAAAGGAAGTCTAGGGACCTAAAGTGTCTTAATTGCAAGTTAAAGACGGTAAAGTGTTAAAAATGAAAATTAAGGGTCCTAACGTATCAAAAATGAAAGTCAAGGGACCTAAAGTGTCAAAAATGAAAGTTAAGGGACCTAAAGTGTCAAAAAGGAAAGTTAAGGACCTAAATTGTCACAATTGAAAGTATGGGGACCTAAATTGTCATTATCAAAAGTTAAGGGTCCTAAAGTGTCAAAAATGAAAGTAAAGGGACCTAAATTGTCATTATTGAAAGTACGAGCACCTAAATTGTCAAAAATGAAAGTTAAGGGACCTAAATTGTCAGAATCTAAAGTATAGCGAACGTCAAAATCTAAAATATAGTGAAATAAAGTGTCCAAAATATAGCACAATAAAATACGGAGAAAAATCTAAGAAAAAAATACGAACAGTAAAATTCGAACAAAAATCATATCTGAAATCCACCTACGCAATTGCGGTGGTGGGTCCGCATTGCGGTGGTGCAGTGTGTGTAGTGTGTAGAGTGTGTGTGTGTGTGTGTGCCACAGGTCCGCACTTGCGGTGGCGGTGACGAGCACACGACAAAAAGGGTTGAAACACTTACCTGTTCGGCCATTGTGGACACCAGTGTATTCGGGAAGCACGTGACAAATAACCGACAGAAAAACGAGTGGATCAGGTAGGATTCTATGTGGGGTTTCAAGAGAATAATTTCTATTTGGGGTTTGAGAAGATAAAAGTGGAGCAAATTTATATAAAACTCGGGTAGGTTGGGGGGGGGGGTTAGGGAACCGATTTACAATAAATAAACATTAAAAACATTAAATTTATTAGGTCCGCAATTGCGGACCTACTGCATGCAGTGCGGACCTGGTAACTGGAGTAGGGTTTGTTATCGTCGTGACACGTGTGGTATTGCGGATTGCGGAGGTGGGTCATCCGACCCATTGCGGACCTGCCACAATCCAGGTATTTTTTTGTCAGTTTGTGGCCGTATTGCGGAGGTATAGGTCCGCCATTGCGGACCTTTGGCTAAACTTGCAAAACCGGGAGAGAAATGGCTAGGAGGTGCAAATGGCTAAGTAGTTAGGTGATTTCTGCCAATTTCCCTAATATTTTTAGTGTATATTAATTATTTTAAGTAAATTTGTTGAATTTATATGTTTATATCTTATTTAACTATTATAATTTTTTATAAATGTTAATTGGTTCTATTAAGTTGTCATTTATTAATCCAACCTCTCATTTCATGTAACATCCGTGATTTTTGGTAAGTAAAAATCACCCCGTGCATTTTCTTAGGTTTCTAAGTTGTGGTTTTGAGTTAGGATGTGACGCCCCGTTTTTCCATAACATCATAACCTTTACCATCTGCGGAAGCGTTCTAGCAACAGTTCAATAGCCTAACATTTATAATGGCTATTTTAAGAACTATAGCTCGTCGTGCGGTCCCTTCATGTCTTATCCTGATCTTACCTGAGATACATATATGGAATACTTAAGCTTTATGCTTAGTAAGTAATTATGGTTTCATGAAGAAATCATCTTTCATAAAATATATCATTTTAGTGCATGAATGACAATTCAATACACTTCTCATAATTATGCATAATAACATTGATGCATAAACCATTTCAGTAAAAACATCATCTTCTTTTAGTGCGAGATCTCATATGTGTAATGTAACACCCTAAATTCTGGAAATAACAACTAATTTAAAATTTCTAAATACATCGATAATTTCATCATCTACAATCACAATTTAAGAATTAACCTCAATACACACGTTCAATCTATACATACAGTCTATAATAAGGACGGGTGCTACTAAAACCCAATAACGGTCACTATCTCCAATTTGCGGAAGACTTCACCAACTATTCACCCTTGTGCCAAGATAAGGCTCGACTCTTCATAGAACCGCTAGAACCAAACCCCTAACTGGAACCTGATGCACATGCCGACAAATAAAAATGTTAGGCTTGACGCATAGCAAGCTCAAGAGTTTTCAACATATATAAATTAATCGTTTAGAAAGGAAGAATGCGATTAAGTTCATAATCTTTCAAAATGATATGCTTCACTTATGAAAACGACTCGTTGAACAATAACTATGCATTTTGTACGATATTGGATGAGGATTTCAACGTAAGGACCCTAGTTGGTTGAAGTTGATTTTTTGTGGGTGTACGTTTAAAGCTACCGAGCCTAACATCCCTTGAGTGTACTTTATTATTTTGTCCTATGGTGGAACGCTAGTTTTCCCCATTGCGGTGCGGTTAGGCATCTTCGGTATGGTGTAAGTCCTCCGTGAAAGTATCTATGGGTGTATGCTGAAAGATGATGAGCTCGATACTTAATACCAATATAACATAATGTGTGGCTTACTTTGTGTACGTCACATTATATGGAATCGGGTTTCCCCCGTCACCGAAAGGTGTTGTCTTTGGGCTGTGTCTTTTATATTTACGTTTACGACGATGTCTTTTATGGGTGGATTATTGTTCATAATTTTGTGTGTGGAGTATTGGGTCCCACTCGTATTTTGGGTGTTTTCGAAATATGAAATATTATTCATGTTTTCATAAATTGGAAGTCGATTTTACTCTCGTTTGAATGAGTTTTGGGATGCATCGTTTTATAAAGAATGTTTTGTATCGAGGTGTATATATTTGAAAATGCATATCCTTGGAAAACGAGTCGTTTCTATTTTTAAAGTAAATCATTTTGAAAGATCAGGATATAAATTGATTTCTTACCTTTAACGATATATTTAATCATGATGAAAACTCTTGAACTCACTAGGCGTTAGCCTAACATTTTTATTTGTCGGCATGTGCAATAGGTCCGGTTGGGATTAGTTCTAGTGAGACCGTGAAGAGATGAGTGCTAGTTGGGTGCTCGAGATGTGAATAGCTTGGTAATGCCTTCCGTGTTTATTTATGAGAGAACAACTTGTATTGGGGTTTAGTAACACCCGACTTTAGTTTAGTTCTTGTATACTAATGGAGTTTATAATTTTTGAGATTATTTATCGAATTTTATATTTGAGGTGTATTGAGTTTTGATTGTAGGAAGTTGTGTTGTCTTCATGGGAGGTTATATCGAAAATTTTTATTAGTTGCTCTTACCAAATTTGAGGGTGTTACAAACACCTAGTGAGTTCAATAGTTTTCAACATGAAACAAATATATGTGTTAAAGGAAAGAATGCAAGTTAAATCATTATATGTGAAAATGCTTTACTTTAAATATTAAACGACTCATTTTCCAATAACACACACCTTTAAAAAAACAAGCAACCCAACATAAACATTCTTTCGTAAAACAAATTCAACCCCAAATTGACCCCAAAACATGAATAGTAATTAAAACTCCCAATTTATAAAATTGAGGATAAGACTTTATTTCTCGAAACACCCAAACACAGGGGGCATAATACTCGACCCATAAATCACGAATAAAATCCGTATATACAAAATGTCACCGAGAACATGGATAATAAAATAATACTATTTAATACCCAAATAACACCTTCCGGTGACGGGGGAGACCCGATTTCGTGGTATGTGGCGGAACACAAAGTTAAGCCACCTAGCCACGTTGTCGAACTACACCTCAGATCGTAACTGTATTGCCTGCTCTGCCGAGCTACACCTTTGGTCGGACTTTATTTTAAGTCCCAAAACACCGTATCCCCCATTGCCTGCTCCGCCGAGCGACACCTCAAGGATACACGATCTTATTGCCTGTTCGATCTCTAATGGAGTTTCATCCTCAGGGTACTCATTCGACCCCTAGTGCCTACTCCCTAGCATTCAAGATAGGAGCCTCAACTCCTTACTTGATAACTCCCGATGTCTAACCCTCGTGCACAAGAATTAGACATCCAATCACAAGACCCAAGGTCCTGAAGTACAACCCATAAAGGTTCCTTTTCGTCAAACAATCGGGACAACAAAGATGCCAACACGACATAATTCCCAAGGTGAGAATATCAACACTCCTCATCCTTAAATATGACTGACTTACATGTCTATGGATCCAAATGCATTACAGTCTAAAATACATGACTCCCATTGAATGACACACGCACTCAAAACATCTATTCTCCAAAATAAAGTGCAATAAATGCAAATCACACCCAAAGCTCCACTTTAAGTTATTAAAACTGGACAAAAGTCCCCAAGACCCGACAAAGCCGAAAACCGAGCCTTAAGCTCAACCAGTCTGTAACACCCTCCCTAAACCCCAGAAGGTATTACGGGTAAAATAAATCTTTACAAAACTAAACATGTAAAACTAAGACTTGAATTAAATGTTATTAAATAACGTCTAACCAGCAGCGGAAGTCTTTAAACTAAATAAAAATTTGTTCACCAAAAGCCTATCCCATACTAGGCTATTTATTACATCACACCAAAAAGAAAAGAAAAGACGCGATCTAACAATCCATTCCAATGAATTATGACGATTACAGTTCCTTGCTAGTCCCCGCGAGATTTTCTCCTAAGACACACGACATGGGTTAGCTTACAAGCTAAGTGAGTTCATGAAAAAGGCTAACAATTAAACATTCTATAACAAATGACTAACTACACTTTTACGATGCATATAATTCATAAAATCAATTATACAACTATAATGTTATGGTTGTACACAACCACGCCAACTGAACTGCTACTTCTTGATGGTACCCAATAGGGAACTATCACTGAACATTTCTGAGTACCATTGAGCTTAACTCTGTCAATGATTCATACCAAAACTTATCACATGTACACGTCACTAGTCACGATAAAATCTAAAACGATCGAACAATATAAATAATTAACTGTAACAAGAACGAGTCTTACACACATGCGCATATGAACATGTTAATCACATACGAACACATAATATAATCATAACGATGGCATACTATAACATGCTTGACAATTTAAATAATAAAGACTAATAAATAAATTGCAAAAACTGAAACTAAGCTAGTCGTGTATCCTCCCCTTTGGGAAAACGAGTCATGAAAACTCACCTGGTTTGCTGAGAATAGGGATTAAGTGATTATTGAGAGCTTGGGATGAACCGGACACCTAGCAATTGATCACGGTTCTAAAGTTATGCCACAATAAATATAAACTAACTTTACCGTAAATATCTCAATAAGTTTCTGTCCACTTTATATGGTTTACCCAACTAACCTTTAAAACTATTTAATTAATTCCTGTACTTAAAATATAACGTTAATAATCCTTAAACATTACTATTATTAATATAAATATAATAACACAATTTCTAATAATGAAAATATGGATTTCTTTCATTTCTTCCTTCACAGAAGCATTCGAACAGCATATGCCAACACCACTATCCCATGTTGACTTTGGGGTTTCATGCATGGATGAAACAAAACCATTACAGCAGGTAGCTTCGATTTGTAAAGCATTCATGGTTGAACTCCAAGTCATAAACACCATATCGGTCAGTTGGTTCAACTCCAAATCTTACCAAACGGAATTCCATCCGATACCTATCGCTTATAAAAAGGGTCTATGTTGTCGCTTATCGGAAGCCCGTTGCTCAACAACTAAGTACACACGGCCCTCACGACATGGCCGACCCAAAGGTTGTGGCCGGCGCCTTCTCTCTCTCTCTCAGGCTAGTCGATGGTTCAACTCTTACACCACCGGCGACCAACATTGCCGCCTTCTGCCTCGGTTCGGTCGACCGAACAGCTTAGACTAGTGCCTTTAGACCCTCGCTTACCTGATGAGTTCGAGGGTCCTAACCCTCTTCGCACTCATCCTCGTCTTAGATGGCTTGCGGTTACCATCATCAACCGGTCAGGCAATTAAATGTTTCTGTTGGGACCAGTGACGGAGGTCGCAGAATGTGGTCTCTATCTTAGTCGATTAACACATCACCAAAACCGACAACCCAACCCCGTGGAGAATTAAATATTTATTTGGTTTGTTCAACTACAACTCACTTGGGCCAGCGAAAGAGAGGAAATCTATTAACCTCCACTGTTCCAGACTTGGCAAAACCCTAACCATGACAACCCTCAGCCTTTACGATCATCTTTTGGATGAATCTAGGTTACTGATTTTGTTGACTATAATTAAAACAAAGTCTCAAAACCTTTGAAGGATAGAGGAAGACAACATTTACATACCTGCTATGGGGCAGCCTACTATGGATTCTCTCTGGACTTTCTACCTTCTCCTTTTTGTTTTCTTCTGCCTCCCCCTTTCTCACTTTACCTCTTCACATATAAAGAACTTACCCCCGAAAGGATAACCCTTAGCTTTCTTGATAACCCTCACAACAAACAAGTCATCCTTTTTGAACTCCCTTATGCGATAATACTGGAAACGTGGTTCATCCCACGTTTTATATATCTTCTATTTTATTTCTTTTATAATTCTCAGATAAAATCAAATAGAATGAGTCAAAGTAGGTTTCTTTAACTTGATTAAAGTGTTCTCTTTAGTCCATAACTTCTTTCTATCAACAATTCGAGTCCTTACTCACTAAATACATTCCAACTAGCCCTTGAATTGGGGTGTTACACAGTCAAATGACCATATGCTAAAATCCACAATATACATTAAAATGCAAACGACCACATTTATACAAACACATGCTCCAAAAAAATGCATGAATACACTCAAACACCATTTAGATTTGAACAAGTCATTTTCTAAACAAGTTTGTAACCCTATTGACTCTCTCAAACGTCCCAAAGCACAAGGTCGGCATTTTTCAAAACACACATTAAAAGTACAATCACTCCAAAGGATTAACATGCAAATGATAGGTCGTTAAGACATCATTATTAAAGATTTACTCAACAAATTACTTGAAATACATTTTTCCCAAAAACCACAGAGATTTACGATAACCGAAAGGTACACAGGGTTGGGAATGACCAAACTCCAATGACTCGTACATTGGTATTTTCAAAACGTTTCACAACAAAAAATACATTTATTTCCAAAAACCACAAAATGCATTTTTACCAAATACCTTCCACTTATGAAAATGGTTATCAAAACGTCTCTATTATGATACATTCATCAAAAATCCCAAAAATCCCCAAAGATGGGTAGTTTATAAGTTTATAAAGTTAAACACTTCCAAATAACCAAAACTTATAAGATAATCAGCAGTTAACAATTCATTTAAAACACAAAACACTTTAAAATGAACATTTTGGCATGTACATCGTTTTCACAAATCAACTTGAATTCACCTTGCTAGATTTAGGCTAAATCTAGATTTTACCCCAACTTAAGCTTCCTTGAAGAACTCCAAATCCACAAGCAAAAACCTTCCAAAACCTAGATCCACAATTTCCACCCATAAATAATCATATTCAACAATTTAGAATCAATCCCCAAACACTTTACATCAAAATTTCAATTTTGGCCAAAACCCTAATTTTGACCTAAATTTCTTCAAAACACCCAAACCGAAAACTTAAGAAATAAAGCGCTAGGAAGTTATAAATCGAGAATTTATAAATTGATTAACGTGTTAGAAAGAAAAGGGATGAACTTATAATAGTGGGTTTTGATAAAACTCAAAACCCTAGAACTTTCTTGAAGAAGACATTAATGGAGATGGTGGAATGATAGCTCCTTGAATCCTAGACTTCCAAGACTTAGATGATGATTGAATGCTTCAAAATCAAAGTGAATGGTCATAGGAATGGCTAGGGTTCGAACCAAGAAGATGGAAATCGGTTTGGGAGAGAAAGGGTGGGATTTGAGAAGTGGGAAATGAGATAAAAAGCTGAAAATCGCGACTTAACAACCCTCTGCACCCCTGGTGCGACATTTTCTGGAAATGTCGCCAAGCCTCCTCCAGGTTCTGTTTCCCTTATGCGACTTTGCCCTGTGCGACTGTGACTCGTCACAGTCGCCGGGCATTGTAGTCGTGCCCGTACCAAGCTCCGAAACTCGACATTTCCAACGCCAACACCCCCGATACTCTAAGGGACTTTAAATAATGATTTTCCAACAAAATCTCGCCATTTATAAATTACAAAAACGTCCGGGTGGCCTTTACTTACTAAAAATTACGGTTGTTACATATTTCTCAAATTTTGGTTTAGATGATTTTGGGAATGTTAGGTCAAAATTAGGGTTTTGGTCAAAATGGAGATTTTGATATAAGATGTTTGGGGAATGATTCTAAGCACGTGTTTTTTTTTGTTTATGGGTTGGGTGCTTGTGGATCTAGGATTTGGAAGGATTGCTTGTAAATTCAAGTTACTTTAATGAAGCTCAAGATTGGGGTAAAATTTAGATTTAGCCCAACTCTAGCTAGGTGAGTTCAAGTTGTTTTGTGAAAACTATGTACATGCAAAAAATGTCTATTTTAATGTATTGAAATGTTTTCCTTGACATTTACCAAATATGGTTATTATTTGATAAGGTTTGCATTTTGTACAATGAGTTTATAAATCTTGAGGAATGTCCGTATTTTGGATTTGTAGACATTTTGATAACTAAATCATAAGTGTGGGCTCTCTTGATGATTTATTGTGTTTATGAGGATTATTTGATGTTATTACGTTTACGATACATTTTGGAAGTATAAATTGCTTGATTATCCTTTGGAGACGAATTATCCTAATAATGGTGGATTTTGACCTCATCATATTTTTGAACATATGTTTGCATAAACTTTGAGTCAATGCATATTTTGACTTATGTTAGACTTTTATTGTGTAGTCACATAATTGTGGAGTTTATTGACTTGATTTTGGCTCAAACGGGTTTTGTAGACATTTGTCTGATTTAAATTACTTAATGTTGAGTTTTGGACGTGCATTGCATTTATTGCATATTTATATCGAAACTACACATTTTGAGTACATTGGTCATTCATTTGGAGTCATGTGCTTTTAGAATGTAATGCATTGGATCCATAAGGATATGAGTCAGTCATATTTGGATAGTGAGGAGTCTTGATGTTCTCACTTTGGGAAAAATGCCCGAGTAGGCATTGTTGTCGTCCCGGTGTTATGGAGATGAACCTCTATGGGTGGGACTCTGAGACTGTGAGTTTTGTGATTTTAATGCTCTAACTCTTATGCATGAGGGTTAGATATCTTGGGTTATCAAGTAAGGAGCTGAGACTCCTATCTTGAATGTTAGGGAGTATACAGTAAAGGTCGAGTGAGAACCTTGAGGTTGGAACTTCCCTAGAGAACGAACATGCAATAAGATCAAGTATCCTTGAGGGGGATCCCAGTGAGGCGTGCGCACTAGAGGTACTGTGTCCTTGAAGTGACACCCACATTGAGTGAGTGCACTAAAGGAATTGGGACTTGAGGTGTAGCTTAATGAAGCATGCAATAAAGTCATGATCTGAGGTGTAGTTCGATAATATAGATATGTAGCTTAACTTTGTGTTCCGCCACGTTCAATGGAAAACGGTTTCCCCCGTCACCGAAATGTGTTGTTTTGGGTGTTGAGTATTATCCATATTTTCGGTGACGTTTTGAGTATGGATTGATATCCATGATTTTGTGGTTTTGTATAATTGGGTTTTATACATCTTTTTAGGTGATTTGGATGATAGAGTTTTATCTATATTTTCAGGATTTGAATATTTAACTTCATTGGATCTTGGAGTGAGTGTTGGGTTTTGAATTTGTGTTAAATGGGTGTTTTGACTTGGGGGTTGTTTACTAAAATTTGTGGTTAAGAGCTGACTAAGGTAAGAGGTCTGACTATGGTAAGACCTTGCTAAAATTTTTTGTTTACTAAATATCTTGTATTAAGCACCGACTAGGTTATAATGACTGTTATATCCTTATTTAATAATTTCTCTCACAATTAGTTGGAAATTGTAATTATTTTTTTTGACAAAGCATTAAATGTAAAAGAAAATCAATATAATGAAATTAAAATACTTATAAACCAACTACAATATTGATATTTTTTTTTATTAACAACTACTATAAAAAATAGATTAATGACATGAAATTTTTTTTAAAGAGAAAAACCTAGAAACCCATGTACATCTACCCTGCATGATTGATGCAATGACAGAGAAAAAGAAAAAAAAGTTGCACATTTGACAAATCCTAACCCTAATCCTTTTATCTTTTTATTTCTTCTACTCTCGATTCTTTCATAGGAAATACCGAAATGTGAACAGTGGAGAGCTTTGGTCTATTTTCTGCTGTAGATCTTGCATGGATGGCTATTACCAACCAACGCTTCGTCGGGGTCAAATCCCTATATCAGAAATGGAAATACCCATATACAAAGATAAACACGAGTTCAAACTTTAGAGTAGGTCTTTTACATATTAGAATCATATGAGGAAGGGGTAAATAAGGAAAACTTATCTCTGACCCTGGTAAGATACACTTGTATCTCTTAGGGTCCGTTTACCTAAATGCTTACCCGGTAAGCCTTTATCGATAAAACTCGACATACTAACTTATTTTACCGGGTAAGATTGTAATCACCACGATGGTATCATATACAACAATTTACCCAGTAAGCACTTACCCGGGTAAGAGTTGTTGCTCTCATTTACCGGGTAAAACTCTCCATCCTTATCCTCGTTCTTACCGAGTAAGATTCTCTGCTCTTGTCATGTTCATCTGCAAAGGTAAATGCCCCGGTAAACACTTACCGGATAAGCGTTTTGTAAACGGCCCCTTACTCTCATCAGAACACGGTCAGAGAATGGAGCAGTTTTTTTTAGGTAAACACTCTTCCCTCTTATCTAAGTAAGAGCCTCTTACCCATAAGCAGGAATAAGAGTATATAAGAGGTTAGTTAAACAACCCTTTAGTGTTTTTCATCACGAAAATAGTGGATTTGGAAATATGTTGCTTTTACGATAAATAATTTCATAATGAGAAGTTAAATTTTAATTAAGCCACCTATCAGTTTTACTATTTTATATTCATGATGAAAACTCTTTGAACTCATTAGGCATCAGTTTGCCTAACATTTTTACTTGTCGGCATGTGCATCAGGTCCTTAATTGTTGGGGAAAGATGCTAGCGACATCGTGAAGAGTTGAGTGCTAGTTAGATGCACGAGAAGAGTGTAACTTTTGGGTGAATCCTTCCGCAATTTTAGAGATAGCAATTTGGTAATGGGTTTAGTAATACCCGACCTTTATTTAGTCCTTATATAAGACTTGGGTTAATAAGTGTTGAGGTTAATGCTAGAATTCAATATGAGTTATTTCCATAGTTGATTTGTAGAAAGAGATTTTATCATTTATTTGTTGTATTACTGAAAGTTTTAAATTAGTTGATTTTTCTGAATTTTTGAGAGTGTTACAAGTTGGTATCAGAGCATAAGTTTGAGAGATTTAGGTGTTGATTTCGGATACCTACACTCAAACTAGCGTTTTCCTAAGTGGATGGAAGTGAGATTGTATAGTTAGGCACTTTGAGATAGGATATTTTGAGGCCGGTAGAGTCATTAAAATCGGGAATCATGACGATGGTAGCAAAGATCTTCATGTAAGGTACGTTCATAATTACAACTGACCAGTGTTGTGGCAAACTTACATGTTATATGTGTGTGCTTGAATCACCCTCAGTTATGCATCTTTTTTATTTTGTTGGTCATTATGTATATTTATCTTTTGTTAGTTATGTTTGTATTAAAATATATATGTTCGTGTGTTTTTAACTAAATATGTTATTGGGTTCTAAATTATTAACAAGTAATCATGAATTTATATAAGTTAAATGCATAAAAATTAAATTTATTAAAACTAAAAATGAATATAAATCTAATCTATAATATAATATATGTAACAAGTAAAAACAAAAATGTAATTATACAATAAAATAAATAAAAATACATAAATCTCAAACTTGAACGACCAAATTATTATTTTGGAACTTTAACACCAAATATAGTGTAAATAAGCAGTGTTAGACCACGTTTGGTGTTTTACTGTTCATTACATTTACTTTAATGTAAGTTATAGTGTTCATTGGAGAGATTAATAGTGGAAATTTTTAATGTGTACAGTGGAGATGATCTTAGGGCCCATTTGGTTTGACATAATGTTTTTGAGGGATTTGGATTTCGTGAAAGGATTTGGATTAAGGAGGATTTGGAATCTTTAGCGTGTTTGGTTTGTAGGAGTTGAAATAAAATTGAATTCCATTCTTTATTATAAAAATAATAAAATTACCTTTTATTAATTGTTTATTACGAAACAAGTGTTTTTAATATATTTTAAAACACTAGTACAAATAAATCATATGAAATCCTGTAAAAAAACCAACTACATCTATGAGATTTCTAAATCCCATGTTTGTGTGATTTCAATGTGATTTCAAATCTCAATTCCTTTAAACCAAACATGAAATTGGAATGAAAATTAAATTCAAATCCCTCTACATCTTATCAAACCTATAAACCTAACACACCAATAGCGGATTTGAAATAATTAAAAAAAAAACTTAATAAAAAACTATGCATTATGGAATGCTCTATTCTTCTCGATTTCCGCATTTTTTACTAATTTTATTGACTTACGTTGGCTTGTGAATAATCCACACTCTATATAAAACTACTCAACATCTATCTTAATTAATCACAATATAAGTGGCTTGTATAAATACCTCCTCCTTCTCTTCTCCGCCCTTCCACCGACACACAACCAACATGGCCGATCGGAAACCTAAAGAAAATGGTGGTTTCAGCAAACCTAAAGAGCTTGTCATGACCGACTCTGATCCACCAAAGCCACGAAAGAGAAACAAGTACGTTTTTGCTTGTGCCATGTTAGCTTCCATGACTTCCGTCTTGCTTGGTTATGGTAATACACTTCTCCATCTTTATCTTTTTTGCTCGGTTTTCAAATTATAATATCTTTTAAAACCCAACAGACCTCACGTGAAGCTTTGTATGATTTCAAATTTTCTGCCAATGTTAATTTTTTTGTCACACATATATACTCGATAAAACTCACTTTACTTATAAAACAAGTTTAAAAATCCATGCATAATGTTTTTTTCGTTCATAACGATAAATAATTGTAAAGTAAAGAGGTGTTACTACTACAGTTCACATGATTTTTGTTTTTGAAGATGAAATAGAAGTTGAAAGGTGCAGAGATTTATGTGTCACGTGATATCTTTCCACAAACAATATTTATCACCAATAATAAATAAAATCAAAAGTACGTAGCATATATTGTTGAAAATAAAATTTAGAGGATATGATATATACTGACCTTAAGAATAAAGAAATTATTTTCTTAAAAATTCCAACTTACAATCTTTTTCAAGTGTGTGAGAGAGAGGGTCAAGGTCTATTAGTGTAATGTAAATTGCAGGCAACCATCAACATTGAACAAGTCACAGAAACAACAAAAAACTGAACAATCATCTTGAGAAGACAAAGGAACAACTAGATGATTAAAGTATATATATATATATATATATATATATATATATATATATATATATAGAGAGAGAGAGAGAGAGAGAGAGAGAGAGAGAGTCGGGTTCTTACGAGAACAATAGCTAAATAAGAAAATAAGAGAATATATATGGACCATACAATTCATTAAATAATGTCGTAAGTAAAAAAATCCCAAAATTGAATAAATAAGGGCATAAAAGTCATTTGATTGTATAAAAGTTATTTAAGAAATTTATTTAAGATTCTTTTTTTTTTAAATATTTTTGTGATTTTAATGTGATTTTTTTTTCAATTTATTTTCTATTTAAGGCATTATTTTTAAAATAAGGGTAATTTTAATTTAAATAATTTAATTTTAATTTAAAGTAATATTTAAAAAAATACAATTTTCGTCAAAATCAGATGTGATTCATAATTACTTGACTTTTTTCTAAATATTTTTTTCCTAATCATATGTGATTTAAAACGTGAAAAACAATGATTCAAATTAAACGTTGAAAAAGAAAAATAATGTAAACAGAATCACATTAGATGTGTAACAAAACACATTTAATATGTATAAGATCACATGTAATTCAAAACATAATTTATAATTTAAAAATATCACATGTGAATGTGATGTTGTAGATAATTTAGATTTCTTTTCTACTTAAATTTATTTTGATCAATATCCTATATGATATTAAGATGATAATTAGCGATTTTGTTTTGGGAAAAACGTCGATTAATTGTGTATATCATATATGATTTTTGACGAATTATGGATTGGGTTTATCAAGTGAAATAATTATAAAAAGCATTTCTATGGTTTTAGTTTTGTTATTGATCAAGTCCCATGTTTTAACTCTGTTTCCATCTCTATTAAGTACCCATCATGTAAGGGTATTTTGGTCCTTTTATAAAAACTTTTTTTAATATACATGTTTTTAAACAATGGGTACAATTAATAAACCCCCTCCCCTTCAACACCCTCCATTTATAATCAAATGACCAAAATGCCCTAACATGAGGGACACTTGATGGAGTTGGGTTACCAGAGTTAGAGTAAAGGACTTGATTTGTAACAAAATTGAAACCACATGGGTGCTCCTTATAATTATTTCACTTAAAGGACTGAATCTGTGCTTTTCATATAACCACAAGAACAAGTATCTAATTTAGTCTATTTTCTTCTAAATACATGTTTATGAATAAATAATTTTCTGAGTAAATTATATTTTTTGGTCCTTGTGGTTGCCATCCATTATCAAGTTTGGTCATTCTTTCAAACTAATTACAATTTTGGTCATTGTGGTTGTCATTTTGTTTTATTTTTGGTCCCTCTAACCAACTTTAGTTAAAAAAACTTAGTTACATTAAGGGTATTTTGGTCCTTTCATATTTTCTTTATCTTTTTCATTTATTGTTTTATTAGATTATATAATATATTACAATTATAGTTCTTGTAGTTTGTCTTTTCCTTTCCTACATTTTTTTTATTTTTTATTTTATACTCATATTATATTAATTAATTAATGATAACTTTAGTTAACAATACATTAAAAATACGTATTTCATTTTGTAAATTACACCATTAGAAAAAATCTTATAGTTAACTTTAAAACAAGTTTACGTATTGAATATTTTCAAATTTTTATGCAGTTTATTTGATATATATCTGCAAATCCGTCTACACTAATCCGGAAAAAACTTTTCTATTTTAAGTTGTGTTTAATAAATTTATAGTTTTTGTTATTTACGTAAGAAAAAGAAATCAAAATTTATCTATGTCTATTAATTAAAAAAATGTATCGTTTTAGATATTTTTATTAATTAAATGTTTTTTTATTAAATGTGGATGAAATAAAAAAACCCTCTATAATATTATTTTTTTCAAAATATAAACTTAAATTTATCATAACGAAAAATAAATAACCAACTAACAACTACACATTTTCTTTATTTTATTTATTTTCATGAATCAGTAGATTAGAAAAGAATGATTTACAAGTGAAGTATGCATGGTTCATGAGTCTACATTTTACATCAAACAAAGCAATAAATACTCGTTTGGTTTGAAGTAATGTTTTTGAGAGATTTGGATCTTATCTAAGGGTTTGGAATTTTTTTGGTATATGGTGGAATAGAACCGAATATCATTTTCTGTATAAATTTAAGTTTATATTTTGATTTTTTTAATAAGAACTAGTTGTGTACCCACGCAAAGCGGTTGGATACATCTTGATTTCGAGGTTGACAACTAAAACTCATAATCTTGATCCTGCTTCTCTCTATTCTATGTTCAAGTTGATTTTATTTTATTGTTCTATATTGCTTTGACTTTGAGTTGAATAGTGGTTGTAACTTAATGCAACTCATAATTAACAAATAAAACCCGATATGTATGTTTAAATAAAATAGAATTATAATCATATGTGACAATACAAATTTGTAAACACAGAAAACGATAAGATATCACTGGGAGCATCCATCTGTAGACTTGCCATGTAAGAAATGTCATATGATTATAATAGATACAAACCAAATGTAGTTAAAAAAAATTATTGTTAAACTATCGAAGAAACTCTTAAAAACAAACTAAAATTGAAGATTACAAGTTATGATTCATGAGTACAAATTTCTAATAGTTTTAATTAATAACAAATACATATAATCAACCTGTTGATGAAAATTAATGAAATAATATCGAATTAATTATTTAATGGTGAAGATGAAATTTACCTGGTTAACTTTTTTTCTTCATGTTGAATCCAAGCAACCTTTTTTTTTCTGAATATATCGAACTCTATTAACTATATATATAATAAATAAAAAAGTAGGCGGTATCATATATTTATACTTTGGATTTCATTTCTTTTTTCAACTTCCTAGGTTAACATGGAAACATTTTAATAGTTTAACATTTTAAATAAAAGTAGAATCTCAATCTTTTCCAAACACCTATTAATTTATATAAACCAATCTCTATCACTTCATTTATTTTAATGAATATATGCATATCCATATTTATCTCAATTGTTTCTTAATTTAAAATACTGATGATAATAAATAAACTCTCTCTCTCTATATATATATCATAATGAATAATTATTATTTTAATAAATATGTCAATCAATTGGTTTGTAAAATTTATAAATATATATGGCGTATTTATATCATTTGAGTTTTTTTAACTTACAACTCATTAATATATAATATAATATAAGTATTTATAATACACAAATAAAATCTTTTATTTTTTATAATACTTTTATTTTTTGCCTCTTCCGTAAACAATATATTACTTATATTATATATATATATATATAATATACATATAAAATAAAACGTACCTAAATTTTGGAAACGTACCTAAATTGAAAAATATATTACTTATTGGCGTGAGGATAATGATGATGTGCTTGAATAAGTAGTACCAAAGCATTATGAAATTGTAAATTAAGTAAGGGTCATCCTAAATACACCCTAGTCTACATGCCATTTACACCCTAGTCTAGTGATATTGTGAGGAGGGAATGAGATAATTACTGCTTGGTTTTCCGATCCAGTTGCACCCTAGTCATATAGACTAGGGTGCATACAGCAACACCCAATAAGTAATTGACTTTAATTAATTTTATTTTGTGCTTAAAATGTTATAATTAAGAGTTTTTTATGTCTCTTTTATAATATAGTATATATATTATAAATTCTATTAATCGATACACATTTTAAAAATATGTAATTAATGAACTATCTAAAAACGATATATTTTTTTATTAATAAACATAGATAAATTTCGATTTTTATATTACATAAATAAGAAAAAAAATGATACTTTTTTAAAGACAACTTAAAATAGAAAATTTTTCTTGGATTAGTGTAGACGGATTTGCAAATATATATATATATATATATATATATATATATATCAGATAAATTTCATAAAAGTATTAAAAATATTTAATATTTAACTTATTTTAAAAGTATCGACAAAACTTTTTAAATGGTATAATTTACAAAATCAAATACGTATTTTAATGTATCTTTAGTTAAAATTATCATTAATTAATATAATAAGGTGAAAAATGAAAAAAAAAAACCACAGGTAATAATGAAAAAGGACAAACTACAAGGACTATAATTGCAATTTACTCTATAATCTAATAAAAAAAATGAAAAAGAAAAGATAAAAAGACCAAAATACCCTATATTTAACTAAGTTTTTTAATTAAAGTTGGTCAGAAGAACCAAAATTGAAACAAAATGACAACCATAGTGACCAAAATTGTAATTAGTTTAAAAGAGAGACTAAACTTGATAATGGATGGAAACCACAAGGACCAAAAATGTAATTTACTCTAATTTTCCTTTTGATGTTATTGTAACCAATATTTATGAAAAAAAAGTAAAACAATATAAAAGCTCGAGTAAAAATTTTCTATAGGAATATTGCTCGGGTATGTGTCGAATTATGTGTTTTCGATGCTTCCAACTCACCTAGGATGGCGATTCGTGATGGGAATTGCAGCCATCCCTTCGATATGCCTAGTCGTGGTTGTCCTAGGCATGCCTGAGTCACCTCATTGGCTCGTCATGCAAGGTCGACTCGACGATGCTAGAATTGTCTTGGACAAGACCTCTAATAGCTTGGAAGAATCCAAACTTCGACTAGCCGACATCAAGGAAGTAATTGGAGTACCTAAAGATTGCAATGATGACATTGTCCAAGTGCCAAATCACAAACACGGTAAAGGTGTATGGAAGGAGTTACTCGTTCATCCTACACCCACCGTCCGCCATATCTTGATTGCGGCCATCGGCATCCATTTCTTCCAACAAGCAAGCGGAATAGATGCCATTGTGTTATATAGCCCGAGAATCTTTGAGATGGCCGGGATCGTCAAGGAAACCCCACAACTACTCACAACCATGGCTGCTGGATTCGTCAAGACGATATCTGTCCTAGTGGCGACGTTTTTACTTGACAGGGTCGGACGCCGACCACTCTTGTTATCAAGCGTGGCCGGGATGATCCTATCTTTGATAGGACTCGGGATCGGACTAACTGTCATTGGTCATTTTGATTATAAGATAAAATAGGCTATCGCACTCAGCTTCGCGATGATCCTATCCTACGTGGCATTCTTTTCGATCGGGATGGGTCCAATCACCGGGGTGTACAGCTCAGAGATATTTCCTCTGAGACTGCGGGCCCAGGGGTATAGCATTGGGGTGGTCGTGAACAGGGTGGTGAGCGGGGTGATTTCAATGACATTTTTGTTCTTATCCATTGAGATCACGTTAGGTGGGGCCTTCTTTTTGTTTGCAGGTGTCGCAACAGTGGCGTTCGTATTCTTTTATACTTTGTTCCCTGAAACACAGGGTAAAAACCTTGAAGAAGTAGAGCAATTGTTTGGGACGTTTTTTAGGTGGAGGTCAAGATCCGCGGAATTGAAAAGGAAAAAAGAGGCCGAGATGAGAACCAATAAGGCCCAAACTTAAGCAGTAGGCTTTAGAAATTTGTAATTATGGGTTTTATGGAGGGTATTTCTGTCAATTTACTTAGGTCATACCGAATGCATTAGAACCTTTGCGATGCAATTGTGGTTCATATTCTTATCAAACCACATTATGTGGTGCGGTTGCGGTTTTGAATTATGAATTTATGGTTCAAACTGCACCAAACCACGTATATAATTATATTGTTATGAAAAACAATCCACTGCAATGAACCATTAAAAAACAACCCAAATTGAGATGAAAGACCATATAAATTGGAACTTTTTTTATTTTGTCTTCGACCGAAACTTTTTTAGTTTGTTTTGGACAATAATTATTTTATGTATTTGAATTAATTATAAAACTTTGTAGTTTGCTTTTAACTATTTTTTATTACATATTTGCATCATATTGAAAATTTTTATCAAACGGACACGTCCTCGTCGAATATTTTTGAACTCAAGATTTTATAATTATTGGGATTGACGTGTGTTAGATACAAACCGCATAAACCGCACTGCACCGCATCTCACGGTATAATTTTTGCAGTTTGAAACATATACAATGTGGTTTATGATTTGGTAATATGCTCAAATCTCATATGTGTGCGGTCTGCAATATTAGCCCTAAACCGCACTGGCACACTTTACTACACCAAGAACATCCTTACTAAAGGGCCTTTGGCCCATCGGTATCAGTTAACCAAACTTTTCTAAAGGTCAAGAGTTTCAACCTCATCGAAAGAGAGACGTAATTTATTTGCCGTATATAAAATTTATATACTTAAAAGCAACACCCCTAATGGTATCAATAATATATATATATATATATATATTTATTTGATCATTTATTAGATATTATTAAACGAAAAGCCGTAAATCATGTTGGATTCAAGTACAAATTTATCTCATGACGCTAACCATCTTGGCGGAGTTTGGATGCAGTTTTGTCATAAACGAATCGACCCATTTGAGGTCTCGTTTGATGAGAAAACCTTAGACCATACATGATATGTGGTTGCGAATTCTTACTATACTGTCGCTTGATGATCAAATGTACCTTAACTAATGTTTTAACCTGACATATAATCGATATAAAATTAGGCAACCCAAATATATTAGGTTGATATTGGGTTAGTCCTAAAGTAACCCGACCAACCTGATAACCCGAAAAACGTTTTAACGACTTCTTTAAAATTATTTGTATTTTTTTTAATATGTATAAGTTACCAAAAACAACTCAGCAATAGCAAACAATTGAACTTATAAGAGGACATTATTGGAAAGTTATATGTAGTACATAAATATTTGATGAACTCATATATATTCCTTTGAATGATTGATTGTGTTATAAAAAAGATTTCCTTATTTATATGTTTTCAATATTATTTTTATTTTGTTTAAACACAACCCGACCAACCCGATCAACCCGAACGTGTTAGGTTGGGTTGTGTTGCACTTTTGTTTGGGTTGGGTTGTAAATTTTCAAACCGTTAATATTGAGTTGAGTTGTTGAAATGCTTTCAACCAGATCAACCCAACCTGTGAGCACCCCTAATTTACACAACCTTAAACTCGTTGGTGTATATTTTTCTCTCACAACGATATGAAAGAGCAAACATTGGGGGCCATTATTATTCAGCATAAGGCAAACATGGAGAACTGAAGAGCTGAATTGATTCGACATAAGGCTGCAAATGAGTTGAGTCAAGTTTGAACTCGATTTAGTGGTGTTGGTCTTATCTCAACTTGATTTGATAGCTAAGAAAATGTTATTGATATAGGCTCCCTCCCAACTCAATGAATATTTGAGCTCAAATAACTCGAAAATGACAAGCAGAACCATGCTCAAGATATCTAACGAAATTCAAAACTATATATTCTCTAAAGTAGGTTTAATTCGAGTTTGACCAAAAAACATCAAAACATGTACAAAGCTCGAATAAACCTATAAAAATTTATAGGTCTAACTTTATATAACCTCGAACTTGACTCATTATATGTTTCAAACTTATTTTGTTACTCTGACTCTAACAAGCTGGAATCAAGTTCAGACTCGAATTACTCGATAAAGTCCCAACTTATTTTTGGGTCTTATTCAACAAGGATAAACCGTGTGAGAGGTTGGTCGATAAAACGACGTCATCGTTAGATGTAGCGATCGATAACTCGAAAAATGATGTAAGCCCATGCAAATTTTGGGCTCAGGCCCAAATGTTTGGGTAACTAGTTTTCTAATGGGCCATTGTAATTACTAATTAGATATTTAGATATGGTTTGTTATTTAATATTTAAAAAAAATTGTTTAATTAGTTATTTTTATTTTAATCGTTGTTTTATAATTATAATACAAGATTATTATCTATATTTATACTATATTATAAAGATGACATAAAAAACTCTTAATTACAACTCACTAAGTTTTATGTACTATCATTTAAAGCTATCTACTTAAAATCTCTTAAAAATAACTACTAAAGTCTAATGTACTACCTGTAAAAATTTTAACCCTACTTAATATATTTCATCCTTATCCCCCAAAATTCTTATCTCTAATCCCCAAACCCTAAAATTATGAAATTTGAATTCTGATAAATATAATTAAAACATGATAAACATCTCAATTTAAATATAAAAAATTTAAAATATATAAGATAATTAATGAATTTTAACAAACTACTTAATTTTTTTTATATAAAAACATTATGTTGTTAAGCCTAAATTAAACAAATTTATATATAAAAAACCATTATCACTCAATAAAAACCATCCAAAATCGTACTGTAAATCAATAAAAAACAAAAAATAAAAATAAACATTAAAATCGTGATGTATTAAGCATTATGTACTATTATTTAATGTTAATTTACTTAAAATCTCTTAAAAAAATTAATGAAGCAATATGTATTACTTTTAAAAGATTTTAACCCTAATTAATAAATTTCATCATTATCCCCCAAAATCCTTATCTCTAATCCCCAAATCCTAAAATTATGAAATTTGAATTCTGATAAACATAATCAAAACAGGATAAACATCTCAATTTAAATATAAAAAATTTAAAATATATAAGATAATTAATGAATTTTAACAAACTACTTAATTTTTTTTTATATAAAAAACATTATTTTGTTAAGCCTAAATTAAATAAATTTATATATAAAAAAATCATTATCACTCAATAAAAACCATCCAAAATCGTATTGTAAATCAATAAAAAACAAAAAATAAAAATAAACATTAAAATCGTGATTTATCTATGTAACACCCTCAAATTTAGAAAGGGCGACTAAATTAAAACTTTCACTAACACCTCAAAGAGGGACAAGATCTCTTACTACAAGTCCATTATTGAAATACATTTCTAGATTTAACCATCAACAATTAAATAAAGTCTTACATAAAGACTAACTAAAGTCGGGTGTTACTATAACCCGATAACAATCGCTATCTCCAATATAAGTGCGGAAGACTTCATCAAGCTATACCCTCTTCGAGCACACGACTAGCACTCGTCTCAACACGGTGTCACTAGAACTATTCCCAACCGGAACCTGTTGCACATGCCGACAAATAAAAGGGTTAGGCTAACGCCTAGTGAGTTCAAGAGTTTTCATCATGATTATAAAACCATTAAACGGAAATAATGCAACTTAAATCATGATCCTTGAAAATGTATTACTTTAATCATGAGAGCAAATCGTTTTCCAATAATATGCAATTTATAAATGGATGTCCCAACGTTAAACAATATTTCATGAAATAATGTAAACCAACACTTGTTCAAAACGTAAATAGATGTAAATACTCCAATGATGATGTTTGGATAAAGCTTTATAAACCAAGCGACCAATTTATAAGTAAACTAAAGTCTCCAAAATTATAGCGAAAGGAGAAAGACCCAACTCAACGCGTCACCGAAAACAAGGATAAAATTAAATACCAAAACAACATCTTTCGATGACGGGGGAAACCCGAATTCCAAGGCTAGTGGCGGAACACAAAGTAAGCCACATTCCAAGTTATTGAGCTCACCATACTAGGATCAAGACCGTGAGCACGCCGACTCAAAATAAAGATGTGGGAGGATGGCAACCCTATGATCCTAGTCATGCTCATTTACCAGGATTTACATTTACGACCCACGGCTAGTAACCGGCCCCACATAACCGTACCAAGTTTCCCTCTAGGGTCCAATGTCTCAACTAGCTACAAATGGGAAGTGACTATCCCATAAAAACAGGCTTAGAAATTAACTCGCGGATACATGACGGTTCTTGGACTCCACGAGCCCCCACCGTATTATCCATCGACATCCCAAGACTAATTCTGGCCCAACATATAAATAATAGCCCATTTTATTTTTAAATAACACGACCGACTCATATGCCTATGGATCTACTGCATTACAGTCTAAAACGTCACATGACTCCAAATGAATGACCAACGCACTCAAAACATGTAACTCTTAAATGACACGTAATAAACGCCATCATAAATAAACTTTCATTACGGGATATTAAACCGGACAAATGTCCACACGACTCATTTTAGTCAAAATCGAGTCAAAGACTCGACCATTTATTTAAATCGCCAAAAGAAGCCATTGTAATCTTTAAAACATGTTTGACCAACGGATATGCAAACACAATGACTGAAAGCGTAATCAACCCAAACTTCCTCATTAGTTGAAACAAAGCGTTTTCCCAAAGGACTCATTTCCTTATTTACCAACGATTTATGAAATCAGTTGCCCCAAAAGGACAATTATTTAAAATGACATCCAAATAAGCATTTAGTCATCAAAGGAACATATTAAAATAATTTAAGTATCAAAATGTCCAAAATCCCAAAAGTGGGTGTTATATAAGTTTGTAAAGCCAAACCCTTTCAAAATAACCAAACTTATCAGCAGTTGACAATTTCATGAAAATGCAAATACTTTAAAATAACCATTTTGGCATGTACAACGTTTTCGCAAGTCACTTGAACTCACCTCGCTAGGGTAAGTTAAACCTAGGTTTCAATCCCCAACCGTTGGCTTCCAACAACATAGATTCCACCCTAAAGCCTTCCGAAGACATCCATTCCAACTCGAGCTTCCAAAACCTAGATCCACACATTTCCAACCGTGAATAATCATATTCAACCACATAAACTTTCCCCAAGCACTTAATCATCAAAATCTCTATTTTGGGCAAAACCCTAATTTTGACCCAAAACTCCCAAAATCTTCCAAACCGAAAATTAGAGAAATCAAACACTAGAGAATCATCAATGGAGCATTTATAACTTATATCAAGGTTTAGAAATGGAAGGGATACACTTACTACTTAGGTTTTGATGAAAACCTAGAAAACCCAAAAATGGAGCATGAGGTTGAAGATGAAGATGGAGATGATGATGAACTCTTGATCCTTGCTTCCACTCCACCACCGAATAATTTTGGATCTTCCCAAAACTAACAATCTAACCTTGAAAAGCTCTCAAATACGGATCCATAGCAATTTGAATCGCCAAAATCGGAGTTGTGGTGAAGGAGATATGAGAAAATGAAGAAAATGGCTTAATTTCGCGACTTAACAGCAGCCTGGGCCCTTTGTGCGACTTTGCCATGCGACAATGCCATGGGCATTGTCGGCATTGTCGCTGGTTCTCCCAGCTTTCTTCCCGTTCACTGTTTCGGCCGTAACTTCTTCGTTATAGCTCCGTTTTTGCTCCGGAAAGAACCGTTGGACTCGTAATTGAATCCTTTATCCATCAAGACTATAAAATCTAGGATTCGAGTCCAAAATCAAATATCTTATTTTTTCTTAATATATCGGTTTCTGAATTAACTTGAAATGATACATTTCGAAAATCGGGGTGTTACAATCCTCCCAACCTTAATAGAGATTTCGTCCTCGAAATCTAGCACCAACCAATCACCCAATATCGCCCTTGGCGAGGTCAATTGATTCCTTATCCAAAAGGAATACCTTCACGAAACCTTACCTCATAAACGAACCTGATTACACCCCGGTTGAGGTTGTCGCTGCGTTTCTCATACTGAGCCATCCCAACTCAACCCCAACGTTCGATATAATTCACCCATGACGGGATGAACTTGAGTCCTTTGTAATCATTTTCTTAATCATTACATCCCGGCTGCCTCCCAACCTTATGTTGCTCATATTACCTTAAGAGTAACTTACGACCTTATTCAATCATTTCCACCAAGAATACTCCAAAGCAAACATTTCCCTTAGATACCCCTAAATGCGACGCGTCAAGGTCTCCTCGATAATAGATTTGTACTTAAAGTCCACCTCGACATTCTCACTAAATGTATCCAATAAACATTACCACCAAACTCCCACCATGCACTCAAGCATCGATTGCCAAATCAGCGAAAGTCCTGACAATTATCAAAACACCAATGATTGATTCTTAATTATCAACATCTAATTTCCTTAAGTTTACCGCTTGTCCTGCAGACACACCAGATCTAACGGAAGTACACTGAAGTACACCAACAGTTATCGTCCTCAAAATAGAGTGTCGACACCTACTCTTGGAAATGATCACCCAAATCAAACATCCTTACTAGCCAACATAACATCATCAATATTCACAGATACCCATTAAGGTGATACACCATAGATACATAGCATGCCGTCGTACCAATAATCCACAAATTCAAAACCAACCATACCCAATCAACCGTACACGGTTTTAACCCGCATGTTTAACGAAGCATAAAGATCATTACTTAACTATCTAGGAGAATACACAATTCTACTACTTCAATTATTTGCGCGCATGCCGATTCATAAATTGGAATCCAAAATTCGGATCGACCACGGATCGGATAATCCGACGCTTCATTTCCCAAGGACTCCTTAGTCCCTAGTTACAACTCCTTTCATGACAGGGGTTTAGATCTGTAGGCCTAATGAGTTCAAGGTTTTTCAACCAGTATGCCAATTTGAAATTTATAAAACTTTCAAATACATAAGCTTTTTAACGATTAATCGTGCGGTAAAGATACACTATCGTTCACTTGATAGGTTTCAAAATTGATTATCAACACAGCGCATATGAAACCATTTCCAAAACTCATTTGTTTAATACTTGAGTTAATAGAGACAATAATAAAACATGAGCAATAATTTACACTATATACGTGAAAATAGGTTCCTGCACCGCAACACGTGCAAGGAATGTTTGTACGACTTCCAAAGAAAAATTTCACGACTTCAATTTTAAAATCTTTTCTTTAAAAGAACGCAACACATTAGAAGATAAAATTTCCAACAAGGCCCATATACGTCCGTTTATTTTTCCCAAATTTAACTACACGATAGGAACGTAAATAAATTTTAAATCGAGTCCCAATTTTGGGCTGCACATATAAAACACACTTACCCAACGCGGTAACAACAACGACATGCAAACCGAAAACTCATTTCATGCATTGCGGAAACTTATGACAACAAAGTTTACAATTGGGACACGTTTAAATAAACAGTTCTATCTGAAACAACATAGATTTTTTTTTATATACAATTACTCACACCAACGGAATAATTTAATCCAAATAAAATTAGTATGCAACAAGTGACACTTGAATATAGCCCAGAGACAAATTACGTGAAAATGAAACTTTCCCAAAACAACGCGTGGGATGACGTATGTTACCAAAATTTATAAATCAACGCACACAATAATGTATGTATATACGTCCCAAAATTCATCTACGCGACGTAAAAAAGTCGTAAGATAAGACACCATAAAACTCAACTGAATTTTCATAAAAACTCAATAACGCTAAAATCAAACGGTGTCAAAATTTTATTTCCCAACATAAACAAAAAATAAAATAAAATAAAAACGTAATACGACAACAATTCCAAAATGTCAAACTATAAATCACAACGTAAGATAAAGTGACCCTTTTCAACAAAACCTTCATGAGACACGACGCCCAAAAAGTTCGTAATTTACACGCAATAAAATTGAAACCCACGCAACTCAAAGTACACTCACACGCCCAAAACGTTGCAATACTTTACTTCATAAAATTGAACACGACTCATTCAGACCAAAGTTCTACAAAAAAAATCCCGACTCCAAAACATGGGACAACTCTTCCTTTAAAACCTTAACATACGCGGAGGAGATCCAATGTCAAGGTCAAAAATTTCACAGTCACTTGCCCAATAACTCAAATAACATTAAACATGGATATTACAACACCCGAAAAATAGCGTTAGACACGAAACGTGGACGAAGAGATTTTTTTTACAACAATATGCAATTGTTTGCAACAAAACAATCTTATGCATATTTAAACTCGAGGTTTAAAATCCGATGAGTAATAAATGCTTTATCGAGACTTTATAGTTTAGCTCACTTTTTGTTTGAGAACATGAGAAACACTTTGTGCAAACTTATTTTATAAATAAAGTTAGTGCATGAAATTTGGTCGGCACTCGGCATCATAGGACTACACTCCTCCATTTCCCGACATACTATTGTCATTCGGATGCATCAAGCATCTTAGAGTCACAACCCCACTAATTTGGTTAACTTATGATTTCTCCTCGAAATAAAGTTGGTCAAACAAACTTATAGTTCTAGCTCAACCACTAATTCTGACTCAAAATGATCAACTTATTACATCCATCGCGCTTAACTATCACTTCAAGCGGCATTGCTATAAACATTAACCCTTTCTTAGATTACTCGCTTAGAAACCTTCTCACTACCCCAACGGTCATCATACCGAAGTAGTTCAAGTATACACATGTAGCCTGTAGGTTCACCATGACACTGGCCAGATGTCATTATGAACGTATCGCACATGATCATCCTTGCGACCCTCGACAAGTTTCCCGTTTCAAGCGACTTGGTCAACCCCAAAATATCTTATCTTAAGGTGCCTAATGTGCAACTTCACTTTCAATCACTTATAAGAACGCTAGTTTGAGTCTAGGCATCCAAAAATCAATACCTAAATCTCTCAAACTTAAGCTTTGATACCAACTTGTAACACCCTCAAATTTAGAAAGGGCGACTAAATTAAAACTTTCACTAACACCACAAAGAGGGACAATATCTCTTACTACAAGTCCATTATTGAAATACATTTCTAGATTTAACCATCAACAATTATATAAAGTCTTACATAAAGACTAACTAAAGTCGGGTGTTACTATAACCCGATAACAATCGCTATCTCCAATATAAGTGCAGAAGACTTCATCAAGCTATACCCTCTTCGAGCACACGACTAGCACTCGCCTCAACACGGTGTCACTAGAACTATTCCCAACCGGAACCTGTTGCACATGCCGACAAATAAAAGGGTTAGGCTAACGCCTAGTGAGTTCAAGAGTTTTCATCATGATTATAAAACCATTAAACGGAAATAATGCAACTTAAATCATGATCCTTGAAAATGTATTACTTTAATCATGAGAGCAAATCGTTTTCCAATAATATGCAATTTATAAATGGATGCCCCAACGTTAAACAATATTTCATGAAATAATGTAAACCAACACTTGTTCAAAACGTAAATAGATGTAAATACTCCAATGATGATGTTTGGATAAAGCTTTATAAACCAAGCGGCCAATTTATAAGTAAACTAAAGTCTCCAAAATTATAGCGAAAGGAGAAAGACCCAACTCAATGCGTCACCGAAAACAAGGTAAAATTAAATACCAAAACAACATCTTTCGATGACGGGGGAAACCCGAATTCCAAGGCTAGTGGTGGAACACAAAGTAAGCCACATTCCAAGTTATTGAGCTCACCATACTAGGATCAAGACCGTGAGCACGCCGGCTCAAAATAAAGATGTGGGAGGATGGCAACCCTATGATCCTAGTCATGCTCATTCACCAGGATTTACATTTACGACCCACGGCTAGTAACCGGCCCCACATAACCGTACCAAGTTTCCCTCTAGGGTCCAATGGAAGGGATACACTTACTACTTAGGTTTTGATGAAAACCTAGAAAACCCAAAAATGGAGCTTGAGGTTGAAGATGAAGATGGAGATGATGATGAACTCTTGATCCTTGCTTCCACTCCACCACCGAATACTTTTGGATCTTCCCAAAACTAACAATCTAACCTTGAAAAGCTCTCAAATACGGATCCATAGCAATTTGAATCGCCAAAATCGGAGTTGTGGTGAAGGAGATATGAGAAAATGAAGAAAATGGCTTAATTTCGCGACTTAACAGCAACCTGGGCCCTTTGTGCGACCGTAACTTCTTCGTTATAGCTCCGTTTTTGTTCTGGAAAGAACCGTTGGACTCGTAATTGAATCCTTTATCCATCAAGACTATAAAATCTAGGATTCAAGTCCAAAATCAAATATCTTATTTTTTCTTAATATATCGGTTTCTGAATTAACTTGAAATGATACCTTTCGAAAATCGGGATGTTACAATCTAGCTGCATTGCGCGAGTACGCTTCTAGTTGTATTTATAATAATTAAAAAGAAACTTGCTAAGTATCGTAACTAGAAAAGTTAAATAATTTGTTCATCGAGTTTTCCTCATCGACTAATCGTACAAAAATACGATATCAATTTAACCTCATTTGTCAAAATCAAACCATCTCGACGCGTGGATGTGTTTCAAACATTTAGCAAAATCTCAATCGTTGACTTTTATTCTTTGTTTATACACTAATTTGTTCATTTCATTTGTATGTTTAGCGTATGTTTTCAGTTTTCAGAAGCTCGTGAAATTCACGAGTACCACTATGACCTCGAATGGTTGCTAATTCATTTTTATCACCTTACACAACAATAAGAAACTTGCTAAATATGCCAACTAAAAATATTAATACTTAGTTCATCGATGTTTCATTGTCGATAGATCATACTAAAATACCCCCACTATCTTGATGGTCAACTGTTCAAGAAAACTAAATCTTATTTAACCCCATTTGCTGAAACGGGGCCATCTGAGCGTGCACGCCTTTTCAATTTTTCAAACATTTGACAAAAAATGTACAATATTGCATTTTATGCCTTGTTTACGTCGTAAGTTGTTTCTTTAATTTGTCTTCTAAAATGTTTAAAACAGAATCTTCTCAACCCCATATTGTTTTTGTAAAACAGGTACAACATTCATAAAGATCATGTTAGGCAACAATAATCTAGCTTATTTTTTAAGCTTATTAAAAATCCTATTTTTTGTCGGCCATAACCTAGCTTATTGAAAAACTATTTTAAGTAGTGCTTCAAAAAATTCCACGGGTTTTTTTCCACATTTTTTTTTCAATTATGGCCTTTATATTTTTTCAATTAGTTTTTAATATGTTCTTTTATGTTATGTTACATTGTTATCTAACTTATCAAGTAGACTTTTTTATGCCAGACATGACTATTTTATCAACCAACAAATAACTTATCAACTATACTTCCTCACACAACCAAATTCTCGGGTGTATACTTCCACCTTAATCCTCAAATATCTATACTATATTATAAAACACGTATAAAAAACTCTTAAATACAAGTTATTAGGCACAAGGTACCATCATTTTATGCAAGATTTTAAAAATCTCTTAATTTACAAGTTTTAAAGCACAAGATACATATTACTACTGCAGACTTCTAACACCCACCAATTTGGTATGTGCAGGACCTTCCTTTTATGCAGACTTTTTCATGTATCACTATTAATTAATATATTATATTACTATAAATTTGTTTTAATTATATTATTAAATATGTAATTGGTTATTTTTTCTAGATGTCATTAAAATATATAAGATAATCATTGAATTCTAACAAAATACTTAATTTTTTTATATAAAAAACATTATATTATTAAGCCTAAATTAAAAAAATTTATAAAAAAAAATATTATCATTTCTCAAAACCATCCAAAATCGTACTGTAAATCAACAAAAAAACAAAAAATAAAATGAAACATTAAAATCGTGATGTATCTCGCTGCATTGCGTGAGTACGCCTCTAGTATTTTATAATTTTTAGATTTTGAAATCCCAAATATTTATTGGCCAAAAATCATTCTCATGATCTTGTCCAAAATGTCATTTATTAATTGTAGTTTAATGGCTAACATATTTTTTTGGAATTGATTTGAAACTTATCTTTCAATTTGGTGATCAACAATGATCAAATGATAGAAATTGTCAAATGTAAGATTTAAGTCTTTAATGTAAAAAATCAAAGACTTTGGATAACCTCAGTAAACGACGCAGCTCTACAGTTCAACCAGATATATTTAGCCTAACTGGACTTTAGCCAAATCCTCAATCGTCATCTTAGACTCTATTTGTCATACACAGGTCTTAACTCGCTTCATGACTCGTTTCACATAACCTAGTTGTTACTACCGTAAAATAATTTTGAGCTTAAACTGGCTTAATCCCGATCATTGCTTTTACAAAATTATAAACACAATATTTATAAACATTTAATAAAAAAATGACTTATAAAATAAAGTATTGTGGTTTAATGTGAAGCTCAAAGTCCACTAATTTTGGTGGTACCCTTAATTAGGCCGGGTGGTGGTCGACGGGGATTAGTCGGGTGGGAGCCCGGATACCCCGAAAATGCGTGTGTTATCTGCCGTTCAAAAAAATTATAGTGGTGGATTGTCCAAACTTGTCAACCTATGACCACAACTCACAACTGGTCCACAACATCTACTAAATCAATCATTACACTAAATCCGCCCCTATCTACTTAGGTTTAGAGTGTGGTTGAATGTGAAATCATTAAATTATAGGAATTAAGCGTAATTTTTTTAGATTTTTAAATGTGAAACTATAAGTTTTTTTAGGATGAAATTATAAGTTTATTGAAATGAAACCATAAGATTTTTTTAGAGTAAACTTTTAGTATGTTTTATATTAAAAATTAAGAAATAAAACTATATGGTTGTGAAAATTGAGGATGGTGGGTCATGGGTGGGGATAAGTTACGGTTTTTGACCCTTTAAAGACTTTATTGTTTTTAATTTACTTTTTTTTTACTTTTCATTTTATATATTTTTATTATAATAATTAATTATTAGTTAAAATATATTAAAAAAATAAGTGTTTATTTTCCACAAATTCATTATTTGAAAGATTTTGTTGATACCTTCGAAATGAGTCTAATATTGAATCTTTTTATAATTAATTATATTTTTAACGTTAACACAAATAAAAAAATAACATATTTTTAACGTTAATGACATACGTGTATAATAAATGCAATATAATCTCCATTAGCTACACATCTGCATCGATCTTTGTTGTTGATCCTTCTTGAAGTTTTTTAGTTTGAATCATAAGATGAAACTTTCTTTTAATAAAATTTAATGTGAATACAAATTTTTATTAGAGTTTTTTTGGATAGACTTAATTTGTTTATACTGATGTAATAGTGTCATAATAATATGTCAACCTACTCTTTTTTGTTAGTGTATGTTTGCAGACTTTACGGTTATTTATTTAGAGTTAATTTTTAGATTTTCAGGATTAAATTGTTAATTAAGGGAGTAACTCTGTAATATATGTAGATCACCAAGTGAAAATTAAAATACACCAATAATTGATTAGTTTTAAAGTTTCAAAAGATATATTTTTTGAAATAAATTAGTGTGTCAAAATTCTAAGGATCAATTTTTTTTTAATTTTATATTTAATGGACCCAAATAGACAAAAACAAAGTTTGTATAATAATTTTATAATTAATTTTTAAAAATTTCATATTTATGATATTATTTTAAGATGTCATGGTATAATATTTTCGAAAATTTTAAAAACAAGCCCCTCATGTTTGAGGGTTTGTCAATGGGTCCCCTCCAACTTTGAAATTGTAACACTTGTCCTTTGTACATCTAGAAAATGTTTCAAAATGTCATTCAACTTTTCCCCCTTTTAACTATTTAAAATAATTACTTTTAACTTCAATTATTCTTTCATTTCGATCACTTTTCCATTTTTTGAATATTACAACATGAATTATCGATTTATTGTTAATGATAAAGGTTTTGTTATTCTTGGTTTTCTTGAATTATGTGCCTAAAATGGTAACATTAAGGTTAAAGATAAACTCATTTGTCAAACAAACCAACTAACGATATTTCATGTCCTATGAAATAACATCATGGTTTTTTTCTTCTTCTTTATATCTTAATAGAAACATCATTTTGGGTTACGAAAATCACATTAAAATTTTATATAAGACTTGAAAAATCACGTTTTAAATTAAAACATGTGTCATCTGTTTATTGATATGTTCCTAGTAACTAATTGGACACACATAAGATTCAGTACCTGCTTTGCTAAGATTATTCTAAAAGGTTTAAACTACTTCAAAACAAACATGTCACGTTCTTTATCAAGTTTGTGACATATATTGTCATAGCTCGTATAGACATGCATCATATACACGCTCATGACTTATTGTTTAACTTTTGCAAAAGGTATTGACTTGCAGTTCTTTTTGTTATAGGTTGATCGTCGACTCCACAACAAAAAAATCATATACACGTGATTCAGAACAGTAATTAAAATCGCATTTTCTATTATTATGTATTTTCCCAATTTTAATTCATATTTATTTACTTAATGTTATAAAGGATAAATATGTCATATGATGTTTGTGTATAAGACACCATGAACTTTGGATTTATGTCAAAACATTCTTCCACCACACATCTCCTTTTGCAACTTGTAAACAAGACCAAAACCACGTCCTAGTTTTTCAATCATTGTACAAGTACATAATTACCAAAATGCCATTTTAACAAGTGAAACTTTTATTACCTGTCTGTTAACATATGTTGAGTAATTTGTTATTTAAAAGCATATTGTATATATTTAATATTATCAATTTTTAACCATTGATGGTATTTGTGTGGGGATCTGGGTTTTGTGGTTAGAATAGACTTGATAAAATTCCTGGATCATGTATTGGAAATCACTTTCCAAATACTATATTTCGCCCCTAGAATGCCTTAGGTTAACACGAAATTAGTATGGGCCTACTGGGATAATTCATAAATTACGTGTATGAATTAATGTACAAATTCATGTGTGTACACACACACACACACACACACACATATATATATATATATATATATATATATTCATTAGATCAATTGTTTATGTATCTATAAGATATATCGAAGGTTATGGGTGATTAGACAATTAATATTGTTAGGGGGGGGGGGGGTATACAGTTACAACTGCTTACAAATAAGATTAGAAAATAGTTACAGCTGACTCCGGGGCTCTAAGTCAGAAACATCATGTAAGAAGAAGTCAAGAGGTCTGATCATAAGGCCAGAGCGAATCAAAGACCGAAAAGGTCCAGAGGCCAGAGGCTCTGATCTTCGATACTAAGGAATTTAAGCGAAGACTCAGAGTTCTGAGCATGAGGCTTAGATGCTCTAATTATACTGTGTCTGAACTATACTTGGTCAAAATATCACCAAGTTCCGGAACAATTTCAAGAAGGTTTCTGGCCTTCTGAAATTCGTCCAAATCATCCTAAAACTCAAAATTTTTAAAATAAGATTCTTCTGACCACCGCCAGGGCGTTGCCCCTTCGACCCTGCAAGGGGACGCAACATCTTGACCCCCACTTTTCGGTGATCTAAGATGATAGATGCAACATTAGTGAGTGTGCCCTCCACACCTCCTAATTCACATTGTTTGTTTTATCACCTTAATCGGTCCCAGGTAAATCACAATTACACTAAAATGATTGATGATACTAAAATCACCAACAATATTAACGTCTCACGTTGTATTTTCATGGACGTATACCTAAAATGCCGTGAAATCGAATCTTAGACTTGTAAATTCGTTAATAAATTACTAATACATAATATAAAAAAAAATTGTTATTTATCGAGAAGAATTAAAAAAGTTAAAAGGCATAAAGATAATAACCCTAAGCAAGCCCGTGATGCATAAGGTCAAGTATGCCAGCCAACACCCCATAAAGTACCCACGAGATCACAGTATAACACCCTACTAAAATATAATTATCTTGCCCTAATTTCCAAGTATATATATGTGTTTTTAATTAAATTTTTAAATATTATTTTGTTCCATATCGATCATCAAATGTATATTTTTTAAGACGTATTTTTGTGCATCATGTGATTATTTACATAAATATTTAAAATCATTTTTCCTTTTTCTAAAAACTGATATTTCTTTTGAAAGGCTGTTCTAAGTTATGCCTACACTAATCTAATAGAAAATTATGTCTGTAAGAAATCAACCCTGATTAAAATCATATCTTTGGACTCGTCACAAAAAAATCGGTTTTATTGGAAGACAAATATATATAAATTTTCTTAATAGACTGATTTATACGACTTAAGTTTTAGGATCAACAATTACTATGTAAAGGTGTTATAGTCGGTGCGTGTAAACTGACCCGGAAACTCACGGTTAAAAATAAAAGTGTTATAATAAGTTAATTAATAAAAACCTTCTTGGGCATTCGAACAAGTTTTTAAAGAAATATTTTGAAATAAAATGTCTTATAAATCTTTTTATATGATATTATTTGAAAAATATCTTATAAAAATAAGTATCATATAAAAAGATATGTTCGTATACCACTTCTAAAAATACTTTATAAGAAAGTAACATGACATCTTTATCTCAAAAGTGTTGGGTCATTGACCAACATCTTCCTAAATCGAAACGTGACACTGGCTGCTACGCTATAAGAAAATAAAATTGCGCCTTCTCCATCAGCAATTGCTTTTGGCGTAGTGGTAAACGCTTGATTCTAACAAAAAGTGTTGTAAAAAATTTGTTTGTGTGCTGATATACGTTCTAACATCTATTGTAACACATTTATATAGGGCATACAATTGATTGATCATATAAACTTAAGTTCTATAAAACAATCTATTAGAACACACACAGACACACACACACACACACATATATATATACATATATAACCACTAGGTCTTTGGCCTAGTGGTCACCTCTCTTCCGTAAACGCTTCTACCTGGGGTTCCCGTACTAGGGTTCGAATCCGGGGGAAGACAGGATGTCTTTTCCGGTGCAGGCTTATAGAGGTAGGGCCTGTAGGGTCCACAAAAGTGGGCCACGGGGCCATGGGTCCCCGCCAATAAAACCTATATATATATAGCGGCGGAACACATGCTTTCCAACCGCGGGGGCCGGACCTAATATATTATATGTTTTCAAATTAAAATACAAAAAATACACCATCCAAAGTTATAACGTAGTAAAACTCTAAAACTAGACATTAAATATAAGAATGTCAAACATCGCTCATCAAAGTGGAATCCGTCGATCTTTCGCGGCTTTGAAGTCTTCCACAATTTGGTCATTTAGAAACCCATCGTCCATTTTATTCTGTAGTTTGGAGGAAATTGTGATCGTTTATGACTTTTAGAAGTACTTATTAAGATCCATTAAAGCAAATAGGAGTTTTAGGGACCGTTTACCAAATGCTTACCCGGGAAGCGCTTACCGGATCATTTACATTACCGGATTAATATGTCAAGCATCAAGAATCTTACCCGGTAAGAACGATGGCAAGGACCGAGAGTCTTACCCAGTAAGTGCGGGTGACGGCTCTTACCCGATTAAGGCTTTTTCTATAGAGTTGATTTTATTGTAGTGACTTGAATGCCACAATTTGAATATGAGAAGCAACTAAAGGTTGTTTCAAACGCTTACCGGATGAGTATGACAATAATCGGGTATTGACAAGAACCGAATATCTTACCCAGTGAGAGAGAAAATTTTTACCCGACTAGTGTTTACCGGGTAAGTGACACTTACTAATTAATATTCCATTTAGATGGCCGATAATGTTATCTGACAAAGTAAGTGAGAGTGCATGGTGACTCTTGTCGGTAAAGATTTACCTTGTAAACGTTCGATAAACGATCTCTAAATCGAGTATGAATACAAGTTTGTATGCAATTTTTAGGGGTGTTTGAAAATGTGTTGTTAACCTGATGATTGTGATTTGAGGCCATAATAATCAATTTGTTGTGTTTGACAAATTTGATTTTGTTTTTCTCATTTTTTAAGGTCAAAATAGTTAGATCTTAAGAATCAAATAAGTAGTGTGGTCTTTTAGAAGGTAAATATGAAAATGTTTAACTATTTGTAAATTTAAAAAACATTTTATAATTATCTTTTTTTTCGAACAACGAGAATGCATTTCAACCCAATGAATTAGTGAGAAGCTAGGAGGATAAAGAAACATCAAACCAAGTTTAAAGGATTACATCGTCATTTCTCCTAATTAATGCCCCCCCTTTCTTTCTAATTCTATTTTTGATCCACATGAAAGAGTTTGACATCACCTCAAACCCAATAATGATGGACGGGGGATCCCTTTATTGTTGAAGTTTAGTGAATTACAAAGTTGCCAAATGGACCAGAAATAGGCAGCGATAATAGCGCCCACAATCGAGACCTTAGTGTTAATTGAGTTATCAGCTACGACCGCGTCGAGAAATTTTGGAATATAGCTAGTCGTGAAGGGGAACTTGTTGCACCAGGAAGAGATCAAAGCTTTGATTTCTTTGCTAGTTGTACAATGAAGAAAAAGACGAGCTTCCGATTATGGCGCTGAGTGACAGAGGGGACACAAGTCGGAGTTGATCCCAATACCTCTCCTGATCAGATTTAATTTGGTTGGTAATCTCCTTAGTCTCGCCCTCCATATCAATAAGTTAACTTTGCCTGGCACCAAGTGTAATTATCCAATATTAATTATTGAAAGTTCTAATAATCACTTTAAAAACAGGTATCAAAACACGTGTTAGAACTGCATTGCATTTGGATATTCGTTATGAATTCAAAAATAAAAATAATACAATTATATACTTAGTTGATTAAAAATAGAAATAGTCAAATAATTTTACATTTAATATCAATAATGAAATGACTTAGGAATAACATTGTACTGATTTCTACATATCTAACTATTTTAGCTCTACAAAATCATAATAAATTTTACCAAATAATACAAACTAATTGTTGTGATTTCAAATTAGAATAATCATTCTCGTCAATACATCCAAAACCTTGTTATTTATATTTATAAAAGAATTCCATGTGCATTTCTCATGAAAACCAACCAAACCAATAGAATAACTAAAGTAATGGTAATAAATATAATTAATGTGAAACAAATGTGGTGTTACATTAAGTTAATTAATATAACTTTTTTGGTTGTCTTATAACATTTTAGACTAATCGTATCAAATATTTTATGTTTTATCCATATATGAACTTACGTTTTTAAAACGCATCTAATAGAGAATGTATCCACTATCCAGTCCCTTATAAGGCAAATTTTGTTCCTCTCATTAACCTATATGGGATCTTACAGTCCTAACAAGTTTTTTTGAATAATTTTGAAACAAAATATCTTATAAATCATTTTATATGACATTATTTAAATAAACATAAAATAAGTATTACATAAAAAGATGTGTTCATATATCATTTGTCAGAAATACTTATAGAAAAGCTAATATGACATTTTATTTCAAAAGTGAAGTAAATTTTTTGTTTGTGTGCCCAATATGCGTCTTATCATTCGATTGTAGTACATTTATATAGGACCCACAATTGTTTGATCCTATAAACTTAAATTCTACCAAAAAATCTATTAAAACATTTATATATCTTTGATGTCTTCTAAAGCCGATTTTATTGTAGTGACTTGAATGCTACAAGAAGAACATGAGAAACAACTATGGGGCCATTTACTGAATGTTTACCAAGTAAGATGCATGATAAAGACCGAGAGTCTTACTCGATTCTTGCTTAATTATGTACTTATTTGATTAAAAATGGAAATAGTTAGATAATTTTACATTTAATGTCAAGACAGATGATTTGGAGTAGCATTGTATGTACTTAGTAGGGGTGTTCAAAAAAACCGTTGAACCGCTCAAACCGGTCGAACCAAGTCAAACCGGACCATTTTTGGCGGTTTGAGTGGTCTGACAGTTTGGTCTGGTCTGAAAAATAGTCAAACTGCTCGGTTCGGTCTGGTCTACGGTTTGACCTTTTTTGAGCAGTCTAGACCGAACCGACCGCCAAAAATACGCATGTTTTAATAATATTTAGTTTTCATGTTGTAGACTCAACTTTTATAGCTTAATTAAAAAAAGTTCATCAAAAAGTTATGCCTTTAGTTTTCATTTTCTCAATTGATTGTGTTGTCTAAATTAACAAAGTTCATTGAAAATTCAAATCTAAATTCAAATCATCTTTCGATTTCTCAATATTTGTCCAAAATTCAACCATTGTTGGTGGACTTGTTTAACTTTTTTTTCAACTTGCTCAATGTTTTTTTATAATTTAATATATAAATGTTCTTTTATAATTCGATATACTATTTTCAAATAATGTTATATTGATATAAATTTTATTTTGGATATGAAGTTTATGTTTTTTAGTTTAAAGCTCGTAAGAGGCCCAAACCACCTAAAACGGTCACACCAGACCGACTTTTCGTGGTCCGGTTTAACCGGTTTGGTCACTTGCTATCAAACCGCTCGGTTTGAAAATTTGGTAAACCGCCATTTGTGGTTTGGTTTGTGGTTTGGGGGGTTAAACCGCCCAAACCGGACCGCGAACACCCCTAGTACTTAGGGGTGTGCACAAAATCATCCGATCCAATTGCATATTCAATTGTAATTGGATCTAATCGGATCCAAAATTTCAACATCCAAATTGGATCGGTTGGTTCTTGGATAGTAGTTCAGGATCCTATAAAAATCGAACTGATCCAATCCAATTACAGTTCAGTTACTCATCCAGTTACAATTCAATTATCATCTAACTATCATCGAATTAATAAATAAGTATAACTAATTATATTTTATGATATTGTTTTTGATGATATTTGTATGCAATCTCTTTTAAGAAATCCGAAAAATTTATGATTAATGACAGATTAATTAGTTGAAATTTTGAATCAAATGTTGGATGGATCTAATCTGATCCAATGGATAACGGTAGTAATATCCAATGGATGAAACCTATCAAATCTAGTCATCCATTGGATTGGATTGAATCAGTTGTCCAATGTTAACTGGATCATATCGATGACAAAATTTAACATCTAATTGATGATTGAATTAGATCGGATCCATCTAAACACATTGGATTACAACAAATGAACACCTCTACATGTACTTATTTGATTAATAGTGGAAATAGTCAGATAATTTATCCTTAACATCAATAATCAAATGATTTGGAATAACATTTTACTGGTCTTTACAAATCTAATTATTTTAACTCAATAAAATCATTATAAATTTTACTGAACGATCCAAAACTGATTGCTACCATTTCAGGTTACAATGATCACACTAAGGGGCTGTTCGGTTCGTTTTCCATTAAGACCTGTATGGATAAAGTTGTCTGTATTGAGAAAGTTGTCTGTATGATATCAAATAAATTGTTGTTCGGTTGTTGAGCAGTCTGAATGTCAAAAATGACCATTTTACCCTTCAGTCTGTATTTTTATCCGAATAAAATAGTTATATTTGATAAAAATGTTTAATCTATGATTTTCAATGATAAAAATAATAACAATTTAAATGCTTTTTAAATTAAAACAACTTAAATATTATTTAGAACTATGATTATATATTTATATATTATTATACATTATTCATCATCTTCATATGTCATCATCATCATCATCATAATCATCATCATCATCATCATCATCATCATCATCATCATCATCATCATCATCATCATCATCATCATCATCATCATCATCATCATCATCATCATCTACCTTTCTATTTTTGAGGTTTCAAGAGAGAGGACAGGAAAGGGTTTTGCAGGCGATTTCAAATTATCAATTCAAT
This sequence comes from Arctium minus, assembly GCA_954870635.1. Lineage (NCBI taxonomy): Eukaryota > Viridiplantae > Streptophyta > Magnoliopsida > Asterales > Asteraceae > Arctium > Arctium minus. The sequence goes on along the minus strand of OX941086.1, from coordinate 9,702,784 downwards.
TTTCTTTGAGAAAGAACATCAATCAAGTGTCGAAGAAGACAGGAGAAAGGAACAAATATACTTCTAGCTAAAAAAACCCAAATCTAAATGGAAAATCAACTTCTAGCTAAAAAAACGAACAGAGGATTAACAAAACCCAAATCTACAAAACCCAGATCTACAAGGAACAAATATCAAAGAAGACAGGAGAAAGGAAAAGACGCAGAAGAGAAAGAAGAAGAAGATGCAGAGAAAGAAATGGTTTGTTTCCTTTCACAAATAGGAGGAGAAAGGTGAGGATGGGGAGGAATGCTCGAAGGATGGGGATGAAGATGCAGCGGTGGAGTGTGGTGGTAATGAGTTGATGTGTTCGGTTAACGTTGACGGAGGTAAGGGAGAGTAGACATGGAGAAGCTCTGTAGATCAAACCCACAATTTGTATTTTTGTTGAGTGAGGAGGGTAATTGAGGAAATTAAAGGGATTTTAATAGCTGAGTGTAAATGACCTAAGTTTTTTAGCTGACCGATTCAGCCATGGGCTGAGCGAATAAGCCGCTACCGAACACCTGGATATGGCTGTGCGAATAAGCCATATCCACCATACAACTTATTAAGCCACAAACGAACAGCCCCTTAGGCTATATATGTTTGGCAAACAAACTAGCTGGTAGCTGATAAACTAGCTTTTCAAAACGCTACTATGAGTAGCTTTTGAATAAGCTAACTTATAAGCTAGTTTATGGTTATCCAAACATGTACAAAAAAAAAGATAACTTATAAGCTAACTTTTTTTTTGCCAAACAATGCCTAAGGGGCTGTTTGTTTTCTTAAAAATACCTTTTAATGACTCTTAAGTCTGAATCGTTCAGACCTTTTGACATTCAGACTGTTTGGTTTTTTCCAATTTTTATAACCTCTTAATGACTCTTAAATACATTTGAAATAAGAAGTGGTGACCTAACTTCTTAAAATCTCTTATCGTCGTCTCATTTCATATGCTCTTATTTCTCTCAAGACGCCTCCAAACGTTATAAAAACAAACAGTCTTATTGATTCAGATTTCAGACTTCAACACTACCTCTTGTTAATCAGAAGTGAAATAAGACTTCATATTCAGACCTCTTAAAAAACAAACGACATCTAAAGGGGTTGTTTTTTTTTAAACCTCTTAATGGCTCTTAAGTCTGAATCGTTCAGATCTTTTTACACACCACCTCTTATTAATCATAACTAAAATAAGACTTCAGACTTTATACCTCTTAAAAAACAAACGACACCAAATACATCTAAAAACTCTTTTTTATATTTATAAAAAAAATTCCCCACACACTTCTCAGGAAAACCAACCATACCAATTATTCTATTAAAGTAATGGTAAATAAACTATAATTGTTGTGAAAAAAAACATTGTGGTAGGACTATTTTATAATTAATGTGAAAAAATGTGGTAGGACCATTTTGTCCTCCTACCACATGTTCAGAAATGCATGCATGTGTGTTACAATTCTCTTTGTCTATATAAACCCAACCATGCTTACCCTAAAAATCACACCATTACACAAATAGTAGTATATTGTGAAAATCTCAAAACAGACCCAATGGAGTCCTACACAAAGCTAACCCTTTTAGCCATGGTTCTGGTCTCAACCCTTGTGACTGAACCCATGGTTGCAAATGGCTTCTCCTTCTGTGGGGTGACCACTGATGGTTTGAAGACATGTAAGCCTGCAGTGGCGAAAGGTGTGACCCCTCTTCCGTTACCAACACCAGAGTGTTGTGCTGCCCTGGCTGATGCTGACATGCCGTGTTTGTGCAAGTTTAAGGACTCAAGCTTATTGGGTACTTATGGAATCGACCCGAAACTTGCCATGCTATTGCCAGAGAAGTGCAACTTACCACAGGCTAACCTCCATTGCTAAATATAAGTTATTGTGCTTTTGTTGTCCTAATTATATATCCTTATTGTCGATTATGGTGGTGTGTTGTTAATTGTTGCACTGATCCACAGTGTTTCGTGAAACTTGACATGGTGGTGGTCGTGGTGATGCTAATGTAACATTTCGTGATCTTATTTCAATAAGTTTCATATTAAGAAATTTATTTCATATATGTTTTTGTGCTGGTATTAAAAAAATATATTTGCTTGATGCATATGTTTTGCGTGCAAATTTATTTATTTTACATGAAACTTCTTTAATATTATATTTATATTTTCCCCTGGTGTGTAACTCGGTTGGCAAACGAGCGAGGTGACTTTGCTCGAATACAAGACAGGTCCCAAGTTCAATCCCCCTCGGCTCTAGCCTCATCCGCTGAGTAAGCCAAAAAATGCCCTTTGGAGGTGGTTTCATGTGGGGCCGTTTGAGATTGCCGATAATCAATTTTCTACCCACGTATTATATCTATATCCATATCAACAGTGTTATCTCTTTTTAGAGAAACAAAAATGTTTTACTATATAATTATTAATCGGTATAACATAAGAAAATCCCAAATTTAAATGATCTTCTCACACATAATGCACTTTTTGTTATGTTTGATAATTATTCAGTTTATTTCGTTCAAATTCGTGTACTAAAAAAAACTCCGAAATATTTAATTTCTTTTTAAGGAAAATATAAACGAAAAAATTGTATCTTCTACACGACAAAAGTATATATAAATAGGAAATTATTAATAACAACTTAAGAAAAGCTTTATTGAATGTAAAAAATTAATACTTGTTATTCTTTTAAGGAAAACCCGCATCTAAAATGTACGCATTTTTAATTTAATTAACATTTTAGAAGACATATTTTTAAAATACATGTTTAAGACTCTAATTTGAAAAATGTATATCGATAGAAACATAGTGTACACAAATTTACGATTTTTTTATGAATGCTTTAAATGGATATTGAATTAAAGTACTTATGGAATCGCCCCAAATTTTCAACTATAAAATGCTTTTTATATGTTCTTTAAAATGACAACTAAATTAGAATATTGTTGTAGGATAAATGTACTATCGTCTAAAGAATATGACAATAGAGATAGAGATAAGTATATCATAGTTAGATTAGAACTGAAATATCTCATTGTTATCTATTTGTAACTCATCCCTATTTAAAGGAATTATGATTAATGAGAATATAGATTTCATTCTCTCTTACCGTTGTTCTATTTCTTTTTACTTTAACACGGTATCAGCACGAATGTTCTAGGAAGATTAACAAATACGACACCTTATAAAAGATGGTTTATGAATGGGAAGAACCAGAAGACCAACTTGGATGAAGTCGGTACTCTTAAAATTGATTCATCAATTTAATGACCAGGTGAGTGGTTTCTTTAATTCTTTTTGTTTAAATATTGATATCTATTATTTTGAGGGTAAATCTCAAAGTTTGCATAATACAATTATATATCCAACATTTTGAGATGTATTTGTTTTGCATAATCGAATTTTGACCCCACTGGTTTTCGTATGTCTACACCTTTGTCCATGATATTTATCCATAAAATTCCTTTTTACTTTATTTTGAAGAAAAACAATATTATATCTTCATAAAAGATTTTTTTAGAAGCTTATATAGTTTTATTGATTTCGACTATTATTGTTCTTGTAATTGTTTTAAGGTTTCCTTTATTCATTTATTTTTCAAGCATAATTATATTAACTTTAATTTGGATGATTGATATATTTTATTTCATGAGTACTTCAATTATTTACTCAAATGTTTATTAATAATATGCAAGTTGGTTTATCTTATCAATTTTATATATTTATTGTTCCAAAAGTGATAATCAGTTATTATTTAAATGTTCAATTATTTAAATGTACCATATAATATTTTAATGTTTATCTTATATAAATATTTATCTTATATAAATGCTTATTTCATTCAAATATTTATCTTGATTGTGAGTTCCTACTCATAATTTTAAAAATTTATATTTAATTTTTGGAAGTTACACTTCCAACTCCCATAACTTTTGGTGTTTTACTAAAAGCTCCAAAAATAACATGAAAATGTTAAAATATTATTCAAATGTTATCTAGATTGAGTTTCTACTCATTATTTCAACCTTAATTCATATTTGAAAGTTACACTTTCAACCAAATTTTTTTTTTCTTTTGACATTGTGTCAAAAGCTCCCATAATGTTGATATGATAATATTTTTTCTGAATTTGATTTTTTTTATCTCATGTCAAAATCTACCAATTAAATAAATCGTAAGATATCAAAATGATTTTGTCAAACGGGTGTAAATAGCCCTAAGGTTTGTAGGGACTTAAGAAATCCATGTGATTCCTCTACTACCTGGAAAAATCCAATTGATCGAGTGATTTCTTTTTCGCAAATTGAAATATTGATGAAGTATTATCAATAAAATTAAAGCATACAAAATCCAATATTGTTATGATAATGAAATTTCATACATAAAATAATGATTATAACCATAATCCATTGTCCTATCAAACATAAAATCATATATTATCCCTTATATATGTAAATGGTTGAAACAAAACTCAAAAGAATCTGAGTACCATAAATGAGTATAAATCTCATTTTGAAAGGTACAAGAAAATACCTAAAGTCCATCAACTCCCTATTGACCCTAAAACCAACCTCTTGAAAAGGTACAAACAAATACCCTCATGTTTTGAGACGACATATAAATCATAACTTTCATAGGAATACCTTTACTAGAAACCCCCAAAGAACTGTGGGATGTCCCCAAAGGGAGAATCGGGAGTATTCATGAATATGTACTTCCCGAACTAATCGTACAGTGGAATGAAACCCACTTACTCGATTACAAAAAGGTAATTGATTTCAACAAAGAAATGTTATATCCAAAACGCGTCTCAATCTCCGTGGCAAGGAAATCACAGAAGATGTCATGATTCATAACATTATTTCCACCTTTCATCAGAAAATATTAATGAAACAATATAAGTTGGAATGTAACCTTTAGACAAACTCATCAACCTACTGCAAGTAGTTGAGAGACATAACAAGGTTCTTTCGAATAACACCACATATGTCGGGACAAGGAAATTCCCGTATCAATAATGAAAGCGTTAGAGGTGGAAACAACTCCAAAGGATTGTGAGTTAAAAAACAATTTCACACATGTGACATTTCTGCACCATGTGGACGAGACCCTAGAAAGGGTTAGGGTCTTGATAAGAGTCAGGAAGGATTTTTCAACCCCTAGAATAGGGATACAACTACTACCCCAGGTGATAATGGATAATCAAATAAGAAATGCACTAAAAAGATCTTCTATCAAAAAGGGAACAAGTTGAAAATGAACTATAACATATTAATTTAATATTAATTTATTTGCTAAAGTAAAATCGAATATGTAACCATTATAGATGTAAAGAAATACATCATAACAAATACAAAAAAATTTCAATATTCTCCGTTCCATGTAGGAATGTATCGAGGAGAATAGATTTTTTTGACCTCTCACATAATCTAAAAAAGATAGACTAATACTTATTGTATAATTTATCCAACCAAAATACTTAGACAATGAATTGTCATTTTCTTGTTGGTACAAGATTAATAGGAACCTTGTAAAGACATTCGTATCAAATGGAAATGAGCATATATACATAAATTCTAATGCATATGAAAGGAAACATATATCATGAAAACTAATGTGTCAAACTAGTAGATTATTGGGTCATTGGAACATTTTTTGTCACCAATAAAGAACTTTGGGGCAATGACACATATATGTTTCGACATGACCATGTGGGACACCATGGTTATGACATAGTGATCCGTGTATTGGAAAATACACATAGACACATTCTCTTTCGAGTGAAAGGCAAAATGAGGCAAATTGCAACTGTTGACTTCTGCACCATAAGAAGCAACACCGCCATCATAATATGCCCTCTCGAAAACCTAAAAGTTTTGTATGCACTGATCCTTAGCCAAGACATGAATGAGATCATCCTAAAGCTAATGACATAATACAAAAATATTCCATTGTTACAACAAATACAAGGTGATACTTATGGACATAAAGATCCAGAATGCGGGACATTAAAGTACTTTATGGTTCTGGTTTCGACACGATGAACGCATGTCGTATTATTGTCCACATGAAATACTGCACTCCTAGCACTAGCTATACGTTTAAGGGCTCACCACCCTGATTATTCATCAAGTCTACATGACTTGGAATGCTGGAGAATTTATATCATAAGGATTTGATGTTAATTGCATATGTATTGGGATCAATGTAGAGTTTCATATACCCCATGTGTATATATAAAATGGTCTCATAAAAGTTGTTATCAAAAGAATATGATAATATCTAGGGTATTAGTAATACACACCAATTTACCCACATCTAAATGGGGTTATGCAATTATTATATGCTGTTTTTTTTTTCGTTTTTAGACCCACTGCTTGCTAACCAACCTCATGTGTACCAGTTGGTAACTGGATATAAGCCTAATAGTTTACATTTACGCATGTTTGTTTCTGTAGTATATGTGCCAATTGCGTCCCCACAACGTATCAAAATGGGTCTGTAAAGACGACTTGGTATATGTTGGATATGAATCCCCAACAATTATTCGCTAATTAGAATATTTGACTAGTGATCTCTTTACCGCTAGATTTGCGGGTTTTGTCACTTTCATGAGACAGTCTTACCGTCGTTAGGGGGAGATAGGAAAAAGGATTTTCCATGGGAACGACAGGAAGTGTCATTGAATATTCCCACTCTGTCTCATTTTGATCCCCAAAACTTCACAATGTAATGTTGAAGTCAAACGAATCAAACTCGATATCTGATACGTTTAATGTTATTCCAAAAGTGACAAGATCACATATATAAGCTGCAAATATACTCGCAAGGTTAAAAGTCCCCAACAGGGGCACAACGCCATTGGAAAGTGCGTTGCAATCACACATTGTGGAGGTGTGGTTGAGGTTGTAGCTACCAAATGGAAGTGGTGGAAACTACTTGGTTCGATGGATACTATTCTAAAGGAAGAGAATAATGAGGCACATCCATTTATCATCAATACACAAAACTGTCATGAGATTGTCTCTAATTATAATGATGTCTATGAATCATCATTGGAGGACGCTCCGAAGTTAATATTGATTCTAGAGATGAATATTAATCTCAAATGAACTATGAGAGTACATATGAGTCGATAGAGAAATCATATATAATCATTGATGATTTATTCGCATATACGATGGCTCATAAGATGATCGAGCACGACGACATCGAACCAGACTTGGTTAAATAATATCAACAAATAGCATATTGGCCTAAATGTAAAGAAACAATCCAGAAAGAATATATTATTTGACAAAGGATCGAGTATTTGGTCCGGTAGTGCTAACCTACCAAGTGTAAATCCCGTAGGACATAATTGAGTCTTTGTCAGAAAGCGTAATGAGAATAATGAAGTCCTAATATATAAGGCTCTCCTTTTGGCGCAAGGTTTCTCACAACGCTCTGGATTGACCACGAGGAGACTTACTCTCTCATGATGGATGTTATGACATCCAAATAATTTATTAGCATAGTTTCCGAAGGACTGGAAATGCAGCTCATGGATGTGGTTACTACATATCTCTATGGGGATCTAGATTCAGAGATATAAAAGTGTTTGATGGCATTACATTACCAAATCAAGTAACTATAAACCACGAAATGCGTTTGCAATGAGATTGAAATGCTCACTTTATAGATTAAAGCAATCTAGGAGGATGTAGTATACCTACCTAATGGAATACTTGATTGGGAAAAGATATATAAGAACGATGAACTGTTCCCTTGCGTATTTATTATGGAAAACAAGTTCCAGATTTTCAAAGTAGCTCTATATGTCAGTGTTATGAACATAATAGGCACTCTTGATGAAATAAGAGAAACCACAAGCTACTTGAAATCTAAATTTGAGATGAAAAATCATGGGAAAACTTGGTTTTGTCTAGCTATTTGAGCTTAAACACCGAGTTTGTGAAATATTAATTCACCGATCGCATATGTCCAGAAAATAATCAGGCAATTTAATATGGACAAAGCTCATCAGGTTAGCACTCCCATGACCGGTCAAAGTGTTGGACATAAGGAGAGATCCATTTTGTCTAAAGGATGGTGACGAAAAAGTGTTGGGATCTGGAATTCCCTATCTAAGTACAATATGCGCATTATCGTACATACCACAATACACTTGATCGTATATTGTATTTCTCAATGAACTTGTTAGCTAGATTTAGCTCAGCGCCAACGCAACGTCATTGGAATGATATCAAGTCAATCTTTTGGAACCATTAACATGGGCTTATGCTTTCCCTATAGAAAGAAAAATGGGTTTGATAATGGAATTTCAATACCTAATTAGAATGTAAGCAGCAAAAGTATTAGCTCTTATAGAAAAACACCAAATAATGTCATGGTATGTCTTTGCTGATATTAGGTATCTGTTTGACCCGTACAAAAGTTGTTCCCAAAATGGATAAAGAATTACCATAGAGAACACGTCGATTGCTTGAAAGTAAGTTAAGCAAACCCTTGTAACTATCTCCTTGAACTAATCCAAAAAATATTACTCTTCACGAGATAATTAAAGAATGTATATGATTAAGGACTATCATTACATATATTAGAGGAGCTAGTAATTTTGGGTTCAACCAGTATCCTACTTGTATATATGGAAAAAAATGCATCATGTATCGAAGAAATGAACATAAGATACATCAAGTATGATAAAAACAAAGCATATTCTGCTTAAGTCTTCTACAATCAGCAATAAGAAAACTCTCCTCGAGATTCAATTGAATCAAGTGAGATGTCAGGAGAACATAACACACTTTACCAAATCATTACCTAAAACCATATATGCAAATGTTTTTCAAACCCCCTTGATTAATGCACGAATCAGGGAGAGTAGTAGACAAAAGGGGGAGTCTACTATATTTGTGATATTGGTATGTTGTGCTCTTTCATTCAACCAAGGTTTTATTTTTTTCATTGGGTTTTGTTCCTTAGTGTAAGGTTTTAGTGAGGCAACAATTTATATACCATCGTATTTTCTTAACTCTCATGATTAAAGTACGAATCTAAGAGAAAGCTAGACTGAAGGAAAAGTCTATGTATTGCAAAGAAACTGGTGCGTTGTACTCTTTCCTTCGTCCTATTTTTTCCCACTAGGTTTTTATTTTGGCGTAAGGTTTTAACGAGACAACAATTGTGCACCGTCACTCCTTTAACCGACACAAGGGGGAGTGTTGTAGGATAAGTGTGTCATCGTCTAAAGGATATGACCATAGAGATAGAGATAAGTATATCATAGTTAGATTAGAACTGAAATATCTCATTATTATCTATTTGTAACTCATCCCTATTTAAAGGGATTATGATTAATGAGAACATAGATTTCATTCTCTCTTACCGATGTTCTATTTCTTTTTACTTTAACAAATATTTCTATTTTATATGTAAATTTCCCAAAAAAAAATTACAAATGTTTTAAATCGAGTAAACTACAAATCTGGTTCTTGTGCTTTGTCAAAAATGACATTTTTTGCCTCTAACGGTTTTGAAATTACAAGATGACCATCTTAATTTGCAAAAACGTCTGGATTTGGTCCATCTTTTTAACGACCGTTAAAAGAATTTCGTTAAATGAGGAAATTTTCGTTCTTTATCAAGTATTTTTGTCTTTTACTCAATTAAAAACCATAGGGACCAAAATCATAAAATCCATTTTGATTGGTAAAGGACAGTTTTTTTAATAAAAGAACGAAAATACCTCTCATTTAACGGAATTTTTTTAATGGCCATTAAAAGAAGGCCTAAATCAAGACGTTTTTGCAAACCACAATGGCCATTTTGTACTTCGAAATTGCAGGAACAAAACATGTTATTTTTAACAAACCATATGGACCAATTTATAGTTTACTCTATTTGGATGCATGGTAAGACCGTAAGAGCATATCTATAAGTATTTGTTTTATATGAAAAAGAAAAAGAAATGATTACGAATAGAAATAATATGAATTAACGTATAATTTTATTTCCCAATAAAACATATCATGACAATTGACAAAGTTTAATGCAAGACATAGATTTGAAGGGGTGTACGTTTGGATGTCAAACTGTTTATAAATTATTAAAAATATATTTTCATAAACAGTGAACTTATATATTTGAGTAAATGTTGATTACCGACAATCCCAACCAGTCTCACACGAAACCATATGTGAGGAGGTATTTCAGAGCTGACTCAACAGTTGAGAGTGACGGATGGTTTCAAATTTGCCTCATGTAAGATTCAAACTTAAACATTTAGTGTATTTAAAAAATTAGGGTTGAGTTCCGATGAGAAGTTAAGGTTAACGTGAAAAGCATGAGAAGTGGTTATCAAGCGTAAGAAGTTGAGGTTAACTTATAAGATGATCTTTTCTTAGTTCTTCAGTATTTATCATTGATATGATATTCCTTGTGGGTGTTTTTTTTAGTAGTTCTCTATGAGCAAATTTGTCAACTAGTGCAAAGAACATCAAAGATTTGAAATAAATGGAGTTGGGGGACGAAATTGAGAGGTTCATAAAACTATCACTACAAGAAAATTGTTATTTAGTGACGAAAAAAATTTGGTCACTAACAATATAAAATTCGTCACTGATACATTTTAGTGACCAAAATTTGGGTGGTCACTTTTCGTCACTAAAGGTCCGTCACTGATTTGCGTTAGTGACCAAATACAAAAATGGTCACTAATTAGTGACAAAAATAAAGTGGTCACTGTGTTTGTAACGACTAATTTGGTCACTAAATATCGTCACTAAACGGAGAAAGTCGTCACTAACTTTATGAAATTAGTGACCAAATTAGTGACCACCACAAAATCGGTCACTAATTGAGTTTAAGATAACGGCTCCGTTAAAGTCCGTTAGCACCATTAGTGACCAAATATGTGGTCACTAGTGTTAATAGTTGTTAGTGACAAAAGAAAGTGATCACTAATTATAAAATGTGAAGAAAAAAAAATTGTCACTAATTTCTACTATAATTGTTATTGCATTAAAAATAAAACCTAATGATTTATAACAATGAAAATCTAAAATATTAATTACATTGGCGCAAAATAAAATTATTTGATTAAAACAAAACCAAAATATAAAATATAAAATTCAGACACCCGTATTATTGCTAGATTAGCATTGGTTTCTTCGTTTGAGGAAAGTATGACAACCTTGACGATGTCGGAGCACGTGTAGCAAAAAGTTTCCTTAACTTTCCTAGCTACTTCAAGCGAATCTTTAGGTGGAATGTTCTCTCCTCGTTCCTACATAAGATAATATCATGAAAGACTTAACTATCAAGTTGTGATAATATCATTAGCTTCTGTCAACAGAAACAGAAAACAGTTCCTAGTATGTGTGATCAGGACCATCATATGCATAACGAAGTTAAAACTTCACAAAAAGAATAAACCAGACATCAATACCAATAATTAACTGATCAAGTTCTTAGTAATTGTGTCAACATTTACTTTTAACTTTCAGCATCTTTCACAAAATATTAATCTTGTAAAAATAAGTTGAGAAGGGAAGTCAAAATCCACATACACGCATGAGCTATGGCCTCGGTTGTAAGAATGGTAAGAACACTTATTCGCCTTTGCATGAGTTGACTTTTTGGTCTAACTTCATCTACCTTCAACTACTTTTATCTTCGCATTTATCTCGACTTTCGGTCACTTTCACAAACTTTTACATATATTTAATCACTTTCTCATGCATGAATTTGTTAAAGTTTCGATCATGATGATAAATATAACTAAATAAAGGTAGTTGAAGGTAGACAAAGATATATGAATGTTTAGTTCTCACCATAACTAAACATGCAAAAAGTACATATGCATTGCATGAAAATGGAAAAAATAATTCCACAATGCTCTGTTCGTTTCATTTCCTGAAACAGTTTTACCATTTTCGTTCAATCTTTTTGTTTGCAAGATGCCAAGCGGAAACTGGAAAAGTTAAGACCAACCTGATCACACACAAGGATTTCCATCCATTCAAGAATGCATGACAAGTGAAAATGATGTTCACATTTCGTGATTATTTTCGGGTTGTCTTCATCATACTCTGCACAAACAAAAATATCAAGAAAATATAAACCAATGGCAAAGATTATGCACTTTTCTTGGCATATTAACGGAGTAAAAAATGGTTAAATAATGTTAATGTCGTTACCCTCAAGGCAGGTGGGACACTCCTCAGGAGGTAAAAGAGGTTCGTTAGACTTCTTGAGTTCACCAAATCGAGAATCCACTTCTTTTAATGATCAGAAAAACTTGTGTGATATTAAAAGTGTTAATGTTGATGAAACTAATAACTTCTATACTGAACATAAATAACAAACAAATAGCTTCAGCACATACGCTGAGAAATCAGCAGAAGCCGATGCATCACGTAGAGCATTCGTATCCAGGCAACAACTCCACATCGCACCTTTATGCCCCTCAAATGTTCCGATCCAGTCTCCGGTCTCTCCATTTCTAAGCATAGGGGTGGAATCTGAATAACAAATTTATGATTACGTAATGAACCAATTTTAGAGTTACGTAAACTCATTTTAGACGTCGTTTATTGAAACAAATTATCTTTACCAAGTAAAAATACAAAAAAAGGAAAGCCTGATTCATAAGATGCTAGCCCTCAGGCACAAACAAACTCCATCCTCGTGTGAACAGTTTCTGGTTCCCTGGGGCCTGGATTTATTCACTCAAGCCATATGTTAACTCTTTTCATATGTAACAACCCAACATAAACAACTAGATCGAATCTAAACAAAATTCCCAATCATCGAATAATAATCCATGCTATAACGGTCCCAAACTTACAATAGTTAAATCAATGTTTGATATACAAATCAACCTACACAACTGAGATAATTAATGATAGCTAAATGACGGTCTTCTATTCGCCCCCGCTAGACCTTCTCCTTGCCTTTAGCCGCACAACCTAACTCACGACGGCCTGAAAAGATTTTTAGTTTTGAAAGAGCGAGGGTTAGACCATAGGTCTAGTGAGTTCCCTCTAACAGTTAAGCAACAAAATATACTTTCCAGAATTAGAAACATCATTTAATAATGACATTTAAATAAAACACGTTACGGACCACACGACCATCCAAGACGATGTGTCTAACTTGCGCTGCCTTAATGTTGGGACACAGCCCCCAACGACATGAACGGGCCACACTCCCCGGCACGAGTAGGCGGGCCACACTCCCCGACTTAGGTCACGTAGCCCACATATAACGTATGCATACATTAAACATCAACAATTTATAACATGCTTGAACAATTTAATAAAATCATGCCATCAAATAAATCAAGTTTAAAAGAAACTTCACATACTTTCATCATAACTCACCTGACGTCCTTAGCTCGAGACTCGCGTCTATTCTTACCGATTGGTTCAAGACCTATACAGGAAATACCGAATGGTAAACTCTCTCAACTTTCTAATTTTAATAGTAGTTGACCTTAACATCGAATCCCAACGACATAAAACTTATAATACATGCTCCACCACTTTACTAATTATTAAAATAGTAACTTGAATTATACATGGGTGGGCCGCCAAACAACACCGAACCACACTCACAACTCAAATACCTCGTGGTCCATTACATTAAATACATTAACTTGGATTTTGAAATATCTCACATTAAATGGACCAACCAAAGAGTTTGGGGTTCAGCCCCATGACCACCCCCGGGGACCGGGGCTTCTCTCCCTCGATCGGTGCATGCTTTTGTTGTGACCGGAGCACAACAGTCCGGTCTTCCCCCTTTCGACCGGTACTAAACCATTGACCAGTATTAGAGCAACCGGTACCCCAAACTCGACCGGTGTCGACTTCGACCGATATCCACTTTCGACCGGTGTCGACCTCGACCGATATCCACTTTCGACCGGTGTCGACCTCGACCGATATCCACTTTCGACCAATATCCACTTTCGACCTCGGCCGATGTTAATCGCTCGAACAAAACCCAGAAACACGACTTGCAGAGACCTCAGAATCGACGCTTACTTGACATAACTCGATTTAAAACCCACCTTTAACAACAAAATTATTTACCACTCCAATCTTAATAGCTTCAATCACCCAATTTAATAAGACTCAATGCTTAAGTCCTGATTTCCCCAAAAACTCATTTTCAACAGAACCCTTTCCCAAAACAATAATCTGATAGAAGCAACAATAGCAAATAACGAAATTGCTAGTTAAAGGAGATTACCTCGAAGTTGCAGGTCGAAGTCCAACCTGGATTGCTTGAAGAATTCTTCGTTCTCGGTCTCTCTCTCTCTCTTTCTCTCTCTGGAATCGCCCAGCTCTCTCTCTCCTTTTCCAAGTTTAGCCGCCACACATACAATACCCACACACTCAGATGTCTCTAGGGTTAAAGAAAACCTTCTTACCAAATTTCCACTCTAGACCCCTTCCCTCAAGGACTTTTATTTCTTTACCCTAAACTTTTATAACACTTGTTTTAAACCCGACTATTACATCATATGAAAACATGTGGGTATATATTGCATTTGGTTCTTTTCAATTGGACTCAACCCTGCTTGGAAATTTTCTTTCAGGAAAAATTCATATGAGCAGAGGTAGTTTTCTTTTCTTGCCATTTCGGTGTCGATGATAATGATGTTGCTCAGCTTATGTCACAAGAGCTATTACCATCTGCAGGCTTTTAGATCTTCTTCTAAGATAGTTATTCATAGAAACTGCATGAGAATGGAAAATAATTTGAATACATATCTATCAAAAGTATAGTTTCCAGTGGAACATAATAGAATATAGATGACATGCCGCTGTAATAATGATAAAAACAAGTTTTATGATTTTTCCATCATAGAGTTTCACATATTGATTCTCAAATCGTAAACTTCTATTAGCATGTATGTTATCATAGTACAATGAGCTGCTGGAATGTTCATTTTCTGTTTTCAGAAGCTGGAACCAATGACAATCACCATATGTTTACCATAAATATTTCTCAGTTATCTGCATCTCTATGCTTGCCTTCTTCTGTTATTTTATGAGGGCTCTTGTATAGCATTTGAATTTTAAAAGAAACCACATGAAATCAAGTCTTACTTGTTTTGTTGGATGCTTTCAAGAACACATCTGAAGGCAAGTCCATAGATGTGATGAAAAAGACATAAATAAGGAAATATATTTACTTTAAATTACTACTTCATGTAATAATCCAACATTGTCCTTGGGGAGATATAAAGAAAACATCAGAGGAAGGCCTAATGCAATCCACCGTTATGGGGTTTAAGTTAGGATGTGGTGACACCAGCATGACTTTCAAAACCTATAACAGAGTTGGTAAAAATGTTGCTTTTTCTCACTCAATTCTTAAATTGTCAACAGGCTTCTGAAGAATCTGAAACTATAATGAAGCTATGGGAAGCTATTTCTACTATAACAAGGTTCATGTTAGGAAGAGCATAAGGGTTATAGGAAGAAAGAGGTGGATTATGTGCGTTTTTATGCATTATTTTCATTCTGTTCCATAATTTAGTCATGTTGTCAATTGTCATCGCAATCTAACTCAAAAATGGAGTCTAATTAAATTTGCAGATAAAGAGTATGACAAGTATTATGTAATAATTTTTTTTCCTAATTGTAATGTATTCTCAAGTTTAAAACTGTGTTATCAAACAAATTATCTGCTCTGTCTAAATACCAACACACACAGACCATCAATCGATCCAGAAAAACCATAATCAAAGAATGTTTAAACAAATAAAGCTTAACAAGTAAATAAGGAAATTGCCAGGCACTCGCAGTTTACATCCTCATATCATCTCTGTTCTTTGAAAACCAAACCTATCGGATCGCTAGGTCAGTAACCTTGGCGAACGATTGTATCATTTCCATGGTTAGTCAATCTGAGACCAAAACCAACATCTATTGTAATTTGATTGTTTTCATAGTACCAATGAAAATAACAAGGTGCACAGAAGATTGTAATCTAAGAAGATAGATGACAGGAACAAAAACAACTATGCTCGATAATTTATACACATGATAATATTAGATCACAGGAACAGAAACAATAAATTGGTTTATGAGATGGTAACTAGACGACCGATTAATTCTTCCGAACCCTACCACACATCAATCGGAACAAATCAATCAGTAAACAAAACAACAAGCCTGTAATGGCTTCAAAGAGCCTCGATTGAGGTTACAAATGCCTTTAATGGCTTCAAAGAGACACAATTCATGTGGTACTAAACTACTAATAGATTTTCAAACAATAAAGCCTACACACAAATCGACACCATTCATGTGGTACTAAAAATCTTCTTTTGCAGTCAAACAAACACATATACATGTGGTTAATCGAACATAGGTATAAAATCGATGTTTAAAATCACAGATATAAAATCGATGGTTGAACATTAGAGATGTAAAAATCGAACAAATGCAGCGATTGGTGGTTTCGAAGAACAACCCCTGTGACTATGTGATGCAGCTTAGCGAGCGGCAGAATCCGCCTAAGGGGCTGTTCAAATATCGACAAGATAACCAATAGAAACAGAGTCCAGAAATCGAGCAATTTGAGAAATAGAAGTCTGTTAAAGAGCATAACGACCAAACAAAGAAAACCAAATCCAGATATCGTTACCAAATCGACAGAAATCAAACCTGATTTATGCGTGGAGAAGGCTGGTGTTGCCATTGAGAAGGAAATGGACTTGATTTCGGAGGTGTCATTTATCGAGATTTATGCTGGGTTTTATGAGAATAGGGTTATATATGATGTTTTTTGGGATTCCTGTGTTCCAAATACAACCAATAATCTACATCATTCTGCAACAAATTACCAAATACAATCTCTTTTCACACGGAAAAAACAATCAAACCACAGGGAAAGAACAATCAAGCCACAACAAATCGAAAGAACAATCAAACCATAGGGAACAATCAAACCACACGGAGTAGAAATAAGGAAAGAACAATCAAACCACCAGGAAACAAAAAATCGAAACGGAAAATCACAGTGAACAAGAAACCGAACCATAGTGATGAGAAATAAGAAGAATCACAAAATCAAGCACAAAGAACATAAAATCGACATACTGTGGTGCACTTTTGGAGACCGAATGCCTTGGAGATCGATTGGAGTCGATCGACTGATCGATTGGAGTTGATAGACTTGGAGATGGAGATCGATTGGAGTCGATCGGAGTTCGATAGACTTGGAGCGACTGATTTGGATCCATTGGAGTCGATTGATTTGTGAGGAGTTCGATAGACTTGGAGATCGATTGGAGTCGACTGATTTGGTGAGGAGTTTGGAGATGGAGATGAGCGGCTTCATGAGGAATAATGAAATAAGTGGAATTAAGTCATTAGGTTAGCACTTTTTCTTTCAGATAACTTTAAGTGATAAGTGCATCTGAATTACTTAAAAAAAACAGTCTTATTTTGAATACATCTGACCAAAAAAGTGATAAGAGGTAATAAGTGTTGAAAGTTAAAAAAAACAAACAACCCCGAAATATGGTTGTTTGCTAATTGTTAAGAATGAAATCAGGGCTCTTAATGGTTAAGGCATGGTCAAAATACAAAATCATTCAGAGGGTTTTGGAACCATTAAGTGGCAGACTTTTTTTTTGCCAAACAAGATTTACCTCTTAACGATTCAGAGTTTGCTTCTTAATGGAACCATTAATAAGTAAACAAATAACCCTAAGAGTTTTTTATCTGTGCTTTATAATATAGTATAGATATAGATATAATATATTAATATATTAATTAACTATTTTTAGTCACTAACTCTTTGAAATTAGTGACAACTATTTTTTGTTACTAACATTTTTATTTTAGTGACCACTATTTTGTTGTCACTAATCTATTCAACTAAACTACTAAATTCTATGTAGTGACAACTAGTTTTGGTCACTAACTTTTGAAATTAGTGACAACTATTTTTGGTCACTACCACTTTCATTTTAGTGACAACTATTTTTTTGTTACTAACATTTTTATTTTTGTAACCACTACTTTGTTGTCACTAATCTATTCAACTAATGAACTACTAAATTCTATGTAGTGACAACTATTTTTAGTCACTAACTCTTTGAAATTAGTGACAACTATTTTTTTGTCACTACCACTTTCATTTTGGTGACACCTACTTTTTGTTACTAACATTTTTATTTTAGTGACCATTATTTTTTTGTCACTAAGCTATTCAACTAACATGAATTCCTAAATACTATGTAGTGACAACTATTTTTGGTCACTAACTCTTTTAAATTAGTGACCACTATTTTTTGTTACTATCACTTTCATTTTAGTGACAACTATTTTTTTGTTACTAAATTTTTTATTTTAGTGACCATTATTTTTTGTCACTAATCTATTCAAATAACATGAACTCCTAAATCCTATGTAGTGACAACTATTTTTGGTCACTAACTCTTTTAAATTAGTGACCACTATTTTTTGTTACTATCACTTTCATTTTAGTGACAACTATTTTTTTGTTACTAAATTTTTTATTTTAGTGACCATTATTTTTTGTCACTAATCTATTCAACTAACATGAACTCCTAAATCCTATGTAGTGACAACTATTTTTTGTCACTAACTCTTTCAAATTAGTGACGAAAAACATAATCGTCACAAATTTAGTCATTAAATTAGATATATATGAATAATCTTTTTTTAGCCATAAGAATTAGTGACCATTCTAATGACCAAATTTTAGTTTTTGCCACTATATTCATATTAGCGACCAAATTTTAGTGACTACCTTTTTTATTGTCACTAATGTTGAAATTAGTGACCAAAAAATAAGTCGTCACTAAAATTTTGGTCACTAATTACCATTTTTCTTGTAGTGTATAGGGATGAAAATTGTAATTAACTATACATGTTTTTTGATGGAAGACATAATTAGGGTTTAGGGTTTAGGTGTTTGATGTCCATTTTAAATGTGCTATTTTGATGCGCAAGAATTAGATCGGAATTTCGGTGGTCAAAATCATACGTAAAATTGAAGTTTCACCTTTTTAATAGATAAAATTTCCCGGTTTCTTCCTACATTTTCTTCTTTATTTAATATGACCTTGTAGAGAATCTATAAATTGAGAAAATTTTAATAGGTGTGGTTTTCAAAAGAGTTGTAATCATATTTGAATTTGAATATGAACTATAAAGACAAACATAATGAATTGTGGACAGTAATACATAAAATAATGAAAAAAAGATTTATAAAACCGAATAACAAATAAACACTACTAAATCGTGCAACAAACTTGCAACGCACATTGAATCGAGCGACAAATTAGACTCGCACCAAATTAGACAAAGGCAGAAGTTATAGATTATAGAACAAATCGCATAAACGAAAGTTGCAGAATCATACAACAAAATTAGAGCAAAAAACACACAACAAAATTTATCAAAAAATATAATTATATTCTTTGAAGAACTCATCATGAAAAGTATCATCCTGTTTTCGAACAAATAAATAATTATAATACTACAAAAAAGTAGTTGTTAATTCTTAAATATCATTCAGATATATTCCAAACTTGTTTTATTATAATTTTTAAATGATACATTATTAACTAGACGGTTAATCACATGAGAACCATAAAAATATTATAAACTCATGAAAACTACTCTTAACGTAATGTTTCGATTTTTAATATTTGAAACTAGAATTTAAGGTATTGTTCCACGTATCTTTGTTTCACAATATAAACTTTTTTACGAGTATATTTTTGCTTCGCAATGTGAAAACAACACTATATGTTTCACAAAGTAAAACAACACATTATTGACTAGTTCTCATAGTCTCATTTAATTACGATAGGAAAAGTTCAATTGAAAACCTAAGTTCCGTTATAATACAGGTACAAATGAGAGTGCGTCACATGTTCTAAACATTGACAGGTCATTCATCATAAATGATATATCAATTCATCTAGGATCATAAACAGTATATCATTTATTACGAATAGGTCACGAATGTGAACATTCATTATTCATGATGAATGTGAAACAACTCGCGACACGTGTTATGTTCACAGCAGATAAAAAGTTTCAATTAAACTTTTCTCTAATTAGGCATCAAATCAACTATAGGGTTGGGTCCACGTGAGACCAACCTGTTTTCGTAAGTCCCGTGATACCACATTTTTACACTTGAAACTTCACAACAAAACGCTATGAAGGTAAAAAAAATCCGAACCTTCACAACAAAATACAATATGAAGGTTACTTTCACAGTGTTTTACAGTAAGGTTTCAAGTGACAAAATGTGGTCTCACGAACACAACTTGGTATCACATGATAATCCCTAGTCATCAACTATATATTAAATATCTAAACTACATTTTAACGAATAAAAAAATTTACAAAAAACACCCTAGACATTTTCATTTTCTTGTATACAAACAATGTATTCCGGGTGATGTTTCTTAGGATAATTTGTGTCACCTTTATTGTTCTTGCTTTCTAACATTTTCTGCATCCTCACAACATTGTCACCATCACACAAAATTCATCAAGTTTTTACCAAATTAAATCCTCCATTTTCAAGATCACCAAAAAAATGTACCCAACATTCAATGCCAACAAAACCCAAATCCAAGAATTCAACCCCTTTGAAGGGTATCAACAAGAGGAGGACCACCACCACTTTCCGCAGCACGAAATCGACAACACGTCCGCCGGTGAAAAACTCCCGCCGTTGGAAAACGTAAGCCACACCACGACTCGTAATTATCGCAATCGGTCGGGTGCTCCGTCGTCGTTTTCGATCGGGGTTCAAGATCTCGAAGAAACCCATGATCACAATGAATCAATCAAGAAAATTTCAAATTCGAGTTCAAAGACACACCCAACTTATCCGGAGCTTAATTCTCCGGCGGCAATGGAGCTCCTAAGTGGCTACCGGAGTAGGTTTAAGCATTTAGAAGATCAGGATTCTATCGATGAAACGACACTGGATTGTGCGGGAAAAGAGCTGTCGACGGTGGAAATTATCGAGCTGGCGGCGGAGAAGTTTATTAAGTTTTCGACACAACAGGTGAACGGGTACACAATGTTCACGCACCCGTACGGATCGTCGGCGTTTACAAGCCTATCGATTGACGATACACGAGAGGTGGAGCTTATTTTCCAGCTTTTGACGGCGGCCGAGAAAGTTGGTCGGAGACAGTTTGATATCGCGAGCAAATTTCTGGCACGGTGCGGTTGGGTGACGTCCGACGACGGAAGTCCGGTGGAACGGTTGGCGTTTTACTTATGTGAAGCGCTACAGAAGAGAATCGGAAAAGAAACCGGAATCGCGGTTCCGATGAAACTAAAAAAACTGGTACGTAACGTAGAATAAAAATCTCATGTCCTAAATTATCACGTATCATTCATGTCCATCAATTATATGAATACATATAATCATTAGAGAATATGAACTTGAATTAAATAAAATTAGAAATATATAAAATCTACCATGTGTTAATTCCAAGGTTTTCTGACGGTAAATTAATTCTGATTGAATGATAGTTTTGACTTTTGAGGCGAAACTTGTTATGCAATACACCTTGACCTATACTCGAAACAGGGTCTAAAGAACGAAAATCCTGTAGCAACGGGAACGAATCCGACATTCTTAGCAATGGGAACGAATCCGACATTCTTGGCATGTCACCAAGCTCTTCCGTTCAATCAAATGTTGCAATTCACGGGCATACAAGCGATCATCGATCAAATCGGTACATCTAGCAAGGTCCATTTGATCGACATGCACATTAGGAGTGGCGTACAGTGGACTGCGATGATGCAAGCATTGGCGGAACGGAGATCACAGATCGAGCTTATGAAAATAACCGCTTTCGCAACAACCTCAGACGTCCAACAAGTAGGAGAAACGGGGAAAAGATTGGAGAGTTTTGCTGAGACATTTAAATTGACGTTCTCGTTTAAAATACTGGTGTTATCGGACATCACCGAGGTGGTAAAAGAACAGTTTGAGGTTCAGGAAGGTGAAGTCGTCGCAGTGTATTGTCAAACGATACTAAGAACGATGATCATGAGACCCCAAAGTTTAGAGAATTTGATGAGAACAATTAGAATGATCAACCCTATAATCGTTGTGGTGGCTGAGGTCGAAGCGAACCATAATTCGACTTCTTTTGTAAACCGCTTTACTGAGACACTGTTCTTCTATGGTGCTCTTTTCGATTGCTTGGAAGCATGTATGAGCCGAGATAATGGTCATCGAGCCATGGTGGAAGGTGTTCATCTTGCTGAGGGGATGCAAAACACGGTGGCGGATGAGGGGGACGAGCGGATTAGCAGAAGCGTAAACATGAATACATGGAGGTCGTTTTTTGCTCGATTTGGGATGATCGAGATCAGTTTAAGTGATTCGTGTCGGTATCAGGCTAACCTCGTGTTGCAACAGTTTTCATGTGCGAGTTCTTGCACACTTGAGAACAACGGCAAGTGTTTGATCGTTGGGTGGAAAGGAACTCCATTACATTCTCTTTCGACATGGAAGTTCATTCAAGAATAACGAATTTAAAAACCCGTTTATTGATTCAGACCAAGTGACAATTCTCGTTTAAATACCCAATTTCCTAGCTTAAGTTGTTAATAAAAATCATTTGTATTTTTCGAGTATAAATAGTTTGGCAGTTTAAAAATCCGTGTTTCATCAGGTATCGTATCATGAATTGTGTTAAAGTACAATTAACGACTTTTAACACAATTCATGTAAAGTTGTAAACTAAAAATGTAAACCCATGAAATTTGGGCTTAAGAGAGTGTAACTTTTTGGGCCTTAGTACACAAGTTATATGGGCATGAGTTATGTAGATTAGAAAACAACTATGAAAAAGATATGTCAATGAAACAAATAATCTTTTTAATAAAAGAATGTTATTTTAACTTTTATTTAATAACATAATTTCAGACTCAACCAATCTTAATTAGGGATGCTCAAAAAACCGATTAACCCGACCAACCCAACCCGAAAAACCCGAAAAAAACCCAACCCGAGGTAACCCGACATATAATCGATACAAAATTAGGACAACCCGAATCTATTGGGTTGATATTGGGTTAGGCTCAAAGTAACCCGATAACCTGATCAACCCGATAAACGTTTTAACGATTTCTCTAAAATTATTTGTATTTCTCTTTAATATATAAAAACTATCAAAAACAACTCGGCAATAATGATAAATGGAACTCATAAGAGGACATTATTAGAATATTATATGTAATATCTAAATATTTGATGAACTCGTATATTGTTTTGAATGATGGATCATATTTCAAAGAAAAATTTCCTTATTTTTATGTTTTCAATATTGTTTTTACTTTGTTTAAAACACAACTCGATCAACCCGACCAAACCGACTAACTCGAACGGGTCGGGTTGGGTTGGGTTGCACTTTTGTTTGGTTTGGGTTGGGTTGAAAATTTTCAAACCGCCAACATTGGATTGGATTATTGAAATGCCTTCAACCCGATCAACCAACCCGTGAACACCCCTAATCTTAATGACGCAAAAGGACATCAAATTAAGATTGATTTCGTGGGAAATTATGTTATTAGACTACTTTTATTCACAATCTCACTTAATCCATCTTGTATTAAAAAGTTAACTTTATCATTTATCTATACAATCTTCAACTTTAACTCAATCTAACCCTTTTTTTTTATCGGTCGTTAATGATCTAGCTCAGCCTAAAATATTGTTTTATAAAAATTATATATTAATTGTTTTATCATATATAACTATATATTTTTAATGTTTATTATATCCAAAGTAGAAAATTGAAAAAAAAAAGTGAAAATTTTGAAAATTTCAAAATGAAGAGAAAAAAAAATGAAAATATGTCAATTTGGATCATATTTGTAGGAAATTGATACCTTTTCATTTTTAATTTTTTTGTTAAAAGTAATAATGATGTTAAATATGGATCCCATTTTGTTGACTTGTAAGCAAAGGAGACATGGAAAATTGGAGCTGCAATTTTTTATGTGGTTGTGATTTATCTCTCTACACAATTTGGACTTATCATCTCATTTTTCTATTTGGTGATTTTTTTTAATAAAATATTAAATATAGAGTATTATTATAATAAAAGTTATGTTAATAAATTTTGACACAAATCATGTTTCATGATACTGAAGCAATAAAAGATGGACTGATGGGTTGTTTGGTAGTTGTTGAATAATTTGGTAGAGAATGATTAAGAGGTTTTTATTAATCATAACTAAAATAAAACTTTAGACTTTAGACCTCTTAAAAAACAAACGACACCTTAATGATTCAAAGGTTTCCTATTAATGAAACCATTAAAAGGTAAACAAACAGTCCCTGAACTTCATTCCTATTAAAGGAAATTTTAGCTTTGGTTTCAAAACACCAATCATGTGTACTTCAAGTAACTTATTCTTTTATTTTCTTTAAGAAAAATGGCATTAACTTTTAATTCTTGATTTAAAAGTTAAAAAGATGGAAAAAATCAGCCCAACTAAAATGTGTTAACCCATTGAAAAACTTGTTTGTTTTAATATGCTATCAAACCTGTTCAACCTATTCATCTTGCCATGTATATCTCAGGGGGTTGTTCGTTTGTGGCTTAATTGGCTGAATAATGAATATGCCTTATTCGTACAGCCATACCCAGGTGTTCGGTAGCGGTTTATTCGGTCTGCCCATGGCTGAATCGGTCAGCTAAAAAATGTAAGTCATTTGTGCTTAGCCATTAACTTTCCTTATCTACCCTTCTCCAACTACCCACCATTAAACCATTTCTCCCAACTATTGACCATTAAAGAAACCCTATTTTTAAAACTCCATCGCTCCTCTCATTTCCATTGTTGCTCTCCTTCAACGCTGCATCGATCTATTGGTTCAAAGCTTCTCATAGGTATCTTTCTCTCCATCGATTACTTCTCTCCATCGATTTGATATATTTCTCTACTGGTTCAAAGCTAACAATTTTCTCTCTGGTCCAAAGCTATGGATTTTCTTTCTGGTTCATATATGTCGTCCATTAAAAACAAACATCTACCATCTCCCCGGTTCAAAGCTATGGATATATTTCTCTATGTATATTTCTCTACTGGTTCAAAGCTAGGGAATAGGGATATATTTCTCTATGTATATTTCTCTACTGGTTCATATATGTCGTCCATTAAAAACAAACATCTGCCATAAATCTCCATTTTGGATATATAAAACTATTGCTAGGGTTCTACCAGTTATCATTTGTTTGGAAATCCCTTTGCCATAAATCTCCATTTTGGATATATAAAATTAATGTTGTTATGATTATAACACTGAATTCATACTATTATGTTAAATCAAGTTGTTTTTATTTTAAAAAACGTTTAAATTGATATTTTTTTTATAATTATAAATCATTTATTAAACAGTTGTTTTATTCAGACAAAAATAAAGACTGAGGGTAAAATGGTCATTTCTGACATTCAGACTGTTTATTCAGCACAACAACCGAACAACAACTTATCTGTTAACATACAGACAACTCCATCAATACAGATAGCTTTATCCATATAGATATTAACAGAAAACGAACCGAACAACACCTTATTGTTTTGTCAGTTGATCAATATAGACAATAGCAGAGCCATAAATTTTTTGTGGAACATGAAATTTCTGAAATTGAATATAATTTATTTATATTTTACTAGTGTAGGAAGAGAGGCATATTAAAACTTTTAAATGTCTCTATTAACTACAAAAATCAGAAGGTGATGACGACCATTCCTGCTAATCTCTCCCCTACATCCCTTGTATGGTTGGAATTTGGAGTTATATGATAATCATGGTTTGACGAATTGGGAATAAAACAATAACAAAATCAAGAAAAAACATTGGAAAAAAAAGAACTTTAAAACTCATTCAAATCATTCATATATTTTAATTCAACAACTATGAATAATAATTAATTGAAAATGATTTACATATTATCAAACTAAATCCATAATTGTAAGAATGGTTATATCTGTTAGGGTAAATGTCTCACAGATGCAAATGCTAACGAGTGATTTCTAAGGTTCCAAACGGGTAGAAATCCAAGTGCACAGTTAACCCAATAACAAATGCGGATAACAACAATCTAGATGTTGCACAATAATTCTCTAACGTAGAATAATAAACCCACGAAATATAGATAATAATAAATACGCTATTATCTATAATTATAGCAAATTCAAAACAAATAACACTGGGATTTAACGTGGTTCCACTATCGGTGTGATAGTGTACATCCACCAAAGAGAGAGAGCAAGAATATTATTACCAACCAAGGAAATTACAAAGTGCTTATACAAGGATCTTGAAATCCACGATCGCCTAACAAAAACTTCACGAACACCACCGAATATTAAAAACACTCTCGACCTCACATAAACTAAGTATATCGAAATGATATACTAGGGAGAGTATTTGGTGTTTAGCAACTAGAGGAAGCTTGGAAGGGATGATAAAAAATGGTTGGGGAAGAGGGTTATTTATAACCATAAGAGGAGTAGGGACCAAGTATCTTGAGTGATGACCAAGTTGGTCAGCTTGGAGGCCAAGCTTGACTTTAATCACATGTAGCATCCAAAATATATAATATGATTAAATATTATAAAAATCATCAAATTTTTAAATCTAAAAGTAAATAAAAATTATTTTTGTTCAATTCTTTCTACTCATTTGAAATTATAATTAAAGGTTTGTTGACTTGTAAGCAAATAAGAGTTTGAAAATGGAGGTCTAACTTTGCATGTAGTTGTGGTTTATCTTTACACTATCACTTGTCCTTATCGGCTATGTTTCAATCATTTTTTGCTTCTACACTTTTTAAAGCCACGACTTTTGGTTTGATTTATTTTTTCCCAAAGATTTTCTAAATTTTGGTTTTTTGTTTGATTTATAATAATTGAAATTGAACCGGTTATTTTTCGAATGAAAACAAGGTTATTAGATTTGTTATATTTTTCAGAGTAAAATAAACATGTTGTTCATCATTTAGTTTGGATTGAATCAATTTTTAACGGGAATTAAACTTATACCGAACTGGTTTAGATCGGTTTGATTTTCGATTTTATTAGTTTTTACCTTTTAGTTAATGTTTGGTTCTACTCTTGTCTAGTTCCAACTAAAGATGACAATACAAACGAGTTCCAACTCAATCTTTTTATCATATTATGAAAACACCCGTTTATAAATGTGTCGATTTTAAGTTATAGTCTATGGAAAAAAGTGCTAAATTATTTATTGTTAAACCCAGATATTAGTTGATAAATTGATAACACAACTCAATAAAGATAAGAGATCGATATGATTCAATCAAAATAGCCACAAATCTCTTTAGTCACAAGTAAATGTGTGAGTGTGTGTTCTTGGTGTAATCACTACCTTGTGTGTGTAATATTCAAATGATGCCCTAGGGATCCTAAAAGAAATAATGTCTTATATAGGTCGACATGACCAAGGCAAGACCTAGCCTAAATTATTATAAAATACCCTAGGAAATTATAAACACTTACAAATAAGACCCCTCTCAACATTTTAATCTTGAATACAATTTATGATCCAACAATCTCCCCCTTTGGATTCAAGATTAAAATTTTTTTTGGCAATTTTCTTCGGGTCTTCATTTTTCTTGAAAACAGTAGCAGATGTGACAATAACAACTTCAGAACTTGTAGCTCTTCACGGTCTTCAAAACTTTAAGGAAATTGTGACCTTCCCCGTTATGCTGAAATTTGAATGAAGTGTCCTTCTGACGATCATCTTTAATCAGACTTTTGATAATTCAGATAGGTTCAGACACTTTGAAATCTTTGAACAACTTGAATTCTTCAGCAATCTTTACGAACTTTCTTCCTTGAACATAATACCTCAAATCTGACTTTGAAATCCTTGAATTTTCTCCCCCTTTTTGATGATCGTTGAGAATCAACATCATCAAAACATTTCAAAGCAGGCCAGTCTTGCAATAGTTTCCTCCAAATCAACAGTTAAGCTTAGTCTTCATGAACATCTTCAGCAGTCAATCGATACAAGGTAATTATTTGAATCTTTGCAAATTCAAATAATCTGGAAGTTGTAACCCTGAATCAACAGATGAAACGGTTAGAAGTGCCTGTCAGTAACACAAAGTTACTGAGTAACACGAAGTTACTATATAAGGAGCTGGTTGTAACGTAGACTCCCCAGGACTTCCATTCAATCATCGAATAACACATGGTTATCTATGAACGTTCTGACAGAAAACAAATTTCTGTATGCTCGTGCATATGTATGAAAGAATTAAGCACAGATGATTGCTTTTTAGCTTTGGCTCAAAGTATGTAAACTTGTTGAGACAACAACAAATTATACAAAGACTCAATGTGCATGAGAAAGGGTCAAAGGTGGGGCAACTTTCCTTCTTGTTCAATATCCGAGTTATCCAAGTGATAATCAGATAGAGTATGTGTTGCTTCCCCGTTCAAAAATGAAACATCTTCTTGTTGAGAAGAAGATGAGTAGCTGGTGGGGTTATATGCAAGAGGTGGCATGGGCTAGTTGCTTGTTTCAATATTGTTCACCAAAGACTGTGAAACAATAGATTATGTGGTTGCCCGACTCAGAAAAGATGTGGTGCAGAGTATTTTTCTTTTACTCTGATCGCTCACCCTCTTTCGTTTAAAACAATTGAGCTCACTTCTAGCCAAACTCTCATTTGCATTTCAACTCAGCACTCTCCCATCTCTACTGTTTAATGAACCCCTCTCCCCTCAATCGCTCAGGATTACTTCCAGGGTAGGAAACACTGGTTAGTGTCAATCCATGGAAGTTCTGATAAGCTCGCACTGAATCTCGTAGTATCCTAAGAGAACATGTTGTTCAACAGTCATTTGGACATGAAAGCACAATTAATCATGAAGAACAAAGATTTGGAAGACCAAAGACTTAAGGTGTTTATACGAATAATGTATAAACATTTTGGCAATGAGAGCACATGAAAATGAAATGACGTCTGATTTTCAAACAAACAATGAAATGTCAAACGGGAGGATTACCATCGAAAGATATATCTTTTGAGATGTGGTAATCACAAAGTCAAGAAAATGAGTGTACTGACCAATGTGTGTAAGAATACTTGGTAAAGTATAAAGAAATGACAAGTACACAAGTAGTGGTCATTGGAAACACATGGTCAGTTGATGTCATGGAGTCTAAGGATTAGAAAGATATACCTTGAGTATGATATCCTTAACTCTCCCTAAAGATATTATTTGTTGAGTGCGTATGACAAAAACTCAGGTTCTCCCCCTATAACCTGTAATTAAAAAGTCAACTCATCAGAAAAATATGGCAATATTAAAGCGCATATCTTTTCTTTCTAACATATATAGCTGTGAAAGTTTCAACTTTTATCCCCCTCAAAACAAAATTATATGACAATTAATCTCTCCCTCAACGCAAAAACTTCTAGAATGATATGAGCTTGAAAGCATCCTTCTAGAAGAAAATCATTGAAGTGTGGGTTCTAATCAGATGTGATCAGAAGCCAAAGTCACTTGAAGTATTGAGGAACGGGTCTTGAACTGTTCTATCCAAGAGCCATAGTTCTTTCTCTGAAGTACGAGTCCTAGACTGCTTTGTCTAGAAGTCATCATTCTTGTCATTGAAGATCGAGTCCTAAGTTGTTATACTTAGAAGTCAATGTTTTTTCTCCCCCTTAAACCTTGGGTTCCTGCAACACAGATTTAGCTTTTGGTACCCACTGGTATTTGGGTCCTGATGGGTTAGTTGCAGTTCTAGTATGAGAGATAAAATAAGAACCATACCAGTTATTCACATAATCTTTTCTTACAAAATCATTTGTACCACAATATGAACAACTAATTTTCTTTTGTGCTAACCTGATCAATTGATTGATAGTGTAAACCAGATCAGGTTTGCCAAAAGTTTTACCTTTCGAAGCATAGTTCCTTTTAGCATTTGATGTATGCACAAATGATTTTTGTCCCTTCTTATCCTCCGAGGAACCTTTCACTTTCCAAATCCAATTTTCTTTAACTTTCTGATCTTTCCTTCTCCAAAATATTTTCTTCTGAGACATATCCTTCTTGATATTACCTGAACCATCAACATTTTTATCAAAGAATAGATTAGAAGGACGAATCTGATCTTTAGATTTAGAAGTAAGACTATCATCTGAATCAAATAAAGGACTATTAGAAACACTTGAAAAATGTGAACTTGAAGTTGTTTTGAATGAATATTCTGAATCAGCTTGATCATCTCTTGGTGATTGGACAATTGATTATGGTGTCTTTGACTCAGTCAGCTTCACCTTGAACATGATCTCTTCAAGTTCTTTTATCTTTGATGACAAATAGTTTACTTCCTTTGACATCAGATCAAACTTCTTATGCAACTAAGATTTTGCATTCTTCTCATTCAAGATGTTTGTTGACAGCTCAGATAACTTTCTTGTTAGCTTAGCAATCTCAGTCTCAAATACTTTATTTTCTTCATTAAAAATCTTTCTCTAAACTCTTTTTCTCAACTATCTTCTTCTTTTCTTTCTCAAATTTATTTCTTTCAAGAATGATAACTTTCTCGAAATCTGTCACTTGTTGAGAAAGCTTTACACATTTAAGCTCCACAGATTTCTTCTCCTCAAATGCTTTTCTGGAGAATTCAGAAAATTTCTTAGCAAATTCTTTTCTTTCTTTCTCACTCTTCTCTTCATCTTGGGCTTTTGTGTTGTCTCTGTCTTGAGTTGCTTTTTCTTTCATCATATTAATCTCAACCTCAAGACTGAAGACTTTGTCTTTCAAGGAATTTCTTTCAGCATATATTTGAGAATTCATTTTTCTCAGCCCTTCACATGTTTCACTTGAGATGTTTGCTCTTCTTCTAAGTTCATCTAGCTCTTTTTGCATTAATTCCTTCTTTGACCATCTTGAGCTAGAATTAAGACTTTCAGATCTCTTCAGCTTTGCTTGTAGATTTGAAATCTCCTTCTCTTTAGATTCAATTATTCCTGCAAAATTAATCTTTAAGTTAGAAATACATTTTGAGCAAACAAGATCTTTCTTTAAATCTTTATCATCTTTCAATCTATTAATTTGAGCTTGAAGAGATGAGTTCTGAATCTTCAGATCTTTATTCTCAGCTTCCAGTGCTAGAATCTCTGGCATGTATGCTAAAGCACAATCTTTGTTTATAAGCACCATATTTTATTTCTCATCTGTGTATGGCATCTTTAGCAGATGGATTAGTATGCAAACTTATCTGTACAATTTAAATCAACTAATAAGATCTTTGAATCAAGAATTGGATAAAATCTACACTCAAAATTTTTCAGAAAGATAGATTTCTAAAAATACTCAAGTGTAGAATTTACAAACAATAAGAACCATAAAGAAATTCGCAAAGAGAAGGAAAACACTTCAAAATTTGCAAGCAAGATGAGTAGAATTCGCAGACAAGTGGAATTCGCAACCTGGTTTTCTGTGAAACCCATAAATTTGCAAACAACAGACCTGCGAGACCTTAACAATTCGCAAAGTAGCACCTAGCGAATCCTTTCATTAGAATAATTTTAGAAAACAAGTTTTCGCAAGTAGAATTCACAAAGTATAGACTTGCGAGTTCTATACTTAAAAAAGAATTTCAGGTTCCAAGTTCTCACAATTCGCAAACAACAATGAGAAATTCACTTTTAAGATCTTGCGAGTTTTAGACTTAGACAAATTCAATAAGTATTAACTTTTGCACACAGCTTGCGTAAGCAAGGATTCGCAGACCATAGATTCACAAATCCTAGACTTAGAATATTTTGAACTTTTCTCTTCAGCTTTCGCAAATTAACTTTCGCAACCTGAATGGTGTTATTATTATAAGCATCTGCGAATTCTTTACTTGGTGAATTTTTTTTGAGGTTAAGGATCAAGGATTCGTAAACACCACTTGAGAAGCTCAGGGGATTCGCAAGCTAACAATCTGCGAGTTCTTCAGTTTTCACAACCAAGGTATCTGCGAAACCTATACTTAAACAAGTTTTCAAAGTTCCAACTATCCTGCGAATTCCAACTCTCGTAGATAAGGATCTAGCGAAACCATAGATACTAGCGAAACCTATACTTAATCAAAAACAACAATCTCTACGAATTTAGAGATCTTGCGAGTTCTTCCTAGAACTTGCGAGTTCTTCATAGATACGTCCCTGTACTTCGATTTTTAATCGAGAAACACTTCAAAGGGTTAAAACACAGTGTAAAAATCACACAATGCATCCACATACATACTATGAACAAACCCCAATCGAAATCAATAACCAAAAACAGCTTTTATGCATAGAATCGAATGGAACAGTGTTCGAACTCCTTTTGAACAAAAAACTTCAAAAATCTTCAAAATAGCAATCTATTGATGTTTGTAAATGAAATCAGGCAATCTGATGATGTTCTATAACAGTATACGCACCTTTTCAAATCATTTTTAGCCTAAAAAACACAATAGATTTCAAAATCGATTTTACACAGTGAACTTTTCGAAGAACCACTTTTCAATCCAATAATCTTGATTCTTTGGCTCTGATACCAAATGTTAAACCCAGATATTAGTTGATAAATTGATAACACAACTCAATAAAGATAAGAGATCGATATGATTCAATCAAAATAGCCACAAATCTCTTTAGTCACAAGTAAATGTGTGAGTGTGTGTTCTTGGTGTAATCACTACGTTGTGTGTGTAATATTCAAATGATGCCTTGGGGATCCTAAAAGAAATAATGCCTTAAATAGGTCCGCATGACCAAGGCAAGACCTAGCCTAAATTACTATAAAATACCATAGGAAATTATAAACACTTACAAATAAGACCCCTCTCAACATTTTAATCTTGAATACAATTTATGATCCAACATTTATATTTATTAATAACGGTAAATAGAAAAATATAAAACATTTAGGCATTGTTTGGCAAAAAAAAAACTAGCTTATAAGCTAGCTAGCTAGTTTTTTTTTTGTACATGTTTGGATGACCATAAACTAGCTTATAAGTTAGCTTATTGAAAAACTACTCATTGTAGCGTTTTGAATTATTGAAAAACTACTCATTGTAGCGTTTTGAAAAACTAGTTTATCAACTAGTTTGTCAAACATAGCCTTAGCTAAAAAAGAAAGATGTCTAATAGTTTAAAATTCACTCAAAGTATACTA
Organism: Arctium minus; assembly: GCA_954870635.1. Taxonomy (NCBI): domain Eukaryota; kingdom Viridiplantae; phylum Streptophyta; class Magnoliopsida; order Asterales; family Asteraceae; genus Arctium; species Arctium minus. The sequence goes on along the minus strand of OX941086.1, from coordinate 9,669,496 downwards.
ATGTGTATAAAACATTCTAAATTATTTTATTTAAAAAATATTAAGTCATTATTTTATTAATATTTTCTACAATAATATTTAACTATTAATTATTGGGAATAAAAAAATGTGTTGAAGTTCAATCCATCATAAATACATGTCAATTTTAATATGTTACTAAACCTGTATGACTAATAAATTCTACTATCTGTATATTTGTCTTTTGTCAACTTGACCTGTATATTATAGCAGGGCCAGAAACTTTACGGAGGAGGTATATGACCATAACAACTAACCATTCTCTGGCTCTGTCGTACGGTCAAATTTGGAGTTATTAGATAAGCATGGTTTATTCAAACTGACAAATAATCTGTGCAAGTTGGAAGAAGCAACGACTAAGTTGAAGCTTTGTTTTTATTCAATTTCTTATGATGATTTTGTATGTTTTCAAAGTTTCATGGACCACCCTCTATGTTCCAAATGTAAACGTCATTTATTTGATATTATATATAGAAATATAATGTGCAATTGTTTATACATAAGTAGTTCTTGAAATGACTTTTTTTTTTGGACATTTCAAAAACAAAAAGATTTCAATATGGATATGAATGTAAGTGCGTAAGTCGTATACAAAACGACATTTTCTATTGACATTTCAATGAAAATTGATGTAATTGAGTTATCAAAATATATATGGTTATAAACATTTTTACTAAAGTATGTAATTAAAAGTTCATAAATATCTAATAATGGCTTTTATCATTTTCAAAAATTTCTAATGGATTTCTTATTTCTATAATGATTTACAATCAAGTCAAAGAGAGAATTGAAGTTAAAACTCCTTTTTAGTCTTAAAAGTATGTAAATTTTAGTAAAATTAACCCAAATGGCCATAGTAGGGGAGGGATTGGCCTCCTAGCCACAACTCTCCCTTTTTTACAGAAATGTCACTACATGGGCAAAAAAGGTAGCAGATGCGCAAAAGGTGTAAATGTATTTTCTATAAAGGTAAAGGGGGTGTGCAAAAAAAGGATGTGCGCAATTGCGCAGGGGTGCACAATTGCGTACGCCTCCTTTTTGCTCAAGTAGTGACATTTCTATAAAAAGGGAGAGGGATGGCTAGGAGACCAATCCCTCATCCTATTATCCTATTATAGCCATTTGGATCAATTTCCCTCAATTTTATCAGATAATTCCAAATAAAGTAGCTTTTTAATAGTATCGGTAGCCAATGACTATATACCATCATTACATAAATCTTAATCTATATTTATTAAAAGTAATAGTACCGGTAGCTAATAGCTATATACCATCATTACATAAAACTTTAACTATATTTATTAAAAGGAATTTTGTATCAAAATAGAATTAACTCTGGACTTATTTATATTTCGGGAAATTTTAATCAACTTTTAAAATTATCAACTTAGGGTTTGTAACAAAATTTTCATATATTTAAAGGTCTCTTACCTATTCAACAGGTAATCAGTTTTCGCTAAATGATGTATCATAAAACAAAAAATAAAAAGCTTATATGGATATTAAAAATCCTTGTCACTCCTTTAGTAAATTATGTTCCACATCACTTATTGTAATTTAAAAAAAAAAAAAAACTAACCTAACTGTTCTAAAAAACTCGCTGCGCCATGGCACCAAGGCTTGTGTGTCACGCCACGTTAAGTCCATGGCACGCCATGGCCTAATGCGCAAATATCGTAATGAGATATTTGATTTATCTTTACGTTTTTAATGTCTTATTTGCAAGTTTTTAATATACCTAATTTAACTTGCTTATTACTATTGACTCATTAAGTAACACTACAAAACATACGTTTTTATATATAGTATTATATATGAATTAGAAATTTGACGCCATAAGTCACGCCTTGAAAACGTCATGGCTTCTCCGTGACTCCTAAGGCTTGAGGTTTGGCCTCACCGCCACGCCACGCCTCACGCCATTTAAGAACCTTGCCTAATTCCCCTTTCTCTCCTTCCCTCTCTCCCAAGAAGTATGAATTTCAACAAATCCAACTCATCCCATTTGTATTTCAATTTTCTATCATCTTTCACAATCTCATACCCATTTCAAACAAACATTTTCACATACATTCAAACTTTCTTCCATTGATTTATTTTATTAACCCATGACCCATGAAAAAACTGGAGTGATAACAGGAAAGCTTGATTTCTCTTCTCTCAATTTCATTATGGAAAGCGAAAGAAAAACAAGAAAGCTAGACTTGTTCTTACCTTCCAGACTTCAATGGAGATCTCTCCTGGATTTTTTATGCATCTACATCTGTTTTGCTCTAAGAAAAGGGTTTTATGGTTTTTTCTTCTGGGTTTTTATCTGCATTTGCACAAGATATAGGGTTAATTAGAATTTTTATTCTAGGTTCTAGTTTTGATTTAGTTATGTATTAATTTTTTTTTGAATAAATTTATACATATTTGTTGTTTATGTTAGATTTAAGGTTTTGATTGTATTATAGATTTAGGGTTCTTGGTGTTCTTATGTTTATGTTGATAATCTTCAGATCATGGGCCTGATGAGTTGACTATTTGTAACGACCGAAAGCACAATAGCATAATTCATATAATGGTCCCAACCATCTTAAATCATAACATAACAATATTCCCAAAGTTAAGCAACAGATACATACACCCACAACTGAGATATCTAGACTAACAAGAGGAACTAAAGTAAACTATCTCTATTGCCACCGCCTCTAACACTTCAGGCCTTCTCTTTCCCTTTGGAAGAAGCTCCAACTACTCTCTTACCTGAAAATGGTTTTAATTTTGAAAAGCGGGGGTTAGACCATGAGGTCTAGTGAATCCAATCTCGAAAACAGTTTAACAATTCACATATAGTAACATGCAAACCGCCATAAAGGCCCATTAATTACCAATTTAACAAATCAACTCCACACTTGTGTATTTGCATAGTGTTCATAGTCATCTCTCACTTTACAGTGATGTCCACGATCGGGGACCAAACATACTCCCTTTTCGCCTTAAGAGCCCAAGTAGACTCCCCGTGGCTCCCAATAGGTGCCATTCCAACGAGTATAGGAAACGGATTCCATGCACAAGGTATATATAAGTAAACTCCCAAGCGATATTCACAACCCCAAAGTACACTAATCCCACTATGCAACCCAACTCCAAATCAATATTCCAATTCATGAAAAATATGTAAACAATGCATGTGCATTAGTAAACAGTTTTATGTCATACGTGATCAGAATCTCCATAAGTTCTAATCATGCCAAAATGCTCAGAACCAAATTCAGTAGTTTAAAACATTGCAATTCATAGCATACTGTAACAACACAACCACAAATGACAATATAAGAATTTAATCTTATTATTAATAATGCCGACACGGCGCCAAGCGTACAATAAAATTCCAAGGTTTGCATAGGCAACTTATTCACAACTGAGATACTATTAATAGATGTCTAAAAAAAATGACAACCTTCTAACTCTTCCGCTACATCTTCTCCTTTCCTTTAACTGCCCTTTCAAAAAATCACTTGCCTGAAAAGATTTTTAGTTTTAAAAGAGCGAGGGTTAGACCGAACGTCTAGTGAGTTCCCTCTACAGATAGCAGTAAAATAAATTTTCAGAATTTAAATTAACATGCAGTAAATCCACAGAAATAAACACGCTACTGACCACACGACCGTCAAAGACGATGTGTCTAACTCGCGCTGCCTTAATGTTGGGACACACCCCCCAACGGCATAAACGGGCCACACTCCCCGACACGAGTAGGCGGGCCACACTCCCCGACTTAGGTCACGTATTCCACAAATAATGTATGCATACATTTAACAACAACGATTTATAACACACTTGAAAACATTTCATAGATATCATGCCATCATAAATAAATCAAAGTTTAAAAATAAACTTTACATGCTTTCATAACCAAAAGGTTTAGTTCAGAAAAACTCACCTGACGTCCTTAGCTCGAATCTCACGTCTACTCCTATAGCTCGGTCCGAAACCTATAAATGAAACATTGACCGATGAACTCTCAATTCAATCTAATTTATAACGACAATTACCCATCCTTCCCACTTCACTTAATCTCTAGAAACTTAATCCCTTTGGAACCAATTAGAACGGAAAGCCTTGAGATATTAATAATAAAACACAACTGGACCTGACTTAAATCTCCAATCCAATTACTAACTAAATGAAACCGGAACTGGGCTTCGACCTTAACTAACTATGGCCCAACACTTACACCATTTTAATAAATTTTCGGCCCAACCAGAAACTAGTTTGGGCTGCGGCCCACAGTACCATACCGGGGACCGGGGTAAACACTCTAAGGACCGAGGTCTGTCTTCAACAATTCGACCGGTGCACTGATTTGACCGGGGTCTCCCTTCACATAAGCCGACCGGTACCTTGACCGGTGTCAAGCGGTCGACCGGTGCGAATTGGCGACCGGGACCATGGCCGACCGGTGCGTCTTGACGACCGGATTTATGGCCGACCGATGCGAACCTTAGTCGACTGGTGTCCAATTCGAGGACCGGACCACCTCATCGACCGATGTCCCTGCCGACGACCAACACCAACAAGAAGAAATCGATTCAACAAATTCACAGGATCACTTTGATTCCATAAGTTATTAACTATTCAACCACTTAATCAAAATTCAGAAGCAAGAACCCAATTTCAACGGAAATCCAATGATACCATATGTATATATATATATCGACTCATAGAAATCTCAAACCCAGAAAACTAAATCTTAAGGAAATTCTCAATAGATACAGATCCCACCAAGGCTTGAAAACAAAAGCTAATTACTTACTAATCAGAGGAATGAGATTTGAATTACCTTATGCATTTGAAGAACTCCCAACTTCATATTCTTTGCTTCCTTTACACCTAGCCGCTGCACTCCCCCTCTCCTTTCCAACTTTTCGGCCGCCTCACAAGGCACAAAAATCCTAGGGTTAAATCCCTCTTTTCTCACTTTGCACTCTACTCCCTTCTCTTATGGATTTTCCGCTTTCTTACCCGAACTTTTAATCCCTTTACTTTTTAACCCGGTTATTACAATATCCTCCCCTCAAAAGAATTCCGTCCCCGAAATTCCTTCGTCGAACGAACTGGGGTATTGGTTCCTCATAACTGATTCCAACTCCCCAAGTCACTACTTGACCTTCGTGGAATTGCCACTGAACCTTTATCAATAGAATTCTTCACTTTACAATCAAAAATGGCCACATGATCCCCGACATAACATAGCTTATCTTCTCATCTACACGGACATCCTCTAAAGGCAAAACGACACCGCTTTCTATTAACCTCTCTTCAAATTTGGCATATGGAAAACGAGATTCACTCCTCTCGGATCAACAGGTAGATTCAATTTATACTCTACCTTCCCAACGCTCTTCAAGATAGAAACGACCCAACACATCTAAGTCTTAACTTCCATTTCCTTCTGAATCGGGTCACACATTTCCAATGCGAGACTGGTAACTTTACCTTTGTCCCTAATGGGACTAAGGACTCATAATTCTCAATCTACCCAAATTAGTACCATTTGATTATCTAAGCCATTCAGATCAATATTAACCGTCACATTTATCCCTTGACTACATCAACTTTCTTAACTGATAGAATTTGTCGGAGTCACATCACGACAAAATGCATCAATGACTAAGTACTCACCCAACTCTCCAACATAACATGTCGGCAACTGCAGATATTACCAACAACTCACAATCACGAGTTTCTTCATCAATTAACTTGCCCTTACAAGAAACCCCTCTTAGCACGACATTAATCAAACGTAGAGGCACCCGATCCACATTGATCTCAACTCCTCGACCTTATCCAATTCCTACCCACTGAGTAATTATTGCCCCAACGTCATCTCTTTAACTTTTCACCTAATGGCAGAAACTTCCACAATTCAAAACCTTCGTAATCCACCGATTCCAACTGGCCAAACAAAACGGCGCATACCTCCCTTCTCATTATATCCACAATCACACAACCAAAAGCGCAATAAAACCCAGTTTCACTCTTTCAACACAGAGCAGACAAGCTCATGCCAACCATTCCGAATAGTTTAACACTGAACAACTGTCTCGCTTGGACTCCCTCTTCATGCATTACCAAAACTGACATCATGGTCCTTCGTTCCGTGCACTATATTCCACCACCTTTACCTTTCTCCTTGAAGACTTTAAACCCACTTCTAACGGTCAACTTACTGATTAGTGGTGTGAACTTTCGGCCAACCGCAATATTTTTATTTATCAATACTCACACCGCACCAAAACACCATCTTCTCTCTCTCATGCCCACGTTAGGGATTTATAAACTTACTAACAACAGAAACTGAAAACATACCTCCACATTTCGAGTCGCTTGCCAACTCCTTACTCTCAGATTTTCCACTTTTTCGACATAATATCTTCACTCTCTTCTCGCTACAAGAAACACTGCTCACCCAACATTGCTTACTCTAATCCTCGATAATTTCCACACATGCCAACTCACATTTATATTACTTTGCTACCTGACCATCCACAATTCTCATGCGAGATAATCAACCCAAAACTTCCAAAACATTGCCCACTACTCGAAAGCGCCGCATAATTCTCGCTCGCCAAACAGGATACCCAAACTGCTAAAATCCCTTCACCCCCAAAGAATTCTTCAACATGCCCACGAATTTCCTATCTACTACACTACCCCCTTGAAATAAGCAGTTCGACAATTTCAACACTCATTCTAGGGATATGATATAATCCTGCTCAAAACTTGTCATACCCAAAACATACAGTTCCTCTCTTAAATAACCGCCAACCATCATTTGTCGAAATTATTTTTCAACTTAGCATTCAAACCACATCCTTACAATTACAAATCCTTCTCCATAGATTTTTCAAATGAGGACGCTTCCTCTTATAATAATAATGCCAACCTTATACATATCTTCAAGAAACTCTTAACTCCTTTAATGATTTTCACCCTCTGATAAGTCATAAAGACATCACCAACCTATGAGTACAACCATCCCTCTACTACCTCAATCTAGGGTAACTACAAATCTTCACGACCATTGGTCACACATACCAATATCGCATTAGGCACACACCTTTTCGGCATAACTCTTCATTTCCTCATGAAACTCGTCAAAGCTAACCATAAGTATTCCGTCATTTACCACAAAAATGGTTTCTGGCTTCCACGGCGACAGCCGGCGCTGAGATACTTCTACTATGTCTCCCACAAATCAGGACTCCCAATGAAACCTACCTCTTCCCCACGACAACTAACTATTAAAAATATCTTTACGAATTCAACTTCCATTCCCGACACAACCATTTGCCGACTTTCACATCTCAGGTCACGGAACCAACGGTATGCTACTATAGTCCATTATCCTTAACGTTGTAGGTCAGTGCTTCCATTAACCACATCCGCTATTCACCACCCTTACTTAGCTGGGTATCAGTATCAAGTACCTCCTACTCTTGGATCTAGCGACACACTTCCGTTCTCAAAACTTTCATCATCCTTACTTGCAACCTTTCCCTACGACCTAGAGAGTTCATAGCCTTCATGCATGACACACAAACGTTTAAACTTTTGACACGTTTGAAAATTTAGAGGATACTACATTATGAAGCAAACTTAAATGTACCCAACATAATACCGACTTAGACATGCACAACGATTTTGAGAATCGTTCAACCTCAACTCCACAATAAATTTCTCTTAACCACTTCTCAAAATCGACGTTGACACACTCGAATTTATTGTTGATAAACATTACCCAATGTGATTTAAACAGATACCACATAATTGCTTACAACGAGTTAAACAACCTTCACTTTCATTGATATAACATGTGTTTGTACCAAAATACGCTTATAAAATCGTGTGACCCAATGCTGTTATGATTTTCCCAGCAAAAGTTGACTTATTTATAAAAGTAAATCATGTTTCCCACGTAAAAATAAAATCTTTATCGCTCAATGCAACATACTTGTCTTTTCAATCCAACACACATTTGCACGCATCGACGCATTTTTAAAACAACTACCTCGCAAGGCACACACACGCCAAAATATCTAACATGATGGACACCAACAATTTGTTCAAAACAATATGCATGAGACTCACTTGACATTGAAGGCTATAAATACTCTCACAAGGTCAACTGCTTGCACTTACTACAGCTCATCTCAGACTTTCTACTTCCGAACAACCAATCATGGTCCTTGCATTTGCCACTCCATCCAGCATTAACGCCTCCCAACATCCTTGAATGTCCAAGCACTCACTACCATCATGTTGGGAACTGAAGAATTGCACAAGTACAGCACAAGTAAAGTTAATGCTGCTAGAAGAAAATAGTTACTACTTCTAGTTAGTACTTCTGTGATTAATGCTGCTAGTTGCAGATTAATGCTGCTCAACAAGTTTAGTACTGCTAGTTCAAAGTTAGTACTGCTTGAAGAGATTAATACTGCTGAGCATGGTTAGTACTGCTGGAGTTAATACTGCTCAGAGTATTAATGCTGCTGAAGAATAATGCTGCTTATGTGATAAAGAATTCGCATGGAAGGATGACAGCTGGATGGACTGAAGATATTCATGGAAGTTGGAGATAAAGATGGAAGTTTATATTGAATATCTTTTTATCTTTTATTCTTCAATATATGTATAGATTTCTTTAGAATAGCTAAGTAACTTTTGTGTGAAATTAATTCTGAGTTTTTGTTCTAGAGAGAATCAACCTCAAGGCATCGTTCCTAATTCTAGAGAAGTAGAATTCGTCTTGAAAGAGCCTGTTCTTCAAGATTGAGGTTGTGAGTGAAAAGCTTGTAACTTGAATCATTAAATAAAGTTCACAAGTTGATTGTGATTCACTGTTTCATTGTTTTTCTGTTTATTGAATATTAAAGTGTTTTTCCGCAACTTCTTTAATATTGTTTCTGAGTATTCATAATTCTTGTTGAGAATTCGATCCTGACACATCGCAACTACAATTTCGCAAAACGCGCACCTTCACTTTAAACTTCAGACAACTCACCAACCTTATCTCGATTCTATTGACCCTCACTGCATTTTATCAGTCAGCACTGATTTCATCTCTCAACTAACCTTCGATTAACTACAGCTCTGAAAACTTCATATCTATCCTCCGGTTCTTGGACTAATACTCTCTTGATTCCCACTAATCGACACAACATTCGACCAACTCGAAGACTCCCTTGGAGCAAAAGTCCACCTCCTAACATCAATCTCCTCTTTATGAACTCGGGAGATCCTTTCCCAACGAATTATCTACATCTTGCACGATGTGCATCCTAAACGGTATAACCTTACTTCCAAAAACGAATTTCCACCACACGCTAGACTAAAACTATCAATCTATGGATAGAACTCTCTCTACCATGAACCACACTCAACAATAGTAATCGAGTATGCCCATGCACCTGTAAATTCATAATGGCATTGGCCAATGAACTCCAACACTCATATGACACCAAATACTGGAAGTGGGAGAAAGATCAGTATGATTTGAAGCTGAAACAGAAAGAAGAGGAGAATGAGAAAATAAAGAGTGAGTTTGAGAAAGCCAAGCTGGATATTGAGAAATTTTCCAATGCTTCAAAAACAATGGACTCTTTGCTCCAAACTCAAATCCATGACAAACTTAGAAGAGGAATAGGCTATAATACCACACCACCACCATACAACAACAATTACATCCCTCCTATATCAGACTTGCTAGAGACCAAGAATAGGAAGGAATTGTCTGATGAAGCCACTAAGGTAGATCCATTAGACAAAGTGGTGGTTGAAACATATTTTGATAAAAGAAAACTCTAATGATAAGAGTAAGGAGAACACTGTGAGTGGTGAGATGCCCCTAGAAAATCACATTATCACCAATGAGGGATGTGGAAAAACTTGGGTCAAATCTAAGGACATAGAGAAGACAGAGGGAAAGTCTGGTAAGGTACATTACAAACAGACCACAGTTGTGAATCCTGTCCCTTGCAAGCAGTGTACATGCAATAAATCTGAGCCCCAAAAACATGATAAGCCAAGGGGAAATCAGAGAAATTGGAATAATCAGTGGGCACAAAAACAAGGGATTGATCTGTGTAAAATAAACAGGCCAAAACCTTGTTTTATCTGTGGCAAATTGAATCATCTTGCCAAATACTGTTATTTCAATCCTATTAACCAAAGAGTCACTTTTCAAAGACAACCACAAAACTCTTCTGGTTATAGGAATCAAAGAAGGAATCAAATGGCTGAGAAAAGAGCACCTAAAAAGTTTCATGCTCAGAACAAGTTTGCTAATATAAAGAAAAATACTCCAAATAAGCCAAGAAGTAATTTAAAGACAAAGAAAGCAAACAACTTTGTTCAGGTTTGGGTTCCAATTGTAAAGAAACCTGTTAGTACTGCTATCCCAGATAGTACTGCTAACAGAAATAGTGCTGCTAACTCAGTTAGTACTGCTAACCAAGTTAGTACTGCTAACAAGGCTAGTGCTGCTTCTAGTAGTAATGCTGCCAAGCCTATAATTTTGACAAAGTATTCCAGCCATGAGATTCCTAAACAACTCATCCAGACTAAACTTACAGATTATATTGATGAGAAAGGACAACCCAAGACCACTTTGGCTTGGGTTCCCTCCAAGACTAACTGATTTATCAAGTGTGCAGGGCAACCAAAAGCTCAAGAGGAAGAGCATTTGGAATGCAGATAGTGGTTGCTCTTGGCACACAACAGGTAACATGGACTGCCTTCAAATTCTTCAAAAGATTTGATGGAGGACATGTTGCATTTGATTCAGAGGGAAGTAATAATAAATGCTCAGGGCATGAGTTAAAAGATAAGTTGCCTTTGGAAGATTTCATTGAGCATGATACTACTAACCTGTGTGTTTAAGTGTTTCAGGTTGAAGTTAGTAATACTCCAGAGGGAGTAATGATCATGAAGGATCAAGAAGAAAAGGATCAGGGGATGAACAAAGTAGTAAAAAGTATGAGTAAAAGGATGGTGTCAAAAAGTGTAAGTGTAGTAAATGCTGCCAGTGCAGTTTTAATACTGCTAGTGCATTTTTAATACTGCCAGTGCATTTTTAATACTGTCAGTGTACAGTTAATACTGCTAAGTAGTTAATACTGCTAGTTAATTAATACTGCTAGTGGTTAATACTGCTCTCAGTTAATACTGCTTTCAGTTAATACTGCTCTCAGTTAATACTGCTCTCAGTTAATACCGCTTTCAGTTAATACTGCTTTCAGTTAATACTGCTCACTGTTAATACTGCTTTCACTAAATTTTTAGGGTTAATACTGCTTATAATCCACAAGCTATAAATACCCTTTCCCCGCCTAAAAGATCATAACGACTCTTTGTCTACTGTTCATCTTCTCTCTCACTCTTTTCTCTCAAGTATCCAGTGCTCGCTAGTCAAGAATCCTTGCGTACAGATGGCTTCAATGGTGTTTATTGACGAGCACAACGAGATTGCGATGCTAAAGAAGCCGAAACAAGCCGATGGATTCCACCAAATTGTGGACTTTCTCAGATCAAGCCACATTGCCCATGCTCTCACTGTATCACCAACTATCTACATAGAGCATTAAAGGCAATTTTGGGCTAATGCCACCATTGTTACTGAAGATGGTGTCCAAATGATCAAGACAAGGGTATGTGAAAAACCCCTAACAGTTACTGAAGAGGTGATACGCATCTGTCTACGTCTAGACGATGTTGTAGGTATAACCTCTATTCCTAATGAGGAATTATTCTCAACTCTTACTAGAATGGGGTATGGAGGCCCATTGGGTGTGTTCAAGTTCTCAAAAGCTAAATTTTCACCCCAATGGCGTTTCTTTGTCCATACCCTTATGCATTGTATCTCTAAAAAGACTATTGGATGGAGTGAGTTCAGTAGCACCATTGCTTATGCTTTGGTGTGCTTGGCCACTGCCAGAAAGTACAATTTTTCTCAAATGCTTTTTAATGATCTTGTCTCAAACCTGGGAAGTAAAAAGAGTTTTTATATGTACCCCAGGTTTGTACAAGAAGTAATAACCCATGAATTGACGGATATACCTCATTTTGATGGGGTATATGTACCAAAAATTCCCAAAGGTAAGGTCTTTTCAAACATGAAAAGATCCCCTCTGGACTCGGAAGGAGTTGACACCCCATTGTTCTCTACAATGATGGTGGTGTCCCACACTGAAGAAGGTATGGCAGCAGGGTCAAGGACCTCATTAGACCATCCCACTGCTAGCCAATCCCAACCTTCCCACTCTATATCTATCCCACAGTCCCTACTTCATAAGCCCACTTCTCTAATTACCCAAACTTATACAAGGAAACAGGTAAAGAAGGCTCCTTCCCTTCTTGTACCATCACCCACTAAGCCTTCTAGCCCTCTAAGGGAGAATTCTCCCTTAGAGAATATCAATAGGGAAACCAAAGGGGTGTCTCCCAACCCCAAGGAGGTGCTCACTGAGGTGGAGGTTGAGCATATGGGTGCTAAGGCTGCCACTACTCCTGCTAGCACAGAGGAGGTCAGTGGTAACATACATAAGACCTTCCCCATGGCAACTTTGGGTGAGCAATCATCCAAAGGTCCCAGGTGCCAAGAAACCAAGGGGGTGGATAGTGCTTCTGCTAAGCAGAAGACTTCCACTACAAAAAGATCCAATGATCCATCAAAAGAGGGTAACACTTCTGGAGAAGGTGAGGACAGATATAACTATTATGAATTGATGGAAACCATGGGAAACATCAACATGGATGTACTCAAACAGGGCAAAGATATAGATGAACTTAAACTTATAGTTCTGTCCCAACAAGTCCAGATTGCCAAGCTAAAGAAAATGGCGACAAGGTTATTGCAAAAGAAGAGGAGAAAGCAGTTTGTTCTAAAGAAGAGGAACAATGCTCAAGATGCTTCCAACAAGGGGGAGAAGCAAGAAAGGGAAACAAAAAAAGAAAGTTCAGCTGAAAAGAGAGTTGAAGTTGAGGGGGAGACAAAGGATGCAATAGAAGCAGAAACAGAAGTTGCTCAAGCAGCAGAAACTGTTAATGCTGCTGAAACAGCAGAAACAGTTAATGCGGCTGAAACAAAAGAAGCAGCAGAAACAGAAGAAGCAGTAACAGGGCTCTCTGTAGAGGAACTGGAGATCATTGGTTAAAGCCAAGAATGACACTCCTAAGGCTAGTCAAAAGGCCAAGGGAGTGATCATTAATGAAAGAGGAGGCTCAAAGAAAAGAAAAGAATCAAGTAAAGAAACTTTGAAAGATACAAAGGGAAAGGGAAAGGAAAAGCTTATTGAAACTGAACTGCTTTCAAAGAAGAGGAGTCAGATTGAAATGGATGAGGAGATGGCAAAGCAACTTCAAGAGCAAATGGAAAAGGAGGAACAGATTCAAACAGAAACAGATAGAGAGCTTGCAAAGATAATGGCCAGAAAACTAAATGCTGAGTATCAAGAAAGTTTAAAAGCAGAAACTGAAGCCAAGAAAAGCTCTGTGAAAGTGTCTAAGCAGAGAATGCCAGTAATGAAGCAGAAAAGACAACCTTCTAAGACCTTTTTGGCCAATCAGGAAAGAAGAAGAATGATTAACTTCCTGAGAGGTGCAATTGGTGTCAAAGGGGAAATGTTTACCAACATGGCATACAGCAAGGTTGAGGAGCTGTACAAGAAAGAAATGGCCAAGCTTCAAGGGGACTCATCTCAAAGGGAAAAGGCTGAAAGAAGAATGAAGGAAAGGAATGACCTAAATATTCAACAACCATTCCCTGAGGAGACCACACCTTCAAAGGACAATGATGAAGAAATGAAGGAAGAACAAGAGAATGCTGGTATAGAAATTAAATCTGCAAAGAGGGTGAAGACAATTGCTTCCAAAAGGCAGTCTAAAAGGCCAAGAGTGGAAGAAAGAGCAGAAACTGAAGCAGAACCTTCAGTTACACCTTCAGCAGAACCTGTGCAGAACCCAGAACAGTCCAAAGAGCAATTAGATGAGCATGTGGGGCTGTATATGACTATAGTAAAACCTGTACAGGCTGTTCCAATTTCCATGAAGGCTCCAGAGATCATCTTTTGGGATATTCTAAGAGACAATGGAAAGGATTTATTTAGACTCAAAAGAAATGGTGGTGCATTTGAAGCATATTCAACCTGGGGGAGAGTAATCAGAGGTTGTTCAAGAGCAGACATAGAGGAAATGTACAAAGTGGGAATGAAACTCTATGAGCCTGTGTTGAAAGGTACTGAAGAAAATCTTCTCAAAGTGGCAATGGAATACTTATGTATGATGTTTGATCCAGAGAAGGTGGTGCATAGGATTAATAATCTTCATCATGAGTATGTGTTCAAAAAGATTGATCATTGGATACTTTTTGAAAACTGTGGTGTGTTCATGATTACAATTGATAAATGTTATCATGAATACTACCTAGTTGACAAAATATATGATCATAGCAAGCAGAAACTTGAAGGAATGCTGAAAGCTAAGCTAGTATGTACTAAGGATTCAGAAATGGCCAGAATTGTGGTGAGAAGAACTATCAATCAAAGTCTGGTCCTAGATCCAAATTTGGGCAACTGAATGTGAGGTGTTGAAAGCATCTTGAAGATCAGATCTGAAGAACTTGACTTCTCTTCCTAAAAGTCAAGTTAGGGGGAGATTGTTGGGAACTAAAGAATTGCACAAGTACAACACAAGTAAAGTTAATGCTGCTAGAAGAAAATAGTTACTACTTCTAGTTAGTACTTCTGTGATTAATGCTGCTAGTTGCAGATTAATGCTGCTCAACAAGTTTAGTACTGCTAGTTCAAAGTTAGTACTGCTTGAAGAGATTAATACTGCTGAGCATGGTTAGTACTGCTGGAGTTAATACTACTCAGAGTATTAATGCTGCTGAAGAATAATGTTGCTTATGTGATAAAGAATTCGCATGGAAGGATGACAGCTGGATGGACTGAAGATATTCATGGAAGTTGGAGATAAAGATGGAACTTTATATTGAAGATCTTTTTATCTTTTATTCTTCAATATATGTATAGATTTGTTTAGAATAGCTAAGTAACTTTTGTGTGAAATTAATTCTGAGTTTTTGTTCTAGAGAGAATCAACCTCAAGGCATCGTTCCTAATTCTAGAGAAGTAGAATTCGTCTTGAAAGAGCTTGTTCTTCAAGATTGAGGTTGTGAGTGAAAAGTTTGTAACTTGAATCATTAAATAAAGTTCACAAGTTGATTGTGATTCACTGTTTCATTGTTTTTCTGTTTATTGAATATTAAAGTGTTTTTCCGCAACTTCTTTAATATTGTTTCTGAGTATTCATAATTCTTGTTGAGAATTCGATCCTGACACATCGCAACTACAATTTCGCAAAACGCGCACCTTCACTTTAAACTTCAGACAACTCACCAACCTTATCTCGATTCTATTGACCCTCACTGCATTTTATCAGTCAGCATTGATTTCATCTCTCAACTAACCTTCGATTAACTACAGCTCTGAAAACTCATATCTATCCTCCGGTTCTTGGACTAATACTCTCTTGATTCCCACTAATCGACACAACATTCGACCAACTCGAAGACTCCCTTGGAGCAAAAGTCCACCTCCTAACATCAATCTCCTCTTTATGAACTCGGGAGATCCTTTCCCAACGAATTATCTACATCTTGCACGATGTGCATCCTAAACGGTATAACCTTACTTCCAAAAACGAATTTCCACCACACGCTAGACTAAAACTATCAATCTATGGATAGAACTCTCTCTACCCTGAACCACACTCAACAATAGTAATCGAGTATGCCCATGCACCAGTAAATTCATAATGGCATTGGCCAGATGCGATTCTGAATTTACCTTACATGAGGGTACTCACTATTGTTATCATGCTTCACAATGCTCAAGGTCTTTCTTAAAGGCTTCCTATATCTCAGTTATGTCCATCTACTCCACAATTTAAGTTTAGGCCCATCCGGTCACCTAAATCCCTTAAACTATGGCTCTGATACCAACTGTAACAACCCAACCACAAATGACAATATAAGAATTTAATCTTATTATTAATAATGCCGACACGGCGCCAAGCGTACAATAAAATTCCAAGGTTTGCATAGGCAACCTATTCACAACCGAGATACTATTAATAGATGTCTAAAAAAAATGACAGCCTTCTAACTCTTCTGCCACATCTTCTCCTTTCCTTTAACTGCCCTTTCAAAAAATCACTTGCCTGAAAAGATTTTTAGTGTAAGTCCAAGATCAATGAATCCTAGAGAGAGAAAGTAGAGAGAGAGTGCAATAAGACGCAAAGTAATAGTATATTGAATATGTGAGTGTGTGGTTCTTACAAACAAACAAGACCAAAGGGACTTAAATACCCTTGGTCAATACAACACAGAATAAGACTTTAGACACAGTATTAGACCAAGCCTATAAATACAATGATTACTATAAAATCAGACTTAACAATCTCCCCCTTAGTAATCATTGGCGCTTTGGTCTTCAAAAATCATCTTCTAAAACAGCACGGACCATAAAAGCGACTTTATGAAGCAATCTGACTTTTAAAAGAAAAAATCTTCTCAGCATCTTTCAGTTTGATTTGTCTTTGCTGCCTTTGACAAGTCTGGACCAGAAACTTGTGCTCTAAATGACACACCTCTTTTGAAAGACCTTGAATGAACTGTGGTGGTCGGAGCAGGAACAGCAAAAGAATTAAAATGGCTGAGAGAATAGAATCTTTGAGCGAATCTTGATCAGCAAATAAACATTTGAGCTCTTTGTCTCTTAAACATCTCCTTTAACTTCTCTTAATTCTCCCCCTCATGACCTTGATGATCTTGATCAACTTGGTAATGCAAATGTTTGAGACGAGACAACTTAAGATCTGCAAAATCAAAGAAATAGAAAAAACAGGGAAGGTTTGCGCTACACGCTGGTTGCGCAAAGTGAGGTTTGCGTTACATGCAGGTGGCGCAAAGCGATGTTTGCGTTACACGCAGGTTGCGTAAAGCGAGGTTTGCGTTACACGCAGGTTGCGCAAAACGAGGTTTGCGCGACCAACTGATGGCGCAAAGCTGACTTATACTTAGAAAAAATTTACCTTTTTAAGCTCTTAGATTCCCCCTACACAAATGCACTAGATATGACATTTCAAGTTAACATTCATATAAAGAAAATCAGATACTCCCCCTCAAAAACAGATATGATCATTAAGAAAAAATTCTCCTTTTTCACTACCCTTGAATAATGCTCAAACCCATTTGAAATATATTTAAAAGAACACAATTATCAAATATCAATGTAGAAAGAAAAAATATACTGAATATGTATTTTGAAACGACTAAATATATAAAAATTTAAACAGAAACAAATAAAATTCTACTTAGTAAAATATCACAATAAAATCCATCAGATGAAATCAAATGTATGTGTTTGGATACAGAAACAAGTTTTATTGCATATCAAGTTAAGACATGTTCAGTTTCAAAAACTTTCATCAATCTATTCAGTGTGCTCGCATGTGAACTTCAATTAGCTTCAAGAAAATGCAATTCTAAAAATATAATAGAGAACTTTGCAAATAATCACACTAATCCATCAAAAATTCAGACTTTCACAAATTTACAGGTTTATTGCAACTCAAAAATATATAACCAAGTATCATGAGATGTGTGCTCATTGGCATCTTTTTAGCATTGTGCACTATGGCATCTTTACATGAGTGTGCTCTTTGGCATCTTTTAAGCTTGTGCACTTTGGCATCTTTTAATCAAAAAGTTTATTAAGTAAAGAACATGTCGTAAATGTAATTTTCTATCTGACCCTATTGCAGGATTTGGGTCAGTCGCTCCCAGACCAGTTGGCCTTAGGGGACTAGGTGTCAAGCACCCCTTGGAACTTACTTTCCCAGATCAGAAAGGCTACATCGACACATCCTAAACCCATTCATACCAGTAGAACATGACTTTCGATCTGATTCTATAGAACGATTTGGGTTCGATCACTCCCAGATCAAATGACCTTAGGGGACCAGATGACAAGCATCCCACAGAACTTACTTTCCCAAACCAGAAAGGTCACAGGTACAAACTTTCAAACTTAGAGATTTCTGATTTATAAGAATTTAATAATCATCTCAAACACAAGGTTTAACGTCTAAGTGCTTAGCCCATATTTTCATTACAATCCGAAATTCCGACTTTTTAGGTTTTCTAAGCATTGTAAACTATAAATATTCCGAATCACACAACTGTAAAGCAATATCAAAAGCTACAAACATGTTGCTGACTTTTCGACTTTTGTTAGAATTGAAATTTGAACATATAAGAACTTCAATATAAACAAAGCAACTTGAAACTTTATCCTAGACACACATTTTATTCAAAAGAAAGAAAAATTGTAAAGCTTTTACTTTATAGAATAAAATTTGTAAAGGTTTAAACTTTTAAAACAACATGCCAAGATAAAAAAATAGAAATATTTGATCGGCAAGTTTATATTTAGTTGAAACAAAATATAATTCAATAATATTATCTTTCACACAATGAAAAAATGAAAATTGTGACTCATTTGTAAAAAGAAAGAGGGTTGAACAAATTCAGGAGATGAAATGAAATGCTCAGATTCTTTTAAAGCAAATTGAGAAAACTGGAACAACATCATTATCAGATATAAATGCAGCGGAAATTAAGTAGATGTACTCACAGTTTCTCATTAGTCAGAAGCTTAATGCATTGAATAACGAGTCCTAGACTGACATGTCTAGAAGTCATATTCTTTGAAGCACGGGTTCTGAGCTGAATTACTCAGAAGCCAAAGTCTTGACATTTAAGACCGGGTTTTGAACTGATTTGTTCAAAAGCCATTCTTTCTCTTACTCCCCCTTAACGTGAGGTGCCTGCAACTTAGAATCAGATTTAGACTTGGGTACCCACTTGAATTTGGGCCCGTGTTTGTTAGTTGCAGTTCGTATGGGGAAATATTTATAATATTTGACATGAGAAGCACGAGAAAGATGATCAAAAGAATAGTAAGCACAATCATCAGATGAATACAAAGCATAATCATCTGAACTAGAATCAGAAGAAGAATATGAGACATTTTTGGAAATTTGAAACATTTGCTTTATAGAGTATTTTGAAACTTTATTACATGAAGCAAATGAATCACTATTATAAAGTCTGTCTACATATCTATCTCCATCAAACATAGAATCAGTAGATGTCCGCTTTGCTTTCCAAATCTGCTTCTTTGATGACTTGCTCAAAGTCCTATCTGTAAGAATTGAATCGGAAGAATTAGAATTGTCAGATATAACTTTATCTTGTTTCTTCGACTTCTTTGACCGTCTTCTTTTACGCTTAGGTTTATAATACCGATCATTGAGCGTAAAAGAATCATCAAGAATTTTAGACGAAATATTTGAATCAGAAGAAATAATTTTACCTAAGCAACCAATCTGATCAACTAATAAATCTGAATAAGCCTCGGAGTCTGAAGTATTTTGAGAAAATATTTTAAAATTTGAAACTTCCTTTTTATTTTCCTTAGAATCAGAAGAAAGGTCAGAAATAGAAAACTGAATCTTGTTTTTGAGAAAATAAATTTTCTTCAAGACTAGAAGTCTATCTTATCTTCTATCTTATCTTCAAGATCGATGATTGTACTCTCTAATACTAATGGAGGAGTATATTTCTTAGAATCATAAATGATTGGAGAAATATTTTTCGTATCAGAATTAGGAGCATAAGGATCAATAAAATCATCAGACATTGAAGATTTGATAGGAGATATATCATTTAAAATTCTTCTTCCTCTCCTTGATTTTTCAGGAAAATATTTTGCATTTTCGTAAGTGTAAACAAAAGGAATTTCATTTTTCTTGTTACTTATCATTTTCTCATTTTCGATTTCTAACACTTGCTTCTCATTCATCCAATCAATTTTAAACTGAGGAGCATAATGAGCAAGAGTCAGATAATCGTATTTATATAAAGTTGGGGATTTTTCAATCGCATTGTTTAAACAATGAGGATTTTCAAAACCAAGTCCCCACCTTTGTTTTAAAGCTTATTCACTCCTCGGTTTGTTCATAAAAATTGTTTGTTCAGATTGGTTTCTCCGATATAATTTTTCTTCTAATTTATTTATTTTATCTGAAAATTCATCTTTTAAATTAGTCATAGCAGTCAAAGACTCAAGATAAGTCTTATTTGAATTTTCCAAATCATCCAATTTCTTTTGAAAGATGTCTTTTGTATTTTCTAAAATATATTTTTCATCTTTCAAAGAAATTTTCAGTTTATCAATCAAATCTGACTTTTCAGAATTTAAATTCTTTTCAGATATTAATTTAGAACGCAAATAAGATAAAGCAATAATTATAATATTCATCTGAGAGGTTATAAAATTGTAATCAAAATCAGAATATACCTCATCTTCATCAGTATCAGAATCGTCTGACTGATCATCTCCGACCAAGCACATCTGAGCGATCTTGTTGGGAACTGAAAGAATTGCTTAAGTACAGTTAATGCTGCTAGCACAACTTGGTTACTACTTCTGAAGTTAATGCTGCTGATACAAGTTAATGCTGCTAATCAAGATTAACACTGCTAGATGAAGTTACTACTGCTAAGCAATTTTAGTACTGCTAGTAGTTAGTACTGCTGAACTTAATACTGCTCAAAGTATTAATGCTGCTGAAGACTTAATACTGCTTATGAGATGAAGACTTCATATGGCAAGGATGACAACTGTTTTGATTAAAGATTATGGAAGGCTTGGAGATAAAGATGGAAGATTATTCTAAAGATCTTTTATTATTTGTAATTATCTTTTATCTTCATTATAAATATAGAATAGTTTGTAACTTTAGCAGAGAGAATTAATTCTGAGTTTTTGTTTTCATAGAGAGAATCAACCTCAAGGTTTATAGTCCTAGTTCTAGAGAAGTAGAATTCGTATTGGTGAGCTTGTTCATCAATATTGAGGTTGAGTATTGAATCTTGTAGCTTTACAATATTTCAATAAAAGTTTACAAGTTGTTATTCTGATTCACTGTTTCATTGATCTTTGAATATTAAAGTGTTATTCCGCAAACTTCTTTAATATTGTTTCTGAGTGTTTATTCTTGTTAAGAATTCAGATCCTGACAAGTGGTATCAGAGCAAGTATTCTCAGAAATCTTATTCATCATGGAAAACACAGTTGAATCAAACAGTACTCTGGTCTCAAAGGTTCCAATGCGCAGATCTAATGAATTTGACATGTGGAAGATTAGAATCAAGCAATACATTCTCCTCACAGATTACTCCATGTGGGACATCATTGAGAATGGCCCATCTGATGCAGGAAAGATTGGTGAAGATGGAAAAAGAACCCCACCAAAGACGGATGCAGAAAGAAAGACAAGGCAGACAGAGATGAAAGCCTTGAGCACACTGCTCTTGGCCATTCCCAATGAGTATCAACACCAATTCTGTAATTGCACTGATGCACAGATGCTTTGGAATGCTCTAGAAAAGAGATTCTCTGGTACCAAAAGTACCAAGAGAAATCAGAAGGCAATTTTGAAGCAACAGTATGAAAACTTTATGTCAACTAAGAATGAGTCAATGACTCAAACTTTTGACAAGTTTAACAAGCTAATTGGTGAACTAGCCACTATGGGAGTACAGATTGATCAAGATGATGTAAACAGAAAGTTCTTAAGGTCCCTTGGAGATGAATGGATCATGTACACTGTTTCATTCAAACAGAATGAACAATTGGAAGAGAAAGAACTTGATGATCTGTACAATGATCTTAGAGTATTTTAAGCTGAGGTAGAGGCAAAGAAGAAGCCTTTTGGATATGTTCATAATGTTGCACTCCTATCAGCATCAATTGATTCTACTGCTAACCCTGAATCAGTTAATGCTGCTAATGGAACAAATCAAGAAAAAGGCACTGAATATGTGTTTGAAGCCTTTCTTTCCAGCCATGGAAACTCCTCTTTAATCAATGATGATTTGGAACAACTTCATCCTGATGATCTTGAAGAGATGGATATTAAATGGCAGATGGCCATGCTTTCCATGAGGGTGAAGAAGTTCATCAAGAAAACTGGGAGGAACAACTTCTCCCAAAGAAGAGAAGATGGAGCAGGCTTTGATAAATCAAAGGTGGAGTGCTATAAATGTCATCTGAAGGGACACTTTGCCAGGGAATGCAGAAGTGGAGTGTCTCACAACAACAACCACCAACAAGCACATTCTGGAAACCTCAACCATAACAGAAACTCTGCTCAAGCCCTTGTTTCTCAACAAGGAATGGGGTTTGACTGGAGTGATCAAGCAGAAGAGGCTATCCAAAATCAAGCTCTTATGGCAGAAGTATCTGATCTCCCAACTGAGGTAAGTTCTAATCTTTGTTATAAAACTTGCATAGACACTGTTAAAAGGTACAGGGATCACAACCAGAAGATGAGTGATGACCTTAAGAGGTTAGCAAAAGATATAAAAGACTATGTGAGAATTGTTGAGAGGTTTGAGGAACAGATTAAAGGTTTTCAAGCCAATGAACTTCAACACTCATATGATACCAATTACTGGAAGTGGGAGAAAAAGGATCTAGAACTCCAACTGACCAAATCTAAAGAAGAGAGTGAAAAGTTGAGAGAGGAGCTAACCAAGGTTAAGCTTGATGTGGAAAAGTTTTCCAATGCTTCTAAAGCAATGGACTCTTTACTACAAACTCAGATTCATGACAAATTGAGAAGAGGAATTGGGTATAATACCACACCACCACCATACAACAACAACTACATTCCTCCTACATCAGATTTGCTAGAAACCAAAGATAGGAAGGACTTGCCTGAGGGAGCCACTGAGATAGATCCCTTAGATGGGGTAGTTGTTGAGGATAAGACTGAGAAAGAGGTTGGTAAGAGTAAGTAGAACAATGTGAGTGGTAAGATTCCCCTAGAGAATCACATCATTACCAATGAGGGGTGTGGAAAGATTTGGGTCAAATCAAAGGACATAGAGAAGACAGAGGGAAAGTCTGGTAAGGTCCATTACAAACAGACCACAGTTGTGAATCCAGTTCCTTGCAAACAGTGTGCATGCAAGAAATCTGAGCCCCTAAAACATGATAAAAAGAGGGGAAATCAAAGAAACTGGAATAATCAGTGGGCACAAAAACAAGGGGTTGATTTGAGTAAAATCAACAGACCAAAACCTTGTTTTATCTGTGGCAAATTGAATCATCTTGCCAAATACTGTTATTTCAATCCTATAAACCAAAGGATGAATTTTCAAAGATCTATGAAAAAACCCTTGGGTTATAGGAAGAAGGAAAGGAACCATGTGGCTAAGAAATCTGTTAAATCTAAAAGCCACATGAAGAAAAAGACTGTTAAAGAAAGTGTCAATATGTGGGTTCCTAAAAGCACTAAAACTGTTAGTACTGCTACCCCAAATAGTACTGCTGACAATGATAGTGCTGCTAGAAGCAATACTACTGCTACCAATGTTAGTGCTGCCAAGAGTATTAGTACTGCTAAAACTAACATGGTTAGTACTTCCTCAAATGTTAATACTGCTAACTCTGTTAGTGCTTCTAACAAGGTTAGTACTGCTAAACCTGTTAGTGCTGCTAACTCTGTTAGTACTTCTAAAGTTAGTACTGCTCCTAGTGTTTGTGCTGCTAGACCAATCATATTGACAAAGTACTCCAATAAAGAGTGCTATGGTTTCAAAAATCTCATCAAAAAGGAATGTAAATACTTTGATGAGAAAGGGAGACACAAGACCACTTTGGCTAGGGTTCCCAATCAATACTAATTGTTTAATCTTATGTGCAGGGCAACCAGCAGCTCAATGGGAAGAGCATCTGGCATGTTGATAGTGGTTGCTCTAGGCACATGACAGGGAACATGTCATGCCTCAAGAATTTCAAGAAAATTGATGGTGGGCATGTTGCCTTTGGTAATACTCCAGATGGAGGTAAGATAAGTGGTAAGGGGGATGTAACCAAAGGTAAAATGACCTTTGAAGATGTATTCTATGTTGAGCAGTTAAGTTACAACCTGTTAAGTGTATCACAGGTTTGTGACAAACAGCATAGTATATTATTTATTGATTCTGAATGCATTATCCTTGCTCCTGGATTCAAAGTAGTTGATGAAAAGATGATTCTACTAAGAACTCCCAGAAAGGATAATGTATATTGCTTAGATATGGAAAGTGTTTCAACTGATTCATCCTTAAACTGTCTTGTTTCAAAAGCTTCCTTAGATGAATCATCACTTTGGCACAGAAGGATGTGTCACATGAACTTTAAAACAATGAATAAACTTGTTAAAAACAACCTTGTAAGAGGTTTACCTTCCAAAGTCTTTTCATGTGATGATCATTGTGTTGCCTGTCTTAAAGGCAAACAACACAAAACTTCTCATAAGTCCAAAGAGTTGAACACAATCTCTAATTCTCTTCAGTTGTTGCATATGGATCTGTTTGGTCCTACAAATGTTATGAGTATAGGTAAGAAATCATACTGCCTAGTTATTGTTGATGATTACTCTAGATTTACTTGGGTATATTTTCTAAGGACTAAGGATGAGACAAATGGACTGATCAAATCCTTTATTCTAAGAATTGAAAACCAAACAAATCAAAAGGTAAAAGTCATTAGGTCAGACAATGGTACTGAATTTAAAAATCATGACCTAAACACCTTTTTGTGAGGAAAAAGGAATTGAGAGGCAATACAGTGCTCCTAGGACTCCACAACAAAATGGTGTTGCTGAGAGAAGGAGTAGGACACTGATTGAGGCTGCTAGATCTCTGTTAGCTGATTCCAAACTTCCAATTACTTTCTGGGCTGAAGCAGTTAATACTGCTTGCTATGTCCAAAACAGAGTTCTAGTAGTCAAGCCTAAAAACAAGACACCATATGAGCTTTTAAATAACAGAAAACCATTTATTGGACTTTTCAAACCTTTTGGATGTCCTTGTACCATTCTCAATACCAAAATTCACTTAGGAAAGTTTGATAGCTAGGCAGATGATGGTTTTCTTGTTGGTTACTCATCTTAGAGTAAGGCTTACAGAGTTTTTAATTCTTCTTCTAGAATAATTGAGGAAAGTGACAATGTCAAATGCAATGAGAACACACCAAATCCTATTGGGTCTGGTTCTCTGTGGTTATTTGACATTGATTCACTAACTAACTCTTTGGGTTTCAGTAGTGATTATCATGCAGGTTCAAGAAGTGGAGGATCAGGGGATGAACAAGTACAAGTACAAGACATTATTCCTTAGTCTGTGATCTTTCCCATACCTACAATAGAGCCTGTTGATGTCTGTGCAAAGGAAATTATGACTGAACTGATTCAAAGTGAAGAAGAAGGAAGAGATGAGGAGAATCAAGTGCATGAAGAGCTAGAAGCAGCTGATGAGATCCCCTCAGCTGACTTAAATGATTCCAATCTTGATGTGGGAATCAATGAAGAACCTAGTCATCAGACTAGAACTCAAAAGAAATATCCTCTAGAGTTGGTCATAGGAGACATCTCTTCTCCTATGATAACAAGGAATCAAAGCAGACTTCAAGAGCTGCAGGATCAGCAACACACAGTACTCTCTTGCTTTCTATCTCAGATTGAGCCTAAGAAGGTTTATGATGCAATGAAAGATTCCAGATGGATAGAAGCTATGCAAGAAGAATTACTGCAGTTCAAATTGCAAGAAGTTTGGGACTTGGTGGACCTTCCAAAAGGTCATAGAGCTATTGGCACCATGTGAATTTTCAGGAATAAAAAGGATGAGAGAGGAATTGTGATCAGGAACAAAGCAAGGCTTGTGGCACAAGGGTACACTCAAGAAGAAGGCATTGACTATGAAGAAGTGTTTGCTCCAGTGGCAAGGGTAGAGGAAATTAGGCTATTTCTAGCCTATGCCTCATACATGAAGTTCAAGGTATACCAAATGGATGTGAAGAGTGCCTTTTTTATGGTACAATTGATGAAGAAGTATATGTCTGTCAGCCCCCTGGATTTTAAAATCCATCATATCCAGACAGAGTATACAAACTGAAGAAAGTACTTTATGGTCTTCATCAAGCCCCAAGAGCATGGTATGATACACTGTCTACCTATCTCTTGGAGAATGGGTTTGAAAGAGGAATAATTGACAAGACCCTCTTCATTAAAAGAAGTAAGAAGGACATCCTACTTGTTCATATTTATGTGGATGATATCATCTTTGGATCCACAAAAGATCAGATGTGTAGAGACTTTGAAAAGTTGATGCACAAGAGCTTTAAAATGAGTTCAATGGGTGAACTTACCTTCTTCCTTGGGCTTCAAGTGAAATAGAAGAAAGATGGGATCTTCATAAGCCAATCAAAATATGTGAAAGACATCCTGGATAAGTATGGTTTAACAGACTCAAAGCCAGCAAGCACACCTATGGAGACTCATAAAAAGATCACTGCTGATCTTGAGGGGGAGGATGTTGATGTCTATCTATATAGATCAATGATTGGATCTCTCATGTATCTCACAGCCTCAAGACCAGACATCATGTTTCCAGTGTGTTTGTGTGCCAGATTCCAAGTCAAGCCAAAGCAATCACATCTTCAAGCTGTTAAAAGGATTTTCAGATACTTAAGAGGGCAACCTAGATTAGGTTTTTGGTATCCTTATGAATCCAACTTTGACTTGATTGCTTATTCAGATAGTGACTTGGGAGGTGCTAACATGGACAGAAAGTCTACTTCAGGTGGATGTCAACTTTTGGGTGCAAGACTAGTATCTTGGCAGTGTAAGAAGCAAACCACAGTGTCCTTATCAACAACAGAAGCTGAGTATATTGCTGCTACAAGTTGCTGCTCTCAGGTTCTATGGATTCAGAATCAGATGCTGGACTATGGGGTAACCTTTCTTCACACTCCAATCTTCATTGATAATAGCAGTGCTATAAGCATTGTTAACAATCCAGTCAAGCACTCCAAAACAATGCACATTGAGATCAGGTATCACTTTATTAGAGATTGTAATGAAAAGAAGCTAATTCAAGTTGCTAAAGTTCATACTGACAACCAGTTTGCTGATCTATTCACTAAAGCCTTTGATGTGGGTAGATTCACTTTCTTGGTCACAAGTGTGGGCATGATCAACTCTGAATGAGCTCATGTCTTAAAAAGTGTTTTCATACCTGTTATTGGTTTATTCTTTGGTGCTACTAACATCTTTCTCAGGAAGTTATTACCTTGCTCAGAGTACCTCAAGCTTCAAAAAGTGTAAGTATAGTTAATGCTGCCAATGCAGTTTTAATACTGCCAGTGCACAGTTAATACTGCTAGTTAGTTAATACTGCTAGTGGTTAATACTGCTCTCAGTTAATACTGCTAGTTCGTTAATACTGCGAGTTAGTTAATACTTCTCTCAGTTAATACTGCTAGTTAGTTAATACTGCTAGTGGTTAATACTGCTCTCAGTTAATACTGCTAGTCAGTTAATACTGCTAGTGGTTAATACTGCTCTCAGTTAATACTGCTAGTTAGTTAATACTGCTAGTGGTTAATACTGCTTATGTCCCGAATCGTATAAATACTCTTTCTGCCCGCCTAAAAGTTCATAACGACTCTTTGATTTCTATTCATCTGCTCTCTAACCCTTTTTCTCTCAAAACTCCTAGTAAAGTTCAGGCAAGCACACTCAAGCTCAATGGCATCCATGGCATTCATTGATGAGCACAACGAAATCGCTGTGCTTCAAAAGCCGAAGCAAGTTGCTGGATTCCACCAGATTGTGGACTTTCTCAAGTCCAGCCACATTGCCCATGCTCTTACAGTGTCGCCAATAATCTACATAGAGCATCAAAGACAATTTTGGGCGAATGCCACTGTAGTCACAGAAAATGGTGTGCAGATAATCAAGACAAGGGTGTGTGACAAACCCTTGTCAGTTTCTGAAGAGGTGATTTGCATCTGTCTACGTCTAGACGATGCTGCAGGTATTACCTCTATTCCTAATGAGGACTTATTCTCTAACCTTTCAAGAATGGGGTATGGATGCCAATTGGGTGGTTTCAAATTCTCAAAAGCTAAATTTTATACCCAATGGCGTTTTCTTGTTCATACCCTGATGCACTATATTTCCAAAAAGACTACTGGATGGAGTAAGTTCAGCAGTACCATTGCTTATACTTTGGTCTGCTTGGCCACTGCCAGAAAGGACAATTTTTCTAAAATGATTTTCAATGATCTTGTATCAAACTTGGGAAGCAAAAAGAGTTTTTATATGTACCTAAGATTTGTACAGGTAGTTATAACCCATGAATTGACGGATATGCCTCACTTTGATGAGGTATATGTACCCAAAATCCCCAAAGGTAAGGTCTTTTCAAATATGAAGAGATCTCCATTGGACTCGGAAGGAGTTGACACCCCATTGTTCTCTACAATGATGGTGGTGTCCCACAATGAAGAAGGTATGGCTTCAGGGTCAAGGCCCTCATTAGACCATCCCACTGAAAGTCTATCCCAACCTTCAATCACCATATTAATCCCTCAGTCCCTTGTTCAAAAACCAACTTCACCAATAACCAATACATACATCAGGAAAAAGGTAAAGAAGGCTCCTTCCCTTCTTGTACCTTCACCCACAGATCCTTTAAGCCCTCTAATGGAAAATTCTCCATTAGAGAATATCTACAGGGAAACCACAGGGGTGTCTCCCAACCCCAAGGAGGTGCTCAATGAGGAGATGAATGAGCATATGGGTGCAAAGGCTGTCACTACTCCTGCTAGCTCAGAGGAGGTCAGTGGTAACATCAATAAGACCTTCCCCATGGAAACTTTGGGTGAGCAATCATCCAAAGGTCCCAGGTGCCAAGAAACCATGGGGGTAGCAGGTGCTTCTGCTAGGCAGAAGACCTCTACTACAAAAAGATCCCATGATCCTTCAAAAGGGGGTCACACTCCTGGAGAAGGTGAGGACAGATATGACTATCTTGAATTGATGGAAACAATGGGCAACATCAACATGGATGTAATCAAGCAGGGAAAAGACATAGAAGAGCTGAAACTGATAATTCTGTCTCAACAAGTACAGATTACCAACCTGAAGAAAATGGTGAAGAGATTGGTCCAGAAAAAGAAAAAGAAACAGTTTGTGCTCAGAAGAAGGAAACTAGTGGATGATGCTCCCAAAAAGGGGGAGTCAGAAGCTGATGTCAACATGGAAGATGATAAAGACAAGGGGGAGCAATTTGATTTTGAGGGGGAGCAAGCAGTGGAAACTGAAACAGAGTTTGTACAAGCAGCAGAAATATCAAGCATAGCAACAGTAAAAGAGCAAGCAGTAGAAAAAGAATCAGTTTTTGTACAAGCAGCAGTAACAGTTAATGCTGTTGAAACAAGTAAAGCAGCAGAAACTGTTAATACTGCTGAATTGAATGAAGCAGCAGAAATAGTACAAGAGGTATTAACAGATCTTAAGATAGCAGAAACTTTGATCAAGACTAAACATGATACTCCCAAGGTCACCTCAAAGGCCAAAGGAGTTATCATCAAAGAAAAAGGTGAAGTGATTAAGAAAGCAAGTATTGAGAAGGTGGTAAGCAGGGATAAAGGCAAAGCAAAGTTAGTGGAATCTGATCAACCAATTAAAAAGCAAAAGTTGGTTGAGTCAGATGAAACTTTGGCCAGGAAGATTCAAGCTAAACTTGACCAAGCATAATTAGCTCAAGTGGACAAAGATAGAGAGATGGCTAAGGTTCTGGCTGCAGAGTTAAATGAATCTTATCAACAAAGTTTGGCAACTGAAATAGCACAGAAGAAAACTGCAACCCTGAAGAAATCTGTGTTGGTTAAAATGGCTGCTAAGAAGAGACAACCCTCAAAGACCTTCCTTGGTACTCAAGAGAGAAAGAAGATGATTACTTTTCTCAAAGGTGCTGTAGGAGTCAGAAAGGAGATGTTCTCAAAGATGTCTTTTGAACAGATTAAAGAGTTGTATGATTCAGAGATGCTAAATCCTCAAGGGAATGAAAAAGCCAGAGTTGAAACGAAAAAGAGAATGAAAGAAAGTAATGATTTTCTAATAGAAAAACCTTTCCCTTATGAGCAAGAAACACCAAAGAAAGAAGCCACACTAGGTGAAAGTCTGAGGACTTTAAAAAGAACTAAGATGATGGCAAGAAGAAAATCAACCAAGAAGCCTAGAGTGGATAAAGAAGAAGCTGAGAAGGTTGCTGAAGAAGAAGGGGCACCTAAGGCAATTGAACAAAAAGAACCATAAAGTACTGATGATGTGAATCTGTACGTGGTAGTGATGGACAAAGTGCCTGAACCTATTACAGCTGAACCTGTTGGTGTTAAGCCTCCTGAGGTCATTCTCTGGGATACAATGAAGGTTGATGGTAAAGAGTATATCAGGATAAAAAAAAAGACGAGAAGTATGAAGTGTATAATACTTGGGCCAAGATTGTCAGAACATGTTCCATGTCTGATCTAGAGGAGATGTTTGAAATAGGAATGAAGTTGTATGCTGATCAATTGAAAGCTTCAGAGATTTCAATCACAAAACTTGTGATGGAGTATCTTTGTATGTTGTTCAAGCCTGAAGAAGTGAAGGACATCATCAGAAATGTGTTTCAAAAAGTCACCAACTGGACTCTATATGAAACTAGTGGAGTATATGCTTTGACTATGGATTCAAATCACATAGAATACTTCCTAGTGGATAGAGTGTACAACCACAGTAGATTGAAGCTGCATGCAATGTTGAAAAAGAAGATTGGATGTGTTCCAGATTCAGAAATGGCAAAGTACTTTATTCAGAGGATTATCAATCAGAGTTTGGGGTTGAATCCAAATACAGGTGTATGAGATATGAAGTTTTGGGAGCATCTTAAAGACCATCTGAAGAACTTGACTTCTCTTCCTAAAAGTCAAGTTAGAGGGAGATTGTTGGGAACTGAAAGAATTGCTTAAGTACAGTTAATGCTGCTAGCATAACTTGGTTACTACTTCTGAAGTTAATGCTGCTGATACAGGTTAATGCTGCTAATCAAGATTAATACTGCTAGATGCAGTTACTACTGCTAAGCAATTTTAGTACTGCTAGTAGTTAGTACTGCTGAACTTAATACTGCTCAAAGTATTAATGCTGCTGAAGACTTAATACTGCTTATGAGATGAAGACTTCATATGGCAAGGATGACAGCTGTTTTGATTAAAGATTATGGAAGGCTTGGAGATAAAGATGGAAGATTATTATAAAGATCTTTTATTATTTGTAATTATCTTTTATCTTCATTATAAATATAGAATAGTTTGTAACTTTAGCAGAGAGAATTAATTCTGAGTTTTTGTTTTCATAGAGAGAATCAACCTCAAGGTTTATAGTCCTAGTTCTAGATAAGTAGAATTCGTATTGGTGAGCTTGTTCATCAATATTGAGGTTGAGTATTGAATCTTGTAGCTTTACAATATTTCAATAAAAGTTTACAAGTTGTTATTCTGATTCACTGTTTCATTGATCTTTGAATATTAAAGTGTTATTCCGCAAACTTCTTTAATATTGTTTCTGAGTGTTTATTCTTTTTAAGAATTCAGATCCTGACAGATCTCGACATTTGTAGCTTCATCATCGGAATGATCCAGCCAGAATTCTTCTTCGGCAAGAAGAGCAGTTTCGTTCTCTCTCTTTTCATCCAGTTCCAGTTTCTTCCGGTAGTAAGCTGAGTCCCTAACCTTCTTTGCTCGACACTCCTTTGAAATGTGTCCCGGCTTTCCACAGTTGTAGCAAGTAGCAGTCTTTGGCTCGGGCACTTTGGCTCTAGACACAGAAGTGAAGCGAGAAGAGTTGGAACCAGTTCTTGGTTGGAACTTTTTCTGGTAATGCTGAGAGAGAAGGATCATCGCTTTCTGCAGAGCCTCACCATCATCATCAGTTGACCCGTTGTAAGCATTATCAGACAACGCTTGTTCAGTCAGTTGGCTCGTGAGGAGTGCAACCGGGTCTACTGACTTCTTGTTCTTTTTCTCCAGTTTGGCCTTCTTCTCTAGCACCAAGCTCTCATCAGTCATTAGAATCTCGTATAGTTCCTGAATCTGCATTGTGGAAATCCGAACATCGTTCCTCAGTCTGTGACATGATTTGTTCCATTCAGGCTGAAGAGCATTAAGAAATTTCAGATTCGTCTCAAGCTCTATCTTGTTAACATTTATCTTTCGCAGATCATTCAGCACTGCACATAATCTGTCGAAAACACTCTTTATAGACTCACTTTCTTTGGCCTTGAACTCCTCAAAGTTGTTCATGAACCGAGTATGTCGAAGCTGAGTTGCTACTGAAGAACCAAGCATGATCTTTTCCAATTGTACCCACAACAGATTTGGATAATCCTTGCAATGATCAACCCGGTTGTAGACAGAGTTTGGTAAAGCTAGCATCAGATTAGCTTTCAGCTCTCGATCAACTTTCATTCGTGAAGCCTCTTCAGATGTTAGAGGAGTCTCTTTATTAGGCTTTACGAAAGGTCCTTCAGTTAGAGACTTTATCATGCTCTCTCCATTCGCTTGACGCTCGATGAAGTTCAGAAATCGATCTTGCCATTGAGTGAATTCATTTTCATCGACAAGAACTGGAGGACGAGTTTCAGATCCCAAGGACATCATCAAATCACTTGTGTAGAACTTAGCTTGAAAGGAAAACTTTGCAGAGTGCATAGCAGATATTCAGAAAAATTCTAAGTCTGAGACTGGCGCAAAGTAGAGCTTTGCGTGAGAAGCAGAAGACGCAAATTGAGCTTTTCGCAAGCAGTCTGTGACGCAAAGTAAGCTTTGTGTTATAAGGCAGAGACGCAAAGTAGCTTTGCGTTATGTGAAGGTTACGCAAACTGAAGTTCTCGTGAGTAACTAGATACGCAAACCAACTTCGCGTGAGTAGCGGGAGACGCAAACTAGCCTTTGCGTTATACGATGAAGACGCAAAGTAAGCTTTGCGTTAGCTGAAGGAGACGCAAACTACACTTTGTGTGAGGCACTGGAGACACAAACTTAGCTTTGCGTGAGCAGTGGAATGCGAGAACTGGTCTTTGCGTGAGATGAGTGACGCAAAGTAATCTTGCGTGATCAGAGTAAACGCAAACTAGACTTTGCGTGACACAGATGAAGCGAGAACCTGAAACACTAGCACAAAATTAGTAAGATCATGCAAATTCAATGATGAATTCGCGCAAATGCACATGAACTCGCGCAAATGGAAGATCTAGCGCAAACCGATAGAAAAACCATAAAACTTCCAAAAAACTCGATTTCAAAACTAAATTTGATAAAATTTTCTTGTACAAATACGTTCGAAAACAACTTTTTAACACAATTCAATCAAAAATTTGGATTAAAAACCACAAACTCAAAATTTCGTATATGAACAGAACGTAAAACACGATTTTCCATAATTTTCAAAAACCTCAAAATCGAACCTCAAAAACTGAATTTCTTGAAAAACAATGTGAATCAAAAGTTTTCTTCTATCAAAATCGAATCCAACAAACTAATTTTCAAAGAAATTCACTCAAAAAACAGATCAAATTTGATTAAAAATCCAAAAACGAGATTTTCTTGAAAGATTCAAGAAAATCAATCAAATTTTCGGATTAAATCACAAATTCAGAATCTAAAAACGAATTCTCTCAATCCTCTCAAGATTCAGATGGCTTTGATACCAATTGTAAGTCCAAGATCAATGAATCCTAGAGAGAGAAAGTAGAGAGAGAGTGCAATAAGACGCAAAGTAATAGTATATTTAATATGTGAGCGTGTGGTTCTTACAAACAAACAAGACCAAAGGGACTTAAATACCCTTGGTCAATACAACACAGAATAAGACTTTAGACATAGTATTAGACCAAGCCTATAAATACAATGATTACTATAAAATCAGACTTAACATTTAGTTTTAAAAGAGCGAGGGTTAGACCGAAGGTCTAGTGAGTTCCCTCTACAGATAGCAGTAAAATAACTTTTCAGAATTTAAATTAACATGCAGTAAATCCACAGAAATAAACACGCTACTGACCACACGACCGTCAAAGACGATGTGTCTAACTCGCGCTGCCTTAATGTTGGGACACACCCCCAACGGCATAAACGGGCCACACTCCCCGGCACGAGTAGGCGGGCCACACTCCCCGACTTAGGTCACGTATTCCACAAATAATGTATGCATACATTTAACAACAACGATTTATAACACACTTGAAAACATTTCATAGATATCATGCCATCATAAATAAATCAAAGTTTAAAAATAAACTTTACATGCTTTCATAACCAAAAGGTTTAGTTCAGAAAAACTCACCTGACGTCCTTAGCTCGAATCTCACGTCTACTCCTATAGCTCGGTCCGAAACCTATAAATGAAACATTGACCGATGAACTCTCAATTCAATCTAATTTATAACGACAATTACCCATCCTTCCCACTTCACTTAATCTCTAGAAACTTAATCCCTTTGGAACCAATTAGAACGGAAAGCCTTGAGATATTAATAATAAAACACAACTGGACCTGACTTAAATCTCCAATCCAATTACTAACTAAATGAAACCGGAACTGGGCTTTGACCTTAACTAACTATGGCCCAACACTTACACCATTTTAATAAATTTTCGGCCTAACCAGAAACTAGTTTGGGCTGCGGCCCACAGTACCATACCGGGGACCGGGGTAAACACTCTAAGGACTGAGGTCTGTCTTCAACAATTTCGACCGGTGCACTGATTTGACCGGGGTCTCCCTTCACATAAGCCGACCGGTGCGAATTGGCGACCGGGACCATGGCCGACCGGTGCGTCTTGACGACCGGAGTTATGGCCGACCGATGCGAACCTTAGTCGACCGGTGTCCAATCCAAGGACCGGACCACCTCATCGACCGATGTCCCTGTCGACGACCAACACCAACAAGAAGAAATCGATTCAACAAATTCACAAGATCACTTTGATTCCATAAGTTATTAACTATTCAACCACTTAATCAAAATTCAGAAGCAAGAACCCAATTTCAACGGAAATCCAATGATACCATATGTATATATATATATATATATATATATATATATATATCGACTCATAGAAATTTCAAACCCAAAAAACTAAATCTTAAGGAAATTCTCAATAGATACAGATCCCACCAAGGCTTGAAAACAAAAGCTAATTACTTACTAATCAGAGGAATGGGATTTGAATTACCTTATGCATTTGAAGAACTCCCAACTTCATCTTCTTTGCTTCCTTTCCACCTAGTCGCTGCACTCCCCCTCTCCTTTCCAACTTTTTGGCCGCCTCATAAGGCACAAAAATCCTAGGGTTAAATCCCTCTTTTCTCACTTTGCACTCTACTCCCTTCTCTTATGGATTTTCCGCTTTCTTACCCGAACTTTTAATTCCTTTACTTTTTAACCCGGTTATTACAATATCCTCCCCTCAAAAGAATTTCGTCCCCGGAATTCCTTCGTCGAACGAACTGGGGTATTGGTTCCTCATAACTGATTCCAACTCCCCAAGTCACTACTTGACCTTCGTGGAATTGCCACTGAACCTTATCAATAGAATTCTTCACTTTACAATCAAAAATGGCCACATGATCCCCGACATAACATAACTTATCTTCTCATCTACACGGACATCCTCTAAAGGCAAAACGACAACGCTTTCTATTAACCTCTCTTTAAATTTGGCATATGGAAAACGAGATTCACTCCTCTCACATCAACAGGTAGATTCAATTTATACTCTACCTTCCCAACGCGCTTCAAGATAGCAACGACCCAACACATCTAAGTCTTAACTTCCATTTCCTTCTGAATCGGGTCACACATTTCCAATACGAGACTGGTAACTTTACCTTTGTCCCTAATGGGACTAAGGACTCATAATTCTCAATCTACCCAAATTAGTACCATTCGATTATCCAAGCCATTCAGATCAATATTAACCATCACATTTATCCCTTGACTACATCAACTTTCTTAAATGATAGAATTTGTCGGAGTCACATCACGACAACATGCATCAATGACTAAGTACTCACCCAACTCTCCAACATAACACGTCGGCAACTGCAGATATTACCAACAACTCACAATCACGAGTTTCTTCATCAATTAACTTGCCCTTACAAGAAACCCCTCTTAGCACGACATTAATCAAACGTAGCGGCACCCGATCCACATTGATCTCAACTCCTCGACCTTATCCAATTCCTATCACTGAGTAATTATTGCCCCAACGTCATCTCTTTAACTTTTCACCTAATGGCAGAAACTTCCACAATTCAAAACCTTCTTAATCCACCGATTCCAGCTGGCCAAACAAAACGGCGCATACCTCCCTTCTCATTATATCCACAATCACACAACCAAAAGCGCAATAAAACCCAGTTTCACTCTTTCAACACAGAGCAGACAAGCTCATGCCAACCATTCCGAATAGTTTAAGACTAAACAACTGTCTCGCTTGGACTCCCTCTTCATGCATTATCAAAACTGACATCATGGTCCTTCGTTCCATTTATTTTTTCCCACTGGGTTTTTTATTTTGGCGTAAGGTTTTAACGAGTCAACAATTGTGCATCATCATTCCTTTGACTTGGCACAAGGGGGAGTGTTATAGGATAAGTGTGTCACCGTCTAAAGGAGATTACGATAGAGATAAAGCAAGAGATAGAGATAAATATATCATAGTTATATTAGAACTAAAATATCTCATAGCTATCTACTTGTAACTCATCCCCTATTTAAAGGGTTTATGATTAATGAAAATTATAGATTTCCTCATTATTCTATTATTGTTCTGTTTTGTTTTTCATTCAACACTTTACGAATAAAATAAAATAAAGATAAAAATAAAATACGAATAAAGTGTCGTAACTAAAAAAAGTTAGAGTTTTCTTTAGTGAGTTGTCAATATTTTTAATTAATCTTTGAGTAAATTACAAATTTCGATTTGATATTGATTACGATGGGGTCCCTAAACCCTATAATTCATGGATAAGATTCCTATGATTTCACTTTCATTACGATAGAGGTCCCTGAAGCTAACTTCCGTGAACCAACTCGGTTAATTCAAGGGTATTTTTGTCTTTTATAATTTCCTTTATTTTCTATCAAAATATAAAAATATTCAATAACCCCTTTCCCCTTCCCAATCCCTAACCCTTGTTGGTATTTTGCCAAGACCCCCTTCCCAAAAAAGGAAGGAACATCCACCACTAGGGGTGCTCAAAAAACCGACCAACTCGATCAACCCGGCCAATACCAACCCGAAAAAAATCAACCCGAGTTAACCCAACATATAATCGATACAAATTTAGAGCAACCCAAAACTATTGGGTTGATATTGAGTTAGACCCAAAGTAACCCGACCAACCCGATAAAAATTTTAGCGGCTTCTCTAAAATTATTTATATTTTTCTTTAATATGTATAAGTTACCAAAAAGCAACTCAGCAATAACGAGGAATGAAACTTATAAAAGAACATTACTGGAAAATTATATGTAATACCTAAATATTTTATGAACTCGTATATTTTCTTGAATGATTGATCGTATTTTAAAGGAAGATTTCCTTATTTTTATGTTTTCAATGTTGATAT
Organism: Arctium minus; assembly: GCA_954870635.1. NCBI lineage: Eukaryota > Viridiplantae > Streptophyta > Magnoliopsida > Asterales > Asteraceae > Arctium > Arctium minus. Next base: position 9,631,780 of record OX941086.1, on the reverse strand, counting down.
TACTTTGTTTAAACATTACCCGACCAACCTGAACGGGTTGGGTTGGGTTGGGTTGGTTGGGATGAAAAATTTCAAACCCTAACATTGGGTTGGGTTGTTCAAATGCCTTTAACCCGATCAACCCAACCCGTGAGCATCCTTAGCCACCACGGGTGGCCCTTTTGCGACCATCCATGAAACTATCCATCACCATTGATCCATGCATAAACCATCGATCCATAAAACCCTTACGATCACCACCACCAATGGTGGTTCCCGATTTAAGCGTTGAATGTGGTTTTACTCACACAACATGACCGATTTAAGTTATAAATCGATTTTGTATTTAAGCATCATCGATGGGATCCAAATTCGAGTTCCAGACGGGTCCAGATTTCTTTTTCATCGATACTTCTTTAGATATAGGTTTTTATTTGCTTCTCTCCTAAATCTTGTTCTTGATTTACTTTTTTGTTTTGATGATGGATTTCTTTGGTTGTAGACACGGAAACATGTTTACCAAACTTCTCGGGGATCGATGACGAAAACCTATCTACTAAACTTCTTCGGAGATCGAGATACCAAAAGGCAAACGTTGCTTCAAAGACCCATATCGATAATGGATGGATAAAGTTTGTCGATGGTGGGTAAAAGATGGGTTCTGTTGAAAAAGATGGACCGATTTCCGTTAAAAAGGATGAAGAATGGTTTTCGTTGAAGAAGGATTTTGCATTGAGTTCATCAATGGCCCCAGATTTCATCGAGTTCATTCATCGATGGGCTCATTAATTTGATCTGATTTTGAATATGGATTTGTTTAAGTTTTGAATTTGATTTTGATTTTCACGTGTGGTTCTTTGATTTTGATTTCCAGTTTTAGTTTTAGGGTTTGGATTTGGATTGACTTATTTTTTTGTTATATTTGGTGTGTGATTTAGTATATGGTGGTCGGAGGTGTGGTAGTGGCAGAAGAAGATGACCAGAGAAAGGAGAGGGTGGGATGTGTCTCACCGGAGAAGGGATGAATGAGGTTTTATATTTAAGTTTTTTCTTTAAATGCTTAAAAGGTTTGTACATTTACCTTGTAACCTTGTACAACTAAAAAAATAATAATAAAAAGGATAAAATGTCAAAAATGTCCCTCACATGAGGGTACGTGCGGGGTTTAACGAAACATTTGAAATAGATGTTAGCTATAGTGACTACCATGGTAAAGAAAGTTACACCACATGGACCTATCCATGAATTTTAGGGTTCAGGGACCCATCGTAATCAACATCAAACCACAGGGACAAAATATGTAATTTACTCAATCTTTTTATGCATATATCGACTAATTCCATAAAATTCTAAAGTAACCAGTCAGATATTGCTCGTTTCTTAACAACTTAATAGCTTAAAGAAACTCACGGCTTATTCGATGAATTATACATGATTGTTTGGTTGTGGCTTAATGATATAAAAAACGACCCATTTAGTAAGATTTTAGGGGGGAGATTTATGTAGAAATTCAAGTTTTTTTTTTCCAAACTTGTCCGTTCCACTTAAAAACCACTTCTTCCATCTATGAGAAATCTCTCCCAAAGAAAAACCTTCTCAATTTATACTGACATATTAATCCATATATTCAGCTTTATCTATACAAGACTTAATGGAAAACCAACCACACAGCCCCTAAGGAAACTCAATTAATTTGAAGTAAACTACGATATTTCGCCCATGTGGTTTGTTGTTTATAACGATTTTAATCTCTGGTCTTTAAAAATTGTTTTTTCGTCGTTGTGGTTTCTATTTTGTTTCTTTCTTCATCCTTGAATTAAAGACGTTAAAAAATTCATTAAAACTAAGGGTAACTTGGTCTTTCATCATTTTTATTTTTTTATATTTTATTAAACTATATGCTTATTAATAAAAACAAAATCCAAAGTTCACTTAACTTTCCCAACCCAGGTGAACATCCTTCCCACCCACTATCTACCTCTCATCTTTATTCCTCAAGAACCACCTTGTTACTGCTCCATTTCCCCTGATGTTTTGTGGTTGATTTTGATTATGGTTTTTGAAGGTAAGGGTGTTGGGGATAACCGAAGAAGATAAGCGAGGATGCGTGTTTATGTATCTGTTAAAAATATTTTAATTAAAAAACTAAATAAAGAAGTTAAAGACCAAAATACCTCTATCATCGTCAGCATGAGGGATAGAAAGGGGGGAAATGGAAACTACGATGATGAAAAGGGTAATTTTTAAAAACTAGAGACGAAAATCATTATAAACAACAAGCTAAAGGGACGAAAATTGTAGTTTACTCATTAATTTATATTGACAAATGTACAATTTATTCTTTTATTTTTTCAACCCACTTCCAATATTCAAACATAAAAAAGTTTGTAAATGTCAATTTGACACGTTACAAACTCCTTTATAAAATCAATCAAACGGGACCAAAAATTAGTATTTGGTTTCAAATCATGACGTGATATAATCTTTCCCAATCATGCAAGTAAAGTTACTGGTTAAGTTATATTAAAGTGTTTGATTTAAATTTAATAATAAGAGATTAATAAAAATAGCTTATCAACACACATAAATTAAAAAGTTGTAATCAAACAATAGTACTTATTGTTTTAAATATATTTTAAGTTATTTGTATCAGGTTGACCAGGTTTAACAAGTTTTAAACATAGGGTAGACTGTCTAGCTACCAAACTGTAGTTGCAGTAGCTACACTGTACCTCCTTCGACAGTACTTAGTAGCCAGTGAGTATTGTCTTGTGAACTCGATGAAATCATATTATTTATGTTAATTTAAATGATTCATATTTTTTTGTCATTTTATATATTTATCAAACATTTTATTTTCATTCAACACTTATGTAGCTAGACATACGGTCAAAATGGTAATTTTTATTGTTCAGACTATTTATTCAGATAAAAATTAAACAACAATTTATGTTAATTTATGAAGACAAATTAATGCTTAGAGACAACTTAATAGATTCAGAACTTAATGGATAAAAAATCAAATAGCCTCCTAGATTCGTATATGGTATTACTATTTTAGGTCCAACAACAATTAAATCCATCATAAAATTTGAGAGTCCAAGAATCTCTAAATTTTTAGAGAGAGAAAGTAGAGAGAGAAAGTATGGAAGCGCAAAGTAATCAGATGTATTAAAATGTGAATGCCAAGGTTACAAAACAAAGGCTCTAAGGGGACTTAAATACCCCTAGCCTTTACAATACAGAAATGAACATTAAGCACAGTATAGGCTAGAAAATAAATACAATGATTACTACAAAATTAGACTTAACAATCTCTCCCCTTAGTAATCATTGGCGTCGTGGTCTTCAAAAACAGTCTTCAAAAACAACATAGACCAACCAGGCGACTTTGGAGAGTCACTGACGCTCTTCTCTTTGACGAAGTCAATTCAAACCAACTAAAACTTCCAGTCGTCTTAGAGTTGAGCGGAGATTCAATCTCTCTTGAATTGAATCTAAAGTCTTTTGGAGAAGTCGAATCTCGTCATTATCAACATGAAATGCATTAGCTCTTGATTCCAAAAATCTTCTTTTAGCCTCCTTCAGACGTTGCTCCAACTGAAGCTTGATCACCTTTAAGGTTCCATCAGAGAAGTGAGCAATTTCTTCAAACTTGAGAAAGCATTTTTCATTAGAGCCATTCTTGTACACAACTCCATATGGATCTTCAACTATGGTGAAAAGAGGATAAGACTCTAAGTTCGGTAAGCTTCGGTTGGGCCTGAGAAGATTAACAACCGGCTGAAAACTTTCGACGGCCATCTGAAAATCAAAAACTCGGAAGAATCGGATTTGTCGTCGTATGAATCTTTTAATGACGAACAAAGCTTGTGAAATATCTTGTGATCTATGATACAGATTCCTGAAATGGTCATATAAGAATTCAATGTCATCTATAGAAAGGTCAGTGAAGTCTGCCTCTGAAAATTTATACCGCTTGCAGTCTCTTCTTTCAACTTCAAAATCAGGATACCAGATATTCACAAACTTGTTGCTTGTGACACTGATGACTCGAACAATCAAGTGTTGAGAAGACACGATATTATTCCTTTTGCACTGGCACTTAATGAACATTAAGTATTCATATTGATAGGCATCTGACTCTTTCTCTACTCCAAGGATTGCATAGATGTTAATCTCCCTTCTTCTAGAAACAAAGATGTTTCTCTGAGTGTCTTCTAGAAAGGCTGATCTTTGCCTTGATGCCAAATATCTACGTTGCAAATTCCTTTGTCTTTGATGTCTAGATAAAGCTGGTCCTTCTTCTAGAATGGATGGTGGAATTACAGGATCAGAAGGTGGAACATCAGCTTCTGCTCTTGACGACTGACCAACTTCAAATGATCTTGAAGGAATAGTGGTAGTCGGAGCTGAACTAGCAACAGGAGTAGATGTGTCTTTAGCTGATTCAGGAATCTCATCATGAGCAGGAAGATCACTGTATAACAAATTTGATTCTTCTTCGTCTTTCGCATCCATGAACACTGAGTCATCTTCTGTATCTGATATGATAACGATATCATCACAGTCTTCTTTATTGACTTGACATATCTTTTCAAATCTGACATCTTCATCATCATCAGAATTAATCTCTATGAAATTAGCAAAAAATGTCCTCATGTCATTTGCAGCTTCATATACTTCAACTTCATGAACATTTGCAGAATCATCTGGATCCATATAAACAACAATTTGCATATTATTGTTAATATTACTCTCAGAAATATTCAGTTCATTACGCAAGGAAGACAGATCAACATTTTCAATCATAACATTCACTAAATCCTGAATGTTGCAGTCTTGAACATTTTCACCACTCTTTCCTTTACCACCAACCACTTCTTCTTGAATATATTCTCTAGCTTCAGAAGATCCTTCAACTCTCGGTCTTTTTGCCATCTCCCCCTCATGGCCTTGATGATCAGGATCATCTTGGTCATGTCGGCGCTTAAGAGACGGGTCGGCCTCAGTTCTGCAACTTTGTTCATGAAAATCAAGCCTGGAAGATAAATCAGAGAAGGCTTGAGACATAAAAGATTTGAGATCAGAAAAACTTGTACGAACTTTTGATCTGAATGCATAAAACTCATCAGATAAAGCAGTAATCCTGTCAGATTCAGAAGAATGAACTGGAGGCGGTGTAGGTTGGAAGTTCCGTAGCAAAGAAAGAAGATCTTGATCCTGATGTTGTGGCGGTGACATAGACAGTAGACGCTCATATAGTAGATCAGTCAACTCAGAAATAGGAAGATCATGAAGAGAAGACCTTGAAGATATACCAGAAGGAGCAGACATAGAAAGTCCCGCAGACATAGAAACCACCGAAGGAAGCGGAAGAGAAACAATCGGAGAAGTAGTTGAAGTAACAACAGAAGAAGGTTCACGAAGAACTACCCCAGTTGGTCGTCTGAAAGGAATCTCTGGAGGAATGACAGACGTATCAATCTCAGGCATCTTGCCTTTGAATAAAGTCTTCAACTTCAGAATCTGTGCTTCCTTTTCTGCATCCATTTTCTCTGATAACTGACGAATAACATCATTCAAGGTAGAGAATTTGTCAGAAGATACCCGAGCTTGATCAGAAGAAAACTCTACAGTTGGAACTTGAATAGCCGCAAGTGAAGTTGCTGGAGCTTGACTTTGTACCGAAGTTGAGGCTTGATCAAATGCTGTATCCAATTCATCTACATGAAGATGTGCAACAGAAGGATTAACAGGAACATAATCATCTTTAGAGAGAACTTCTGTTGAAACAACCACTTCCGGTGTCCTAACCTTCCTTTCATAAACCTTAAGACTTGGTTTATCACTATCATCATCATCATCATCATCATCATTATCATGATCAGAATCTTCATCATCATCATCCCCATCAATATCGCTAACATGAACATCACCATCATCAGCATCATCATTAGTAACATGAATAGGAGACTCAATAACAATTTCTGTTAGAACATTCTCAATTTGTTGAGAAGCAACATCCTCTTGAACTATTTCTTCTTCAACAAAAACCGCAACTTCTTGCTCATCTTCAGCCTCTTTTTCAACTTCAGGCTCTTGTTCAGGAATAGTTGCTTCAACTTCAACATCTTTTTCAGCAGCTTGATTGTCATGAGAAGGCTCATCTTGTACAGCTTCCATAAACTCATTCTCCATGCAATATTCTATGACATCCTCATCTGTAACATCAGCGTAGTTGGCAATAAGAGCATACGGAATGTTCATAGAATAGTTAAAAGACCTCTTCTGCTTCTGAATATAAGTCATTTCAGAGTCTGGAACCTGAGGCCAAGATAACCTGCGAGGAATGGCTGGATTGCTGCGGAGCATGCTTCGAACAATAAGTTTTAGAAATCTAAAGAACGGAATGAACTTCCGTTTCTTGTTGGTGAACTTGTCATGTACCACCTCCGAGAGTTCGGTCCAAAAAATAAAAGTGTAGTCGACATGCAAGTCATAGACGACTGCATGGAACAATCGGAGATACATTAGACTTGCACTGTCTGTGCCAGAATGCTTCGATGTCAGGCACCTGATGATAACTGAGAACAGTGCATACCATACTGGAGGTAGATTAGACTTGTCAAAGTCTGTAACTTTGTTTAGTTGACCAACATATCCAAGTTGTTTGATTCCCTCAAATACTTTCTCTTCTGATGGAAAACTGTCATAGGTAGTACGACCTGGTCTGGAGTTCGGCTCAGGAAGCTTCAGTATCAATCTCAGTCGCTTGTAGGAAAGGAAAGATTCAAATTGATCGATTTGAAGATCAAAGTGATGCGGACGAGCCATTTAATTCTTTGTTATAGAATTCCAAGCCTGTTGAATGTAGACCTCCGAAACTTCAGCAACAGAAGACAGAGCTTGAGCAATTGGATGTCCTCGAAGAATAGATCGAATAAATGGATGGATCTTTATTCTATCAAAGTCCACATAATAGTTGTTGGGGTTGTAAGGCATATACATGATGGTTGGGAACACATCATTTGGTGTACGACGAGAAGCAGAAAGATCGGCTCCAACAGAAGGATGAGACGACATGGGAGTATCATGAGAAGCTCGATCAGATGGATCATCGAGAATGACATTCTCGTCTTGAATCATGGGATCTGTATTTGTTTTAGAAGACATAATAGACATGGAAAACAAAATGAAAAAGAATTAGACAAAAATAAAAAAATATTTTAAGTATGGTTTGCGTGCCAAGTTAGAAGCGCAAAGGTTTGCGTGTTGAACGTGAAACGCAAAGCCAAGTTTGCGTTTCAGTCATGAGTCGCAAAAGTAAGTTTGCGTATCTAACATGGTCCGAAAACTATACTTAGAAAAACAAAACAAGACAAACAAAAACACTAAAGGAGGTTTGCGTATCAAGTGTGATGAGCAAAATTCACTTTGCGTGTCCAACGGGAGACGCAAACTAGACTTTGCGTGTCCTGTTGGTTGCGCAAAGTACACTTTGCGGGACAATCATACTTGATATATAAACCCAAAAATAAAACAAGAAACACAAACACAAAGAGAGTTTGCGTGTCAAAGAGGAGACGCAAAGTAGACTTTGCGTGTCCTAGTTGATACGTAAACTACACTTGGAAGAACAAAGAAAACAAAAACAATAAGTTTGCGTAACAAGTTAGAAGTGCAAAGTAGACTTTGCGTTTCTTGCTAGACGCGCAAAGTTCACTTTGCGGGTCTATCATACTTGTACAGAAACCTAGTTTTCGCGAGATACAAACCGAAAACCACAAAAATCAAACTTAAAGCAAGAATACAAGAAATTAATGATAAAAGAAACATACCTGATGATCGATTATCAGTTCTAAGCAAAACCCAATACTTGATTTAAGTAAAATTTCACGAAATCGCAATCTGAGATTTTGAATAATACGAGAAATACGAAAATCAGATTCTTGAATATTCTAATCGATAATAAGCACAATCAAATCTAACTCAACATCAATAATCGAAGTTAATAGAATCGAAACATACCTTGATTTCTCGAAGCAAAATCTGAAAGAAATCAGATTAAAATTTTTGAACACAGAGAGCGATTAGAGAATATGGGAGCCGAAAAGACAAAAAGCAAAGAACAGGTAGGCGGAAAAATGAAAATGAAAAGAAAAAACACACTATATATACTAATAAAAACTAAAACAAAACAAAACTAAAAATAAAAATAAAAAATAAATAAAAAATAAACTTCTAAAAAAAATATTGAAAAATATACCTGAAATCCTTTCACTCCCCCTACACAAATGCACAAAAATTTAACTGTTAGTATAGCAAATGTGTAGAAAAAAAAAACTGAGAAACATACTTGTTTAACTTCTGATCAGCACAGATAATTTTCTTACTTACTCCCCCTCAAACACAGAATGTTGTCATATTTGACAAGCAGATGATCTCTCCCCCTCGAAATATGCACAGACCATATACAAAAAATACAGATACTCAAACATAAAAACATTAGTATGAAAGATGATCATATTGAATATAAATTTTGTAACAACTGAACATATAAAATTTTAAACACTAAACAAATTAAAATCTACTCAGTAAAATTTCACAGATTTATCAGTCAGTTGAAATCAAGCATATGTTGTTGGATGCAAGACCAAGTATAATTGCATATCAAGTTAAGACATGTTCAGTTTCAAAAACTTCCATTTGTCTATTCAGTGTGCTCACATGTGAACTTCAATTAGCTTCAAGAAAAATGCAGTTTTAAAATTATTATAGAAATTTTGCATGTACTGACACTAAGTCATCAAAAATTAAGACTTTCATAAATTTACAGGTTTATCACAACTCAAACATATCACCAAGTATCATGAGATGTGTGCTCATTGGCATCTTTTTAGCAGTGTGCACATTGGCATCTTCACATGAGTGTGCTCTTTGGCATCTTTTAAGCGATGTGCACTTTGGCATCTTTTAATCAGAGAGTTAATTAAGTAAAGAACATGCCGTAAACGTAACTTTCTATCTGACCCTATTGCAGGATTTGGGTCAGCCACTCCCAGACCAGTTGGCCTTAGGGGACTAGGTGTCAAGCACCCCTTGGAACTTACTTTCCCGGATCAGAAAGGTTACATCGACATATTCTAAACCCATTCATACCAGTAAAACATGACTTTCGATCTGATTCTATAGAAGGATTTCTGTTCGATCACTCCTAGACCAAATGACCTTAGGGGACCAGATGTTGAGCATCCCACAGAACTTACTTTCCCAAACCAGAAAGGTCACAGGTACAAACTTTTAAACCCAGAGATTTCTGTATTTTAAGAATTTATTATTCATCTCAATCACTCAGATCAACGTCTAAATTCTTAGCCCATATTTTCATTCCGATCTATAATTCTGATCATTAAGGTAGTCTAAGCAAAGTAAACTATAAAAATTTCGACTCACATATCTTTAAAGCAGTATCAAAAGCTACAAACATGTTGCTGACTTTTCGACTTTTGTAAGACTTGTAAGTTGAACATATAAAACTTTAATATAAACAAATAACTTGTAAAAGATCCTAGACATACATTTTATTCAAAAGAGAGAAAATCTGTAAAATTTTACTTTATAGAATAAAATTTGTAAAGATTTAAACTTTTAAATTCAACATGCCTAATTTTGAAAACAAAAAATTGAAACGTTTTTCATCTAAGGCTTTTGTAAAGATATCAGCAAGTTGATATTCAGTTGGTACAAAATATAATTCAATAGTACCTTCTTCCACGTGATGCTTGTTGGGAACTGAAGAATTTACCAAGTATGGTTAATGCTTCTAGTTCATCATGATTACTACTTCTGTGGTTAATGCTGCTGGAACAAAGTTAATGCTGCTCTTCAAGATTAGTACTGCTGGAGTTACTACTGCTAAGAGATTAATACTGCTCAGAGTATTAATGTTGCTTATGATTAATACTGCTTATAAGATGGAGATCTGTATGGAAAGGATGACAGCTGGATAAACTGAAGATATTCATGGAAGCTTAGAGATAATGATGGAAGATATTCTGGAGATATTGTATAAATTGTAATTATCTTTTATCTTCAGTATATATATTGTATTGTTTAGAATAGTGAGATAACTTTTGATATTATTATTATTCATTCTAAGTTTTAGTTCTAGAGAGAAAAATCAACCTCAAGGCATAGTTCCTAATTCTAGAGAAGTAGAATTCGTCTTGAAAGAGTTTGTTCTTCAAGATTGAGGTTGAGTGTGTAATCTTGTAATTTTAATCATTCAATACAAGTTTACAAGTTGTTAATCATACTCACTGTTTGTTTACTGTTACATTGAATATCAAAGTGTTATTCCGCAAACTCCTTTGATATTAGTTTCTGAGAATTTATTCTTGTGGAGAATTCGATCCTGACAAGTGGTATCAGAGCTAGTTCTCTCAGAAACAACTATTCTTTCATCATGGAAAACTTTGCAGAATCAAACAGTACTCTGGTCTCTAAGGTCCCAATGCTCAAACCCAGTGAGTTTGACATGTGGAAGATCAGAATTAGGCAATACATTCTTCTCACTGACTACTCAATGTGGGATATCATTGAGAATGATCCTTCTGAAGCAGGAAGGATTGGACCAGATGGGAAAAGACCTCCACCAAAGACAGATGGTGAGAGGAAGATCAGACAGACAGAGATGAAGGCCTTGAGCACTCTGCTCTTGGCCATCCCCAATGAATATCAGCATCAATTTTGCAACTGCACTGATGCTCAGATTCTCTGGAATGCTCTAGAGAAAAGATTTACTGGAACTAAAAGCATCAAAAGAAATCAAAGAGATGTTATAAAGCAGCAGTATGAAAACTTCACTTCTTCAAAGAATGAGTCTATGACTCAAACTTTTGATAGGTTCAACAAGCTCATTGGTGAACTGGCTACTGTAGAGGTGAAGATGGAGCAAGATGATATCAACAGGAAGTTCCTCAGATCTCTTGGGGATGAATGGACTATGTACACTGTCTCATATAGACAGAGTGACAATCTGGAAGAGAAGGAACTTGATGATCTATATAATGATCTAAGAGTTTTTGAAACTGAGGTAGAAACCAAGAAGAAGCCCACTGGGTATATCCACAATGCTGCACTTCTATCAGCATCTACTGATACTACTGCCAACCCTGAAGCAGTTAGTGCTGCCAGTGGAATGAATTCAGAAAAAGGCACTGAAACTGTCTTTGAAGTCTTTTTGTCCAGTCACAGCAACAATTCATTGATTAATGATGATCTGGAACAACTTCACCCTGATGACCTGGAGGAGATGGACATTAAATGGCAGATGGCCATGTTATCTATAAGGGTGAAGAAGTTTATTAAAAGAACAGGGAGAAACAACTTCTCTCAAAGAAGAGAAGATGGAGCTGGGTTTGACAAGAGAAAAGTGGAATGTTATAAGTGCCACATGAAGGGACACTTTGCTAGAGAGTGCAGAAGTGGTGTGCCAAATAACAACCACCAACAAGCTCAGAATGGAGGCTATAATCAAAACAAGAACCCTGCTCAAGCCCTTGTTTCTCAACAAGGAATGGGGTTTGATTGGAGTGACCAAGCTGAGGAAGCCATTCAGAATCAAGCTCTTATGGCAGAGGTGTCTGATCTCCCCTCTGAGGTAATTTCTAATCTTTGTACTCAATCTTGCATAGACACTGTCAAAAGGTACAGGGATCACAACCAAAACATGTGTGATGACCTCAAAAGATTAGAGAAGGACAGAAGAGATTATGTGTTGATAGTTGAGAGGTTTGAAGAACAAATCAAAGGCTTTCAAGCCAATAAGATTCAACATTCTTATGACACAAACTATTGGAAGTGGGAAAAGAATGAGTTAGAGGCCAAACTGTCTAAGTCCATAGAAGAGAATGATAGGTTGAAAGAAGAACTATCTAAGGTTAAGCTTGACATAGAAAAGTTTTCATATGCTTCAAAAGCAATGGATTCTCTTCTAAAGACTCAGATTCATGATAAGATGAAGCCTGGTATTGGATACAATAACACTCCCCCTCCTTACAACAACAACTATATCTCTCCTACTTCAGAATTGTTAGAGACCAAGGAGAAAAAGGACTTGTCTGAGGAAGCCTTTAAGATAGATCCTTTGGATGAGGTAGTTGTTAAGGATATGACTGAGAAAGAAGTCAGTGAGAATAGGAATAATGCTGTGAGTAAAGAGATACCCTTAGAAAACAACATTGTTACCAATGAGGGAGGTGGAAGGATCTGGGTCAAGTCTAAGGAGATAGAGAAGACCAAAGGAAAGGATAACAAGGTCCATTACAAACAAACCACTGTTGTGAATCCTGGACCTTGTAAATAGTATGCTTGCAACAAATCTGAGAGCCTAAATTCTGGTATAAAAAGAGGTAACCAAAGAAACTGGAATAATCAATGGGCTCAGAAACAAGGAGTTGATCTGAATAAAATAATCAGACCAAAACCTTGTTTCATATGTGGTAAGTTAAACCATTTGGCTAAGCATTGTTTCTTTAACCCTATTAACCAACAGATGAACTTTCAAAGATTTGTGCAAAAACCTGTTGGTTATAGGAAGGCTGGAAAGAAACATGTGGTTAAGAAATCTGTTGAAACCAAAGGCCCCATGAGGAAAAAGGTTTTAAAAGAAAGTATTAAAATATGGGTGCCTAGAAGCACTAAAACTGTTAGTACTGCTGACAGGGATAGTGCTGCTGGAAGCATTACTGCTGCTACCAGTGTTAGTACTGCTGAAAATATTAATGCTGCTAATACTGTTAGTACCTCTTCAAAGGTTAATACTGCTAACACAGTTACTGCTGCTAACACAGTTACTACTTCTAACAAGGTTAGTACTGCTAAGCATGCAAGTGCTGCTAAGGCAGTTAGTACTTTTAAAACCAGTACTGCTTCTAGCAAATGTGTTTCCAAACCCATCATTGTGACAAAGTACTCCAGAAATGAGGAGTCAAAGTTTAAAAATCTTGTCAAGAAAGAATGTAAATATTTTGATGAGAAAGGGGTACCCAAGACCACTTTGGCTTGGGTTCCTATTTCATACTAACTGATTTATCTTATGTGCAGGGCAACCAACAACTCAAGGGGAAGAGCATATGGCATGTTGATAGTGGTTGCTCTAGGCACATGACAGGTAACATGTCATGCCTTCAGGATTTCAATCATATCAATGGAGGACATGTTGCATTTGGAGATAATCTTACAGGTGGTAAAATAAGTGGAAAAGGTAATGTTACAAAAGGTAAGATGACATTTGAGGATGTCTACTATGTTGATCAGCTAAAATACAACCTGTTAAGTGTATCACAGGTTTGTGACAAACAACATAGCATATTATTTACTAATACATAATGTATGATCCTTGCTCCAGGGTTCAAGGTAGTTGATGAAAGCATGATACTACTTAGAACTCCAAGAAAGGACAATGTTTATTGTCTTGACATGGAAAATGTTTCAAGTGATTCATCCCTGAACTGTCTTGTTTCAAAAGCTTCTGTAGATGAATCCTCTCTATGGCACAGAAGGATGTGTCACATGAACTTCAAGACTATGAACAAACTTGTTAAAAACAACCTTTTAAGAGGTCTACCATCAAAAGTCTTTTCATGTGATGATCATTGTGTTGCTTGTCTTAAAGGCAAACAGCACAAAACTTCTGATAAGACCAAAGAGTTAAATACAATTTCTTCTTGCCTCCAGTTATTACATATGGATCTGTTTGGCCCTACAAATGTGATGAGCATAGGGAAGAAATCATACTGCTTAGTTATTGTTGATGATTACTCTAGATTTACTTGGGTATATTTTCTAAGGACTAAGGATGAGACAAGTGGACTGATCAAATCCTTTATTCTAAGAATTGAAAACCAGACTAATCAAAAAGTAAAAGTCATTAGATCAGATAATGGGACTGAATTTAAAAATCTTGATCTAAACACCTTTTGTGAAGAAAAAGGAATTGAGAGACAATATAGTGCCCCTAGGACTCCTCAACAGAATGGAGTTGCTGAGAGAAGAAATAGGACACTAATAGAGACTGCTAGATCTCTGTTGGCTGATTCAAAACTGCCAATTACCTTCTGGGTTGAAGCAGTTAATACTGCCTGTTATGTCCAAAACAGAGTTCTAGTGGTCAAACCAAAGAACAAGACCCCATATGAGCTTTTAAATAAAAGAAAACCCTTTATTGGATTTTTCAAACATTTTGGGTGTCCTTGTACAATTCTCAATACCAAATCTCACTTAGGTAAGTTTGATAGCAAAGCAGATGATGGATTTCTTGTTGGTTACTCATCTCAGAGTAAGGCTTACAGTGTTTTTAACTCTTCTTCTAAAATAATTGAAGAAAGTGACAATGTCAAATGCAATGAGAACACACCAAATCCTATTGGGTCTGGTCCTCAGTGGCTGTTTGACATTGATTCACTGACTAACTCTTTTGGTTTCAGTAGTGATGATTATGCAGGTTCAGGGAGTGGAGGATCAGGGACTACACAAGTTCAAGATAGCATATCTCAATCTGTGATCTTTCCCATACCTACAGTGGATCCTGTTGAAGACTGTGAAAAGGAGCCATCTACTGAACCAAATCAGAGTGAAGAAGAAAGAAGAGCTGAGGAGAGTGAAGAAAATAAAGAACCTGAAGTAGCTGCTGAAATCACCTCAGTTGAGTTAAATGACTCAAATCTAGAGGTTGGACTCAATGAAGAGTCTAGTCATCACACCATAACTCAAAAGAATCATCCTCCTCAGTTGATAATAGGAGATATCTCTTCTCCTATGATGACTAGAAATCAAAGCAGGCTGCAAGAGATGCAAGAACAACAGCATACAATGCTTTCTTGCTTTCTATCCCAGCTTGAGCCTAAGAAGGCACATGATGCTATGAAAGAGTCCAGTTGGATAGAAGCCATGCAAGAAGAGCTACTGCAATTCAAGCTGCAAGATGTTTGGGATCTGGTAGACCTTCCTAAAGGCCAAAGAGCAATAGGCACAAAATGGGTCTTCAGGAATAAGAGAGATGAAAGAGGCATAGTAATAAGGAATAAAGCAAGGTTGGTGGCTCAAGGGTATACACAAGAAGAAGGAATAGATTATGAAGAAGTATTTGCACCTGTGGCTAGGATAGAAGCAATTAGATTATTCTTGGCTTATGCTTCTTATATGAAATTCAAAGTTTATCAAATGGATGTAAAAAGTGCATTTCTATATGGCTCAATTGAAGAAGAAGTATATGTCTGTCAACCACCAGGGTTTGAAAACCCAAGCTATCCAGACAGGGTATACAAATTGAAGAAAGCATTTTATGGACTGCATCAAGCTCCAAGAGCATGGTATGACACTCTGTCATCCTATCTCTTGGAAAATGACTTTGAAAGAGGAGTCATTGATAAGACTCTGTTCATCAAGAGAAAGAAGAAGGATATCTTGCTGGTCCAAATCTATGTGGATGATATTATCTTTGGATCCACAAGAGACAACATGTGCAAGGAGTTTGAGGAACTAATGCATCAAAGGTTCAAAATGAGTTCCATGGGGGAACTTACTTTCTTCCTTGGACTCCAAGTTCAGCAGAAGTCAGATGGAATCTTTATCTGTCAGTCCAAGTATGTGCAGGACATTCTAACCAAGTTTGGTTTCTCAGATTCAAAACCTGCCAGCACACCTATGGAGACACACAAGCAGATAACAGCAGATCTTGAGGGGGAGGATATGGATGTTCATCATTATAGATCCATGATTGGATCTCTCATGTATCTTACAGCCTCTAGGCTAGACATAATGTTTCAAGTCTGTGTATGTGCAAGGTTCCAAGTTAGGCCAAAACAATCACACTATCAAGCGGTTAAGAGGATATTCAGATATCTCAAAGGGCAACCCAGATTGGGACTTTGGTATCCTCATGACTCATCATTTGACCTACTTGCATACTCAGACAGTGATCTAGGTGGAGCAAACTTGGACAGAAAATCTACTTCTGGAGGATGCCAGTTTTTGGGTGCAAGACTAGAGTCATGGCAGTGCAAGAAACAAACCACAGTGTCCACATCTACAACAGAGGCAGAGTACATAATAGCTGCAAGTTGCTGTTCTCAAATCTTATGGATTCAGAATCAAATGCTGGACTATGGGGTAACCTTTCTACACACTCCAATTTTTATTGATAATAGCAGTGCTATTAGCATTGTTAATAATCCTGTCAAGCACTCAAAGACAAAGCACATTGAAATCAGGTACCACTTTATAAGAGACTGCAATGAAAAGAAACTTATTCAAGTTGTAAAAGTTCATACTGCTAACCAGTTTGCTGATCTATTCACCAAAGCATTTGATGTGGGTAGATTCACTTTCTTGGTAACAAGTGTGGGAATGATCAACTCTGAATAAGCTCCTACTTAAAAAGTGATTCCATACCTGTATATTGTTTATTCTTGGTGGTCCTAATCTTCTTTTTCAGGAAAAGTATAGCAGTACTCAGTCCTTCACAAAGCTTAAAAGTGTAAGTATGATTAATACTGCAAGTGCAGTTTTAATACTGCTAGTGGTTAATACTGCTCTCAGTTAATACTGCTAGTTAGTTAATACTGCTAGTGGTTAATACTGCTCTCAGTTAATGCTGCTAGTTAGTTAATACTGCTCTCAGTTCATACTGCTAGTTAGTTAATACTTCTAGTGGTTAATACTGCTCTCAGTTAATACTGCTAGTGGTTAATACTGCTCTCAGTTAATACTGCTAGTTAGTTAATACTGCTAGTGGTTAATACTGCTCACTGTTAATACCGTTTTCACTAAATTTTTAGGGTTAATACTGCTTATAATCCACAAGCTATAAATACCCTTTCCCCGCTTAAAAGATCATAACGACTCTTTGTCTACTGTTCATCTTCTCTCTTACTATTTTCTCTCAAGTATCCAGTGCTTGCTAGTCAAGAATCCTTGCGTACAGATGGCTTCAATGGTGTTTATTGACGAGCACAACAAGATTGCAATGTTAAAGAAGCCGAAACAAGCCAATGAATTCCACCAAATTGTGGACTTTCTCAGGTCAAGCCACATTGCCCATGCTCTCACTATATCACCAACTATCTACATAGAGCATCAAAGGCAATTTTGGGCCAATGCCACCATTGTTACTGAAGATGGTGTCCACATGATCAAGACAAGGGTATGTGAAAAACCCCTAACAGTTACTGAAGAGGTGATACGCATCTGTCTACGTCTAGATGATGTTGCAGGTATAACCTCTATTCCTAATGAGGAATTATTCTCAACTCTTACTAGAATGGGGTATGGAGGCCTATTGGGTGTGTTCAAGTTCTCAAAAGCTAAATTTTCACCCCAATGGCGTTTCTTTGTCCATACCCTTATGCATTGTATCTCTAAAAAGACTACTGGATGGAGTGAGTTCAGTAGCACCATTGCTTATGCTTTGGTGTGCTTGGCCACTGCCAGAAAGTACAATTTTTCTCAAATGCTTTTTAATGATCTTGTCTCAAACCTGGGAAGTAAAAAGAGTTTTTATATGTACCCTAGGTTTGTACAAGAAGTAATAACCCATGAATTGACGGATATACCTCATTTTGATGGGGTATATGTACCAAAAATTCCCAAAGGTAAGGTCTTTTCAAACATGAAAAGATCCCCTCTGGACTCGGAAGGAGTTGACACCCCATTGTTCTCTACAATGATGGTGGTGTCCCACACTGAAGAAGGTATGGCAGCAGGGTCAAGGACTTCATTAGACCATCCCACTTCTAGCCAATCCCAACCTTCCCACTCTATATCTATCCCACAGTCCCTACTTCATAAGCCCACTTCTCCAATTACCCAAACTTATACAAGGAAACAGGTAAAGAAGGCTCCTTCCCTTCTTGTACCATCACCCACTAAGCCTTCTAGCCCTCTAAGGGAGAATTCTCCCTTAGAGAATATCAATAGGGAAACTAAAGGGGTGTCTCCCAACCCCAAGGAGGTGCTCACTAAGGTGGAGGTTGAGCATATGGGTGTTAAGGCTGCCACTACTCCTGCTAGCACAGAGGAGGTCAATGGTAACATACATAAGACCTTCCCCATGGCAACTTTGGGTGAGTAATCTTCCAAAGGTCCCAGGTGCCACGCAACCAAGGGGGTGGATAGTGCTTCTGCTAGGCAGAAGACTTCCACTACAAAAAGATCCAATGATCCATCAAAAGAGGGTAACACTTCTGGAGAAGGTGAGGACAGATATAACTATTATGAATTGATGGAAACCATGGGAAACATCAACATGGATGTACTCAAACAGGGCAAAGATATAGAAGAACTTAAACTTGTAGTTCTGTCCCAACAAGTTCAGATTGCCAAGCTAAAGAAAATGGTGACAAGGTTATTGCACAAGAAGAGGAGAAAGCAATTTGTTCTAAAGAAGAGGAAAAATGCTCAAGATGCTTCCAACAAGGGGGAGAAGCAAGAAAGGGAAACAGAAAAAGAAAGTTCAGTTGAAAAGAGAGTTGAAGTTGAGGGGGAGACTGAAGTTGAGGGGGAGAAAGAGGATGCAATAGAGGCAGAAACAGAAGTTGCTCAAGCAGCAGAAACTGTTAATGCTGCTGAAACAGCAGAAACAGAAGAAGCAGTAACAGGGCTCTCTGTAGAGGAACTGGAGATTGCAGAGACTTTGGTTAAAGCCAAGAATGACACTCCTAAGGCTAGTCAAAAGGTCAAGGGAGTGATCATTAATGAAGGAGAAGGCTCAAAGAAGAGAAAAGAAACAAGTCAAGCAACTTTGAAGGGAAAGGGAAAGGAAAAACTTATTGAAACTGAACTGCCTTCAAAGAAGAGGAGTCAGATTGAAATGGATGAGGAGATGGCAAAGCAGCTTCAAGAGCAAATGGAAAAAGAGGAACATATTCAAACAGAAACAGATAGAGAGCTTGCAAAGATAATGGCCAGAAAACTAAATGTTGAGTATCAAGAAAGTTTAAAAGCAGCAACTGAAGCCAAGAAAAGCTCTGTGAAAGTGTCTAAGCAGAGAATGCCAGTAATGAAGCAGAAAAGACAACCTTCTAAGACCTTTTTGGCCAATCAGGAAAGAAGAAGAATGATTAACTTCCTGAGAGGTGCAATTGGTGTCAAAGGGGAAATGTTTACCAATATGGTATATAGTCAGGTTGAGGATCTGTACAAGAAAGAGATGGCTAAGCTTCAAGGGGACTCCTCACAAAGGGAAGAGGCTGAAAGAAGAATGAAGGAAAGACATGATCTAAACATTCAGCAACCATTTCCTGAGGAAGTTACACCTACAAAAGAAAAGAAGGAAGAGCCTGAGTTTGTAAGTGTAGAGGCAAAATCAGCTAAAAGGGTGAAGACAATTGCTTCCAAAAGGCAGTCTAAAAGGACAAGGGTGGAAGAAGCTGAAAAGGAAGCAGAACCTTCAGTCACACCTTCAGCAGAACCTGTGCAAAACCTAGAACAGTCCAAAGAGCAATCAGATGAGCATATGGGGCTGTATATGACTATATTAAAACCTGTACAGGCTGTTCCAATCTCCATGAAGGCTCCATAGATCATCTTTTGGGATATCCTAAGAGACAATGGAAAGGATTTCTTTAGACTCAAAAGAGAAGGTGGTGCATTTGAAGTATATTCAACATGGGGGAGAGTAATCAGAAGTTGTTCAAGAGCAGACATAGAGGAAATGTACAAAGTGGGAATAAAACTCTATGAGCCTGTGTTGAAAGGCACTGAAGAGAATCTTCTTAAAGTAGCAATGGAATACTTATGTATGATGTTTGATCCAGAGAAGGTGGTGCATAGGATTAAAGATCTTCATCATGAGTATGTGTTCAAAAAGATTGATCATTGGATACTCTTTGAAAACTGTGGTGTGTACATGATTACAATTGATAAATGTTATCATGAATACTACCTAGTTGACAAAATATATGATCATAGCAAGCAGAAACTTGAAGGGATGCTGAAAGCTAAGCTAGTATGTACTAAGGATTCAGAAATGGCCAGAATTGTGGTGAGAAGAACTATCAATCAAAGTCTAGGCCTAGATCCAAATTTGGGCAATTGAACCTGAGGTGTTGAAAGCATCTTGAAGATCAGATCTGAAGAACTTGACTTCTCTTTTTAAAAGTCAAGATTAGGGGGAGATTGTTGGGAACTGAAGAATTTACCAAGTATGGTTAATGCTTCTAGTTCATCATGATTACTACTTCTGTGGTTAATGCTGCTGGAACAAAGTTAATGCTTCTCTTCAAGATTAGTACTGCTGGAGTTACTACTGCTAAGAGATTAATACTGCTCAGAGTATTAATGCTGCTTATGATTAATACTGCTTATAAGATGGAGATCTGTATGGAAAGGATGACAGCTGGATAAACTGAAGATATTCATGGAAGCTTAGAGATAATGATGGAAGATATTCTGGAGATATTGTATAAATTGTAATTATCTTTTATCTTCAGTATATATATTGTATTGTTTAGAATAGTGAGATAACTTTTGATATTATTATTATTCATTCTAAGTTTTAGTTCTAGAGAGAAAAATCAACCTCAAGGCATAGTTCCTAATTCTAGAGAAGTAGAATTCGTCTTGAAAGAGTTTGTTCTTCAAGATTGAGGTTGAGTGTGTAATCTTGTAATTTTAATCATTCAATACAAGTTTACAAGTTGTTAATCATACTCACTGTTTGTTTACTGTTACATTGAATATCAAAGTGTTATTCCGCAAACTCCTTTGATATTAGTTTCTGAGAATTTATTCTTGTGGAGAATTCGATCCTGACAATGCTTTATAAAATGGTATCTCATGTCAATGTGCTTGGTCTTGATGTGCTGGACTGGATTGACTGATATCGCAATTGCAGACTTGCTGTCACAATATATCGGCACTGTCTTGTATAGCATTCCGTAATCATGAAGTTGCGTTTTCATCCAGAGCACTTGAGCACAGCAACTAGCTGCAGCGATGTATTCAGCTTCGGCTGTTGATATTGAAACGCAGTTTTGCTTTTTCGACGCCCAGCTTATCAGTCTGTCACCTAAAAACTGAAGATGACCAGAAGTACTCTTCCTGTCCAATTGATTACCACCAAAATCTGCATCTGAATAAGCAATCAAATTGTAGTCAGAACTTTTAGGATACCATAATCCTAAATAAGGAGTTCCTTTAATATATCTAAAAATGCGTTTGACTGCTAAAAAATGAGATTCTTTTGGTTTAGCTTGGAATCGGGCACACAAGCACGAGGAAAACATTATGTCCGGACGACTGGCAGTTAGATACATCAGCGATCCGATCATCCCTATGTATGTCTTTTGATCCACAGCTTTTCCATCTGGATCGAGTCCGAGTTTGGCACCATGAGCCATCGGTGTGCCGATTGAAGTAGATTTGTCCATCTTGAATTTATTCAAAATGTCAAATACGTACTTTGACTGATTGATGAAGATTCCATCTGGAAGATGCTTCACTTGTAAGCCGAGGAAGAAGTTGATTTCTCCCATCATGCTCATCTGAAATCTAGAGGTCATTAAATCAGAAAACCAAGTACACAAAGATTTGTTAGTCGCACCGAAAATAATATCATCTACGTATATTTGTACTAAGCAGATATCAAGATTATTTCTAAAAATGAAAAGAGTAGTATCGATAGACCCTTTGGTGAAGCCAGATTTGACCAAGAAAGTTGACAACTCGTCATACCACGTCCGTGGAGCTTGTTTCAAACCATACAATGCTTTATCGAGAAAATATACATAATCTGGACGATCTTTGTCAACAAATCCCTCTGGATGAGATACATATACTTCTTCTTTCAGCTTGCCATTGAGAAATGCAGTCTTGACGTCCATTTGATATACTGTGAAATTGCGATAAGCAGTAAAGGCAAGAAATATTCGAATAGCTTCCAATCTAGCAACGGGTGCAAATGTTTCATCATAGTCAATACCTTATTCTTGTCGATATCCTTTAGCTACCAACCTTGCTTTGTTCCGCACAACGATACCATCTTTATCCTTTTTGTTCTTGAAAATCCACTTAGTGCCAATAACACTTTTTTCCTTTCGGCCTTGGTACAAGTCTCCACACTTTCAGAGCATCAAATTGATTAAGTTCCTCTTGCATAGCAATAATCCAATCCGGGTCCTCCAACGCTTCAGAAACTTTTGTAGGTTCAATCTTGCTTAGGAAGCAAGTGAAGAGACATTCGTTGGAAGTAGCCGACTTGGAGCGTGTAGAAACACTGGCTTGAGGTTCTCCAATAATTTGATGAATTGGATGAAATCTTGTCCATTTTGTTGTATGAGGGAGAGGATCAATTACATCTTGAACCACTTCTAATTGAAGAGAGGGAGGTTCAGAAACTTCTACATTAGATGAAGAGATAGAAATAGTTTCAACTTGAGGAGGAGGTATCTCAACAATCTCTGAATCAGATCGGGAACAGTTTGTTGAATAACATCATTCTGTACTTCTTCCTGAAGTGATTCCTCTTGAACAGGTTGATCTTGAATAGACTCTTCTTGAGTATGTTCTTCATAAATAGACTCAGTTTCTGATTGAACATTGTCTGTTTGGACAAAATCTTGTTGTGCCAGTTCTTGTTGAACAGGAGAGACTGAAGCAGCATCATTGTCAGAGATAGATGCATCGGAATTTGGAATAGATGAACTCTCAGTTTCCTGATTCAAAACATTAGAAACATTTTCAGAGTTAGATCTAGGCACATCATCATAAAAATTTTCAAACAAAAAATCAAGATCAGAAAGATTAGGAGAGGGAGTAGAAGAATCCTGGTTATTCGGTGAAAGAGCAGGTTCTAAACTGATTTGTTCAGAAACTGAATTGCCAGTAAAAGCGGGTTCTGAGCCTGAGTGACTAGAAACCAAATCAGCAGCTTCGTCAAATTTTACATTGACACTCTCTATGATCTTTCTTGCAGAAATCAGAAAAACTCTATAAGAAGCAGAGTTTGAAGAATAACCCACGAATACACCCTCGTCTGCCTTTGGACTAAACTTGTTGAGATTCTCCCTGTCATTCAGAACGTAGCATTTACACCCGAATGACTTGAAATACTTGATGTTCGGTTTGATCCCGTTCATAAGTTCATACGGTGTTTTGTTAAAACGACGATGCAGAATTGATCTGTTCTGTGTATGACAGGCAGTTGATACTGCTTCAGCCCAGTAAGACAAAGGTAGACCTGAATAAGCGAGCATTGATCTGGTGGACTCAACGAGCGTTCTGTTTCTTCTTTCAACAACACCGTTCTGTTGCGGAGTACGTGCAGCAGAAAATTGTTGTTGTATTCCTTGAGATTCATAGAATTCCTGAAGAGTACTGTTTTTGAATTCAGTGTCATTGTCAGATCTTACCACTTTCACTTGCTTTTGCTTATTTGTCTGAGTTGTCTTGATGAGGTTGATGAGTACTTCAGGAGTCTCGTCTTTTGACTTCAGAAATTTTACCCAAGTATATCTGGAGTAATCATCAACAATCACCAAAACATATTTCTTATGTCCTAAACTCTTCGTCTTCATCGGACCACACAAATCAACATGCAAAAGATCAAGAATAGCCGACGTGCAGTGTTCAGGTTTAGGCTTGTGAGGAGCTTTCTTCATTTTTCCTTTCTCACAATCCTGGCATAGATGGTCTTTCTGGAAACGGAGAACTGGAAGACCTCTCACTGAATCATTCTTGACCAGGCGATCCATATACTTAAAATTGAGGTGAGCTAAACGTCTATGCCAAATCCAACTTTCTTGAACTGAAGCTTTAGAAAGCAAGCAGATATCTGAAGGAATTTTGATCTTGGAAAGATCAATGGTATACAAATTTGAGTGTCTTTTTCCCACCAGAAGATCCTTGCCATTATCATTCTTCACTGCAACTCTTTTGGATTTGAAGCTGACTTCAAGGTCTTTATCGCAGAATTAGCCGATGCTGAACAGGTTGTGACTTAGACCCTTGACATAGCTTACTCTTTTGACAGTTATGTTTCCTTGAACTAGATCACCATAACCAAAAATCGGAGTTGTCTCACAGTTGCCAAATTTCACACGGCCGCAACATTTATCTTTAAAATTAGACAGAAGTGATTTGTTGCCAGTCATATGTTTTGAACATCCCGAGTCCAGATACCATAATTGACTTAGCTGCACACACAGAAACTACACCTTTTTAGGTACCCATATGCTTATGGATCCCTTGTTAGATTTATGTCTTTTATTTTTCACAGATTTAATTTTCATGCAAGAATGAAAGCAATTATCAATAGAAGATAAAACACAATTATCAGAATCAGAACTAGAAGAAGCATATGAGATATTCTTTGATATATCAAACATTTGCTGAAAAGAATATTTTGGGTTTTTATTACATGAAGCAAATGTATCAGTATCACAAAGAGTGTCTACACAGTTAACTCCTAACAGTTCAGATTCTAAAATTTGTTGTTTCATCCTCCAAATCTGCCTTGGTGACCTCCTCACAGTCCGATCTGAAGAAGAAAAATCAGAAACATTAGAATTTTCAGATAAGACAGTATCATGTTTCTTTGACTTCTTTGATCCTCTTCTTTTACGCTTCTTTTTATAAAATTGAGCATTTAGCAGTAAAGAATCATCAATAATTGAATCAGAAGAAGAAACTTTATCAAAGAAATCAGTCTTAGCATTTTTCATTGAAGAACTAGCCTCGGAATGAAAATTTTCAAAATTGTGCAAGTCCGGAGGAGGTTTGCGCTTCCCATTGGAGACGCAAACTGAGCTTTGCGCGTCCAACTGTGTTAAGTCCAAATATTGTATACAAGATTTAATAAGAAAAGTCAATGTGTAAGTCAACAATGTCAAAGTCATAAGCAAAGTCAAAGTTGTATTGTCAAAGTCAATATTGATTAGTTTTACTTAGTTGTTAAGTTTTAGTTTAGTCTTGTGGTATAAATAGGATTAGTCTTTGTTAATCTTGTAAGAACTTCATTGTAATATTTCAGATAAGTGAGATATATGACAAGAGCTATCAAGATCTACTCTCTCTCTCTACTCTCTCTCTCTAGATTTCATTGCTAAATCTTGTTGTGATTGGGATTTTATGATTAACAATTGGTATCAGAGCCATACCAAACTTTTCAGAATTGATTTGATCATGATTTGAATTGAAATTTGGTGTTTTTGGATCGAAAATTTGAATTTTTCAAAAGTTTTTCAAGAAAACGAGTTTGTTACTGTTTCATACGAATTTCATGTGAAAAATCGTTTTTAATGCAAGAAACTGGATTCATTGTATTCGATTTATGTTGGTGATTGATTGTTGTTTTGATTCCATCTCGAAATTCGAACAAAATCGGTTTCAATTTTTGATTTTTGATATTTTCGTGAAAAACGTGTTCAGTTACTGTTCTTGATTGAAAATATTCGATTTGATGTTTTTAATCGAAAATTGATTGCTTGTGTGTGTTTAGAATTGTTTTTCGATGATGCTAACAAATTCTTGAAGTTCAATTGTGCAGGAATCAATCGATTTGAGAAAGATAATGTCAAGAAATCGACTTTGCGTGTCATTCATAAGGTTTGCGGGTCATTCATACAGACCTGAGAACCATACTTTGCGTTTCAAGTGAGACCCGCATACCATATGTTGCGTTTCAAGTGAGACCCGCATACCATACTCTGCGCTTCAAGAAGGACCCGCAAAGCTCATATTGCATTTCAAGAAGGACCCGCAAAGCTCATATTGCATTTCAAGAAGGACCCGCATTCTATACTATGCGTTTCCTTAAGGACCCGCATTCTATACTATGCGTTTCCTTAAGGACTTGCATACCTCACTATGCGTTTCCTCAAGGACCCGCATACCTCGCTATGCGTTTCCTCAACAACCCGCATTCTTAGCTATGTGTTTCACCAAGGACCCGCACACCTAGCTTTGCGTTTCGGTCAACACACGCAAACCTCTTTTCTCAAAAAAAAAAAGAGTCTGAAAAAAAAAATTGGTCATCTTTGGAAATATTTTTTTTTATATTGCGAACTAACAAGTATTGTTCAAATTTCAATTTTCACGAAATATTTTTTTTAAGATTTCAATTTGATCTGTTTTTTGATTTTCTGATATACAGTTTGGGAACGATCATTTTCATCAAGTTGATTTCTCATTCAATATTTTCTGAGAGAGAGATGAGTTCACCAATTTTGCTCAGAGGAAGATACGAGCAGTGGAAAGCTGATTTTCTCAAATTTGTACATACAAATGAGCTGAGTTGTTATATCAGATTGTCATTGACTGAAGGAGAGATGACACCTCATACTCCAACAGA
The DNA here is from genome assembly GCA_954870635.1 of Arctium minus. Lineage (NCBI taxonomy): Eukaryota > Viridiplantae > Streptophyta > Magnoliopsida > Asterales > Asteraceae > Arctium > Arctium minus. The sequence goes on along the minus strand of OX941086.1, from coordinate 9,605,448 downwards.
AGATTGTACTGAGGATCGAGAGAAAAGAAAGAATGCTGATAATATGGCTCGAACGTTTCTGTTGAATAGTATTCGTCATGAGATTAAAGGTCACATAGATACATATCAGTTGACAGGAAAAGATTTGTACAAATCAACAGGAAAGGAGATATGGGACTATCTTGAATGAACGATGATAGGGCCAACAGTTGTGTCAGATCTAAAAGGAAAGATTTCTGAGTTGGAAGCTAAAATTCAGCAGACAGTCTCTGTTAAGAGCAATGAGCAGAAAGTTAAGAAATTGGAATCTGAGAATGCTGAGCTTCGAAAGAATTTATCTGATTTGGAAAAACAGCTTGTTGCAAATAAAGCTGATTTTGAAAGTGAAAAGAAAAGTTTTTCAAAGAAATTCTCAGATTTCTCAAAGAAGTGCTATGAAGAAAAGAAGTCAGTTGATCTTAAATGCATAAAACTTTCTCAACAAATCTCCGATTTTGAGAAAGTACTGATCATGGAAAGAGAGAATTTCGCTAAAGAGAAAAAGGCCATAGAACAAAAGAATGTATGATTTTTTAAAGAATTATCCGGCCAGAGAACAGAGTCAGAAAAAGGATTTAAGGAAGAAAGATCCATTTTTGAATCTGAAATCAAGAAGCTAACTTCTAAGTTGTCTGAACTGTCTGCAGCTGCGCTGAAAAAGCAAAGGACGAAGTCTGAATTCACGACAAAGATTGACCAGCTTGTGAAAGAAAGAGATAATTTTGCATCAAAGATTAAAGAACTTGAAAAATCTGTTTCAAGTTCAAATCAGAAATTCATCTCTTCAAACAGGTCAGTCAAATCCTTTAATCAGATTCGTCATACTAACCTGTTCTATGATGATTATTTAGATGGTTCAGATACTTATCCAAGGAGAACAAGTTTCAAGAAAGAGAAACTGGTGTGGAAAAAGAAACCTGTCAAAGATGAGAAGGAAAATGAGCTTAAAGAGAAGAAATCATGTGTATATGTACTTAAAGCAAAGAAGAACAAAGCATCTAACGGTAAGAAATTTTATTGTTCTATTTGTTGTACACATGATCATTTTCATAAATCAACTGATCATTACTGGTATGGTTCTTACTCCATATCCCCCACACGAACTGCAACTAACATTTCTGGACCCAAATACCAGTGGGTACCAAAGAAGAAAACTGATTCTTTGTTGCAGGCAACACAAGTCAAGGGGGAGTAAGAGAACTATGGCTTTTGAATACAGCAGTTCAAAACCCGAACTTCAATGTCAAGAAAATGGCTTCTAAGCAAAACAGCTTAGGACCGGTACCTCAGAGATCAAAAAGACCTTACTCCTGTATGCTTGCATCCGATGGATATTGATGGTCTTCATCCCGAGTGAATTGATCTGATCTCTATCCTAAACTTTTTCTTTGCTATATTTTTCTGATATTGATGGTCTAACAATTCAAAAGGGAGTGTTTGATCTCTATCCTGTTTTAACTAACATATTTCAAATGCTTAATTTAAGGGGGAGTAAAGGTGATGACTTCTGATTATTTCAGATCAGAACTCATTCTATAACTGTTTTACTGCTTTCTGTCCTTTTATTTTTGAATAAATAAAATGAATAAAGTGGCTTTTGATCAAATGACAGATCAGGACCCGTTTTTCAATGATCAAAGAAGGATATTATGCTAATATCCAGATGGAACTCAAAAGATATAAATCATTTGATCATGATTTGAGGGGGAGCCGAAAAGGTAAAAATCTTCTGATCCTAGATTTCTGATTGTTTGAAAGAAGGACAACTTTCGAACATGAAAAACCTTTTCTTAAATGTTCAAACCACTTCTTATTCTCAAACGATTTCATGAATATAGAAGTGTGATTTTTAAAATGTTTTTCATTTTTTGCGCTTAATTGTTTAAATGACCGTGTGTTTCCAAAGATCAATACTTGTGTATTATCTTGTCCATATACTGTTAAGTATTCATACACACCGGTTCAGTATTTTCTTTGAAATTGTTATTACCATGTCTCAAATTCGAATCAATTTTTCGATGGTAATACTCCCGTTTGCAATTTCACAGTTGTTGAGCGTCATTCATCTTTTTCATATTTGTGCTTTCATTGATAAATTGTTTATATTTGTTCATATAAACAAAATATCCAATTCTTTGATACCCTAGCTATTTCATTTGATCTACTTTTAATCATTGTCAGATTCTCAAAACAATTCTCTTGACTTCATTTCATTCATTCAATATTCTTGTTTTGAGAAATCTTCAAAGTTCAAAATGCTCAAATTTCATATCTGATTTTTGATGAGCATACATACACTGACATATGATTTATTGTGCTTTACATGTCAAGAAAATCATTGATAAGCATGTACTTTTAGGAACATGGGATTCAGTATGAGTGCTTAATAGATCTTCCATGGATTCACGATAACCAGTGTTTCCTACCCCGGAAGAAATCCTTTGAGTGATTGAAAGGAGAGGGGTCTAAAATAATTGAGTGTGGGAGTGCGCAGAGATAAAATGGAAATGAGAGATTGGTTAGATGTGAGTATAATGATAAAAAGAAAGAGGGTGTGAGATCAGAGTTAAAAGAATATCAGAACTCTGCACCTAACACTTTCTGATTCGGGCAGCCACATTACTGATTGGTTCACATTTCTTTGGTGACCATCATTGAAATAGGCAAATAGCCCATGCCATCTCTTGTATACAACCCCACCAGCTACTCATTCTTTTCTTAAAAAGAGAATGTTTCACATTTTCTGGGGAAGCAGTGTATAATCTATCGGATCTTCACTTGGAAGATACTGATATTGAAAAAGAAGGAAAGTTGCCTCACCTTCGACCCTTTCTCATGCACATTGAGTCCATGTACAATCATTGTACACAATCATTGCTGTCTCAGTGATTTACATACTTTGAGCCTTATGAAACACAATCATTGTGATAATTCTTTCAAAACACAAGCACGAGCACACAGAAAATCTGTTTTTCTGTCAGAACATTCATAGATAAACCTTGTGTTTTTCAATGATTGAATGGAAGTCCTGGGGAGTCATCATTAAGCCAGCTCCTTAAAATGTACATTCGTTGTACACAGTAACTTTGTGTTACTGACAGGCTTTCATAACTGTTTCATTTGTTGAATCAGGGTTACACGCTCATTATATCTGAATTTGAAAAGATTCGGATATATAATGTTCATGATTCAACTCTTCAGATCAAAAGTACGGCAATATCAAGGGGAGATAGTTTGTTGTTCACAAAGGGGGAAATCAAAGCCTATGCTGAAGTTGATGATATTTTGATGATAATGATGCTCACATCATCAAAAAGGAGGAGAATTATAAAGATTCAATTTCAGAGTTCAAGTTCAAAGTTCAAGCCTAAAGTTCAATTTGCTTCCGCTGTTTCAAACGATGTTTCAAAGGCTGATTCAATGTCAAAAGCTTCTTCAAAAGTTTCTTCAAAAGAAAATTTCAAGAATTCAAGTAGGTTTGTTCTTCCGAAGACGATTCAGAGATCAAAGTGATGAAGGTACATTTTTGTTCAAAGTCGAAAGAATTTTCAGAGTTAAAGCTAGAATTCCATTTCGTGTTCAATGCTTGTTGACTTTCAAAGCTTCAAAGAGTAAAAGACTTTCCAAGATTCTTCAAGAGCTGAAAGTTTAAAGTTTGTGAAAGCTGCAAAGAGATAAAAGCTGAAGAATCAAGTGCGGAAGATCTGTATCAAATTTTTATTAAATCTTGAATACAAAGGGGGAGATTGTTAAGTCGAAATATTGTATACAAGATTTAATAAGAAAAGTCAATGTGTAAGTCAACAATGTCAAAGTCATAAGCAAAGTCAAAGTTGTATTGTCAAAGTCAATATTGATTAGTTTTACTTAGTTGTTAAGTTTTAGTTTAGTCTTGTGGTATAAATAGGATTAGTCTTTGTTAATCTTGTAAGAACTTCATTGTAATATTTCAGATAAGTGAGATATATGACAAGAGCTATCAAGATCTACTTTCTCTCTCTACTCTCTCTCTCTCTCTAGATTTCATTGCTAAATCTTGTTGTGATTGGGATTTTATGATTAACAAACTGCATGCGCAAACTATCAGTTTGCGTTTCCAACATGGAACGCAAATGGCCATTATTTTGTAAAACTTTAGCATTTTCCTTGGAATCTTTTGACAATCCAGAAGAAATTTTATCTTCAAAACTTGTTTTCATTATAAAAAGAAATAAATCGTTTTCTAAACAAGTTTGAAGATTTTGTTCTTCCAATCTATCTTCAAGATCAACAATCTTACCTTCTAACACTAATGGGGGAATGTATTTCTTAGTATCATAAGACACCGGAGATACATTTTCCTTATCAGTGTTAGAAAAAATATCAACAAAATCTGTTGAAAATGAAGATTTATTGGAAGATTTGACATCTAAAATATTTTTAAATTTTCTAGATTTCTTAGATTTATCAGGAAAATACTTTGCATTTTCAGAGGTGTAAACAAATGGCATTTCCATCCTCTTGTTTTTCATTCTTTTCACATTTTCTTCTTCCAAAATTTGTTTCTCAGTTGTCCAAAAGAATTTAAACTGAGGAGCATATTCTGCAAGAGTAAAATGATCATATTCGTATAAAGTAGGAACTTCATTTTTAGCATGATTTAAAAAATGCGGGTTTTCAAAACCAAGTCCCCACTTTTCTTTTATGGCTTCTTCACTCCTTGGTTTATTCATGTAAATGGTTTGCTCAGACTTTTCTCTTTTATACAATTTCCTTTCTAAAACAATTATCTTGTCAGAAAGAATTTTATTTGAAGAAGTCAGTTCAGTCAACGAATCACGATAAGTCTGATTTGAATTTTCTAACTCGACCAACTGCTTATTAAATTTCTCTTTTGTATCAATTAAAATTGACTTTTCATCTTTTAAAGAAATTTGCAGTTTTTCGATTAAATCAGACTTTTCTTGATTTTTAAACTTTTCAGAAATGAACTTTGAGCGCAATTAATGCAAAGCAGTGATAAAAACATTCATTTGAGATAAAAAGAAATTATAGTTAAACTCAGATATTACCTCAGAACCATCAGATGATGTATCCTCTTCCTCATCATCAGATTTGTCATCACCTATAAAGCACATAGCCGCAGTTTCCTCATTTTCAGCCTCGTTGTCCGAATGATCCAACCAGTATTCTTCTTCGGCCAACAGGATAGTTCCACTTTCCTTCTTTTCATCTAGATCCAACTTCTTTCGGTAAAAAGCAGCATCCTTTACCACTTTGACTCTGCAATCCTTAACCATATGTCCAGGCTTCCCACAGTTAAAACAATTCATCACCTTTTTGTCATCTTTCTTTTGGTCAACTACCTTAGCCGGTTCATACTTTGGAATGTATGTCTTTAAAGGAGCACCAGGTTCTATCTTCTTAGAACCAGAAGTAAACCGCAGGTTGTTCGACCCAGATCTGTGCTTGAACTGTTTCTTGTAATGGTGAGTCAAAAGAATCATGGCCTTTTCGAGCGCTTCGCCATCATCATCTGTAGATCCATCATAAGCCGATTCGGTCAAAGCTTGCTCAGTCAGTTGGCTAGCTATAAGAGCAATGGGATCTACTGATAGAGGCTTGTTCTTCTTATCCATTTTCGCCTTCTTCTCCATTACCATAGATTCATCTGTCATCAAGATTTCGTATAACTCCTGAATTGGCATGGTTGAGATTCTGACATCGTTTCTCATTCTGTGGCATGACTTGTTCCACTCAGGTTGTAAAGCGTTCAGAAACTTCAAGTTAGCCTCCAACTCAGTCTTGGTAACTTTAATCTTGTAGAGATCTTTGATAACAGCCCAGAATCGATCAAAAACATTTTTCAAACTTTCCCCATCCTTGGCCTTGAACTTTTCAAAGTTGTTCATGTACCTGGTCTGTCGTAACTGAGTAGACATTGCATTACCAAGCATAATCTTCTCAAGTTGTGTCCACATCAGCATTGGGTTATGTTTGAAGCAATCGATTCTGTTATAGATGGAGTTGGGAAGAGCAAGGATCAGATTTGACTTAGCCTGACTGTCTACTTGATATCTTAAGAGCTCTTCAACTTCATAATCTCTTAAAGCTTTTTCAACTGTTGAAGCTGGAGTAGTAGCAGTTGTTGGGATCACTTTCATTGGCCTCTCCATAGGACCCTCATTCAGAGATTTCATCATGTTTTCCCCATTCGGTTGCCTTTCAATAAAGTTGATAAACCGATCCTGCCACTGTTCGAATTCGTTCTCATTGATGAGTACTGGTGGACGAGTATCAGACCCCAAAGACATCATGAGGTCATTCTTGTAGAGTTGTGCTTGCAAAGACATCTTGTAAAAAAATCAGAAAATTCAGAAAATTTTCCAAGTATGGGAGACGCGCAAACTAGAGGTTTGCGTTTCAAGAGAGAACCGCAAACTGAACTTCGCTTTTGCTTAGTGAAACGCAAGATGAAGCTTTGCGTGAGTAGACTTTGCGGGTGAGAGAAGCGAAGACTTTGCGGGTGAGTAGACTTTGCGTTTGCTTGAAGTATAGTTTGCGGGTGAGAGAAGAAGACCTTTTCGCTTGAAGAGAGAAACGCGAAGTATACTTTACGTATACAGAGTGAAACACAAACTGATAGTTTGCGTATTAAACTAGAGCCGAGAAACTATAAGCTTTGCGTTTCCAACGTGAACTGCAAACCAATTGAGAGTCCAAGAATCTCTAAATCTTTAGAGAGAGAAAGTATGGAAGCGCAAAGTAATCAGATGTATTAAAATGTGAATGCCAAGGTTACAAAACAAAGGCTCTAAGGGGACTTAAATACCCCTAGCCTTTACAATACAGAAATGAACATTAAGCACAGTATAAGCTAGAAAATAAATACAATGATTACTACAAAATTAGACTTAACAAAATTAAAATTCATGATATATGGAAAAAATAAGCGATTGATGAGAAGTTATCCCCTTGCAAATGTGAACTCTTGAACTCGAAGCCACAAAGTCGTGCATCCACGACTCATGACTGTCGTGTCGAATGTAAATTGCCAAGCGGGGAGGGTGATCGATGATTGGTCAAATGTGATTTTGCGTGTCGATGTATCAGGTTGGACAGGTAAAGGATCATGATAAAATTGTAACATGTTTGTAGGCGCATTTGGTTAACAAAATGCAACAATAACATATTTTACTTTTATTGGCAACTTTGATGGAAGCCGCTAATAAAAAATAATTTTGTCCACAATTTCCTAAAAATCACCGATAAACATTCGATTTTCTATATTGAGGGAATGAAAAAGACGGTAATCCCTCAAAAAAATGAAAATCAATCACACAGAAGGAATAATAAATGATGATTGTCCCTTACTTAAATCATAAATTAAAAAAATAGACAGAGGCTAAAAAGACCAAATTGTCCCTTACTTAATGGAGTAAAGTTTAACAGAGTTAGTGATTGGGACCCAACTTGTAATGAAATGCAAACCACGAGAATATTGAGTATATTTATATTGAAATAGGGACATCCAGATTTTGAGTAAATCACAAAGACCAACGGTGTAATTTTACTCATATATTATGGTTAACCTTCAATAATAAATATAACTTCTATTACTAATTATATTTCAGTGAAATTTAAAATAATATTAGGGTTTATGTTTTCTTTGAGAATATGTTTTCCTTTGTGCAAGTCGGAAGTGATAATAAGTATTGGAACACATATAATTTCAATATGTTAAGTAGTATTCCACTACTAAACAAACAACCTTTTTCGACGGCTGTTTTCGGCGAAATATTCCGCCGGAAATTATTTTTTAAATTATTTTTTGTAAAAAAATAAAATTTTCGGCGGATTTCCGGCGAAATTTATTTAATTAATTTAATTAATTACTTTCCGCCGAAAATCCGCCGAAAACACTAAAAAATTAAATATTTATTTTTTTCTTAGAAAACTTTAAAAAAAATAATAAAAAAAAATTATTCCGCCGAAAATCCGCCAAAACATTTTCACCGAAACACGTTCCTTTAATTAAATAAGAATAAAGAAACAAATAAATATTAAAAAAATTCGGCGGAATATTCCGCCGAAATTTTTTAAAATATTTCTTTAATTAATCTACTTATTTAAAAATTAAAAAAAAATTCGGAAAAGTTTTCGGCGGAAAAATCCGCCGAAAATACCATTTCCGCAGAAAAACGTTTTTTGCGGCACCCCGGATTTCGTCCGACCAAATCCGCCGAAAATCCGTCGAAACAGTGATCCGCCGAAACAGTGATTTTCCGGCAGATTTTGGCCGTCGGAAATGCCGGGTTTTTTGTAGTGTTCCCTTGGTCCTAAAATAAATGTCCATAATAACATATACTATAGAGTGTTAGAAATATATAACTCCCATACAATTTTAGAAATATGTAACTATTATATTTTTTTAATTAATGAAAGAATTATTTTGCTCTTAATTATAGAGCTCGTCATCTTATAATTAAGGATAAAATTAGAAAATAGACATTTATTTTAAGACAAACAAAAATAATATCTACACTTATTTTGAGACGATGAAGTATAAAATATTTTTTTTACCAAATTATTAAAATAATTGCTTAAGCATAACACCCGACAAGTTTGAATAAGATATCTAATTAGGTCTTGATGACCGTTACAGATATATTTAGATATTGTTTTATTTAAAAATATTAAAATTAACAACCCAAAAAATGTTAGTAAATTTTTTTATTCATAGGAATCAAATAATTTGGATGACACACCAACATTTTTTAATCAAAAGGGTTGGTACCACAAACAATCATGCATCCTAATTTGTATTATCATATTTTCTTAAAGTAATTTAAGGGTTGTTTGTTTAGCTCTTAATGATGTCATTAAGAGGTCATCTCTAAATCGGTAAGAGGCTAGGACTGTTTGGCAAAAAAAAAAAGATACTTCTTAACCATGACATTTACCTCTGAGCGATTTTGTGTATATGGTACTGCAAAATGGTTCAGATCTCACATTATTCCATATTTGTAGGGGTGTAAATGAGACGAGACAACTCGCGAGCTACTGGAGATCGACTCGGTCAACACTCGACTCGAATAGGCTCGACTCGATAAACTAATGAGTCGAGTCGAGCAACCTGATACTCGACTCGATAAGCTCGTGAGATACTCGATAAGCAAATTAATACTAATAATTAGTAATATTATTTTAATTTAATTGATAATAATAATAATAATAATAATAATAAACTCAAGTTTTTTGATTTTTTTTTTTGAAAATGATGGTGTAAAATACATGGGTAAACTCTTGATGGTATGTCTAATCCATCCCACATTTGCGGGATATAGAACCCAATGCTTTGAACTTCACTATATATAGACCTTTCTCCTCCCTTGTTTTACATCTTTTGTCTTTGTTAAATGGCTTGAGCCTATGTAGGGGGTGTAAATGAGACGAGACAACTCGCGAGCTACTTGAGATCGACTCACTTGAGATCGACTCGGTCAACAATCGACTCGAATAGGCTCGACTCAAACTCGAGTTCGACTCGATATACTAACAAGTCGAGTCGAGTATAATGATACTCGAGCTCGACTCGCATCATTTACACCCCTACACATTTGCCCTTCCCTTCACTCCGCATACGACTTCCACTCCTCCCACGTTTCTCTTCTCCCACGTCGGTACCATCCTCTCGGCGACCTCTCTCCATCACAGGCCATCCCGTTGGCGGCCCTCTCTCCATTGCAGGCCACCCCACCGGCAGCCCTCTCTCCATTGTAGGCCACCCCATCGACAGCCTCTCTTCATCGCAGGTATCTCCTTCTATGGTCGGTGGCAAAAACAACCCTAATTTCTTCCCTGTTGTTATAATCAGTGGCAAATAAACACAACCCTGATTTCCCTCTCCATCTCCCCCTGACTTCTTCCCTGTGGTTTACTGATTTTTTGTATATGTTATTGCTACTGCCTTCTTTCTTCCCTTTGGTTTACTGATTTTGTGTATATGTTATTGCTACAACCTTCTTTCTTCCCTGTGGTTTACTGATTTTGTGTATGTGGTTTATCGATTTCTTCTCTCTTTATGTTGTTGCTATTGAATGATTTGTTTATTTATGCTAAATGGATTTTTTTCCTTCTATGGATTTTGTTTATTGAATGATTGTGTTTATTTACTGATTTTGAAGGTGTTGGTTTACCTATTTCTCCTACCTACATATAAATGATTTTGTTTATTTATGCTAAATGGATTTTTTTTCTTTATGATGATTGATTGTTTTATTCATATATATATCTGTCAAACAACTATATTTTATTCATAACTAAATCAGGGTTAAAATGGTAATTTGTTGTCATTCAGAATGTCCATTCAGAACAGTTACTAAACAACCATATTTCATTCTGCACTACATCATACAGAGCCTCTTAAGTATTCTGACCACTTAACCATTCTGCATCAAACCATTCAGCAACTACCAAACAACCCCTTAAAGAGTTTTTATAATACACACATTATAACATATAAAAAATGGGAAAGGCCCTTTGGTAATGTCTCGTAACTAGTAAGCGTTTATCGAGTCACCTATCTTTCTAGATAAACATAGAAATGATTGAAAATCTTACCTGGTAAGTGTCATAGCAAGGACCGAGATTCTTACCTAGTAAGTGAAAGTGATGACTTTTACCCAGTTAGCACTTGTCAGATAAATTGTTACATATGATGTCGTTTTGATCGACTAAAATCTTACCTAGTAACATAAGCGATAATATTGATCTTTATTGGTAACACTTATTGAGTAAACATTTGGGTAAACAACTCCTTAAAATATTATCAATTATTTCTTCGCCATGCATATATACATATGTCTATACACAGACTTATAGATACAGAAGAGGTTTTAAATACAAACCAAGTAGTTTATACAAACCATATACAAACCAATTAATTGAGATATCTATGAAAATGATGAGCGTTCATTTTATTTTATTTTTTTGACAGGCAAATTTTAAAATGAAAAAAAAACCCAACAAAAAGATCTGCAAGAGACAGATAACAAAGAGGGGAACAAACCAAAACCCACAATGTAACACCTCAAAAATCACAGTAATTAAAAACCTGGAAATCTGACAACAAGACGGAATTTAAATCTATATACTTCCCATAAATGGAACCAGTCCTTAAGACAATTCGAACCTATACAAGAATTTCATCAAAAGAATGGGACTTAACAAATGCCCAATATAAATACTAAAGATCTCCACAAAAACCTCGAGACTCCAAAACTCGTCTCTCCAAAAACCCAGGTAACCCACCGCTAATGGAAACCTGTTACACATACCATTTGAGAAAAAGTGTCAGACTTAAAGCCTGGTGAGAACATACAGTTTATAAAGCTCAAAATCAGAGATATATACGTCAGTATCATAAGGAAATCTTTTCATAAAGGTTTAATTTATAAAAGATAACATTTCGCCACAACCGGGCCTTTTCGGTCTAAAACTCATCATACGATGACAAAAGAACCATTTTACCAAGGATAGTGGTGTAACACAAAGTAGACCACAAATCCGAGTTATGAGCTAAACACTTGGAGTCCTCAGCAATGAACCCAGAGTCCGTGCTACGAGGTGAGATCGCGCTCCCAAGGGAAACCAATGTATACTCCTTCACTAGGATCATCATGAACCATGGCTAGTATCCGGCCTCACATAACCGTACCAAGTTGCCCCCGAGGAACATGTGATCCATAGCTACAAATTTGGGGAATATAACCTCCCAACAAAACAGTCTACTCCAAAACCTAGGGATCCGCTAGTAATGGTACAGACTCGTCACAACAACATATGTGACCAACCATAAATAAATATATGGTATAAATACATTTTATAAACAAAATGCTATTCCCAGTTCAACTTCTGGTAAGAATGAAAATCAATTAAAAATGAGTTCTTTTAAATATTCTTTCCGCATAAACGCATAAGCAAAACGTCATTTTACTTTAAATAAGATAAGATCAAATGGTAACTTTTGATATGTATACAGTTTAAAATGATAGTAGGAACTCACCTCTGTTTCCTTCTTCTTAACGAGCGCTACCTATGATAACACCGAAAGAATCGGTAAGTCGAAATACAGATAAACCTCTCGTTACTTGAATAGGACTCAAAGACACAGAAGCTAACAACTTAACAGAACCTAAACCGGTCAAAGGACCACACCGGTCGAACAACTACCCCGGTCGAACAACCCCCGGTCGAACACAACCATTCGGTCGAACAACCATTCGGTCGAACAACCCTCCGATCGAACAAGCTCCGGTCGAACACAACCATTCGGTCGAACAACCATTCGGTCGAACAAGCTCCGGTCGAACGACCATCGCCTTGTTCATCAAGAACAGTACGATGCAGAACCCAGATTCAACCCAGATCTCAAAATGGAACGGTTCAAAACCTTCACAACGAGATTCTACACGGCTAAAAGCATTCAGATCAAAGCATTAAGCTAGATTCGTACCTCGATTTGCCCGAAACGATCGACCCAAGAAAACAAAGCTTCTCCTGCTCTTCTCCTCTTCTCCCTGGCTTCTCCAACACAACAGATCAAAATGAGATATTAAGAAATATCTCAGATTTGATCTGTATATATATAGCCCAAGTTACATTATACCCCCTTGAACTTTGGGTAAAGGTCAACTTCTCACCCAATCCCAAAATTCAGGGTGTTACACACAAGAAACAGACGACTACCAACACAAAAAGAGCAAAAAGGGGCCAACAATGAAACAACAACGAAACCTCAAGAAAGAGCAAAAGACGGGGACTTAAACCAAGCCGTATTTGAGATAGACCGATATTTGATCCTAGGAGCAATCCAATTAAAGTATTTAAACTGGGTGTCGCCAAAAAGATCACCACGAGAATTACGACCCTTAAAAATATAAGAATTTCTGAGTTTCCAAAGAGAATAAGCAGCAATCCAAAGAACCGCTTTCCACACAACCTTCAACGACCCTGTGATTTGCCTCCCGCTATTGAAACTCAAAAACTCCGAGACAGAAGTGCGCATAGAATAGTTGATATTCCACCATTTAAAGATGCAATTCCAAAGCGACTAGACGACCTTACAACCGAGTAAACAATGATCCAATGATTCAACATGATCTCTACATAGCGAGCATAACACTGAATCAAGATCGATTCCTCTTTCAAAAAATACATTATCAATTTCGTCCTGACCTAGTTGAATATATGTTTGGTGGAATAGTAAACACTAGTATAAACATTCAAGGGAAACTGACTCAAATAGCCTAATCCCCCTCCCTTTTCACCTCTTAGCCATTTCTCCCCCTATTTACGAAAATAGCCCTAGGTCTACCCCCGCAATTGCAGACCTACGTGACATGTGTCACTCTCCCGTAAACCCGATGATTTTTTGAGATTTTTTTTGTATTAAATGCGTGTAACCGGTTCCCAGACCCCCATCTACCTTTCTCTTCTTTATTATATATAATATCTCTGTCCCCCTATCTCAATCCCTACATTTTTTTGTATTAAATGCGTGTTATCGGTTCCTACACGTGTCACGTAGGTCCGCAATTGTGGAGGTGGATCTGCCAGAGGGCATTCTGCCGTGTGGCAATAGGGTTTACGGGAGAGTGACACATGTCACGTAGGTCCGCAATTGTGGAGGTGGATCTGCCAGAGGGCATTCTGCCGTGTGGCAGTAGGGTATACGGGAGAGTGACACGTGTCACGTAGGTCTGCAATTGCGGAGGTGGACCTAGGTCCGCAATTGCGGGGGTGGTCCTAGCTAGGGCTATTTTTGTAAAATTGGGGGGGGGGGATGGCTAGGAGGTGAAAAGTGGAGGGAGATTAGGTTATTTGAGTCAATTTCCCTATATTGAGTATTGTAATGAACCATTGTTTAATATATATTAACTAAGTTATATATATTCTTCTCATGTTAGTTTTAACTTTTTATCGGAACCCAATCCTCTCTCTCTCTATATATATGTATATATATATATATAATTGTCTCTAAAATTAAATTAAATTTTAATCTAATAAAAATATTATCAACGTATTCTAAATATATTATTAAACTATCATATTAATGTATTTAAATAATGACAAATAAATACATAATTAGGTAGTGATATTTTCTCGATATAAATAAATATGTACATTTATAAAATTTTATAAAATAATTTTAATAAAAATATTAGTATAAATGATATAAATTAGTATAATGGGACCCTAAAAACTTTGAAAAACACTATAAAAGATCTTGTGAAACGTTTTTTTATAGTGAAAAAAGTTAAGATTTTTAGATTGTTAAGTTGGTGTTGATATGGTATGAAAAAACTTGAACGAAAAAACTTATTATGGATGTTCGTGACATACAGTAATCCTTATGTTACTTTATTTTGTTTTCTTTTAAGATACATCTTAGACGCAAATCAATTATTAATTATAGATATTAAATCATTGTATCAAATTAAATATCACATATCTTAATATAAGATAGAAAATAATATTTTGGTCTAAATATTAAATAGGAAAAGAAAGAGAAAACCCTTTATGCTTCTTCAAAGATCAAAGAGTCGAGATCGTGATCCCCTTAATTCAATGTACTCATCCCACCACGATTACTATATATAATATCTATAGTATACATTATTATAATATAGTCTCAATCATTTGTAAATTGCTAATTCATATAAACCAAATAATTTATATAATTATAAAAAATGATGAAATTTTTTTATTATGATCAACGTTTTAAATTAGAAAACAAATAAGATATTCACTAATACAAAATTAAAATTGATTTATATAATTTGTGTAATCATGAGGTTTGCAAATTATTGAAACTCTATAATATTATAAAATATTCAACAACATTTGTATTGTGTGTTGAAAAATTTATGATAATTTAAAGGTAATCGGCTTGATTTCGGTTATGTAATATTAAATACATTATTCATATGATTCAATAAAATATAAAATTTGATTTTAAATTAAATATGAAAAATTAACATTTTATATTAAAAAATTATAATATGAATTTTATGTTTGGTCTTATAATGATAATATACAAATATTTTATTATTTTTAAAATATAAAATACCATTTAATTATTGAATGATGATGATGAAGAAGCCGACATCGTGTGTGTCTATATATAACATCAAACAATATATGTATAGTTCTCATACAAGTCAAATAGATACATTTAAAAACTTATTTTATAATTATCTAATAAAACCTTAAATTAAAAAAGACAAAAAAAAGCTATATCTCAATCGTTGGTAGGGGCCGTTCGTTTGTGGCATAATGAGCTGTATGGAGGATATGGCTGATTCGCACAAGCATATCCGGGTGTTCGGTAGTGGCTGAATCGGTCAGTCCATGGCTGATTCACTAAGCTGAGAAAACTATGTCCTCCCCATTCAGCTATTAGTTTTCCATATCTACCCTCCCATCTAAAAGAATCCAAAACTCTAAGAACCAGAACAAGAACCAGATGTTGGTTATTCTAAATCGATAATATTACACCATACGCTTCTCACCTTTGATTTCTGTAATGTTGGATTTGGTCATCATCAAATTACTGTAAATTGGTCGTTACATGATTTGATCTGAGAAAGGAAAAAAAAATGTGTTTCGATCTGGTAATCCTGCTTCGCAAAGGAATTTTCATGGCGGTGGTGGTGGTGGTGGCGGCAGCACCAACGCCCCTCCATCATCTTCGTTTTACACGACGTAAAAGCTTTAAGAAGGTGGAAAAGGAATCACAACACATGTCAGGTAGATACATACAAGTAGAGAGGGAGAGGGAGAGGGTGTGGCGGTGGTAAAGAAACCCTAGAGAAAGAAGATAGGTGATTCAAGGTAGAGAGGGAGAGGGTGTGCGATGGAAATGTATAATCAAGGTTTTTTTTTTTGACAAAAATTTGTTTTTATAAATTGATTGGGGAAATGTTTAATCAAGTCTTTTTTTTTTTTGAAAAAAAATGTTTTTATAAATTGATTGAAAACAGGTTATTTTTATTTTGAAGATAAGTTGTTTTTATGTAGAGAACGTTTAAATTGATTTTTTTTATAATTATAAGCCTCTTTATTCAATATTTTTATCAAACAGTTGTTTTATTCAGACAAAAATAAAGACTGGGGGTAAAATGGTCATTTATAACATTCAGACTGTTTATTCAGCATAATAATCGAACAACAACTTATCAGTTAACATACAGACAACTATATCTATACAGACAACTATATCCTTTCAGGTCTTAACAGAAAATGAACCGAACAGCACCGTAGTCAAGCATGAGGTGAAGATACATGTATGCTCTTTCCCATTGTAAATGTAGGTTTTGGTTTTATTCCAATTTATTTATACTATAAACTTTTATATTTTAATAATTGGTAAATTAGTTTTTTTTATCATAACAAGCATACGTATAATGTAATGAAGTAAATTTAACTGATATATATCTAGTTTGTCTTTGATCGTTGATTGCTAAATGATACGAAAAAGAATTATGAAAACTTTTTTTTTCCTTACATTTCTATATTTAATAAAAATTCATTTTGCCGATAGAAAGGAATGAAGAGATTGTGATTAATACGTTTGTGGTCTTGCTCACATAAGTCTGTAGCCTATTAATGGTCAAATTTAAGAATTATTGACTACATAAGCTTGTGGTTTATAACGACCGGTATTTATATCAAAACAGAAAATTATGAAACTTTATAAACGAGTTAACTAGATGTTCTTGTTCCCAAATATAAATGATATTTTCACTTGTTGAGCAAATTAACAACGTTTTGCTAATTTTTATTTGATAAATCTTGATGGAAATTAACAAACGCGTTTACATTGTATATCCATTAATAGTGATAATTTTTTGCAGATAGGCTTTTCACGAAACAATTAAATTGACATTGTTGGTCAATTGAGTTTTACATGAGTTGTGATAAAGTCATTCTACATCCATCAACCCCTATAGAAAACTTCTTATTTTAAGTATTGGACTTAATACTTGAACTTCACAGGAAGTAGGGTTATTGGAAAGTACTTTGTTTCATGTAATCGAAATTGTCATATTGTGTAGGTGAAAGATCCCACATTAATTGGGGAGGGGAACGAAAGTTGCCTTATGAGGAACTGGATACCTCTTCTATCAAACGCATTTTAAAACTGTACGTCCAGATGTATGGACAAAACGGACAATATCTGGTACGGTTGGTCTGGGATGTTACAGATGGTATCAGAGCCAGGTTCTAGACTAGTATGTCAGGGAGGATGTTGGGCTCCCAAGGGGGATGAATTATAAATGTTATGTAATAACCGTGCCCAAATTCATTAAGTTGAGAGTCTGGGTGGAGTTTTGGTCCAAGCCAAAGGTTGAGGGACCAAGTTGCAAATAAAATATAAGAGGGGTTTTTACCCTAATTCCCCCCTAGATTTTTAGGTATATAACCTTAAATGAGATTTTAATTAAATCCATGACCTTCTCATGAGAATAAACCCATTTTTTCATGAATAGGCTAGGAGGCCATGCATTTAATTAAAAACTCATTTAAGGTTATTTTCCTAAATGACCCTCCTAATTCCCCTCATTTCTTTCCCCATTCTTGTTGGAGGCGGCTGAAAGGAATACAGGTGTATGTGTGTGTGTGTGTGAAATCGAGCTAGAAGAAATTGGAAGAAGAAGAAGTGGATTGGAGGGGGATTTGTCACATTTTTTTTGAAGGTAACAATACTTCCTATGGTATCCATTATCTTTTTGGTTGGTTTGTAGTTTTAGCAAATATGTGTTTATGGATTGAATGTTCATCTTCTAAGTTTTTCTCCGGCCGATTGAGGGATGATTTAAGCTTAGAAATGGATGAGAATCAAGTGTTTGATTTAGTTTTGGGATTAGAGAGTTTTGGGAATCATTTAAAGAAGGGCAATCCCTTTGTAACACCCTCAAATTTGGTAAGAGCAACTAATGAAAATTTTCGATATAACATCAAAATAAATCAACACATCTCCCTATAATTCAAAACTCATTACACTTCAATTCGATAAGTAACCTCAATAAGTACAAACTCCAATAATACACAAAGACTAAACCAAAGTCAAGTGCTACTAAATCCCCAAACGCAAGATGCTCTTCCCAAAACAATTGCGGAAGACTTTGACAACCTAAACCCTCCTCAAGCACATAACTAGCACTCTTCGTTTCACAGTATCACCAGGACTATTCCTAACCGGAACCTGTTGCACATGCCGACAAATAAAAAGGTTAGGCTAACGCCTAGTGAATTCAAGAGTTTTCAACATGAATAAATATATCGTTGAAAAGAAGTAATGCAATGTAAATCATAATCTTTCAATTTGATATGTCTCAAATATGAAAACGACTCGTTTTCCAATAATATGTATTTTAGGCAAAGAAACACCAATATAAACGTTCTTTCGTAAATTGAACTCAACCCAAAACTTACTCAAAACGTGAATAGAAATTGAACTCCCAATTTATGAAATGCGGATAAAACTTTATATCCCGAAACACCCAAAAACACGGGTGGGGCATAATACTCAACCCAGAAATCATAGATAAGATCCATATATACAAAATGTCACCGAAAACTTGGATAATAAAATTCAATACCCAAAACAACACCTTTTGGTGACGGGGGAGACCCGAATTCCATCGAATGTGGTGGGCACACAAAGTTAGGTTACTTATCAATGTTATATGAACGTCACTTAGGGATAAAACACTCGTTAACATCAACCTTTCTGGGTCTATAGCTAACAAACCAACAAGCTCAACAACTCCATATCTATTGCTTGGATAATCATCAAGTTCAACCCCTCTAGGTCTGTACCCTGGAAATCCTCGTGCACTCATCAAGTTCAACCCCTCTGGGTCTATACCTTGGAATTCCAAAACATCCCAGTTAAGCTCGTTCACAAGAAAATTGCAATTATTGGTCAGAAGACCCCATGCCTATTTCAAGTTACAATGTAGGGATATTTATCCCACTCAAACTAACTCTTATGCCTATGGATTCATTGCATTACAGTCTAAATCATTACATGAATCCAAATGAATGAACTAGCGCATCCAAAACATGTAATTCTCAAATAAGATGCAATAATACAAATCATAACCAAAGCTCTATAGTGAGCTATCAAAACTGAACAAATGTTCCACAGACTCATCTGAGTGTAAACCAAGCCCCAAGAGGCATAATGAGTGATTGGTTAAAATACGTGAGCCAATAGGGTTACAAAACCAAATACGTCATTTCTCACAAATCTTTGTCCCTCAAATCACAGTTGGCCTTCAGCCCAAAACTAAAAGGTTTACCATTTCTAAAATGTTTACAATTTCTAAAATGTTCCCAAAGCAAGGAATGAACCAAAACCAAAGGGATCACACATTCGTACTTTTCAAAACATCCCATTTCATGAATTATGCATAAAACCCAACAAACACTAAAAATGCATTTTTGACCAAATATCTATTTATGCTATAAATCATCGAAAACACACTCATTTATGACACCTTCATCAAAATGCCCAAAAATCCCAAATGTGGGTGTTTTACAAAGCTTAATAAGCTAAACACTTCAATTAACCAAAAGTTACCAAATAACTCAACAATTGACAATTTCATGTAAAACAAGTAAATACTTTAAAATGGACATTTTGGCATGTACAACGTTTTTACAAATTCACTTGAACTCACATTGCTAGATTTAAGCTAAATCTAGATTTTACCCCAACTTGAGCTTCCTTGGAGAAACTTTGGATTCAAAAGCAAAACCTTCCAAAACCTATATTCACAAGTTTCCAACCATGAATATTACTCATTCAAACCATTAAGAATCAATCCCCAAACATTTTTCATCAAAATCCCCAATTTGGCCGAAACCCTAATTTTGACCTAACTTTCCCAAAGTCAACCAAACCGAAATTGGAGAAATAAAATACTAGGAAATCATCCGAGGAGTGTTTATACTCACAAAGAAGCTTAGAGATGGAGAGGATGGACTTACAATTAGGTTTTGAGCAAAACCCCCAAAACTTAGAAATCTTCAAGAAATGGTGGAAGAACACATGAACTAGCACATGAGGTTGAGATCACAAGCTTGATGATGACGGAACACCTTGAAACTCAAGGAAATGGCCTCAAAATAAGTTAGGGTTTGTAATGGAGAGTGAGGAAACGATTTAGGAGAGAAAGGGTGAAGGGTTATGAGAAATGGTAGCAAAATCGACTCATTTAAACATCCAACCCCCGACTGCGATTGTGACAAACGATAGTGACATCGCGAGTCACTCTTGCCGAAGATGTACCGCAAGGGTACTACTCCCCGTGATTGTGCCCTGGCGATAGTGACACTGTCACTATCGCGGGGCACTCTCGCCTGAAGTGTATCGAGCCCCCAAACTCACTTCTCTCGACGGATCGCCCTCGATTCTCATGGGGACTAATATAGATGAGTTCCCAACTCAAAATCACAGCTTAGAAACCTAAGAAAGCGCACAGGGTGATTTTTACTTACCGAGAATTACGGGTGTTACACCCTTCGTTTCTCAAAACCCTCGATTGGTAAAAACCCAGTCTTCGTGTTGCCATCATCGCACCTGGGAAAGGCGCCCCGGGAGATGGGGTTTCGAGGTGAAGTGTTGTTACCAGGTGACCTAGGGAGACCGGAGGTCCCGATGTGTGGAGAGTCGGGAGAACCCGGGAAGGGTCGGGTGATCCTGGGGAAGTCGGGAGAACCCGGTGAAACCAGGCGATCCCGAGGAAACCCGGGGAGGCCAAGTCCCGGGGAATGCCTTGAACTGGGAGTCGGGTGTGTGGCGACCCAAGAGTCGGGTGAGAGTATGGCCGGGAGTCGGCAGGAGCTGGGAGGCGGCTTGAGCCGGGAGTCGGCATGGGTAACCAATCGGGGGTCGGGTGGGTATGTGGAGAGCCGGGAGTTGAGTTATAGGAGAAGGTAGTGTTCGAACTCAGTCCTTGTCGTGGGTAGTCGGTGTGTTCTTTAGAGTTCGATCTCTTACCACTCGCCTCATTGTTTTGATAGGTGATTGTCCTTAAGGTTAAGGCGTAAGTTGAGATTGTACGTGGAAAAGCCAGGTGAGTTTTCTAACTGAAGACTTCCTCAGTTATTTATGTTATCGAACATGTGAAGTTTATTTAATCACTATTGTATTTATACTATTGTTGTACATGCGAGATTTATTGAAAGTGGGTTGTGATTTATTATATTGTTGGTGTAAAATATATGTATACATTGTAGTTGGCGAGTATGGCCTAAGTCGGGGTGTGTGTCCCGCTTGTGCTCATACCGGGGGGGGGGGTCCCATTTATGCCATTGGGGGTGTGTCCCAGAATAAGGCAGTGTGAGCCAGACACGTTGTCGCTTATGTGCGATTTCAGTGTGTGCTGAAAGCGTGATTTGCGGGTGTGATGCTTTATAAAAAAACTGAACTAGGTTATAATTGTTTATAAATCTTTTATATGATGCTATGGTTTGAGAACTGTTATAGAGGGAACTCACTAGACCTTTCAGTCTAACCCTCGCTCTTTCAAAACTAAAAACCTTTTCAGGAGGTCGAGAAGTATGAGGATCCGATAAGGGGAACGAGAAGTTGTGAGTCGGGGCTTATTTTAGAAGATTGCTAATTTTAGTCCTCCAGTTTTAGTCGTTCTTCTAAATTCTCAGTTATGTAATAGGTTGTTTTCGCGAACCTTGTTATTTGAATTGTTGAATTGGGGCCGTTAGACATTAATTTATATTAAAGTCATATAAGCTTTATTTATGTGAGTTTGGGGTTGTTACATATTAGATACACGAGATGTATACTTTCTTTAAATTAACATTTTTGTTCTAAAACTTTATTTTCTTGTAATTTTCATTTGTAACACGAGCCACATAAAATAATTGATCTTAGGAGTCTTGATTAATGTTGGTTGTCAATTTGTCATAAGTCTAACTATAATAAAATTAGGTTTATAGGACCTCAAAATTTTATAAGCATCCTAATAAAGCCCTTTATAAGAATTAATTTATAGGACTCAAAAATAAAGTTTCTAATCTAAATGTGTTGTAATGAGTTTATAGGACGTGTTCTTGGGCGCCGTAATAAGTTTTTTAGGACATTTTACAAGAAAAACTTTGTATTAGCTATTTTATTGGACATATTTGACAAAGTGTCTTATAAAAACAAGTATTCTATAAAAAATGAGTTTATAGGACACTTTCTAAAAGGTGTCCTATAAAATAGTTCATGTGACGCTTTGTATTAAAAGTGTCCTAAAAACATGTAAAGACGCCCAAAAACATCCTATAAACTTATTACAACGTCTTTAGATATAACATTATATTTTTTTGATACTATAAATTAAAATTTATAAAGCAATCTATTAGGACGTTTAGAAGTTGATGGCATCCTATAAACCCAATTTTTGTTGTAGTGTGATATCGTGAGACTTTGAGAGGAAATTTGAGTGACGATTAAGTAAATTATTAATAGTTTTTGGAGATTGTAGATAAAAAAGAAAAAATATATGAATATTGCGCCATTTGTTTGTGAAATTTCAGAAGGGAAATAAATATTTGGGATATCGTATAGCGTCAATTGAAGCTCAAAACGTATTTTTATCAAACGAAACCATTACTTTCCGTTATATTAATGACATCAATATAGTATCTTATATATTATAAATACTAACATTTACCAGTACTCATGAACAGTAACTTACAGATTTAGTCCTTGAGGTTTTTAGTAAATTACAGATTTGGTCCTTGAGGTTTTATCTCCCTGTTAGATTTAGTCCTATGTTTGTAGAGTTACAGATTTGGTCCCTATAGTTTTATTTTCCTCTTGGATTTAGTCCCCATAATTTGTTGATTCCAAAATAGACTTTCGATTTTACATTTGCGTAACGTTTTGGTCCTCGAAACTAAAAGTTGTTAGCTCCTGACCGTTAAGTAAATGACATTTCGATCATTTATAACTTTTTCATTTTCTAATTTAAATAATTAAAAGTTATATTATAAAAATTATTTTTATTATATAAGCATAAGATAAAGATCCCTTAACATGCATCGCATCTCAATGACTGTGTCTTCTCCAACCCAAAACCTTCCGCCTTCCCCATCAATCCAAGCACATAGTCGTAGGTGATTCACACACCAATTCTTTATTTATTAATAAAGTAATTTTTCATAATTTATTTTATGTTTAATAATGATGTAAAATTTGTTTAATTCATATTTTTATTATAATTTAATTTAGGTTTAATAACAATGTAACTTTTTTTAGGTTTAATGATGTAATGTACCATTTGCCAATTTATTTTCGCTTTCTATCATACACACACATCATCCTCATAGGGCATTTTGTAAATTATAGTCATGCTGCTAACAGACACAAAATGTTTTGTTCTCATAATTGGTCATGCTCAAATTTATGGTCTTAATATTTCTTTCCATCCGCAGCAACGCGCGGACATTAATCCCACCTCGTTATATACATAGGCAAAAAATGGAATTCATAACTCTGGGCGACAAAAAATGATGTTATGAAAACCTATGGTCCAAAAAATGACATTGTGAAAATCTTGATTTATATTTTTGGACTTTGTATAATGATATTGATATGTCACCCGTCAAGGATTCTAATTAGCGGATAATATTTGGAGATTCATATCTAACAAATATACTTAATCATTTTAAAGACCCATTTTTGTGCGCTGTGGGGGCGCAATTGTACATATACTACACAACCAAACATGCGTAAATGTAAAATATCAGACTTATATCCAGTTACCAACTGGTACACATGAAACTGGTTAGCTAGTAATAGGTCTCAAAATGAAGAAGTAAAGTTGCGTATAGTATTGCATAACCCCAAACACATGTAAGTAAATCGGTGCGCATAACTAATGTCTTGGCTACCATCTATATTCTTTTGATGACAACTTCTACGAGACCATTTTAGATATAAATATGGGGTATAGGAAACTCTACATTGATCCCAATACATATGCAATAATCATCAAATACTTATGATGTGAATTCTCTAGCATGCCAAGTCATGTAGACTTGATGAGATAATCAGGGTGGTGAGCCCTTAAACGTATAGCTAGTGCTGGGAGTGCAACATTTCATGTGGACAATAATACGACATGCATTCATCGTGTCGAAACCAGAACCATAAAGTACTTTAATGGCCCGCATTCTGGATGATTATGTCCATAAATATCATCTTGCATTCGTTGTAAGAATGGAATATTTTGGTATTATGTCATTGGATTTATGATGGTCTCATTTATGTCTTGACTAAGGATCAGGGTATACAAAAGTTTTAGGTATTCGAGAGGGCATATTATGATTGCAATGTTGTTTCTTATGCTGCAGAAGTCAACATTTGCAATTTGCCTCATTTTTGCCTTTCACTCGAAAGAGAATGTGTTTATGTGTATTTTGCAAACACGAATCACTATGTCATGACCATGGTGTCCCATGTGTCATTGTCCAAAAGTTCTTTATTGGTGACAAAATATGATTTAGTGACCTAGATAATCCACTAATTTGACACATTAATTTCTCTAATATATGTTCCTTTCATATCATTAGAGTTGATGTACATATACTCAATTCCATTATTATAATATGATTTCTACTTGATATGAATATCTTAACAAGATTTTCATTAATATAGTGCTTTAATGACTATTAATCTTGTACCAACAAGAAAAATGACAGTACATCGTTGTTGGGAACTGAAGATGTGAACAAGTCTTTAATGCTGCTAGTTCAGAATTACTACTGCCAGAGGACTTCAAAGTTAATACTGCTGAGTATTACTACTGCTAGTAGAATTAATACTGCTAGTCAAAGTTAGTGCTGCTTGAACAAAGTTAGTACTACTTAACTAGTTAGTACTGCTAGTGGTTAGTACTGCTTAGTAGTTAATACTGCTAATACCAAGTTAATGCTGCTAGAAGAAATTAATGCTGCTGAGCATAGTTAGTACTGCTTATGACTTAAAGAACAGGATGGAAAGGATGACTGCTGGAAAGAATCAAGATATTCATGGAAGGCTTGAAGATAATGATGGAAGATATACTGAAGATATTTTAGTTATTGTAATTATCTTTTGATTCAGTATATGTACAGATTTGATAGAATAGTTTAGATGGAGATTAATTTATTCATTCTAAGTTTTTGTTTAGAGAGAATCAACCTCAAGACATATATCCTAATTCTAGAGAAGTAGAATTCGTATTGGTGAGCCTGTTCATCAATATTGAGGTTGTGTGTTTAATCTTGTAACTTCAAGCATTCAATACAAGTTTACAAGTTGTTAATTATATACTGTTTTGGTTTACTGTTTTATTGAATATCAAAGTGTTATTCCGCAACTTCTTTGATATTAGTTTTTGAGAATTTATTCTTGTTAAGAATTCGATCCTGACAAGTGGTATCAAAGCCTAACTCCCTCAGAAACATCTATTCATTCATCATGGAAAACCTTGCAGAATCAAATAGTACTCTGGTCTCTAAGGTTCCAATGCTCAAACCCAGTGAGTTTGACATGTGGAAGATCAGAATTAGACAATACATTCTTCTCACTGACTACTCAATGTGGGATATCATTGAGAATGGTCCTTCTGAAGCAGGAAAGATAGGACCAGATGGGAAAAGACCTCCACCAAAGACAGATGGTGAGAGGAAGATCAGACAGACAGAGATGAAGGCCTTGAGCACTCTGCTCTTGGCCATTCCCAATGAATATCAGCATCAATTTTGCAACTGCACTGATGCTCAGATTCTCTGGAATGCTCTAGAGAAAAGATTTGCTGGAACTAAAAGTATCAAAAGAAATCAAAGAGATGTTCTAAAGCAGCAGTATGAGAATTTCACTTCTTCAAAGAATGAGTCTATGACTCAAACTTTTGATAGATTCAACAAGCTCATAAGTGAACTGGCTACTGTAGGAGTGAAGATGGAACAAGATGATATCAACAGAAAGTTCCTC
Source organism: Arctium minus (assembly GCA_954870635.1). NCBI lineage: Eukaryota > Viridiplantae > Streptophyta > Magnoliopsida > Asterales > Asteraceae > Arctium > Arctium minus. The sequence continues at coordinate 9,579,386 of OX941086.1, read as the reverse complement.
AGATCTCTTGGGGATGAATGGACTATGTACACTGTCTCATATAGACAGAGTGACAATCTGGAAGAGAAGGAACTTGATGATCTATATAATGATCTAAGAGTTTTTGAATCTGAGGTAGAATCCAAGAAGAATCCCACTGGTTATATCCACAATGCTGCACTTCTTTCAACATCTACTGATACTACTGCTAACCCTGAAGCAGTTAGTACTGCCAGTGGAGTAAATTCAGAAAAAGGCACTGGAACTATCTTTGAAGCCTTTTTGTCCAGTCATAGCAACAATTCATTGATTAATGATGATCTAGATCAACTTCACCCTGATGACCTGGAGGAGATGGACATTAAATGGCAGATGGCCATGTTATCTATGAGAGTGAAGAAGTTTATTAAAAGAACAGGAAGAAACAACTTCTCTCAAAGAAGAGAAGATGGAGCTGGTTTTGACAAGACTAAGGTGGAATGCTATAAGTGTCACATGAAAGGACACTTTGCTAGAGAATGCAGGAGTGTTGTTCCAAACAACAACCACCAACAAGCTTATAATGGAGGCTACAATCAAAACAAGAATCCTGCTCAAGCCCTTGTTTCCCAACAAGGAATGGGATTTGACTGGAGTGATCAAGCTGAGGAAGCCATTCAGAATCAAGCTCTTATGGCAGAAGTGTCTGATCTCCCCTCTGAGGTAATTTCTAATCTTTGCACTAAATCTTGCATAGACACTGTCAAAAGATACAGGGATCACAATCAAAGTATGTGTGATGACCTCAAAAGATTAGAAAAGGACAGAAGAGATTATGTGTTGATAGTAGAGAGATTTGAAGAGCAAATCAAAGGCTTTCAAGCTAATGAACTTCAACACTCTTATGACACAAACTATTGGAAGTGGGAAAAGAATGAGTTAGAGACCAAACTGTCTAAGTCCTTAGAAGAGAATGATAGGCTGAAAGAGGAACTGTCTAAAGTTAAGCTTGACATAGAAAAGTTTTCATATGCTTCAAAAGCAATGGATTCTCTTCTAAAGGCTCAGATTCATGATAAGATGAAGCCTGGTATTAGATACAACAATACACCTCCTCCTTACAACAACAACTATATCTCTCCTACTTCAGACTTGTTAGAAACCAAGGAGAAAAAGGACTTGTCTGAGGAAGCTCTTAAGATAGATCCTTTGGATGAGGTAGTAGTTAAGGATTTGACTGAGAAAGAAGCTAGTAAGAATAGGGATAATACTGTGAGTAAAAAGATACCATTAGAAAACAATATTATCACCAATGAGGGATGTGGGAAAATCTGGGTCAAGTCCAAGGAGATAGAGAAGACCAAAGGAAAGGATAACAAGGTCCATTACAAACAAACCACGGTTGTGAATCCTGGATCTTGTAAACAGTGTGCTTACAATAAAGCCAAGAGCCTAAAATCTTGTATAAAAAGAGGTAATCAAAGAAACTGGAATAATCAATGGGCTCAGAAACAAGGAGTTGATCTGAATAAAATCAATAGACCAAAACCTTGTTTCATATGTGGCAAGTTGAATCATTTGGCTAAGTATTGCTTCTTTAACCCTATTAATCAACAGATAAACTTTCAAAGATTTGTGCAAAAACCTGTTGGTTATAGGAAGGCTGGAAAGAAACATGTGATGAAGAAATCTGTTGAAAGTAAAGACCCTATGAAAAATAAGATTTTAAAAGAAAGTATTTTACTATGGGTACCTAGAAGTACTAACAGTGTTAGTACTGCTGAAAATATTAGTATTGCTAACACAATTACTACTGCTAACAGTGTTAGTACTGCTGAAAATATTAATGCTGCTAACACAGTTACTACTGCTAACAAGGTTAGTACTGCTAAGCATGCAAGTGCTGCTAAGGCAGTTAGTACTTCTAAAATCAGTATTGCTTCTAGAAAAAATGTTTTCAAGCCTATTATTGTGACAAAATACTCCAAGCATGAGGAGTCAAAGTTTAAAAATCTTGTCAAGAAAGAATGCAAGTATTTTGATGAGAAAGGGGTACCCAAGACCACTTTGGCTTGGGTTCCTTATTCAAACTAACTGATTTATCTAATGTGCAGGGCAATCAACAACTTAAGGGAAAGAGCATTTGGCATGTTGATAGTGGTTGCTCTAGGCACATGACAGGTAACATGTCATGCCTTCAGGATTTCAAGCATATCAATGGAGGACATGTTGCTTTTGGAAATGATCTTACTGGTGGTAAAATAAGTGGCAAAGGTAATGTCACAAAAGGTAAGATGACATTTGAGGATGTCTACTATGTTGATCAATTGAAGTACATCCTGTTAAGTGTATCACAGGTTTGTGACAAACAACATAGCATATTATTTACAAACACAGAGTGTATGATCCTTGCTCCAGGGTTCGAAGTAGTTGATGAAAGCATGATACTACTTAGAACTCCAAGAAAGGACAATGTTTATTGTCTAGATATGGACAATGTTGATAGTGATTCATCCCTGAACTGTCTTGTTTCAAAAGCTTCTGTGGATGAATCCTCTCTATGGCACAGAAGGATGTGTCACATGAATTTCAAGACTATGAACAAACTTGTTAAAAACAACCTTGTAAGAGATTTACCTTCAAAAGTCTTTTCATGTGATGATCATTGTGTTGCTTGTCTTAAAGGCAAACAGCACAAAACTTCTCATAAGACCAAAGAGTTAAATTCTATTTCTTCTTGTCTCCAGTTACTGCATATGGATCTGTTTGGTCCTACAAATGTTATGAGTATAGGCAAGAAATCTTACTGCTTGGTTATTGTTGATGATTACTCCAGATTTACTTGGGTATATTTTCTAAGGACTAAGGATGAGACAAGTGGACTTATCAAATCCTTTATTCTAAGAATTGAAAACCAAACTAATCAAAGAGTAAAAGTCATTAGATCAGATAATGGATCTGAGTTTAAAAATCTTGATCTAAACACCTTTTGTGAAGAGAAAGGCATTGAGAGACAATATAGTGCTCCTAGGACTCCTCAACATAATGGAGTTGCTGAAAGGAGAAATAGGACACTAATAGAGGCTGCTAGATCTCTGTTGGCTGATTCAAAATTGCCAATTACCTTCTGGGCTGAAGCAGTTAATACTGCTTGTTATGTCCAAAACAGAGTTCTAGTGGTCAAGCAAAAGAACAAGACCCCATATGAGCTTTTAAATAAAAGAAAACCTTTCATTGGATTTTTCAAACCTTTTGGGTGTCCTTGTACTATTCTCAATACCAAATCTTACTTAGGTAAGTTTGATAGCAAAGCAGATGATGGATTTCTTGTTGGCTACTCATCTCAGAGTAAGGCCTACAGAGTCTTTAACTCTTCTTCCAGAATAATTGAAGAAAGTGACAATGTCAAATGCAATGAGAACACACCAAATCCAATTGGGTCTGGTCCTCAGTGGCTATTTGACATTGACTCACTAACTAACTCTTTTGGTTTCAGTAGTGATGATTATGCAGGAACAGGGAGTGGAGGATCAGGGACTACACAAGTCTCAGAAAGTATATCTCAATCTGTGATATTTCCCATACCCACAGTGAATCCTGTTGAAGACTGTGAAAAGGAACCATCTACTGGACCAAGTCAAGGTGAAGAAGAAAGTAGAGATAAGGAGACTCAAGAAAATAAAGAACTAGAAGTGGCTACTGAAAACACTTCAGTTGAGTTGAATGACTCTAATCTAGAGTTGGGACTTAATGAAGAACCTAGTCATCACACCAGAATACAAAAGAATCATCCTCCACAGCTGGTAATAGGAGATATATCCTCTCCTATGATGACTAGAAATCAAAGTAGACTTCAAGAAATACAAGATCAACAACACACAGTGCTTTCTTGCTTTTTATCCCAGCTTGAGCCTAAAAAGGCACATGATGCTATGAAAGAATCCAGTTGGATAGAAGCCATGCAAGAAGAACTACTGCAGTTCAAACTGCAAGATGTTTGGGATCTGGTAGACCTTCCTAAAGGCCAAAGGGCAATAGGAACAAAATGGGTCTTCAGGAATAAGAGAGATGAAAGAGGTATAGTGATAAGGAATAAAGCAAGGCTGGTGGCTCAAGGGTATACACAAGAAGAAGGGATAGACTATGAAGAAGTATTTGCACCAGTGGCCAGGATAGAAGCAATTAGATTATTCCTGGCTTATGCTTCCTACATGAAATTCAAAGTCTATCAGATGGATGTGAAAAGTGCATTTCTTTATGGTTCAATTGAAGAAGAAGTATATGTCTGTCAACCACCAGGGTTTGAAAACCCAAGCTATCCAGACAGAGTATACAAATTGAAGAAATCACTTTATGGATTACATCAAGCTCCAAGAGCATGGTATGACACTCTGTCATCCTATCTCTTGGAAAATGGCTTTGAAAGAGGAGTCATTGATAAGACTCTATTCATCAAGAGACAGAAGAAGGATATCTTGCTGGTCCAAATCTATGTTGATGATATTATCTTTGGATCAACAAGAGACAACATGTGCAAGGAGTTTGAGGAACTAATGCATCAAAGGTTCAAAATGAGTTCCATGGGGGAACTTACTTTCTTCCTTGGACTCCAAGTTCAACAGAAGTCAGATGGAATCTTCATCTGTCAGTCCAAGTATGTGCAGGACATTCTAACCAAGTTTGGTTTCTCAGATTCAAAACCTGCTAGCACACCTATGGAGACACACAAGCAGATAACAGCAGATCTTGAGGGGGAGGATATAGATGTTCATCATTATAGATCCATGATTGGCTCTCTCATGTATCTTACAGCCTCTAGGCCAGATATAATGTTTTCAGTCTGTGTGTGTGCAAGATTCCAAGTTAGGCCAAAGCAATCTCACTATCAAGCTGTTAAGAGGATATTCAGATATCTCAAAGGGCAACCCAGATTGGGACTTTGGTATCCTCATGACTCATCCTTTGACCTACTTGCATACTCAGATAGTGATCTAGGTGGAGCAAACTTGGACAGAAAATCTACTTCTGGAGGATGTCAGTTTTTGGGTGCAAGACTAGTTTCATGGCAGTGCAAGAAACAAACCACAGTATCCACATCTACAACAGAGGCAGAGTACATAGCAGCTGCAAGTTGTTGTTCTCAAGTCTTATGGATTCAGAATCAAATGTTGGATTATGGGGTAACCTTTCTACACACTCCAATTTTTATTGATAATAGCAGTGCTATTAGCATTGTGAATAATCCTGTCAAGCACTCAAAGACAAAGCACATTGAGATCAGGTATCACTTCATAAGAGACTATAATGAAAAGAAACTTATTCAAGTTGTAAAAGTTCACACTGATAATCAGTTTGCTGATCTATTCACTAAAGCTTTTGATGTGGGTAGATTCACTTTCTTGGTAACAAGTGTGGGAATGATCAACTCTGAATAAGCTCCTTCTTAAAAAGTGGTTCTATACCTGTATATTGTTTATTATTGGTGTTACTAATCTTCTTTCATGATATGTATAGCAGTACTCAGTATTTCGCAAGATTAAAGGAGTAAGTATAGTTAATACTGCTCTCAGTTAATACTGCTAGTAGTTAATACTGCTCTCAGTTAATACTGCTAGTAGTTAATACTGCTCTCAGTTAATACTGCTAGTTAGTTAATACTGCTAGTAGTTAATACTGCTCTCAGTTAATACTGCTAGTTAGTTAATACTGCTAGTAGTTAATACTGCTCTCAGTTAATACTGCTAGTTAGTTAATACTGCTAGTAGTTAATACTGCTCTCAGTTAATACTGCTCGTAGTTAATACTGCTTTCAATTAATACTGCTAGTAGTTAATACTGCTTTCAGTTAATACTGCTTTCAGTTAATACTGCTAGTGGTTAATACTGCTTTCAGTTAATACTGCTTTTAGTTAATACTGCTTTCAGTTAATACTGCTCTAGGTTAATACTGCTTATGTTCCGAATACTATAAATACTCTTTGCCCGCCTAAAAGCTCATAACGACTCTTTGCATATTGTTCACTTGCGCTCTAAACCCTTTCTCTCTCAAAGTTCAAAGTTTTCAGGCAAGAATCTTCAAGGTCAATGGCATCAATGGCGTTCATTGACGAGCACAATGAAATCGCGATGCTCCAAAAGCCAAAGCAAGCTGAAGGTTTTCATCAGATAGTCGACTTTCTGAAGTCTAGTCACATTGCCCATGCTCTCACTATGTCTCCTACTATCTTCATAGAGCATCAGAGGCAATTCTGGGCACATGCCACCATTGTTACTGAGGATGGTGTGCAAATGATCAAGACGACAGTATGTGGCAAGCCATTGACAGTTACTGAAGAAGTAATTCGCATCAGTCTACGTCTAGACGATGCCTCTGGTATAACTTCTATCCCTAATGATGAACTGTTTTCTACTCTTACAAGAATGGGGTATGGAGGCCCATTGGGTGTTTTTAAGTTCTCAAAAGCTAAATTCTCACCCCCATGGCGTTTTCTTGTTCATACCTTGATGCACTGCATTTCTAAAAAGACCACTGGATGGAGTGAGTTCAGCAGTCCCATTGCTTATGCTTTGGTCTGTTTGGCCACTGCCAGAAGGTACAATTTTTCACAAATGATTTTCAATGATCTTGTCTCAAACATGGGAAACAAAAAGAGCTTTTATATGTATCCCAGGTTTGTTCAAGCAGTAATCAACCATGAATTGACGGATATTCCTCATTCTGATGGAATATATGTACCAAAACCCCCTAAAGGCAAGGTTTTCTCAAATATGAGAAGATCTGCTGGGGACTCGGAAGGAGTAGACACCCCATTGTTCTCTACAATGATGGTGGTGTCCCAAACTAATGAAGGTATGGTAACAGGGTCAAGGCCCTCATTAGACCAACCCATTGCTAGCCAATCCCAACCTTCCATCTCTCAAATTTTTCCTCAGTCCTTTGCTGCTAAACCCACTCCCATAATATGCAAGACCTATGTCAAGAGAAAGGTACACAAGGCTCCTTCCCTTGGTGTACCTACTATTAACCAAGAGCCTCAAAGCCCTCTATTGGAGCATTCTCCAGTAGAGCATATCTACAGGGAACCCACAAGGGTGTCTCCCAACCCAAAGGAGGTGCTCTCTGAGGAGGAGGAAGAGCATATGGGAGAGAAGGCTGCCACTACTCCTGCTAGCTCAGAGGAGGTCAGTGGTAACATCCATAAGACCTTCCCCATGGCAAATTTGAATGAGCAATCATTCAAAGGTCCCTGGTGCCAAGAAACCAAGGGGGTGGATAGTGCTTCTGCTAGGCAGAAGACTTCCACTACAAAAAGATCCAATGATCCTTCAAAAGAGGGTAACACTTATGGAGAGGGTGAGGACAGATATACTTACTATGAATTGATGGAAACAATGGGGAACATCAACCAAGATGTTCTCAAACAAGGAAAAGAAATTGAAGAGATGAAGATGGTCATACTGTCACAACAAATCCAGATTGCCAAATTAAAGAAATTGGTGACAAGATTGGTGCATAAGCAGAGGAGAAAACAATTTGTTTTAAAGAAGAGGTCAAATAAGAAAAATGCTTCCAAAAAGGGGGAGAATTCTAGCTCAGAACAGATAGATCAACAGTTTGAGGGAGAGTTTGTTGAAGAAAGGGCTGAATTTGTTGAAGAAAAGGCAGCAGCAGAAACAACACCAGCAGCAGTAACAACCCCCGCAGCAGAAACTGTTACTACTGCTAAGCCAAAACAAGCAGCAGAAACTGTTAGTGCTGCTGAAACTTCACAAGCAGCAGTACCAGAGTTAACACCAACAGAAATTGAAGTAGCTGAAATGCTCATCAAAGCAAAGAATGACACTCCCAAAGCAAAGGGAGTGGTCATAAATGAAGGGGGAGCAGAGAAAATAGAGAAGAAAGAAATGGATGCAGATACAAGGAAAAAGGGAAAAGCAAAAATGATAGAATCTGATCAACCATCTAAAAAGCAAAAGATGATTGAGTCAGATGAAGCATTAGCAAAGAAAATGCAAGAGAAGTTAGATCTAGCAGAAAAGGAACAGGTTGAAAAAGACAGAGAAATGGCCAGAGCACTTGCAAATGAGTTAAATGAAGCATTTCAGAAAGGGCTGGAAACAGAGAAAGCTAAGCAAAGAGCAATGTGCTTGAAAAAGGTTATGATGGCCAGAACAAGTGCTAAGAAGAGAAGACCTTCACAAACTTACCTTGCCACTCAGGAAAGAAACAAAATGATAACTTTCTTGAGGAGTGCAATTGGTGTAAAAAAAGAAATGTTTGTGAAGATGAATTTTGATCAAATCAAGGAGCTATATGAGAAAGAAATGGGGAAGCTGAAGAGTAATGAAAAGGACAGAGTGGAGTTTGAAAAGAAAGCTAAGGAGAGGCATGATGTGAATATCAATAAACCCTTCCCTGAAAGTGAAGAGGGAACTCCAACAAAGAAAAAGGTAGAGATTAAGGAAGAAGAGACTCTAGCTCAGAAGATCAAGAAGATAAAAAGAGTTAAGTCTATTGCTTCTAAAGGCCCTAGATCAGAAGAAAGGAAAAAGGAAGAAAAGAAGAAAGAAGCTACTATAGGACAAGGGCAAAGGATACTGAAGAGAACCAAGATGATGGCCAACAGAAAGAAAGTTGAAAAGAAGTCTAGAGTTAAAGAAGAAAAGAAAGTTGAATCTCAGGAAGAAATACCACAGAGTTCAGATGTAAACATGTACATGGTGGTAATGGATAAAATTCCAAAGCCTATTTCAGCTGAACCTGTTGGATTCAAACCTCCTGAAGTTATCCTCTGGGATACTGTAGAGGTGGATGGTAAAGAGTACATCAGATTGAAAATAAAGGATGAGAGGTATGAAGTCTACAGCACCTGGAGCAAAATTGTCAGAGAATGTTCAAGATCTGATTTGGAAGAAATGTTTGCAGTGGGGATGAAAGTTCATGCAGATCAGTTGACAGCTCCAGGGTTACCAATTGTGAAGCTAGTTATGGAATATTTGTGCATGTTGTTCAAACCAGAAGCAGTAAAGCATTTGATAAAAGATGTATTTAAGACTGTTAGAGGATGGACTCTATATGAAAGAAGTGGAGTCTACGAACTAGCATTGGATACTTTTCACAGGGAGTATTACTTGGTGGATAGGGTATACAACCATACAAATCTGAAGCTTCATGCCATGTTAAATAAGAAGTTGAGTTGTACACCAAATTCAGAAATGGCAAAGTACTTAATTCAAAGAATTATTAATCAGAGCATGGGACTGGATCCTAACATTGGAGTAGATCAATGAAGATTTTGGAAGCATTTGAAGAACTTGACTTCTCTTTCTAAAAGTCAAGTTAGGGGGAGATTGTTGGGAACTGAAGATGTGAACAAGTCTTTAATGCTGCTAGTTCAGAATTACTACTGCCAGAGGACTTCAAAGTTAATACTGCTGAGTATTACTACTGCTAGTAGAATTAATACTGCTAGTCAAAGTTAGTGCTGCTTGAACAAAGTTAGTACTGCTTAACTAGTTAGTACTGCTAGTGGTTAGTACTGCTTAGTAGTTAATACTGCTAATACCAAGTTAATGCTGCTAGAAGAAATTAATGCTGCTGAGCATAGTTAGTACTGCTTATGACTTAAAGAACAGGATGGAAAGGATGACAGCTGGAAAGAATCAAGATATTCATGGAAGGCTTGAAGATAATGATGGAAGATATACTGAAGATATTTTAGTTATTGTAATTATCTTTTTATTCAGTATATGTACAGATTTGATAGAATAGTTTAGATGGAGATTAATTTATTCATTCTAAGTTTTTGTTTAGAGAGAATCAACCTCAAGACATAGATCCTAATTCTAGAGAAGTAGAATTCGTATTGGTGAGCCTGTTCATCAATATTGAGGTTGTGTGTTTAATCTTGTAACTTCAAGCATTCAATACAAGTTTACAAGTTGTTAATTATATACTGTTTTGGTTTACTGTTTTATTGAATATCAAAGTGTTATTCCGCAACTTCTTTGATATTAGTTTCTGAGAATTTATTCTTGTTAAGAATTCGATCCTGACAATCGTCTAAGTATTTTGATTGGATAAATTAAAAAAAAAATGTTAGTCAATCTCTTTAGATTATGTGAAAAGTCCTACAAAAACTCAAGTTCTCCTCGATACATTCCTACACGAAACGGAAAATATTGAGAGTTTTGTATTTGTCTTTGATGTATTTCTTTACATCTATAATGGTTATCGATTTGAGTGTGTATATTAATTTTATGTTTAACATAAATTTCAAGGAAGCATATGCTTATCAATCTTAAATTAATATGATATAGTTTATTTTCAATTTGTTCCTTTCTCGAAAGAACTAGTGATTAATGTATTTCTTCTTTGACTATCCAATATCAACTGGCAGTAGTTGCATCTTTGCTCCAAGTATTGGAAAATCCTTCCAACTATTGTAATGACCCTGACCCTTTCCACGATTTTGTCCACGTGGTACATAGATGCCACGTGTGAGAAATTGTCTTTCACTCACTATTCTTTGGAGTTGTTCCACCTCTAACACTTTCATTATTGATCTCGGGAATTTTCTTTGTCCCGACATATATGGTGTTGTTATTTGAAAGAACCTTGTTGTGTCTCTCAACCACTTGCAGTAGGTTGATGAGGTCTAAAGATTGTGTTCCAACTTATATTGGTTCATTAATATTTACTGATATATGAAAGGTGGAAATAATGTTATAAATTATGTCATCTTTTGTGTGTTCCTTGCCACAAAGATTGAGACGCATTTTGGATATAACATTTCTTTATTAACATCAGTTACCTTTTTGTAACCGAGTAAGTGGGTTTCATTCCGCTGTATGATTTCTGGAAGTACATATTCATGAGTACTCTCGATTCTCCCTTTCGGGGCATCCTACAATTCTTTGGGGGTTTCTAGTAAAGGTATTCCTAAGAAAATTAGGATTTATATGTCGTCTCAAAACATGATGTTTGCACCTTATTAGAAGGTTGGTTTTAGGGTCAATAGGGAGATGATGGACTTTAGGTATATATTCTTGAACCTTTTCGATAAAAGTAGTTTTTACATTGGATATTCATATTTGTACTCAAGTTCTTTTGAGTTTAGGACATTGAATCACAGATGGGTTATTTCAATCATTTACGATATAAGGGATAATGTATGATTTTCTAACAATGAATCACGGGTTATAATCATTATATTATGTATGAAATTTCATTATCATAATAATATTTGATTATTGTATGCTTACATTTTGTTGATAATACTTCATTAATATTTCAATTTGCAAAAAGAAATCACTCAATCTATTGGATTTCCAGGTAGTAGGGGAATCACATGGATTTCTTAAGTCCCTACAAACCTTAGGGCTATTTACACCCGTTTGACAAAATTCGTTCGATATCTTGCGATTTATTTAATTGGATATAACATTGTTAATTATAGAGCTTTTGGCATGAGGCCAAAATAAATATGAATTTAACATATGAAGCCAATTTCAAGATTTTAGTACAGTAATAGTATTTCAAGAGATTTTGGTTAAAGAAAACCAAAATATATAAGGGTTGGAAGTGTAACTTACTAAAATTATTGTAAGTTTTGAAATTATAAGGATGAACTTATTATAAACATAAGCGTTTAGATAATGTGGAGATAATAATTCTAAAACTAAATCCATAACTAAATGATGTTATGAAAACCTATGGTCCAAAAAATGACATTGTGAAAATCTTGATTTATATGTAGGAACTTATTAAAAAGTTTATCTTAGACGATGAACTGTCATTTTCTTGTTGGTACAAGATCAACAGGAACCTTGTAAAGATATTCGTATCAAATGGAAATTATAATGAGCATATATATATAAGTTCTGATGAATTTGAAAGTAAACATATATCATGGAAACTATGTGTCAAACTAGCTAGTAGATTATTGAGTCATCGAAACATTTTTGTCACCAATAAAGAACTTTAGGGAAATGACACATATATGTTTCAACATGACCATGTGGGACATGACATAGTGATCCGTGTATTGCAAAATACACATAGACACATTCTCTTTCGAGTGATAGGCAAAACGAGGCAAATTGCAACTGTTGACTTTTGCAGCATAAGAAACAACATTGCCATCATAATATGCCCTCTCGAATACCTAAAAATTTTGTATATACCCTAATCCTTAGCCAAGACAGGAGTGAGATCATCCTAAAGCTAAAGACATAATACAAAAATATTCCATTGTTACAACGAATACAAGGTGATATTTATGGACATAAACATCCAAAATGTGGGCCATTAAAACTTTATGGTTCTGGTTTCGACACGATGAACGCATGTCGTATTATTGTCCACATGAAATACTGCACTCCTAGCACTAGCTATACGTTTAAGGGCTCACCACCCTGATTATTTCATCAAGTCTACATGACTTGGAATGCTGGAGAATTTACATCATAAGGATTTGATGTTAATTGCATATGTATGAGGATCAATGTAGAGTTTCCTATACCCCATGTGTATATATAAAATGGTCTCATAGAAGTTGTTATCAAAAGAATATGATGACATCTAGGGTATTAGTAATGCGCACCAATTTACCAGCATCTACCTGGGGTTATGCAATTATTATATGCAGTTTTTTTTTCGTTTTTAGACCCACTGCTTGCTAACCAACCTCATGCGTACCAGTTGGTAACTAGATATAAGCTTGATACTTTACATTTACGCATGTTTGCTTATATGTGCCAATTGCGCCCCCACAGCGCATCGAAATGGATCCTTAAAGACGATTTGGTAAATGTTGGATATGAATCCTTAACAATTATCCGCTAATAAGAATATTTGACTAGTGATCTCTTTACCGCTATATTTGCGGGTTGTCACTTTCATGAGATAGTCTTTCCGTCGTTAGGGGGAGATAGGAAAAAGGATTTTCCATGAGAACGATAAGAAGTGTCATTGAATATTCCCACTATGTCTCATTTTGATCCCCAAAACTTCACAACGTAATGTTGAAGTCAAACGAATCAGACTCGATACCTGATACGTTTAATATTATTCTAGAAGTGACAAGATCACATATACGAGCTGCAAATATACTTGCAAGGTTAAAGTCCCCAAACAAGGGCACAACGTCGCTGGAAAGTGTTTTGCAATCACACATGGTGGAGGTGTGGTTGAGGTCGTAACTCCCAAACGGAAATGGGGGAAGCTACTTGGTTCGATAAATACTCATCTTAAGGAAGAGAAGAGTAAGGCACAACTATTTGTCATCAATACATAGACCTCTCATGAGATTGTCTCTGATTAAACTATGTCTATGAAACATTACTGGAGGACGCCCCAAAGTTAATATTGATTCTAGAAATTAAAGAAATCTCAAATGAATTATGAGAGTGCATATGAGTCGATGGACAGATCATACAAACTCATTGATGATATATTTTGCATATATTGTTGCTTATGAGATGATAGAGCACATTGACATCGAACCATGCTTAGTTGAAAAATATCAACAAAGAGCAAATTGGCCTAAATAAGCAATCCAGGAGAATCATATTATTTGACAAATGAACAGGTATTTGGTTTGGTAGTGCTAACCCACCAAGTGTAAAGCATGTAAGACATAAATATATCATTTTTCGTAAAGCGTAATGAGAATAATTAAGTCATAATGTATGAGACTCTCCTTTGGTGCAAGGTTTCTCATAACGCCCTGGATTGACCACGAGAAGACTTACTCTCCCGTGATGGACGTTATAACGTTATGCTAATTAATTACCCTAGTAGTTTCCGAATGACTGGAAATGCATCTCATAAATGTGGTTACCACATATTTCTACGGGGATCTAGATTTAGAGATATATAAAAGTGCTTGATGATATTAAATTACCAAAATCAAGTAACTCTAAACCACGAAATGCGTTTGCAATAAAATTGAAATGCTCACTTTATAGATTAAAGCAATCTAATCTATAAAGGATATATAAGAACTAATGGAATACTTTATTGGGAAAGGATATATAAAAACGATGAACTGTTCCCTTGCGTATTTATTATGGAAAACAAGTTCCAGATTTTCAAAGTAGCTCTATATGTCAATGTTATGAACATAATAGGCACTCTTGATGAAATAAGAAGAACCACAAGCTACTTGAAATCTGATTTTGAGAGGAAAGATCTTGGGAAAACTTGGTTTTGTCTAGATATTTGAGCTAGAACACCGAGTTTGTGAAATATTAATTCACCGATCGCATATGTCCATAAAATAATCAGGCAATTTAATATGGACAAAGCGCATCCGATTAGCACTCCCATGATCGGTCAAAGCGTCAGATATAAGGAAAGATCCATTTCGTCTAAAAGGATGATGACGAAAAAAGTTGGGAGTTGGAATTCCCTATCTAAGTACAATATGCGCAATTATTGTACTTAGCACAATACACTTGATCGTATATTATATTTCTCAGTGAATTTGTTAGCTAGATTTAGCTCAGCGCCAACGCAACGTCATTGGAATGATATCAAACTAATCTTTTGAAACCATTAACATAGGCTTATACTTTCCCTATAGAAAAAATGGGGTTGATAATGAAACTTCAATACCTACTTAGAATGTAAGCAACAAAAGTACTAGTTCTTATAGAAAAACACCAAACAATGTCTTGGTATGTCTTTGATGATATTAGGTATCTGTCTGACCCATACAAAGGTTGTTCCCCAAACTGGATAAAGAATTACCACAAGGAACACGTCGATTGCTTGGAAGTGAATTAAGCAATCATTTGTTACTACCCCCTTGAACTAATCCAAGAATATTACTCCCCATGATAATTAAATAATGTATATGATTAAGGACTATCATTGCATATAGTAGAGGAGCTAGTAATTCTGGGTTCAACCAGTATCCTACTTGCATATATGGAAATAATGCATCATGTATCGAAGAAATGAACATAAAATACATCAAATATTCTGCTTAAGTCTTATACAATTAGCAATAAGAAAACTCTCATCGATATTTAATTAAATCAAGTAAGATGTCAGGAGAACATGACACATTTTACCAAATCATTACCTAAAACCATATATTGGGAAACATGTAGAAAGCAAGTGCAAATGTTTTCCAAACTCCCTTGATTAATGCACGAATCAGGGGGAGTAATAGAGAAAAGGGGAAGTCTACTATATTTGTGATATTGGTATGTTGTGCTCTTTCCTTCAACCAAGGTTTTATTTTTCCCATTGGGTTTTGTTACTTGGTGTAAGGTTTTAGTGAAGCAACTGTTTATATACTCATGATTAATGTATGAATATAAGATAAAACTAGATTGAAGGAAAAGTCTATATATTGCAAAAAAACCGGTGCGTTGTACTCTTTCCTTCGTTCTATTTTTTTTATCCCACTGATTTTTATTTTGGCGTAAGGTTTTAACGAGGCCCAACAAATAAGCCAAATAATACACATAAGGCCCAACAAGGCTCGAAGTCGAGCTACCAAAACTGGACTATTGTCCAAAAACCCCATCAAAATAACAATGCCAAGCCGCAGACTTAGCAACCCATTGACTCATTAATAAATAGAATAAAAACACGATAAAACGCACTCACCCAACGGATATGCAAACATCACGACCAAAAGTGAGATTAGTTCAAAACTCAACATTAGTTGGGACAATCCATTTTCCTAATGAACTCATAACACAAAATATGCGTTTTCCAAATTTAATTGCTGATAAGAACGAAAATCATAAAATGAGACTATAAACATTCTTTCAGGTTACCTCACATAAATGTGCAAGTGATCCTTTATAAAACACTCCATTTCATGATGATGCATAAAACCCGACAAACATTTAAAAGCGTAAATCTTTGACCAAAGATCCATTCACGCAATAAGACTTCAAAACACGTTCATTTATGACACATATATCAAATGCCCAAAAATCTCAAATGTGGTGTTATACAAAGTTTATAGAGTTAAATACTTCAACTAATCAAAGATTAACAAATACCCCAACATTTGATAATTTCATGTAAAACACATAAACACTTAAAATAGACATGTTGGCATGTACACCGTTTTCACAAATCAACTTGAACTCACCTTGCTAGATTTAGGCTAAATCTAGATTTCCCCCCCAACTATAGCTCATTTGAAGAACACTTGGATTCTCAAGACAAAACTTCCAAAACCTAAATCCATACATATTCAACCATACATAAACATAATCAACCACAAAGAATCGTTTCCCAAACCATGTGCATGAATACCTCAACTAATACCGAAACCCTAACTTCCATAACCGAAGAGAATAGAATATTACCTTAAACCAAGCTTGAATCCACCAACCAAAACACTTCTAGTTCACCAAAATGGCCACAAATCTCCAATCTATGAAAGGAAGCACAAAGGGTGGATGAAACCCTAGAAAACTTGGGGAAGAAGATGAATAGGGAGAGATGAGAAGATTACCACCACCAAATACTCTATTATACTTCAATAGACTTCCAATCTCTTTCCATATCCTTGAAATCTCTCAAAAACGAAACCGTAGCAACTTGAATCACCCAAATCGGAGTTGAAATGAGAAAGTTATGACCAAATGAAGAAGAAACCCGTATTTACGCACTGGAGGGTTGGCGCGACCCTGACATGCGACAGTGACATTGTCACTGTCGCGCGAGATGTACCGAAACTCATTAACACTGTTTCGGCCGTAACTTCTTCGTTATAGCTCCGTTTTCGCTCCGGAAAGGACCGTTGGACTCGTAATTGAATCCTTTATCCATCAGACTATAAAATCAAGAATTCAAGCCCAAAATCAAATATCTTATTTTTCCTTAATATATCGGTTTCTGTATTAGCTTGAAATGATACCTTTCGAAAATCGGGGTGTTACAATCCTCCCAACCTTGGAATGATTTCGTCCCCGAAATCTAGGTTCCCATGAAACCTTACACGCAGAAGGGTTGCCCTTAACGCATCTGCCAGCACCACTATCATGACCCTTGTACTGATATCCACACCAATTGCCCCTCATAGGCACATTATACTCACAACCGAGTGAACACTTAACTCTCCAAAGTAACATTTACCCACAAGATTACGGTCGTCTCCCAACCTTGGATGACAGTTACCACCTCCAGGTAATTTGTGACTCTAACTTCCCACCGACCAATTCCCTTCGAATCCACACGGTTCACAATCCCAAGTTACAGATCGCAACCAAACTCGCAGGAATCAACAACTCCTACTGATTCACTCCTAGTATTGGTAAAGATATCCTTCCAAGGTGCACCAATACGTCCTTCATGTAACCGGTTAACACAACTTCGGCTGTCACTCAACTCCGATTCAACACCAATCTCACCAAATTCCTAAAGTAACATCCTTATCACCACAGGAATGCTTGGGTACCTCGATACTCAATCATCAATACCCAAACTCCTTTTAAAATCCATTACCGAAAGGTCACTATTTTCCATAGTCCAACCGGGTTACATCCATCCATTCCAAGATCCATTGACCTCAAGAAAACAAGTCGACGCCTAGGACTAAACGGTGACCTCGAAAATGTGGACATCTCGCCCAAAATCCCATTCCAGACGGGTTGTCGCACTAAGGTTGACACCTAATCAGAGAGCTAAAATTTCAAATCTTACAACTCTAGCAGACAGATCACCAGAATTTCCTTTAATCGCGGAACTCGCTAAGATGGTAAACCGACCACATAAGCCATGGTGTCACACCGACGAGCAATCCACCAAAACGAACCCAATCTAATCGCAGGTAATCACCTAAGACCTTATCCCGCATGATTACCGAGGTATAACATTACTTCCTTAATTAACTGGGAAGACTTAAATCTACTATTTCCATTAATACAAACGCGCGCAGATTCACAAACCGAAACCTCAAACAATCAAGACTGACCGCAAGTCGGATCATCCAATGCTTCAATTCTCAAGGACTCCCCTAGTCCCTTAATTGCAACGTCTTTCCACGACAGGGGTTAAACCTATAGGCCTAATGAGTTCAATGTTTTTCAAATAATATGCAAATTTAAACTTTTATAAACTTTCAAATACACAAGTTTTATAACAATTAGATGTGCGGCAAAATACACTACCGTCCATGCGACAGGTTTCAAAGTTGATTAACCACACAACGCATATGAAAACATTTCCAAAAACTCGTTCGTGCAATACTTACGTTAGTAAAGAAAACAATAAAACATGCGCAACAATTTACATCATATAAGAGAAAATAGATTCTTGCACCACAACACGTGCAATAAAGGTTTGTACAACTCGAAAAGAGAAATTCACAACTTTAATTTTAAAATCCTTCCTCTTTAACCAAAAGACGTTGTGGCCTAAAATTATCAACGATCCCAAACGCATTAGTTTAATCCTCAAAGCTTGGTAAAATAGTGGGAATACAAATAAAGTTTCAAATCGAGTTTAAAGCTTCAGATCGTACAGATAAACACCTTTAACCAAAAAGTAATTGCAACGATATAAACATTGCTAACTCAATAAATGTATTGCGGAAATTTTTAACGGTAAGAGTAATTGATTAAAATATGATCAGAACAAAAGCCCTGTTTGAAATGATGTAAATCTTTTATATATTTACTCATACCAACGTTATAATTAAACCCAAACGCAAATAGTATGCAACGATTGACATTTGTATAAAGCCCAAAGATAAATTGCATGATAAGGGAATTTCCCCAAAACAACATGTGGGATGACACCGATTAATAAATCTACATTTAGACGCATGCAGAAATGTATGAACACATGCCCCAACCTTATTTATGTAACGCAAAAGGACGTGCAATGAGACACCATGGACCCAACTGAATTTTCCGCAAAACTCATTAATGCTAAAATCATGCAGTGTCAAATTTTCATCTCTCAACAAAGTGTGCAAGACGACTATATGTTTAAAATGTTAATCTTCTAAGAGTTTCCTCTTTTAATGCAATGAAAAGTAAAATGACACCTTTAACAAAATTCACATGGGACACGACGCCAAATAACTCGCAAGCTTAACAGAAGCAAAATCAAAACTCACGCATGAAAAGACATCGCATATAACAACACTCCATGAAATTTCAACAAAACTCACACAAACTAAAAATCCTCAAGAAATTCCGACTCAAAACGTGGGATTAACCTTTCCTTTAAAACCATCAACATACGTGGAGGTGATCCAATGTCTTGGTTAAAATCTCATAGTTACTTGCCCAACACTCAAATGACATTAAAATATGGATATTACAATATCCGCGAATAGCGTTAAACAGGAGACGTGAATAAAGAGATTTTTTATAACAATTTGCAATTATGTGTAACAAAACATTTTCATGAATGCTTAAGCTCACAGTTTAAAATCTGGTGAATGCTACATGCTTTACCAAAACCTTATTATGCAAAACACAAACACTTTATGTTTTACGAACATAAGAACAATTTATGCAAATTTATTTCAGAAATAAATTTAGTGTATGAATTTGATCGGCACTTGGCATCATAGGACTACACTTCCCAATGACCCGACACACTATTGTCATCTGGAAGCATCAAACATCTTAAGGCCACACTCTCAATAATTTGATAAGCTTACGAATTCTCCTTGAAATAAAATTGGTCTAACGAAATTATAGTTCTAATCCAACCAATAATTCTTACTCAAGATGATCAACTTAATGCGTTCAACGTGTTTAACTATCACTCCAAAGTAACATTGCTATAACCATCGATCCTTCCTTAAATTATTCGCTTAGAAACTTTCTCACTACCCCAACGGTCATCATACTAAGGTATTTAAAGTATACACATGTGATATGTAGGTTCACCATAACACTGGCCAGGTGCCATTATGAACGTACCATACATGATCATCCTTGCGACCCTTGACAATTTCCCGTTTCTAGCGACCCGATCAACTCCAAGATATCTTATCTTAAGGCGCCTAATGTTCAACTTCACTTTCAATCACCTACCAGTACGCTAGTTTGAGTCTAGGCATCCAAAAATCAATACCTAAATCTCTCAAACTTAAGCTCTGATACCAACTTGTAACACCCTCAAATCTGGAAATAACAACTTATTTAAAATTTTCTAAATACATCAATAAAGGAATTATCTACAACCACAAATTAAGATTTAACCTCAATACAGACATTCATTCTATACAAAAGCCTATGATAATAACGGGTGCTACTAAAACCCCATAATAGTCACTATCTCCAAAATTGCGGAAGACTTCACCAACTACTTACATTTGCACAAAGCTAAGGCTCAACTCTTCATGGCTGCTAGAACGAAAACCCAACTGGAACCTGATGCACATGCCGACAAATAAAAAGGTTAGGCTTAACGCCTCGTGAGCTCAAGAGTTTTCAACATATATAAAGATGTTTGTGAAAATAGATAATGCAGTTTAATTCATAATCTTTCAAAAGGTATGCTTTGAATATGCAAACGACTCGTTTTCCAATAATATGCATTTTAGACGGAGAACACCAATTTGGACATTCTTCAAATCAAACTGCTACAAAATGATGATACCAATGTAAACCGCCCCTTCATAAATTTGCTTCAACCCAAAACTCACTCAAAGCGTAAATATAAATTGGACTCTCCATTTAAGAAGGTACGGTTAAACCTTATATTTCAAAACACCCAAAACACGGGTGGGGCATAATACTCAACCCATAAATCAAGGGTAAAACCCAAATACACAAAACGTCACCGAATTTGGATAATAAAACTCAATACCCAAAAACAACACCTTTCGGTGACGGGGGATTCCCGATTCCATAAAATGTGACGGTCCACAAAGTAAGCCCATTTTATGTTGTTATGACTAGTCATATAAACAAAAGTACACGCAAGGGATGTCAGGCTCAGTGGCTTTAAACATACACCCACGGAAACTCAAGTTCAACCCCGAGGGATTGCTAGGTCGAGCTCCTCATCCAATATTGTAATACTTGAGCACGAAGGACTTATACCCACATCCGGTACCTTAACGTGCAGCACGAAGGTCTTACACCCACATCCGGTGCCTAATGTGCCTCGACGTGGAAAACTAATCGTCCCAACGCCGGACAATAATAAACCAAATATGGTATCATGACTCCCAATGCATCAAATAAGCCAAATAATACACATAAGGCCCAACAAGGCTCGAAGTCGAGCTACCAAAACTGGACTATTGTCCAAAAACCCCATCAAAATAACAATGCCAAGCCGCAGACTTAGCAACCCATTGACTCATTAATAAATAGAATAAAAACACGATAAAACGCACTCACCCAACGGATATGCAAACATCACGACCAAAAGTGTGATTAGTTCAAAACTCAACATTAGTTGGGACAATCCATTTTCCTAATGAACTCATAACACAAAATATGCGTTTTCCAAATTTAACTGCTGATAAGAACGAAAATCATAAAATGAGACTATAAACATTCTTTCAGGTTACCTCACATAAATGTGCAAGTGATCCTTTATAAAACACTCCATTTCATGATGATGCATAAAACCCGACAAACATTTAAAAGCGTAAATCTTTGACCAAAGATCCATTCATGCAATAAGACTTCAAAACACGTTCATTTATGACACATATATCAAATGCCCAAAAATCTTAAATGTGGTGTTATACAAAGTTTATAGAGTTAAATACTTCAACTAATCAAAGATTAACAAATACCCAACATTTGATAATTTCATGTAAAACACATAAACACTTAAAATAGACATGTTGGCATGTACACCGTTTTCACAAATCAACTTGAACTCACCTTGCTAGATTTAGGCTAAATCTAGATTTTCCCCCCAACTATAGCTCATTTGAAGAACACTTGGATTCTCAAGACAAAACTTCCAAAACCTAAATCCATACATATTCAACCATACATAAACATAATCAACCACAAAGAATCGTTTCCCAAACCATGTGCATGAATACCTCAACTAATACCGAAACCCTAACTTCCATAACCGAAGAGAATAGAATATTTGTCAGGATCGAATTCTCAACAAGAATTAATTCTCAGAAACAATATCAAAGAAGTTTGCGGAATAACACTTTGATATTCAATGAAACAGTAAATCAACACAGTAAATATGAATAACAAACTGTAAGCTTTTATTTGATGCTTTGAAGTTACAAGATTACTCACTCAACCTCAATATTGATGAACAAGCTCACCAATACGAATTCTACTTCTCTAGAATTAGGATCTATGCCTTGAGGTTGATTCTCTAAAAAGAATGAAAACTGAAAGTTAAAAGTTATTATCCTATTCTAAACAATACTATATATATATACTGAATACAAAGATAATTACAATGAATAAAATATATTCAGTATATCTTCTATGTATATCTCTAAGCTTCCATGTATATCCTTTCATACGAATCTTCATCATATAAGCAGTATTAATCTTCAGCAGCATTAACTTCCTTCTAGCAGCATTAACTACTAAGCAGTACTAACCACTAGCAGTACTAACTAGCTAAGCAGTACTAACTTTGTTCAAGCAGTACTAACTTTGACTAGCAGTATTAATTAACACTAGTAGTAGTAACACTCAGCAGTACTAACCTTTATGTCTTCTAGCAGTATTAATATTGAACCAACAGCATTAACCACACTTGATGAATTCTTCAGTTCCCAACAATCTCCCCCTAACTTGACTTTTAGGAAAAGAAGTCAAGTTCTTCAGATCTCCTTCAAGATGATTTCAACACCTCTGATTCAATTTCCCAAATTTGGATCTAAGCCCAAACTTTGATTTACAGTTCTTCTCACCACAATCTTGGCCATTTCTGAATCCTTTGTACAAACCAGTGTAGCTTTAAGCATCCCTTCTAACTTCTCCTTGCTATGCTCATATATTTTGTCCACCAGGTAGTATTCATGATAACAATTGTCAATAGTAATCATGTATACTCCACAGTTTTCAAACAGTATCCATTTGTCAATCTTCTTGAATATGAACTCATGCATATGATCTTTAATCCTATGGTGCACTCTTGCAGGCTCAAACATCATGCACAAGTATTCCAATGTCACTTTGAGAAGATTCTCTTCAGAACCTTTCAACACAGGTTCATAAAGTTTCATCCCAATTTTATATAGTTCTTCCATATCAGCTCTTGAGCAACTTCTGATGACTTTCCCCCATGTTGAATAAGCTTCAAATGAACCATCAGCTCTCTTGATTCTGAAGAAATTCTTTCCATTGTCTCTCAGAATATCCCAGAAGATGATCTCTGGAGCTTGCATAGAGATTGGAACAGCTTTCAAAGGTTCCACTATTGTCATGTACGAATCCATACTTTTATTAGTTTGCTTAGTGACCTGCTCTGGACTCTGTACTGGCTCTGTTGGGGATGTGACTGAAGGTTCTGCTTCCTTTTCAGTTTCTTCCACCCTAGGCCTTTTCAACTGCCTTTTTGGAGCAATTGTTTTCACTCTTTTTCCAGACTTGGCTTCTCTACCAACATTTCCAGGTTCTTCCTTCTTCTCTTCTGCTTCTTCTTTGGAAGGTGTGGTTTTCTCAGGGAATGGTTGTTGGATGTTGAGATCATGTCTCTCTTTCATCCTTCTTTCTGCTTCTTCCCTTTGAGAGGAATCCCTTTGGAGCTTTGTCATTTCCTTCCTGTATAGCTCTTCAACCTGAGAGTATGCCATATGAGTAAACATCTCCCCCTTAACACCAATTGCACCTTTCAGGAAGTTTATCATCTTTCTTCTTTCCTGATTGGCCAAAAAGGTCTTGGAGGGTTGTCTTTTCTGCTTTTTGAATGGCATTCTTTTTACTTGTACTTGCTTGGCCTGAGCTGCTGTTTTCATGCTCTTCTGATACTCTTCATTTAGTTTTCTGGCCATATTCAGTGCAAGCTCTCTATCCTTCTCAGATTGAAGTTGTTCCTCCCTTTCCATTTCTGCCTGAAGCTGCTTTGCCACTTCTTCATCCAGTTCTATCTGAATTTTCTTCTTTGCAGGTTGTTCAGGTTCAATCATCTTAGCCTTACCCTTTGTATCCTTCAACCCTGCCTCACTTCTTTCTTGTGTCTTCTTTTCAAGGTCTCCTTCATTGATGACCACTCCCTTAGCCTTTTGAGTAGCCTTGGGGAGTGTCATTCTTTGCTTTTACTAAGGTTTCAGCTATTTCCAATTCTTCAACAGATAGCCCTGTTACTGCTTGAACATTATCTGTTTCTACTTCTTGTGCTTCTGTTTCTGCAGCTTTCTCCCCCTTACCATCAAATCCCATCTCAGAAATACTTTCTTTTTCTGCTTCAGCCTCTGAATTCTCCCCCTTGTTGAAATCATCTTCAACACTTGTCCTCCTCTTTAGCACAAACTGCTTCCTTCTCCTTTTCTGTAACAATCTTGTCACCATTTTCTTCAGTTTGGTGATCTGAACTTGTTGAGATAGAATAATCAGCTTCATCTCCTCTATTTCTTTTCCTTGCTTGATGACATCCTGGTTGATGTTTCCCATGGTCTCCATCAATTCATCATAGTTATATCTGTCCTCACCTTCTCCAGGAGTGTTACCCCCTATTGAAGGATCATTGGATCTTTTATTAGTAGATGTCTTCTGCCTAGCAGAAGCACTATCCACCCCTGTGGTTTCTTGGCACCAGGGTCCTTCAAATGATTGCTCATTCAAAGTTGCCATGGGGGAGGTCTTATTGATGTTACCACTGTCCTCCTCTGTGCTAGCAGGAGTAGTGGCAGCCTCATCACCCATATGCTCTACCTCCTCCTCAGAGAGCACCTCCTTTGGGTTGGGAGACACCCTTGTGGTTTCCCTTTGGATATTCTCTAGGGGAGAATTCTCCCTTAGAGGGCTTAAAGGCTTAGTGGGTGATGGTACAAGAAGGGAAGGAGCCTTCTTTACCTGTTTTCTTTGATAAGTTTGGGTAATTGGAGAAGTGGGCTTATTTAGTAGGGACTGTGGGATAGATATAGAGTGGGAAGGTTGGGCTTGGCTAGCAGTGGATTGATCTAATGGGGGCCTTGACCCTGCTGCCATACCTTCATTGGGTTGGGACACCACCATCATTGTAGAGAACAATGGGGTGTCAACTCCTTCAGAGTCCCCAGCAGATCTTCTCATATTTGAGAAAACCTTGCCTTTGGGGGGTTTTGGTACATAAATTCCCTCAGAATGAGGAATATCCGTCAATTCATGATTGATAACTGCTTGAACAAACCTGGGATACATATAAAAGCTCTTTTTGTTTCCCATGTTTGAGACAAGATCATTGAAAATCATTTGTGAAAAATTGTACCTTCTGGCAGTGGCCAAACAGACCAAAGCATAAGCAATGGTACTGCTGAACTCACTCCATCCAGTAGTCTTTTTAGAAATGCAGTGCATCAAGGTATGAACAAGAAAACGCCATTGGGGTGAAAATTTAGCTTTTGAGAACTTAAAAATACCCAGTGGGCCTCCATACCCCATTCTTGTCAGAGTAGAAAAGAGTTCATCATTAGGGATAGAAGTTATACCAGAGGCATCGTCTAGACGTAGACTGATGCGAACTATCTCTTCAGTAACTGTCAATGGATTGCCACATACTGTCGTCTTGATCATTCGCACTCCATCCTCATTAACAATGGTGGCATGTGCCCAGAATTGCCTCTGATGCTCTATAAAGATAGTTGGAGACATAGTGAGAGCATGGGCAATGTGGCTAGTCTTCAGAAAGTCGACTATCTGATGAAAACCTTCAGATTGTTTTGGCTTTTGGAGCATCGCAATTTCATTGTGCTCATCAATGAACGCCATGGATGCCATAGACCTTGAAGATTCTTGCCTGAAAACTTTGAACTTTGAGAGAGAAAGGGTTTAGAGCGCAGGTGAATAGTATGCAAAGAGTCGTTATAAGCTTTTAGGCGGGCAAGGAGTATTTATAGTATTTGGAATAGAAGCAGTATTAACCTATAGCAGTATTAACTACTAGCAGTATTAACTGCGAGCAGTAGTAACTAACTAGCAGTATTAACTACTAGCAGTATTAACTGCGAGCAGTATTAACTAACTAGCAGTATTAACTACTAGCAGTAGTAACTGCGAGCAGTATTAACTAACTAGCAGTATTAACTACTAGCAGTATTAACTACTAGCGGTAGTAACTGAAAGCAGTATTAACTACTAGCAGTATTAACTGAAAGCAGTATTAACTACTAGCAGTATTAACTGAAAGCAGTATTAACTACTAGCAGTATTAACTGAAAGCAGTATTTACTACTAGCAGTAGTAACTGAAAGCAGTATTAACTACTAGCAGTATTAACTGAAAGCAGTATTAACCACGAGCAGTATTAACGGCTAGCAGTATTAACTACACTTACTCCTTTTAAGCTTGCTAATCACTGAGAACTGCTATGCATGTCCTGAAAAAGAAGATTAGTAACACCAAGAATAACAAAATACAGGTATAAAACCACTTTTTGAGAAGAAGATTATTCAGAGTTTATCATTCCCACACTTGTTACCAAGAAAGTGAATCTACCCACATCAAAAGCTTTAGTGAATAAATCAGCAAACTGATTATCAGTGTGAACTTTGACAACTTGAATAAGTTTCTTTTCATTACAATCTCTTATAAAGTGATACCTGATTTCAATGTGCTTTGTCTTTGAGTGCTTGACTGGATTATTTACAATGCTAATAGCACTGCTGTTGTCAATAAAGATTGGAGTGAGTAGAAAGGTTACCCCATAATCCAACATTTGATTCTGAATCCATAAGACTTGAGAACAGCAACTTGCAGCTGCTATGTACTCTGCCTCTGTTGTAGATGTGGATACTGTGGTTTGTTTCTTGCACTGCCATGAGACTAGTCTAGCACCCAAAAACTGACATCCTCAAGAAGTAGATTTTCTGTCCAAGTTTGCCCCACCTAGATCACTATCTGAGTATGCTATTAGGTCAAAAGGTGAGTTATGAGGATACCAAAGTCCCAATCTGGGTTGCCCTTTGAGATATCTGAATATCCTCTTAACAGCTTGAAAGTGAGATTGCTTTGGCCTAACTTGAAATCTTGCACATACACAGACTGGAAACATAATATCTGGCCTTGATGCTGTGAGATACATGAGAGAGCCAATCATGGATCTATAATGATGCACATCCATATCCTCCCCCTCAAGATCTGCTGTGATCTGCTTGTGTGTTTCCATAGGTGTGCTGGCAGGTTTTGATTCTGAGAAACCAAACTTGGTTAGAATATCCTGCACATACTTGGATTGACATATGAAAATGCCATCTGACTTCTGTTAAACTTGGAGTCCAAGGAAGAAAGTAAGTTCCCCCATGGAACTCATTTTGAACCTTTGATGCATTAAATCCTCAAACTCCTTGCACATGTTGTTTCTTGTAGAACCAAAAATAATGTCATCAACATATATTTGGACCAGCAAGATATCCTTCTTCTTTCTTTTGATAAATAGAGTCTTATCAATGACTCCTCTTTCAAAGTCATTTTCCAAGAGATAGGATGACAGGGTGTCATACCATGCTCTTGGGGCTTGATGTAGTCCATAAAGTGCTTTCTTTAATTTGTATACCCTGTCTGGATAGCTTGGGTTTTCAAACTCTGGTGGTTGACAGACATATACTTCTTCTTCAATTGATCCATAGAGAAAAGCACTTTTTACATCCATTTGGTAGACTTTGAAGTTCATGTAAGAAGCATAGGCTAGGAATAGTCTGATTGCTTCTATCCTAGCTACAGGTGCAAAAACTTCTTCATAATCTATGCCCTCTTCTTGAGTATAGCCTTGAGCCACCAGCCTTGCTTTGTTTCTTATAACAATACCTCTTTCATCTCTCTTGTTTCTGAAGATCCATGTTGTGCCAATTGCTCTGTGACCTTTAGGAAGGTCTACTAGATCCCACACATCTTGTAGCTTGAACTGTAACAATTCTTCTTGCATTGCTTCTATCCAGCTAGATTCTTTCATAGCATCATGTGCCTTTTTAGGCTCAAGTTGGGATAGGAAACAAGAAAGCACTGTATGCTGTTGATCTTGCATTTCCTGAAGTCTGCTTTGATGTCTAGTCATCATAGGAGAAGAGATATCTCCTATTATCAACTGTGGAGGATGATTCTTCTGAACTCTGGTGTTGTGACTAGGTTCTTCATTTAATCCAGCCTCAAGATTAGATTCATGCAACTCAACTGAAGTATTTTCAGATGCTACTTCATTGTTTTCTTGAGTCTCCTCATCTCTAGTGTCTTCTTCACTCTGACTTGATTCAGAAAATGATTCCTTTTCACAGTCTTCAACTGAATTTACTGTGGGTATGGGAAAAATCACAGATTTAGATATACTTTCTTGAACTTGTGTGATCTCTGATTCTCCACTACCTGTTCCTGTATACTCATTACTGAAACCAAAAGAGTTAGTTAGTGAATCAATGTCAAATAGCCACTGAGGTCCAGACCCAACAGGATTTGGTGTGTTCTCATTGCATTTGACATTGTCACTTTCTTCAATTATTCTAGAAGAAGAGTTAAAAACTCTGTAGGCCTTACTCTGAGATGAATATCCAACAAGAAATCCATCATCTGCTTTGCTATCAAACTTACCTAAGTGAGATTTGGTATTTAGAATTGTACAAGGACACCCAAAAGGTTTGAAGAAACCAATAAAAGGTTTTCTTTGATTTAAAAGCTCATATGGAGTCTTGTTCTTTTGCTTGACCACTAGAACTCTGTTTTGGACATAACAAGCAGTATTAACTGCTTCAGCCCAGAATGTAATTGGCAATTTTGAATCAGCCAACAGAGATCTAGCAGCCTCTATTAGTGTCCTATTTCTCCTTTCAGCAACACCATTCTGTTGAGGAGTCCTAGGAGCACTATATTGTCTCTCAATACCTTTTCCTTCACAAAAGGTGTTTAGATCATTATTTTTAAACTCAGTTCCATTATCTGATCTAATGACTTTTACTCTTTGATTAGTTTGGTTTTCAATTCTTAGAATAAAGGATTTGATAAGACCACTTGTTTCATCCTTAGTCCTTAGAAAATATACCCAAGTAAATCTGGAGTAATCATCAACAATAACCAAGCAGTAAGATTTCTTGCCTATACTCATAACATTTGTAGGACCAAACAGATCCATATGCAATAACTGGAGACAAGAAGAAACAGAATTTAACTCTTTGGTCTTATGAGAAGTTTTGTGTTGTTTGCCTTTAAGACAAGCAACACAATGATCATCACATGAAAAGACTTTTGAAGGTAAACCTCTTACAAGGTTATTTTTAACAAGATTGTTCATAGTCTTGAAATTCATGTGACACATCCTTCTGTGCCAAAGGGAGGATTCATCTACAGAAGCTTTTGAAACAAGACAATTTAAAGATAAATCACTATCAACATTGTCCAAATCAAGACAGTAAACATTGTCCTTCCTTGGAGTTCTAAGTAGTATCATGCTTTCATCAACTACCTTGAACCCTGGAGCAAGAATCATACACTCAGTATTAGTAAATAATATACTATGTTGTTTGTCACAAACCTGTGATACACTTAACAGGTTGTACTTTAATTGATCAACATAGTAGACATCCTCAAATGTCATCTTACCTTTGGTGACATTACCTCTTCCACTTATCTTACCACCAGTAAGATTGTCTCCAAATGCAACATGTCCTCCATTAATTTGCTTGAAATCCTGAAGGCATGACATGTTGCCAGTCATGTGCCTAGAGCAACCACTATCAACATGCCATATGCTCTTTCCCTTGAGCTGTTGGTTGCCCTGCACATTAAATAAATCAATTAGTATGATTGGGGACCCAAGCCAAAGTGATCTTGGGTCTCCCTTTCTCATCAAAGTATTTACATTCCTTTTTAATGAGGTTTTTAAACTCAGAGCACTCTTTATTAGAGTACTTTGTCAATATGATTGGCTTAGCAGAATCAACACTAGAAGCAGTACTAACCTTAGAAGTACTAACAGAGTTAGCAGTACTAACAGGTGTAGCAGTACTAACAGGTTTAGCAGTACTAACCTTGTTAGCAGCATTAACATTGTTAGCAGCATTAACATTGTTAGCAGTAGTATTACTTCTAGCAGCACTATCATTGTCAGCAGCACTATTTGTGGTAGCAGTACTAACAGTTTTAGTGCTTTTAGGAATCCACATATTGACACTTTCTTTAACAGAATACTTTTTCTTCATGTGGCTTTTAGTTTTAACAGTTTTCTTAGCCACATGGTTCTTTTCAATTTTCTTATAACCAAAGGGTTTTTGCATGGATCTTTGGAAATTCATTCTTTGGTTCATAGGATTGAAATAACAGAATTTTGCAAGATGATTCAATTTGCCACAGATAAAACAAGGTTTTGGTCTATTGATTTTACTCAGATCAACCCCTTGTTTATGTGCCCATTGATTATTCCAGTTTCTTTGATTTCCCCTCTTTTTGTCCTGTTTTTGGGGCTCATTCTTCTTACAAGCACACTGTTTGCAAGGACCTGGATTCACAACTGTGGTCTGTTTATAATGGACCTTACCAGACTTTTCCTCTGTCTTCTCTATGTTCTTGGATTTGATCCAAGCCCTTCCACAATCCTCATTGGTGATAATGTTGTTTTCTATAGAAATCTCACCACTCACCTTGTTCTCCTTACTCTTGCCAACCTCTTTCTCAGTCTTATCCTCAACAATTACCTCATCTAAGGGATCTATTTCAGTGGCTCCCTCAGGCAAGTCCTTCCTATCTTTGGTGTCTAACAGGTCTGAAGTAGGAGGAATGTAATTGTTGTTATATGGTGGAGGTGTGGCATTATACCCAATTCCTCTTCTCAATTTATCATGAATCTGATTTTGCAGTAAGGAGTCCATTGCTTTAGAAGCATTGGAAAACTTTTCTACATCAAGCTTAACCTTGGTTAACTCCTCTTTTAGTTTTTCACTCTCCTCTTTAGATTTGGTCAGTTTAAGTTCTAAATCCTTTTTCTCCCACTGCCAGTAATTGGTGTCATATGAGTGTTGTAGTTCATTGGCTTGAAAACCTTTGATTTGATCTTCAAATCTCTCTACTATCCTCACATAGTCTTTTATATCCTTTTCTAGTCTCTTAAGGTCATCACTCATCTTCTGATTGTGATCCCTGTACCTTTTAACAGTGTCTATGCAAGTTTTAGAACAGAGATTAGAACTTACCTCAGATGGGAGATCAGATACTTTAGCCATAAGAGCTTGATTCTGAATAGCTTCTTCTGCTTGATCACTCCAATCAAACCCCATTCCTTGTTGAGAAACAAGGGCTTGAGCAGAGTTTCTGTTGTTATTGAAGCTTCCAGATTGAGCTTGTTGATGGTTGTTGTTGTGAGACATTCCACTTCTGCATTCTCTAGCAAAATGTCCTTTCAGATGACATTTGTAGCATTCTACCTTTGATTTATCAAACCCTGCTCCATCTTCTCTTCTTTGTGAGAAGTTGTTTCTTCCAGTCCTCTTTATAAACTTCTTAACCCTCATGGAGAGCATGGCCATCTGCCATTTAATATCCATCTCTTCCAGATCATCAGGATGAAGTTGTTCTAAGTCATCATTGATCAAAGAGGAATTTCCATGATTAGAAAGAAGAGCTTCAAATACATAATCAGTGCCTTTATCTAGATTTGATCCATTAGCAGCATTAACTGATTCAGGGTTAGCAGTAGAATCAATTGATGCTGATAGGAGTGCAGCATTATGAACATATCCAGAAGGCTTCTTCTTTGCCTCCACCTCAGCTTCAAATACTCTAAGATCATTGTACAGATCATCAAGTTCTTTGTCTTCCAACTGATCATTCTGTCTGAATGACACAGTGTACATGGTCCATTCATCTCCAAGGGACCTTAAGAACTTTCTGTTCACATCATCTTGATCAATCTGTACTCCCATAGTAGCTAGTTCACCAATTAGTTTATTAAACCTGTCAAAAGTTTGAGTCATGGACTCATTCTTAGTTGAGATGAAGTTTTCATACTGTTGTTTTAAGATTGCCTTTTGATTTCTCTTGGTACTTTTAGTACCTGAGAATCTCTTCTCTAGAGCATTCCAGAGCATCTGTGCATCAGTACAATTGCAGAATTGGTGTTGATACTCATTTGGAATGGCCAAGAGCAGTGTGCTCAAGGCTTTCATCTCTGTCTGTCTTGATTTCCTGTCTGCATCTGTCTTTGGAGGAGTTCTTTTGCCATCTTCACCAATCTTTCCTCCATCAGATGGGCCATTCTCAATGATGTCCCACATAGAGTAATCTGTGAGGAGAATATATTGCTTGATTCTGATTTTCCACATGTCAAATTCATTGGATCTGAGCATTGGAACTTTTGAGACCAAAGTACTGCTTGATTCTGTAAGATTTTCCATGATGAATAACTGTTTCTGAGAGAATTAAGCTCTGATACCACTTGTCAGGATCGAATTCTCAACAAGAATTAATTCTCAGAAACAATATCAAAGAAGTTTGCGGAATAACACTTTGATATTCAATGAAACAGTAAATCAACACAGTAAATATGAATAACAAACTGTAAGCTTTTATTTGATGCTTTGAAGTTACAAGATTACTCACTCAACCTCAATATTGATGAACAAGCTCACCAATACGAATTCTACTTCTCTAGAATTAGGATCTATGCCTTGAGGTTGATTCTCTAAAAAGAATGAAAACTGAAAGTTAAAAGTTATTATCCTATTCTAAACAATACTATATATATATACTGAATACAAAGATAATTACAATGAATAAAATATCTTCAGTATATCTTCTATGTATATCTCTAAGCTTCCATGTATATCCTTTCATACGAATCTTGATCATATAAGCAGTATTAATCTTCAGCAGCATTAACTTCCTTCTAGCAGCATTAACTACTAAGCAGTACTAACCACTAGCAGTACTAACTAGCTAAGCAGTACTAACTTTGTTCAAGCAGTACTAACTTTGACTAGCAGTATTAATTAACACTAGCAGTAGTAACACTCAGCAGTACTAACCTTTATGTCTTCTAGCAGTATTAATAT
Organism: Arctium minus; assembly: GCA_954870635.1. NCBI lineage: Eukaryota > Viridiplantae > Streptophyta > Magnoliopsida > Asterales > Asteraceae > Arctium > Arctium minus. The sequence goes on along the minus strand of OX941086.1, from coordinate 9,546,318 downwards.
TGAACCAGCAGCATTAACCACACTTGATGAATTCTTCAGTTCCCAACAATATTACCTTAAACCAAGCTTGAATCCACCAACAAAAACACTTATAGTTCACCAAAATGGCCACAAATCTCCAATCTATGAAAGGAAGCACAAAGGGTGGATGAAACCCTAGAAAACTTGGGGAAGAAGATGAATAGGGAGAGATGAGAAGCTTACCACCACCAAATACTCTAGTATACTTCAATAGACTTCCAATCTCTTTCCATATCCTTGAAAGCTCTCAAAAACGAAACCGTAGCAACTTGAATCACCCAAATCGGAGTTGAAATGAGAAAGTTATGACCAAATGAAGAAGAAACCCGTATTTACGCACTGGAGGGTTGGCGCGACCCTGACATACGACAGTGACATTGTCACTGTCGCAAGGCACTGTCGCGCGAGATGTACCGAAACTCATTAACACTGTTTCGGTCGTAACTTCTTCGTTATAGCTCCGTTTTCGCTCCGGAAAGGACCGTTGGACTCGTAATTGAATCCTTTATCCATCAGACTATAAAATCAAGGATTCAAGCCCAAAATCAAATATCTTATTTTTCCTTAATATACCGGTTTCTGTATTAGATTGAAATGATACCTTTCGAAAATCGGGGTGTTACACGACTCCACCACGAACCTAACAAGTTCAACCTTTTTTTGAAACATTCACAGTTGTTTCCAAGGCATAATGAGAAACTCTATTTTTATGTTTACTGTTGTCTCTCGAAAATTACTGCTTTTAACTTTATATATAATTTAATAAAATTATTTAATTATGTAATTGACACAAAATATTGTTAAATAAGACATTATAATAAGAGTAAATTACAAATTTCGTCCCTGTGGTTATTGAAAATTTTGGATTAGGTCCCCCAAACGAAATAATTACAGTGATGGTCAATGTGGTTTCACTTTTGTTATGGATGGGGTCACTTACCCTAACTTCATTAACCGTTGTTTTATTAAGTAAAGGATAATATAGTCTTTTTTTCTTTAAAAAATGTAAATATATGTATATATCACTATCGTCCCTCCTCTCAAGTTTAACCTCTGGTTTCTTTCACCACCAACACCACTAATAGAAAGAGTTCTAGTTATCTTCTCTATCAGGAACTCACACTATTCTCACCAACGTAATTCATTAGCACCAGTTGTACCCAAAATATCAAAATCATAATCACCCTTCTTTGGGTTTTTCAGATCTGTAACAAAATCAACAATCAAAATGGGTTGCTTTTGTGGAAGGTTGCAAGAAACCAACAAAAGGCCAGTTTCTACAAACTGAAAAACAAAAAGTCCGCTCTACTAAACCAACTACAAAGATCAAAATTTTACAAAATCACCAATAAGATTGACATTACATAATCAGAAGCAAACTCCCATCTAAAGGTCGCGTCCAGATCTCGTACCAGATGGGAGTGCAGGTTGTGGTGTAGATGGGGGGTCGAGATGGAGAGTGCAACGATCGATGGTGTAGGAAGGAAAAAGGAACGATGGTGCAAGCAGTAGTGGGATTGGTGTTGGCTTGTATGAACGGTGAGACTAAGATGAGGACGAGAGGAAAAAGGGGATTTGGCCGGTAGGGTTAAAAACCAATTTCAGACGACTTAAGTTGGTCGGAGAGGATGGGGATTTCGTCGGTAGGATTCCGTCACAAAGACACAAACCCAATTGCAGTCTTGCAGATAACTTCAATATGAAAAAAAAATCAGGGTTAAACTTGTTGAGAGTGACGATGGTGATATATACATATATTTATATTTTTTAAACTTTTTTAAAGAAAAGAAGTAAAAGGACAATATTACCCTTTACTTAATGGAACAAAGGTTAATGAAGTTAAGGCACCATTACAAAAATGAAACCACAATGAACACCACTGTAATTATTTCGTTTGAGGGACCCAATCCAAAATTTTCGATAACCACAGGGACGCGATTTGTAATTTACTCTTATAATAATCTTATATACCCATGTCTGAGAATCAATTTATATATAATCATGATGAAATCAAAATAATAATTTTAACATAAAAGTTATTTGAAATTGACTCGAATAGTCCTTTCATATGTTCAAATTCGTCTCCTAGTAATTCATTTCTCATTTTTACCAAAATATCTTTACCTCCGCAATTTTCTAACCTAGATTCGTAAATTTCATATTCGCAATATCTAGGTCCGCAAATTTCAGGCTCAGTTTCGCAAATTTTTGAAGGAAAATTTACCAGTTTCATTTTTTTAGCTAGAAGAAAACAAAGAAAACAGAGGATCTATTGAATTTCATATAGTTAGTTTCACCAATAAGATATGTACACATAGGGGTCGTTTACCAAACGATTACCGGGTAAGTGCTTATCAAGTCACTTAACCTTACCGGATGCATATGGTAATGTAACACCCCGAATTTCGAAAAGCACCATTTCAAGTTAATACAGAAATCAGTAGCCTTAAAGGGGAAAAATAAGATTTTTGATTTTGGACTTGAATCATAGATTTTATAGTCTTGATGGATAAATGATTCAATTACGAGTCCAACGGTTTTTTCCGGAGCAAAAACGGAGCTATAACAAAGAAGTTACGGCCAAAACAGTGATCGAGAAGAAAACCAAGGGAAGCGGGCGACTTATGCCGCGACTTAGGGTCGCGAGATAAGTCGTGAAACCCCCTGGTCGAGCTAAAAACCGATTTTCAACCACCAAACTTCATTTCTTCATATCTTCTTCATCCCAACTCCGTTTTCAGTGATTCAAGTTGCTATGGTTTCATTTTTGAGAGCTTGTCAAGGTTAGATGGTTAGTTTTAGGAAATTATAATGGTGGATTGGAAGCTAAGACCAAGAGCTCATCATCATCACCTCCATCTTCAAAAATTTTGGGGATTTCTAGGTTTTTATCAAAACCTAAATGGTAAGTTCATCCCTTCCACTTCCAAACTTCTTTATGGTTTATAAATGCTCGATGGATGTCAACCTAGTGTTTGATTCCTCTAATTTCGTTTTGAAAGATTTTGGGAGTTTTGGGTCAAAATTAGGGTTTTGCCCAAAATAGAGATTTGAATGATTAAGTGTTTGGGGAATGTTTCTATGTGGTTGGTTATATGTTTTGATGGTTGGAAACTTATGGATCTAGGTTTGAAAGTTTTTTCTTGGAGATTCAAGTTTCTTCAAAGGAGCTCAAAGCGGGGTAAAATCTAGATTTAGCCTAAATCTAGTAAGGTGAGTTCAAGTTGATTTGTGAAAACGGTGTACATGCCAAAATGTTTATTTTAAAATGTTTGGGTTTTACCTCAATTTGTTAACTGCTGATAAGTTTTAGTTATTTTGAAATGTTTAGTTTTATAAACATGTTGAGACACCCATTTTGGGATTTTGGGCATTTTGATAAATAATCATATATTTGGGTATCTAAATGATTTATTTCATGGAGTATAATTTCGAGTATAAATGCATTTTATTGGATGTCATGGGATGATTTGAAAGGATAAATGGTATAAACTCATTTGGAAAATGTTTTGTCCCAATCTAAATTACGTTGGAGTTATTTGTGTGTTTTGAAACATGGGTTGCATTATTTTGGGTCGTTTACGTTTGATTTCATTTTATGATTTTCAACGTTGGGTCTATGGATTTGTTGAGCTTATGGCTCGACTTGGATTTTGTTGGGTCTTGGGGACACTTGTCCGGTTTTGATAGCTCAATATAGAGCGCTTGGTTATGATTTGCATTTATTGCATCTTATTTGGGAATTACATGTTTTGAATGCTTTGGTTCATTCGTTTTGAGTCATGTAATGTTTCAGCCCCGTCTGCTATGGATCCATGAGCACTTTTGTATTTTATCCGGTGTTAGGACGACTAGTTTTCCACATCGAGGCACGTTCAGCATTGGATGTGATGTAAGTCCTTCGTGCTCGTATCAATGGGTGTATGCTGAAAGATGCTGAGCTCGATACATTTATTTCTTTATCCGATGGTGGAACGATTAGTTTTCCCTATTGAGGCGCGGTTGGCTTCTTTGGTATGGTGTAAGTCCTCCGAGCTAGTATCTATGGGTGTATTCTGAAAGATGTTGAGCCCGATACTTATACCACCTTAACGTAATGTGTGGCTTACTCTGTGCACGTCACATTATGCGGAATTGGGTTTCCCCCCGTCACCGAAAGGTGTTATTTTTGGGCTGAGTCGTGTATTATTTGTTTTCGATGACATTATTCATACATGAATTTATTCCATGTTTTATGGGTCGAGTATTAATCCATACCCGTGTTTTGGGATGTTTTGGGATATGAAGTATTATTACATTATCATAAATTGGGAATCATTTTATATCCACGTTTTGAGTTTGGGTTATCTCCCTTATGCTATAATTTTAGAGACTTGAGTTTACTCATATTTTGGTCGTTTGTTTTATAAAGCTTACTCAAATTTCATTAATTGAGCATTACCATTATTCCCGTTTCAATTAAGTGTTGGATTGCATCATTTCCTGAAAGAGTGTTTTGGTGTTTAGGCGACCGTCTATAAAATGCATATTATTGGTAAATGAGTTGTTCCATTATTTTAAAGTAAATCATTTTTAAAGGATCATGATTATAAGTTACAATATTTCCATTTTACGTTTTCTTCATAATCATGATATAAACTCTTGAACTCACTAGGCGTTAAGCCTAATCTTTTTATTTGTCGGCATGTGCATCAGGTTCCAGATGGGGGTTTGGTCCTAGCTGTCCCAAGAAAAGATGTGCTTAGTTCTCCCGAGTGTAAGTTAGTGAAGACTTCCGCAGTTTGGAGATAGTGACTTTTATTGGGTTTTAGTAGCACCCGTCCTTATTATAAACCGTATGTATAGAATGAATGTGTGTGTTGAGGTTAAATGTTAAATTGTGGTTGTAGAAGATTCTTTTATTGGTGTATTTAGAAAATTTTAAATTAGTTGTTATTTCCAGAATTCAGGGTGTTACAAGTTGGTATCAGATCTTAAGTTTGAGAGATTTAGGTATTGATTGTTGGATGCCTAGACTCAAACTAGCGTTCTTATAAGTGATTGAAAATGAAGTTGCACGTTAGGCACCTTAAGATAAGATATTTTGGAGTTGATCGAGTCGCTAGAAACGGGAAATTTGTCAAGTGTCTCAAGGATGATCATGTATGGTACGTTCAAAAACAGGGAATTGATCTAAGCAAAGTCAATAGACCAAAGCCTTGTTTTATTTGTGGCAAGTTAAATCATCTATCCCAACACTGTTATTTCAATCCTATTAACCAAATATTTTCTTTTCAAAGACAAATACAAAATTCAGTTGGTTATAGGAAGCAATCAAGAAATCACATGGCTGCTAATATGAGAACAGTACCAATGAAAACTGGGATTGCAAAATCTCATATTCAGAATAAGTTTGCTAAATCAAAAGAAAATACTCCAAGCAAGTCAAGGAGTAACTCACAGAACAAGAAATCAAACAACTTTGTCAAGATTTGGGTTCCAAAAGTCAAGAAACATGTTAGCACTGCTACCTCAAATAGTACTGCTAACAGAAATAGTGCTGCTGATAGCAATACTACTGCTGACCAAGTTAGCACTGCTAACCAAGTTAGTACTACTAACAAGAATAGTGTTGCTACCAGTGTTAATGCTGCCAAGCCCATAATTTTGACAAAGTATTCCAGCCATGAGATTCCTAAATCTGATCATCTCATCCAGACTAAGATTACTGATTATAAATATGTTGATGAGAAAGGGCAACCCAATACCACTTTGGCTTGGGTTCCCCCTAGAAACTAACTGTTTTATCTAGTGTGCAGGGCAATCAACAACTCAAGAAGAAGAGCATTTGGCATGTAGATAGTGGTTGCTCTAGGCACATGGACTGCCTTCAAAACTTCAAAAGGTTTGATGGAGGACATGTTGCTTTTAGTGACAATCCAGCAGGAGGTAAGATAAGTGGCAAAGGTATGGTTTCAAAAGGTAAGATGTCTTTTGAAGATGTTTACTAGCAAAGGTATGGTTTCAGATTACTTTGCTGAATTGGATACTTAGTACTTCTAGTTAAGTTAATATTGCTCTCACTATTACTCCTTCTGACAGTTCAAATATGGTTAAGTATGGTTACTACTGCTAGGTGGTTTATACTGCCAGTGCAAAGTTACTACTGCTAGTCTGTGTTAATGCTGTTGGTATGTGTTACTACTGCTTATATGTATTAGTACTGCAGGCTTGTTAATGCTGCTAGGGTACTTAGTACTACTCTTAACTGAATCCATTATCATATAAATACCCTCTTTGACCGCCAAAATCCAAAAGGCTCTTTGAATTTCCTACGAGTGTTTTTTCTCTCTCTTTCTCTCGAATTCTTACTTACCAGTGCGTAACCCTAGTTTCGATCAAGAAGATGGCAGGACTCGACTTCTTTGATGAACACAACGAGCTCGCCATGTTACAGAAACCCAAGCAAGCTGAGGGTTTCCATGCTATAGTGGATTTCCTCAAATCGTCGCACATTACCTACGCACTCACTGTCAATCCCACAATCTATGTGGAACACTTGCGACAGTTCTGGGCAAATGCCTCAATACAGACTGTGGAAGGAAACCATATTATTCACTCAAGGGTTTGTGACAAACCCATTACCATCACGGAGGATTGCATACGCACTCATCTATGCTTAGATGATGCCTCAGGTATTACTTCTTTACCTAAGGAAGATCTCTTCCAAGTACTTAGTCGAATGGGGTATGAAGGTCCCACTGATGTATACAAGTTTTACAAGAACATATTTTCACCTCAGTGGAGATTCTTTGTTCATACCCTACAACACTGCATTTCACGAAAAACAACTGGCTGGAGTGAGTTCAGCAGGACAATAGCCTATGCTCTTGTCTGCCTAGCAACTTCCAGCAAGTTTAATTTCTCACAAATGATTTTAACTGACTTACTGTCAAACCTGGATACCAAAACCAAAACAAAACGATTCTATATGTATCCTAAGTTTGTACAAGATATTCTACTAAAGGAATTGACGGATCTATAAAACCTCCCAAAGGGAAGGTGTTCTCTAACATGAAAAGGCCTAACAAGAACTTTTCTAGACAAGACACTCCATTGTTCTCTACAATGATGGATGTGTCTCATTCCCATGGTGAGGCATCAGGGTCACAACCCACATCTGACCACCCAACTGATGACCTACCCACACCATTCAATTCAATTAATACTCCTCAGATCCCTATTGTCAAGCCAAAATCCCCCATCACACAAATAAATATAAGGAAAAAGGTACAGAAGGTTCCTTCCCTTCTTGTATCTTCACCCCCAAAGCCTACAAGCCCTCTGATGGAGCATTCTCCATCAGAGAATATCAAAAGGGAAACCACAGGGGTGTCTCCCAACCCCAAGAAGGTGCTCTGTAAGGAGAAGGAAGAGCATGTGGGCAGCAAGGCTCACACTACTGTCTCTACACAAGGTGTAGGACAGGACAGTGTGAACATCTCTAAGACCTTCCCCACGGCCACTTTAGATGAGCAATCATCTAAGGGTCCCAGGTGCCAAGAAACCACGGGGGTAGAAGGTGCTTCTGCTTGGCAGAAGGCCTCTACTAAATGATCCAAGGATCCTTCAAGGGTGGTAAAAACACCTAAAGGAGGTGAGGACAAATATAACTATGAGGAATTGATGGAAACAATTGGAAATGTCAACCTGGATGTCCTCAAATAGGGTGCAGAAATAGAGGAGTTGAAACTGGTGATTCTTTCACAACAAGTGCAGATAAGCAAACTAAAGAAGATGGTTCTAAGGTTGGTGCACAAAAAGAAGAAAAAGCAGTATGTATTGAAGAAAAGGGGAGATGTAAATGATGCTTTCAAAAAGGGGGAGAGTCAAGATGAAGTTGAAAAGCAAAGCCCTTTTGGCATGGAATCTCATTTTGAGGGGGAGTTGAATAGTGCTGAAAAGAAACAAGCAGCAGAAACAGCAAAAGCAGTAGAAACTGAGAGAGAAGTAGAAACTACATCATCAGCAGAAACTTTTGTGAAAGCAGCAGAAATAGGTAAAGCAGTAGTAACTGAGTCTGCAGCAGAAACTGAACAAGAAGTAGTAACTACAGCAGCAGAAACAGAATTATCCAGGGAAGAGATTGAAATTGCTGAAACTCTAGTAAAGGCAAAGAATGACACTCCCAAAGCTACTCCAAAGGCTAAGGGAGTGGTAATCAAAGAAGGAGGCCCAAAAAAGAAAAAAAAAGAAAAGAGACTAGTGTGGCAGAGGACAAAAGGAAAGGGAAAGAAAAGGTGGAAGAGCCTGTGAAAGTTTTGAAGAAACAAAGGCAGATAGAATTGGATGAAGAAATAGCTAAGAAGCTGCAAGAAGAGATTGAAACTGAGGAAGATATCCAAACAGCTAAAGACAGACATATTGCCTTAGATTTGTCTACAAAGCTAAATGAAAAATATCAAAGGAGCTTGAAGACTGCTGTTGCTGCTGCTAAGAAAGTTACAAAGAAGGCATCAAGGCAAAGGCTGCCATTAAAGACAAGACAAAGACAGCCATCTAAAACATTCCTAATCAAGAAAGAAAGAAGGAAAATGATAAACTTTCTGAAAGGAGCTATTGGAGTTCCTGAAGGAATGTTTACAAGTATGTCATTTGGAAGGATAGAAGAGCTATACAAGAAGGAGATGGCCAAGCTGAAAGGGCATTTCACTCAAAGGGTTAAGGTTGAAAGAAAGTTGAAAGAAAGACATGATCTCAACATACAACAGCCTTTCCCTAACAGTGAAGAAGGCACTCCTATCAAAGACAAGGCAGAAGTGAAGAAAGAAGAGACCTTAGCTCAAAAGATTGGAGCCATTAAAAGAAAGAAGTCAATTGCCACAAAACCAAAGGCAAAAAGGACTAGGACTGAAGAAGGAAAGAAAGAGCTGGGAAGTGAACAAATGGAAGCTGAACCTTCTGTAGAGCAGCAGGAACAAACAGAACCAGATGTTCAATCTCAAGAGAAAAGACCAAAGGAAACAAGCCAACAATCTTCAGATCAGCCTAGACAATCAGATGAGCAGGTGAATTTGTACATGACTGTGACTGATGAAGAACCTATGCAAGCTAACCCTATCTCAATGAAAGCACCAAAGATCATTCATTGGGATAATCTGAAGGATAATAGAAGAGAATATTTCAGAATCAAGAGAATGGGTGATCAGTTTGAGGTTTATTCAACTTGGGGCAAAGTAATCAGAAGATGTTCCAGAGATGACTTGGAAGAAATGTACAAAGTTGGGATAAAACTGTATGAGAATGTGTTGAAAGGGACAGAAATGAGTCTAACCAAGATAGCCATGGAGTACTTGTGCATGATGTTTGATTCTGAAAGAGTGCAGCATAGGATCAAAGATTTGCATCATGAATATGGATTTAAAAAGATTGATCATTGGATGTTGTTTGAAAATTGTGGAGTCTACGTGATTACAATTGACAAAAGTTATCATGAGTACTTCTTGGTGGATAAGGTGTATGACCACAGTAAGGCAAAGCTACAAGGGATGCTGAACGCAAAGTTGGTCTGCCCTACAGGTTCTGAAATGGCAAGAATTGTGGTCAGAAGAACCATTAATCAAAGTCTGGGAGTGGATCCAAATCTTGGGAATTGAGCTGGAGTTTTGAAAGCATCATGAAGACCCTATGCTGAAGAACTTAACTTCTCAATTTGAAAAGTTAAGTTAGGGGGAGATTGTTGGGTCTGAAATGTGCTAAGGATGGATACTACTGCTGGACTTAAAGATTAATACTGCTGAATACATTAATACTGCTACTTGAATGATTACTACTGCTTGGAGGATTACTACTGCTAGAGGTATTAATACTGCTTAAAAGTTAATACTGCTAGTAGTTAGTACTGCTTAAAGAATTACTACTACAAGTATGGTTAGTACTGTTATGGATATGAAGATTAATGCTGCTAGAAGATTAATGCTGCTTCTGATGATAATGTTGATAATGATGACTTAGAACGAAAGACTAGGAGCTGAAGATAATGATGAAGATAATTATGGAATGGATGCTGAAGATCAATATTTCTTTAGTAATTATCTTGTCATATGTTCTGTATATATAGTCTAGAAGTTTTATATAGTTTTTGATAGTCTTATTCATACAGAATACGTTTAGAGAGAATTAACCTCAAGATTCTTAGAAATCCTTTCAATAGAGAAGTATTGAACGTCTGTTGAGCTTGTTCAACAGATTGAGGTTTTGTTTGTAATCATTAAGTTAATTCAATATAACTTGTGATTTGAGTTCATACACTGTTTGATTGATTTATTGTTAAAGTGTTTTTCCGCGACTTCTTTAACATATTTTATGAGTGTTTAGTTTAAATTCTTGTTTAGAATTTTGATCCTGACAAAAGCACTTCGTCTTCATAGTTTCAACTTTGTAACCAGATTCAATGTACAATAGCCTTGATTGAACGCATTATTGAGCAACTTTCAACTGTAGAAACTCAACACATCGGATCAGCACACAAGAAAGAAATGTGCGAGTTACGTGACATTCCACGGTGCAACTTCAGTTTAAAACAAAGAATCTGTCTCTGAACCGCGAGTTGAATAAACTTTCAGCTTAAGAACTTGTTTCAATCAGCTCGTAGGTGGGACAAACTTGTAGCAGACACCACATGATACGGGATAGAAGAACCACAATAAAATCTTTTCTGCTTAGCTGCAATATTTGAATCTAATGGCTTTTTAACCTTATATTTAAGAAATTCTGTTGCTCCCCCTCAGATTTTGCTAACTCCCCCTCAACATGATAATCTGAGTCTTTGAATTTGTATACCGTTATCCCCCTCATGATGATTAGGAGAATCCTGGGCATCATGTAACTTCAAACACTAAACGGATGAGTAGCAAAAGATTAGATAAAACGATTCAGTAACCAAGGGTAACAGCTAACACAGAAACACAATAGTAACTGTTATCACAACAATTAAAATAATTAACTTTCTTTGTTTCTGTGAACGTCTTTTAGATTTTTGCTTTGAAGATTTGTTCACAGGAACCTTTGGAGAGGAAGATGTAGAACATTCGCCTTTATAAAATTTGACCGGTGGCTCATCAGTTGAATCCAAAAGATCAACATGACTTGGAAGTTTTGGATAGAAATCAAACTGGTCTAACTGATTATCTGTGCACACCTCGGAATTCAAAAACGTTGAAAATTCCATTTCCTCATCAGATGTGACATTATCACTTGTGGGAGTCGGAAAACTAGATGTATTTGTGGTTTTCAAAGGATCATTTGCGGAAGCATTTTGAAAATCAGAATGGTGATCCTTTTTTAAACACTCCAACTGAGGCTCTTTTCCTTTATCAGAAGAATTTGGTGAAGAATCACCCAGAAAATCTTTACAGGAAGAGGTATTTGAGGGTGGAGAAGAATGTTCTGACAGATTAATCTTCTCCTCTTGGAGTAAGTCAAGCTTAGCCTGAAGCTCAGCTTTGTGATGTTGTTCTTTCAGCAGATCTGCTACCAAGGCAGACAGTTGAGAAGTGAGCTTGTTTACCTCTGTCAGAAAGTATTCTTTTTCCTCCCTAGATCCAGATTCCTTTTGATTGGAATTGACGCACTCGAGTTTGGATAACAACTCCTGTTTTTCCTTTTGAAAATTGATTCTTTCCTGTGCAAATGACTATTCTAGCTGAACAATTTTCTTTTCTAAAATCAGGGGTGGAACATAGATTTTGTGGTCCATTGGTTCCTCCTAAGTTTCAATGGTTTTTGAATCAAGTTCAGCCTGAGAATAACTTCGAAAATAGTCATTTGACAGAAAACAGGGTTTTTCGGTGTTGTATGACGCATTCAATGAGTCATAAACAAAAGGAAGTTGCATCGTTGTAGTGTTTTTTCTTCTCAAAGTTTCCAGTTTCAGATCCTCATCAACAAGTGGTTTGGTCCATCTGATTTTGTACTCTGGGTAGATCTTGTCCACTCCCAAAAATTCGAAAGCATATAACGTGGGAACTTTGGTCAAGGCCTTTTTCAGATGATGTAGGTTATCGTAACCGGGACCCGTCTCTGAATAGTTGAATTCTTTGGGTGCATTCAGATGCATCGTTTGTTTAGATTGACCAATTTTTTAAAGTTTCTTGTTGGATCCCAGATTTAATCTTATAACAATAATGATATAAACAACAAGAGTATAAACAGCGGAAGCAATATAGTTTAATATCAAAAGCAGATTCAAATATCACAGTTCATATATAAAGCAAGTAGAAAGAACAAGATCTTCGTGAGATATATTCAATTGATTCTTCTTGTACAAGATATCAAAAAGCACATTTTTGTCAAAGGAGTGATGGTCCTATTTATAGGACCATAAAGTAAATAGTGTACTATTCTGACAAATAGAAGCATGCTTGAACAGTGTCTTACCTAATAGGTAAGCTCAAGACATGCTTGAACAGTAACCTACTCTATAAAGTAAATCTTATCACTAAGTGATTGGTTATCAGAGCCTCTGATGAACCATCTTCAGAGAGAATGTCTTCAGAGCTCTGACGTTGTCTTCAGAGCCTCTGATGAAGCCATCTCTGATGTCTTCTGCTGAAAGTTGCAATCTCTGATAAGTACTTCAGAGGCAGGTTTGTCCTTTGAAGTCTTCGTCCTCTGAAGTCTATGCCCTCTGAGGTCTATCTTTGGAAGTCCTCTGAAATAGGACTTGGGTATTTTCAACACTTTAACAAACAGAAGATTTGGGGCTAACAATCTCCCCCTAAGTGTTGAAAATAAAAGATACAATAATAGCAGGAAAATAGAAGATTTAAACTAGAAAGCGTAGAGGATAAAATCATCCTCTTAAATATTACTTCTTAAACATTTTGAAGTTTAATACAGAGAAAGTAATATTCAAAAATAAAGAAACAAACTAAAAAATTTGTCACTTGAACAGATTCCATGGAACTTTATGATCAGAGCTCTGAAGTTGATCATCGAGTCAATCTCTAAGTCAAGCTTTGCAAGTAAATATTCTCTGTGCCTTTCTTCCTTCACATGGATCATTTTCTTTATACCTCTCAAGGTTTCATCAGAGTACTTCGAAACTTCCGAAGCGAGAAAGATCTTCTTTACTTGGTTTACTCTGTAGACGAAACCCAGAGGTTCTGCAATGATTGATCAAGTCTTCTTTGCCTCAAGATTAACGATCGACTCCACAGGTTCAGTTACCTCCAACTTTTCTTCCCCCAGGTTCAGAGCAATTTGGAAGTCACGTTTTGCTCTGTGTTTGACATAGGCCTCCATTGCCCGTCTGACTTCAACCATGCCCATCCTGATTTCCCTTCTTCCCTGATCATATCTGGCAGAGCAATAGGCATACAAATGAAGTAAATCATATGGATTTAGATTTACGAGATCATTATCATTGAACTCGTAAATCTTCTTATCAGGTCGAGTTACCACATAATGCCTATAGATGATCTTGTTGTAAGCAAAGGTCTTCTCTGAGATTTTGTTGATTATGATGATTGGATCATCAAAGAGGACTTGTACTCTGGGTGAGGTTTTATCTCTGACAAATCTTCGCTCATAGTCCGACATGTTCTCTTTGATCCTTGGATTCAGAGGAATGACTAGAGTGTCTGTCATATTGAACCCACAGTAGATGTATCTGAAGTGGTCTTCTATGGAAGCTTCGGGATTGGATGCAAGGAATGTAGGAGGTTGAGTAAACACTTTGGCTGGTAAACCAATGCTTGCCTTCTGAACAGGATTCTCTGAAGGAGCCTGTTCATCAGCAACCATGGTCTCTGGTTCCTTTGTCTGTGGAGGATCTTCTGTTGTAGGTTCAGAGATGTAGCCATCTATCTCTGGTGAATCCCTCAGCTCTGTTGCTGTTGAAGTATGATGTGGTTGAGCATTCTTGAATACATACTCTTCAACATCAATTACTTCAATCTGTTTTTCAGCAGCTTCTTTTTCAGAATCTGTTTTTTCTTCTTTTTCAAATTCTGATTCTGCTTTTTCAGCCTCTGATTCGTAAGCATCTCTCATCACATAAGTTGGTATTTCTGGTGATGAGAATGCATCTTCTGATGTAGAGAAGTCTACTAGCTGTTCGTCTTCATCTTCTTCCTGAGCTCCAATAGTTTCTGGAGTTGCAGCTATTATTGGAACTATTGGAGCACTCGAAGTAGATGGTGCTAGAAAGATAACAGGTACTGGTGACTTTAGAGTGGCCTGGTTATCTTCAGCAGAGGTTGAGGTTGAACGTCTCTCTGTTCCTTTTTCCTTGCTTTGGTTTGATTCAGAGGGAGTGGACTCCTTTTGTGTTTCAACAGTTTTTGGTATAGGAGTCTTCTCCCCCTTATGAAGATCGGATGACCCCTGAGGTTGGTCATCATGGTCATCAGAGTCTTCATACCTGGCCCTCTTTCGGGCTTCCTCAGAGCATGCGACCTCTGGTTCCTTCCGCTTCAATGATCCCTCTGAAGATTTGACATTCTGCAGAAGGTCTTCAATCTTTTTGTTCTGCTGAGTGGTCTTGGAGACGAACTTGCTGGAGATATTCATTACATTGCTGGTGATCTTCTTGGAGAAGTTGGTGAGGTCAACCTTTGTAACAAATTCGGATGTAGCAGGAGCAGCAGTAGAGAAGGTAGGGATCTTTGCAATCAACTCTGCCAAAGAACGCAAGACTTCCTCTTTGAATCGAGAAAAGTTTGCATGTGTTGGAGTGGGGGCAGAGGGAGTTGGAATCGCCTTGAGGAACTCTGTGGTGGAGTTCTGAATTTCTCTGGATAGAACAGAGTCATTTTTGATGACCAGGCTTTCCAGAACATCCAGTTTATCGTTCTGAGAGATAATGGTCGTGCGCAGCTCAGAGACCTCTGAAGTGAGCTTTGCAACTTCAGAGTGAGAGGCAGACGCCTCTGAGGTCTTCTCTATTTGAAGTTTAATCTCCTTCAGAGATTCTCTGATTTCATCACCAAAGATTCTGAACTCCTCTTTGGTAACGTAATCAGAGGGGGTGACCTTAGGATCAACACATGATTCTAAGTTTCCCTCGAGTTTAGAGAGGCCTTCTTTCGGAGTTGGCTTGATATTGACTCCGGAAGGACTTCCCATTAATCCTTGGGGACCCTTTTTCAAGGATTTCCCTAAAATGGTTCCGATTTGTCTCTGATCATCAGAGTCAGAATCTGATGATGAGAAACGAATGTGGGTGGAAACCTTGCTGTCCAGGCTAAGGAGTCCATCTGCAAGAAGGTCGTGCCATTCTTTTTCTGACAGGCAATCCTTACGAGAGATCTTAGGTCTCTCCTGATCTAAGGGACGGTCCATCTTTTTATGAGCCACAAAGGCATCATGTGTGTGAGGAGGTGACATACTCTGGGGTGAATGAGTATTTTTATGTAACACCTCAAAAATCAGAGTAAATTAAAACCTGAAATCCTGGCAACAAGACGGAAGTATTTCAATTAACTTCCCATAAATGGGATCAATCCTTAAGACTTTACAAAACCTGAACAGATAAAGGGTTCTTCAACAAACTAATCTAGATTCCTATATCAAGATTTCATCAGTTGACAGACCACAATTCATCAAAAGAATGGGACTTAACAATTGCCCAGATACAATACTAAATATCTCCAAAAACCTCGAGACTCAAAACTCGTCTCTCCAAAAACCCCGGCAACCCACCGCTAATGGAAACCTGTTACACATATCATTTGAGAAAAAGTGTCAGACTTAAAGCCTGGTGAGAACATACCGTTTATAAAGCTCAAAAGATATAAACATTTGTATCATAAGATAATATTTCCAAAGAAGTTAAATTTACAATTTAAGCCTTTTGCCACAACCGGGCTTTTCCGTTATAAACATGTCATAAAAGGACCGACAATAAAACATGTTACCAAGGATTGTGGCATAACACAAAGTAGGCCAAAAATCCGAGTTACGAGCTAAACAATTGGAGTCCGCGGATACGAACACAAAAGTCCGTGCTTCAACGTGAGATCAAGCCCCAAGCGCAAAACCAATGTATACTCCTTCACTAGGATCACTATGAACCATGGCTAGTATCCGGCCTCACATAACCGTACCAAGTTGCCCCTGAGGAACATGTGATCCATAGCTACAAATTTGGGGAATATAACATCCCAATAATACAGTCGACTCAAAACCTAGGGATCCACTAGTAATGGTACAGACTCGTCACAACAACATATGTGACCAACCATAAATAAACATATGGCATAAATACATTTTATAAATAAATGTTATTTCCAGTTCAACTCCTGGTAAGAAGGAAAATCATTAAAAGAAGCTCTTTAATATTCTTTTCGCATAATCGCATAACGTGCAAGTAAAACATCATTTTACTTTAACAAGATAAGATCCAAAAGGTAACTTTTGATATGTGTAAAGTTAAAAAATGATAGTAGGAACTCACCTCTGTTTCCTTCTTCTTAAATAATGCTACCTATGACAACACCGAAAGAATCGGTAAGTCGAAAACACAGATAACTCCCCCGCTTCCTGACATAGAACTCAAAATAACAGAAGCTAACAACTAACAGAACCTAATCCGGTCAAAAGGCAAATACCGGTCGAAAGGCAACACCACGGTCGAAAGACAAATACCGGTCAAACGGGTTCCGGTCGAAGGATACCGGTCGAATACACTCTACCGGTCGAAGCATCTTCCGGTCGAAAGGCACTACCGGTCGAAGCATCTCCCGGTCGAACACACACCGGTCGAATGCATCTTCCCGGTCGAACACAAACTGGTCGAATGCATCTTCCCGGTCCTTAGCATATCCGGCCGTCTTGTTCACCAAGAACATGCTGGAGATGCTGAACCCAGATCCAAATCGAAAATACTCAGATCTCGAAATGGAACGGTTAAAAACCTTCACAACGAGATTCTACACGGCTAAAAGCATTCAGATCAAAGCATTAAGCTAGATTCGTACCTGGATTTGTCTGAAACGATCAACCAACTAACACTGCTTTTCTCCTGCTCTTTTCTTCTCTCTGGCTTCTCAAACACAGATCAGATCAAATGAGATATTTATAAAATATCTCAGATTTGATTTGTATTTATATAACACAAGTTACATTTTACCCCCTTGAACTTTGGGTAAAGGTCAACTTCTCACCCAAATCCCAAAATTCAGGGTGTTACAATCCTCCCCAACTTGGGAATGATTTCATCCCCGAAATCCAACTATACAAAGAGATGGGGATATCTATGCTTCATATCCTCCTCAGATTCCCAAGTCACATTGGCTCCTCGGTGATGCTTCCATTGCACCTTGACCAAAGTGACTTCTTTGTGACGCAACTTCTTAGACTTTCTCTCTAAGATGGCGTCGGGTTCTTCCACACAACGGTTTCCCTCGTCTACCCTTAACTCTGAAAGGGGAATGATGTTGTCTTCTACCGCCAAACATTTCCGGAGGTAGCAAACATGAAACGTGTTGTGTATTCTGCTCAACTCCGGTGGCAGTTCCAACTGGTAGGCTTGCAAACCCACTCGCTTAAGTATTTTGAAAGGTCCGAGGAAACGGAGACTCAGCTTCCCACGTTTTCCGAACCTTATAATGCCCTTCCATGGCGATACCTTAAGCATAACGCGGTCGCCTACTTGGAATTCCATCGGTCGCCTCTTCTTATCGGCATAGCTTTTCTGACGATCCTGAGCCGCTTTCATTCTTTCACGAATGCACTTGACCTTATCGGAAGTCTCTTACACGATTTCAGGCCCGGCAAACTGCTTCTCTCCCGTTTCAAGCCAACACACGGGAGTCCGACACTTTCGCCCATACAATGCTTCAAAACGTGCCATCCCAATACTCGAGTGGTAGCTATTGTTGTAAGCAAACTCCACTAAAGGCAGGTGAGAGTCCCAGCTACCCCCAAAATCGATGACACAAGACCTCAACATGTCTTCCAAGGTTTGGATCGTTCGTTCGCTCCGCCCGTCGGTCTGTGGATGGTAAGCCGTACTCAACTTAACCCGTGTACCAAGCTCTTTCTGAAATCCATCCCAGAAGTTCGAAGTGAATCGACTGTCGCGATCCGACACGATCGACAAAGGTATCCCATGCCTCGAGACCACCTCATCGATATAAAGCTTCGCCAACTTATCCATCGGTAAATTCTCGCGCATAGGCAAAAAGTGAGCGCTCTTTGTCAATCTATCCACTATCACCCAGATAGTATCGTGTCCCCGAAGAGTTTTAGGCAACTTCGTCACGAAGTCCATGGTGATATGCTCCCACTTCCACTCGGGAATCTCTAAGGACTGAAGACTCCCATACGGTCGCTGATGTTCCGCTTTAACTTGCGAACACGTCACACAACGCTCAACGTAACGCGCCACATCCAGCTTCATTACCGGCCACCAATAGTGCAACTTCAAGTCCCTGTACATCTTTGTACTTCCCGGATGAATGGAATACTTGGACTTGTGTACATCTTCTAGCAACAGCTCACGGTTTCCCCCAATCTTGGGCACCCACACACGACCGTTAAACAGTTTCATTCCACGGCTATCTTCCGTCAAAAGCAAACGCTGTTTTGTCATGACTTCCTCTTTGAGATTCTCTTCCAACAATGCTTCCATCTGTGATGTCCTGATCTTCTCAACAAGACTAGACACTAGCTCGATTCTCGAATGGGTATCCTGAATACTCCCGCTATAGTCCTTCCGACTTAGCGCGTCGGCCACCACGTTCGCTTTACCGGGGTGGTAAAGCAATTCACAGTCATAATCTTTAAGCAACTCGAGCCACCGCCTTTGCCTCATATTCAGCTCTTTCTGATCAAAGACATACTTCAGGCTCTTGTGATCCGTGTAAAGAGTACATTTCGTGCCGTACAGGTAATGTCGCCAAAGCTTCAAAGCGAACACCACCGCTGCTAACTCCAAATCATGAGTTGGGTAATTCTGCTCGTGTATTTTAAGCTGCCTCGAGGCATAAGCGATTACCTTGCCTCGTTGCATCAACACACAACCCAACCCCATTTTTGAAGCGTCGCTGTAAACCACGAAATCTTCCGACCCTTCAGGCAAAGTCAAGATCGGAGCTTCACACAACTTCTTTTGAAGAATCCGGAATGCCTTCTCTTGGGTTTCGGTCCATTCAAACTTCACATTCTTCCGAGTCAGAACTGTCAAGGAAGAAGCGATCTTCGAAAAGTCTTGAATAAATCTTCTGTAGTATCCCGCCAGACCCAAGAAACTTCGGATCTCTGACGGACTCTTAGGAGGTTCCCAATTCATCATAGCTTCAATCTTGGAGGGGTCTACTTTCACTCCGTCCCGAGTGACTACGTGCCCCATAAATTGTACTTATTTTAGCCAAAAGTCGCACTTGGAAAATTTGGCGTACAACCTCTCTTTTCTCAACACTTACAGAACTCCACGTAGATGTCGCTCGTGCTCTGACTCACTCCTGGAGTACACGAGTATGTCATCAATGAATACAATGACCGACTTGTCGAGGAATGGTGGGCACACTCTATTCATCAAGTCCATAAACACTGCTGGTGCGTTCGTCAGGCCAAATGGCATTACGAGAAACTCATAATGGCCGTAACGCGTTCTGAAAGCCGTCTTCGAAACATCTTCTTCTCTTACCTTCACTTGGTGATAACCTGAACGTAAGTCGATTTTGGAAAAACAACCCGCTCCTTGAAGTTGATCGAACAAGTCGTCTATTCTCGGAAGTGGATACCTGTTCTTCACTGTAGCTTTGTTCAACTCACGATAGTCAATGCACATTCTCATTGTGCCATCCTTCTTCTTGACAAATAAGACCGGAGCTCCCCAAGGTGACGAACTCGGTCTTATAAAGCCCTTCTCCAATAGCTCTTGGAGTTGTGCTACCATCTCTTGCATCTCCGATGGCGCTAAACGGTAAGGTGCTTTAGCGATCGGTGTTGCGCCAGACACAAGATCAATCCGAAACTCTACCTGACGATCGGGTGGCAACCCGTGCAAGTCGTCCGGAAAGACATCTGGATACTCACGCACGATCTTCACATCTCCCAGCTTTGACTTCTCTAACTTGGCATCGATCACATAGGCTAGGAAAGACGAACATCCTTTTACTAAACACTTGCGTGTCCTTGCCATTGTGATTATTGCCACTTCACCCTTTCTCTTTTCACCATAGATGACAACAACTTCGCCAGAGGGGTTGGGAAGTCGAATCAACTTCTTGGAACACACGACCTCGGCCTGATTGTTTGATAACCAATCCATACCGACCACAACATCAAAACCCCCGATTGACATCGGTAGAAGGTCGATCGGAAATTCTCTCCTTTCGATACTAAGAGTACACTGCTTCAGAACCTTGTGGATCAGAACTTGACTACCATCAGCTATTTCTACTACTAACGCATTCTCAAGACTAGTAGTGGGCATAGCAATTTTCTGACGGAACAATTCAGATACGAAAGAGAAACTAGCACCCGTATCGAATAAAGTACGAGCAGGTACAGAGTTTATAAGAAAAGTACCCGATACCACATCAGCGGATGCCCTGGACTCATCGGCATTCATCTGAAAAGCTCGACCCTGAACCTTAGGAGGGTTCTCCTTCTTCGCTGGCGTGCTACCCGACACAAGCTTCGGGCAATCTCTTCTCACATGCCCCGGTGCCTTGCACTCATAACAGACGAGTCCTCTGACCGGGCAATCTCTGACAGTGTGACCAGACTTCCCACACTTATAACATGTTTGAGAATTGGTGTAACAGTTACCGTGATGCTTGGTTCGACACTTCGGGCACCACTTTGCTTCCTGGTAACTGCTGAAGTTACGGTTTCCAACAAAAGGTCGGGCCCGATTGGGAGGTATTGAACTGTTCTCCCACTTTCTCTTATCAGATACTACCTCCGATTTCTCAGATTTGCTTTTTGCGAACATCTCCTCCATGAACTAAGCTTCCTCCACCATTTCTCGAAGGTTAGAAGCTTTGAAATTGTGGACCATAGATTGCATGTCCGCTAGCAGGCCGTTGAGATACGCTTTCATGTTGTCTTTCTCTGTTGGGGCAGCGTGCCCCACCAGACCAAGCTTCTCCATAAACTGACGGGTGTACTCTCTCACCGTCAGGTTTCCCTTCACTAGAGACCGAAATTCTTTCTCAATTCGGTCCATTGTTATCTCGTTGCAGAATTCTTCTAGCAACTTCTTCTTGAACTCGGCCCAAGACAACTGAGCCAACACTTCAGGAGAAAGAGTGGATTGGACGATATTCCACCAGATGAGTGCAGTGTCCCTCAGCAGTTGGGTACCGAACCGTAACCTCTGATCATCTCCGCATTCGGAAGAGCCAAAAGCTTGCTCAACCGCTCGGATCCACTTTACACACACCGCCGGGTCATCAGAACCGAAAAATTCTGGCGGTCCGCAACCCAGAAAGGACTTATAGGAACAACTCTTCCTATTTCCCGGAGCACCAGGAATCCTGTGCTCTTCCGCCGTGACCCTTATACCATCGCCTCCAGAACCTGCTACGACGTTCTCCACAACCATCTCACTTCTCCGATTGTTTACGTCGCGGTCCTCCATCGCTTTCAGCAGAAACTCTTGTTCCTTTGCCATTTCTTCTCTCATTACCAACATCACGCTGGCCAACAACTCGGACTGGGGATTAGCATCCCCGATGACTGGATGAGACGAAGCCAGGTATACTCGCGGAATGACCTCTGGCCCCCCACCTAGCCTTTGCTGAACGGGTGGTCGTACAACAACCTCAACTCCTTCCGGCCGACCCGCTGTAGAGGCTGTCGCTTCAAGACCATCAACACGAGTACGCGGTCTTCCGCGCGTACCTACCATACTGAACTGCTACACAGAGCAGAGGAAGAGATAAGAGAGCTATAGGAAAACACGAAGGGAAAACGTACTACCACATTATCAATTGTCATATTAACAGCAAATCAAGCACTCTTACGTACAATATCCTCATAATAACATTAGCTATGTGAAATTATGAACATATAACACATAATGGTTCTTGTCACCACCACTACAACGCTTGATAAACGTACTTTCCGTCGACTCTAAGACTAACCCAACTTAGAAGCTCTACCCAATTCTCGCGGATCAATTCTTAGTATACCTTAGTCTAAGTCTAGACATCTTAAAATCATGCCTAGTTCGCTTAAACTAGAGCTCTGATACCAACTTGTAACACCTCAAAAATCAGAGTAAATTAAAACCTGAAATCCTGGCAACAAGACGGAAGTATTTCAATTAACTTCCCATAAATGGGATCAGTCCCTAAGACTTTACAAAACCTGAACAGATAAAGGGTTCGTCAACAAACTAATCTAGATTCCTATATCAAGATTTCATCAGTTGACAGACCACAATTCATCAAAAGAATGGGACTTAACAATTGCCCAGATACAATACTAAATATCTCCAAAAACCTCGAGACTCAAAACTCGTCTCTCCAAAAACCCCGGCAACCCACCGCTAATGGAAACCTGTTACACATATCATTTGAGAAAAAGTGTCAGACTTAAAGCCTGGTGAGAACATACCGTTTATAAAGCTCAAAAGATATAAACATTTGTATCATAAGATAATATTTCCAAAGAGGTTAAATTTACAATTTAAGCCTTTTGCCACAACCGGGCTTTTCCGTTATAAACATGTCATAAAAGGACCGACAATAAAACATTTTACCAAGGATTGTGGCATAACACAAAGTAGGCCAAAAATCCGAGTTACGAGCTAAACAATTGGAGTCCGTGGATACGAACACAAAAGTCCGTGCTTCAACGTGAGATCAAGCCCCAAGCGCAAAACCAATGTATACTCCTTCGCTAGGATCACTATGAACCATGGCTAGTATCCGGCCTCACATAACCGTACCAAGTTGCCCCCGAGGAACATGTGATCCATAGCTACAAATTTGGGGAATATAACATCCCAATAATACAGTCGACTCAAAACCTAGGGATCCACTAGTAATGGTACATACTCGTCACAACAACATATGTGACCAACCATAAATAAACATATGGCATAAATACATTTTATAAATAAATGTTATTTCCAGTTCAACTCCTGGTAAGAAGGAAAATCATTAAAAGAAGCTCTTTAATATTCTTTTCGCATAATCGCATAACGTGCAAGTAAAACATCATTTTACTTTAACAAGATAAGATCCAAAAGGTAACTTTTGATATGTGTAAAGTTAAAAAATGATAGTAGGAACTCACCTCTGTTTCCTTCTTCTTAAATAATGCTACCTATGACAACACCGAAAGAATCGGTAAGTCGAAAACACAGATAACTCTCCCGCTTCCTGACATAGAACTCAAAATAACAGAAGCTAACAACTAACAGAACCTAATTCGGTCAAAAGGCAAATACCGGTCGAAAGGCAACACTACGGTCGAAAGACAAATACCGGTCAAACGGGTTCCGGTCGAAGGATACCGGTCGAATACACTCTACCGGTCGAAGCATCTTCCGGTCGAAAGGCACTACCGGTCGAAGCATCTCCCGGTCGAACACATACCGGTCGAACACAAACCGGTCGAATGCATCTTCCCGGTCCTTAGCATATCCGGCCGTCTTGTTCACCAAGAACATGCCGGAGATGCTGAACCCAGATCCAAATCGAAAATACTCCGATCTCGAAATGGAACGGTTAAAAACCTTCACAACGAGATTCTACACGGCTAAAAGCATTCAGATCAAAGCATTAAGCTAGATTCGTACCTGGATTTGTCCGAAACGATCAACCAACTAACACTGCTTTTCTCCTGCTCTTTTCTTCTCTCTGGCTTCTCAAACACAGATCAGATCAAATGAGATATTTAGAAAATATCTCAGATTTGATTTGTATTTATATAACACAAGTTACATTTTACCCCCTTGAACTTTGGGTAAAGGTCAACTTCTCACCCAAATCCCAAAATTCAGGGTGTTACATTTTATCTTGGTCTAAGTCCTATTGGGAGGACTTAGCCGTATCAGAGGTTTCCCCTTTGGTTCGTGCTTCAGAGACAGAAGTAGATGCCTCTGAGCGGCTAGGATGCGAAGGGTTCGAGGTGTGCACCTCTGTTTCAATGTCCACTAAAGCTGGACCACCTTGGACAGTAGATGTGTTTGCACAGGGACTTGGGCTTTGGAATCTCTCATGTGTGCCAACAAGGACATCTTTTTCTACCTCGCCGCCCTCGGATTCTAGGTTTAGAAACTCACCCTCTAGAATTCTCTCTTCCTCACCTTCCTCTGCTCTGACAGAGTTATTCTCTTCGTCAGAGGGAGGGTTCTCTTGTTTTCTCTTCCTTACTCTCTCAGAGCAACCCTCTAGTTGTGCTCTGTTAAAGTTTTGAGCAGTATCAGAGACATCACTCTCTGATTCAGGCTCAGGCTCAGAACCTAAGTGTGTTGGGAATCCCATCATCGGTTCTGATGATTGGGCAACACGACTAAGTAGAAGGTGGGTAGTAGAGTCAGCAAGAATTACCTCAATCATTATGTGTGGGAAACGTCGGTCATTTGGATAAGGAGGAACCTCTGTAGCTTTGAACGAGTTCATCATAAACAGAGGTGTCCTTGGTCCCTCCTCAGTGATGGAGAATTTCTCCATTGCTCGTTGAATGACCACAGAGATGAATCTGGGAAACAATACCGAAATTGGTTGTTTTCCTTTGTCCAAGTCTTTGTTCTTCTTGTCCACCGCCGTCAGCATCTCACGGAAGAGAATATGAGCCATATTTATGCTTCTGTTGAAGAAGAGAGCATACATTATGGCTAGAATCGCTGGATGGGTCTGATCCTGGCTTCCAATCTTGCAGGTAATTGTTCGGTTGAGAACACTAAACATAAAGTTCCACTTGGGAGGCAGGTACTGACGTCTGAATTGACTTAGGCGTGTGATCTCCCTGTTGTAGCCTAAGTGGTGGAGGAACTGAAGAAGAACTTCTTGAGTTGGTAGTTTCTCAAAGGTTTCTATTTGAAGATCAGTTTTTGTGAGCAGGTTGAATCGGCGAGTTAGGGTTTGTGGGATGATTCTTATGTTCATGCTTTGTTCACCTAGGTCAATGTACCCAACTAGTCCTTCCTTTTCATCATCGTATTCACTTCAATACCACAATCGTTGGACAAAGCGTAGAGGAATATCTGAAGCATGTTTGGTGAGGACATCGTTGAGTTCGCAGTTGGTCAAAAAATCTAGTATTGGGCGAAACTGCTCATCGTATTTGGTAGGGGTGACGTCCAGAAAGTAGTTGTTACCTTTTACTGGAACATCAAACTGTTCCATATTCAAGTTTGGAACAAGTTTGCTGGAGTTATCTAAGGTTTGGGAATGATCCGCCATTGATGCAGGTTTTTGAGAAAGATGAGAGCTTAGAAAGAGAGATTAGATTCTGAGAGCGTAAAGAATAATGAGAAGAGAAAAAGGGGGTTTTATGGACAGAAAAAAAGGTAGAGGGAGAGGTTATGGAAACGGCGATTGAGAGTTCCAATGTCAGAAAGGACGTTCCATCATCCCCTAATTAATAGGTGACACGTTGAGGTGTGTAGGGGAGAGCCGCTTGGTGTTAGAAAACCGCCAGTTGGATTTTAAAAAAAACGAATGGTTATCCAAAATATTTATTATTAAAAGAATTTCCTGGAATATTCGTTTAATGAGAAAAGATCAGGGTCTTTGATATAAATATTGAAGACAAGATCAGAGGCTCTGATATAAATATAAGAGACAAGATCAGAGGCTCTGATATAAATATCAGAGACAAGATCAGAGGCTCTGATATGAGTATCAGAGAAGCTCACTTTCTCCCCCTTGAAAGATGAAAGGTTCTTTGTCTCCCCTTTGACCAAAGAATAATGTCTTTATCATCTCCCCTTTGACACATACTTGGAGATACAAAAGAATGATTTTTACCATTTGTGAAAAAGTCCAGAGGCTCTGAAATTAGTTTCAGAAGTTCTGGTTGTGCTACGCATGTCAGAGGCTCTGATGAATGGATCAGAGACTCTGATGTTTTCCTGTGTTAGGCAGACATGTTCAACATACCAAACTTGCTAATTAAGAAATTGAACCTTCGTTCATCTAAATCTTTTGTGAAAATATCAGCAAGTTGAAGTTCAGTTGGTACAAAATACATCTCTATTGTTCCCTTTTCAACATGGTCTTTCAGAAAGTGGTACCTTACATCAATGTGCTTTATTTTGGAGTGTTGTACTAGATTGGCAGAGATGGCTATGGCACTTTTTGAATCACACAGAATTGGAATTCTGTCATATTGTAAGCCATAGTCTCGGAGCTGAGTTTGCATCCATATGACTTGAGAGCAACAACTAGCAGCAACAACATATTTTGCCTCTGCTGTGGAAGTTGAAACACAGTTTTGCTTCTTGGATGTCCAACTTACCAGCTTATTGCCCAATAACTGACAGCACCCAGAGGTACTTTTTCTGTCAAGCTTGCATCCTGCATGATCTGCATCAGTGTAAGATGTTAAATCAAAACTAGAAAGTTTTGGATACCAGAGGCCTAATGATGGTGACCCTCTCAGGTATCTGAAAATTTCTTTTGACAGCAGATAAATGAGATTCTTTTGGATTTGCTTGATATCTAGCACAAAGACATGTTGCAAACATTATGTCAGGCCTACTTGCAGTTAAGTATAATAGTGAACCTATCATTCCTCTGTAGGTTTTGACATCTACAGATTTTCCCGAAAGATCAGAGTCAAGCTTGACTCCTGTGGCAATGGGGTTTTCATAGAGGTTGAATCATTGAGTCTGTATTTTTTTAAAATGTCAGAGACATACTTAGATTGAGTTATAAAAGTACCCTCTGATGTTTGCTTTACTTGTAAGCCTAGAAAGAATGTTAATTCTCCCATAAGACTCATCTCAAATTTACTCTTCATCAACTCTGAAAACTTATCACAATACTTTTGATTTGTAGAGCCAAATATAATGTCATCAACATATATCTGTACTAAAAGCATCTCATTTTTGTACCTTTTTATGAACAAGGTTGTATCTATTGTTCCTTTTTCAAAACCATTATTTATCAGAAATGTGGACAGAGTAGCATACCATGCTCTTGGAGCTTGTTTAAGTCCGTATAGAGCTTTATCAAGATAATAAACATGGTTTGGAAACTCTGTATTCTCAAAACCAAGTGGTTGCTGGACATAAACCTCTTCATTTAATTTACCATTTAGAAAGGCAGATTTAACATCCATCTGATATACTTTGAACCCTTTGTGTGCAGCATAGGCTAAGAAGATTCTAATTGCTTCTAGCCTAGCCACAGGTGCAAAGGTTTCATCATAATCAATGCCCTATTCTTGGCAATATCCCTTAGCAACCAACCTAGCTTTGTTTCTGATTATAATGCCATCCTCATCCTTTTTATTTCTGAAGACCCATTTAGTTCCAATTGCAAACTTTCCTTTAGGAAGGGGAACTAAGGTCCAGACTTTGTTTCTTTCAAATTCTTGAAGCTCATTCTGCATTGCAGAGATCCAATGAGGATCTTCAAGAGCTTCATTTACCTTTTTTGGTTCAATGATGCTTAAAAAATTTACAAAAAAACATGTTGATCTGGTTTTGACACCCTCTGAAGGTGAACCAATGATCTGATCATGGGGATGATCCTTTGTCCATCTTGTGAGTGGAGCATAAACATGAGGTGGATTTTGAGCTTAAGAGATGATAGTTGGAGATATCTCTGTTGATTCCAGAGGCTCTGAAGTTGATTCCAGAGGCTCTGAAGTTGATACCAGAGGCTCTGTTGTTGATTCATTTCTTGGACCTGCATTCAAGGAAGCAGAAGTTGTAACTTCAGAGGGACCAGAGAGATTTGTACCTGACGTTTGTGGTTCCTCTGAAGTTGCTCTATGAATATCTCTGAAAAGAAACTCTGAGTTTTCATCATCAAAGAAATCTTCGAATATTTTGTTGAGTTCATATTCTCTTATCTTTGATGATTCAGAGATATTTTTGGAAATTTGATTGATATCTTTGTTGTCCAGACTTTTGTCATCATCAAAAGACACATTGATACTCTCTTGGATTGTTCTGGTTCTTTGATTGAACACTCTGAAAGCTTTTGAGGCTAATGAATAGCCAATGAATTTGCCTTCATCTTCTTTCTTGTCAAACTTTCCAAGAGACGCTCTATCATTTAGAATAAAACATCTGCATCCAAAAACATGGAAATATTTAACATTAGGTTTCCTATTGTTAATGAGTTCATAAGATGTTTTCTTGAATCTTTTGACAATTGTAGCTCTGTTTTGCGTGAAACAGGCTGTTGCCACTGCCTCTGCCCAAAAGTTTGTGGGAAGATCTGATCCTGCAAGCATAGTTCTTGCAGCTTCAACTAGTGTTCGGTTTTTCCTTTCAACAACACCATTTTGTTGAGGAGTTCTAGCTGCAAAGAAGTTCGGAGTTATGCCTTCCTCTGAAAGATATGAGTTGATTTTTGCATTTCTGAACTTTGTTCCATTATCACTTCTCAACTTCTGAACTTTGGTATCAAACAGAACCTGCAATCTTTTTAACAATCTTATTAAAATATCAGGGACATCAGACTTGGCTCTGATGAATTCTATCCAAGTATATCTAGAGTATTCATCAATCAAAACGAGGATATACTTTTTACCTGACAATCTTTGTACAGAGATAGGACCACAAAGGTCCACATGAAGCATATGCAGAGGTTTTGGACAATTATTATCACTTTTGGTCTTGTGGGAAGATCTTTTCATTTTTCCAAGCAGAACAAAGATGATCTTTGTTAAACTTCAGAGATGGTAATTCCTTAACCAGATTTAGTTTGACCAATTTATCAAGTGAAGAAAAGTTCAGATGTGAGAACTTTTTATGCCAGAGCCAAATATCTTCACTATTCAGAGATACTAGACAGAGTTTCTCTAAGTCAGTTTTTATGTGTTTGGAAAAATTCATTTTGTATAAATTTCCCTTTCTGTCAGCTCTGAGCATTTCTTGACCTGTTTTTGAGTGAAGTAGTGAACAATGTTTTTCTTGAAATTTCACATCAAAACCATGGTCACAAAGTTGACTTATGCTGATCAAGTTATGTTTTAACCCATCAACATAAGCAACCTTTGATACTGAAACATTACCTCTTGTAAGCTCACCATAACCCTTAATTTGTCCTTGCATATTGTCTCCAAAAGTTACTGCTCCCCCAGATTTAACTTTGAAAGAGGATAGTAACTTTTTATGTCCAGTCATATGCCTTGAATATCCAGAATCTAAGTACCAGATTGGCATAGACTGTTTCTGCAAGACATATTAGATTTTCTTAGGTACCCATCTCATTATGGGTCCTATTTTGTTAGACTTCTGATTATCTCTTTGAAATTTTGCCTTCTTATCTTTTGATGTTTTGGCAGAATTGTCCTTTTTCTTTTGAGGCTTTGTCTCTGAATTTTTATTCAGAGATTGATTAAGAAAACAGTGAGAACCTTTGAAGTGATTTTTTAGTTTCATCAAGAGTTGGATGCAATTGCACTTTACAGAACAAGAAGAAGTAGAAGCAAAGGATTTCATTTCATTAAATGCATTCGATACATTATGATTCCTTTTTGAATTAGTACTAGGAATATTACAAGTATTCCTAACTACTTCTTTTCTTTTAGCTTGAGAGACAGCCTTCTTTTCAAGTTGCCTTCTCTTGTTCAGAAACATCCTCTTCTCTTTGTTGCTCACTGCACAAATAGGATCAGAATGGTTAATTTCTTGCCATTTTCCTTTTTGTCCAGGAGTAAACTTGATTGGTTTATAAGTGTAGAGTTGAGAAGTGATAGTTTTATTCTTTGCCTTTTCTTGTAATTCTTTTTCAAGTTCCAGAGAAGTTTTTGCTTGAAGACACATTTCTGCAAAGTCAGGGCATATTGGTATTCTGGGTTTATTTTTAAAACAGAAATAGGAATGTTCAAAATTCCAGAACCAACGGTATCTATCTTTTTATGAATTACTTTCTCTGGTTTGTAGAAAATCTGTTCATCTACCTCTGGATCAGATTCAGAATCAGAGTCAAGAAAGTCTCGTTCAGTCTTACCAGAGATAACTACCTCTGATGGTTTCTCAATTTTCTTAGGTCTTGAGACTTTGATGATTCTTTTCATGCTTTCTTTCTTCTCTAAATCAGCTATGATATTTTCTTGATTTATTCTCTTGATGTCATTCGCAAATGTAGTTCTGATGCATTCATCAGAGATTGGTGAATATAGAGGGGCATCTGGATTAAGTGAACTCTGAGGTTCATCTTCAGAAGTACTTGTTTCAGAGGTACTTTGTTCAGATGTCTCTGATTCATCTTTGATGAATGCATTAAACTTAAAAATCTCTTTAGGATCATTGCTCTGAGGTTTTGTGAAAAATACCTCTGAAGTTTCCTTTTCTATTTTTAAGATGGAATTTGGAAAGCTTTGTACTTCAGAGTATGCTACATTTTTAAAGTTCAGAGCCCTTACTTTTGATCTCTCTAAGGTTTTTATTCTCTTGAAATTGTTCAGTGATGGACAGTCAGAGCTCTGGACCTTTCCTTTACAGAAAGTGGAAGAAAGTGAAGTTTTCTTCAATCCAGTGAATGGATCCAATTCATTGAATCCAAGCCCTTGTGTATCCATTTGAGAGTTTATCTTTATATGAACATCCTGAGCATCAAGATAACTTTTGATTTGAAGTTCTTTCCTTTCCAGAGATTGATGTAGGATTTCTTCTTTAACTTTTAAAACTTTCTCAAGTTCTTTGAATTTTTCTGAAAATGATTTTTCCTTTTGTTTCTGAGCTTTTTCAAGATCAGATTTTTCAACAAAAATATCTCTCTTTTCTGATTCAAGAAGATCTTTTTCCCTTTTTTAAAAATTAAGATCTTTTGTCATTTGTTTTGCTTTTTCTTTTTCCTCAACAAGTTTTTGCTTTAGGATTTGAAATTCGTCTGTTAGTTTAATAACATCCAATTCAAGATCACTTTCAGAGGTGGAAGGAGAGTTTACCTTTTCAGAGTAGTCCTCTGATGATCCGTCCCTTTGATCATCTGTGAACGCCATACCACAGAGATTGGTGAGTTTTTCCTCTCCATCGCTTGTTGAGTCTGACAGCCAGTCTTCCATCTCTGCTACAAGTACTCTTTCTTTGACATTGTACTTGTACTTGTTTTTGTAGTAGTCTTCAGCCTTGATGAGTCTACCTCTGCAGTTGGCGGAGTAATGGCCTGGCTTTCCACATCTAAAACATCTTCCATCGTTTTGGTTTGATGGAAGAGCAGTGCCTGATTCTGTCTTCTGTGCTTGTACTTGTGGTTGTGGCTTGAAGTACCTCTGAGGTTGAGGATACCTTGGCTGAAATGATTGTTGAGATCTTGATTGTTGAGTAGAATCATGATTGGTGAAATGAACGCCCTTTTGATCACTATGCAGAGTAGATCTGGGCTCTTGTTGATATTCCGTTTTCTGAAATCTTCTTTCTGGATTTCCTCTTCTTTCTTCATTATCTCTTCTTTCTTCAAAGACTTTCTTGCCAAATTTCTTGTTAAATTGATGGGTGATTAATGCAAGAGATTTGGCAAAGGCATTGATGTCATCATCTGAGTCAGAATCTGAGTGTTCAACTTCTTCAGACATCAGAACCTTCTTGGATTTTCTTTTAGATTCCCTTTTTGAACAGTTGTCTTTTTCTGCATTTCTGCATTCTTGTGATACACCCTTCTGTTTTGACATGAGTGCAAGTGGACCACCTAAAGAGGTTTTTGATTTTTGTTTAACAACTTCTTTTTCCTGTGCTACCAAGGTACCATAAATGTCAGTCAATGACCATGATTCAAGATTTTGATTGGCTTGTATCGACATTGACAGTTGTGACCATTCTTCATTTAGACTTTTAAGAAAGAGAACATTGTTTTCTTCTTTTGTTCTCATGACCCCCAAATTTTCTGCATTTGTTGATGAGGATGTTAAACCTTGAGTATGTTTGATGGAAGGTTTCTTCGGGTAATGCATGAAAATCATGATATTCATTGATACAAAGATTTCTCCTGTTCTTTTGAGTTTGTAGGCCTCCTTCAAGTTGATTTAACAACTGATCCCATATCTCTTTTGCAGTTACACAAGAATCAAGTTCTTGGAAGATATCATTGGGAATGGCCATTATAAGTAATCTAACATCTTTTGAATCATTATCCATCTTGTTAGTTTCTTCATCCGTAAAGTTTGAAGTTTTCTTTTCATAGTAAGCAGGGATCAGCAGTATCTGCTGTTGCTGGAACTCTTGGTACCACTGATCTTAACAGATCCCTGTCCATGCCTTCTAAGAAATTTACCATCCTTATCTTCCATTGAGGATATTCATCCCTTAGAAGTGTAGGAGGTTTGGTTAATGATCCGGCTGTATAAATGGCACTTATGCTTGAGTTTGCCATTTTTGTGAAGAAAAGATGAAGATTTGAAGAACTGATGCTTTTCTATGAAGATCTTTCTATTAAATGTTGTAACTGTGATTTACTTTTAAATCTGGAGCATATGAAGTTTAATAAACCAGGGTTTACATAAACATGCACAGATAATAAAAGCTTGAATCAGTAAGAATTAAATCTATCCGAGTATGCAGATATGATCTTTCTTTGTTTTAGAAAACAAAGGAGGCTCTGATACCAATTGTTGGATCCCAGATTTAATCTTATAACAATAATGATATAAACAACAAGATTATAAACAGCGGAAGCAATATAGTTTAATATCAAAAGCAGATTCAAATATCACAGTTCATATATAAAGCAAGTAGAAAGAACAAGATATTCGTGAGATATATTCAATTGATTCTTCTTGTACAAGATATCAAAAAACACACTTTTGTCCAAGGAGTGATGGTCCTATTTATAGGACCATAAAGTAAACAGTGTACTATTCTGACAAATAGAAGCATGCTTGAACAGTGTCTTACCTAATAGGTAAGCTCAAGACATGCTTGAACAGTAACCTACTCTATAAAGTAAATCTTATCACTAAGTAATTGGTTATCTGTTCTGATACTTCAGGAAAGTCTTCAGCGCCATCTTCAGAGAGAATGTCTTCAGAGCTCTGACGTTGTCTTCAGAGCCTCTGATGAAGCCATCTCTGATGTCTTCTGCTGAAAGTTGCAATCTCTGATAAGTACTTCAGAGGCAGGTTTGTCCTCTGAAGTCTTCGTCCTCTGAAGTCTATGCCCTCTGAGGTCTATCTCTGAAATAGGACTTGGGTATTTTCAACACTTTAACAAACAGAAGATTTGGGGCTAACATTTCTGTTCAAGATCCTTTAACTGGTCAGTTAACCTTTGATTTTCATTTTTATAAGACACACTTTTAGTCACAATATCAATTTTCTCATTTTCTGACATACGGAGCTTGTACGTAAGATCATCTACTTTGGTCTTTAACTCTTCAGACTCTTTTCAAAAACTCTTACACTCTTCCTTTACATTTGAAATTATGCACAAGTTGCCAGCAATTTCTATGCGTTGATTATCATATTTGTCAAGCAGTCTTTCAACTCTAGCTTCTAAACAAGAAACTTTCTCTTCTAGCTCAGAATAAGTTGGATGAGACATTGTTGCTTGAAAAACTTGAAGTCTAGGGACTAAACTTGACAAAATATGAAAAAATCAATGTGCAAGGACCAAAAGTGACAACGTGTGAAACTTTGAAAGTTTAGGGGCACAAATGACAAACGACCGAAACTATGAAGTACGGGGACTAAAAGTGACACAAACTAAAACTTAAAACTACAAGGACTAAAAGGGACATAAAATTAAACTTAAAAGTAGAAGGACTAGAAATGACATATATTAAAACTACTAACTAGAGGGACTAAAAATGTAAAACTTAAAACTTCTAACGGACTTAACTGGACTCTAACTGAAAAAGGACTAAAAAATGAAATAAAGCTAACTAAACTAACAAATTAACTGGACTAACGGAGACTTAAAGGAAAATGACCAAAATGTAAGAAATTTAGCGGTCACTTAACATAAACACTATTCATCATCCCCTTCGTTAAGACAACCTGCAAAAACTCGAAAACGGTTAGAAATAATCAATGCAAAATGATCGTTAAAGCTCCCTGATCAGTCCTCAACAGATTAAAACTCAACCAGTCAACCCACGATCGCAAACAAACCAGCCGAAAACTTTTCGAGAAACGATCGAAAACTTAGGAACTCATTAGGATTGAAACTTTTTTGACCAAAAACAATCATTTATGTCCCCTTAAGCTCCCTCAACTGATTAGAATTCGAAAAAATCTCTCAAACTCTCGAACGAAGCAACCGAAGATTTTTCGGAGACCGAACGAGAACTTAAGAGTTCAACATGGGTTGAAATTTTTCGATACAAAGTGTTCGTTTAAGCTTCGCAAGCAACCCTTAACAGATTAAAATTGAAAAACGTAGTTCACAATCGCTACCGAATCAACCGCAAAATTTCGAAAATCGATCGAAAAGACTCGAAACTTGTTGTAACCTTCCCTATCGAAACTGTTGGATTGGGGATGCTGGAAAATGGAAGCCAAGCAGGGTGAGACCAGGAGACCGAGAGACCGGGAGATATCGGGGAGAGGCTGGGACAAGGGACAGGGCGGGGAGGAGACCCCGGGAGATAGTTCACCCGGGTGTTTATGGTCCGATCGATTGACACCGGGCGCTTCAAGACCCCGGGGACCGGTATATGCACAGGGAGTTAGACTCCGGGGACCGGGAGTGGATTGGCACCGGTCGCCCAAACTTGAAAGAGATGGTCTAGGAAATGGGACAATCCGGTCAAGCAACAACCAGGTCGACTTCAACCCGGTCGACAACGGAGAGGTTCTTCGAAAGAAAAAAAACTATGCGATTAAAGGGTTTTAGAAAGACCCTTTTGATCGTATCGAATGAAGATTAATTCGATCCCGATCTGATACCAACTGTAGATCCCAGATATAGTGGAATCACTATATAATAATCAATCAACAATAAGAATCAATCACAACTGCTGGTCATATGATTAGATTTATCAGTAAAGGGTTTAGGTTTACAGAGAAAATATCTGATACGGCTAAGTAAACCTTTCTAATGATCATTCTAAACCTAAAACTAGGTTTAACAAACATTAAATACGTACGTGAAATGCCTAATGGGCTTTGAGGCCCATTTACAAAACAACTTTCAATTAAATACAATTCAACCCCTATAAATGCGTTATACAACTTTCAACGCACTAGGACTTTCAGTCCTAACTTACCTTCATGAAACCTTGATTCATAGTCTCCAACAGCGAAACCTTCATGAAACCTTGATTCATCGTCTTCAATGGCCGAACCTTCATGATTTTTTTCATCATCTTCAATGGTCGAACCTTCTTCATCGTCTTCAACAGCGGAACCTTCATGAAACCTTAACTCACCGTCTTCAATGCCAGAACCTTCATGAAATTTCTGCAAAAAAATCTTCATCATCTTCAATGGTTGAACCTTTATGGAAGAGAAAACTCATCGTCTTCAACGGTGGAACCTTCATGAAATTTTCTTCATCATCTTCAATGACGGGACCTTCATAAAATGGAACCTTCATAAAACCTTGATTCATGCATTGCACATCATGTCACCTGGATTCATGAACTACCAGGAGCCAAATATAATCCAACGAAACACCAAAAACATAATGATGAAGAACTACTAGAAACCAAATGGAAAAGATAACTACCAGGAACCAAAAACATGAAACTTCAATTTTCTCTCCTAGATGAAAATGAAGATAAATGGAATAGATAACTACCATCATTAAAAAATTTCAAAAAAAAAAACGTTAACTTCCATAAAAACCGCACCTAATCAATGATTAAAAGAAAAAAGAAAAACAATTTCATAATTACACTGGTATAACAAAAATACCTACTATACCCTTTTTAATTATTAAATAAACAAAAATTAATTAAACATGTTGATCACAATCCAACGGCTAAGATGAGAGTTGCAAAATATCCTTCCCCTATATATATATTGTAACACCCTAAAAATAGAGATAACAAAAATCCGAAAAACGAATATGTGGTATACTAAAATTGCCATAGCAAGAGCCTCCCAAAAATGGGGAAATATTTAAACCTATTTAATTACAGTTGTAATATAACGAAGAATAGACAACAACCAACTAATCTAGTTTACATGCTAGAAAAAAGATTACAAAAAGGGTGTCATCTATAGACCCAAAACGCCTTCACAAAGAGTGCTCTCAAAAGCACCTTCCCCAAGCTCTCACCCAAGCACATCTATACCTGCTTTGGAACGGCACTACTAGAACCTGAGATACACATCGACACCACACAAGTGTTAGGCCAAAAATCCTAGTGAGTTTACACAAGAAATAACATATAAAATCAAATACAATTCTTATCAGCAGTTAACCAAATTTCATTAAATGTGGAGTCAATAGGGGAGACCCATAGCACCAATCAAGTTCCACCCAAATAGTAGATATACCTTGATGCCAACTACCGAGAGTGACATCCAAAAGGCCCGGCACATCTGAGGACTACAACCATGGCATTACCCCGAATGGCGGAGGTCTAGGCACATACCATTACGGTGGCACCCAAGACTACATCCTCCTAGTGTCTACTGACTTGGTTCATCCAACATAATTTATAGGAGGTCTCAAGGCACATATTAACCAAGAATATCTCAATACCAACCATGGGTACAATATTACCATCCCAAATCAATACAAAGTCCGATATAAGACTAGCATGAACACACTTTTAATCATATAGTGGTGATAACATGTAACACCCGTAAATATGGGAATTTCCCGAGGTATTATTTTGGGAGTCGGTTGACTCGTGGGACGTAAAGGTATCGAGATTCAGGCAAGTTTTACTTTGGAATCATCGGGAATCAAATCTGGTTCGAATGACACGGGAAAACCGAAGTTTTGGACTACCGCGACTTGGCACGCGACTTTGGCTCGTGGCACAAGTCGCGTAACTCACTGGATGTGAGTATTCGGGGAAACGGGCAGCTTATGCCGCGACTTAAGGTCGCGGCATAACCCGCGGAGCGCCTTGTTGAGCTAAAAACCCGATTTTCAGCCATTTAACCTTATTTCTCTCAACCCAAACCCTAAATCTTCTTCCCTCTTATCTCCCAAACCTCAAATGTCGAACCTCTACCTATTTGGAGGGTTTTCCTCCTCAACCCTCATACTTCATCGGCACTTAGATAATTGAGATCTTGAACCACAAAACCTTCATCTTCATCTTCCTCACCAAGTTCTTAAGGATTTCATCTAACCCTTTCACCATTTGAAGATTTGAAGTTTATGGTTCGTTTTGGTGTTCTACAAGGGTTTTGGTTGGATGGATTCAAGTTGAGGTTTGAGGTAATCATCCATTTTCTTCATTTGTGGAAATTAGGGTTTTGACATAATTTGAGATCTTTATGTAAATCGTTTGGGGAATGTTTCTATATGATTGTTTATGGTTGGAAATGTATGGATCTAGGTTTCAGGAGTTTCTGGCTTGAGGATTCATGAGTTCTTCAAAGGAGCTCAAGTGGGGTGAAATCTAGATTTAGCCTAAATCTAGCAAGGTGAGTTCAAGTTGATTTGTGAAAACGGTGTACATGCCAAAATGTTTATTTTAAAGTGTTTTACATGAAATGGTTAACTGCTAATAAGTTGAGTATTTGGTTATATCCGTCTTTAGACACTCATGAATCATGCATTTTTGGTGATTTTGGGCTTGTTGACAAATAAATCATTTTGATATGTTTCTTTGACGTACATTATATAAATGGAGTCCATTTGATGTAAATGTCATTTACATGATTTTGTACTTACGTCTATTTAGAAAATGTGCATGACTGTGTCGCAAGGTATTTTGGGACATAAGAGTAAAGGGTTTATTTGGGAAATGGTTCGCCACAATCAATGTTGAGTTTGTGTTATTTTTACACTTTTGGGATCGTTGTGTCTTTGTCAGTCGGCTGAAAGTGTTTTTAATGTACAAAGGCTTTCGTTGGAAATTTATGTAAGGCGTTGGGCCTTTGGCTCGGTTTTTGATTTAAATGAGTCGTGTGGACATTTGTCCGGAGTTATAACCAGCGGGGGTTTTTGATTTAAACGAGTCGTGTGGACGTTTGTCTAGAGTTATAACCAGCGGGGGTTTTTGATTTAAACGAGTCGTGTGGACGTTTGTCCGGAGTCATAACCAGCGGGGGTTTTGACTGAGATGACGATTAATTTCATATCGTTGGTGAGTTACATGTTTTGGGTGTGTGGTCATCCAATTGGAGTCATGTAATGTTAGACAGTGTTGTAATGGATCCATAGGCACGTAAGTTCTGTCGGTCTTGTAAGGCCGGAGGTTTTGGGTTAGTTTTAGTGACCGCTCGGGTTTGCTAGCGAGTAGGCAATAAGCGGCACGAGCCGTTGAGGTGTAACTCGTCTAGGTTGGATAGGCACCCGCGCCCGTAAGTCCTTGGGGTGGAACTCGACGGAGTAGGGCTAGAGGCAGTAATACGAATTGAGGTTGTGATGTCTGGTATGGCATGGGAACTAAGTCCGGGGTTCGTGGTGAAATCCAACAACATCAAGGGTGGCCCCATTCACGTGTTCTCGCCACCCAAGATGGAAACGTTTAGAGGACATGTAAGGAAGTCGCGTGAACGGCCTACTTACGTGTTCTTTATTCTCGGTGTTTACGGATCTCCTCATCGTTGATTCGTAGTATTTTATTTGGGTAATGTGGTATTTTTACCAAAAGGAGTTTTTAAGTGGTTGACGGCAAATGATGGTTTTAATATTGGGTTATTCCCACGTATACTGAGGTTCGCATGGACCGCGTCATTTCCATGTGTCGGTATTCATTCTCGTCCATTTTATGGTCGTATGAGTTTTGGGTTTAAAGCCGTGTTCCGGACGATGTTTAATTATATAGATCTTCATCTATGATTTATGGGTTGTGTGTCACGTTTCACCCGTGTTGGGTATTTCAAGTTATAAAGTGTTAACCGTGTTTTATAAAATTGGGAGTCTGCTCTCTATTTTACTTTTTAGCAAGTTCCGGTTTACTTTACATAATTGCGTCTCATATTGAGATCCTCGTCTTTAAAGCAGTTTGGTTTGGTTAACAGTTAACTCGGTGCCTCTTTCGTACAAAGGGCATCGTTATTGGTAAACGAGTCGTTTTCATAAGTGAAGCATATCATTTTGAAAGATTATGATTTTATTCGCATCCTTCCTTTCTAAATGATTTAATTATATATGTTGAAAACTCTCGAGCTCACTAGGCGTTAAGCCTAACCCTTTTATTTGTCGGCATGTGCATCAGGTTCCAGTTGGGAGTTGAGTTCTAGCAGTTCTATGAAGCGTAGAGCCTTAGCTAGACACTAAAGTAAGTAATTGGGGAAGTCTTCCGCAAGTTGGAGATAACGAATATTATTGGGTTTTGGTAGCACCCGTCCTTTTATAGTTTGTGTGTAAAGATTGAATGTCTATGTATTGAAGTTGAATCTAATTTGTGGTTGTAGATGATTCAATTATTGATGTATTTAGAAAATTTTAAATAAGATGTTATTCCCAGATTTGAGGGTGTTACATAACACCAAATGGTGTCTAAAGTAAGAATCATCATAACATCAAGATATGTATTCCATCTAGTCATGGCAAGATATATATAAACATGTATACATAAGGAAAACCCCAAATACCTAGACATGAA
The DNA here is from genome assembly GCA_954870635.1 of Arctium minus. NCBI lineage: Eukaryota > Viridiplantae > Streptophyta > Magnoliopsida > Asterales > Asteraceae > Arctium > Arctium minus. The sequence continues at coordinate 9,506,542 of OX941086.1, read as the reverse complement.
AAATGAACATTTCAAGTTAAGATGCAAGATAATAGCAAGTAGTAGATTATGATGTGTATCTAGTTTTAACAAAGGTTTAGTAAACTCACAATCTAGGTTTTGGCTAAAACCTAGAAAATAGAAACCCTAGATATTGCCAATGGAAGACTTGATGGAGAAGAGTGATGAACTTGATGAGAATCTTCAATAAATGACCTTGGATGGTGTTTTGATGGAAAATAAATGATCTTACCAACCAAACCTAGAAAAGTGTAACACCCTAAATTTTAAAGAAATAAAAATTCGAAAATTTCGCAATAAGACGGCTATAAACTGAATAAAACCTGGATATATAAAGCCTGTCATAACAATCCCAAAGCATCAACCCGAAAACAGGGAATATAGTTGTAGCCTTTACAAAAGAATCTAATGAAGAATAAAGCTCAACAACCTAATAATCTAACTTAAACAAGAAGATTAATATCGGGTGTTGCTATTCTTCCAAAATGTATGTCCCTTAACGACATCGTATCGGTCAATAAATCAACTCCAAAAAGACCGCTCTCGACCCTTAGGCCGTCCGCTCATCCCCGACGAACCCCATCGCTAGATTGACCTGCTATACATGCCATTTTAAGAAAAAAGTGTTAGGCTAAAGCCTAGTGAGATCAAACAGTTGAATTAAAATATTTAGCGATAAGTGTAAATAAAGCAAGTGGAGTTATGATGGAAATAATGATGTTTTTACCATAAACGATTACCTCTTGGTTTAACGGGGGAGAGCCGCTTACTAACATAAGTGACGGAACACAAAAGTAAGTCACTAAACAGTCAGTAAAGACAAACACATAAAAGTACACGCAAGGGATGCTAGGCTCAGTGGCTTTAAACTTACACCCGCGGAAATTCAACTTCAACCACAAAGGGTCCTTACGTTGAGATCCTCATCCAATATCGTAATACTTAGCACGTAGGACTTACAACCCAATCTGATGCTTAGACGTGCCTCGACGTGTGAAACTATTGTCCCAATGTCGGAAAAAATGCAACATCAAAATATGGGGTCATGACGCCCAAGTGGAACCAAATATGCCACATAGAATGATTCAATTAACCGTTAATTCCTCATTAAGATATGATACCAAGATGTTGACAAATAGAGGGTTTTTGCATAATACTTGCATAATTTTACCAAGAGGTTCCAATTTGACATATGAATCACATTCCCATGTTTTTAACCATTTAGGTCACTTTAATATTTCCAATCCTAGTTTGGGTTCCCAATACTCAAACCAATGCTATAACACAAAACAAGTTCCATAGTGCAAACTTATCAACAGTTCAACATAGATTTTCATCAACTCATTATTAAATAATCTTTGAAGCTAGGGAATGAAAATTATAATGCCAAGTCTTTTTCACATACAAACCAAGATATCCTTTTCTTTTTTTGAAATCTCAACTAATTACATAAACCCTAGAACCTCCAAAATTAGGGTTTTGGGTGATAATGCACCCCAAGTTGTACAAATAAAAATGGAGATGTCTAGTAGTTTAAAAACATGATTTTAGCATGTATAGAGTTTAGAAAGGATGAACTCACCTTGTAAGGTTTATAGCTTAAAACCCTAAAACTCCAAGACTTAAAGAGATGAGAGTGATATCTTTGAGAAGACTTGCACTAGTACCACAAGATCACCTAAGAGCCCAAGATTAATAATAAATGATCAATAGATTGTTGGTGGAAGCATTAATGACAAGAGGAAAAGAGTTTGGGGATGAACTTACCAAGTTCTAGAGAGAAAACGAGTGATGCAAGTCAAAAATCAGTGTAAATGAGAAAGTCTCACGAAGTGAGGGTTTTAAGATCCTGGTACCCGTCGGCGACTATGACCTGGCGACATTGACAAGGTCATAGCCGCATGGCAATGTCGCTGTCCGGTGACCACCTACTGACTTTTGGCCAGAACACACTCTTCCAGCTGTCATATTGACAATCGCGACTATGCCCCGTGTCATAGTCACCGGGCATAGTCGCCCAAGGCCTTCTTGGCGCGATTTCGACCCAAAAAGACCCGATACTTCGTCTAGAAACATAAGTGTAAATCCAAATAACAAATCCAAGTAATTTACACATTGTTACAAGGCTAACAATTATCCAAACGCACTTTAATAGGTGGTAGCCTATCCGAAATTACGGGCGTTACAAAAAGAGTGTGAAATGCTTTTGGTTGCTCCCAAAATCGTCCACCCAAAGTGCTCTCCCGTTTTTACCAAAAAAAATTCCAAAAATATGCATCAGATTCGAATTTAACAGGGACCTGGTCATAGCGGGCGACATTGCCACCGCGACTTGCCCATGGGCATTGTTGCAGGGCATTGTCGTGGTCCACTCACAGAGACCTCGACCCCTACGGCGACATTGCCACCGCGACTATGACCTGTGTCATAGTCGCCGGTCATTGTCGCTCAAACCCATTAGGCTGATGGAATCTTCGTGTTTTCTCACGATAAGGTTTCCAATCAATACCAAAATAAGACCTTAAATAAAAGTAGCAATTAACAGTTATAATCTGCATCGTTTGGCACATAATTATAAGATTAAAGAAGCTTCTACACTTACTTGAAATCCGGGTGTTACACACACACACACACACACACATATATATATATAGAGAGAGAGAGAGAGGGGGGGGAGGATCTTATATTAACCTAAGCATTGTTGTTAACTCTATAAACCTTGATTGACCAATAAGAATGCATCTTCAATCATTATTTTGTATGCATGTGCAATTAATGTGTAAGGGTATGCATGAAATTTCATATTAAGTTATTTTGTAACACCATTTAGTGAACAGTTACAAAAGTATCATGCTCCTTGATATTAACTCTCTTTTTTTAAATTTAGTACAGATTCATGTTAATGGTAGAAAATTAGTGTATGAACTTAGTGTTCATACGTGTTCAAACATTTTGATTATTCATATCCCCATGTACTTCATTTGTGAACCTTTTGTGTTCATATGTTCACAGTTGTTCATGTATCAATGATGTATATCATAATAGTTGTTGGGTCCTAGATGAACCTAACAGTAAGGTATCATATGTATGAAGAATAATGTATCATATATATGAACTTAGTGTTCATATGTGTTTAGGTGAAACATATGTGATTTCGGTTTCAATTAGTGAAGAGAATTTTCCGGGGAGTTATTAAATGTAAAAGAAATATTTGGGATACTTTCCTTAATTACCCCTAATCACTATTGTTCACTATCATTATTAACCATCGCCCTCCAAATTTAATTAACTTTTTTTACTATCTCTCATCTCAACCGTCATTATAAGATCAATGGATTTGATTTTGATTCATAAAGTTAATACAAAAAATCGGGTTAACAAATGAACTTAACCCTATATATATACACACACACACATATACAGAGGGAGAGGGAGAGAGAGTCAGATTCATACGAAACCAGTAACTAAATAAAAAAACAGTCGAATCACATATGATCTTAAACTAAATTCATGTGTAAAATCACATGTGATTCACGATACTTTGTCCGCGACCTGAGGTCGTAGGCCATGTTGCCCGCACACCCTTGCGTTGGCCATTAGTGTAAAATCACTTGTGATTTGGTGATTTTCTTATTCTCTTATTTTGTTACTGTGCTCGTTTGAACATCCTTATATGTAGCCATATATTCAAGTGAAAAGTGCTAAATATATAGAGAACTAATCATAGATACGATCAATATCGGATTTGACTGGTCAAGAATTGCGGCATTGACTAGTCAAAATTTGCGGCTATGCCAAAAATATGTGGTAGTTTCGTAACTTTTACAAACAGGCGGCGAACGGGTTCATATGTGAACTCGTGTGATTCACATATGAACTATATGTTCATATGTGAACCCGTGTAATTCACATATGAAATATTTTAACTGATTCACATATGAACTAATTAACTAAGGTTCATATGTGAATCATATGAACTAATTAATAGATTCACATATAAACCCTTGTGATTCACATATGAACTAATTAACTGATTCTCATATGAACTAATTAACTTATTCACATATGAGCCCGTAGGTTCATATGTGAATCAGTTAAATAGTTTACATATGAACTATGAATCACACGGGTTCATATGTGAAGTGGTTATCAACTATTGAATGAGAAATTGATGTACATTAGGATGAGATGCATCGGATCAATTCTTTTCTAAGCCGCAATTCATGGGAGGACATTTGATGAAAAGTAATTAACGATTTAGATCTACTTCTCACGTTAACCTCAACTTCTCACACGATTATTCGCATATATATATGTATATATATATATAGAGAGAGAGAGAGGTAGATTAATATGCAACCCTTTACATGGTGCAACTCATGCAACCCCTATATTCACCACTCATTTTATTTTCAGTTTTTTTTCTTAATTACAAAAGTGAAAATAAAATGAGTGATGAATAGAGGGGTTGCGTGAGTTGCATCATGTAAAGCGGTTGCATTTGAATATGCATCTCTCTCTCTCTCTCTCTCTCTCTCTCTATATATATATATATATATATATATATATATATAGGCATATACCCGTGCGATGCAGCGGAATGTAAGTAAAAAACGAACAATTAATGCTACTTCCTTATAGACATGTCATCAACAATCAACCATTACCTAAGAATCACAATTTATGAAACCCTAAACCCATAAAGATATTCAATAATTAGTTTATATTACAATTATTAACGGAAAAAATTATAATGATATAATTTATAATAAGAATGAAACGTATTTTACGATTATGTATTTTTAATGTGCTAACGGTGGAAAAAAAATAAAACATATGGATAAAAACAAATTAATTCGTAGATATTCATGATATTTAATAGTACGGTTAAATTAAAAAATATTCAATATTGGGATCGTTTTGAAGGTATTGATGAGACGATTATAATGGTATAATTTGTAAAAAAAGAAACGTATTTTTTCATTACATTTTTGTTCATATACGATTATTTGTGTTAATATGATAATGGTGTAAAATGAAAAATAAAAAAACAAGGGATATAAAGTAAATTAAATAAATAAGTGTAAGGGTGGTAAATGTAACATTGTACAAGAAACACTTTGTACAAATAACCATTTTATAATCTTTATAATATAGTGTATATATATATATATATATATATATATATATATAGGGGTGAGTTCAAATGAAAACTCATATTTCATTATGCACATGAGGACAAATCTTAACCATTGATCAAAACTTAGAAAACTAATCAATGGTTAATACATAATAAGGTTAATTAGGATGTGATTAAAGACAAAATTGTAATTTTGAATCAACGTCTACCTTCTTTGACTTTTTATTTTTATTTTTAATTAAAAAAAATTACCCTTAAACTGTAAAATGATTTATCTTAAAAGTTACTAATATTTTAATCAAACAAATTATATCAAAAAAACGAGAATTTCGTGCTCTTCGATATGACATTCATCTCGATATAGTTTTTTTTCTTTTCGTTTTAACCGTTTTAAACGTGAAATTCTATATACATGTTATATTCATTATGAATATGAATGCACGTCTTCGGGTGTCCACATTCAGTATGAATAACAAATGTGAACGTGCATTCACTATTCATGATGAATAATACAGTATGCGGGATGAATAATACAATATTCAGGATTTTTTTCATTTTAACCGTTTTTTACGTGAAATTCTATATATGTGTTATATTCATTATGAATATGCATGCACGTCATCGGGTGTCCACATTCAGTATGAATAACAAAGGTGAACGTTCATTCACTATTCATGATGAATAATAATACAATATTCAGGATGAATAATACACGAATACATGAGTTATGTATTTTTTATCATGAATCGTGTATTATTCACCCTGAATGTTGTATTATTCATCCTGAATGATACATTATTCGTGATGAATAATATATGAATGACCCGTGAAGGTGTAGACACATGACGCACTCTCTTTTGTTTCCCAATTTACAACCGAAATTTGGTTTAATTCATTATGAATATGTATGTGTATCCCCGGATGTCCCACATTCAGTATGAATAACAAATGTGAACGTTCATTCATTATTCATGATGAATAATATAGTATTTAGGATGAATTACACAACATTCATGACGAATAATACACGAATTTATGAATCGTGAATTAGTCACCCTGAATGATACATTATTCATGATGAATAAACACATGAATGACATGTGGAGATGTGGAGATGTGACGCGCTCTCTTTTGTTCCCCGATTCACAACAGAATTACTCGATAGGTTTTCGATTCGTCTTGATGGGTGTTGGGTTATGGTGCTGAAGAAACGTGATGTCTTACGACGTTGAAGAAAGTGTTGAAGAAGGTGATGTCGAGTTACATACTTACGGTGTCGAGCTATTGTACAAACTTGAACGTACATAAATATTCATAATGAATATAACACATATATAGCATTTCACATAAAAAACAGTTAAAAAGACAAAAAAAAAATATCGAGATGGATGTCATATCGAAGAGCACGAAATTCTTGTTTTTTTATGTAATTTGTTTGATAATATTAGTAATTTTTAAGATAATTTATTTTAAACTTTAATTGGGTAAAAAGTTTTTAATTAAAAAAGAAAATAAAAAGTCAAATATGGTAGTCGTGTGTTTAAATTTTTTTCCATTTTTACCCCTAAGCATTTTAAAATTAAAAAACACTTTTTAATATGAGTTGTTGGATCAAAATAGATCGAATGACTGAGATTTGTCCTCGCGTGCACGATGAAAAATGAGTTTCATTTGAACTTTCCTATATATGGGAGAGATCAAATGGAAACCACTCTAATTTTGCAAACCGTGTAAACCATCGATTTCATTGGTTAAGTTAATGAAATTGTTTAATTTGATGAAATTGTTTAATTTGATGAAATTGTGTTATATAATTCTTTTGTTGATGAAATTGTTCCATATATTTGTGTTTTTTATGTAAAAATGAAATTGTTTCATGCATTTTCTCATTCTGATGAAATTATTTCATGCATTTTCTCAATCTGATGAAACAATTTCATTTGCACCTAAAAAACACAAATATATGAAACAATTTTATCAAAATATATATATATAAAAAACAATTTATCAAAGTTTTACAAATTTATATATATATATATATATATATAGTTATAAAGAGAGGTTCATTTGAGAAATGGTAAATATATGGGAAATAGAGAAGTAATCTTAGCCATTCATCTGATCAACATTTGCGGCTTTGACCGCGAAGCACCGGATAATTCCTTGTGTGGTCTATAGAAGGTAGAGGGGTAATTTCGTAAAATACACGGGATGAGTTCATATATGAATCTGTATGAATCACAAAGATTCATATATGAATATGTTAATTAGTTCAACTGATTCATATATGAATCTTTGTGATTCATACAAATTCATATATGAATCTTTGTGATTCATACAGATTCATATATGAATCACAAAGGTTCATATATGAATATGTTAATTAGTTCAACTGATTCATATATGAATCACAAAGGTTCATATATGAATCAGTTAAAAGAGTTCAGTTGTGAATTGCACTGGTTCATATATGAACATATAGTTCATATGTGAATTATACATGTTCATATATGAACACAATCCGTGTGTTTTGTAAAATTTACGAAATTGTCCTTCTATTTTTGGGATAGCCGCAACTTTTGACCGGTCAAAGCCGCAACTTTTGACCGGTCAAAGCCGCAATATTTGACTAGTCAAATCCGATCTTGACCATATGAATGACTAGGATTACTTTTCTATTTCTCATATATTTACTATTTCTCAAATGAACCAAACACTATAGTTATATATATATATATATATATATATATATATATATATATATATATATATATATATATATATATATATATATATATATATATAGTTATATGCCCGCGCAATGCGGCGGGTGTAAAAATTTATTTTTATCTTCCAAATTTATTTAAAAAGTTAAATAAATGGCAAAATGGACAGTTGAAGATAGACGTAAATTCCAATAATTTCATGCTTATAGTATAATCAAATCAAGGATAACAAATATCACTTCGCTATACAGAATTCATTAGTTGGTGATTTATGTGAACTATTTCAATAATTTGTTATGTGTGTTACAATGTAACTTTTTCAAAATAAAATGAATTGATGAAACGTGTTTTTAATATATTTTAGTTGATTTATGTATTTTTAATATGCTAAAGGTGAAAATAAAATAAAGTGTAAGGATATAAAACAATCTTATTTGTAGATATTCATGATATTTAATAGTACGGTTAAATAAAAAAATATTCAATATTGGTCTTGTTCGTATACGATTATTTATGTTAACATGATAAGGGAATAAAATGGAAAATAAGAAAACAAGAGATATAAAATAAATTAAATCACTAATTATAAGGGTGATAAACGTAACATTTAATTGAATTAGCAAGTGGAACATGGGGAGAAAATTTTGGCTTTCAAAGATTTGTAAAAAACTGTATTAAATTTTTTATAATATAGTAGAGATCATAGTGATATAATTTATAATAAGAATGAAACGTATTTTTAATATATTTTACGATTATGTATTTTTAATGTGCTAACGGTGAAAAAAAATAAAACGTATTGATATAAAACAATTTAATTCGTAGATATTCATGATATTTAATAGTGCGGTTAAATTAAAAAATATTCAATGTTAGACTCATTTATAAGGTATTGACGAGACGATTATAATGGTATAATTTGTAGAAAAAGAAACGTATTTTTTCATTGCATTTTTGTTCATATACGATTATTTGTGTTAATATAATATTGGTGTAAAATGAAAAATAAAAAAGTAAGGGATATAAAGTAAATTAAATAAGTAATTGTAAGAGTAGTAAATGTAACATTATAAGAGTGGTAAATGTTATTGTACAAAAGATTGTACAATAACCGTTTTAGAATTTTTATATAGTAGTATAGAGGCGGGTTCATACAAGAACGATATCTATTTAAGAAAACAAGAAAAAGGTCGGTACATACAAAATCACATGTGATTCACGTACAAAATCACATGTGATCCCACGACTTCGCACGCGACTTGAAGTCGCGGGAAAAGTCGTCTATGTCCCATTTTTCCAGGTTAATGCCGAATCACATGTGATTTTGTACATGATTGTTTTTTTTTTTCTTCTTAAATAGTTATCGTCCTTGAACCTTTCTCTAGATATATATATTTATATATATAATTTTATATTTATGTGAAATTGCGGAAAGATAGCGATTTTGGTCCACACGTGACCAGTTGCATACTTTTATGTGGACGAGCCTATCGTTGTTGACCCGATACTTTGAAAGCAAATTATACGGGCCCATTTAATAATCAAAGAAAAATATACTATTTTATTAAATAAATAAATAAATTTATAAAATAAAATAATATAATATAATGATTAGAGATCATTTAACTAAAAGAAAAGTCAAAAAAGACTTAAACCATAATTAAGTTATTAAAATTGTTTAATAATTACTGATCGACAAATAAATAACTTCAAATAATAAATCTTTATTAAACAAAATTATTCTTTTAAACTAGACAAAATGAAAAATACAATTTATTTTTTATTCTATTGGATTAGAATTTGCAAACCATCATCTGTATTATTATTCGTTTTTACTTTTAAAATCGATATTTTGTCGATGTTGCATGCAACCCTGATCTATTATCAACTCTATTTGAGGAAGACAACAATGTTTGAGGTGAAATATTAATTAATATATGACCCACAACAAAGATAAATAATATTTCAGTAAATAACAAAATTAAAATTTATTGCTTTCTCAAATAATAAGTGGTTCGATGAATGCTATTAAATTAATTTTAAAGAATAAGTTCTTTTGGATTTTATGTTGACACAAGATCTGATAAAAGACGAAATTAAGATAAGACGACATGAAATACTTTGTATTCATGTTGTTGTTTAATCATACTAAAGTACTAGTTGCAATTTTATATAAGTAAACTTATTAATTTAAAAATTACATGTTTAAACCTTTTAAGCAACATATTTGAATAAGTTGGGTACTAGGAAACAAGGGTACAACACGGGCCTTAGAATCCAAGGGGCCGAACTATCTCATTGATTTCCTTTTACGTTTTTTTAGGGGTTCTCAGTAATCGAAACACCATATGTAGCGGTATTCTCAATCTCTGTTGTCTCTTTAGGATCTTGAGAATAATTTATATGGTTTCTTTTAAAAACTTGATTTTTATGTTGATATATTTATCAAACAATATCAGTAATTCTTTATATCATCAAGTTATAATAAACCATTGTCACTTGAACAATAGAAAGGATGTTTAATCAAAATACTCTAGTTTTCTTTTTATATTAAAACATCGTGAGATGGTTTAACTCAAAAGTATCAAGTATCATAGTACGTGGTTTAAAAATATTGTCGAATCATCCAAAAGACAAAATTATTTCACCAACTTCGTGCAATAACATTTTACATTAATATACCCAATATAACACGCCAACAAAACAAAATTAAATTAAATAACAAAACAAAATTATATATTCTTAATTAATGTATTATATTATTTTGTTGCTTTAGGTGCTGTTTGGCAGTTGCTGAATGGTTTAGTGCAGAATGATTAAGTGGTATGAATGATTAAGAGGTTTTTATGATATAGTGTAAAATGGAATATGGTCTTTGCTAATTGTTCATAATGAAATCAGGGCTCTTAATGGTTATAAGGGAGGGTCAGGATACAAAATCATTAAGAGGATTTTGGAACCATTAAGAGGCAACACTTTTTTTTGCCAAACAAGATTTACCTCTTAGCGATTCAGAGGTTGCCTCTTAATGGAACCATTAAGAGGTAAACAAACATCCCCTTAGTTTATTATAATAATTTGAGTAAACTTTAAATTTGGTCCCTAACGTTTGTCAATTTCAAATGATATCGTCCCTAAACTTTGAAATTTTGGATTTAGTCCCTCACATTTGTCATTTCATGACGGTTTTGGTCCCTTCTTTTAAAGGTTGTTAATCTTTTCCGTTAAATCCAATTAAATGAAGGGCATTTTAATCATTTTAAACATATTTCTGTTAAGTCCATTACCACCCTGTTAAATGAGGGGTATTTTAGCTTTCAGAAAAAATTTTAAAATGACTAAAATATCCCTCATTTAATTGAACTTAACGGATAAAATTAATCGCCGTTAGGATGAAAGGCCAAAACTGTTGTGAAATTACAAACATGAGAGACCAAATCCGAGTTTTCAAAGTATAAGGACGATATCCATTGAAAATGATAGACGTTAGGGACCAAAAGTGAAGTTTACTCTAATAATTTATTGTATTGTTTTATTAATGTTAGTAAACTACAAATTTGGTCCCCATGGTTTGGTGGTTATAACACTTTTGGTCCCTACAGTTTTGAAATTATAAATTGGCCATTGTGGTATGCAAAAACAACCAGATTTGGTCCCTCCCTCTAACGATCATTAGAAGAACCCGCTAAATGAGGGGCATTTTTGTCATTTTATTGATTTTTTATTTTTTACCCTATCAAAAACCACAAAGACCAAAATTGTAGTTTACATCATCTTCTCCACCCAACTTCATCTTCTCCAGCCAAAACACGTGTCAAAATTAATCCCAAAATAACATCTCAAAATTAAAATCAGTTTCAAAATCCAAATCCAAATCTCAAAGTAATGGAGAAGAACCCTAACTAATATCTATACTATATTATAAATTATTTATAAAAAAACTTTTAAAAACAATTGTTAAAGCTTAATATACTGCTATTTAATACTAATTACTTAAAATCTCTTAAAAATAACAATTAAAGCTTTTTGTACTACTTTTAATACTATTTATTAACTTTCAATCATTATCTCTAACCACTTCAACTCCCCGCATAACTAAATACGTTATAAAATTAAATTTTAAAAATAAAAAATATAAAATATAAATAAGAAAATCTAACAGAATATTTAATATTTATTTTATAAAAAACATTATATTATTAAACCTAAAATAAATTACATTATTATTAAACTATCGAAAAAACTCTTAAAAACAAGCTTTTATACATTAATTATTGTTTATTGATACACATTACTTAAAATTCGAAATTACAAGTCATGATGCATAAGTACAAATTTCTAAAGTTATATGTTTGAATTCATAATTAACTGATAAACATAATTAAAACATGATAAACATCTCAGTTTAAATATAAAGAATTTAAAATATATAAGATAATCATTTAATTCTAACAAAATACTTAATTTTTTATATATAAAAAACATTATATTATTAAGCCTAAATTAAACAAATTTATAAAAAAACCATTATCACTCTTTGAAAATCATCCAAAATCGTACTGTAAATCGATAAAAAACAAAAAAATAAAAGGAAACATTAAAATCGTGATGTATAACTAGTTTTATCCTTAGAGAAAAACAAAAATATTATATATATGGAGAGAGAGAGAGAGAGAGAGTTGGAGAGAGAGAGTGACCGGAGTTTGGCCGGAGAAAGGGAAAAAGAAAGGGAGTGGGAGAGAGTAGGTAGGGTGTAATATCCGGATCCAAAATTTATTTAATTTTGGAGTTGGGGGAAAAGTTGACCTTTACCCAAAGTTCAAGGGGGTCAAATGTAACTTGGGTTATATAAATATAAATCAACTTTAGATATTTTTAAAATATCTCAGTACTGATATTATTTAGATCTGGGAAGGAGAGAGAGAGAAAGAAGCAGGGAGAAGAAGGAGGTCGATCGTTTCGTACAAATCAAGGTACGAATCTGGCTTAATGCTTTGATCTGAGTGTTATCTACCGTATAGAATCTCGTTATTAAGGTTTTTAACCGTTTCATTTCGAGATTTACGTAATTTTAGTTTGGATCTGGGTTTTGAGAATGTCTCCGGCGTGTTCTTGGTAGCCATCGTATAGGACCGGGAAGAAGGTCTCGACCGGTAGTGGTCTCGACCGGTACGCTGTACTGGACCGGTACGCTGTCTCGACCGGTACATTATGTCGACCGGTACGTTGCGTCGACCGGTATAACGTCCGGGGCAGTCTCAACCGGAGTGTGCCGTGTGTTGTGTTTTGTATTCAAATTAGTAAGTCAATGAGTTATCTATGTTTTGGCTTACCGATTTATCGGTGTTGTCGTAGGTAGCAATCGTATAAAGCGGACTTTAAACAGGAAGAATCGGAGGTGATTCTTTTAAGCTAAATCCGTCTGTATTACGAAAGCTATGTGATAAATGTATTTGTTTAAATGTGGAAAATCACGAATTTAATATGGCATATTGTTGTTGGGTAATGTTTTCTAAATCCCATCATTTACAACATCATTTACAAGAATCAAGATTTATTGAATTGAACCATTGTTCATATGAATTGCCTTTATACTTGATTTAATATGAGTATGTTATGAAATGACATGCTTTGGCTTTGAGTCTTAGTGCAATGGATCCATAGGCACAGTGTTCCTATGTCCCCGTTTTGGGCATTTGGTTCACGTTTTGGCACGGAATAGGCATCGGGTTGCCATGATAAGTAAGGTGTGGGCCTATACGGTCGAGCAACGTCTCATGGTGCAGTAAGGTGTAATTCCATTATGTGCTTGAGTTCCCCTGTTTTGGAACTCTCAAGAATAGATCCAGAGGGGTTGACTTGATGTTTTGAGCAATAGATCTAGAGGGGTTGAGCTCGTTATGTGATTTGGTGTTATTTGTACCATGTTTAATCACTAATGGTTTATTTGGTTCCTTGACTTAGCTCATGGCTATACTCACCGCGTGGCATCGATTGGCCTTAGTACTCCCTTTTATTTGGCTTGTTCTCACTAGGCTTTAGCCTAACACTTGCTCTTGGTTGTCATGTTGGCAGGTCATCTTAACAGTAGGGCACGCCGGGACTGAGGGAACGACCTTGGGGTCATGAGTGGTCTTTTTGAGGATATCTAGTGACCATCGTACAGTGATTTTTGAAGATACACATTTTGGAAGGATAGTGACACTCGACCCTAATCTAGTTATTTAATTGTAGATTAGTAGGTTGTCGTCTTATGCTTCATTTACTGACCGTGTTTATGTCTAACCTATACTCCGTTTGGGATAATATTGTATGTTGGGATTGTAATACTTTATTCCGCAAGATTAGTCTATTTCAGAATTTCAAATTTTATTTCCGCTAATTTTTAGGGTGTTACATAGGGTCATGAGAGAGGGTCAGAAAAATCGAGTGAGGAACGGGGTAGGAAGAAGCGAGAACATTGTTAAAGCGATACCCAATACTAGGCTCTATCAAAGTAGGTTCAATGAACGGAACATGACGTCGTATCTATTCTTTAACTTCCTGGATCAATGGGAGGTTCCCCAACTGTGGAGAGCATTCAAATTATACGGGAATGTTGGGGATGTATACATGGCAAGAAGGCGGATGAGGAGTGGGAAGCGATTCGACTTTGTACGATTCAAAAATGTTTATAATGCAACGATGTTGGAAAGGAAACTAAACGAAATTTGGATAGGGACATACAAATTAAGGGCGTTCTTGGCATCGAGGAAAGTAGGAAAAGAGGATAAGGGAGTTGACACCATCAAATCGAGAATGGGAGAGGGCGATTTCAAGAATAGATTGAAGAGAGAATTCAAGGTGGATCACAGATCGTATTGTGAAGTTACAAAGGAGAAGTTAGAAATTAGGAATCGGGAGGAAGAGGAAAATAAAACGATACTCAAGGAAGTACTCGGTTCGTGGAAGATCGATAAAGAAGCGAGAGAACGGCTGTCTAAATGTGTTGTCGGGAAGGTATCGTCGATAGAAAACATAGAGGCGGTACAAAGACTATGTAAATCGGAGAACCTATCGGAGTGTTCTTTAAAACATTTAGGGGGAAGGAATGTTTTAATCAAGTTCGAAAACGAAAGAACCATGGCAAATATATTAAGGAATAAGCTACATGGGTTACATTATTGGATAAAAAAACTTGAGGCGGTGGTCAGTAGGATTTTGCTCATCGGAAAGGGTCACGTGGTTGAGGATTTACGGGGTACCGTTGCATGCATGGAAAAAAGAAATTTTTGTTCATATCGCGAACAATTGAGGATACTCTCTGGAAGGAATAAATTGTGAGTGGGATGATAGTAATAATTTGGAGTATGAAAAGATTTTGGTTGAGACTTCAATACAATCTAGAATTGACGAACTTCGCAGCGTAAAAGTGGACAACCTCTTTTATCGTGCGAGAGTGGTAGAGGAAGAAAATGGGACAGTGATGATATCGGCAATGGCAGAAAGCGACATCGAGGAAGACGAGTCAGTAAATTCAGCCGAATCAGATTAGAGGATGGAGGAGGGCGAAGAAGACGATTGGGTAGTGGAAGAAAGTGTCCTTCAAAATCGAAAAGCGGGTGAGGAGGAATCGTCGAAGGGGGGTAGCAAGGTACAGTCGAAACCAAATAAAGAAGAAGGTAACATTAACAGAAAAAAGCATGAAGAATCGCCGGTCGGAATACACTCTCCGGATTGAAAAAAAAGCAAGGAGAAGGCGAAGGGTCTGCATTTGAAAACAGTCCAATTTTCGAGGAAGAAGTCGCTGATGTTCTGGGAAATGGGACACAACCGACTGTGGTGGTCGTGGGAAGGGTAGGTCAAAATCTAGAAGGGAATAAAAACATAATTATGGGTCCAAATGAAAATGAATCAGACCAATGGGAAACCAATGGTTTGGGAAAAGATCCAACTCAAATGAAGGCCCAAAGGAAAGAGAGGGGACTGTTGGGCCTGGAATCATTAAGTGGAGAAGGTGGTCCTAACAATCAACAATACAAATCTATGAAAAATATTAAACATCAGGATGGCCCAAGGAACTCCAAGCCGACCGAGGAACATCCCAATCAGATGCAAACTGTGGATACAAATCAAAGGGAAGACAATATCTGGTCACAAAACATTAGTTCTAAGCAACAATTAAAAGAAAAGGACGTTGATCGAGAAGAAAGAGGTAAGGAGGGAGAACTCGCAAAAATCAAGAAGGGTGAGCCGATGGGATTTGGAAGGGGAAGGATGAGTTTTCATATGTTAAAACAGAAAGCAAGGCGGTTATCTCAGAAAAATGGGCAAAGGCAAACGGAGATAACTAAAGGGGCAAAGATCAATAAATCAAGAGGAGTTCGGGTGGAGTCAGAAGATGAAGTGTCATTCTCAAATGAGGTAAGAAGTACTGATGGTAACAAAAATTTGGAGGAATTCGGCAGAAAGTTGGGACTAGTCTGGGAGGCACATGGTGAAGAGGAACAAGGGGAGGGAAGCCAGCTTCAATAAAGGTATGTGTTCGATAGAGGTTCGATAATGATTATTTTGAATGAAAATTGTATCAATTAATGTGAGGGGTCTGGGTATGGATGGAAAAAAGAAATGGATTAGGGAGATATGTGCTAAAGAGAAAATAGATATGATTGGTATCCAAGAAACAAAACAGAAAAAATGGGACGAGGTTCAGATGGCAAAACTTTGGGGATCTGATGACTGTGATTTCATACAGTCTGAAGCCACAGGAAATTCAGGGGGGTCTCTTCTTGATTTGGGATAGGAAAGTATTTACATGTGAATTCGTAATCATCGAAATAAATCTAGTAGCAACAATTGGAAAGTGGAGAGGGATAGAAGGCTTGTATGGGTTTATTAATGTGTACGGTCCAAGGGATGTAAAGGAAAAAATCAATGTGTAGAAGAAAGTAGAAAGTTTATGTAACAAAGAGGAGGTGAAATGGTGTGTGTTTGGCGACTTCAACGAAGTAAGGGGGAATCATGAGAGATTAAATTCGGTCACGAGCGATAAAGGGTCGAAGGAATTTAACGATTTCATAAGAAGGAGCCGATTGGTGGAAATTGTGATGGAAGGACACAAATTTACGCGGATAAGCGACGATGGGTCAAAATAAAGTAAATTGGATAGGTTTCTCGTTTCACACGATTTTTGTGAGGTATGGAGGAATTTGGGGGTCAAGGTACTTGAAAGAAAATGGTCGGATCATTGTCCGATTATGTTAAGGGAGGCAAAATTTGACTATGGTCTGAAGCCATTCAAACTGTTCGATACTTGGTTGTACGGGGATGAGGTGGAGGAGGAAATTAGAAAGGAATGGTGCAAGGAGGTCAAATCAAGTAAAATGGATTGTATTTTTAGAGATAAACTAAAAAACGTCAAAAACTTATTGAAAAGAAGAAGTGCAGAAAAGTTCAAGTGTCTAAACGAGGAGTTGGTAAAAAATAAAGAGGAGGCTTTAAAGGTGGAAAGGGAAGCTGGGGTGAGAATTTTGGATGAAAGGGATAGGGAGAAATGGGTAGAAACAAGAAGGAAGTGGCTAGAGGCAGAAAAATCAAAAATAGAAATTGATAACCAAAAGGCAAAGATAAAATGGTTGGAAGAAGGGGATGAAAATTTGAAATTTTTCCATGTGATAATAAGAAAGAGGGAACGCAAAAATGGTATTCGAGGAATGAGCATTCAAGGGGAATGGTCGGAAGATCCAAAAGAAATAAAAGATTTTGTGTGGGAATTCTTCAACAGAAAATTCTCTTCGAGAAAGTTGAATAGGCCGAAACTTCAAAGCAACAAAATGAAAAAGTTGTCAAGGGAAGAGGCGGAGAATCTCGAGCAACCATTTAGGGAAGGAGAAATATGGGAAGCGATTAAAGCATGTGGAAATAATAAATCTCCAGGGCCGGACAAAATTACTTTCACTTTCATCAAAAAGTATTGGAGTATTATAAAAACCGATCTTGTAAGGGCTTTAGAAAATTTTTGGGAGGAAGAGAAGATAAGTGGAGGGAGCAATGCCTCGTTCATCACTCTCATTCCAAAAAAATGACAACCCGATGGGATTAAATGAATATAGGTCGATTAGCTTGATCGGGGTGTTTTATAAAATTCTTGCAAAAGTGTTGGCGGAAAGGATGAAGAAGATTATGGGCAAGCTAATTGGGAATTCACAAGAGGCTTTTATAAAAGGTAGGTATATCCTAGATGGGGTATTGGTGGAAAACGAAGCGGTGGAGTTCATACAAAAGGCAAAAAAGAAGGGGCTAATTTTCAAAGTGGACTTTGAAAAGGCCTATGATAACGTGAAGTGGTCTTTCTTACTTAGGACTATGATCTCGATGGGTTTTCGTACAAAATGGTGCAATTGGATAAATACATGTTTGGAGTCCGCATCGGTGTCGATATTGGTAAACGGGTCTCCTACAAAGGAGTTTAAAATGAAGAAAGGTCTTAGACAAGGCGACCCACTAGCTCCGTTCCTCTTTCTAGTGGTTGCCGAAAGTCTAAATGTGATGATGTTGGAAGCGAAAGAAAATGGAGTGTTTGAAGGGTTGAAGATCGGCAAAGAACAAATAGAGTTGACACATCTCCAATATGCCGATGACGTCATTTTCTTCGGTAAATGGAGTGTTAAGAACTTTAAAAATCTCATGAAAATTCTTGACTGTTTTTTTGAGGTACCGGGGCTAAAAATAAATATCGGTAAGAGAAAATTATATGGATTAGGAGTATATCTAGTGGAGATTCAAGATTTCTCAAGAGGATTGGGATGCGGTTATGGAGAACTACCATTCTTGTACCTGGGTCTTCCGGTGGGGAGTAACATGAACAAGATCGATAGTTGGAAGGATGCGATGAAAAAAGTAAAAGACAAGCTAGCTAACTGGAAGTTAAAGTTGATTTCATACGGTGGTAGACTTACATTGGTAAAGTCGGTATTGGGTAGTGTCGCTTTATATTTCTTCTCGCCTTTTAGAGCCCCGAGAGGAGTGATTAGTGAGATTGAGAGGATGAGAGCGCAATTCTTTTGGGGTGGGGGAAAGGGTCCGGACTCAAAGAGAGGGATGGCTTGGGTGAAATGGGATAGAGTGGTGAGAAGTCTAAAGAGAGGAGGTCTAAACGTGGGAAGTCTTCAATCATGCAATTGGGGTCTTTTGGGAAAATGGTGGTGGAGGTTCGGAGTGGAGAAGGAGGCTTTATGGGTAAAGGTGATAAAGAGCATCTATGGGAGGGAGGGGGGATTAGAAAGGGATCGAAGTAATACAGGGAGGGGGGTCGGTCGGTATGGTGCAATATTATCAAAGTAGGACAAGAATTAGAGAAGATAGGTATAAATTTCGCCTCGTCGTTTGGGAAAGAAGTGGGAAGGGGAGACGAAACGGGCTTTTGGGTGGATAGATGGATTGGGACCGAGAAGTTTTGTGAGAGATTTAAGAGGATTTTCCTTCTTGAAACAAATAAAGAAGGAACAACAGTCGAGAAGGGGGAGTGGGTAGAAGGTAGATGGGTTTGGAAATGGAGTTGGAGGAGAGAGCCGAGGGGTAGAGAAAGGGGTGGATTGGATAGGTTAAAGAAGATTATTCTAGGGAGGGAACTGAAGAAAGATGGTCGGGATAAAGAAAGTGGGTAGAGGGAGGGGACGGGGAATTTTCGGTTCAAGGATTGAAGGAGTTGATAGAGGAAAGAGTGGCGGGTCTTGGGGACAATTACGAGGAAACTTGTAACACCCTAAAAATTAGAGGAAAATAAAAATTCGAAAATTCTCCAGTATGGCGGCTATAAACTGAGTAAACCTGATTTAAACATTAACCTGCCAAAACATTTCCATAGTGTCATCCCGAAAGGGGGAATATAGTATAGTGAATACAAAACCCAAATGAATGAAGAATATAAATACGACAACTTAATAATCTAAATAGTTCTATTAGATTACGGTCGGGTGTCGTTATTCTTCCAAAATTGGTCTCTATCAATCGTATATACCGGTCTCTAGATCTCCCAAAAGGACCGCCCTTGACCCAGCAGTCAGTCACTCATTCCCGAAGGTTCCCGCCACTAGGGTGCCCTGTCATACGAGACAATCAAAGAAACAAGTGTTAGGCTAAAGCCTAGTGAGACCATATAATCATAATACATTTAACAAAATGGAATTACAACTCATGAACGTTCGCGTTTCTATAGTTCGCAACCGAATTACTTCACCTGTCAACAAACAGGAAATCATAATAAAATCCCATCAACACATTTATAATTTCTCCCAAGTCATCTAACTTGATAGCATCAACCCAAACAAGATCTATAGCTATTTGGGCGCTCACCCAAACCGGGTCTTTAGCCTATACATGACATCAACTCAAACCGAGTCTTTAGTATAATCGGGACCTCAACCCAAACCGAGTCTTTAGCCTATTTGTGACATCAACCCAAACCGGGTCTTTAGCATGTTGTGACATCAACCCAAACCAGGTCTTTAACCTAGTGGTAACCTCAACCCAAACCGAGTCTTTAGTCTACTTGTGACCTCAACCCAAACCGGTTCTTTAGTCTATTTGTGACCTCAACCCAAACCGGGTCTTTAGTCTATTTAACGCGTCAACCCAAACCGAGTCTTTAGCCTATTTGATGACGACAACTCAAGCCGAGACTATGAACCAATATCAAACTCCAACATAACCAAACATATGACTTACTTGTTCATATAACTCATGCTACATATTTTAGTCAAGTATATTCTCTAATACTCTCCATTTGAGACCTCACCCACAAGTGGGATTTTAGGTTAGTTTCACAAAATCAAATCAATAGATAAGAAAGGTGCATATACATACTAGCACATTATTAGACATGTATAAAAGTGGAAGAGCCAAGAAATACACTCACTATGATGATTTCTTACAAGAAATCAAAACCCAAGGAGAGGAAGTGGAGAGATGAAAACTTGTAGAGATTGATGCAAAAGTACTCTTCACAAGGTCCAACCCTAGAGGAGCATTAAATCCTCATTAATGCACCTTGTAGAATAATAAATGAAGGAGGTGAAACTAGGGTTAAGAGCTTACCAAAATTGCAGTTGAGAAATCTCCCAAATCTGCTCCCAAAATCAACTAAACTGAAAGATCCCGAAATCTGATCTTTATACCACAGGATCCCGTTGGCGACTATGACCGGGAGACAATGCCCTGGTTATAGTCTTGGGGCATTGTCGCCGCCAGAACCCTGCCCACTAACTTTGTCCAGAAGCTCTCCCCACTCCAGCGACATTGACACGCGACTATGCCCTCTGGGCATAGTCGCCGGACATAGTCGCCCCAGCTCCCCTGGGCGTGGCTTCGGCTCGAACTAATCTGATTTTTCGACGCGTAAAGCTTGGCCAAATCAAAGTAACAATTCCAAACAACGAGATACTAACGAAGTTAATTGAACGTACAAACGAACTCAAAGTACGTACGACAACCCGAAACTACGGGTGTTACAAAACTAAATGGTCCAAGCTTGTACCAAAGAAGGTTTGTATATTTCTTTGGAAATCCAAACAAGGGAGATTACCATGCCGGTTAGTTCTCGATAAAATGGGCGTGGATTTAGAATCGACGCTATGTCCGGGATGCGGGTTAGAGACGGAGTCTGTAACACCCGTAATTTTCGGTAAGTAATTGTCACCCGGACGTTTCTATGACTTGTAAACAGTGGGGTTTTGTTGGGAAATGTGTTATTTAAAGTCTCTCGGAGTATCGGGAGTGTTTGCATTGGAAAAGTCGAGTTTCGGGACTTGGGAAGGGTTCCGCGACAATGACTGACGACTATGACAGTGTCATAGTCGCATGTCACAATCGCTGAGGAGGTACCGAGGGCTGGTACACTCTAGCGACTATTCCTAGTGACTATGCCACTGGCATTGTCGCCTGGCAATGTCTCCAGGGTGTGCCAGGCCCCATAAAGTCGCGATTTTCAGTGTTCTTCTCATTTCTCCTCACCCAAATCAGTTCCAAACCCTCTCCAAACCTCTCAAGAACGACTTAGCACCACCCCTTTAATATTGTGGGGTATTTTGGCTCAAATCCTTGGACATCTTGGTGGTAAACCGGCGTCAAGCTTAAGAGTAAAAGTTAGACATCAAGGATCTCCATCTTCATCTTCCTCATCAAGTTCAAAGTATGGGAGCTCGGGTTGAAGAGCTGGATTGGGTGTCCTCGGAAGGTCTCGTCATCTCTAGTGGTAAGCCTTCTTGAAATGATGTTATAAATGCTCCATTTATGGTTTCTTAGTGTTTGGTATCTCAAATCTCGGATTTGATGGTTTTGGAGAAATTAGGGTTTTAATCTCGTTTAGGGATTTCGGTGTATAATGTTTGGGGAATGTTTCTAAATGGTTTGGATTGTATGGATCTAGGTTTTGGATGTTCTTGGCTTGAGGATTCAAGCGACCTTCAAAATAGCTCGTTGGGTGAGATTCTAGATTTAGCCTAAATCTAGCAAGGTGAGTTCAAGTTGATTTGTGAAAATGGTGTATATGCCAAAATGTTTATTTTAAAGTGTTTGTGTTTACATTAAATTGTTAATTGCTGATAAGTTGGTTATTTGAATATATTTAACTTTATAAACCTATAAAGCACACATTTTGGGATTTATGGACATTTGGATAAATGTGTCACAAAGGAATGTGTTTTGATGATTTATTGTATAAATGAGTACTTGGTCAAAAATATACTTTTAAGTGTTTGTCGGGTTTTTATGCATCATTAATGAAATGAAATATTTGGAAAAGTACGAATGTGTGAGTTCTTTGTTTTTGGATCATTTCCGACGTTGGAGAACATTTTAGAAATGGAAAACCTTTTGGGTTTGGGCCGAAGGCCAGTGATAATTTGAGAATCAAAGATTTTGGGAAAATGTGTATTTTGGTTTGTGTAACCATTTTGGCTCTCGTGTTGAGCCAAACGTCCATTAAGTCTCTTGGGGCTTGATTTGTACTCGGTGGAGTCTTTGGAATATTTGTTCAGTTTTGGTTGCTCGTTAAGGATCCTTGGACGTATGATATACTTAGTTGCATCTTATTTGGGAGTTACATGTTTTGAATGTGTTAGTTCATTCTTTTGAGTTATGTAACGTTTTAGACTGTAATGCATTGGATCCATAGGCATATGAGTCAGTTGGTTAGTGGGGACTTTATCCCCGTTTTGGGACTGGACATTATTTATGGCTAGCGGGAGCTCGAGGTAGAGATCGTGGGTGGTTGAACTCGATAACCGCGTAACCTTTATTGAAGGGCTCGAGGTAGAGATCGTGGGTGGTTGAACTCGATGCCCGATTGTCGTCAAGTCTGGTTACTCATCGTGGAATTTAGTGTCCGCGTTTGAATTCTAGTGAGTGGTCCCCAAGTCATGTGGTTGATTATGTAAGCTTGTGGTGGTGCTCTGCAGAGCCGTATACGGAGCTAAGTCTTGCAGTGGTAGCTCAGATGAGCCGGATACGGGGACTTGTGGCTTTGGTTGTGACACTCATTAGAGGTCGAGTAGACACTAGGATAAGTGGTGTCTTGCGGTGGTAGCTCAGAGGAGCCGTATACGGGGAACCATGGTCTTATGTGAAGCTCGAGAACATTGATAAGTGGCTTAACTTTGTGTGCCCGCCACTTTCGATGGAATTCGGGTATCCCCCGTCACCGAAATGTGTTGTTTTTGGGTATTGAGTTTTATTATCCCAAGTTTTCGGTGGCGTTGTGTATATTTGGATTTTATCCTTGATTTATGGGTTGAGTATTATGCCCCACCCGTGTTTTGGGTGTTTCAGGATATAAAGTTTTAATCGTATTTTCATAAACGGAGAGTTCAATCTCTATTCACGTTTCGAGTGAGTTTTGTGTTAAACCTGATTTATAAATGGGCGGTTTATGTTGGTTTCTTCATCCTTGAAGTAGTTGATTTGGAAAACGTAAATTGGTGTTCTTTGTCTAAAATGCATATCATGGGAAAATGAGTCGTTTTCATATGTAAGACATAACAAATTGAACGATTATTATTTTTAACCGCATTCTTTCTCTTTAAACGATTAATTTATATATGTCGAAAACTCTTGAGCTCACTAGGCGTTAAGCCTAACCTTTTTATTTGTCGGCATGTGCATCAGGTTCCAGGTGGGGGTTGTTTCTAGCAATTCTATGAAGAGATGTGCTTAGTCTTTCGCGAGTGTAAGTATTTGGTGAAGTCTTCCGCAGTTTGGAGATAGTGACTTCTATTGGGTTTTAGTAGCACCCGTCCGTATCACAGACTTTATGTATAGAATGATTGTGTGTATTGAGGTTAAATCTTAGATTGTGATTGCAGATGAATCAATTATTGATGTATTTAGAAAATTTTAAATTAGTTGATATTTCCAGTTTTGGGGGTGTTACAGAGTCGGTAGATCATACATTATTAAAGTGTAGAGAGGTCAAACCAATCTGGCAAAAGGTCCTTAGATGGTGGAATCACGAGGAAGTAAATATCGATTCGTTACAAGATCTATTGGAAGTTAACTTTTCCGTGACAGGTACGTTCTCGCAACCGAAGTTATGGCAGGAAACAATATGGAGCATCCTATATCTAGTATGGTCACATCGTAATCAAGTGGTACATAAAAATGAGAAAAGTAAAGTAGCGGATCGATTATTTGAAATGCAACGGTGGTGCTTCGAATGGGTCACAAACAAGGTGAAAGGACGGAAGATCGGATGGGTGGAGTGGCTAACTAACCCAAGTGAGGCACTATAATCAAATAGCAGTTGCGGTCGATGAAGTAAAGTGAAAGAAATTTTGAGTAAAGGATGGTAAGAGAGGTGTGGGCTGAACGGACAACCGACTGTCAGAAAATCGAGGTAGATGCGAGTGTTGTTTCACGGTACAGGTTATTAAAAAGAAGGGCCCATTAAGTGACGCACACTGAGTTTGGTCGTGGTTAGAAGTTTGATAGTAGCAACAGCAGCAGGAAACCGAGTTTTAGGTGCGTTAGAGGTTGGATAGTAGCGACGACAACAACTTTTGCTCGTGATATGTTTGTGATCGGATTTTGGCAACAGCAGCAGCAGGTTGACGTCTGACAGAATAAGGGGAATTGGTCGGTCTGCAGGTCAAGTTGTTGTTCGTCTTGGCTTTTTGGCATGTCGTAAGTGAGTTTCGTTACAGTCTATGGTGATGATTGGCCCAACTGCTGCCAGGATATTTACGGGATGAGTGCAGCTACTGTAGAAGAATGGATCGATACTGTTGTCTACGGTTTTGGTTTAACGCAAATGGATGGTTCTTTGATCGTGTAAGGGGCTGCACGGGGGTTTGATTCTGAACTGTTAGGAGCGGTTTTTTGACTGTTTTCTAGGTTCTTCAAGGCTGGAAGTGAGTGTTTGTTGCTCGCAAACGCCGCTGTCACCAGTTTTAGTTGCGTTGTTTTGATCCGCATATGTTTTGTTGTTATCCGGTATTGACCCGGTTCGTTGTACTCTTTGGTAAACTCGTTGTGTGTTGTGGTTATAAAATTCCTTTTGTCGTTCAAAAAAAAATTTAAAATCGTGATGTATATCGCTGCATTGCGCGAGTACGCCTCTAGTATATATATACACATTACACATAAATCGAATCCAAATCTCTAAATTAAAATCAAACCCATATATGTATCTACAAAGAGTAAATAACAGGGAAGAAGATATATCCACAGATCTATATCTCACAATTAAAATCAAAACCCTAATAAATGTATATGTCGTAGATGAAGCAAATATTGGAAGAAGATCGTTGCCTTTTCCATCCCCAATGAGTTTGCTTCATGATCATAAATCTAATTATTTGGTAGACCTACATGGGAAAGGAAAGGGATTACGAAGAAGGAGAGGGATGACGACAAGGTCTATGACCGTATGGTTCACTTTGGCCAACGATTTGTGGTTTTTTGTGACTAGAGGGAGAGGGACGTCGACGAAGATCTCTAGACGTCTGATTTGGGTAGAGAAATGGTGGTGACGATTTGGGGTTCACCGATAGAGAGGGGTGGGTTAGGGTGAGGTTCACCGATGGTGAGGTGGGGGTTGGCCGATGGAGAGTTGTTGTCAGCGAGGTGTATGTTGGTGAAAACCTTGTTCTAGGTTTACTCTTTGCTATATATGAAAATGATGTGTGTGTGTGTGTGTTGTAACACCCTCAAATCTTGAAGAGCGACTAAATTAAAAACTTTGATAGAACATCAGTTGAAAGGTAACCTCCTTTTTATATATCAATACTTAATTGTCTCAAACAACAAATATAGATTTAACATTAACAAAATGGCAAACCAAACCTTACATAAATTCTAAGCCAAGATCAGGTGTTACTAAAACCAAAATACAATTGCTATTCAAAAATACGGAAGATGTTTCTAAATAGCTAAATTCTTCTTGTGCATCTAACTAGCACTCAACTCTTCACGGTGTGGCTAGTACCTTTCCCCAACATTAGACATGGAAATGGGTCGGGGACCCCAATCCCCGTCCCCGATCCCAATTTTTGTCCCCATCCCCGTCGGGGATTCTGATCACATCCCCATCCCCGTCCCCAACGGGGAACGGGGATCCCCAACGGGTTATCGAGGATTTTCCCCACTTATGTGATATATCTTAAATGAAACGTGTTGAACACTATACTCGATCGATAATGGTCCATGTCTAAATCTCACATAGTTTCAAAATTTGTTTTTACGGACTATCAAATATTCATGTGAACAAAATCACAACATCACACATAATTGTTTGATCAAACGCTTTCGGCTCTCGATGGGTTTTATCTAAAAAATTACGACAAGTAAAAAAATGTAACAAGGGTTATTTCTAAATCTAAAAGATACTACATCTAAATCTTTATAAATAATATATTTGAAAATAGATATACAATATATTTAGTAATAATTATATAATATATTTAATATACAGGGACGGGGCGGGGCGAGGATCACGTTACCCGTCCCTGTCCCCATCCCCGGTTTTTTACTTTCGGGGATCCCCGTCCCATCCCCGATCCTCGGTTTTGCGAGGAATCCCCGTCCCCGTCGGGGCGGGTACACCGGGGTTCCCCAATGGGGCGGATCTCATTTCCATGCCTACCCAACATGGAGCCGATGCACATGCCGACAAAAAAAGGGTTAGGCTTAATGCCTATTGAGTTCAAGCAGTTTTCATCATAATCATAGAACGGTAAAACTGAAAGACTGCTTATTTAAATCATAATTTCGCAAATGAAATGTCTTTATCGTAAAAGCAACATCTTTTTGAAACCCAACATTTTCGTGATGAAAACTCATTAATCAAAACAACCATTTATATGAAACCAATACCCAATACTCACACAACCAAGAATAAAGCTTGATGTTCAAATACCGAAAACATGAATAAAACTCAAGTATTCCAAAGCAACAAAATATGAATAATAAACAACTCTGAGACGTCAAATCGTGGATACTCTCTATACTCAAAACAACATGAGAACATGGATAAAATATTATATCCAAAACTCATATTTCGGTAACGGGGGAGACCCGATTCCATGAATGTGATGGAACACAAAAGTAGGTCACATATCCATGTTATATGAGCACCATTTATGGATTAACATTCATCAAGATCAACCATTCCAGGCCTATAGTTTAATGAGATAACATGTAACACCCGTGTTTTCTTAAGTAAGGTAGACCTCAGTGAATTATAAATCTTGGGTAGTTTTAGTATCATCTCTAAAATTGTTAAATTATTACTCTATTATTGAACCATGCATGCAACCAAGTAAAAATGATTGAGTTGGAGTGTCGGTACCTTCCATGCGAGGGTGACAGCGACTGTGCCATTGGGCACTGTCGCCAGTCACAATCGCTGGGGTATGTGACCCCACGATACACATTTGGCGAGCGTGACAGCGATTGTGCCATTGGGCACTTTCGCGTGTCACAATCGCCCACCGTGTACCATAAGTGGGGGTGAGTCAGCGAGAGTGCCGGCGATAGTGCCATTGGGCACAGTCACCGGGAAAAATAGCCCACATGTGCACATGGGTATAAAGTCCTTCTCACGAACTCAACTCAATTATTCCTTTCTCCTACCCGTTTTTTAAAACATTGAAGTCGATTTTTACTCTCCCAAAACATCCATCTCCATAAATGCAAGCCTAGGGTTTGTTAAGAACACTCTTTGGTCATCAAGGATTCTTTTGGGAACATTTATTGTGAAGATTTCAAGCCAAGAAACCCAAGACTCAAGCATTCATCTCATCTCCACCAACTTTTCTAGGGTTTTTGCTACTTTTCTAGGCTTTGCTCAAAAACCTAGATTGTGAGTTTTCTAAACCTTTGTAAAAACTAGATACATGTCATTATTTGCTTTCTCATCATCATCCCTACTTGTTTTGTGAAAATATCTTACATTTGCTAAAATGGTCATTCTTTTATATATTTGAAGAACTTGTGATCTATGAGGATGGAAATGTTTTACTTGGTAATTCCAGGGTTTCATGAGTTGTATATATGGAAAATATTTGTAAATGGTTTTGTTACAAAAATAATCATATTTTAGGGTTTGACCTAATTTGGAGAATTACCTCCATAATGTGCATATTTGTTTATGGATGAACTTGGGTTACACTGTGGTGTAAATGAACTTATCAATCATGGTATCACAGCTTGGACATATTTTATGTGGTGATATGTTCCTAAATGGCTAGTGTGAGCAAATTTGAATGTTATATGAAATTCATTTATGATGTATACGGTATTTCACAAGTTACCTTCAACGTATTGGATACATTTCATATGGATTAATGTGCCTTTTTGGGGAAATTTGAAATATTGGATTAACCAAGTCAAATAGACACTAGGAGGACATAGTCTTGGGTGCCAGCGTGTGGGTATGTACCTAAACCTTCGTCATTCGGGGCATGCCTTAGTTATAACCCTCGGATGTGCCTGGCCTTTGGGTGTCGCTCATGGTAGTTGACACTAAGGTATCTCGACTCTTTGGGTGGAACTTGATTGGTGCTATGGATCTCCCCCATTGAATCCAAATATCATCGTACGGTTTAGTATAAATGTTCTTTATGCATTATTATTGCTTGTTATTATTTGTTTAAACTCACTAGACTTTTTGGCCTAACACTTGTATGGTGTTGACGTTTATCTCGGTTCTAGCGGTGTTGTTTCTAAGAAGGCTTAGAAGGGATAGTGTGAGTTTGGAGAATACTTTTGGGACACCAATATGTGAAGATTATTGTTGGAGTAGAGATGACACCCTTTTTGTAATCTTGTTCCTCCTTAGAAATTAGATTAGTAGATTGTCGTTTATTTTCGTTAAATTACAACTTGTAATTAAACAGGTGTTTATTACTTTCCCCATTTTTGGGAGACTCATGTTATGGCAAATACATACCACATTTCCTTTTTTTTTTGGAAGTTTTTGTTTGTCCCAATTTTTTGGGGTGTTACATAATAAGCTCAACTACTCCAAGTCTATTGTTTGCGGAGTCACCAAGTTCACACACACTTGGTCTATACATTGGGATCTCCAAAATCCTAGTTAAGCTCGTTCACAAAAAATTACATTATGTTGGTAAATGGCTTATGCCCGACTTAAAGAGCCCATACCATATTGCCTATGAAGACCCAATGCCTATTTCACGCTACAATACGTGAATGCTCATCCCATTCAAACCGACTCCTACGCTTATGGATTCATTGTATCATAGTCTAAATTACATGAATCGAATGACCAACACATTCAAAACATGTAATTACAAATAAATATGCTATAATTGCATACCACTTCCAAAGCTCAACAGGAGCAATTTAAACCGGACAAGTGTACCCAAAACTCATTTGAGTTAAAATCAAACCAATAAACTCTCTGACTCACTTTACTATTCAAATAAAGTCAATATGAACCAATAAGTTACAAATACTCAACATTTAAGCAACTTATACACCAAAGGTTTGAAAATCATCATCACTAATTCAAAGGTCAGACCAAAATCCCATAACGTGTATTTTTCAACTTGTCGGACTAATCCAAAGTGATCATTATAAGCCAAAACACATTTAAAGAGTTTAATAAATCTCATGACCCAAAACACCACAAAATCCAAGAAATTAAATCATGCATATTATTTGAATGGCTTATAAAAGCAATATACCCAAAAATGCATTAACATCAAATAATCATCATATGACAAGTAAATCATCAAAGAGGTGCTAGCCTAGTGGTAAGTCCCTGGGGGGATAGTGCATGGTATGCCTATCTACCAGGGTTCGAATCCTGGGGGATGCACTTCGGCGATACCCAGACCTTGGGTCGGCCTTCGGGTCGGTTCGGGTCCAGGTTTACGGGCATACCAGTCTATGGGTATGCGGGTTCGGTCTTGACCGGGCTTAGTCGTACCTGGGCGGGTCCAGTCGATTTGGCTGGGTCGGGTCACCGCGGATTAGTCGGTGCTGCCCAATTGGATGCCCGGATACCGCGGGTGCGTGTGTGTGTGGGCATAGCCCAAGTTGCCGTACAAAAAAATATATGACAAGTAAATCATGAAAACCCACAAACTTTATGATTTATCATCAAAATATCCAAAAGCCCCAAATATATGTATTTCTTGAGATTTTATTAAACCAAACATGTAAAAGATGCAATTTCATCAAGTACCAACAACATATGAATCTTAAGGAAAACACTTTAAGACTCTAAAATATACATTTTTTGCATGTACAAAGTTTTCACAAAACAACTTGAACTCACTTTGCTAAGTTAGATTAAACCTAGGTTCCAAACTCAAATATTTAGCTTCCAAAGATGATAGGTGGAGATTTGAGATCCAACATTTACTAGCACAAATGGTAAAAAACCCCAAATCTCCCAAAATGCCCTAAATTGGTCAAAATCCATAAATGTATAAAATACACCAAGAACATGTCTAGAACATTTCTAAAAAACTTGAAAGGTTAGAATGAACTCACAAATGACTTTTTAAGAACATGTCTAGAACATTTCTAAGGTTAAAACACCTATAAAAGTTCATTCCAACCTTTCTAAGGTTAAAATACCTATAAAAACTTGAAATTATATTTACCAAAAATCCGGGTGTTACATATATATATATATATATATATATATTAGAGTGAATTGCATTTTTGGTATATATATTATAGTAGGTTACATTTTTGGTCCCTATAATTTACATATTTATTTATTTATTAAAGAAAAGTGAGATAAAAGTGGAAAAAGACTAAACTACCATCGAGTTAATGGATTTTTCTAACGGTCATTAAAGAGAAGGACCAAATCCGATCATTTTTGCATACCACAATGGCCAATTTGTAATTTTGAAATTGTAGGGACCAAAAGTATTATAACCACCAAACCACAGGGACCAAATTTATAGTTTACCCATTAATTTATGTCATAAGGTGGCTATCTAAGCTAAGTGTTGATCTCTAATAGCTTGAAAATAAAATTGCAACTTTGTTGTTGCTGGAATTTACTACAAAAATCGACCCTATCAGTGATGGAAAGTTCTGTTGTTGATCTGTCACTGAAAATAAATTACGTCGCTAATCCGTCACTGAAATTTCGTCAGTGAAAAGGTGGTGTGTGATACTATCAGCGACGGATTAGCGACAGATATCAGCGACGGATTAGCGACGACCAGGATTAGCGATGTATTACCTTACTTTCTTCATTTTTGCTTATATAATAACTTGACGATCTTGTTTAGCGACGGATCAACGACGGTCTTATTTAGCCACGGATCAACGATGGACTTTTTTAGCGACGGAATTTTAGCGATGGATTTTTCGTCACTAATTTTTAGTAATTAAAAAATAAATAAAGCCCAATAGATTCATTAAGTTCTAATGAAACCCTTTAAAGCCCGATAAATCCATTAAGGCCCAATAAAACTCATCTAAAGTCCAATACAACCCTTTAAAGTCCGGTAAAATTAATTAAAGCCACAATATAATCTGTTAAAGTCCAGTAAGACTATTTATGACTTATTACATGTTTGTATGCAAATGTGTAATTTATGACTTATTAAGGTATAATAACAACACACACACTATCTATACATTAACATATACATATGCATATATACATATATACAACACATATATACATCATATGCGATTACCAAACAAAACACACATTATATATATATATATATAGATTCGTATCAACATATATACATATAAACATACATAGATTCGTCGCGGTTTAGCAAACAACACACACACACACACACATATATATATATATATAGGTAGGTTATTATGCAACTCATTTACATGGTGCAACCCCTCTATCCACCACTCATTTTATTTTCAGTTTTTTTTCTTTTTTCTTAATTACAAAAGTGAAAATAAAATGAGTGGTGGATAGAGGGGTTGCATCATGTAAAGAGGTTGAATTTGAACTCCCCTCCCTCTCTCTCTCTCTCTCTCTCTCTCTCTCTCTATATATATATATATATATATATATATATATATATATATACACACACACACATGTAACACAGACCCATGGACACATATAACACACACATACAGATGTGTATATATAGCACAAAAACATGATAAAATAAGAAAAACAAAAATTCGTCACTAATTAGTGACGGACACGTGGAATCCATCGCTAATTAGTGACGGACACATGAATTTTCTTTTTTATTTATTTTTTAAATAGAAATTAATGGGTTCCGTCACTAATTAACAACGGATTAGCGACGGACACGTGGATTTTTATTTTTTATTATTTTTTAAATAGAATAATATATATTATGTAGCTAATCCGTCATTAATTAGTGACGGAATCTATTCCGTCGCTAATTAGTGACGGATTAGTGACGGACCATATTCCGTCGCTAATCCGTCAATAATTAGCGACGAAAATTTCCATCACTAATACCTCTTTTTCTAGTAGTGGTTGGAGCTTGGAGTAGAGGGGCCAAGCACCATATATAAGAAATAAAGTATTAATATTTTTATGGGATATAGGAATCAGGTGAACAAGCAGGCCATCATGGCCTTCTGCGGCTGGTATGAACTTTGGCTTTCCTTGAGAAAATAATATTTGGTTTGAGCTCGATTTGAGAGCTGGAATATCTTTTTCGTAATAGTTTTCGAGCTCCCATATGCTATTTTTAGTACCATCACACTACAGTAGTTTAATTGAGATGTCATATGTGTTTAGTTATGTTATGTTGCATTCGTGCATGTAGACTTGAGTTTATATACACCGTTTAATGTGTTCTGTCCAGTTAAATGACATTTGTTTAAAAATTTACTTGTCTAGTTATTGTTTAGCTTAAAACTGTGAGCTTACTTAGCGTCAACTGATAATAGTATACCAAGAAGGCGGGGACAAATAAAGCCAAGGGAACTGAATAACCCTTCAGTCAAAGCTAGTTTGTCTATGATATTAAGCTTTGTATTTAGGTCCTGTTTTCAGTTTAATAAATTGTACCAAGTATTTCATATTAAGTTGTCATAGGTATTTGTGTCGTATGTCTAGTATTTCACATACACCATTATGTAATGAGATCATTAAGTCTTGTGTTGTATCTGGTTGTAAGATAGTATGTGATTTTAGTTGTTATTTAACCGTATTTAGTGATATTTTTCTGTAACACCCTAAAAATAGGGGTAAATTTAAACATGAATAAACGTGACATGTAACGTCTTAAATAGGAAATAATCATCCAAAAAGAGGAAACTGTAATAGCGTATACAAATTCTATAAATGGACAATAAAGTCGACAACAAACCAATCTAAACTATTATATCTAGGTTATGACGGTTGTAACCCAAACTCTCAAAAGTGCCTACTCCTTTCTGTACGCCAATATCCCAAAAGTGTGTCTCCAAAAGTTGCCGCTATCGGCCAACACTCGACTCTCACTTCTTGAAAGCACCGTCGCTAACAGAACCTGTTATATATGTCATTTGAGAAAAAATGTTAGGCTTAAAGCCTAGTGAGAACAAACATTTGCATGAGTCTTGAAATGATAAAATATAAGTAATTTGTAACACCCTCAAAATTGGGAAGAACAACCAATTTAAAATTTCGATATAACATCAAGTCAGGGACAAACTTCCTACTACAAATCAAAACTCAATATACCTCAAGTTAAAATTCTATTATTAACCTCAACAGATATAAACTCCAATAAGATACAAGAACTAAACCGAAGTCAGGTGCTACTTAACCCCAATACAAGTTGCTCTTCACAAACCAACGCGGAAGACTTCACGAAGCTACTCACTTTACGAGCATACAACTAGCACTTCTCTCTTCACAGTGTCACTAGAACTATCCCCAACCGAGACCTGTTGCACATGCCGACAAATAAAAGGTTAGGCTAACGCCTAGTGAGTTCAAGAGTTTTACATGAATAAATATATCTTAAAAGAAATGAGTTTCACTTAAAATCATAATCTTTCAAATGATTTACTTTAAACTTGGAGACGACTCTTTTCCAATATCATGTATTTTCAAAGATGGACACCTCATTACAAAGCATTCTATATAAAATGATGCAACCCCAAACTCACTCGAAACGAGAATAGGGATTGGCTCCCAATTTTAGAAACGTGGATAAAACATTGTATCCCAAAACACCCAATCACGGGTAGGGCAAAATACTCAACCCAAAATCATGGTTAATAACCCACACATATACGATACGTCACTGAAAACATGGACACTAGGCCCAATACTCACCCGACCATAAAATGGAAGGAAACCAAATATCAAAACATGGGAAAGACGTACTTCATTCAAACATTAATATACGCGGGGGAAACCTAATATTAAGGTCATCATTTACAGTCGACCACACAAATCCAACGATAATAAAGTAAGGCGTTAACATTTAAAATACTGCTGGCCGACGACAGGCGAGACTTGTATCCATTGAGAGTGGAGGAACACAAAAGTATGTCACCCTTGCAACATTCATCGCATGACACCTCACGACATAAAAGCCCAAGTGTCCCTACGACTTCTTAACAAGTTTCATCTCAAGAGACGGTTGACCTTGGTGAACATTACAATGAACTCCACCCCGAAGGCCTGGCACACTTAAAGACTACCTCCAACGCATTACTTCAAGAGGTGGAGATCCTAGTGCCTACCTCCCCGGTAGCACTTCCAGACTCAACCCTCCTAGTGCCTACTTGAAAAGTTCACGGTCGTAAAACATGGGTCTCGGAGTCCAACCCCGAAATACACAATTGACCATCAAAACAGACTGACTTACGTGCCTATGGATCAAATGCAACACAATCTAACATTTCATGACTACATAGGAATGACGAACGCACTCGAGCATGTAATCAACCTCAATATGCAACACGATGCATTAGTATGTAAATCATAAATGGGCTCTACATTGAGCCATTAAAACCGGACAATTGTCCCCAAGACTCTTTTAGTTGACACCGAGCTAAAGTGCTCAAAATCCTTTTTGACCAACGATTAACGATCCCCAAATAATAAACGCACTTGACCCACATCATGCAAACACATGCTCCAAAAATACTTGAATAGACTCCAATACAATTTAGATTGGGACAAATGGTTTTCTAAATGGATTCATACTCTTTATTCTTTCAATACGCCCCATAACACAAAATCAAGCCTTTCCCCCAAACAGACACTAAAAGTGCCTCTTTACCAAATAGTTTCCATTTATGCAATAAATCATCAAAACACTTTTTTTTATGACTTATTTATCAAAATGCCCAAAAATCCCAAATATGGGGGTTTTACAAGGTTTATAAAGCCAAACACTTCAAATGATCAAAGCCCACCAAATAACTCAACAGATAATTTTATGTAAAACACATAAACACTATAAAATGAACATTTTGGCATGTACAACGTTTTCACAAATCAACTTGAACTCACCTTGCTAGATTTAGGTTAAATCTAGGTTTTACCCCCAATGTGAGTCTCCTTTGATGAAGACTTGGAATCTTCAAGGAACCTCTTATAGATGTTAGATCCAACACTCCCACAAGGTTTCCTTTACCTCAAAGCTACCAAAATCATACCAAAGTTGAAGGGTGTAAGGAAGATGATAAAAAACATCAAACCCTAGTATCTAAATGAAGAGGTGAGTAGATTACCTTGACCATAAACCATTGGATCAACCTAAGATCACCATTCCTCTTCTATCTCATCTTGAAAAGCATCAAAAAATGAAACCCTAGGTCCAAGAATCACCCAAATCGGACCTAGGATGAATGAGATGCAACCAAATGAAGAAAACCCCCAAAAATGTCGATTTTAAGCTTCCAGATCGCTCCTGCGGGCTTGCCCGCGACTTAAGGTCGTGTGGTAGGTCGCACGTGTCTTTTGATTTCGACCCAGCGACTTGGGCGACTTAGGCCGCGACCTCAAAGCCACGCACCAAACCGCGGTAATCCACTTCCCCCGGTTTCCTTCCGTTTTCGCGTTCGATTCGATCCTCGATGGCTCCACTACAAAAAGGGAAGTAAAACCTTAATAAACCTCCATTATGATGGTCATACGGTTACGGTATTATAGGTTAAGGGTCTCTAAAATCACGGGTGTTACATAATTCCTTGATGAAGTGAAATAAAAAAAACTTGTTTACAATCACATAAGGACCTTACAATCTAAAAGCATCTTGCGATGACGGGGGAGACCCGATTTCCTAAGGATCGTGGTGGAACACAAATGTAAACCATTTTCTGAGTTGTGAGCCCAATACTAGGACCCATGGCCACGAACAACGTTGGCTCGTACTCAGATGTGGGGGAGGGCACCCAAGGATCCTAGTCATACTCATTCGCTATGATTACATTTACGGCATATGGCTAGTAACCGGTCCCACATAACAGTAGCAAATTGCCTCCGAGGACCCAATGTCTCAACTAGTTACATAAGGGGAAAAATCATCTCAAATAAACCGACTCTTATACCTATGGATCTAATGGTAGTAGTCTAGACTCGTCACAATTACATTTGTGACTCAATAGCATCATAATTATAGTTCTCAATTTCCCAAATCACATTATATTGGTTTTCCTGCAAAATCAATGCCATAAAGCTAAATTTAATACCATGCCAAAACAAAAGGCTATTTTTGTTTTTGGAACGATTGTTTACAAGGATAAGTTCCCCAAGTCACAACGGTTTAAATATGCATTATTAGTAAATCCAACATAATGATTTGTTTCCCAAATATCTTCAAAATGGGATGAACATCCCAAGCACACCCAAAGAGTTTCCATCCCAAATTTTACCATTTATAATGCATAATAATCACATCACCTAGTTTAAAACATAGATACCATCATCATATTTCAAAAGTAGTTAAAAACCCTAAAAATCTCCAAAATCTCAAGTTAGGTCAAAACTCATGAAAACAAGAAATATAAACAAGGAGATGATTAGAAGTCCAAAATATGCAGTTTTAACATGTATAAGGTTTTAAAGTTTAGAATGACTCACAACTTAGGTTTTTGGTCAAAACCTAGAAACCTTAAAGTTTGGGGATGAAGATGGAAGTGGTGAGATGGTAAACCCTTGGACTCTAGCCTTCACAAACTTAGTTGATGATGAAGATCTCTGAGAGGTGGAGAAATGAAGCGTTCAATGCTCCATAATCGTATTCAATGAAGTGGGAGAAGAGGGGATATGTAACTTGAGAGAAAAAAAATGGGGAATTGAATTAGGGTCTTGGAGTTAAAACCCAGAAAATTGACCAGGGGCTCTCCCGTGGTTTCCCACGCGACTTGAGGTCGCGGGGGAAAGCCACGCGCTACGCTGCTCAAAACCACAACGACTTACGCGGTTTCCCAAGCGACTTGAGACCGTGGGAAAGGTCGCGCAAGTTGTTGTTGTTCCTGCTTCCATGTGGGTTCATCCCAACACTTACACTAAGTAAACCTTGCCTTCTTAATTTAATTTTTAAGGTTAAACGAAACAATTCACAAAGGAAATATAGAGTGTTACATTTTCCAAGGGTGTGACACTCAATATAGCATATATAGGATCATTTGGATTGAAAAATTAAACAATACTCTTTCAAACGATGTGAGTCGAAAACTAGTGTTGCAAAGTTTGAGTATGGAAATTAAATAAACTTCTCGTGTGTTCGAGCTCAACTTGAGTTCAAGAACTAATGATCTCGGGAGCTAGCTACATTCTCGACTTAAGCTTACTTAGAGACCCGAACAAAATGTTAACCATGATGAGAATTTATTGATAAATGATAATGTATTACATAAACTTATAAGGAACACATTCACATTTATGATTAATATAGGATGTATGCTATAGACTATACGCTTGAATTTCCGACTTCTTCATTAATCTTACACCTGAACACAAACAAGTCAATATTTAAAAAATATACAGTCCAACCTATTATACCTTGACAAGCCACCGTTTTAATACCATGGATAATGCCACATACTTGTCACATAAACTTCAAATAAATATTGGGGATCCTCTTCAAAGGTCATCGTTTCGAGTCTTGTCAAGCCTACTGAGATTTTCCTTACCGTTCTCCAGGTCTCTATATTAATTGAGATGCATACAAGTTGACCTAAACACCCATAATTAAAAATAATTATAACCATACGTATAAAACATATAATTGATTTGGGATGAATATCACATACACTAATGCAACTTGGGTACCGGTTACAACTTGCGTACAAGTACCCACTTTGGTTGGTTGGAATTTATTTTTCTCAATTCATGTTATGGACTTATTGCATACAATCATTAATTATTTAAATAATATCTTTAAGATATATATATATATATATATATATATATATAGTTTAAAGTATATCTATTTCAAAAAAAAATATATCTATTGATTTATTATGCTTCATACTATTGATTTATACGATTTTAATGTTTATTTTTATTTTTTGTTTTTTATTGATTTACAGTACGATTTTGGATGGTTTTTATTGAGTGCTAATTGTTTTTTTATATATAAATTTATTTAATTTAGGCTTAACAATATAATGTTTTTTATATAAAAAAAATTAAGTAGTTTGTTAAAATTCATTAATTATCTTATATATTTTAAATTTTTTATATTTAAATTGAGATGTTTATCCTGTTTTGATTATGTTTATCATGATTCAAATTTCATAATTTTATGATTTGGGGATTAGAGATAAGGATTTTGGGGGATAAGGATGAAATTTATTAATTAGGGTTAAAAGCATTTAAAAGTAGTACATATTGCTTCATTAATTGTTTTTTAATTGAGTGATAATGGTTTTTTATATATAAATTTGTTTAATTTAGGCTTAACAATATAATGTTTTTTATATAAAAAAAATTAAGTAGCTTGTTAAAATTCATTAATTATCTTATATATTTTAAATTTTTTATATTTAAATTGAGATGTTTATCCTGTTTTGATTATGTTTATCAGAATTCAAATTTCATAATTTTAGGGTTTGGGGATTAGAGATAAGGATTTTGGGGGATAAGGATGAAATATATTAATTAGGGTTAAAAGCTTTACAGGTAGTACATTAGGCTTTAGTAGTTATTTTTAAGAGATTTTAAGTAGATAACTTTAAATGATAGTACATAAAGCTTATTGAGTTGTAATTAAGAATTTTTTATGTCATCTTTATAATATAGTATAAAATAGATGGATAAAATATTTTATTAAAAACTTTAAAATAGGTATTTTATCTCGTAGAGTTTATCCTGTGTTTATCATATTTATCTACCGTTTTTTAAAGAATATTTATCTACAATTAATTATACGAATTTAATGCAACTTGTAACCTTAAATTTTAAGTAAATATGTATTTATAAATTAAACGACACTTAATACATAAAAAATAGTCTTCAATATTTTATCCTAAATGCTTTATAATATAAGTATAAAATATATTATCCAAATTTACTTAATTACCCGTTACTAATCATTTCATTTCGGTTGAAAAGTTATCTATTTAATTTTACATATTAATAATTTCATTAAATTATGTGTTGAATCAGAATCTTTAAGTTATAATTAATTAATCAGAAGCACATGGGGTATATCCATTATTTTTATTGACTTGTTGACTTATTTACCTATGTGGGTTGGCGTGTGAGAGAGTATGGGCTGGCCAATATATATATATATATATATATATATATATATATATATATATATATATTTTTTTTTTTTTTTTTTTTTTTGGGGGGTGGGGGAGGGGAGAGAGGTTGGGGTGTAGTCCACACTCTATATAAACCACTCAACATTCATCTTAACCTAGCACAATAAAAATAGATCATATAAATTTTGATGCCTTGTAATTAACCACCATCCTCTTCCCTTCTCCGCCGTTCCGCCACCACACTGCCGCCATGGCTGACCGGAAAATCGAAGAGAATGGTGGTTTCGACAAACCCAAAAAGCTTGCCATGACCGAGTTTGATCCACCGAAGCCACCAAAGAGAAACAAGTACGCTTTTGCTTGTGCCATGTTAGCTTCCATGACTTCCGTCTTGCTTGGTTACGGTAATACACTTCCACTATTTTTTTATTTTGTTTTGCTCGTTTTTTAAATTATAATATCTTTTAAAACCCAACAGATCGATCTTACCTGAAGATTGGTGTGATTTCAAATTATCTGTCAGTGTTAATTTTCCATCACACATAAATATATATACTCTTTCATTTTTATTTTCTGCTTGTTTTTCAAACTATATATGATGTATTTTAAAATCCAATGGATCTCACCTTGGTACAACTCACGTTACTTATAAAACAAGTGAAACAAAAAATCCATGCATCATGTTTTCGGTTTCATAACGATAAAATATTTGTAAATTAAAGAACCGTTGCTACTACATCTCACACGATATGTGTTTTTGAATATGAAACGGAAGTTGCAACCTACGGAAATTTACGTCTTTCCACAAACAACGTTCCCTAAGTAAAATAAATCTTATTTTCTCATAAAAATGTTTATTATTCAGCTTCAAATAATTGCCAAACACATAAAACCGAAAATGTTACAAACCCTACTAACCCATATTAACGTCAGTCTATGTATATATAGTTGAGATCATGTAAGACCAAACTGTTTTCTTGAAACACGTGAAACCATATTTTTACACTTGAAAATTCACATTGCATACCGTCCACCTCAAGGGCTACCAAGGATGTTATTCGGTTTTGCATTTTTTGGAGATTTTCCCTTTAAACCTCCCTCTATATATATATATATATAGTTGTAAATTGGCATCAAAATATACGTTGGTATTAATTTATTTATGTTAGATATAAAGACAATAATACAGGTGGTAAAAAATAAAATAATTTTCTTTTTTTGCAGACATTGGTGTGATGAGTGGGGCGCAGATCTACATCAAGAAAGATCTCAAATGTACCGATGTTGAAATCGAGATCCTCGTCGGTATTCTGAACCTCTACTCTTTGGTGGGTTCTGCCGCCGCCGGAAAAACCTCCGACTGGATTGGTCGTCGGTACACCATCGTCTTTGCCGGAGCTATCTTCTTCGTCGGAGCAATCTTGATGGGATTCGCTACTAACTACGCGTTTCTCATGGTCGGCCGCTTTGTCGCCGGTATCGGTGTCGGATATGCCCTTATGATTGCGCCGGTGTACACAGCCGAGGTTTCTCCGGCGTCTGCACGTGGCTTCCTCACCTCCTTCCCTGAAGTCTTCATTAACGCTGGTAAGCCTCTTTATTTATTTATATGGGTGAGTTATTATGCAACCTTTTACATGATTGAACCCCTTTATCCACCACACATTTTACTTTTAGTTTTTTTCCTTTTTTTTAATTACATAAATTGTGTGGTGGATTGCATGGGGTTGCACCATGTATAGGGGTTGCATTTGAACGCTCCTATATATATATATATATATATAGACTTGGATCAGGTGAGTCCAACCTATTTTCGTGTGACATGTTTTTACATTTGAAACTGCACAACAATGCACTCTGAAGGTTCACAATTTTTTACTTTCACAATGTTTTGCTGTAAAGAATTAATGGTAAAAATGTGGTCTTACGAGTCTCGGTTGGTCTCATGTGAACCCAACCCTATATATATATATATATTATAAATATATATAATATATATATATAGGGAGAGGTTTATTTGAGAAATGGTAAATATATGAGAAATAGAGAAGTAATCTTAGTCATTCATCTGGTCAACATTTGCGGGTTTGACCGCGAAGCACCGGATAATTCCTTGTGTGGTCTATAGAAGGTAGATGGGTAATTTCGTAAAATACACAGGATGAGTTCATATATGAATCTGTATGAATCACAAAGATTCATATATGAATCACAAAGATTCATATATGAATCACAAAGATATGAATCACAAAGATTCATATATGAATCTTTGTGATTCATACAGATTCATATATGAATCACAAATGTTCATATATGAATCAGTTAAAAGAGTTCAGTTGTGAATTGCACTGGTTCATATATGACCATATAGTTCATATGTGAATTATACATGTTCATATATGAACACAGCCCGTGTATTTTATAAAATTTACGAAATTGTTCTTTTATTTTTGGGATAGCCGCAGCTTTTGACCGGTCAAAGCCGCAATATTTGACTAGTCAAATCCGATCTTGACCATATGAATGACTAGGATTACTTCTCTATTTCTCATATATTTATTATTTCTCAAATGAACCAAACATATATATATATATATATATATATATACACACACATAGTCGGGTTCAAACGAGAACATGACATATTTAAGAAAACGGTCGAACCACATGTGATTTTAGACTGACATCACGTATAAAATCACACGTGATTCACGCGGCTTTACTCCACAACATTAAGTCACGGCCAAAGGTGCCCTCACACAGTTTTTTTTACTGTTAAATATAAAACCATGCATGATTTGATCGTTTTCGTATTTTATTAAGCAGTTAGTATTTTGTGTCTATATATACATATAGAAAGCATTGTGCTAATATTGTCCTTTTAGGAGTTATTTATGAGTAAATAATTTTCATTTTATATAATAATATAAACGATAAACGATGTTAATTTAATAAATAAATAAATAGGTAAAATTTTATTTTTATTTATACCTTTTATGATTTAAGAAAGTTAAATTTTATTTATTTATATTTTTATGATCTAAAACAAGTAGAATTTATAAAAATTTGAGTAAAAATTAATTAATCATATGTATATGTATTTTTATAGGAATATTGCTCGGGTACGTATCGAATTTCGCGTTCTCGAAGCTTCCACTTCACTTGGGATGGCGATTCATGTTGGGAATCGGAGCCATCCCTTCGATATTCCTGGCTTTGGGTGTCTTAGGCATGCCCGAGTCACCTCGTTGGCTCGTCACCCAAGGTCGGCTCGGTGATGCCAAGATCGTATTGGATAAGACCTCTGATTCCTTGGAAGAATCAAAACTTCGGCTAGCAGACATCAAGGAAGCCGCCGGCATACCCGAAGATTGCAACGACGACATCGTTCAAGTGTCAAAGCGCAACCACGGTGAAGGGATATGGAGGGAGTTGCTCATCCATCCTACGCCCACCGTCCGCCACATCTTGATCGCGGCTGTCGGGATCCATTTCTTCCAACAAGCAAGCGGAATAGATGCCGTCGTGTTATACAGTCCGAGAATCTTCGAGAGGGCCGGGATTAAGAAGGACACACCAAAACTACTTGCAACCATAGCCGTTGGATTCGTCAAGACGATATTTATCCTAGTCGCAACG
This sequence comes from Arctium minus, assembly GCA_954870635.1. Taxonomy (NCBI): domain Eukaryota; kingdom Viridiplantae; phylum Streptophyta; class Magnoliopsida; order Asterales; family Asteraceae; genus Arctium; species Arctium minus. The sequence continues at coordinate 9,462,886 of OX941086.1, read as the reverse complement.
TTTTTCCTCGACAAGGTCGGACGTCGGCCTCTCTTGTTATCAAGCGTGGCCGGTATGATCGTATCCTTAATGGGACTCGGGATCGGACTAACCGTCGTTGATCATTACGATCACAAGATAAATTGGGCCATCGCGCTGAGTATCGCGATGATCCTGTCCTATGTGGCATTCTTTTCGATCGGGATGGGCCCGATCACGTGGGTCTACAGCTCAGAGATCTTTCCACTGAGACTGCGGGCCCAGGGATGTAGCATGGGAGTGGCAATGAACAGGGTGGTGAGTGGGGTGATCTCAATGACATTTTTATCCTTGGCTGAAGGGATCACCTTTGGTGGGGCCTTCTTTCTGTTTACGGGTATCGCAATGGTGGCGTTCGTGTTCTTTTTTACCCTGTTCCCCGAAACACAAGGTAGAAACCTTGAAGAGGTGGAGCAATTGTTCGGGACATTTTTTAGGTGGAGGTCAAGATCCGCGGAATTGAAAAGGAAAAAAGAGACGGAGATGGGAATCAATAAAGCCCAAAGTTAAGCATTAGGGTTTAGAATATGTATGTAATTATCGGGTTTCGTGGAGGGTATTTCTGTCAATTCACTTTAGAGAAAATTTACAACAAAATATATAGTATAAGTGTAATGCTATTTATTACCTTAAAGCAAGCAAGCAAGCATGGTTTATCTTTTTCTTTTTGTGTGTTTTTTAATCCTAATGTTATGTTTGATAATTTATTAGATATGAGGTTATATTCCAGAGGTTTGCCATGGAGGTTCACCTACGATAATTCTAAGTCATTCGTGATGAGCAGGGTCATATAGAGAATTAGTCGGTACATATTAACTGATCGAAAGACCCCGATTACTTAAAAGAATAAATTACTAGATATCATATGAACATAAACCATACAAGGTTTAGGTACATATTTATCTTATGATAGTAATAATATTTGTCCCATAGGTTCATAAATGCTGACCCATTTGGGGCCCTCGTTTGATGGGAAACCCTTAGATCATACAAGGGGTGTGTCGGTGCACATTCATCCTATAACGTAGTTGATGATTAATATATTTTAATTAATGATTTGCTTAACCTTAAACACGTACGTTATAATGCTCTATTTACATAGTTATAATGCTCTATTTACACGGTCGAATGGATGTAGATAAAGAGGGGATTACAACTTTAATTTTAAATTAAAAAAAAATCTCGCACCCACTACTTTTTGAATAGAAAAAAAATTACGAAATATGATCAAAATTTATAGGAAACAAATTACACCAAAAAAACAATCATATTTTTCTCGTTAATTTGACATCTGTATTCATATACTTTTCATTCGTTTTTTCATGGTCTTCCGGTTTTCTATTTATTTAGTGTTTTCCCCTGAATTTGACCCCTATGTGTGTATGTATGTATAGGGGATAAGTCAAAAAAGTTGAGTATGTGAGAAGAGATCTCAACCATTAGATGAGATTTATCAATGGTCAAGATCTTGAGGGAAAATATGTAAATATAGGCAAAATTATGACTAATTTAAATAACCTAAGAAAGTTGAGGGGGACATTTTAAAATATTTGTATAGTTAAATCATTAACCAGTTCTTATTAGTTAGAATTTTTTCCAAAGAATCTACCCCCTTTTTAATCTTATACCCACTATTATTTAATCTTATTATTATAAAAAAGTTTAATCAGTTATAATAGACCGATTCTTATTAGTTAGAAATTTTTTCGTTAAGACGAGTGAAGGGACCGAGACCGATTACTCCTTAACTGGTTACTTAATGTGTCGTTAGGGTATGGACACGTTATAACAAGTGGATGCCCCATCTTTAGCCAATCCTAGTAACCAAAAAGGCCCAACCCTTCGGAGGACCAATTCGTTGTTCGTTTGAAAATTCGGATCTAATCGACTAAAGTCTTGTTGCAAGGCAGTTCTATCAAATTTAAAATGGGTTTTTTCTCAATTTTGTTTCTTTAATAAGAAGTCCATTATTATTTTAACATAAGCAAGTGTATAAGTTTGAACCTTAGGCTTTGATAGGTCTTTAATTGGACCGGTCCTTATCCAATCCTCTTCTAGACCGGTCCTTGAACTCGTCATTGGTTTGAAAACTATGACTAATTTGGGCCTAAATGATCGGCTTCTGTAACACCCGTAATTTTCGATAAGTAAATGTCAACCGGACATTTCTGTGACTTGTAATCAGTGGGGCTTTGTTGGGAAATGTCTTGTTTAAAGTCCCTTATAGTATCGGGGTTGTTGGCGTTGGAAAAAGTCAAGTTTTGGGACTCGGGGAGACTTGGGCGACAATGCCCGCGACAGTGACAAGTGTCACAGTCGTCGTGTCATAGTCGCGGGAAGAGTACCGAGAGCCCTTAGGAGCGGGCGACTATGCCCCGCGACAGTGACAAGGGCATAGTCGCCGTGTCATTGTCGCGCGCGGGGGGCTGAGAGGCTGTTAAGTCGCGAAAATCAACCCATTTCTCATTTCTCACTTATCTTCTTCTTCCTTTTTCTCTCCCAAACACCAAAACCGAACCCTAACCCATTTTGGGGGGGTTTTCCTCCCCAAACCACAAGATGCTTCATCATCTAGCTTATGGAATCTTGAACCACAAAACCACCATCTTCATCTTCCTCATCAAGCCCATCGTGTGGAAGCTCGGGTTGAAGAATTGTTATAGGTGTCCTCGGAAAGTCTCATCGCCACTAGTGGTAAGCTTTCTTGATTTAAAAGGTTGAAATACTCCATTGGTGGTTTCTTAAAGTTTGATATCTCAAATCTCGGATTTGATGGTTTTGGAGAAATTAGGGTTTTGATCTTGTTTGGGATTATGGTATTTATTTGTTTGGAGGATGTTTCTAAATGGTTGGATATAGTTATTTATGGTTTGAAATGTTTGGATCTAGGTTTTTGAAGTTTTCGGCTTGAGGATTCAACTGGCCGTCAAAAGAGCTCGTTGGGTAAAATCTAGTGTAACACCCCGATTTCCGAAGGGTATCATTTCAAGTTAATACCGAAAGCGATATATTAAGGAAAAGTAAGATATTTTATTTTGGGTTTGAATCCTTGATTTTATAGTTTAGATGGATGAAAGATTCAATTACGAGTCCAACGGTTCTTTCCGGAGCGAAAACGGAGCTATAACGAAGAAGTTACGTCCGAAACAGTATTTAGGACTTTCGGTACATTTCGCGCGACCCTGCCTCGCGATTGTGACAGGGCACTGTCACGAGTCACTGTCGCGAAAACCCTCCAGTGCGTAAAAACGGGTTTCTTCTTCATTTGGTCATAACTCTCTAATTTCAACTCCGATTTGGGTGATTCAAGTTGCTACGGTTTCGTTTTTGAGAGCTTTTCAAGGATCAAGCAAGAGATTGGAAGTTTATTGAAGTATACTAGAGTATTTTGTGGTGGTAAGCTTCTCATCCCTCACTATTCATCTTCTTCCCCAAAGTTTTCTAGGGTTTCATCCACCCTTTGTTCTCCCTTTCATAGATTGGAGTTTCGTAACCATTTTGGTGAACTAGAAGTGTTTTGGTTGGTGGATTCAAGCTTGGGTTAAGGTAATCTTCTATTCTCTTCGGTTATGGAAGTTAGGGTTTCGGTAGTAATGGAGGTATTCATGTAGATGGTTTGGGAAACGATTCCTTGTGGTTGATTATGTTTATTTGTGGTTGAATATGTATGGATTTAGGTTTTTGAAGTTTGCTCTTGAGAATCCAAGTGTTCTTCAAAGGAGCTCTAATTGGGGGAAAATCTAGATTTAGCCTAAATCTAGCGAGGTGAGTTCAAGTTGATTTGTGAAAACGGTGTACATGCCAAAATGGTTGTTTTAAAGTATTTTATGCCTCACACGAAATCGTTAACTGTTGATAAGTTTTGTTAACTGTTGTGAAGTTTGTAATTGCTGATAAGTTGGTTATTTTAAAGGTGCTTAACTTTATAAACTCATTTAACATACGTCCTTGGGATTTTAGGCATTATGATAAATAAATCACGTATTTTGGTATTTTAATGATTTATTGTATGGAAGTAGATTTTGAGCATAAATGTGTTTCAAATTGTGTTTTGGAAAAATGCATGGTTTTGGTGTCACGGGACGTTTTGAAAAGATGAATGTTGTAAACTCACTTGGAGGATGAATTGTCCCAATCTAAACCACATTGTAGCTAATTGTAGGTTTTTGGAGCGTGGGTTTATATAAATACGGGTATTTACAATTGATTTCATTTTATGAATTGCGACGTTGAGTCTTTGGATTTGTTGAGCTTGTGGCTCGGTTTGGATTTTTTTAGGTTTTGAGGACACTTGTCCGTTTTAATTGCTCGGTGTTGAGCGTTTGGTTAAGATTTGCATTTACTGCATTTTAGTTGAGCATGTCATGTTTTGAATGCTTTGATTCATTCGTTTTGAGTCATGTAATGGTTTAGTTAGTGCAATGGATCCATAGGCACGGTGTTCCTCTGTCCCCGTTTGGGAAGTTGGTTCACCATTTGGCACGGGATAGGCATCGGGCTCCATGGTAAGTAGGGTGTGGGCCTATACGGTCGAGCAGCGTCCCATGGACAGTAAGGTGTAATCCCATTGTGCCCGAGTTGCCCGATTTTGGGGACTCTCAAGAAAATACCTAGAGTGGTTGACTTGATGTTTTCGAGCTAAAGACTTGGAGTAGTTGATGCTCGGTGGGTGTTTTATGTGTAACCCACATGTTTTGATTTACTACATAACTATGAGACTTACTTTGTGTTCCATCATGTACAATGTAATCGGGTCCTCCCCGTCACCAATAGGTGTGGTTTTGGTTATGGAGTTTTATAATCCATGTTTTCGGAGACGTTTGAGTATGGGTATTTATCTATGTTTTAAGGTTCGGTTATTGAAACTCATTCGAGTTATTGGGATGTCTTGAAAGTTTGAGTTATCTATGTTTTCAACGTTTGATCATTATAATGTCAGTAATGTTTTACGAACGCTTTGGGTTTTGGCTTTATTTAAAGAGGCGTATGTTTTATGATTTTAATCACGAAAAGGGTGAACGTTGAAAGGACATGGTTTTAAGATTTAATGTATTTCATTTCTTTGGTTGCTTTCAAATCAAATGTATTGGATTGTGGAAATCACGATTTTAAATAACATTCTTAAAGTTATTGCTTCATATATCTCTAATGTAAAACTCTTGAGCTCACTAGGCGTTAAGCCTAACCTTTTTATTTGTCGGCATGTGCACCAGGTTCCTGAAGGGGGTTCGGTTCAAGCAGTCATATAAAGAGATGTGCATAGTGGTTCACGAGAGTAAGTAGATTGATGAAGTCTTTCGCAGTTGGAGATAGTGACTATTATTGGGTTTTAGTAGCACCCGTCTTTATTATAGACTGTTCATATAGAAATAATGTGTGTATTGAGGTTAAATATTAAATTGTAGTGGTAGATGATTTATTTATTGGTGTATTTAGAAAATTTTAAATTAGTTGTTATTTCCATATTTGAGGGTGTTACAAGTTGGTATCAGAGCTTAAGTTTGAGAGAATTAGGTATTGATTTTTGGATGCCTAGACTCAAACTAGAGTTCTTATAAGTGATTATAAGTAAAGTTGCGCACTAGGTACCTTAAGATAAGACATTTTGAGGATTTATCGAGTCGCTAGAAATGGGAAACTTGTCGAGAGTCGCAAGGATGATCGTGTACGGTACGTTCATAATGGCACCTGGCCAGTGTCGTGGTGAATCTTAATGTTACATGTGTATACTTGAACTACCTTGGGGGAATGACCATTGGGGTAGTGAGAAAGTTTCTAAGCGAGTGATCTAAGGAAAGATTGATGTTTATAGCAATGTCACTTGGAAGTGATAGGTAAGTGTGATGAATGCATTAAGTTGACCATCTTGGGTCAGAGTTATTGGTTGGAGTGGAACTATCGGGGTGATAGATCGATCATGTTGCGAGGAGAATTGTAAGTTAACCAATTAGTGGTAGGGTTGCTCTATGATGTTGGGTACATCCGAATGAAAATTGCATGTCGGGAAATGGAGGAGTGGAGTCCTAAGATGTGAGTGCCGACCGAAAATTCATGCACAAAAAAAAGTTATCTCTAAAAATAAGTTTGCATCAATTATTTCTCATGCTTTCGAAGCATAAATTGCGTTCTACTATGAAGCCTTGGTAAAACATTTAGCACTCATCAGATTTTAAACCATGAGCTCAAGCATGCATAAAATTATGTTGTTGCACGTGGTTTCAATTTTTATTAAAAATCTCTTTATTCTGGTTTCGTGTCTGACACCATTTTTCCGGATGTTGTAATATTTATGTTTTAATGTTATTTGGGTTGTTGGGGAAATAACTATGGAATTTTTGACTCTGACATTGGATCTCCTCCACGTATGTTAAAGTTTTAAAGGACGAGTTGTCCCTATGTTCTTGAGTCGAAATGTTCTTTGGAATTTTAGTCGGTACGAGTCATGTTGAATTCATGAAACATTGTTTTATGACGCTTTGCTACTCGCGAGTGTATTTCAAATTGCGTGAGTTTTAATTTTATTTACGTGTAAGTTTATGAGTTTTATTGAAGCGTTGAGTCTCATGCGGATTTTGGTGAAGGTGTCGTTTATATTTACCAGATGCGATAAAAGATAGAATTTTTGAATTTGGACATTTTAATCATGATTGTGTTTCATGCTATTTGATTTTGAGAATGACGGTTTTGGCACCATATGATGTTGAGCATCGTTGTGTTTCACTGGGTTTTATGGAAGGTTTTATTGGGTCTTACGGAATCCTATCTTACGACATTTTGCGTCGTACTCTTGAATTTGAGAGGTGTATACTTGCAGTATTGTGTGCGTTAAATTATAAACTTTCGTTTAATATTTTGTCTCGTGCGAGTTTTGCATCGGTATTTTCGTAACCGTAAGAGACGTTTTGAGAGTTTTATTAATAGATATTTTCCTATATGTTATTTTGAGAAGTTTCAATATTATGTGATTTCTCTTTTGGGTTTTATACAAGTGTTACCCGTGGTATGCTACATGGTTTTCGAGTTGTTTTAAAATTGTTGGTGTGAGTAAGCATATGAAAAGTTAAGTCGTTTCGTATTGGACTTTCGCTTTGAACGTATTTCAGTTGTCGATTTAATGTTATAAATTCCGCAATGCATTAAGTGAGTTAGCGGTATACGTGTCATTGTAGCCATTATTTTCGGACAACATCATTTCATTGTACGACCTAAAATTTGAAAATTGGTTTAAATTTATTGTATGTTGATCAATCGCATGCATGTTTTGTGTTGCTAAGTTTTGAGAAGCGAACTCGACATGCGGGTCTTGTTAGGAATTTTATTTCATACTTTTATATAGTCGAATGAGAAATTTTGGGAACTCGATTACGTAACTTGTCTCTTGGAAGTTTTGTTCAATCGTCTCACTATAAACTGTTTTGGTACGCAAAATTATTTCCTCATTTACGGTATTGGTGTATTTAGAAAATTTTAAATTAGTTGCTATTTCCATATTTGAGGGTGTTACATCTAGATTTAGCCTAAATCTAGCAAGGTGAGTTCAAGATGATTTATGAAAACGGTGTACATGCCAAAATGTCCATTTTTAAAGTGTTTGTGTTATACATCAAATTGTTAACTGCTGATAAGTTTTGGGTATTTGTTTATAATTACCTTTATAAACTCATGAAACATGCATCTTTGTGATTTTTGGCGTATTGACAAATAAAGCATATTGATATGTTTCTTTGACGTATTTTATATAAATGGAGTCCATTTGATGCGAATGTCATTTGCATGATTTTGCACGTACGTCTATTTGGAAAATACGCATAACGGTGTCACGAGGTATTTTGGGAAATAAGGATAAAGAGTCTACTTGGGAAAATGGTTTGCCTCAAACGATGTTGAGTTCGTGCTACTTACGTTTTTGAGTCGTCGTGTCTTCGTTAATCGATTATTCGTATCTTTTAAAGTTTACAAAGGCGTTAGTTGGGGATTTACGTAAAGTGTTGAGTCTTTGGCTTGGTTTTGACTAAATAAGTCGTGTGGACACTTGTCCGGATTTATAACCGTCGTGGGTTTTGAGCATGATGACGATTAATTCGTGTCATTTGGTAAATTACATGTTTTGGGTGTGTGGGTCATTCAATTGGAGTCATGTAATGTTGGACAGCGTTGTTATGGATCCAGAGGCACGTCAGTCCGGTCGGTATGGTCGATTGGGTATTGCGGGAGTGGCCTTCAGTACCCATGTTTTATGGCCGGAACTTTACAAGTGACCGCTAGGAGGAGTTGAGTCTGATAGCGCTACAGGCAAAGTAGGCGCTAGGACCTCCGCCACTTGAAGTATTGCCCGAGAGGTAGTCTTTAAGTGTGTCGGGCCTTTAAGGTGGAGTCCTTCGGGATGTTCGTCAAGTGTCAACTTGACTTGGGGTGGAGCTTGTAAAGAAGTCGCAGGGACACCTGGTTGTGATGTCGTGAGGTGTCATGCGATTAACGTTGTATGGGTGGTATACTTTTGTGTTCCTTCCACTCTCAACGGATACGGGTATCCACCGTTGTCGACTTGTTGTATTTTGGATATTTAATTGTCCATGTGTTGATAATTGGATTTCATTCTATTTTATGGTCGTGTGAGTATTGATTCGAGTTTCAGGATTTCAATGACGTACCCTATCCTTATGAATTGTCTCCCTTTATTTAAGGGTCAAACTATGATCCCGTTTGGGGGAGTTATGCGTTGCATTGTTTTTACAAAGAATGTGTATTTGGGAGTATTGTCTTTAAAGGTGCATATTTTGGAGAAATGTGTCGTTGTCATTTTAAAGTAAGCCATTTCGAAAGATCTCGATTTGAACTGCATTCCTTCCTTTTAAATATATTTTCATTCATGTGAAAACTCTTGAGCTCACTAGGCGTTAAGCCTAACCTTTTTATTTGTCGGCATGTGCATCAGGTCCCAGTTTGGAGTTAGTGGCGATGCGTGGGTTTTAAGTCTTCCGCAGGATTGAAGATAGCAATCGTTATTGGGTTAGTGACACCCGTCCTCATCATAGATTGTTGTATAGAAAGTAGTGTGTATCGAGGTTAATTCCTATTTGTAATTGGAGACGAGTTGTTTATTGATGTAATTAGAAAATTTTAAATAAGTTGCTATTTTCCGATTTGAGGGTGTTACAAGTTGGTATCAGAGCTTAAGTTTGAGAGAATTAGGTATTGATTGTAGGATGCCTAGACTCAAACTAGCGTTGTTATAAGTGATTGTAAGTGAAGTTGCACATTAGGAACCTTAAGATAAGATATTATGGAGTTGATCGAGTCATTAGAAACGGGAAACTTATCGAGGGTTGCAAGGATGAGCATCTGCGGTACGTTCATAATGGCACCTGGCCAGTGTTATGGTGAACATACATACTACATGTGTATACTTGAACTACCTTGGTACGGTTACCGTTGGGGTAGTGAGAAGGTTTCTAAGCGAGTAATCTAAGGACACGTTGATGTCTATAGCAATGTCACGTTGAAGTGATAGTTAAGTGTGTTGAATGCATTAAGTTGATCGTCTTGAGTAAGAATAATTGGTTGGAGTAGAACCTTGAGCTTATGGAATTGACGTTATACGAGGAGAGATTGTAAGGTGAACCGATGAAATATCCGAGTGTTGCTTTAAGATGTGGAGTATCCGGATGACAATAGTAGGAAATTGAGATTGTTGTCCTAAGATGCTTGATGCACCCGGATGATATTAGTATGTCGGGTTGTTGAGAAGCGTAGTCCAGAGGGGTGAATGCCGACCAAATTCATGCACTAAAGCTATTTCTAAAATGAGTTTGCATAAATTGTTTCTCATGTTCGCCAAACTTAAAGTGTTTTGGATTATAAAGTTTCAGTAAAACATTTAGCCCTCATCAGATTTTAAACTGTGAGCTTAATATTGCATGAAATAGTTCGGTTTCACGTGGTTGCAATTTATATTGAAAATCTCTTCGTCCCTGTCTTGTATTTAACGCTATCTTTGGACATCTCAAAATCCGTATGTTAATACCACATGTGGTATTGGGCAAGTGACTGTAGAATTTTTAACCTTGACATTGGATCTCCTCCACGTATGTTAAGGTTTTAAAGGAAGAGTTGTCCCGCTGTTCTTGAGTCGGGATTTTCTGTGTAATTTTAGTCTGTATGAGTCGTGTTTAATTTTATGGGGTATAGTTTTGCGATCTTTTTGGGTTCGTAAGTGTATTTTGAGATGCGTGAGTTTTAACTTTATGTCGTATAATTACGAGCTTTTGAGTGTCGTATCTCATGAGACTTTTGTTGAAAAGGGTCACTTTATCTTACGTGGTGGTTTTAAATTTTTTTAACCTTTTTAGACTTATAGTCGTTTTACGCGTTTGTGTGGGGAAACAGAGATTTTGTCACCGCTTGATTTTGCCGTCGTTGAGTTTATGAAAGTCTAGTTGGGTTAATGACGTTTCATTTTATGACCATTTGAACCGCGTAATAAAAAGGAATTTTTGAAACGTGTAGACTTGCATTATTGTGTGCGTTAATTTACGAGTTTTGTTTAATACTTTGTTTCATGCGAGTCTTGCATCGACATTTTTGCAACCGTAAGAGGCACCATGAAAATCTTAATGTCGCAAGATTGCATCTTGAGTTTCACACGAGTACAGGTGCATACTTTTGGGTTGAACCCGACTTTCACTCGCGTGAGTAAATATGTGAAATATTTATGTTGTCTTAAATTAAATTTTAATCTAAGCGTGTTTCGCTTGTTGACCTTGCTGTTATAAATTTTCCGCAATACATGAAATGAATTTTCGAATTGCATATCGTTGTAGTTACTATCTTGATCAAATGTGTTTTATCGAGGCGACTTAAAGTTTTAAACTCGATTTGAGAATTATTTGCATTCTTATCATTTCACCGAACTTTGGAGAATAAACTGTTGCATATGGAGTTGTTAATAATTTTATGTCGCAATGACTTTTGGGTTGGGAAGTCAGAACTTTAAAGTTAATTTGTGAACGTCTCTTTTGGGAATTGTACAAACTTTTATTGCACATGTTATAGTGCGGAAAGTTATCTTTCATATGCATGGTATAAATTGATGCATTACTAGGACCATGGTAGTCCGTTTGAAAATTTTGTTGCGCTTGTTTATTTATTGTCTTTACTACCTTAAGTATTGAACAAACGAGTTTTGGAAATGGTTCGTATGCACTATGTCGATAGTCAATTTCAAAACCTATCGAGTAAACGGTAGTGTGTTTTTACCGCGCGGTTAATTGTTAAAAGGCTGATGTATTTGAAAGTTTTATAAATTTCAAATTCGTATATTGGTCGAAAACCTTGAACTCAGTAGGCCTATAGATTTACACCCGTAGAAAAAGGAGTTGTAATTAAGGACTAAGAAGTCCTTGGGATTTGAAGCATCGGGTAATCCATCTTGCGGTCAGTCTTGGATCTTGAGCCTTAGTGGTTGAATCGGTGCGCTCGACTAATGGATTTGGTAGACTTAAGTTTTCCCGGATAATTAAGGGGTGACTTTTATGCTTCGGTGATCATGCGAGTTAAAGTGTTAGGTGATTATTGGCAATTAGATTGGGTTTCGTTTTGGTGGTTTTCTCGTCGGTGTGACACCGTGGCTTATGTGGTTAATGTACCGTCTTAGCGGGTTCCGCGATTAAAGGAAATTTTGGTGATCTGTCTGCTAGAGTTGTAAGATTTGAAATTTTAGCTCTCTGATTAGGTGTCAACCTTAGTGTGACAACCCGTCTGGAATGGGATTTTGGGCGAGATGTCCACGTTTTTGAGGTCACCGTTTGGTCCTAGGCATCGACTTGTTACTTGGAGTCAATGGATCTGGAAATGTTTGAGATGTATCCCGGCTGGATTGTGAGAAATATTGACCTTTCAATGATGAGATTTAATGGAAGGTTAGATGTTGATGATTAAACACCGATGGGTATAAGCTTTTCCATGGTGATAGAGGTTGTACTAGAGGATTGTTGTGAGGTTGGGATTGGAACGAAGTTGAGTTTCAGCCGAATCTGTGTTCACCGGTTACATGGAGGACGTATTGGTGCGCCTTGGAAGGATGTTTTTATAGATATTAGGAATGAACCAGTTGAAATATAAAGATTTTAGAAGTTTGGTTGCAATCTTTGATGTTGGGTTTAGAACCGTGTAGATCCGAAGGAAATCGAAAGGTGGAAAGTTTGGGTCACAAACTACCTGGGGGTAGTAACTGCCAGCCAAGGTTGGGTGATGACCGTAACCTTGAGAGTAAAGGCTATCTGGGGAGTTAAGTGTCCGCTTGGTTATGAGTACAATGTGCCCAAGAGAGACAGTTGATGGAAGTACCAGTGCAAGAGTCGTATTAGTGGTGCTGACAAATGGTTTGAGGTAAGTCTTTCTGCGGGTAAGATTTCATGGGAAAGGTAGATTTCGAGGACGAAATCATTCTAAGGTTGGGAGGATTGTAACACCCGTAATTTTCGGTAAGTAAATGTCAACCGGACATTTCTGTGACTTGTAATCAGTGGGGCTTTGTTGGGAAATGTCTTGTTTAAAGTCCCTTATAGTATCGGGGTTGTTGGCGTTGGAAGAAGTCGAGTTTTGGGACTCGGGGAGACTTGGGCGACAATGCCCGCGACAGTGACAAGTGTCACAGTCGCCGTGTCGCGGGAAGAGTACCGAGAGCCCTTAGGAGCGGGCGACTATGCCCCGCGACAGTGACAAGGGCATAGTCGTCGTGTCATTGTCGCGCGCGGGGGGCTGAGAGGCTGTTAAGTCGCGAAAATCAACCCATTTCTCATTTCTCACTTATCTTCTTCTTCCCTTTTCTCTCCCAAACACCAAAACCGAACCCTAACCCATTTTGGGGTTTTTTCCTCCCCAAACCACAAGATGCTTCATCATCTAGCTTATGGAATCTTGAACCACAAAACCACCATCTTCATCTTCCTCATTAAGCCCATCGTGTGGGAGCTCGGGTTGAAGAATTGTTATGGGTGTCCTCGGAAGGTCTCATCGGCACTAGTGGTAAGCTTTCTTGATTTAAAAGGTTGAAATACTCCATTGGTGGTTTCTTAAAGTTTGATATCTCAAATCTCGGATTTGATGGTTTTGGAGAAATTAGGGTTTTGATCTTGTTTGGGATTATGGTATTTATTTGTTTGGAGGATGTTTCTAAATGGTTGGATATAGTTATTTATGGTTTGAAATGTTTGGATCTAGGTTTTGGAAGTTTTCGGCTTGAGGATTCAACTGGCCGTCAAAAGAGCTCGTTGGGTAAAATCTAGATCTAGCCTAAATCTAGCAAGGTGAGTTCAAGATGATTTATGAAAACGGTGTACATGCCAAAATGTCCATTTTTAAAGTGTTTGTGTTATACATCAAATTGTTAACTGCTGATAAGTTTTGGGTATTTGTTTATAATTACCTTTATAAACTCATGAAACATGCATCTTTGTGATTTTTGGCGTATTGACAAATAAAGCATATTGATATGTTTCTTTGACGTATTTTATATAAATGGAGTCCATTTGATGCGAATGTCATTTGCATGATTTTGCACGTACGTCTATTTGGAAAATACGCATAACGGTGTCACGAGGTATTTTGGGAAATAAGGATAAAGAGTCTACTTGGGAAAATGGTTTGCCTCAAACGATGTTGAGTTCGTGCTACTTACGTTTTTGAGTCGTCGTGTCTTCGTTAGTCGATTATTCGTATCTTTTAAAGTTTACAAAGGCGTTAGTTGGGGATTTACGTAAAGTGTTGAGTCTTTGGCTTGGTTTTGACTAAATAAGTCGTGTGGACACTTGTCCGGATTTATAACCGTCGTGGGTTTTGAGCATGATGACGATTAATTCGTGTCATTTGGTAAATTACATGTTTTGGGTGCGTGGGTCATTCAATTGGAGTCATGTAATGATGGACAGGGTTGTTATGGATCCATAGGCACGTCAGTCCGATCGGTATGGTCGATTGGGTATTGCGGGAGTGGCCTTCAGTACCCATGTTTTATGGTCGGAACTTTACAAGTGACCGCTAGGAGGAGTTGAGTCTGGTAGCGCTACAGGCAAAGTAGGCGCTAGGACCTCCGCCACTTGAAGTATTGCCCGAGAGGTAGTCTTTAAGTGTGTCGGGCCTTTAGGGTGGAGTCCTTCGGGATGTTCGTCAAGCGTCAACTTGACTTGGGGTGGAGCTTGTAAAGAAGTCGCAGGGACACCTGGTTGTGATGTCGTGAGGTGTCATGCGATTAACGTTGTATGGGTGGTATACTTTTGTGTTCCTTCCACTCTCAACGGATACGGGTATCCACCGTTGTCGACTTGTTGTATTTTGGATATTTAATTGTCCATGTGTTGATAATTGGATTTCATTCTATTTTATGGTCGTGTGAGTATTGATTCGAGTTTCAGGATTTCAATGACGTACCCTATCCTTATGAATTGTCTCCCTTTATTTAAGGGTCAAACTATGATCCCGTTTGGGGGAGTTATGCGTTGCATTGTTTTTACAAAGAATGTGTATTTGGGAGTATTGTCTTTAAAGGTGCATATTTTGGAGAAATGTGTCGTTGTCATTTTAAAGTAAGCCATTTCGAAAGATCTCGATTTGAACTGCATTCCTTCCTTTTAAAGATATTTTCATTCATGTGAAAACTCTTGAGCTCACTAGGCGTTAAGTCTAACATTTTTATTTGTCGGCATGTGCATCAGGTCCCAGTTTGGAGTTAGTGGCGATACGTGGGTTTTAAGTCTTCCGCAGGATTGAAGATAACAATCGTTATTGGGTTAGTGACACCCGTCCTCATCATAGATTGTTGTATAGAAAGTAGTGTGTATCGAGGTTAATTCCTATTTGTAATTGGAGACGAGTTGTTTATTGATGTAATTAGAAAAATTTTAATAAGTTGCTATTTTCCGATTTGAGGGTGTTACAGCTTCGGTCCATGATTTGTCCTTGAAGATCCGTCCAGTTCTTTGTTCTCAGTTTTGCATCTGTAAACATAACTATATCCTTATGTTTAACACGAATACAAAAACATAAAACCCCAATAATTTTATACTAATTAAAGACATTAATTTCATGTGACACGTGTTTATTTAGGCATGTATGATGAAATAATCATGTGGGGTTTCCCTTTTGAAGAAAATTTTGAGCCAAGATTTTGACAATGAAATGCACATATTTATGAATGTGTTTGTCTTCATTTTGAATCCAAAGATACTCTCATATGCAAATGGAACCTCTCAATTATTCAAGAAAATGATAGGCAATGAGAAAACAACTTTATCATTGAATAAATAAACACAAAATTATGATAAAGAATAATCCTGAACCTATATCTGTCTAATTTAAAAATAATGACAGTTGCTTGTACAGATAATAAAAAAATTCTATTGTTTTAATTTGTTAATTTAAAAGTATATTATATTGTTTCCTTAATTATGAATTCTAGTAAAAAGTTAAAGAAAGTGTAAAACAATACATACAAGTATTTTGTCATGGCAGATAAACAATTCATGTTCAGATGTTTTTAGTCAACTTTAAAACAAACAACTGTTAAATTAGTTTAGAATCATCATCGATGGTTTTTAAATCAATAAATAATTGATAACATGTTTGTCGTTTTGATAATTAACAATCATGTAACTATTTGTTGAGGAGTGTACAATGCAATTTGGTTTTCGTTTTTGGGATGTGAAGTTGATTATATTGGCGTCTGTTATATTTTAATGTTTGGTTTTTAAATGATTTTAAATCTGTTTTATTTTATCAGAAATTGTATTAAAGTCTGTGTTTTTGTTTATAGTGGTCCAAGATTCAAGTACAATAAGTGACCTTTTGGGGACGGAGTACGATGGGAAGAAGGACGTATACATATTGAATTGTAGCTGACAATGTTTATGTGGTTATTTTTTAGCTTTCGTTTTCCTTTTTTTCTCGTGTGTTTTGTTACATAAAATTACGAAAATAGACCACCACTTGGAATGGTGAGTAACGTCTTGCCATCAATAAGACCAAACACAAAAAGAGGTAAAGCAAAAGCTAAAAATAATAGCCATAACTTAAACACAAAATTTTATACGACAAAACACATAAAGTTGTAACGAAGTTTGTTTCAGTTTTATTTAGTGTTTTTCTTAATTTGTATAACAAACATTTAATTTTTCTATTTCGTACTCATTTTGCCTGATAAACGAGTTTTAGCCTACAAGAAATCAGCTGATTTTGATGTAACATTTTTTATGTAGCCAAGAATTAAAATATAATTTGGTAGTATAAAACATCCATGTTGTCAATAATTACAAGAATATACCAAGAACCAGTCAAAAAATGTTGGTGACCCAAAAAAATGCTTTCTTACATTGATGTTTTTGAAGGTAGCTTCCAAGAAATTGTTGATGTTATTAATCAACTTTGTACCCAAATAATTATATTTCAAATTATTTAATTAAAAATTATATATCAAAAAGGGTAATTTTATTAAAAAGGAACGAACTTTTACCAAAGTTCTAAATGACGTGAGGCGTGGTGTAGCGGCGAGACCAGCCTCAAGCCTTAGGAGCCACGACGAAGACATGGTGTTTTCAAGGCATGACTTATGGCGTCAAATTTCTAATTCATATATAATATTATATATAAAAACGTATGCTTTGTAGTGTTACTCAATAAGTCAATAGTAATAAGCAAGTTAAATTAGGTTATATATTAAAAACTTGCAAATAAGACATTAAAAACGTAAAGAAAAAAAATCAAATATCTCATTACGATAACTGCGCATTAGGCCATGGCGTGCCATGGACTTAACGTGACATGACACACAAGCCTTGGTGCCATGGCACACCACGGCGGTTGTGCAGCGAGTTTTTTAGAACATTGACTTTTACCGTTTTACGCACATTTTGTGAAATCATTTTCAAACTTTTCGTTATCTAGTATAGCATTCAAAACTTCTCATATTTATGAATTAACTTTTAAAACTTTTGATTATAAGAAACCAGAATGAAACCAATTTGTTATCGTTCATATTTTAGAAGACCATACATTTAGTTCCCATGTATCTTAAATCAAAAGTTTTGAAAATTGATTTACTGAACTAGGAATAAAAACAAAACTGGTTTTATTTTGATACAATTTTCCCTTTTAAATACACTCATGTGAAAACCCAGTATTTTTGTTTCGCCCCCAAAAAATACAACATCAAACTCGTTATATAATTTACTAAAACATTTAACTATTAATCAAATGTCCATACACATAAAAGCTCATTGTCTGAGTCCGAACAATTCCCGTTTTTTTTAGCCTTAAAACTAATTGAGGACCACTAAAAAAAGTTCGATCAAAGACCAAATTGAACTCGTCAACAACACTTCCAACATTTTCTTCTACAAAAGCAACATAACGGTTTTTTTCTTCATTTTCTAAGAAATAAAACAAAATAAACTTGAGCCCATAAATCGTAGTTTCCAGTCTTAAAAGACCGATTGAAAAATAACAATGGAAATGGGCCCATGAAAACCTTTAATCGATTGTTGAAAAAAACTTATAAGAAATTAAGAATGATGAAGTTAAAATAAAGTTGTTCATCAATATCTAAATTACTGTAAAGTAATTTATTAATGAACAAAATAGTAATCCAAAACATAAAAAGAGTATTTTGTTTTCTTAGGACAACAATAATAGAAGCAAATTCGTTTTTTTAAATAGGGGATTAGCATATATCAGGATTCTAAAAGGCGTGTCATGGCAGACACTGTAGCGTGTAAGGAGTAATGCATGTTTTCATTGTCACGATAAAAGTTATAGCATTTGGGTAAGGGTGATTCATGCCGCGGCATGCGTTTTTTACAAGGGGTGATTTGTTTTATAGCTTTTGTGTTTTTACATTTTTGAGTTTTAGTTTTACATTTTTACAAATTTACTTAATCATATTACTTTATCATGGATTCATGCACATCAAGTACTCACAATTAAAATGGAGTTGTAAAACCTTTCAAAGTTCTATTTAGAATATTTGATCACAAACACTTTATATAATATATATAATTTTTCTTCTTCTAAAACAAATTTTTTAATATCATTAATTCACTGAATAACAAATAGAAAACACATATGTATGTGTGTGTATATATATATATATATATTATATAACATAGACTTGCTGCCTTACGTCACGTCCTCGGCACGCATGTAAGGATTGACCTTGTCGCTTTACACCATGTAAAATCTTGGTATACACTTAATATTTGGGCTTTATGATATAAAGGGTCAGGTTTACGGGAAAACCTCAAAAAACAGTGTAATAACTCAAAATTTAGAAACCGAACGACGATAAAATCAAAATTTTCAAATCGGTTCCCAATACAGTTAGAACAATATAACATAAAAATAACGAGGTCTAACAACGGAAGTCACACCTTTACTTTCTCCCCTTGATTGCCCTTTTTTTTCTCCCAGCCACCAAAAACCAAAGAAAGTGAGAGAAGGATCCTAGGGTAATAAGAATCCATTTCTATGACTTTCAACTTTTGCCCAAAAAGGTCCCTCATTAAAGCTTATTCCAAAATTTACCACATACTAAAAAAAATTAGAAGTGACCGAGATTTGACAATTGCGGTCGTTACAAATCTCCCCCTCTTACAAAGATTATGTCCCCGGAATCTCCTCTTCGAATAAACGAGGGTACTTGGTTTGTATTTCCAATTCAACTTCCCAAGTGGCATCCTGTAACACCCTCAAATTTGGACAGAACGACTAATTAAAAACTTTCAACAATACCTTAAAGGATAATAAATCTATTACTACCAGTCCATAATTTAAATACATTTCTAGGTTGAACCATCAACAGATAATTAAAATCTTACATAAAGACTAACTAAAGTCGAGTGTTACTATAACCCAATACCAAATCGCTATCTCCAATAATAATGCGGAAGACTTCATCAAGCTAAATCACTTCATCGAGCACACAACTAGCACTCATCACTTCACGGTGTCGCTAGAACTAATCCCGAGATGAAACCTGATGCACATGCCGACAAATAAAAAGGTTAGGCTAACGCCTAGTGAGTTCAAGAGTTTTATATCATGATTATAAAGGAAAGCGTAAAATGGAAACATTGTAACTTATAATCATGATCCTTTAAAATGATTTACTTTGAAATAAGAGAACAACTCATTTACTAACAATATGCATTTTAAAGACAATACTCCCAGACACCCCTTCTTTATAAAATGATGCAACGCATAACTCACCCAAACGGGATCATAGTTTGACGCTCAGGTTGTGAAAAGGTGAATAATACTTCATATCCCAAAACACCCAACACATGGGCGTGACGTGATACTCGACCCTTGAATAAAGGAAAACAATTCGTAAAGATATGGTACGTCATTGAAAACCTGTAACTCGAATTAATACTCACACGACCATAAAATAGAAAGAAATCCAATTATTAAAGTGTGGACAATTAAATATCCAAAATGCAACAGGCCGACAACGGGGGGTACCCGTATCCGTTGAGAGCGGAGGAACATAAAAGTATGCCACTCAACAACGTTGATCCCATGACACTTCACGACCCGCGACCCAAGTGCCCCTACGACCTCTTGAAAAGTTCACCATGAGAGGTAGTTGACCTTGGTGGCCGTTACAAAGAACTCCACCCCAAAAGGCCCCGGGGACTACAACAAAGGAAATTCCCCAATAATGAAATGACGGGGGGGTCACAGTACTCACCGCCCAGGCAGCACTATCCAGACTCAACCCTCCTAGTCCCTCCTTGTCAAGTTTCGGTCATAAAACATGAGTCCCGGAGTCCAACCCCGTACCACCCAATTGACCATCAAATAAGACTGACTGACGTGCCTATGGATCCAATGCAACACAGTCTAAAAATACACGACTACTCATGAATGACTACAACACTCGAGCCTGTACTTATAATGAATTTACAATAAAATGCATTGAGATGTAAACTATATTTTTGGACTCTAAATCGAGCCATTAAAACCGGACAAGTGTCCTCAATACTCATTTACGCCAGTACCGAGCTAAAATTCTCAAAATCCTTTTGACCAACAATTAACGTCCTCCGAATACTGAAATGCCTTTAAACAACGTTTATGAAGACACATACCCCAAAGATGTGGTTAAACCAAAACTCAACACGTATTGGGACCAAAGATTTTCCGACGGTTTTATGAATGTAAATATACCCAAAATGCATATAACGTGAAATAGACTTTATTGGTACAAAATCATCAAAGATGCATAACCCATGAAACGGACTCTATTTGTGCAATATTGCTAGGAACCCAAATATAAGCATTTTATAAGGTTAACACAACCCAAGTTTACCCAATATGAAAACTTATCAAAATACTCACACTTTGACAAATACCAAGTAAAACACTTTTTTACTTCAAAATACACATTTTGGCATGTACACCGTTTTAACAAATCAACTTGAACTCACCTTGCTAGATTTAGGCTAAATCTAGATTTTACCCACTTAGAGCTTTCCTTGAAGAACTTGATTCTTCAAACCAAATCTTCCAAAACCTAGATCCACAAGCTTCCAACCAACAATATACATAATCAACCACAAATAATCGATCCCCAACCTTATACATGAATACCTCAACTGATATCGAAACCCTAACTTCCATAAATGAAGAGAATAAAAGATTACCTTGAGTCAAGCTTGAATCCACTAACCAAAACACCTCTAGATCACCAAAATGATTACAAACCTCCAATCTATGAAAGGGAGAACAAAGAGTGGATGAAACCCTAGAAAACTTTGGTGAAGAAAATGAATAGAGAGAGATGAGAAGCTTACCACCACAAAATGCTCTAGTATACTCCAATAGACCTCTAATATCTTGATAGATACTTTAAAATCTCCCAAAAACGAAACCGTAGCAACTTGAATCACCCAAATCGGAGCTAGGATGAGAAAGATATGAAGAAATGAAGTTTAGGGCTGGAAATCGCGATTTTAATCGTCCAGACGCTGTTGGCGAGAGTGACAGCGAAAGTGACAAGTGTCACTCTCGCGGGGCACTTTCGCCAAGATAGTACCGCGAGCTGTAAACTTCCCCGATCACTGTTTTGGCCATAACTTCTTCGTTATAGCTCCGTTTTCGCTCCGGAAAGAACCGTTGGACTCGTAATTGAATCCTTCATCCATCTAGACTATAAAATCAAGGATTCAAGCCCAAAATAAAATATCTTATTTTTCCTTAATATATAGGTTTCTGTAATAACTCAAAATGATATCTTTCGAAAATCGGGGTGTTACAATCCTCCCAACCTTAAAAGAGATTTCGTCCTCGAAATCTAGCACCAACCAATCACCCAATATCACCCTTGGCGAGGTCAAATGATTCCCTATCCAAAAGGAATACCTTCACTAAACCTTAGCTCATATACGATCCCGATTACATCCCGGTTGAGGTTGTCGCTGCATTCCTCATAACGAACCATTGCCAGCTCAAATTCAACTTTCCATATAACTCACCCAAAGCGGGATGAACGTTAAGTTTTGGCTTAATCACTTTCTTAACATTAAACCTCGGTTGCCTCCCAACCTTATGTTGTTCGTATTACCTCAAGAACAACTTACGACCTTATTCCGTCATTTCCACCAAGAATACCCCAAAACAAACCTTTCCTTTAGATACCTCTAAACGCAATGAGTCAAAGTCTCCTCGATAATCGATTTGTACTTAAAGTCCACCTCGAAATTCTCACCAAATGTATCCAATAACCAGTACCACCAAACTCCCACCATGCACTCAAGCATCGATTTCCAAATCAGCGAAAATACTGACAATTCTCAAAATACCAATGATTGATTCTTAATTGTCAACGTCTAACTTCCTTAAGGTTACCGCTTGTCCTGCAGACACACCAGATCTAACAGAAGTACACTGAAGCACACCCACAGTTATTATCCTCAAAATATAGTGTCGACACCTATCCTTGGAATGGCTATTTGCAAACGTGGGTATACCACCAAACATTTCGTTCCCGAGTTGCAATGTCGATTCGAGGTTGACACCTATTATTGGAAATGATCACCCAAATCGAACATCCTTACAAGTCAACATAACATCAACAATATTCACAGATACCCATTAAGGTGATACACCATAGATACATAGCATGTCGTCCTACCATTAATCCACGAATTCAAAACCAACCATACCCAAACAACCGTACACGGTTTTAACCCGCAGGTTTAACGAAACATAAAGATCATTACTTAACTAACTGGGAGAAAGCCAAGGTCTAACGCCTCAAACTCTGAGGATTCTTTTAGTCCTTAATCTCGACCTCTAACACGAGGGGCTTATACCTATAGCTCTAATGAGTTCAAGGTTTTTCACACCACTATGCCAATTCGAACTTTTATAAAATCTCAAAACGTAAAGGATTTATAAAGATTAATCGTACGAATAAAATCTACTACCTTAACTCGGTAGGTGTATAGAGTGGTCACAACCGCCACACTTATAAAACCATTTCAGAAAATAATTGATCAAGAATCAATGTAATACTGACACCAACGAAAGATATTTCAACAATCATTTTCAAAAGAACTGCTATGTTCTCAACGCGTAAAAATTGGTGACACAAAAGAGAAGTAGTTTTACGTACTAAAACAGTGCATAACAAAACGTTTGTACAAAACTTCAGAAGGAAAAATATTCATGAAATCGAACCCCAAAATCTTGCATTTAACCATGAAATGTCATGAAATAAAACTTCCCGACGTGAATCGCATACATCGGTTTATTCCCCAAAATTTAGTAAAGACATAAGCTTACGATTCAAGCAATTGTAAGAGTAACTTAGTTTGGTTCCAAACTTTAGGTTGTACAAATAAAATGTTTGCAAAACCCAACACCACATGTTCATGATATCGAACTCTCAAAGTTTTCTCTCTTTTAGCCCCAATGAAATACGGAATAAGATTTCATAACAAAACTTGTATGCGACCGTTTATTTCACAAAACTAGTAGGATGATATGTGTATGCACTTGGTTAAAAAAAACATGAAATAATTTATGTCGGTTACACGTTCAAAGACAAATAATAATATGCTCTCATCGTCCTAAAATGTTTGTTAAAACTCATTGACGGGAGTTCCAAATAGACATGTATGCATACTATATGCAACTCACACAAAGCTCAAGGAAAACGGTACCACTTGACGCCATTAAAGTCACCCCATTAACTCCACAAAATCGCATGGATTAAAATTCTCAATAAAACTCCAACATCAAAATAATGAAAGGTAACTCTTCGTCCAAAACCTTAACATACGTGGAGGAGATCCAATATTAAGGTCATAAGCCGTAGTTACTTGCCCAAGACTCTAAGCCACGTTAAAATATGAACATTACCATCTTCGAAAATAGTGTTAGGCAACAATGAGGATAAACAAAGTCTCGACAAGGCATGCAACCACATGCAATAAAATAATTTTATGCATGTTTAAGATCATGGTCTAAAACTTGTGCGTGCTAAACATTTCAAGATTTCGTGGTATGATCCACACGATGATTTTGGAAACATGAGAAATGATCGATGCAATTTATTTCAGAAATAAACCTCGTGCATGAATTTGATCGGCACTTAACACCTCAAACCACGATCCTCAATTTTCTTAGTTACACTATCGTCAACCGGATGCTCAACATCTTAAGGCAAAGATCACAGACTTCATAGGTTCACCTCACAAATTTCTCCTCGAAATACATTGGTTCCCAACGTCTATGGTTCTAATCCAACCAGTCAATCTGATCCAAAACGATTCACTTAATGCAATCACCGTGCTTACCTTCACTCCAAGTGATGAATACTAAAATCATCGACTTCTTCTAATGGATTCCCAATTAGAAACTTCTTCACTACCCCAACGGTCATCATACCAAGACAGTTCAAGCACACCCATGTAACTCGTAGATTCACCATAACACTGGCTAGGTGCTATTATGAACCTACTGTACATGATCATCCTTGCCATTTTCGACGTGACTCCCGTTCCTAGTGACTCCAACCACCTCGAATCCTCATATCTTAAAGTGCCTAATTGTGCAATCTCACATTCAATCGCTTAAAATCACGCTAGTTTGAGTCTAGGTATTCAAAATCAACACCTAAATCTCTCAAACTTAATCTCTGATACCAACTTGTAACACCCTCAATTTTGGACAAAGCGACTAATTAAAAACTTTCAACAATACCTTAAAGGATAATAAATCTATTACTACCAGTCCATAATTTAAATACATTTCTAGGTTGAACCATCAACAGATAATTAAAATCTTACATAAAGACTAACTAAAGTCGAGTGTTACTATAACCCAATACCAAATCGCTATCTCCAATAATAATGCGGAAGACTTCATCAAGCTAAATCACTTCATCGAGCACACAACTAGCACTCATCACTTCACGGTGTCGCTAGAACTAATCCCGAGATGAAACCTGATGCACATGCCGACAAATAAAAAGGTTAGGCTAACGCCTAGTGAGTTCAAGAGTTTTATATCATGATTATAAAGGAAAGCGTAAAATGGAAACATTGTAACTTATAATCATGATCCTTTAAAATGATTTACCTTGAAATAAGAGAACAACTCATTTACTAACAATATGCATTTTAAAGACAATACTCCCAGACACCCCTTCTTTATAAAATGATGCAACGCATAACTCACCCAAACGGGATCATAGTTTGACGCTCAGTTTGTGAAAAGGTGAATAATACTTCATATCCCAAAACACCCAACACACGGGCGTGACGTGATACTCGACCCTTGAATAAAGGAAAACAATTCGTAAAGATATGGTACGTCATTGAAAACCTGTAACTCGAATTAATACTCACACGACCATAAAATAGAATGAAATCCAATTATTAAAGTGTGGACAATTAAATATCCAAAATGCAACAGGCCGACAACGGGGGGTACCCGTATCCGTTGAGAGAGGAGGAACACAAAAGTATGCCACTCAACAACGTTGATCGCATGACACTTCACGACCCGCGGCCCAAGTGCCCCTACGACCTCTTGAAAAGTTCACCATGAGAGGTAGTTGACCTTGGTGGCCGTTACAAAGAACTCCACCCCAAAAGGCCCCGGGGACTACAACAAAGGAAATTCCCCAATAATGAAATGACGGGGGGGTCACAGTACTCACCGCCCAGGCAGCACTATCCAGACTCAACCCTCCTAGTCCCTCCTTGTCAAGTTTCGGTCATAAAACATGAGTCCCGGAGTCCAACCCCGTACCACCCAATTGACCATCAAATAAGACTGACTGACGTGCCTATGGATCCAATGCAACACAGTCTAAAAATACACGACTACTCATGAATGACTACAACACTCGAGCCTGTACTTATAATGATATTACAATAAAATGGATTGAGATGTAAACCATATTTTTGGACTCTAAATCGAGCCATTAAAACCGGACAAGTGTCCTCAATACTCATTTACGCCAGTACCGAGCTAAAATTCTCAAAAGCTTTTTGACCAACAATTAACGTTCTCTGAATACTGAAATGCCTTTAAACAACGTTTATGAAGACACATACCCCAAAGATGTGGTTAACCCAAAACTCAACAAGTATTGGGACCAAAGATTTTCCGACGGTTTTATGAATGTAAATATACCCAAAATGCATATAACGTGAAATAGACTTTATTGGTACAAAGTCATCAAAGATGCATAACTTATGAAACGGACTTTATTTGTGCAAAATTGCTAGGAACCCAAATATGAGCATTTTATGAGGTTAACACAACCCAAGTTTACCCAATATGAAAACTTATCAAAATACTCACACTTTGACAAATACCAAGTAAAACACCTTTTTACTTCAAAATACACATTTTAGCATGTACACCGTTTTAACAAATCAACTTGAACTCACTTTGTTAGATTTAGGCTAAATCTAGATTTTACCCACTTAGAGCTTTCCTTGAAGAACTTGATTCTTCAAACCAAATCTTCCAAAACCTATATCCACAAGGTTCCAACCAACAATATACATAATCAACCACAAATAATCGATCCCCAACCTTATACATGAATACCTCAACTGATACCGAAACCCTAACTTCCATAAATGAAGAGAATAAAAGATTACCTTGACCCAAGCTTGAATCCACCAACCAAAACACATCTAGATCACCAAAATGATTACAAACCTCCAATCTATGAAAGGGAGAACAAATGGTGGATGAAACCCTAGAAAACTTTGGTGAAGAAGATGAATAGAGAGAGATGAGAAGCTTACCACCACAAAATTCTCTAGTATACTCCAATAGACCTCCAATATCTTGATAGATACTTGAAAATCTCCCAAAAACGAAACTGTAGGAACTTGAATCACCCAAATCGAAGCTAGGATGAGAAAGATATGAAGAAATGAAGTTTGGGGCTGAAAATCGCGATTTTAATCGTCCAGACGCTGTTGGCGAGAGTGACAGCGAAAGTGACAAGTGTCACTCTCGCGGGGCACTTTCGCCGAGTTTGTACCGCGAGCTGTAAACTTCCTCGATCACTGTTTTGGCCATAACTTCTTCGTTATAGCTCCGTTTTCGCTCCGGAAAGAACCGTTGGACTCGTAATTGAATCCTTCATCCATCTAGACTATAAAATCAAGGATTCAAGCCCAAAATAAAATATCTTATTTTTCCTTAATATATAGGTTTCTGTAATAACTCAAAATGATACCTTTCGAAAATCGGGGTGTTACACATCCTGACCCTTATGGTAGCGTTTGGTACGCAGACATGATTGGACGGGACTGGACATGACAGAACTGGACAGGACTGGACAAGATAGAACAAGAGGCTAGGACAGGACTGGACAGGACAAAACAAATGTCTGTCTTGTGTTTGGTATGGCTAGGACTGGGTAGGACGTGACTGGACAAAATTTCCTAAAAGTTTTTTGATGGTTTTATATACCATATAATAGTTATAAATAACACAAATAAAGTATATCTTTAAATAATTTAATTAAAAAAACATTTTTATTTTTTAAACGATTTTCATACATATAAATACATAGAAAGACAAGGGTAGGAAATTTGAATGAAGAATCTGAAATAATTGATGGTAGTTCGAAAAAATCTAATTCATATAAAGAAAATATAATATTTGATTCAATTTGGAAGATCTTAGTGAATTGGAGGATGCATAGTTGCAGCTACAGGTAAAGATAAATGCGATGGGTGGCCCGTGAAGGATGGTAATTGTGAAGAACGTGAAAGATAGTGGATGGTGGTGGTGCAGGTGGTTGTTATGGTTGATGTGGTGGAGGTATAGGTGGTCGAAGATAGTAGTGGTGGTGGAGATGAACAAGGGTAATAGAGGTTATTGTAGTGGGGGAAGAGGCGGAGGTCACCGACGGTAGTTGGCGGTAAGCGTCAGTGGCGACGACAATGGGTGGTGGTGATCGGTGGAGGTGGCGATAGGCGGTGGTTGTGGATGTGGTGGAGGAAGTTGTAGTAGTGGAGGAAGAAGTGGAAGTGGTCGACGATGGTTGGTGGTGGCTACCGGTGGCCGTTGATGGTGGTAGCGGCCAAAGGTGGTGGTGATCGGTGTTAGTGGAGGTGGTCGACGATGGTAGTGGTGGTGGTGATAGCCGATGGTTGTGGAGGTGGTGGATGAGCTTGTTATGGTGGAGAAATAGGTAGAGGTGACCGATGGTGGTTGGCGGAGGCTATTGGTGGCCGCCGATGGTGGTAATGGCGGCGATGGGAAGTGGTGACCCTTAAGACTAATACCATATTAGGATTATACATCAAATAGCGGTAAATCAATGATTTTTAGTTTCTGCCTCACTTGTGTCCCATGTTGTTCCACCTATTTTGGTGGAACAAAAAAAATACCATTTTTTGTCCCATCTTGTCCCATCTTGTCCCACCTTGTCCAGTCTTTGTCCCTGTCCCATGTCGCGTCAAACGTGGGACAGTGAATTTTTGTCCTGTCCCATGTCACGCCAAACGTGGGACAGTGAGTTTTTGTCTTGTCCCGTCCCATCCAGTCTGCAAACCAAACGCACCCTACGGGAACGCCACTGAACTTTTACCAAACAAATCTCCTTGTTTTCTCAATTTCTTGATTAAAAAAACCGCAACATATATTTGTACCCTATTAGATCGACTACATTAGGTGTTATCCATTTGGTCCACTTACTTGTACTCACGGATTTAAAACGTTTGGAAGTTTAGGGTTTTACACACCACTTCACTTTCTCAAAGGAAGGAACTTTACTGAAGTCAACGCCACAATAACATGGATTCCCATCTAAGGACAACCACTCACTTACCAAACACTCACTTGCCAAATTAATACTAAGTCATTCTCGAACTTCATCTCCAAGATCACTGACAAGAATTCCTTCGTTAAGCAACCCAATTTTATAATATCGCCCATAAATATGATTTGTGTTCAGTATCAATAACACTTTGACATATAACACAACATCGATTACTAATACTTTCGTGATAACCAATTTATCTGGACTGTGCACATATCAACCAAAATATCATTCTCACATATTTCTTTGAACATTTGAGCGTATACTTTCCACATAAACATTGTCCGAACAGGTCGTCGATAAGTTGAGCCAGCCCCAAACACATAACTGAATACCACTGAACCCATCTATAACCCATAACTTTCCAAGTTTAATTCCGGTTTCCCTTGCCTTACAAAAGGAGCGATACTTTCCCACAGAACCAGTTTAATTTGCGCGACATTTAACTCAATGCTCACTCGGAATGTTCATCGCACTAATACTTACTCACATCCGCCGACCTTTCCTTCCAAGCATCTTGTTCAACCACTTTTACCATGCCTTCCCGAATACATAGGATACACACTCTTTCTAAGAAAGGCTTACTAACAGGTGCAAGCTTTAGACCAGTCACCTGGATTGGTTTTCCCACGACTTAACAAACACATACACAAAAGCTATTTTCCTCCTATACTCACGAGGAGTTCATATGCACGTCAAATGACAACTTTAAACATACTCCACATTCTTCCGTTTCACCAGACGAATTTCTTACCTTCGGTTTACTCACTTATTGAGACATACCCACTTCACCTTCCCACGTTAGCCTGAAGCACTGAGTCCCCTCAATAACGTACTCTGTGTCGCCATAATTCTCATGTGAGGCATTTATCTGGGTCATCACGAATCAATACCCAAAGGTCAAGTATCATGCATTTCTCACTCTCTAAACAGAGTTGACCTATCCACGGGGATTCCCTTACCCCCAAAGAATAATTCAACATTCCCATAAAAATTTTGAATCTACAACAAAGCACCACCACTTAATCGAATAGGACATTCTCGTCGGCATTCAATTTGGAATAGGAGACACTTACCTGAAACTCAACGCGATCGAGAAGATTACAGGTTCCTCTCTTAGGTGGTCGCCAATTACTACTCACCCTTATTGATCTCGAAGTAACCATAACATAACACCCATAACAAACATACTTGTCACCTTTGAATCTCTCCTCAAAATCTCTAAACCAGGATTTACACCTCCGTTTATCCCACATTATAACAACATTTCACCACTCAACATAACGGCAACCCATTATCACCTCGATGAGTTACACGCCTGCCTTGGTGTAAAATTCCGCTAAATTGCCATACCACTAATACACCACGCTATCTCACCATAACATAATCCTCCTGATCCTCTTTATGTACATATCATTTACCATCTTAATTGCCACAACCACTACACAATTACATAAAAACCAGGTCATATCCCAACTTTGTCTTCTCCAATTTAGATAAGACACGAATCATGATCACCCAATCCACTCAAATAAATTCTGAATTCTCGTTAGCTCATCGAAATCTTCAAGAAACCCTCCTAGTAGTTTAAAATTTTAGAGTAATTTAAAATTTTAGAGTAATTTAAAATTTAAAATTTGAATTTAGAGTAACACCCTAAAATTTAAAGTAATTTAAAATTTTGAAAATTCGGCAATATGACGTTTGTATTTGGAATAAACCACCCATAAAGGGTAAATGTATAAAGCATTTACAAAACCTGTGAACGGATATGGAAATTAACAACAAACTAATCTAAACATAAACTATCTAGATTACATCGGTTGTTAACCCAAAATCACCAAAAGATGGGACTTAAACAAATGCCCAACGCCAAATACTAATCATCTCAAAAATGCCTCAACTACCATGCTCGTCACTCAAGCCCTTGGCACCCCACCGCTAAGGGAACCTGTTATACATAACATTTGAGAAAAAGTGTTACGCTTAAAGCCTAGTGAGAACATACAGTTTATATCTTTAAAGAAATATAGACAATTGTATCGAAAGGAAAATCTTTTCAAGAAAAAATAGTTTACAATTGAATTCTTTGACACATAAGGACCGTTCGGTCCGAAAATTCATCTTGCGTTGACGGGGGATACCCGATTTACCAAGGACTGTATCGGAACACAAAAGTAGGCCACAATCCGAGTTGTGAGTTAAATACTTGGAATCCATGGCCACGAACAACGTCGGTCCGTACTAAGATGTGAGGGAGGGCCCCCGAGGAAACTAAGTCATACTCGTTCACTAGGACTACATTATGATCCATGGCTAGTAACCGGTCTCACATAACCGTACCAAAGGCCCCCGATGATCAAATGCATCCATGACTACAACAAGGGGAAAATACATCCCAAAATATAAGCCGACTCAATACCTAGGGATCCACTAGTAATAGTCTAGACTTGTCACAATTTCATTTGTGACTAACCAAAGCTAAACATATAGCTTCCAATAACATTTATATCCAAAAATACATTTTTCAAGTTTAACTGCTGATAAGAATGAAAATCATGAAAATGAAATTGTATACATTCTTTCAAGTAACTCACATAGAAGTGGAAGTAATACCCATTTTACTTCAAATAAGATAGAACCCTTTATTTTAGTTGAAAATGATTGGGAACCCTAAAATTTCCCAAAACTCAAGTTAGGCCAAAATGTAATAAACTTTAATCCAAAACCAAGGAGATATATAGGAGTTCAAAATGTAAGCTTTGATATGTATAAGGTTTAGAAAATGATAGCAGGAAACTCACCAAGTGGGTTTTTGAAGAAAACCCAAACCCTAGATTTTTGCTCCTTTGGAGAAGATGACAATGGAGGAAGTGATAAATGCTCCAAACTTAAACCCTTAGATGAAACACCCAACTTCTAGCAATAAATGAGGTGGTTGGTGAGTTAAAGAACCCTAGGTTCGGTTTCTAATGAAAGAGAGAAGTTAGGATAGAATAACAAAAGAAGGTTGAGTTTAGAATGAGAAATGACGCCAAAATCTGATTTTAATTCGACCAGACCCCGCACGCGATCTTGCCACGCGAGAGTGACATGAGTCACTATCGCGAGGCACTCTCGCGGGGAACGTACCGCGAGTTTCGGTGTTTCCAGC
The DNA here is from genome assembly GCA_954870635.1 of Arctium minus. Taxonomy (NCBI): domain Eukaryota; kingdom Viridiplantae; phylum Streptophyta; class Magnoliopsida; order Asterales; family Asteraceae; genus Arctium; species Arctium minus. The sequence goes on along the minus strand of OX941086.1, from coordinate 9,431,357 downwards.
GATTGTGCCTCGCGAGTCACTCTCGCGCCAAACGTACCGAAGCCTAAAATGCCCAAAAACTCGCGATTCTCGCATGGGTCGATCTAAGGTTCGAAAGAACAACATAACTCACCCCAAAAGATAAACGGAAGACGGAGAAAATACCAACGAAGTACGGAAACTTACATTGCGAAATACCGGGTGTTACAGTAGTCAAGGAGGATAAGGCATCCTCCGTTGTCGATCGATATAATTGACGTGCACTCACTTCGATTGTGCGATATACCTCAATCCCATACAGATGACCAAACCTCACAAGAAATCACCACTTCAGACTAACGATCTCTTACTTTTCAGCACTCCTTCCATGAGGTCCAGCATTAAGCAAATTATACACTTCTCCCAGAAAACCTCCTACAACCTTGGGAAGATAATTATACTAGAGATACCCCTCAAATTCTCTGTTATCTGACAAAGACCTCAACACTGGGTAACTTGAATCGCCGTTGACTTCGATATTGCCATTAAAAGGTGATGCATCAATAATTTCCCCAACAACGAGGATTCTAACGAAATCTAATTCTCCCAACGCGTCGTAACCCACTTTATGCCTCACAGTCCTCGCTAGATGAAGACATCAGACTCACTTGGTAGTTGGTACATAGTCGTATTACAAGACATCGCAATTCACCCCAGACAGAAACACTCACAACCAACCACAACCTAAATTACCGAATCAAAAGTCTACGCTACCACCATAAGAACGTTACCAACTACAACATCTGAGATTTTCATTATCCACCACCCTTCTCTAACGAGAACACTAGAGTCATAACTCGACCATAAACGGCTCAATCGACAATTTCAACTCCTAAAACATTTCCTTAATTTTAATTGTAATATCCTCTACGACCTAGCGAGTTCATAGCCTTCATGCATGATGACACAATGATTGAAATCATTTTGTACTTCGAATTTTTTTTAAGAGTACGACATCATGAAATAAACTCGTGTATGCGAAAAGCAATTCGCCACAGTTGAATAGCCAAACGTAAGGATCTCAAGGATCCTTCTCGCATCACTCCATAAAAGAAACATCACACTGAACATCCAAGCAAATATTGATGACAACAAAAATGTATGCAATGAAACTCCTCTATGCGACTTGAAAAGCTAATCGAATATCCCGGGTGAGTCAACCAACTCTCACACTCATGGATGTGACAATGACATGTCCATTCTGATTTCAGTTATGAAAACTATGTGATCAGTTGTTATGACCGCCACAATAAAAGCTGACTCAACAAAAAAAAGATGAAATAGTTCGCCAATTATTGAATTCAAAATTCCCGTTTGCAATACAAATAATTTTACAATTTTCCCAATACATATACTACACGTTTGCCTGCGTTGCATTAGCTTCCAAACAAAACTCAACTTACACATAAATGTTTTAATATGCAGTGACTTATGCAATCCATTTAAAAAAAACACAATGCATGAAACTCATTTTACAAATGAAGGCTATTCACTCTAACAAGGTCATCCGTTTGCATTCTCACTGTTTCCCATTAACACCCTGCTTTTGACTTGAAGGTCGGTTATTCAATCTTGTAACAATTTCTAATACAGGTTCTTCCTGCATATTCGCTTATCCCAACCTCATCGCTCCCATCCCGACCGTGAGTTTGCAAAGTACCTGGTTCCAAAACTTGGATTGTAAAGATTACAACAACCACTTGCCCTTCATCATATTCTTACTCCATACTTCAAATTAACATCAATACTTTTCTCACACGATCAAACCACCCCACTACTTAATTGACGAGTCTAGGGGTTACTGCTTTCACCTGATCCTGAATTGAGGGATCCAAGATCCAAACACACCTCTTCTTCTACGCAGACTGAGTGATATCTCAAATCCCAGATACAGAGTCTCATCATAAATTAAGAGCATAAATACATAATATACTTCTCTATCGAACCCTCATAGTCCCACTTTTAGTTGGTTCACCGACACTTCTAACACAACTCCTTCCTATAAGTATCAACAATTACTCCAAAATCATTCTCACTCAACCAATCAAATCCTTGCCAATCACTTGCAACGCACTACCACATTCATCGATCCTCTCGACATGACAAAAACTGCTAAGGACACACAAAGAAACACTCACCCCACCTAGCATGGTAAGGTCATTTAAGCACATACATGTACCTGTAAATTTGCAATTACACTGGCCAGGTGTAATCCCAAATTTACCTTACATGACAGTCCTCGGTACCTTATCATTAGCGCACCTAGAGTGGAATTCCTACAAGCATCATATATCTCGGTTGTGTTCCTAGGTTCACAGTTTAAGTTTAGGCCCTTCCGGTCACCTAAATCTCTTAAACTATGGCTCTGATACCAAATGTAATAACTCAAAATTTAGAATGGAACGACGATAAAATTAAAATTTTCAAATCGGTTCCCAATACAGTTAGAACAAGATAACATAAAAATAATGAGGTCTAACAACAGAAGTCTCATCTACAGCCTAGAAATTTCTAAAACTAGCTAGACTTTGACTCCACAAAAGTCGCCTCCAAGCCGACATCTACCCCCACGCTTCTACATTTTCTCTTTCCCTTTTGAGGAATTCCCGCTAACGATCCTCCCTAAAAATGGGTTTTCAGTTTGAAAGTGAGGGTTAGACCATAAGGTCTAGTGAATTCCCAATAAAGCAGTCATACGCAAAAATGTATTTTAATAACAAGTGATAATGCGATTATTAACAAAATAACACAATTACTTGAGAAATGCACATAAATAGCTCTCCCTTGTTTCACATCCGAAGACAACGCGATCGGGGCCCAAGCAGACTCCCCTCTCGCCTCGAGGCCCAAGCAGACTCCCCTCTCGCCTCGGAGCCCAAGCAGACTCCCCTCTCGCCTCGGGACCCAAGCAGACTCCCCATTTCCCATGTGCAGAAAACGGATTTCACGCACATGGGACTATTCACATGATTCCACCAAACCGAGAAGGTTCCACGATCCGTTTCTCATAACATAATCCAAACAGTCCTATTCATGAACATAATCAATGGTAACATCGTATATAAAATTAATTGCCAAGATAATCGTGGAAAAGTACGTTTCTTGGTTAATTCATTTCCAATAATAAAACGTCAAATAGATAAAGGAGTTGTCGGGAACTCACCTTGAAACTTGGCACACCCACACGAAATAATTCCCGAAAGAATTGATCCCCTACAATATTTTATTACGAGCCCAAAGTTAAACACGACAGAAATTTCCCAACAAAAAAAAATCCCGCAAGTTACTCCCCCCACAACCGACAAAATATTGATTCTTACTTGACCATCTAATTAGAACTTGAAAAGTCCTCACAGCCACACTTGGTTGGGCCTCGGCTCATATAACAACCCGGGTTTGCCACACCCGGCTCAAGGCCACGGCCGGGTGAAGGCTGATACGATTTCTCGACACGATTACACCTCTCGGCAAGGCGACAATCGAGATGGAAACTCGACCACAGCGATCGCCGAACCCCAATCCTCACTCGATGGAGTTTTTTTTTCCTTTCGAACGCTAATAACACTCGGTCCAAAACAAACATACAGACCTGCTTCCAGGTGAAATTAAAAACGCCCAAATCCTCTAAAAGACTTCTGGATTTCGATTTAATCAAAGACTAGAGAGAGAAATGTATATTTTCTTCAAAACCAAATCCAAACTTTCCACCCAAACACTACTCAAAATCCCCAAAGTTCTTATCAGTTGCTTAACTGCAAGGAAACTCTATTCTAACCATGAATTGAACTGATTGAAAAGGAATGAGGTTAGAGGATGATTACCTTTACTGCAGAAATCCACCATTATTTCTCTTCAATTCCTTCAACTCACAGTCTCACACGCCACACCTTTGCTTTCTCCCCTTGATTGGCTTTTTTTTTTCTCCCAGCCGCCAAAAACCAAAGAAAGTGAGAGAAGGGTCTAGGGTAATAAGAGTCCATCTCTATGACTTTCAACTTTTGCCCAAAAATGTCCCTCATTAAAGCTTATTCCAAAATTTACCACATACTAAAAAAAAATTAGAAGTGACTGAGATTTGACATTTACGGTCGTTACAAACAGAATACTGAGGAACACCCTGGTAGCCCTTCTTATGGACGGTATGCACTTGTGCATAAAATTAATTTATAACATGCACACGTACATATGCACAAATGCATAACACACACATGCATAAAAACCAATGTTCTAAAAAACTCGCCGCACAGCCGTTATGGCGCGCCATGGCACCAAGGCTTGTGTCTCACGCCACGTTAAGCCCGTGGCACGTCATGGCCTTGTTCACGATTTCGTAATGCAATCTTTGATTTTTCTTTACGTTTTTATGTCTTATGTGCAAGTTTTTTAATATATATACCATAATTTAACTTGTTTATTACTATTGACTCATTGACTAACACTACAAAACATATGTTTTTATATATAATGATATATATGAATTAGAAAAATGACGCCATAAGTCACGCCTTGAAAACGTCATGGCTTCGCCGTGGCTCCTAAGGCTTGTGGCTTGGCCTCGCCGCCACGCCACGCCTCACGCCATTTAGAACCTTGATAAAAACTAAAAAACAATTTAATTTACTTGTATATACAAGCGTATACCATCCAGATCAAGGACTATCAGGATGTTCTTCAGTTTTTCATTTTTTTGAAGTTTTCCCTTGAACCTCCCTCGTGATACAAAAATATATAATTTTGATTTGTTTCATGAAAACTACTTCTATAATTCGCCAAATTTTAATAAGTTCAACATATCTTCCAATTGTAATTGACATTATAACTTAACACCTTTAAAAATGTTTTAAAAAAATGAATTTTACATTTAGAAAAAGAGAACTACAATTTTGGTCCCTCTAGTTTACACCAAACTACGTACATGGTCCCTGAACTTCATTAAATAAGTAATGATTACCTTTAATTACAATCTTTTGGTATTAAATTATAAAATTATACTTTCAGATATAATTGTTTTACTACATCAAACAAATCCAGTAACTCTCACACAAAATAATGATGTCTGGAGTGTTTTACCACAGCTAAAGATATAAAATATCCTTAAATAACAAGTATAATAACACAAAAAATATATCCTTATATAATAACAAGTATAATGTAGAGGCATGGGATGATCAATGCAAAAATAACCCATCATTCCAATCATCAATCAAACATCAAACTGGTGCTGGAAAAATAACATTACAACCCCTTCTTTAGAAAGAATCCAATTTTGAGCTTCTTTTTCTTTCCGCCTGCTAAAACACGAAAATTCGTCAAAGAGATCACAAGCTCTTGTGTATATGGACAACCGAATAAATGAGAATTGATATGAAATACGTACGTACATTATATATAAGCGACATCTCTGAAAGAAGAGGATTCACTTTTCGATGCCCTGTTGTAAATACTGAATTAAATCATAGCCAGCGGTAGTCCACTTGTTATAGGCATCGGCACATATGTGGATCATGTGATTTGCTGCTTCTCGCTCGCTCATGTCTGGACGAAATCTCTTTCTTAAGTTCCCGATGGGATCTCCTCGGCTAAAGCAAGGTAATCCACTTTCTACCATCATCAAGACTGTGTTTACGATCCCATTCATATGTTGGCGAGCAGAAAGGTAGCCCTTAACGCATAAACTGATAAGAAAACATCAATCACAACAGAGGATCGGGACTCGAAAGAACTTTATGATGGTGAGCGGTTTTATTATTTGTGGATTTTTGTAATTTATTTCGTTAAGAGAAGGTTTTGATGACAATTTGAGCAGAATTCTATCATAAGGCACCATGTTGTGTCAAGTGAAAGTGTGAAAAGTCAACTTATTGCTCCCTCTAACAGAAAATAAATGTGAGAATTTCGTTTTTAGGTTGCGCCAAACAGGAAAAAATGCATGGAAATAAAACATACTTTGGTCTGGTTCCCATTTTGGTTAACCATTCAAAAGCCTAATTTAAAGGTCTATAGTTTGAAAAACGTCTATTTTAGTACCCAATGTTGACGTGACGCCAACGCAAAAGTGGACATGTTTTCTTAAAGTACATTTCCCAAAATATATTAACAAGAATTCCAACCTATAAACTCTTAAATAGACCTTTTTAAACTATAGACCCTTAAAATGTGTCTTTTGAAAGTATATTCTTCAAAACAGGAATCGAGTGAAAGTACGTTCTATTTCCATGCACTTTGCCTCACCAAAACAAATGGAACATTTGCTTTTGGGCAAGACTTTAATGCAAATATAATATTTTTGGCCATCTTAATCATTACCAAATGTTGGTAATATCGGTTTTACTCCACATCATATATCTTCTATCTTTTTCGAGGGGGGTTTAAGATATTTGATTAATAGTCAGATTGTTGTTAAACCATGTACCAAGTCAAACACTGCATGTATTTTGGGATGGAGGGAGCACCAGTTTTTTCTAATTGAACACAATGGTTTCTCAAAGGGCATAACTTTGATTAGTAACATGAAAAACCTTTTATTGTCTAACCTTTCAAACAAGTGCCAAGTATCGCTTTTCATTGCGCCAGATGGATCAAGTAACTGAGTCATTTCGTGGCTCAGCTTGAAGTGGGCACTTTCAAACCGCATATTCCCACCAGGCGATGTCTCCAGGATGAAACCAAAATCAATGTGAACGAGCCTACCTACGCTGTACCCACAAAGTTTCATGTTACCATTTGACAACATTAGACATAATAATAATAAACATCTTCATTACTCAAATCATCAATGGCTAAGAACATAATTTGAAAATTACAATTGTTGAATACATGCATAGCAAAACAAATATATTTCCACAAGGGATCAGATATATGTACAGCAAGAAAGCTGAAATTATTCAGTAAAACCAAACCAAACCAAACGAACACAGTATATCCCACCTGGAAGTGGGGTCTAAGGGTAAGATGTACACAGACCTGACCTTTACCCCCAAAGAGTAAAAGCGGCTGTTTCCATGATGACCCAACTCACACTGTTCAGTATGAGACCCTCACAATAGTTAAGGTAGCATTCATGGAAGGAATTATAAGTGAGTACATTTGCTATGACATCAGAAAACTATACTCTGTGTTATCAGCATTAGTGCAAACAATTAAACTTATCACCCTCTAAATTATTTGAGCTTACCTGTCAAATAAAAGATTTCCGTTATGTCTATCCTTTGGTTGAAGCAATAGGCTGGCAACAGCGTAACCAGCACTGCTGACGATGAAGTTCTCACGGGCAGTTTCAAAACCTGGAGAACCAACTGGTCCGAAGTCCTGTTGAAATATTTCATACAAACCACCATCAGTGGTCTCACCCATCTGACTTCTGCTACGTGAATTAGGCACAACCTGCAGGGACAAGATATCATTAGGCTATGTTACTGCAAACATGCAAATAAATATAAAGCTAGTAAAGTGTAATCTGGCTAGCAGTACTTTAGGATCCAATACATGATTTGTTATGTTCATCATAATACCCTTTCCTTTCCATTTGTCTTATTTAGTCATACCGGTAACTCTTTATGTTTGTTTTACATGACGGTTCATGTGTGACAACCTGAAATTTGAATAGGACACTTAATGGTGGATCAAAATCCCAATGCTTATATTATATCACTTTCACATATAATCTGGCTGTAGCACTTTATGCCAACTAGTAGCATTTCAGGAGGATGTTGAGACAATTTAGGCTATGTTTGGCAAACCAGCTGAAATCTAGCGAGTGACTGAAAAGCTAGTTGTTAGCTGATGAACTAGTCACATTTGGCAAAAACTAGTTGATAAGCTACTTAACAAATGTAAAATGATCTAAGAGGGCATGATGAGAAAATTACATAATTCGTACATTATATAATATAATTAAAATAAACTATTAATTACATATGTTATTTAAATCATTTATCAAAAAAATTATTTATATAATAGAAAAATATAGTTTTAATCTTTATATTTACAAAAATAATTTTAGAGATTATTTTATTTGGTTTTTTCCGATTACATCCATTGAATAATATACCAATAACTAAAAGGTGTTCACTCTGTAAGAGCCCTTGGTTTTAGTCTTAAAGAGAAGGAAGGCGGCAATAGCACAGTAGCAAAGAGCAAAGAAAGCTAAGGATAAAAATAAGTCATAATAATTAATATGACTGAAAATCATACAAAATAATTAATAATAAATAAACAATATTTAGTCAAAATTAATAACGTAATATGGCTAATAATAATTAATAATTAATTATTTATAAAAAAATAATTAATATTAATAATTAAATAGTAATTAATAAGATAAACTAATAATTAAATACAAAATTTATTTTATTAATATTAAGGACATAATTGGAAAAGGTGGAAAAAAAGCTCTTGGAGTTTATTGAAATGCTACTCCAAGTAGCGTTTCAATGAGCTAGCTTTTGTCCATCCAAACAGGACTTTTGCAATAAGCTCAAAAGATGTGTTAGCTTATGATAGCCAAACATGGCCTTAGAATATCTTTAAGCTGTAATATTTACTTATTGTTGAAGTTTTGGTCAATCATATCATTTTAGCCTTTGAAAATATGTATCTATTTCACATAATTGATTGACCAAACTTCTACAAGAGATACAAAAGCTTAAAAATATTCTAATTAACGAAGCATACTACTTATATATTCATGTTGTATACATGTACGCACATGCAACCTTTCACAAAGTATGAAACGTCAAGCAGCAATCTCATGACAAAAAAAAATTCAAAAATAGAACCCGATTTATGCCAAAGCGCTCACCTCAATTATTCCTCTCTCTGGGTCGGTTGGAAGCACTCCGTACGGATACAAATAAAGATTGAGTCCAACGGCTTGAAATATGTCTCTCAGAAGTGAAATTACTTGTAACGCAAGTACATCTTGTCTACAATCATCTCCAACCTACATATGAAAGCTCATTTAACCTACATAAGAAAGCTTATACACAACGCTAAGGAAAAGAGTTTACACATACAAGGACAAAATAAACTGCTAAAATCCAACAAATCACATCTAGCCAATTTTTCCAAAATACAAGGACAATGAAAACTTCTAGGATAAGAAAATTGAAAACTTCAAGGAAAATGAAGGTTCATGATTAGATTGGAAAACCTGATAACCATTTTCAATTAGTTCTAGGTACTATTACCAACATCCTGGAACCAAATTTATTAGAAAAGCAAAAGAATTATATCTGATTCCATAATGAGAGTACATATACACAATAACTTTATACGAGGAACTACTGAACTCAATCACTTGCTGCCATTACTCTGCAGTTTTCTGTTGAGGTCTATCTTCTAGAGTTGTGATCCAAAATCAATATAAACAAATATTTAGATTTTGAAAAAAAAAAGGTAATACTTCGTAAAATCGCAATAAAAGGACTATCAATAAAAAATGTCTCGCTCTCACGTCAAAATATAATCATGTAAAAGAACAAATTTTCAGGCAGAAGTTGTTCTTGTCATAGAACTTTGACTTTGGCACCGTAAGAGTAGTAACATTTACCTTGAAAATACAAGCTTGGGGTTTTATATCATTGGGGTCCCCGTCTTTATCAGCTACATCAAAAGTGATCATAATTGGGACTTTTGCAGCCGACTGTAAGGGTATTCCACTATTAACTTGAATACCCTTGACGAGTTTATTAGGAGCTGTAGGTAGGTAAAGGTCATCTCCATCCAACTGAATTTTTTCCAACTCCCTGTACTCGAATAATTTATATAATTAATAATTGATAAACTACACACAAGCATACCAGAGGGTATACTCTATATTCAAACAACAGAAAGATACCTCTTAATGCCAGCTCGCCTTTCTTCTTTTGGAAGTGGATAGAGAACACCTGATATAGATGTGACTTTTTCAAAGAAATCAAATTCTCGGTGAAAAATGTCACGGGCCTCAGGACTGAAACCATCAATGATGTGTTCTCTAACAACGGGCAGCAGAGCTAGAAATGCTGTAGTCTGAAGAGAGGAACATGGACATAATTTAACGAACTCGAGATGAACTAATCATATCCCATTCAAATGATATGCGATAATCAAGTAAAAGTGAAAATTGACAAGAATCACGTTCACCACGAACGAACAAAGCACATTGAAATTGATAGGCATTCCCTATCCAAGAAAGTCACAAGTAATACAGTCCAACTAAATTATCTTCCTTCTCAGCAACAACTAGTAAATATCATCACCAAGCTTTTACCTCAACCAAACTTTGAAGATAATCGCATACATTCGCCAGCTTTAGGGGGAGTGTTGAAAATAGACTACAAAGTTAGGGGCTTTATTGTAATTTCTTGGTTAGCTAGAACTAATAGGAGATTCTTAGTGAAGAGTATATCTTGTTACCATACCTCTCCCTTTCTAATTAGGATTGTGCTTATTATAAATATATGTAAAATACTCCTACCTACCTATGAATAAGAATATGAGAAAACAATTAAGGTTTCTTCAACTAGAAAAGGGCGAATGAAGTTTAGTCCAAGAGATAAGCCAATCTGACAAAGCTACAATGGCATGTATCACAAACTCAACTCAATTGATTCAATTCCAATCAAGCAACAGGAGAGTGGGAGACTACAACAATATGTAAATTGAGACCGCTATAGATGATTATAAATGCTCATATACCCTGTCAACATGAGTGTCATTTAAAATCAGAACCAATTAGTAAAAATGATAATGTTCAATATGTAAACTGAGACCACTATACATATGATGCATGGTTTTAGTCGCTGTTCTTATTTTGTGCATATACAATACAAAGTAGAAATGGATAAAGGCAGTACCCTTGCTGACATTGCTTCTTTACCTTGCTCTGGTGCACAGGTCTCGCCCTGAGATCAATAGACACTCCAATTACCACATCAAAGTATAACCTTCTTCTCACAATAATATGTTGAAATCAAGCAAGTATCTGTTGACCTGTAACTGCCAAATTAGAATGTGCGCAAACACATCACTCCTTTGAGCAGCTCTAAGCAAGTATCCTTCAATCAGCTTCTGCAAGTTGAGGAAAGGTATTACTGAATTATGTAAATATACTTGGAGATGCGGTATATGTTTGCAACTTGAGTCAAAGGTGGATTTCGGTACATTAAATCCCCATCAAAACACAGCCAAAACAATTTAGCATGCCGAGCAATAAGGAGAATCAGATTTGGTGACTAGTGGAACTAATACAGGTTCAATAGAACTAAAATACTTGTTAACTGAGCTTCAAATACAACAGAAAGGGAGTCTTTGCCAATACCCACCTCATCATCATACCTCAAAGCTTGAATCAGCTGGGGCATGAAAAAGGTTACTTTGGAGGGAGGGTAAGACTCCAATACACGAAAAATATATGCCATAACACGTGGGTGACCCTTGTATGCTGGAGTAAAGAACTCCAGAGCCTGTGTTATTGAACAAGCAGCCCAGTATGTTAATTGTTGCAAAAGAAGAGAATTTTCATCCACGGCCTTAGGAGTGACAAAATACGGTAAAGCCTCAGGTATGCTATGGATCTCCAAGATATGTGACTGTAACAGAAACAAAGATGTAAGTAAAAATGCATAATAAAAAGAATCCATGCTTCAAATTAGATATCAAAGTGTTAAGTGTCAAAAGCAAGTACTTTCTAATATCTAAACATCAACAGACATATCTGACCTGAACTAACTGAGTAATTTCTGCTTTTAGATAAGAATTAGTCGGGAATCTAGCACCCAAAGAGAAGGCGATCCGAGGATCAACAGCAAATGCAGTTCTTGCATGCTCAATCCATTTCTCCGAGGTAATTTTCGACCTAGAAGATACGATCTCTCTACAATCGATGAGAATCAAGTAGAAAATGATTGTGAATATGAGTTTAATAGAAGTTATAGAAAAATGATAGAAAAGTCACATGATAGAAAAATGGTGATTCCTGAATTTACTTGGAGGTAACAGGTTGCGCCCAAACTTCGAGCCTATCAGCTTCATGTTGGCATAACATTAAAAGCAGCTGCTTCCTCTTCTCTCTACCAACTGCATAGTTCTCAATTGGTCCCCAAACAGGGTGACTTTGATCCTTCTGAGATTGACAAATAAAATTTCAAACACAACAAATGTTACATATGAGCAAATGAATTGCAATATAGATACCAAGTAGGAAGTACAAAAAAGAAAAAAAGCAGTCTCAGCCACCTATAAAAGCAAAGTGATCTGGGAAACGAACTTGCAGCATACAGTTCAGGGGAAAACCGCAAAAAAATGAAAAACTGAGTAACACCTTGGTAACCTTTCATCTGGATACAAGTAATTTGTAAGCAATTTGTCCGGTATGCACATGTGCATAACATGCATACGTGCATAAAAACCAAAAAACAACTTCAATTACTTGTATGCACATGTGCATACCGTCGGGTATGAACAGTTACTAGGGTGTTCCTCAGTTTTTCAACTTTTTGGGGTTTTCCCCTGAACCTCACTCATCACTGTCTTACCATATCAAGCAAAGAGCTCCCATTTTCCCCACTTGATCCTTTTGAATCATTTTGAGGAGTATCCCTTAGCTGATTTTGGAGATACTGGACGAATAAAGAAACAGATTGAGCCTCACTGTGCGCAAAAGTACCATGGTCAGCTTCATACCATTCAGGTTCATGGGCAAACCAGCCTAATGAGGCCCTGCAGTATTCCGCAAAAGTCAGTTTCAGTTTCCACTGGCCAGCCCCGTGTAACAGCCCATTTCCGGGACTAGATGTTATTACAATAAGGAATCAGAAGTGCATTAGTGAATAGAAAGCTCAATCGAGTATTCGGAACATATCAAAGGTCACCATAGGTGCGTTATAAGAATGTGAGGCTAACGGTTAAGATCAAATCTGAGAGAATAATGTACGACATTAATTTACAACAAATCACTGTTAAACAGCATAACCAATATAATCGGTTAACAATTATGTGCTGACGATTAAACCGAAATGTTACGATGTAATTATAAGCAATTAAATAGTTAAGGAAAAGCTATAGTGAGAATTGTAAAGTTAGATTTATACCAACAAAATTTGAAATGTTGTTTCAAAATGTTAAAATACAATGTATTGAATATAAAGTACATTTTTATGTCAAAATGGAGATAAAAACAAGACTATTATAACAAATATAAATATTTTTATACCAAAGATTCATTATTAGCAAGTATTAAATTGAAGAGAATGTATTATGTTATATATTAGTTAAATAATTTTAAAAAGATAAAAAATTTAAACCTAAAAATAGCTTTGTAGTGGGGGTTATGGGAGGATGCAAAATTTTGATAAAAACATGATGGTTACCTCATAAATATGTTGCATAAGAGGTTATGTCATTCTTTAAAAAATGTTGATCAAGGGAGTAAGTGGATTCATGAAATCCTTGACAAGGGATCGTATACGTCCCCGAATATTGGCCGAGAAGCTTTCAATTTATGCACCGATAAGCTATATGTTCTAGCTATTGGTTTGTTCATACACAGCATTTGTGTTGCATTGAATGTATAACTAAGCATGATCATAATATGAAAATTATTTTTACATTACATATATTAAAAACTCGTGATCACCCGGAAAATATATTTGCTTAAAAATGTATATGTATTACAGGTAAGGATCAAGAGATGTGACGAGAGAAAATGTCTCAAGGTGGTCTATACCATATGTCTGAGTGTAACCCTTAGAACAAGTCTTGCCTTGTACTTTTCAATAGAACCATGTGCTCTTTACTTTAATGTATACAACCACTTGTATCCTACAAACTTCTTTCGTTCGAGCATCCATACTAATGCACAAGTTCTATTCTTTTCTAGTGCTTTTGTTCATTCATGGTCTGTCTCTACTTATCACTGGATAATGCCTTGGACAAATTTGTATAGTATATGCATAGCAAGTCTCCGGATACTGAGCTCGAGTCTAATCTAAGGTTTTGGATGTTCCGGACATTGTCTAAATTGCTTTTCCATCGACGAGGAAAAAATGGATAAAACATGCGGAGAACGATGCTTTGCTAATGAAGGGTGACGAAGAATAAACCGAAAAAATTATCACGAAGGGGTAGCAATGAAGGCCGGAATTTTGTTGTTGTATATACTACATTTTATGAGAGAGAAACAATGCAAATCAAGAAAAAGAAGACTGAAACTCAACAACTAGTGTAATACCTATAAATCCCGTCTTCCAGCAGCTGAAGTCCCATTCTAACTTTTTGTAGGCTCCCCTGATATTGGCATGAGCAGAATTTAACTCCAAGCAGCATGACTGTGAAAAATGTGCCAGCAGCGGCTGGATGGCATGAAAATCTCCAGGGGAGTTTTGTAGTCCCCTGTAACATCCTGCCAAGAAGCAAGAGCTGTACCAAGCTATCATGTCGTACCACCTGTAAAAGCAGAACATATATCAGAGAAGAAAACGAATAGGGAAATCAAATTACAGTCCATTAGATTCCTATGCCCAGTTTGTATACCATTATCAGAGCTTCAAGTGAGCATGTGACATTCAAATTGTAACTTGAGAATAAAAACAAGACCACATGTTATTTCTTCTATACATTTTAAGCTTGACAATCTGTAAGACAATCAAGGAAAGGACAAAAGGCAACATATTCACAATAATATATGTTTGATGTCAGCAAAATATGCAGTTTAAAGAAGTATTCCAGAACTAAACAAAAAAAATTGCATAGGAGAAAAAGATCAACCTCCAATGTCTAAAAGAGTACTCAACCTGTTAGCCATTTGAATGCATATAATCTAGCTAGATAGAATGTGTTTCCCTTGCAATGTTACAGAACATTAATCCTTGCAGTGTTACAGAATGATACAGTCCTGTTTTAATACATAGACATTTTAATAGGAAGACACTAGCCTCAATTTTACATGGTTTCACAGACCTTACTACTCCCTACATACATATCCTTTGATCACATTACGTACTCTATAAGCACCTTCTTCATGAAAGGAAACCAATAGCTCCCACTGGCATCCTGTAATATGCCCAACTCTACATCAGTGCAAACACATATGCAAATCCTTTTTCTGTCACAATATCTTACATGAGACATCTAAGAAAGAATATAGCCTGGTTTGTCATCCTCGCAGGCATATAACAAAACTCGACTACAGAGATACACTAGTATCGGTGCTTAAACGATGGTTAAAAGCCCGATCCCATAGATTCATTCTATGGTTCATAGGCTTAAAAAGTCACTCCCAACCTTGAGCCTCATTGCTTTGAAAGACCAAAATATACACATCTTGGTGATCAAATTTCATTATCATATGCCATATCTGTATTATGCCACAAGTCCTCAATATACCTTTTCTTTTTTTCTTTTTTTCCATGTTTCCTTCCTGTAGGGGAAGATTCTAATCAATGAGTGAGAAATCATAGCAAATAACTTACATGAGGCACGCGAGTAAAACAAAATAAGCCCATATTTCAAATCAATTTGTTGAAGTTTCAAGAAAGCTACACAAAGAAATCTTCACCTCAAAACGATCAATGAAAAATCCAATCCATAGCTTATGTGCTTGAATTTGTTCAACTGGGTCCTTTTCAGGCGGTGGTTCCGGTTCACCATGTGCAAGGTGAGGTCTTAATTTGGCAGCTGGTCCAGAGAATCTCATGTCAGATGCAAAGAGACCTCGCTTGGTATCAATTGTCCACAACCATGCATCAACAAGCTCTGCAAGGACCACAGGGCCCAACTGAGGAGCAGCAGAAACTAACCATGTCCAGATGAATATACCAGTCTCCATGGCGTCAATGGTAGAAATGTAAGCCGGGCACCAGCAAAGAAGACGGAGGAGTTGTGAGAAGCTCTCAACATTGGTTTTTAAATCTGAATCCTAAAAAATTTCTTCCGACAATTATTTAGCAAATTATGGATATCATTGGATTCTCACTTCCAGAATACACAAGAGTATGTATGTTTACCAGAGTTGAGAGAAGCAGTGCAGCTCCCTGGGAACAAGTTTCTCGAAATGAAGCCTTGTCCACATCCCCACCTTTTTCTGCACTGAGAACAAACTTTTGAAGAAGACGCACAAACTTACCAAGTAGTATCGAACCGAAAGACTCTTTTTTTGGCTGGGGTGGTTGAGGAAAAGCTCCAGATATCAATCTTGAAAGGCCACTAGGCCCAGGAGAGGGTGCAACATCAAAGTCATCATCTGCTTTCTCCATATTCTCATACAACCTTGTCATGCCACAAATTTCTCCAGAATAATTACACTTGACTGTGGCACTAACAATAGCAGTGCTTAGAACTTCGAGATTGAACGCCTCTGTCAATTTGAGATTTCCCCCTGATGAAGAGGCTGCTGCAGCCATCACTGCAGGGATATTTGCTGTTTTTGTACCACTCCAGCAATCACTATTTCCCGGGCCAATACGTATCTCAGATAAAAGAGAAACAACATCTGTTGTGGGCTGTGCCCTTTGCCACGCATTTGCTTTACAAAGTTTCTCCTGAAACAGTAGTCAGTCAAACATGCTACAAGCAAACAGACAAACACAATTGCACCATTTAAATACATGACAAAATATGGGGATCAGATTTTCATGTAGTTGGTTTAGAGCAAGTAACTAGTCGTAGAAAACTTCCCAGATAAAACCCAAAGAAACAGTTTTATAGGGACAATGACAAGCCAGATGCTCCGTGGTCAGTGTCTACAATTCATGCATCAAAAGCTGATGTCAAAACGCTCAATGTGACATTACATAATGCTCAAACAAACGCCAACATAGTCATGTGCGGAGAAGCAACAAATTAACCGGTAACTTAGGGAGCACCTTCCAAACCAGACGACCTGTTATATGCAACAGAGCTTCTGGGTGTCATAGAACACAAAACAAATTTTAATATGACTGACTTTTGAGACGAGATTTGTGGATCAATGGTGCTCACATCTCTTTATAAACGTACATAGTAAAACCCCAAGATGTTAGGTAAAACTTGACCAGGCAGGGGAAACAAAGAACAACGACATGCCTATATCTCCTCATGAAGGGACACAAACCTGAAGAAGACCCTGGCTGGTGCACGGAGCATGTGATAGCGAAATAATAATCCATTCCCGAACAACTTTTTGGTACAAAGAGCGAACAGAAGCTATCCAAGCAGGATCACTAACAATACCTGAAGGTGGGTCGTTATGCACGGAGAATAGGAGACAATCAAGACAAGATGAATTCCATAAGATCTGCAAGCATGTGATCCGGTACTTATAGGATTGTTAACATAAAGAGTATATGAATGTTCACACAATATAGAGAAAATAGAGGAGAAATCATATGTTAAAAGAGTCTTCTTTTATCAAAGTCATAAGTTAGAGGTATTAAATTAGAAAAAATAACATTGTACCTGTGGAAATTTATCCCTCAGCTGAGACAAGAGTTTAACCGAGACATCTCGAATGTGCTCCTCTCTCTGAGACATACTCTCTATGAGAAAACATGCATGGACAGCAAGAGTCGACTCTCTAACATTCATAGCATGTCCTGTCTCAAATATTTGATCCTCCTGTACACATTATGGGAATTAAAAATTAAACAGCAACATAGAGGACAGCAATATCCGAGACTGTAAAAGATGAAGAGACTTTATAACATCACTATAAAATATTTATAACTAAAGTCTGCAGGAGTTTCTGAAAACAAGTATTGATGAAAAAACGCCGTAGGTAAACATCATCAAATGTAAAGGTTAATAAAAGGAAGCTCAATAAAGGAAGACAACATATGAGACTTAGGGGCTGTTCGGTAATGACTTATTGGGCTTAATGGCCTGTATAGCTTATTTGATAAGCCATACGTGGGTGTTCGGTTGTGGCTTATTTGCTGAGACAATGACTTATTTGGTAAGCCAAAAATATAGTCATATACACTCTGCCATATATTCCCCTTCTACCCTTTCCTCTCTTTCATGTTCATTTCATTCCCATCCCTGCTCTTTGTCCATCTGTCCATCAATCCAACACATTCATCTCCATTTCTCCTTCTCCATCTCCAATTCTCGTTTGATATCGACTCTTGTTCACGGAATGAAGCTGATCAATCTGTTCTTCTCCTTTCCCTTTCTCTTGTGGACTTGCCCCTGGTTTTCACTTTTCACGACCAGGCTCAATAAGGTGTGTCGACTTAAGCGAGCAATCTATGGCTTGAAACAGTCACCTAAGGCATGGTTCGATCACTTCACTTCCACGGTTAAATAGTGTGGATATGTCCAAGCCCATGCCGATCATACTCTCTTCTATCTCCATGAGCATGGTAAGATCGTTATCTTGATTGTTTATGTGGATGACATTCATCATTACAGGAAACCATGCCGTTGCCATCACCAAAATTAAAGCTCATCTAGCCAGATCTTTTGAAATGAAAGATGTTCGCACACTTAGGTATTTCTTGCATTGCGTATGGAGATTGCACGCTCAAAATCTACGATTAGCTTGTCTCAACGGAAGTATACCTTGGACTTGCTAAAAGAGACCGGAATGTTGGGCTCTCGACCAGCATCTACTCCTATGGAACCTAACCTCAAACCAAGTGTTACATCTACGGTTCCAATCGACGGGGAGAGATTTCAACACCTCGTTGGTCGACTGATTTACCTAGCACATACCAGGCCCGACATCACGTTTGTAGTCAACTACCTGAGCAAATTCATGCACTCACCATCCTAGTGTCATCTTGATACAGTCATAGAATACTAAGATATCTGAAGGGTACACCGGGCCATGGATTGATATTTAAAAAACAAGAAGATCGAAGAATTGAAGTCTTTACTAATGCAAGTTGGGAAAGCTCTCTAAGTGATTGGCGATCTACCTCAGGGTATTGTTCCTATGTGTTTGGAAACGTGGTTACTTGTCGAAGTAAGAAACAAGGAGTGGTCTCAAGAAGTAGTATTGAGGCCGAATGGAGGTCCACTGCTCTAGGTATATGTGAAGCTCTCTAGCTAAGAAGGTTGTTAAGGGAGCTAAGGTCCTGTAAAGCGGTCGATGTTTATCTGGTGTGACAATAAAGTTGCTATTTTAATGACACATAATCCTATTCATCATGATAGAACTAAACATGTGGAAGTTGACATACATTTCATTAAAAAGAAGATTGAAGAGGGAATTCTGAAGATTTCCTTCATTTCTACTACTCAACAGGTGTTTGACATCCTCACTAAGGCACTGAATTTGCCTTCCTTTGATAAGATGAAAGGCAAGCATGGATTGTATAATATATACCATCCAGCTTGAGGGGGAGTGTAAACAGATTCGAATAAAAGGAAAGGTGCTAAGTGGTTATAGATAGACTCCAATAGAGAGTTGGCCTCCAATAGGGAGTTGCTTTAGAATAGTCCTCGTCTCTTTTCTCTCGTGTATATATATATAATCCTAGGGTGTGTTTCATTTGAAAACCAAGCAATTCGTGTAAACTTTGCAAACCAATCTTAGCCGTTCATCAAGTCTAATAAATATCTGATTTTATTATGTTTCCTAATCTAAAGTCATGATCATAATAAATGAACCTTATCATCTTTCATATATATCACAATCATTATTAATGAATCATAATAATTATCCATAAATATATATATATATATATTGTTTCCTAAAACAGTGGTTTGCAAAGTTTACACGAATTGCTTGGTTTTCAAATGAGACGCACCCTATATATATATATATATATATATCTTCCTTATATTGTAATTTATCAACTCAGCAATATACAAATTCATATCCTCTTAAAACCTTTAAAACCCAAGAATCAAACTGTAATAGTTGCTTATCATTTGCTCTGAAAACCTAAAAAACAGAAACCAAATGCTTTAAAAGCTTGATGAGAAGAAAGCCTCTCCGCCTGACAACACCACCACCATCACCAAGAAACAGATTGGTCTTTCCATAACTTTTACACTGTCTGTTTGATTTTCCAGAACTTCATGAACGGGTGGGGTGGTTCTTTGTCTTCATGAACCAGGTTTGACAAAGGGACATTGGGAAAGATCATGATTTGGGTTTTATTTAGTTTTTTTATTATAACAACTCTAATGATAAAAAAATATTTTCAAAACTAATTTTATATTAAATAAGTCGATATTTTTTATCATTCAAAATCAACCGTTCAACATATTTATCAAACATTTATTTTAATCGGTGTTTAAAATAAATTGAGGGGTAAAATAGTCATTAACAATTTAGCCAAATTCATACAGACAACTAAATCCAAAGAAATTAGCTCATATAGGGCTTGATGTAAAACCAACGAACAGCCCCTTACAAAGCCCAAGACAACATTCATAAAAGCCCTTGATGCTACTCATTCAAAAGGCATAACATTAACCAAACAAACCTAGTGAGTTCCACAAGGGATAAAATCTGAGGAGGGTAAGATGTACACAGACCTTGCCTTACCCCGAGGAGTAGAAAGGTTGTTTCGGCCCCGGCTTGTACGAAGTTTTAGAAAACATGATTTTGCGAGGAACATTTGGTTCGAAAAGTTAGACAAAGATTGAAATGGAGGAAAGAGATAAAACACTTTACTACTTTGGTATGGCATTATCTAAAGGGTGAATTTTGTCTTGATCAGACTAGGAATCAACAGTAATGCTCAACAAGCAGCATATGAAAAAATTACCAGCCACGATAATGCTGTCTCAAAAGCACGGTGGACAATGGCCATCAAGCATTGGAAAACAGCAGGCACAAGATTTGGACTTTTGAGATACTCAAAAGCGCAGCTGAATGCACTCCTAGAAGCCGTAGAATTGGGACCACAGTTAAGGAGTCCACCGTTGCTGCTGAACCGTATTATTTCCAAAAAAGCAACTGCAAGAAGATAAGTTGCCTTTACTCCTGAAAATTTTCAGCAAAAGAATCAGGTTTACTTCACAAACATAACAACACAAGTGAACCAATAATCTTACTAAAGACAATAGATGATGCAATTTTGCAGGCATTGAGAAATACTTTTATAATTTTATTGGATAGCATGTAAGTTGTGGTCTCGTTAAGGATGTAGTAAGTAGTATATCCTTGTCTTCATAGAGATGATCATATCTAATCAGTAATGTGTATGAATACATGTAAATTCTTCTTGATTGAGTATATATATATATATAAGAAATACCATGAATCATTTCATGGTGTGAGACCTAAAGTAATCAAAGCCCTAACACAAGAAAAACCTATTGTGCGAACCCTAACCATGTTATGCACCGGTTGCTGCCACCCAATAAAAATCCGCACCAGTTTCCAGCAACGCCTGCAACTGACCATAATTGTTTTAACCTGTTTGCACAGACCTCCTAAACTTAACTACTGGATCCCTTTGTTATAGCAACTTCACCATCTCCCCTTTTGCAATCACTACTCTCTTCCTGAACTGCTGCGTCGTGACTGGTTTCTTCTTGCTACTTATTGGTATCCAAATTATTTTATTTTGTGTACAGCAGCTTCTTTTATGGATTAAAATAGGTGATAGTTTGAGGCTAATTGGTGATGGTCTTAAAATTTACAACTTTGCTTAGAATACGCGTAAAATCAGACAATTCAAACTATGTCAAGTGGTCCATGTTTGTTCACCTAGTCGAGAGTGTTACAAGGACCATTTTCTGACTGATGCAGTAACCCATGAGTGGGAAGTTGATGATAGCAGCATCTGTATGGCCGTATTGAAAACCATGGAACCTAGTGTTTTATCCATAGCCATGAATTGAAGAACCAAAAAAATATGGGACCATTTGCAGCTTTAGTTCTGCTAATCCATATGACATGCTTATCAAATTTCACAGGCATATTCCAGATGTGAAAAAGGTGACTCTAGTATGACAAAGTACTTCATGCATTCTAATAAATTTCATGATGAACCACAAGACCTGATTCCTCTTGGTGCTGACAGCAAGACCTGCATTAGCTCCTGTTAATCCTAGACCTGACACATCTCTTCGTGTATAATCTTTGTTTTGTCATGGAAAGGTGGAGGATCTTCTACGAAACAAAAAAAAAAGATCCAATGAATTTGGACACATCAAATGTCATTGCTCAAATTGTCCTCATAAGAGGATTCTTTCTCAGCCACCTTGTCCACCAAGTGCTTAAGTAGCTTCTACTAAAAGTCTAAAACCACCTCATCTGCATTCTATTGAGAATATTGAAGGTCTTTCAGGCTTCAGCAGGGAGGTCTCCCTTCAAGCGTCTGCAAAGGAATTCTCTTCTTTACTTGTTGCATTACCTTCATCTGGGTTAATTGATTCAGTTGCTTCTAACTATAAGACTGGGAATTGGAACGTTTTTGATAACTTTGCTTCTGTCAATCCTTCCCAAACCCCAGTCACATACTCACATAAGTAAAGGTTCGTTATGTCCAATTAGCTTTGTAGGAAATACAAACAATTTACCTCTACCTTTGGCTTGTCTTCCTACTTCTCCATAAAGCATTAGTATCTTTTAGCCACATCTAACATCTTAATTTTCTTTGCAACTATTTTCCCTACTCATACCTTTTAGGAAACAGAAAAAAAACTAGGTGATTGCCACAGGATACTCGTGGAATTAGTAGCACATATATGTTAGACAAGCATTGAAGATGCTCACGGTCGGTTAGGCAATCCTTCGCAAGAAACTGAGCTTAGCTTTCTTGTGCTCTTGAATCTCTTTCCCTTGAAAAGAGGTATCTATGCTACAAGTGGGTATTTACACTAAAGCTTCACCGAGATGTACTCTACACCACTTCAAAGGCCATGTTATAGCCCAGGGTTACTCTCAAGCTTATGGCATGAACTATGGTGAGACATACTCTTCTATGTTTGTATTTGTATAACCTTCCAGCTATCAATCATTGGCATCTCAATTAGTTAGACATCAAGAATACCTTTAACAATTGATTTCTTCAGGAGGAAGTATAGATGGATCAGCCACTAGGATTTGAGATCAAGAGGATGCATCCAAGGTGGTCGGTTATGTCGCTGTTTATATGGTCTCAAACCAATCTCCTGGGGTTTCATTTTGTTACATGCTTAATGTCCTCATGTAGTTTGGGTTATCCAGGACTAACAATGATCATTGATCATTCGGTATTTTACAGACACCACAAGGATAATGGACCATCTTGGTCATCTACGTTGATGACATAAGGAAGATCAGGGCATTCTCGAGCTGAAGATTTCTATTGGAAAACAGCTTCTGGATATAGATTTTGGATGTGTTCGACTACATTTTTGGTATTGAGGTGTCTCTGTCACAACAAGCGATAGTGTTACGCCAAATGAAATGTCATTGACTTGGTGACTGAATGGGGTTACAAGGCAGTGAACCAGTTGACAGTCATAGTTCAGAAAGGGAAATTAATGTCTGAAGATGGAGCAACTGAAAGACCTAGAAAATATAGAAGATTGATAGGGGAATTTAATTACCTGAAAATTACATGACCATGACATTTATATTCCCTGAGCATGGGTGGTTTATGTGTAATCTCATCTGTATACCAATCAGTTGAGTGTTAATTTATGAGTTTTGAGATATCTAGCTCCCCAAGAATAGTATTCATGTATTATGATAAGAATCATTCCAAGATATGCATCTTTATTGAAGGATCTGGAAATATCTTTGGGTTCTCGGATGTAGATTTTTCAAAATGTCCCTTTACTCAAAGATATACCACTAGCTACCGTATCTCTCTAGGAGGCCACCTTGTCCAAGAAAAGCAAAAACAAGCAAATGTATCTTGATCAAGTGCCAAGAAAGAGTATCGAGCTATGGCTAATGTTTCTACTGGTTCCGACCAAACATGTAACAGCCAAAAAATATAAACCTAATTCGACAATAAATGAAAACAAGTACAATCTACTTAAGACATTTAGTACTTGCAAGAAGGATGAAGAAAATACATAATTACATCTGATGAGTAGAATTAAATTCAAAGTTCACTATACCTGAAATCGTGCTCATTGCTCCAACCTCAACACGCCCTCCTAAAGCAGCAGAAAGTGCTGTTCTTTGGCTTACAGCAGCTTTTTCATTTCCACTTCCTCGGCGACTACCAGGGTTGTGAAGAGCATTAAGTTCTAACTCGTCTTCAAGCCATTTTACAGAGCTCACAACCTGACGAAATGGAAACACAGCAAAAAACGCAAAGAAAGTAGATAACATTATTGTCAGTAGAAGTAAAGCATATTGAATTATTTAAGCAGACTCAAAGAAATATCGTGATGTCAAAACAGTAAATCACCTTTCAAGTAAATGCAAACAACTTTTCGCTCAACTTAGTACTGAATGACAACATTTGATTATTCCATTTAAACCTTCCAGTGAATGCCAACTTACCAGGGGTGGAGTCCCTTGAGAAATACGCTTAACAGCAGAACACCACTGAGG
Organism: Arctium minus; assembly: GCA_954870635.1. Taxonomy (NCBI): domain Eukaryota; kingdom Viridiplantae; phylum Streptophyta; class Magnoliopsida; order Asterales; family Asteraceae; genus Arctium; species Arctium minus. Next base: position 9,406,921 of record OX941086.1, on the reverse strand, counting down.
ATTCCACATGTATGGTCCATTCACAGCTTGCAGAGTAACTGCAGTTGTACCCCCTGCAGTGTTCGATGTAGTAGGATTTGGCTTCATTGCAACAGATTTTAGCACCGGGGGTGCTAAACCAAACAGGGCAACATAAAACCATAGATTACGAAATAACTTCAGAAGTGAAGGTTCAACAGCCACTGTTGGATCAAAATCAGAACATATTTCAGCCACAGCAGGAAGTAAAGGCCCAAGAAAATCAGCTCCGCAGCTGCAAAATGTGAAAGAATATGTTTTAGGGGGGAAACTGCTGAACAATATTGTGGATGGTCAAAGCATAGAATAATATCCTATTAGCTCCGCCTCGATAATAATACTAAAACCTAGCACATGCATTGGTGACTTACGAATGAAACAGAAACTATGGTCATACAAGGTCAGAGATTCAGGCACGGTTGGTGTCCACCGAGCATGTTAGCCCAACATGGACAATTCCTAGGTATTATATTGACTGTTGAACTTGACGTTTTAGAGAATTCAGTTTGAGTGATCATGACATTCATAGAAGGGTGCATGAAATTTGACATGATAAGTTACAGAAAAGGAGTACATCAAATTCATATGTCATACACTATCATGGAATACAGTAAAACAATTCATACCTTCCACTTTTGGACTCAGAAGCCAAGCCTACATCTGAGCATAACGACAACAGGCGCTGACGGTAGTCGACCCGCAGTTTACCATTAGTAAGGCCGCTAGCTATCAATTGAAATCCTGCAGGAAGTGTCTAGAATTTAATTGAACTAATGAGCGCCTATCTAGAATAATAATATTATCTTACAAAAAAAAGTAGCATACTTTTAACAGTTTGATTTTGTTGTTAATGTAAAAGAGTTTACGCATCAACTTATGTAAGTTACTTCTACTGCCCCAGAAAAGGAGTCGACATATAACCAAAAACGATCCATAATAACAGGGAGCTAGCTTGGCATTACTAGAAACCGCCATCGAAACTTGTCGTTATAATGGAGATTCAATAAGAATTGCAATACAAATGGGTTGGAACGAGGGGAAATTCAATTGAATGATTACTTGTGAAAAAAGAAATGACTTACAAAAGGAAACAGTAAACAAGGTTACAGGGACTAACTTCCCTCTCTCAAAGCCAAAGGCTAAGAGCCAATGAAAAGATACACGATAATTTTCAATACCCTCCCCTACTACCACCTCCCACTATTTAATAGACACATCTCATTTCTGATGTAACTAACTGGGCCCAATTTCCCCTTTTACTCCTTTCGGCCTTATAGAATACACTTTCCATACTCTTGGTTTGGGCAGGACTTGGGTCAATCTGGTTGGATCTGCATCACGCTACTACGGTCGCGTTTTCAAATAAACCCACTGGCCACTGCCCTTCTGTGAACTCCACTCGCGTTGGTGCTTATCCGTCGTTGCTTTCATTTTCTGCTGGGATCTCAATAGTTGCAGCCTTAATTCTGCCAACAGTTTATCCCGATCAATCAATAACTGATCTACCGTGCAATTGCTGGGTTCAGCTGCTGGAAATGGTATTGATTTTGGCAGATCACGTCCATATGGTAGCTTAAAAGGGGTTGATTTAGTGGTTGTATGGAATGACGTGTTATACCAGAATTCTGCCCAAGGTAAACTAGTGGCCCACGTCATAGGCCGTCCATTCGCATAGCAACGTAAGTAGGTCTCCACACACCCATTGACCACCTCAGTTTGTCCATCACTTTGAGACTGGTAAGCCGTACTATAATTTAGCTTAGTACCTTGCATCTGGTTGCTAACCAAATCATGGATTTGAAAGTTGATTTTGAAAAACTTGCAGCAACCCCTTTGTAGGTATGATCCACCTCTGATGATGTACAAAAAAATGATTTATCTTTGGTTTGAAGTTATGGTAAGCATCTACTAACCTCTTGTTATAAAAAAAATTGACCATTATGTTTGATTCTTGATTACAATGTAGACCATTCCCAACTCATGTATCGCATTGCAAGTTTTTCAAAATCAACTTTCAAATCCATGATTTGGTTAGCAACCAGATGCAGGTTTGATTGCAACATCATAATCTCCTCATCCTTCACTTTCTTCTTCTTCACAGTCTCCACCAGTTTCTCTTGCAACTCCTGCATTTTGGCTTCGAGCTGATCAACTTCCTCTGCGAGTTTGGACTTTTCAAGATTATGCTTCTCGAGTTCTTTCTCGGCTTCTTTCAACTTATCCTTGAGCTCACCTACTTCGGCTTTCTTGAACTTGTGTATATATATAAAGAAGGGGCTAAGTTGGTTCCCTCACACAGATGGTTTTTAAGGGGATGTTTGGCAGTTGCTGAATGGTATGGTGCAGAATGATTAAGTGGTCATTTATCATATAGTGCAAAATGAAATATGGTTGTTTGCTAATTGTTCGGAATGAAAGTAGAGCGCTGAATGGTTAAGGGAGGGCCAAGGTACAAAATCATTCGTAGAGTTTTCGAACCATCAAGAAGCATACTTTTTTATGCCAAACAAGGTTCATCACTTAGCGATTCACATTGATGCTTCTTAATGGAATGTATGAAAAAAAAGGCTGAACCCTTTCAACTATGGTTCATTCTAGATATGAAAAGAGGGACAAAGGAAATCCATTGTTGTGATTCTGGAACTGGTGACAGCAGCCAATCAAGAAGAAACCTTAAAAAAAGGAGTTTGGGAACAAAAGACGGCGGTGCCGGCGCCGGCGGCAGAGGGCGGCGATAGATGGTGGCGGCAGATCTGCCTAGGAGAACGCCGTTCAGGACGTGGATAGCGCCGACGACAGCAGATCTGGACGTGAATGGCGCCGGCGGATCTGGTCTTGAATGGCGCCGGCGCCGGCGGATCTGGTCTTGAATGGCGCTGGCGACGGTGGATCTGGGTGAGGAGGCTGGTGGCTAGGGTTCCGGCAGGTTTTGGCAGTGGCGGCTAGGGTTCCATCAGCTCTGATACCATGTAATTATTTAAATCAGTGATTTCTTACTAAAAGAGGATTACATAATATATACATCAAGAGGATTACTAAACAAGGAAATACTAGCACATCTACTAAGAAAAGTGAAACCCTACTTTACTATATTTGGAATCGGCTAATTAACATTGATTTCAGCTCCTCCCATCTTACCACTGGAACCAAGCCTCTCCTTCCATGCATATTCCTGCCATTGCCACCTTCTCAATTTCTTCAAAACACCCAACTCTCCCCATTAAACATGGGTAATTCCACTCTTCTCCAGCGAATAGCCCATTGGTGGTGCATTTCGAGCCTCCACTTCCACTAAACGGTGTCACTGTTGGGATTGATTGGTATTTCCTGAACCCTAGTTGCCTTTCCAAACTCTCCCTATCCAGCAACAGTCTGGACAGAATTGGTTGTTGATCCGGGATCCAACTGAGTATTTGTTGCTTGTCGATCCCAATTTCGTTAACAACAACGCCTGAATTCCATGTTCCAAGCCATCCATCCTTTTTCAATTGCCAGCATCCTGATTGCAAATGAGATCATATTCATCTGGATAGCTTCATCGGTTGCAGGTTCGTCTACACCAATTCTAGCGTTTTTGAAATAAATTAAAAAAACAATTACTAGATTGTTTTCTAGTCCCCTCCTTTAGTTTTCTTTCTCGAGTATACTTTCACTAACGTAGGATTATCATATTTCTAGCTCGAATTTGGAAAGTTTAGGTTTTCAATTTACAGAAATCAACTGTCATTCATTGTATGATGTGTGACCATGATAGTACCTACATATTTTGGCAAGCCCATTATGAGTGGCAGCTTCGATATGAACCCACAGAATACAAGGGTGTAATATAGCAGACGAGCATTGGTTAGCAATAAAATAATAACACTCATACTTGTGGTTTCTGTCTAGTTCAAATCACTAAAATGAATGTAATAGAAGTAAATAATTTCCAACAGATATACCTCAACACGTTCTGTATTGGCTTCTTCTGGCAAAGGATTGCTTTCAATAGATCCACTGCTAGAGAGTTTGCTTAAGTAGCTTCTCATCATTAGCACAACAACTTCGCGATAGGACTTTTCAAAACCTAAACTCGCCATGCGAGAAACAGCATCAAGAATCTGCAGTAACTCAACAAACAAAAATTGAGAATGCCTCAAAGTGATATAAACAACTTCGGAGAATATGAAGTTTTGAAGAAATGGATCGTTGATAAATGTCAATAAAATGGTACAAAATGCAACCAGAAAAATGAATCTTTGTCACGATATGAAACCATAATCGCATATATATCATACCCGGAGGCGTAACAAGCCAGGTGTTGAAGCATCGCCCTCCTCTAGATTTTCAATGAATAAAGGCAATATCGTGTCAACCACTTCAGTTTTATAAACTTGTACATTTAGCTCCGCAAGCAAGCGGATGACATTCAGCTGTACGACAGGAGCAGCCTTTTTCTCTTTAGCATCCTGAAGTGATAACTACAAATGATAAACGGATATTTGGTTCAATAAATCGGAGAGAAAATTCTAATAAATGCAATGCCCTACCATAATGTTAATAGTTTGATTCTGAAGGTAACCTGCTGAGGTTTTCAATGAAACTTGGTGAGTGGAGCCATAGGGAGGGTTTCAAATATGGCCTCATTCGATCAACTAAATTGAACTTTTGAAAATTGTAAAATTATTTTCTTATTAAAGATGGAAATATAAACTTTTTATTAAGTATTATGTTAACGGAACTAATTAACAATGCTTCATCTAAAACAAATAGATACAGTTTTAGATTCTTCTATGTCAAACCTATTATCTTCCAATTACAATGTTGGTATGGGTATTATTACTAATTACAATTTGGGTTGCTTCGTAGAGAGTTCAAAAATTATCAATTTATTATGTCTAATTTGTAGAATCCACAACAATTTTGGAGTGTTATAAAGTGACCATTTTCATCATCAAAAACCAAAAATGTCCCTATTATGAAATAGTTGCAGTTACAAAGAGACCATTTTCAGTAATCAAGTTAAACTTTGTTACTATGGACCTCTCCAATAAATTATGACAATGTACTTCAGATAGAATATACATTTCTTGGTAACATTTTTCATTGTAAAACTTGAGTTTGAGTGTAATTAGGCTATGAATATAAATTACGCTCTTATCAACTTCTATGACCATCACAAAATGATAATCAAGTTCTATGACTAATAAATGAGACTTATTTATAGATTTAGATTTCTTTCCTTCACAAAGTGATATAGTAGGATAATTTGCATCACATGACTTCTAAAATTGGGCTTTTCTATCAATTAGGGAACAATATCATATCCAATGACCATACACTACTGTATACCACCAGAAGGAAAAACCAACAGCCATTGTGGAAAAAACTATTGTGTTAGAACCTAACTTCATATATATTAAATTAACATAAAAAGTGGATGTCAATTAGCACCAGCATAATCATCACCTCGATTGCCAAACCACCACTTGAAACATTCAACAATGCTCTAACATTCTTAGGACCATGAAATCATCATATGTTCAACACCTATGTCAGAGTTGAAGATATATAGCCGTTTATATCCTTACACAATGTAGAATTGAATTACATTGGTTATGCTCAATTATGCAGTGCATTTCTATGCTAAGATCGGCCGAATTGAGGTAAGCAATGCTTCTAGAAGAATTCATTAAGAATTCAAGAGCATCCGGTATTACAGAATTGTTGTGGATACAAGGATGTAACCTAATAGTAAGGAAGATAATCTGTATGTTGTATTATGGTGTTGGTAACTATTTTAGAGTTATTACAATTCAATTATTTTAAGTTGTGCTACTTGTATACTTTTAAACTTGTGGCAGCTGAGTCTCGTCAGTCTAGGATCTATCAAGCAGGTCAAGAGCAAGTGTAAGTGGTGCATGTGGTAGACCATAAAGTGAATAAAAGATAAGAAAAATGCAAGGAAAACTATAATATGCAGACATTATATGATTGCCACTCTATAACTGTAGCACAGGAGAGAAATTGTGGAAACCAAGACCAATACAGGTGAATCCAGGGGAAGTAAACAACCAACGAGAATCAAGCAATTGTCATGGATTCAAGTCAACCAATGGTTGTTTTACTTGCTTTATCACACTTTGAGGAGTTGTTGGGTAATCCTAGTTTGAACAAAACAAAGGATTTACTTTGCATCACAAGCTGGCCTAGGGCTAATTATATATTGCATGCTGTCAATAACCAGATCAACAATTCTGAAAAAGTGCTGAAAAGTGGTCCCCCTGCTGCTGCAAACTATACTTCTTGTTTTCAAGCTTTTGTTTTATTTTGTCTGGGATTTGTTTTCCTCTATTTGATAGAAGCTCCAGAATTGTAAAAGGGCAATTGATGATATAGATGAAAATGAATGGAGCTCTCTATTTCCCGAAATCATCATTTCCTTTAGAGATATTTGATCTTACTGGTTCGGAGTGTTCCCTTTTTCTTTAATCTGGTGGATTAATTTCCTTTAGAGATTAGAGTAGTGGGTTCTTATTCAAGTGCTCCCCTCCCCTATCAACTTGGTGGATTAATTTCCTATAGATATTAGAATAGTTGGTTCTTAACTATCTCATTTTTTCATTCCCTAAGTCATAAACTTCATAGTTTCTGGTTTGGGTTCTTTGTTTCATCCTCAACTTTCTGGTTTGGGTTCTCTGTTTCATCCTCAACTTTCGGTCCAACTTAATCTTTTCTGTCCAGCAATTGAATTCACATCAAAGACTTGCAGAGATAGAAAGAATACAACCAACCTTTTCCTCGTAATCATGGTGTTCACGAATACTTGTAGCCAATCCCATGATAAATGTATCCACAGGAGCCCGGTCTTTGGTCCATCCATACTCAATTATCTCACAGCTTGTCTTTAATACACTGTCAAACATAGATCCCTGGCTACTTCCCCAAGTGTCAGCCTACTCAAAGAATCATAATGCAAATAAACAACTAAGAAAGAACTGAATTAAGATGCAGAGAATAACCTTGATCAAACCAAAAAAAATCTACCTGAGCACATGTAATTAGCACAAGCTGTTTGAATCGAATAAGCAAAACCCTTAGTAAATGACCTCCACGAGTAAAAGCAATTTTGGAGATACCATCGAGCAATGAGCTGAAAAGATCTTCACAGGTCCTCAACCTACGCCACACCGAGTAGAGACAAGCTTCGGCAGCTTCGGCTAGTAAGGCGAGAGCCCCATGCAACAATTTCTTTGATGACTTCCCATCTAAATCGGAGGAGACATGGCTTTTAACTTTTAACTTAGCCACAGCTTTATAAACAGAAAGCTTTGTATTAATTCTAGCTTTTAATGATGAACCCTGCTCTGTCCAGTCATGCTTCCTTATCTGCCAACAAAACACCAGTTCATATACTTGCTCTTTTATTTCCCAAGTTGTTCATATGAAGCCTAGTGAACTACATGAGCAACATACTAATGACAATATATTAAATTGTGTTTTGTCAATTGTTAAGTTTGTTATACCTTTAGAAAAGCAGTCATCAGTCGGAGTTGCTCCTTTGTAATGAGGCGTACACGATCCAAAAGCATGGTATCAATCTGAACTTTATCAAGAATGCGCTCAATCAAATTGAAGGCAATCTCTTGTTTCTCCAGATACTCCATAGACTCCTCTTTGAAATACGTAACTCCCTTACTATCGCCATTACTTGGAGTTCCCAATGCATCAATGTTGTTCTTCCCATTACTCAAAAAAGAATCAAGTAAACATGAAACCAATTTATTGGCATCTGAAGGGATAATCTGAGGAAAACTTTGTGACAAAGCAATCAAAAAAGCCCTAGAAAGTCCTAAATCAGCACTCCCATCATTAACAGCAGCGAAAACAATACCTCCCATGAATCCAGCCACGTCTGTATTAAACTCAGGGTACAGTTCAGTTGCTTTAACGACGTACCCTAAGAATTCACTGTAAAATGACGCAACGGATGCGTTTCCAAAGGACTTCGGCCAAAATGATTGGCTAAACGACGAAGGAATTGAGCGAATGAACTCCAGAACAGTCATCCGAGGGCATGAATCGTCGTAATTAGGGCATTTCGAGAGGAACCTGGCTGTTGCGAGAACGGCATTGAGTTGAAACCGTGAAATCTGAGGAGAACCGGAGAGGAGCGACTCCGGGGGAGGGCATCGTTTGCAAATCCAAGCAATTTTGCCGGAATATTGATTAGGATTCTTCGCGATCAAGTCGCAAAGCTCCGTTAATGCCTGCATTGTCAACAATTATTCAAATCTCGAAAACCAAAAACTCGTGAAAATCAATCAAAACTGCATAGTGCATCGAAGGATTGCACATCAATCACATAATATACGCATGAAATTCAGGATTCTTCTGTGATCTTCGTTTCGCTTTTCTTGAATTTTAAACATCCGTTTCTGTTTTGTTCTTGTGTTTTTGCATGCAAAAGCTTTTTCGCTCGCAATTCTCCAAACCCCAGATACGCTTCCGTCATTCATCCGTCATCCACGGTCTGTCCAAAATAGATTTCTCTGTCTTCTCCGTTTTTGTAGCAGTTAAACAAATACAAAAAAAATGAGTAAGTTACCTTTTTAGTCCCTGTGGTTTTTTAAAAATTGCGGATTTTGTCCCTATGATTTTGAAATCTCGGTTTTCATCCTTATGGTTTGTAATTCATTTCAATTTTCGTCTCTGAGGTTAAAACCTACTTTTAAATAGAAATGAATTCTAAATCATATATTTGATAAAAGCAATAAAATTTAAATCATAATGATGAAAAAGGTAATGAACTATAAACTATAAAGACGAAAATCGTAATTTCAAAATCACAGAGATGAAAATAAAAAATTTCAACAAACCACGAGGACTAAAAACGTAATTTACTCATAGCTTTTTTACTCCATTAGAGTAAATTACATATTTCGTTCATGTGGTTTATCTGTTTTAACAGTTTGGGTCTCTACTTTGAAATATCTATGGATTGCATTCTTATGGTTTGCATTTTATAATGCGTTGGGTCCCTAAATCTAACTCTGTTAGTGACATACTCATGTGTTCTCTTTACTCTCAACGGATACGTGTCTCCCCCGTTGTTGTCAAACATTATTTTTCGGATATTGTAATATCCATGCTTCAATATTGTTTGGGTTTTGGCGAGTAACCGCATTTAATGACTTTGATTTATTGGATCCCCCCCATATATCAAGGTTTTGAATAAAGGAATTACTCTCATTTATGGTAATCGGATTTTAATCCTATTGTATTTGTGTGAGTATTAGGTTCGGATTCATGATTATGGCGTGTTTCTATTCAAGTATTTTATCACGAAAAAGGGGTTTTGGGAAAGATATCATTTTAATTCTAATTACATTGCATAATGAGAATTGTGATTTAAATAATATTCTTGCCGTTTTTCCAATTTATATAACTAAGATGAAAACTCTTTAATTTACTAGGTGTTAGTCTAACCTTTTTATTTTTCGGCATGTGCATCAGGTCTTTGTTGGGGGAAAGTTACTAGCGACGTCGTAATGAGTTGAGTGCTAGTTAGATGCACGTGAATGATCTAGATATTTGAAGATGTCTCCTGTGTTCAGAGATAGCGACTATTATGTAGTTTTAGTAACACCCGACTTATATTTAGTCTTTGTATAAGGCCTGATCTAATAAATGTTGAGGTTAAATAAAAATATATTCAATTTGCGGTATTTCAAAAATTGATTTGTAGAAAGGAATTTTATCTTCAATTTATGTATTATCGAAAATTTAAATTAGTTGTTGTTTCAAGATTTGAGAGTGTTACAAATATGTTAATTTGGAGTGAGCTGTGAAACCCACGACCCGAATGGGTGGCCATTTTGTTCAGGGACATGTGGATGGTATAGAGGAGACTGTTTCGTTGGTGCGTGAGGGAGATTCGTTATGGGTGAAGGTGAATGTCGACACAGGTTTTGAAATTTATTGTAGCAAAGGGGTTTATTGCGGTGGATGGGGCTAGTTTGACGTTGCTGAATGTGTTTGATGAAGAGGGGTGTTTTAATTTCATGTTGGTTGAGTATACACAGAAGGAAATTGTGATTCCATTGAAGAAAGTTGGGCAAAAGGTGAATTTGGAAGTAGATATATTTGGGAAGTATGTGGAGAAGCTTCTTAGTAGTGGATTTGTGGAAAAAATCAAGATGATGATGATGATACAAATGAGTTCATGATCATGATGATATTACTTTATCCTATTTTAGGTGTTTTTTTCCAGTTTTTTTCGTTTGATCTTGAGCAACAATGTTTGTGTAATAAGTGTTCAATGATTTGAGCTTTTTATCCTTCTTCTCCGGCCATATACTCGTCGCCGATCTCCACCTCCACCATCCCACAACCACCTCAACCATCTCTGTCATACACACAGACCTATATATATATATATATACACACACACACACAACAATGGTGATGGTTTAAAGGAATCATCGAAACCACAGGGGCTAAACCACAGAGGACGAAACAAGAGGGAAGATGGTGGGTCAACGAGAGGGACGAATCTGCTAAAACAAACTTAAGGGACGAAAACCATTAAAACTAACAAACGTTAGGGACCAAAAGTGAACTTTACTCTTAATATAATTTACTTTGTATTTTAAATATATTACTTCAATAAAAGAAATATATGCTCTGAACGATTATACAACTACTTTTGTGGGTTGATATAGAACTAGGGTAAACTACAAATTTGGTCCCTGTGGTTTCTCGAAAGTAACATTTTTCGTCCCTGTAGTTTCGAAATTATAGTTTGGACACCGTGGTTTACAAAAACGACCGGATTTGGTCCCTCCCTCTAATGTACGTTAATATATCTCGTTAGACAAGGGGTATTTTAGTCTTTTTATGCTTTTATCACATTTTTCTTCAATATATAAATAAGGATGTAAACTACATGGACCATAAATGTAATATAGCCTTGTAACACCCTCGGATTTGGTAAGAACAACTAATAAAAAATTTCGATATCACATCAAATAAAAAACAAACTTTTTCCTATAAATCAAAACTCAATAAAAATTATATAAATGACTTCAACAACAATGACATCAGTATTAAGCAAGGACTAAACCGAAGTCGGATGCTACTTGTCCCCAATACAAGTTGCTCCCCTCAAAACTAATGCGGAAGACTTCTCGAAGCCAATCTCACTCGTGCATGCAACTAGCACTCATCTCTTCACAAAAACGCTAGAACCGATTGTAACACCCTTAATTTTCGGTAAGTAATTGTCACTCGGACGTTTCTGCGACTTGTTAACAGCGACGTTTTGTTAGGAAATATATTGTTTAAAGTCCCTTGGAGTATCGGGAGTCTTGGCAGTGAAAGAGTCGAGTTTCGGGGCTCCGGAAAGGTCCCGCGACAATGCCCGACGACTATGACGAGTCACACACAGTCGCATGGGGTGTACCGTGAACAACATACCAGCGACTATGACCAGGGCAATGTCGCATGGGCAATGTCACACAAAGGGTGCAGGCTGCTGTTAAGTCGAATTTCACCCCCTTTTCTCATTCTTCACTTCTCATTTCCTTCTCAACTCCCTCTAAACTCTCTCAAGACCTCCCAAACCCATCCATGGTGATTTTGATCCATCAAATGCCTCCATTCTCAAGTATTGAAGTGTCATCAAAGGGTAGAAGCTAGACACCAAGAACCTTCATCTTCATCTTCAACCTCAAACTCCATTTTTGGGTTTTCTAGGTTTTCACCAAAAGCTAAGTGGTAAGTTTATCCCCTCCTTTTCTAAACCTTAATAGGTGATGTTAATGCTTCATTGATGATCTTCTAGTGTTTGATTCCTTCAAGTTCGGTTTGGAAAGATTTTGGAGAAATTTAGGTCAAAATTAGGGTTTTGACCAAAATGGAGATTTTGATGTAAAATGTTTGGGGAATGTTTCTATATGGTTGAAGATGCTTATTTATGGTTGGAAATCTTTGGATCTAGGTTTTTGAAGGATTTTGCTTGTAGACTCGGATTTCTTCAAGGAAGCTTAAAGCGGGGTAAAATCTAGATTTAGCCTAAATCTAGCGAGGTGAGTTCAAGTTGATTTGTGAAAACGGTGTACATGCCAAAATGTTTATTTTAAAATGTTTGTGTTTTACATTAAATTGTTAACTGCTGATAAGTTTGGGGTATTTAAATATATTTAACTTTATGAACTTATGTAACACACATCTTTGTGATTTTTGGGCATTTTGATAAATAAATCATTTTGATATATTTTTTTCGATGATGTAATATATAAATGGATGTCATTTCATATATTTGTCCATTTGGTGCATACGAGTTTATAAACCGTTGGAAAATGCATATCATTGAACTATGGTTCGTTTTGGCAACACGAAGAGAAAGAGTTCATTTGGAAAACATTTTGTTTCAACCAATGAGAAGTTTTGGTTTAATTACCTTTTTGTCGTGGTGTTTGCATAATTGTTGGTCAAACGTATTTCGATGTCTCTACTAGATTTCATTGGGTATTTACGTAAATTGTTAGGCCTTTGGCTTTGACTAAATTAAGTCTTGAGGATGTTTTGTCCAGATTTAATAACCGTTGTGGGGTTTTGAGTATGATGGTGCATTTTCGTGTCATTGGAGAGTTACATGTTTTGGGAGCTTTGGTCTTTCATTTGGAGTCATGTAACATTAGACAGTGTTGTAATGGATCCATATGCACGTAAGTCTGTCTGTTTTGTAAGGCCTGAGGTTTTGGGTTACATTTAGTGACCGTTTGGGTTTGCTAGCGAGTAGGCAATAGGTGGCTCAAGCCTCCGAGTTGTAACTCGTCTAGATTGGATAGGCACCCATGTCTGTAAGTCCTTGAGGTGGAACTCGACGGAGTATGGCCAGAGGCATAATCGGTCCGAGGATTGTGATGTCGGTGGTGGCATGGGAACTAGGTCCAGGATATGTGGTGAAATCCAATAACATCACGGGTGGCCCCATTCACGTGTTCTCGCCACCCAAGATGGAAACGTTTAGATGACACGAGAGGAAGTTGTATGGGCGACCTACTTGCGTGTTCCTCTATTCTCAATGTATACGGGTCTCTCCGTCGTAGATCTGTGGTATTTTTTTTAAATGTTAATGTTGTATTTTACCAACTTTGGTTGTATGGTCGACGATAAATGATGGCCTTAATATTGGGTTTTCCCCACGTATATTAAGGTTTGAATGGAATGCGTCATTTCCACGTTTCGGTATTTAATTTCGTCTATTTTATGGTCGTGTGAGTTTTGGGTCTAATGTCCGTGTCCACGACAATATTTATTTATATTGATTTCCATATATGGGTTATGAGTTGCGTATCATGTTCCACCCGTGTTGGGTATGTATTTCGAGATATAATATTTTTACCCGTTTTTATAAAAAATTGGGAATTCTCTCTCTCTTCTCATTTTGAGCAAGTTTTGGGTTAAATCTAAGTTTACGAAAGGGTGTTTTACATTGGGATTTTAGTTTGTAAAACAGTTTGGTTTGGTTTGGTTAACGTTTAACTTGGTGTGTCTTTCATTTGAAATGCATATTTATTGGTAAACGAGTCGTTTTCATAAGCGAAACATATCATTTTGAAATATTATGATTTTAATTGCATTCTTCCATTTTAAACGATTTATTTATATATGTTGAAAACTCTTGAGCTCACTAGGCGTTAAGCCTAACCTTTTTATTTGTCGGCATGTGCATCAAGTTCCTGTTGGGGTTTGGTTCAAGAAGCTACGAAGAGTTGAGCCTTAGATTTGTGCAAGTGTAAGTAGATGGTGAAGTCTTCCTCAGTTTGGAGATAGCGACTATTATTGGGTTTTAGTAGCACCCGTTCTTCTTATAGACGGTATGTAGAGATTAAATTATGTCTGTTGAGGTTAAACCTTATTTCGTGATTGTAGATGAATCAATTATCGATGTATTTAGAAAATTTTAAATTAGTTGTTATTTCCAGAATTGAGGGTGTTACACCATTCCCCAACCTGAACATGATGCACATGCCGACAAATAAAAAGGTTAGGCTAACGCTTAGTGAGTTCAAGAGTTTTCAACATGAACAAATATATTTGTTAAAGGAAAGAATGCAGTTTAAATCATTAACTTTCAAAATAGTCTACTTTAAATATTAAACGACTCATTTTCCAATAACACACATTTTTTAAAGACAAGTGTCCCAACATAGACATTCCTCTGTAAGGCAACTTCAACCCCCAATTCACCCAGAACGTGAAAAGTAATTGGACTCCCAATTTATAAAAACGCAGATAAAACTTTATTTCCCGAAACACCCAAAACACGGGCGGGGCATAATACTTAACCCATAAATCTTGAATAAAAATCCATATATGCAAAACATCACCGAAACCATGGATAATAAAATAATACAATTTAAGACCCAAATAACACCTTCCGGTGACGGGGGAGACCCGATTCCGTTGTACGTGGCGGAACACAAAGTTAAGCCACATAGCCACGTTGTCGAACTACACCTCAGATCGTAACTGTATTACCTGCTCTGCCGAGCTACACCTCTAGTCGGTATGTATTTCAAGTCCTAAAACACCGTATCCCCCATTGCCTGCTCCGTCGAGATACACCTCAAGGATACGCGATCTTATTGCTTGTTCATTCTCTAGTGGAGTTTCATCCTCAGGATACTCATTCGACCCCTAATGCCTACTCTCTAGCATTCAAGATAGGAGTCTCAGCTCCTTACTTGATAACTGTAACGCCCGTAATTTTTGGTAAGTATAGGGGCACCCAGGCGTTTCTGTACCTTGTGTTTGGTGGGATTCATTTTGGAAAAACACTAATAAAAGTTCAAAAGAGTGTCAAGGGCCTTAGTGTCGAAAAAGAGCGGATTTTTGAGGTTCAGGGGCACCTGGGCGACTATGCCAGCGAGAGTGCCAGAGGGCACAATCGCTTGGCATTCTCGCCAAACCACTTGGACTCGCGGTACAATCTTGGCGATTGTGCCAGCGAGAGTGCCACTAGCACAATCGCTTGGCACTCTCGCCGAGAGGTACCAGGGGGTTAAAAATCCGACTTTCAGCCCTTTATTTCATTTTCTGATTCCCACTCTCTTCCCTTTCTATCCCAAAACGTTCCTTCACCTTCCATTATGAACCCTAACCAATTTTGGGGCTTTTCCAAGAAGATCAAAGTGTCCCCTATCCATATTATGTTAAAGGCTTCACCTTTTGATGCAAGATTAAGCTCTCACCTCCATCACTAGGGATTTTGGGGTTTGTTAGGTTTTGCCCAAAACCTAAGTGGTAAGTTCATCTCATCCATTTCTAAGCTTCTTTATGAGTTATAATGTAACACCTTGAATTTTTATCCCAATTGAAGAAAAGTGTTGAACTGGGTGAATAGGTAAAGGAAGAACCACCTATGGAGTAGGGTTATAGTGCCATGTGGTTGTGACACCTGTCACAATGGCACCAATGGTACTAAGAGTATGGTCGTCTCGGCTATAGTGCCATGTGGTTGTGACATTTGTCACAATAGCACCAATGGTACTAAGAGTATGGTCATCTCGGCTATAGTGCCATGTGGTTGTGACACCTGTCACAATAGCACCAATGGTACTAGGAGTATGGTCGTCTCGGCTATAGTGCCATGTGATTGTGACATATGTCACAATAGCACCAATGGTACTAGAAGTATGGTCGTCTCGGCTATAGTGCCATGTGGTTATGACACCTGTCACAATAGCAACGACGATTACCAAGTGGTTGGTCGTCCCAACGAATGTGCCATGTAATTATGGCAATGGCAGGATAACTGGTATAAAAACATCAAATGTTTCGAGAGAACGGTCGAGGAATGGCCGGGATAAAGGTCGAGGAATGTCCGGGAGAACGGTCAAAGAACAGCTGGGAAAACGGTCGGGAAAGCCTTCGAAAAAGGCCTCGGTACATTCCGCGCGACAGTGCCCGCTACAGTGACAAATGGCACTCTAGCATAATAGGGTCGCGCGAGGCAAGAGACCCTCGGTACATTTCGCGCGACAGTGCCCGCTACAGTGATAAATGTCATTGTTGCATATCAGGGTCGCGCCATCTCGCGCGACAGTGCCCGCTACAGTGACAAATGGTACTGTAGCATGTCAGGGTCACGCCATATCGCGCGACAGTGACCGCTACAGTGACAAATGGCACTGTAGCATGTCAGGGTCGCGCCAATCTCACAGTGCATAAAATCGGGATTTTCCTCATTTGGTCATAACTTTCTCATTTCAACTCCGTTTTGGGCGATTCAAAAGGCTACAGTTTCGTTTTTGAGAACTTTCCAAGGTTATATGGTTAGTTTTGGGATGATTAAAGAGTATTTGGTGGTGGAGTGGAAGCAAAGGTCAAAAGCTCATCTTCATCACCTCCATCTTCAAAAATTTGGGGTTTTTCTAGGTTTTCACCAAAACCTAAATGGTAAGTTCATCCCTTCCACTTCTAAACCTTATTATAAGTTATAAAATTCTCCATTGATGATTTTCTAGTGTTCATGTTTCTCAATTTCGGGTTTGATGGTTTTGGGAGAAATTAAGTCAAAATTAGGGTTTTTGACCAAAATGGAGATTTGGATATAAGATGTTTGGGGAATTATTCTGAACACTTGGATATGTGTATTTATGGTTGGAAACTTGTGGATCTAGGTTTTTGGAAGGATTTTACTCGTGGATTCAAGTTTGCTCCAAGGAAGCTCAAGTTGGGTAAAATCTAGATTTAGCCTAAATCTAGCAAGGTGAGTTCAAGATGCTTTGTGAAAACTATGTACATGCCAAAATGTGTATTTTGAAGTAAAAATATATTTTACTTGGTAATTGTCAAAGTGTGAGTAATTTTGATAAGTCTTCATATTTGGTAAACTTGGGTTGTTTTAATCTCATAAAATGCTCATATTGGGTTTTGAACGTTTCAACAAGTAAATAGCATGATTTACGTATTCTTGGTGATTTTGTACAAATAAAGTCTATTCTATGATCTATGCATCTTCGACGATTTTTGTACATGTGAAGTCTAATTTATGACGTACGACATTTTGAAGTATTTGAGTTCATAAACCATTTGGAAAATGATATGTCCCAATTCGGGTCGAGTTTTGGGTTAATCACCTCTTTGAGGTATGCGTCTGCATAAACGTTATTTAAATGTGTTTTATTATTTGGGAATCGTTGTTTGTTGGCCAAACGGTATTTAGAGCATTTTAGCTCGGTTTTGACTTAAAAGAGTCTCGAGGACATTTGTCCAATTTTAGTGGCTCAATGTAGAGTCTCATCTACGATTTACACCTTAATGCATCTTATTGCATATTAATGATATTTACATGCGAGTGCGTTGGTCATTCATGTGTAGTCGTGTAATCTTAGGTTGTGTTGCATTGGATCCATAGGCACGTAAGTCAGTCTGTTTTGGATGGTCAATTGGGCATTTTGGGGTTGGACTCCGGTACCCATGTTTTACGATCGGAACTTTACAAGTAGGCACTAGGAGGGTTGAGTCTGGAGGTGCTACCGGGGAGGTAGACACTAGGACCTCCGCCGCTTGAAGTAATGCCTGAGAGGTAGTCTTTAAGTGTGTCGGGCCTTCGGGTGGAGTTCTTTGTAACGGTCACCAAGGTCAATTGTCTCTTTGGGTGAAACTTGTCAAGAAGTCGTAGGGACACTTAGGCGTTTATGTCGTGAGGTGTCATGCGATTAACGTTGTATGGGTGGCATACTTTTGTCTTCCCTCCACTCTCAACGGATACGGGTATCCCTCGTTGTCGGCCCATAGTATTTTGGATATTTAATTGTCCATACTTTAATATTTGGAGTTCATTCCATTTCATGGTCGCGTGAGTATTAAACTTCAGTTCCATGTTTCCGATGACGTATCATGTCTTTATGGCTTGTTTTACGCTATTTAAGGGTTGAGTATTATGCCCCACCCGTGTTTTGGGTGTTTTGGGATATGAAGTTGTTGGGTCTAAAATGTGCTAAGTCCAGTTAGTGCTGCTAAGTGCTGAAAGAATTAATACTGCTGAATATTTTAATACTGCTACTCAAAGGTATTACTACTGCTTATAGGATTACTACTGCTAGAGGTATTAATACTGCTTGAAAGTTAATACTGCTAGTAGTTAGTACTGCTTGAAGAATTACTATTGCAAGCATGGTTAGTACTGTTGAGGATGAAGATTAATGTTGCTCATGAAAATAAAGATGGAATGATTGCTTGATGTGAAAGACTAGGAGCTGGAGATAATGTTGAAGATAATTATGGACTGGATGCTGAAGATCAATATTATTTTCATATTTATCTTGTAATTTATTTTGTATATATAGACACATAGAGATTGATAAAAAAATACACAAATATACGTTTTTGTTCTAGAGAGAATTAGTCTCAAGGTTCTTTGTAGTCCTTTCAATAGAGAAGTATTGAACGTCTGATTGAGCATGTTCAACAAATTGAGGTTGTGGTTGTAATCATTAAGTTAATTCAATATAACTTGTGATTTGATTCATACACTCTTCTATTGATTTACTGTTAAAGTGTTATTCCGCAAACTTCTTTAACAAAGTTTCTGAGTGTTAATTAAATTATTGTTTAGAATTTCGATCTTGACAAGTGGTATCAGAGCTAAGGAACTCAGAAAGCTATAATCATCATGGACGGATCATATGACAGTGTTCTTGTTTCAAAGGTTCCCATGCTCAAACCTAATGAGTTTGACATGTGGAAAATCAGGATCAGGCAATATATCCTTCTTACAGATTACTCAATATGGGATATCATTGAGAATGGTCCCTCCAATGAAGGAGAGATGGGAGCAGATGGCAAGAGACCTCCACCAAAGACTGATGGAGAAAGAAAGATGAGGCAGACTGAGATGAAAGCTTTGAGTACTCTGCTCTTGGCAATTCCTAACGAATACCAACATCAGTTTTGCAACTGTGCTGATGCCAGAATCCTGTGGAATGCTTTGGAAAAGAGATTTTCAGGCACTAAAAGCACAAAGAGAAATCAAAAAGCAATTCTCAAGCAACAATATGAGAATTTCATGTCTACAAAGAATGAGTCTATGACTCAAACCTTTGATAGATTCAACAAGTTGATTGGAGAATTGGCCACTGTTGGTGTCAAGATGGAATAGGATGATGTCAACAGAAAGTTTTTAAGATCTCTTGGTGAAGAATGGGTAATGTACACAGTATCATTCAGACAGAATGATAATCTGGAGGATAAAGAACTTGATGATCTCTACAATGATCTCAGGGTGTTTGAAGCAGAAGTTGAATCTAAGAAAAGGCCATCTGGATACTCTCATAATGCTGTTCTCTTATCATCTACTACTGATTCTTCTGCTAATACATAATCAGTTAGTACTGCTTATGGCTCAAAATAGGATGGACTCAATGATTTTGTTTTGGAAGCCTTCCTTGCTAGTCATGCAAAATCTTCTCTTATTAATGATGATCTGGAGAAAATTAATGTTGATGATCTTGAAGAGATGGACATTAAGTGGCAAATGACAATGCTCACCATAAGAATCAAAAGATTCATTAAAAGAACTGAAAGAAACAACTTGCCATGAGAAGAGAAGATGGTGCTGGATTTGACAAATCCAAAGTGGAATGCTACAAGTGTCATAAACTAGGGCACTTTGCAAGAGAATGAAGAGGGGATCTCTCAACAGCATGTGAGCAACAATCAACAATCAAAGTCCACCAACAACTGGAACCCATCTCAAGCACTTGTCTCACAAGATGGAATGGGATTTGATTGGAGTGATCAAGCTGATGATGCAGTTCAGAATCAAGCACTGATGGCTGAAGTTTCAGAGTCTTCAAGCACTGCAATTCCCACAGAGGTAAAATCTAAACTCTGCTCTAAAGCCTGTCTTGAAACTGTTAAGAAGTACAGGGATCGCAATCAGAGCATGTGTGATGACCTTAAAAGACTGGAGAAACATACGAGAGAATCTAATTTGATCATTGTGAATTTTGAAGAACAAATTAAGGCATATCAGGCCAATGAACTTCAACATTCATATGATCAAAATTATTGGAAGTGGGAGAAAAAGGAGTTGAAGATTAAGCTAGAAAAGGCTAGAGAAGAATGTGAGAAAGTCATAAGTGAATTTGAGAAGGCCAAACTAGACATTGAGAAATTTTCCAATGCCTCTAAAGCAATGGACACTTTACTCAAATCTCAAGTTCATGACAAACTGAAGAGAGGCATAGGATATAATAACACTCCTCCACCTTACAACAACAACTATATTCCACCCACTTCAGACCTCTTAGAAAGGCAGGATAAGAATGACTTACCTGAAGGAGCCACAGAAGTAGATCCTTTAGACACTGTAGTGGTTGAGGCAGAATCTGGAGAATTAGCCTCAAGGTTCTTTGTAGTCTTTTCAATAGAGAAGTATTGAACGTCTGTTGAGCCTGTTCAACATATTGAGGCTGTGGTTGTAATCATTAAGTTAATTTAATATAACTTGTGATTTGATTCATACAATGTTCTTTTGCTTTACTGTTAAAGTGTTATTCCGCAAACTTCTTTAACAAAATTTCTGAGTGTTAATTAAATTCTTGTTTAAAAGTTCCCCTAGAAAACCACATTCAATAGAACAAGAATTTAAAGAAAGAAATACATGATCTGAAGAAGAGAACAAGGTAGACTAGAAAGAAGTTCCCCTAGAAAACCACATTCTTACAAATGAGAGGGGAGGTAAACCATTTGTCAAGAGTGATAAAGTAGAGAAGTTTAAGACTGGGGAAGAGACTGTCAAGAGTGAGAAAACTGAGACCTCTAGGAAAGGGAAGGAAAAGGTACAGTGAGATCACTATATGCAAACTACTGTTGTAAATCCCTGTACTTGTCAACAGAAAAAGCCCCATCAACATGATAAAATAAGGGGAAATCAGAGAAACAGAAATAACCAGTGGGCTCAAAAACAGGGAATTGATCTAAGCAAAGTCAATAGACCAAAGCCTTGTTTTATTTGTGGCAAGTTGAATCATCTAGCCAAACACTGTTATTTCAATCCTATTAACCAAAGATTTACTTTTCAAAGACAACATCAAAATTCTGTTGGTTATAGGAAACAATCAAAAAGATCAAGGAACCACATGGCTGAGAATGTGAAAACAGCACCAGTGAAAACTGGTACTGCAAAATCTCATATTCAGAATAAGTTTGTTAAAGCAAAAGAAAATACTCCAAGCAAATCAAGGAGTAACACAAAGAATAATAAAGCAAACAAATGTGTCTTAATTTGGGTCCCAAAAAAACTAAATCTGTTAGTATTGCCACCTCAAATAGTACTGCTAACAGAAATAGTGTTGCTAATAGCAATACTACTGCTGACCAAGTTAGTACTGTTAATAAAGTTAGTACTGCTACCAGAGTTAGTACTGCTGACCAAATTAGTACTGCTAATGAAGTTAGTACTGCTAACAAAGTTAGTGATGCTGACTAAGTTAATACTGCTAACAAGGATAGTACTGCTACCAGTGTTAATACTGCCAAGCCTATAAGTAAGACAAAGTATTCCAGCCATGAGATTCCTGACTCTGATCATCTCATCAAGACTAAGCCTAATGAATATGAGTATGTTGATGAGAAAGGGCAACCCAAGACCACTTTGGCATGGGTTACCTCAAGAAACTAACTGTTTTATCTTATGTGCAGGGTAACCAACAGCTCAAGGGGAAGATCATTTGGCATGTAGATAGTGGTTGCTCTAGGCACATGACAGGTAACATGTCCTGCCTTCAAAATTTCAAAAGGTTTGATGGAGGACTTGTTGCTTTTGGTGACAATCCAGCAGGAGGTAAGATAAGTGGTAAAGGTACTGTATCAAAAGGTAAGATGACTTTTGAAGATGTGTAGTATGTTGAGAAATTGAGATACAACCTGTTAAGTGTATCACAGGTCTGTGACAAGAAACATAGTATATTATTTAATGATATTGAATGTATTATCCTTGCTCCAGGATTCAAGGTAGTTGATGAAAATATGATACTACTTAGAACTCCTAGAAAAGACAATGTTTATTGTTTGGACCTAGAGAGTGTTTCATCTGATTCATCACTAAACTGTCTGTTTTCAAAAGCTTATTTAGATGAATCATCTCTTTGGCACAGAAGGATGTGTCACATGAATTTTAAAACTATGAACAATCTTGTGAAAAACAACCTTGTAAGATGTTTGCCTCAAAAAGTGTTTTCATGTGATGATCATTGTGTTGCATGTCTTAAAGGCAAGCAGCACAAAACTTCTCATAAGTCCAAAGAAATAAACACAATCTCTTCACCTCTTCAGTTATTTCATATGGATATCTTTGGTCCTACAAATGTGATGAGTATTGGTAAGAAATCCTACTGCTTAGTCATTGTTGATGACTTCTCTAGATTCACTTGGGTATATTTTCTGAGGACTAAGGATGAGACAAGTGGACTGATCAAATCATTTGTTCTTAGGGTTGAAAACCAAACAAATCTAAGAGTTAAAGTCATCAGATCTGATAATGGAACTGAATTTAAAAACAGTGACTTAAACAGCTTTTGTGAGACTAAAGGTATTGAGAGACAATTCAGTGCTCCTAGGACTCCTCAACAAAATGGTGTTGCTGAGAGGAGAAATAGGACATTGATTGAGGCTGATAGATCTCTGTTGAGAGACAATTCAGTGCTCCTAGGACTCCTCAACAAAGTTAATACTGCTTGTTATGTCCAAAACAGAGTTCTAGTAGTAAAATCCTAAGGAAAAACACCTTATGAACTTTTCAAAAAGAAGAAACCTTGTATTGGATTTTTCAAACCTTTTGGGTGTCCCTGTACAATCCTCAATACCAAATCTCATTTAGGCAAGTTTGAAAGCAAAGCTGTGGATGGATTCCTTGTTGGATACTCCTCTCAGAGTAAGGCATATAGAGTTTTCAATAGTCCTTCAAGGATTATAGAGGAAAGCGACAATGTCAAATGCAATGAGAACACACCAAATCCAATTGGTACAGGTCCTGATTGGCTGTTTGACATTGAGTCACTAACTAACTCTTTGGGTTTTAGTGATGTACAAGTTGCAGGAACAAGTTCAGAAGAGAAACAAGCATAGAAACCAGAGTTTGTGCTTTTTCCTATACCTACAGTTGATCCTATTGAATTTTGTCAACAAGAACAGAAGGATGATTCAGAAAAGAGGAGTGTGAACCAGAACAAAATAAAGAGGATAAATGTGATAAAGAGAATGCTCATCCTTCAGGAAACACATATCCTGAGATGCCCATACTGTCAGAAGATGATATTGATGAAGAAAATTCTTCAGTATTTGGTGGAAGCACTCCTGAGAAGAATGACTCTAATCTGGATGCAAATATCAATGAGGAGGTTGCACATCAAACAAGAACTCAGAAAAATCATCCTCCTCAGTTGGTGATTGGTGACATCAATTCTCGTAGGATCACAAGGCATCAAAGTAAGATAGGAGGATTGAAAGACTTGCAGTCAGGGTTGTTATCTTGTTTTCTATCTCAGATTGAACCCAAGAAGGCCTATGATGCAATGAAAGAACCAAGCTGGGTAGAAGCAATGCAAGAGGAGCTGCTACAGTTTAAGCTACAAGATGTGTGGGATCTAGTTGACCTTCCACCAGGACAAAGGGCAATTGGTACTAAATGGGTTTTCAGGAACAAGAAAGATGAGAGAAGAATTGTAATAAAGAATAAAGTCAGATGTTGGTCCCAAATAGCAGTAAATAAACAAGCAAAGTATTGTAGAAGGGGGGGTTGAATACAATACACACAGTTTTTCACTTAATTTAATTCTTATTGATTTGAAATCAAGAATTACACATAGAAAACTTTGATTGTTGCGGAAGAGAACATATGAGATATGTTCAAACAATCTTACACATAGAGAATAAATAACAATTGTAAAACACTTAGAAAACAATTGAACTTCGTAGAGAGAAAGTTGCCAGGCACTTAGAGAACTTGAAGGTAGTAGAGCTGGGTGATCTTGCATGTTGAAGCATCCATCATATTTATAGTGCCTCATTCATTTAATGCATGAGACACCTGTTGAGCAAGGGATGGACACAGGTCTTCATCAAGGTACAGGATGTACCTTTTGTCTTGAGGTGTTTTGTCTTGAAGTGTTGACCTGCAGAGGATGGTAGAGACCTTTCCTTAAAAGAGTGTAGGAGACAAAGCTTACTTTATCTGATCTTCAGATGAGGTCCACGTCAATGCAAGATATCACAAATATACTTTGTCAGAAAAGTACAATGTGTTGGAGAAATCTTCAGACCTTGAAGATTAAGGAGTCTTCGGTTGCCGAAGAGTTCTTCGGCTCCTGAAGACTGAGAGGTCTTCGGCTCCGAGGTCTTCGGCTCCTAAGACTGAGAAGTCTTCGGCTCCTAAGACTGAGAAGTCTTCGGCTTCCGAAGATTGAGAAATCTTCGGCTTCCGAAGATGTCTTCGACCGAAGACGTCTTCGGCCGAAGAGGTCTTCGGCTCCTGAAGACTGAGATCGGCACCATCCTGGCCAATGGTGTTGATCAAGTGGGCATACTTGGCTTTAGGCTGAGGAGTCTATCTTCAATCCGCTTTGAGAGATATTCTCCTTCTTTGTCTTCTTCGGTTGATCTTCGACTTCACCGAACATTTGTATAGAAACCAAGCTGCTAAAAGAACCTCAAACATATTCTAAGTACGATGATATAAGATGGAAGATCAGGAGGTCATCTTCAAATCTTCAGAAGACCCAACAATCTCCCCCTATTTGAGGATGACATCCATACTAAAGAATAAAACAAAGAGTATACTGAATAAATTCATTTTGACCCATTTTTACTCTTTTTGGGTTCTTTTCACATACACCATTCTTTTTTTTTTTTTGGTATATCTGACTTTTACATAGAGAAAGAAAAAAGTATAGTTATACAAACGAATAAATGAATACAATGAAAAAAATATATACAAAGATACAGAAGAAGACAGTAGTCGGGATTGTTTGAATTTGAGTGGTTGGATGCTCCCCCTCAATTCATACTCCCCCTCAACTAATGTCAGGTGGCTTTGATCACATAGTCCATTGCAGAATTAATTTCAGCGGAGTTTAAGCTTGAGTGGTAAGATGCTCATGCTCCCCCTCAACTCATACTCCCCCTCAACTAATTAATGGTGTTCAGAAAGAAAGAAGTTGGAAGATTTTCGGGATCCTCCGAACCTGCTCCTGGAAGGGCAGATTCATCCTTGGATCGTGCAGAAGCATCAGGACTGAGAATCCTGGGTGATAGGTTGTGAGGTGGAGAAGAGGCACCTTGGATAGGGAAGGAGTCCAAGTCATCCTTATCAACCAAGGAAAAGGTTGATGAGGGAATAATAAGGGTCCCCAATTTTACAATTGTATCATTTTGTGAGGATACAAAGGAGGTGGCTTTGGGTTTAGCAGAGTCCCCGGGCCTGAATGGGAAAATTTCAACACCTGCCGATTGTGGAGAATCGGTGGGTGGAGTTTGTGGCTTGGCCCTTGAAACCTTCCTCAGCCTCTTGAGAGGAGAGGGAGGGGAAGAGGTAGAGTGCCACCGCTTTGAGATATGGGGTGTGACCTGGGTAACCGCCGAAGGTTCTTTCGGTGGTATGGCCATTTGGGCAAGTGCGGCGGTGCCAGTAGCAGTTGAGGATTTAGTGCTAGTCGGCGTCACTGAAGAAAGGGGAAGAAGGGTCCACTACAGTTGAGGCACCTTTGGACACCGGAGTGTCCTTAGTATCACCCCATTGTAGATCGGGAGAGTTTATGAAGGAGAACATACCTGGCAGTAGAGGGCGATCGGTGTAGAGAGAGACATTGTTCAAAGGGTCTTCATGACTTTCTAAGTGTTGGTCGAAGAATCATCACCAAATCAATTAGAGACCAAACAATTTTTCTCCCCTATTTGATGATGACACCAACACATAAAGAAAAAAAATGGGTACTGACACTCAGAAAAATTACAAGACACGAAGAAACTCATAAATGCAGTGGCCCTTTCTTTTCTTTTCTTTTTTTTTTTTTTTTGGGTGGGGGGGGGCTCTTTTTTTTGTTTTTGTTTTTTTTTGAAAAAGAAAAAAAAAGGAAGAGAAAATAGGGGAAAGGAAGAAATTGGTTGAGATGTGGTAAGAAGAGATGGGATGGGTTAGGTTAGTCTTGGGAAATAAAAAAATGAGAAAGAGGAAAAGATAAAAAGGAAAAGAGGGTGGGGTGGGGTGGGGGTCGGCCGAATGTGGGTTTGGGGGGGGGTCGGCCGAATGCTTGGGGGGGGGGGAGGGTGGTAGTGATGAGGTTTTTGTTTAGTTGTAAGGGTGAAAATAGGGGTGTTAGGGAGGTGTTCGGTGGGAGCATAAGGAGGTGTTCGGGTTCGGGGGAGAGAGGTTTCGGTGGGAAGGGTAGGCCGAAGAAGGGGTGTGGAAGGTGTGAGATTTCGGTGGGTATAAGGGAGTGTTTGGGATTTCGGTAGGTGTAGTGAGAGAGGGGGTCGAAGGAAGGAAGGGCCGAAGGAGGGAAGGCTTCGGTGGGGAGGGGGGCCGAAGGAAGGGAAGGACCGAGGGGGGGATTTTCGGTGGCTAGGTGGTAGGTTCGGTGGCTAGGGGAGGGAGAGGAGATTGGGTGTTTGGGATTTCGGTGGGTAGGGGTTTCGGTGGGTAGGGGATTGGGGGTAGGGGTTTCGGTTGGGAAGTATTGGGCCCCCAAAAAAAGGGGAAAAAATCGGTAGGGAGAGAAGGGGTGTTAGATCGGTTGCCGACGGGGTTTGGAGGAGTTGGTTGCCGATGGGGTTGGGTGGTTGGGGCCTATGGTCGAAGAGAAAGAGAGGGAGGGGGAAAGGGTCAGTAGCCGAGGAGGGGGAAGAGGGGAGGAGATCGATCGATCGAGGTGATCAGCGGCTGATGAAGGGAAAGGGGTTCGGTGGGTGTGAGGGGAGGGGGTTCGGTGGAGAGGAGAGTTGGCGGGCAGGAGGGGTGTTCGGTTGCCGTAGGGTCGGCTTGCCGAAGGGTGGGGGTGCGGAGGGAGTTTGGTGAGCATGGAGGTTTCGGTTGGTTTAAGAGGACGAAAGAGAGAGATGAGAGAGAGAGATAAAGAGAAAATGGATGTACCTGGGGTAGATGAGGTAGAGCACTCAGCAGACACAATGGCCATATAGAAGGATTGAGCTTCACTATTCATCAACATCATCTATTTTAGCCATGAAACAAAGGTTGGCCATTTCTTTGTCACTTTCAGAAGTGGGTTCATCTGCCCAATCGTGGGTTTCAGTCATTTGACCTTTTCCCTTTTTGAGCAAGGTTTCATTTTTCTCCTTCTCTCTCTTATATTTTGCTTTGTATTTCTCAGCCCGGTCAGACTTTGAGGAGACAGACATATTTTTCATTTGGAAAGAAGGTTGATTAGAATTAGACTTGGTTCTGACAAACCTAGAGGAGGTACGGTTAGAGGAGGGTAGTCTGGATTTATCAGAAGACCTGCTTCTGCACTCAGAAGCAAAGTGTCCCTTCCTCCCACACCTGTAACATTCCTCATTTGATTTGTCAGAGGGAGTGGTTTTAGAAAAAGTAGAAGTGGATTTTCTTGAAAACTTGGATTTTCTCGAAGAGAAGCGAGAGTTACTGGAAATTTCCTCACCTTCATCATCAGCCTCACTAAGATAGGCTTCTGAAGGATCATTGGGATCCTCTTGACTATCACGGTCAGAATCGGAGGGATAGGTGATTCTAGGAACACACACAGAGTTTTTGGAAGAATCACTAACAAGAGCTAGAGAAGAGCTTTTAATGTCTTTTGTGATGGACTTCCTTAGCAGTTTAGTCTGCTCATAGTTGAAGAGTGTGCCATAAAGAGCAGTGAGTGGCATAGAGTCAAGATCCTTGGTAGACTTGATGCAAGTACAAATGTTTTCCCAAAACTCAGGAAGACAGTCCATGAACTTGCACAAGACTTCCTCATTATCATAAATGCGACCCACAAGTTTTAGATCATTGAGAAGACTGTTAAAGCGGTTGTAGTAGTCTGAGAGAGATTCCCCCTCTTCATACGAAAAGAGTTCATACTTTCTAACGAGAGCAATCTTTCTACTCTTTTTCACCTCAGACGTACCTTCATAAAGAACACACAGAGTGGACCACATTTCTTTAGCGGTAGAAAGGTTAACAAGGGAGTGATAGACCTCATCAGGCAGAGAAAGGGAAATGATGGCTCTGACTTTAGTATCAAGAGCTATAAGACGTCTGTCTTCATCATTATATTTACTGGGATCCTTTACAATGTATCTCCCATTTGCTGGAGTTCTTTCTTCCTCAGAAGAGTCCTCATCAGCTTTTGCCTTGTCTGCATTATAACGGTCCCAAACTCTAGGAATAAAAGGACCTTCATGTAAAATAGTTGGATATCTGCTGTCAACTCCTTCTAAAAAGAGTATCATACGACTTTTCCACAAGAAGAAGTTATTGGGGTTAAACTTTGGTGGTTTGGCTATAGAGCCATTGTCGTATGAAACAGCAGTGGTGTTTTGAGAAGAAGCATTGTTTAAAGAAGAAGAAGAAGAAGAAGAAGAAGAAGAGGCTGCCATTGCGGATCTAGTTTATTGAGTTAAACTAAACCGCTCTGATACCACTTGTTGGTCCCAAATAGCAGTAAATAAACAAGCAAAGTATTGTAGAAGGGGGGGTTGAATACAATACACACAGTTTTTCACTTAATTTAATTCTTATTGATTTGAAATCAAGAATTACACATAGAAAACTTTGATTGTTGCGGAAGAGAACATATGAGATATGTTCAAACAATCTTACACATAGAGAATAAATAACAATTGTAAAACACTTAGAAAACAATTGAACTTCGTAGAGAGAAAGTTGCCAGGCACTTAGAGAACTTGAAGGTAGTAGAGCTGGGTGATCTTGCATGTTGAAGCATCCATCATATTTATAGTGCCTCATTCATTTAATGCATGAGACACCTGTTGAGCAAGGGATGGACACAGGTCTTCATCAAGGTACAGGATGTACCTTTTGTCTTGAGGTGTTTTGTCTTGAAGTGTTGACCTGCAGAGGATGGTAGAGACCTTTCCTTAAAAGAGTGTAGGAGACAAAGCTTACTTTATCTGATCTTCAGATGAGGTCCACGTCAATGCAAGATATCACAAATATACTTTGTCAGAAAAGTACAATGTGTTGGAGAAATCTTCAGACCTTGAAGATTAAGGAGTCTTCGGTTGCCGAAGAGTTCTTCGGCTCCTGAAGACTGAGAGGTCTTCGGCTCCGAGGTCTTCGGCTCCTAAGACTGAGAAGTCTTCGGCTCCTAAGACTGAGAAGTCTTCGGCTTCCGAAGATTGAGAAATCTTCGGCTTCCGAAGATGTCTTCGACCGAAGACGTCTTCGGCCGAAGAGGTCTTCGGCTCCTGAAGACTGAGATCGGCACCATCCTGGCCAATGGTGTTGATCAAGTGGGCATACTTGGCTTTAGGCTGAGGAGTCTATCTTCAATCCGCTTTGAGAGATATTCTCCTTCTTTGTCTTCTTCGGTTGATCTTCGACTTCACCGAACATTTGTATAGAAACCAAGCTGCTAAAAGAACCTCAAACATATTCTAAGTAGGATGATATAAGATGGAAGATCAGGAGGTCATCTTCAAATCTTCAGATGACCCAACACCAGACTTGTGGCACAAGGGTATACACAAGAAGATAGAATAGATTATGAAGAAGTGTTTGCACCAGTAGCCATAATTGAGGCAATTAGGTTGTTTCTAGCCTATGCTTCTTTCATGCAATTCAGAGTATTTCAGATGGATGTCAAGAGTGCATTTCTATATGGAAAAATTGATGAAGAAGTATATGTTTGTCATCCTCCAGGGTTTGAGAATCCTAATTTTCTGACAAAGTATACAAACTAAAGAAGGCACTCTATGGGCTACATCAAGCACCAAGAGCATGGTATGACACTCTGTCTACCTATCTCTTGGAAAATGGTTTTGCAAGGGGAATCATTGAGAAGACTCGGTTCATTAAAAGGAAGAAGAAGGACATCCTACTTGTTCAAATCTATGTGGATGATATCATCTTTGGATCCACAAAAGATTATATGTGCAAGGAGTTTGAGGAGTTGATGCATAAAAGATTCAAGATGAGCTCTATGGGTGAACTTACATTATTCCTTGGGCTATAGGTTAAACAGAAGAAATATGGTATCTTCATCAGTCAATCCAAGTATGTGCAAGATATCCTTACAAAATTTGGAATTTCAGATTCAAAGCCTGCAAGCACACCTATGGAAACACACAAACAGATCACTGCAGATCTTGAGGGGGAGGATGTGGATGTTCATCATTATAGATATATGATAGGCTCCCTCATGTATCTAACAACTTCAAGGCCAGATATTATGTTTGTTGTCTGTGTGTGTGCCAGATTTCAAGTAAGACCTAAGCAATCTCATTTTCAAGCAGTCAAGAGGATCTTCAGATATCTCAAAGGACAACCAAGGTTGGGTCTTTGGTATCCTCATGACTCACCATTTGATCTACTTTCATATTCTGATAGTGATTTGGGTGGTGCAAACTTGGATAGAAAGTCTACATCAGGAGGATGTTAGTTTTTGGGTGCAAGACTAGTTTCATGGCAGTGTAAAAAGCAAACCATAGTGTCCACCTCTACAACAGTAGCAGAGTATATAGTTGCTGCAAGTTGATGCTCTCAAGTACTATGGATACAGAATCAGATGTTGGACTATGGTGTTACTTTTCTTCACACTCCAATCTTCATTGATAACAACAGTGCTATAAGCATTGTTAATAATCCAGTCAAGCACTCTAAAACCAAGCATATAGAAATCAGGTACCATTTTATTAGAGATTGCAATGAAAAGAAGCTAATTCAGGTTTTGAAGGTACACACAAGTAACCAATTTGCTGATCTACTCACCAAAGCTTTTGATGTGGGTAGATTCACATTCTTGGTCACAAGTGTAGGCATGATAAACATTGAATAAGCCTCTTTTGATTTTCTTTATGTATCATTTCTGTATAGATTCCTTCATGCTTATATTGAATTGTGCATGGTGCTGCTAACTATGTGTGTTTAAGTGTTTCAGATTACCTTGCTGATTAGAAACTTGGTACTTCTTGTTAAGTTAATACTGCTCTCACTATTAATCCTGCTGCCAGTTCAAATATGATTAAGTATGGTTACTACTGCTAGTGCAAAGTTACTACTCCTTACCATATTTCTACTGCCAGACAGTGTTACTACTGCTGGTATGTGTTAATACTGCTAGTTTGTGTTAATGCTGCTGGTATGTGTTACTACTGCTAGTCTGTGTTAATACTGCTAGTCTGGGTTGATGCTGCTGGTATATGTTACTACTGCTTATATGGGTTAGTACTGCGGGTTTGTTAATGCTGCTAGGGTACTTAGTACTGCTTCTAACTGAAACCCTCCACCTATAAATACCCTCTCTGACCGCCAAAATCCAAACGACTCTTTGAATTTCCTACGAGTGTTCATCCTCTCTCTCTCTCTCACGAATTCTTGCTTCCAAGTGCATAAACCCTAGAGTTGTTTCGAACCCAAGAACGATGGCAGGACTGGGATTTGTGGACGATCACAATGAACTCGCAATGCTGCAGAAACCCAAACAAGCTGAGGGTTTTGAAGAAATTGTGGATTTCCTGAAAGCATCCCACATTGCCTATGCACTCACAGTCAATCCCACCATCTATGTGGAGCACATGCGTCAGTTCTGGGCCAATGCCTCTATACAGACTATTGATGGCAATCAGGTCCTCCAATCAAGGGTCTGTGATAAACCTATCACAGTCTCAGAAGGCTGCATTCGCACTCATCTACGTCTAGATGATGCATCAGGTATATCTTCTCTTCCTAAGGATGATCTCTTCCAAGAAACTGGTAGAATGGGGTATGAAGGTCCCACTAAGGTTTACAAGTTCTTCAAGAGCAAATTTTCACCTCAGTGGAGATTCTTTGTTCATACCCTTCAGCATTGTATTTCTCACAAAACAACTGGATGGAGTGAGTTCAGCAATACCATCGCTTATGCTCTGGTCTGCTTAGCAACCTCCAAAAAGTTTAATTTTTCACAAATGATTTTGAATGATCTGCTGTCAAACCTGGATACCAAAACCAAAACTAAACGATTTTACATGTATCCAAGGTTTGTACAAGAAGTACTCAACAATGAATTGACGGATTTACCCTCTTTTCAAGAGGTGTATGTACCTAAACCTCCCAAAGGGAAGGTGTTCTATAACATGAAAAGGCCTAGTAAGGACTTTTCTGGACAAGACACTCCATTGTTCTCTACAATGATGGGTGTGTCTCATTCCCATGGTGAGGTATCATGGTCAAAGCCCACATCTGACCAACCCACTGATGACCTACCCACACCATTCATTTCAATTAATCCTCCTCAGAACCCTATTGTGAAGCCAATTTCCCCCATCACCAAAACATATATAAGAAAAAAGGTACAGAAGGTTCTTTCCCTTCCTGTATCTTCACCCCAACAGTCTGCAAGCCCTCTAATGGAGCATTCTCCATTAGAGAATATCCAAAGGGAAACCACAAGGGTGTCTCCCAACCCTAAGAAGGTGCTTTCTAAGGAGAATGAAGAGCATGTGGGCAGTAAGGCTCACACTACTGATTCTGCACAAGGTGTAGGTCAGGACAGTGTGAACATCTGTAAGACCTTCCCCACGGCAACTTTAGATGAGCAATCATCTAAGGGTCCCAGGTGCCAAGAAACCACGGGGGTAGCAGGTGCTTCTGCTAGGCAGAAGACCTCTACTAAAAGATCCAAGGATCCTTCAAGGGTGGTAAAAACACCTAAAGGAGGTGAGGACAGATATAACTATGATGAATTGATGGAAACAATTGGAAATGTCAATCTGGATGTCATCAGTCAGGGTAAGGAGATAAAGAAGATGAAACTGGTGATAATCTCTCAACAAGAGCAGATAGCCAAACTCAATAAGCTAGTGTTGAAATTAGTGCACAAGAAGAAGATAACCCGGTTTATCTTGAAGAAAAGGGGAACTGCACATGATGCTTCCAAAAAGGGGAAGAGTTCAGAGGCTATGGAATCTAAGTTTGAGGGGGAATTTAATGGTGAATCTGAACAGAAGGGTGAGAAGGAAACTGGTAAGGCAGCAGAAACTGTTAAAGCAGCAGTAACTCAGTTAGCAGCAGAAACAGTGAAAGCAGTAGTAACAAATGAACAAGAAGTAGTAACTGAACCAGCAGTAGAAACAAAAGAACAAGAAGCAGAAACTGAAACTGAAATGTCCAGAGAAGAGATAGAGATAGCTGAAACTCTGGTTAAGGCAAAGCATGACACTCCTAAAGCCACTCAAAAGGCTAAAGGAGTGGTGATAAAAGAAGGAGAAACAGAGAAGACAAAGAAAGAGATAAGCATGTCAGATGCAAAGAAGAAAGGAAAAGAGAAGGTGGTTGAATCTGAGAAACCAGTGAAAAAGCAAATAGATATGGATGCAGAGATGGCAAAGAAGCTGCAAGAAGAGCTTGAAAAAGAGAATGAGATCCAAACTGCCAAGGACAGAAAGCTTGCCTTAGATTTGGCAAAAAGGCTGAATGAAGAGTATCAGAAAAGCTTGAAAATTGTTGTGAAGAGGGTTACTATGAAAGCTCCACAGAAAAGACATCCCTCAAAAACCTTCTTAGCCAATCAAGAAAGAAGAAAGATGATCAACTTCCTGAAAGGATCCATTGGAGTTCCTGAAGGAATGTTTACAAATATGTCCTTCAGCAGAATTGAGGAATTATACAAGAAGGAGATGGCTAAGCTTCAAGGGGACTTCAGTCAGAGGGTTGAGTTTGAAAGAAAAATGAAAGAAAGACATGATCTGAATATTCAACAATATCTGGCCTTGAAAATTCAATAGAACAAGAATTTAATGAAAGAAAGATCATGATTTGAAGAAGAGAACAAGGTAGACCAGAAAGAATTCTTGTTAAACAAGAATTCAATATACCACTTGTCAAAATCGAAATTCTAAACAATAATTTAATTAACACTCAGAAACTTTGTTAAAGAAGTCAAGAAAGAAGAAAGGGCAAAAGAAGGCACTCCTACAAAAGAAAGGGCAGAAGTCAAGAAAGAAGAAACATTAGCCCAGAAGATCAGAGCTGTTAAAAGAATAAAGTCTATTGCTTCAAAGAAACAGGCAAAAAGGCCAATAATTGAGGAAGTGGAGAAAGAAAAGGAAAGTAAAAGAATGAATGCAGAACCATCAGAACCTACTGTTGCACCTCCTACAGAGCATGTTGAAACTGAGCATAGTCAAAAACAGTCAAGTCAATCTGATGTGCAGTTTGATTTGTACATGACAGTAACAGATGAAGAACCAGTGAAAGCTGATCCTATCTCAGTGAATGCTCCTGAAATCATTCATTGGGATACACTCTTGGACAAAAGAACAGAATACATCAAAATCAAGAGAATGGGTGATCAGTATGAAGTTTATTCAACCTGGGGAAAGATCATCAGAAGTTGTTCCAGAACATATTTGGAGGAGATGTATAAGGTTGGTCTGAATCTATATGGTGAAGTGTTGAAAGGGTCTGGGATGAATCTAATAAAGATGGTCATGGAGTTTTTATGCATGATGTTTGATCCAGATAGAGTGAAGTATCTTATCAAAGACCTGCATCATGAAAATGGTTTTAAAAGAATTGATCATTGGATGTTGTTTGAAAGATGTGGAGTCTATGTCTTAACCATTGATAAAAGCTATCATGAGTATTACTTGGTGGATAAGGTATATGACTACAGCAAAGCAAAGTTGCAAGGGATGTTGAGAGCTAAGCTGATATGTGCTAAAGGTTCAGAAATGGCCAGAATTGTGATCAAAATCCTGATCTAGGAATCTGAGCAGATATTTTGAAAGCATCATGAAGACCACATTCTGAAGAACTTAACTTCTTGATTTGAAAAGTTAAGTTAGGGGGAGATTGTTGGGTCTAAAATGTGCTAAGTCCAGTTAGTGCTGCTAAGTACTGAAAGAATTAATATTGCTGAAGATTTTAATACTGCTACTCAAAGGTATTACTACTGCTTGTAGGATTACTACTGCTAGAGGTATTAATACTGCTTGAAAGTTAATACTGCTAGTAGTTAGTACTGCTTGAAGAATTACTACTGCAAGCATGGTTAGTACTGCTGAGGATGAAGATTAATGCTGCTCATGAAGATAAAGATGGAATGATTGCTTGATGCGAAAGACTAGGAGCTGTAGATAATGTTGAAGATAATTATGGACTGGATGCTGAAGATCAATATTATTTTCATATTTATCTTGTAATTTGTTTTGTATATATAGATACATAGAGATTGATAAAAAAAATACACAGATATACGTTTTTGTTCTAGAGAGAATTAGTCTCAAGGTTCTTTTTAGTCCTTTCAATAGAGAAGTATTGAACGTCTGATTGAGCCTGTTCAACAGATTGAGGATGTGGTTGTAATCATTAAGTTAATTCAATATAACT
Source organism: Arctium minus (assembly GCA_954870635.1). Lineage (NCBI taxonomy): Eukaryota > Viridiplantae > Streptophyta > Magnoliopsida > Asterales > Asteraceae > Arctium > Arctium minus. The sequence continues at coordinate 9,371,334 of OX941086.1, read as the reverse complement.
TGTGATTTGATTCATACATTGTTCTATTGATTTACTGTTAAAGTGTTATTCCGCAAACTTCTTTAACAAAGTTTCTGAGTGTTAATTAAATTCTTGTTTAGAATTTCGATTTTGACAGAAGTGTTATTCACGTTTTCACAAATTGGGTGTCGAATTATAATCCCGTTTTGGGTGAGTTATGAGTTGCATCGTTTATAAAGAACGTTTGTTCTGGGAGAATCGTTTTTAAAGAAGCATATTATGGGGGAAGAGAGTCGTTTCCATTATTAAAGTAAACTATTTCGAAAGATCTTGATTTGAATTGAATTCCTTTCTTTTAAATATATATTCATTCATGTTAAAACTCTTGAGCTCAGTAGGCGTTAAGCATAACCTTTTAATTTGTAGGCATGTGCATCAGGTTCCAGTTGGGGGTTTGGATTCTAGAAGTTCTATGAAGAGTTGAGCCTGAGCTTTACACAAGAGTAAGTAGTTGGTGAAGTCTTCCGCAGGTTGGAGATAGTAACTGTTATTGGGTTTTAGTAGCACCCGTCCTTATCGTAGATTGTATGTATAGAATGAATATGTGTATTGAGGTTAAATCTTAAATTGTGATTGTAGATGAAGCAATTATCGATGTATTTAGAAAATTTTAAATAAGTTGCTATTTCCAGAATTGAGGGTGTTATATATAAGCACTCCATTGATGATTTCCTAGTGTGTGGTTTCTTAAATTTCGAATTTGATAATTTTGGCGGAGTTATGTCAAAATTAGGGTTTTGGCCAAAATAGGGATTTTGATGTAAAATGTTTGGGGAACTATTCTAGATGGTTGAATAAGTATATTCATGGTTGGAAACTTGTGAATATAGGTTTTGGAAGGTTTTTCTTGCGGATTCAAATTTCTTCAAGGAAGCTCAAGTCGGGATAAAATCTAGATTTAGACTAAATCTAGCAAGGTGAGTTCAAGTTGATTTGTGAAAACGGTGTACATGCCAAAATGTTTATTTTTAAAGTGTTTGTGTTTTACATTAAATTATTAACTGCTGATAATTTTTGGTTATTTGGGTATATTTAACTTTATAAACTTATGTAACACACATCTTTGGGATTTTGGGTATTTTGATAAATAAATCATATATTTTGGGTATCTTAATGATTTATTTCATGGAGTATATTCTTGAGTATAAATGCATGTAATTTGGTGTTATGGGATGTTTTGAAAGGATAAAAAGGCATGAACCTGCTTGGAGAACGTTTTGTCCCAATCTAAATTATGTTGGAGTTATTTGTGTGTTTTGAAGCATGGGTTGCATTATTGCGAGTCATTTACGTTTGATTTCATTTTATAAGTTTCAACGTTGGGTCTTTGGATTTATTGAGCTTATGGCTCGATTTGGATTTTGTTGAGTCTTGGGGACATTTGTCCGGTTTTAAATAACTTAAAGTGGAGTTTGGGGTGTGAGTTGCATTTATTGCACTTTATTTTGGAGAATACATGTTCTGAGTGCATGTGTTATTCGTTCAGAGTCATGTATTTTAGATTGTAATGCATTGGATCCATAGGCATGTAAGTCAGTCATATTTGATAGTGAGGAGTCTTGATTTCTCACTTTGGGAAGATTTGTCGTGTTGGCATTGTCGTTGTCCCGGTTTTTCGTGGTGATGAACCTTTATGGGTTGTACTCCGGAACCATGGGTTTTGTGGTTTTGATGCTCAAATCCTTGTGCACGAGGGTTAGTCATCATGGGTTATCAAGTAAGGAGTTGAGACTCCTACCTTGAATGCTAGTGGGTAGACACTAAAGGTCGAACAGGAACCTTAAGGTTGGAACTCTACTAGAAAGCGAATGGGCACTAAGATCGGGTATCCTTGAGGTGACATCCGCTAAGTGGTGTGCACTAAAGGTACCGTGTCCTTGAGGTGACGCCCGCTAAGTGGTGTGCACTAAAGGTGTTGGGGATTGAGGTGACACTTAAGTTAGTGTGCACTAAAGTCAATGATCTGAGGTGCAGTTCGATAACATAGATACATGACATACTTTTGTGTTCCCGACACGTTCAATGGAAACGGGTCTCCCCCGTCACCGAAAGGTGTTGTTTTGGGTATTGTATTTTTAATATCAATGTTTTCGGTGACGTCTTATATGTACGGGTTTTATCCATGAGTTATGTGTTGAGTATTAGTGTTCCACCCGTGTTTTGGTGTTTCGGGAAATAAAGGCTTATACGTGTTTTTATAAATTGGGAATTCAATCCCTGTTTAATGCTTCAAGTGAGTTTCGGGTTAAAATATATTTTGCGAATGATTATTTTTATGCTAGAATTGTCATCTTTAAAATGTGCATATTTAGTAAACGAGTCGTTTTCATAAGTGAAGCATATCATCTTGAAGTATTATGATTTTAATTGCATCCTTCCTTCTTAAACGCTTAATTTATATATGTTGAAAACTCTTGAGCTACTAGGCGTTAAGCCTAACCTTTTAATTTGTCGGCATGTGCATCAGGTTCCAGTTGGGGGTTTGGTTATAGCAATGCTATGAAGAGATGTGCTTTAGTTTTTCACAAGTGTAAGTAATTGGTGAAGTCTTCCGCAGTTTGGAGCTAATGACTATTATTGGGTTTTAGTAGCAACCGTCCTTGTCATAGGCTGTATGTAGAGAATAAATTGTGTGTGTAGAGGTTAAACCTTAAATTGTGATTGTTTATGAATCATTTATTGATGTATTTAGAAAATTTTAAATTAGTTTTTATTTCCAGATTTTAGGGTGTTACAATAACTCATGATGTCTAACCATCATGCACAAGAATTAGAAAATCAAGACTCCAAAAACCATGGTCCCGGAGTACAACCCATAAGGTTCATCTTCGCAAAACAACTGGGGCAACAACAATGCCAATACGACATATTTTCCAAGTGAGAAATCAAGACTCCTCACTATCAATTATGTCTGACTTACATGTTTATGGATCCAATGCATTACAGTCTAAATACATGACTCCAAATGAATGACACATACACTCAAAACATGAATTCTCCAAAATAAAGTGCAGTAAATGCAACTCACATCCAAAGCTCCACTTAAGTTATTAAAACCGGACAAATGTCCCCAAGACCAGACAAAGACGAAAACCGAGCCATAAGCTTAACCAATCAAATGACCATATGCTAAAATCCACAAAACGAAATAAAACGCAATTGACGAACGTTTATGCAAACACATGTTCCAAAATACATGAATAACTCCAACACAATTTAGATTGGGACAAATCATTTTCCAAATGAGTATATACCATTTATTCTTTCAAAACGTCCCATAACACAAAATCAATAATTTCTCCAAAACACACACTAAATGTACATTTATACTCAAAATATCTATTTCCACAAAATAACTCATTAAAACAAAAATACTTGTGATTTATTTGTCAAAATGCCCAAAATCCCCAATGTGGGTGTTTTACAAAGTTTATAAAGTCAAATAATCCAAACTCATCAAATAACTCAACAGTTGATAATTTCATGTAAAACATATAAACATTTAAAATTTGACATTTTGGCATGTACACCGTTTTCACAAATCAACTTGAACTCACCTTGCTAGATTTAGATCAAATCTAGATTTTACCCCAACTTGAGCTTCCTTGAAGAAACTTGAATCCTCAAGCCAAAAACTTCCAAAACATAGATCCATAAATTTCAACCATAAATATTTACATCCAACCATTTAGAATCATTCTCCAAACGTTAAACATGAAGATCTCAACTTATACCAAAACCCTAATTTTCATAGATGAAGAAGGAGGAGATTACCTTAACCAATAGATTGAATCCACAACCAATACACCTCTAGGTCACCAAAATAAACCACAAACTCCAAATCTTCATAGTGGTGAAAAGGGTTGGATGAAACCCTAGAAAGTTTGGTGAAGAAGATAAAGATGAAAGGTTTTATGGTTCTTGTTCCCAACTTTCTAAATGAAACAGAATCACATGGTTTTAGGAGGAAAACCACCAAAAATGAGTTAGGGTTCGTTTGGGGAGGATGAGGGTCGATTTGGGAGAGAAAGGGGAAGAGATTTGAGTTTTAGGTGAGAAAATGGGGTTGTAGGCCGATTTTTCTCATTTATGTGTGCGCAGTGGCTCCGAACGAGTGGTGGCGCTACCCGGCTAGCACGGAGGGGAGTGCGGAGCTCTGGACATGGTCTCGCGCGGATCACCGCGCGGTTCGACCCGTGCGGGCAGTAGCGCGGAGCACTGCCGCCATTTATCTGTCTATTTTTCGATCAAGGATTTCGGGGTGTTACAAGCCTAATATATATTTATATGTGTATGTATTTATATACACATAGAAGAACAATTCACAGCAGACACCGGTGATCGTCTTCTTTAGTTCTTTGTCAGTTTTTCACCCTCATAAATTTCATAGCCATGTGAAAATTTTCTTGAAATAGTATCTGAACCCCATAATTCGTTTGAGAACTTTGACAAGGATTAATCTCTCTAAACGAGTTTATTCAAATAAACATAGGAAACCAAGAAGATTTTTGAGGGGATTAAAAGCTAGAAACAAAGCAAGTGTATAGTTGTGCAATAACCCAAGAAGAACTGCTTCAAATTATCCTTAAACCCCTATAAAATTATGAATGAAAAGCTCAAAAAACAAAGCATACACAAGAAAAGGAAAACCAATGTACCAAACTATCTGGAGTCTTTCAAATAAGATTGAAGAACTCATAACTTGATTAAAATCAGTTATAGAACAAAAAGAACCCTAAATCAAATATACAAACACCAAACATAAAATTAAGGGGAGGGGAGGTTTAGATTTACAAAAAGAAATCGAGGACGGGAGCATTCATCTAAGGAGCTGGAGTTGGGTGGCCAGAGTCGTAGGGATGAGGGGCGCTAAAGTTACAGGGTTGAGGAGTGTCGAAGTTGCTCGGACTTGGAAAAAAACTAGAGCTCTTACTTTAGGTTTCAAGCTGAGCGCCTCCTTCACCACCGTGAATTAATATCACCACTGGATCCCTGATCCCTCTTGAGGACATGTTTGGTTATTGTTCGGTGGCTACTTGAAAACTAAAGCCAAGCATCTTACTTTTCATCGCTTACATTTGGGTCATCGAGGAAGATGGTCGGAGAAGAGGGTCATCGCCGGAGTGAGTTTGATGTAAGGCGGAGGGAGGGGTACGGAAGGGGAGGGGAGTGATGGAGTGGCGGTGATGGGAGGAGTTTTGATGGATGATTCTCAAGGATGGGTTGTTACCGCCAGAGGCGGGTTGTGATCATCGGAGAAGAAAAGGCGGACTCAAAATTTCGTCCTTGTGAGGGTTTCAATCTTTGTATGTATATATATGTTGAGCAAATTACATTTGAACTCCCTGTAATAATGTAATTAACATATTTAAATATTTATTAAATAAACTTGACAAAAAATGAAAAAAAAGTCGAAAATACTCCTCATCGAATGAGATTTATTAACACCCGTTAGAGGGAGGGACCAAATCCAGTCGTTTTTGCAAACCACAATAACTAAACTATAATTTTGAAACCATAGGGACAAAAATGTTACTTTCAAAAAACCACAAGGACCAAATTTGTAGTTTACTCTATAGAACTATTTATCATTTCCTAACTTTAATCATTTTATACAAATCATGTCTAGCTCAGTTGGTTTCCCCAAGGGCGGTAACATCCTGGGGGGATTGTGGATGGTATCCCAATCTACCCGGGTTCGAATCCAAGGGGAGTCAATTTGAGGGCATGAGGAGTACCCAGTCCTTGGGCTGGTCCAGTCTTTGACTAGGCTGCCCCCCAGCCCAGTCTTAGATTGTGGTTGGGCTCTAGGTTCAGCGTAAGCTGGGCCGGGACAGCGGCGGATTAGTGGGCTGCCCGTGGATGCCCGATATCGCCGGGGAGGTGTGCGTGCGTGTGTGCGTGTGTTCGTGGTAGTCGTTCGTTGGTTCGATGCCGCTATGCCTTCCAAAAAAAAACTTTAATCATTTTATTATAATTAATTATTATTTTCAGATTTTAAACTACCATATTAAATATGAAAAATTAACCAAAATAACCCAAATTTTCCACACAAATTCACTTTTTAGCCATTTTTAATCAAATTTTCATTTTAGTTGGAGTTTACGTAAATACCGCATAAATTCGATTTTTAGGTTAAAAAAATATTTGCTCGAATTTACGTAAGGATCCGCACACAAATTGGCGTAAGGATTACACGGATTTGCATAAATAAATTGTTTTCCTTTTTTTTTAATCTAAAAACAGATTTTACGCAAATGTGTAAGCATAAACTCTGCTAAAATGGGAATTCGATTCCAAAAATAACTAAAGGGTGAATTTGATTAGAGAAATTGACTATTTTGGTCAATTTCCCCAATAAGTATATCAAATGCACATTTGTCAACTTCTATAAAGTTTACAGGCTATTTTAACATTTTTATAGCCTATGGACCGTTCAAAATTATCATAAAAGCTTGTGGACCCAAATAAACACTATTTGCTTTGTCACGTAAGAGAGCTTTAAATACCACCTCAAGTTATATCCATCTGTCAAAATAATTTATAAACAAATATAGAATTCGGACATGTACTAAATATTAGATCACTAATAAGTTGATCCGGTATTTTGTATCAACCACCTCATATATAAAAATGATTTATATTGATAAAATCATTTTTTTGATGAATGCTCAATTTTCAGGTTTATCTTTTTTGGATATAATGAAGCATACAAGGTATTAAGATGGGATGAATCTATAAAAATGTAAAAAAATAAAAGTTTATGGACTAATATGTTGATTAACATAACTTTAGGGACCATTTTTCCAATATACCATTTGTTTGTACCGTGTCACCCTTATAAAAAACATGTTTCGCAGTTTGCACACATGTCATACCAAGTGAAATGAAGTCTCTATCGCTTTACTTACAAATCAAATATGAAACTTTGGTGAGGATGGACAAAATATATTTCCAATTGCATCCAAAGTGACAATCATTTATGGTGAGGCAATTACATCTATATTCATATGGATGTAATAAAGACAAAATAATGAAACATATAAGATGTCTTTGGTACATGAGACATGACAGGATTTGACTAAACTCATTGGCCTACCCTTGGCGCAACATGAGACAGAACAACAACTTACTGTCTCACATTGGCACGACATGAGACAAATATTGGGACATGGTGGGACAAAAAAAGTTTTTTCTTGTTCCACCAAAATAGGTGGAACAACATAGGATAAGAGTGTGACAAAAACTAAAACGTACTAATCTACCGTAATGATATATATAACCCTAATATGTTATTTGTTTTAATGGCCACCACCGCCCCATCGTCGTTGCAACCACAACCACCGGTTGCCAATGATAACCACCGCCAACCACCTTCACCACCACTATTGGCCACTGTCCACAACCACCACCACCATCATTAGCTACTTCCACCGACCACCACCACTTATATCTCTTCCACATCGGCCACAACTACCTCCACCACCACTGTCCATCATCTTCACTTCCTCTACGACCACCGTCATTTACCGGCCACCACCGCCTCTACCTCCACCTGTCGCTGCAACAACCTTCATCTTCCCTCCACCAATTCATAAGGATCTTCCAAACCGAACATAGTTTTTCCTTTGTACGAATTGAGTTTTTTCGAACTACCATCAATTATATCAAATTCTCCATTCAAATTTTGCATTGTTATATATCTATGTATTTATACATATGAAAATTGTGTAAAAATATTCATAAATTAAATCATTTAAACATATATACTTTATTTGTGTCAAGCGAAGGATCGTATGCGAAGTTGATTTAACGGTGAGAAGCGTGAGAAGTGGATCTGAACCATTGATCTCTTTTAATCTCAAATCCTCCCATGAATTGTGCCTTAGAAATAAATTGATCTGGTGCATCTCGATGCATCTCATCTTAATGTGCGTCCATTTCTCATTCAACGGTTGATAACCAATTCTCACTGTTAATTCAACTTCTCACCTGAACCCAACTCATTTGTGTCATTCATATCTATTATATGATATATAAAATCATCAAACAACTTTTAAAAACAACTTATCTAATCGTACCAAACACCAAACAAACTACTTGTCTTATCCAGTCGTTCATGATTACCAAAATAAATCTAGTTATTAACTTATTATGGATAAGACATGGACTAAATTTGCATATTAATATAAGTTTAGGGACCATTGTTGTATATAATACTCTTCATCACGAATTCACAATTTACTCGTGCCACTCTGATCTAAAACATGTTTTTGCAGTTTTCACACATTTGGTATTTTTCTCGCGGGGACCAACGAAAGTGGATTTCTGGATTCAACCAAAGTTACAATTATTTGTGGCTGCGATTACCTCCATTTTCGTCTGCAATCAGCAAGCTTCAAGCTCATTGCACACCGTTATTTAACCAATTGAAGCAATTATTGTCGTCCTTTTGATCACGTAATCGATTCTTACTTCCCCTTATATATATGCTTCACTTGTTCAATATCAATCACGAAGAATTGGAATTGGATTTGTTTACAGATACAGATTTAGAGACGAAGTAAAGAGGCTCGGTATGTACTGATTCTTCTTAATTTCCCTATCTTACATTTGATTTTAAGGGTTTTTGTTAACATTCATGATTGGCGAGCTAATTTTTTTTTTCTTCAGAATTGTGCTTTTTTATGTGGTTGTTTTGTATATCTTTTTGTGTTTAGTTTTTCTGCCATACGTTGAAACTGTAACAATCGGTTCTTTTATTGACCGTTTATGTTAGTTGATTTGATTTGAAAGTTTTTTTTCAACTTTTACGTACCAAATTATTGTTATCATGTTTTTTTTTTCCTACAGATTTTAACACCATCCATCTGTACTTTCGGTATTTCTAAAATGTTTTTTTATGCAGTTATTGTTTTGTTCTCCAAAATTAAGTGTACATATTTCATGTTTGAAACTGGAAGCAGTTTATTTGACCTTCAAAGCAAAGTAAAAAATATGAAAGTATTATAGTGATAAGAAATGTAGAAGCCTTGTTCTTCTGTAGATTGCAAGAAAACACAGGTGAAGGCTGATGGAATTGCAAAATTTGAGGCAACATTATTTGAGAAAAAGGGTATGAGAGAGGGTTGTTGGCATATTTATGCTAAACTTTAAATTGTTCTTTCTTTTTTCTCAAAATATTGCCTTTTCATTTATATCATTTATTATCTTGGTACTTTTTGCTTATATAATTTACATCTTTCTTTTTCACTAGCACATGAGCCTTTTTGAGAATTGCTTGGATTGTTATGTATTTAAGGTCCTGTATAAACTATTTTGGGTTTTTGATCTGCTTGGTTTTAAACTTTGTTCTAGATAAATGGAAGTTAAATTTAATGGGTGAGTGTAGTTATTTCCATTTCTAAGTTCTTTCATTAATTTATCGTTTGCAGACCATGGTTCTGTTAGATAAAATGCAGAAGGGGTTTCGCAGGATCTCACAGGTATTATCTTTTTCCCCTTTATAGAAGTAGCATTGCTGATCTCTAGAGAGGTAAGTATCTTCTTAAAGATTTGTATCATTTCGGCGTTAACTCTAATTATGAATTTTTATTGTTAACGTGAACGAACAATTCTTTTCCTATGCATAATATATTTCTTGTTACCAGTTCCATTTTTAGCAAGACTGTAAGAGGTCATCCAGACTACGCAGGTCATGTTTGAGTCCTTCTAAGCCAAATGTTAATTTCGGTTCTTGTCCTCAATTTATGTTGAGCCTCAACCAGCGGTCCGAGACCTCTACGAAGTCTTGCAATATGGGTTCGTCCTTTTGATTGACCTCAAGAATGAAAGTAGAGAACACTGGTGGATTGTAGGTCATTTAGGGTGTGTTTGGTACGCGGATGAGACTGGACATGACATAACTGGACAAGTGAGAAGTAGGTGGATGAAAGAATTGTGGATGGTTTTAAGATTTTAATTTGACGTGGATGGTTTAGTAATTTATCTATCATGTCCTATCTCCCTGGTTTTTGTTCCACCTATTTTGGTGGGACAAAAAAGTGCATTTTTGTCCCCTGTCCTAGCCTAATGCACGCCAAATGTGGGATAACAAGTTTTTGTTCTGTCATGTCCGGACCATGTCCGGACCTGTTGTGCATACCAATCACCAGGCGCATAAGGATACATGAATATTTTACATTTAGCTCCCATATTTATTGGTTGGTGGATTCATATATGAGCTCTGAAGGATTTAGGGTTTTGATCTTCATGATGTTGCCTGATGATAGTTTATGAGTTCATGTTCAAGGCCCTCTTTAGAGAAATGGCTGATCGACCTGAGTAGCATGAACAGTCCTAACTTTTATTAAAAAAATAATATCCAGAGGTAGAAAATTGCTAATGATTAATTTGGTGGAATGCAAGCATTGTCGTTTCGCATTTTTCCTGATGGATGCTCATTTAAATTTAATTTCTTATGCAGAGTGGCAACATTGTGCTTCTCTTGCTCTGGCATGTACTCCACTTAATCCTCAGTGTTGCATACCTTGTTCGGGAGATCTTTCGTGCAGTTGAAAGCTACCTTATAACATATGGATATGTGAAAACGTACACAAATCTAAATTTAGATCGAGTCAAGTATCTTGGACTTGTTGTGGACAGTGATGAAGCCCGCCAGACCTCAAAAGTTATCGAACTTTTGGAGTGGCTTTCAGCCATTGGTGTGAAAAAGGTCTGCTTATATGACCGGGAAGGTAAGGGTGCACTTACAAGCTACAAGACACTGTTCTTTTGGAATGACTTTTTACTCTTTTTATCAAGCGACATTATTGCTTTTCTTAGACACTAGGGGTGTGTAGTTTCCATAAATGGTCATGCTTGTCTTGTACCTGCTTCTATTCGTATGTTATTGCTTACATCTAACCTGCTTTTCTAAACCTTATCATATCTGACTTTATCTCTGTCACATTTTTCACAAGCCGGGGGTCTTCACGAAAACAAAACAGCTGCTCTACTCTTTGGGGTAGAGGTCAGGTTTGCGTACATCTTACCCTCCCCAAACCCCACGTCCGAGTGGGATATATGGGGTTCGTTTGGTTTGGTTATTTTGATCAAGATACGTCCTTGTCATGTTCGCTGCAGTGCTAATCTATCCTTGTTTTACTTTATTGAATAGAAGACATATCACATGTGTTGATGTATAATTTATTGGCTAGTCATGCTTGCCCTTCAAATGCAGGGGTTTTGAAGAAGTCCAAGGAAGTCTTCATGGAGAGATTTGGTTCTGCAGAGCTCCCCAATGTATTGTTATCTATGATATCTTCTTGATAGATTATGCATGGACACTTGTGATGAGATAAAGAACGTTTACTGAAGAGCTATACTTTTGAATTTGATACCCCATACTCCCTTTGTCCGGTAACAATTGCATTGTTTGATTCGACACTTGTTTTATGAAATCGTTCAACAAGTAATCAAATGCTTGGAAGGCTCTCCATCATTAACTAGCAATGATGAGAGGAAAGTTCCGTTAGCAACCCAAAATTGATTAGGAACCTGGGAACCACCCACAACCACATGTCTCTCTTCAGGATGAATAACACATTCATGATGAATATGGAAGTGTTATTCATCATGAATCACACATTCATGATGAATAACACGTCCATATTCTTGATGAATATGCTATGTCTCGCGCTGCAGGCGGTTCCCGGGTTCCTAATGACAATAGGCATATTGGATTGGTAATTCTAACTTTGAAATACCAAAAAAGAAGCTGCAACAATTTTCATGGACATCCCAAAACCAAGTGTCGCAATTTTCCTGAGATAGAGGGAGTACCATTTTCTTTACTCAACTCAACAAATTATAAGCCTTTCAAGTCGGTTTCAAATTTGAATTGTTTATAAGCACTTCTTTGTGTATTGTATGTACTGCTACGGGCTTTACATCTTAAGCTGTTCAATATGCCACATATCCTGCTTCCGACTCTATTTCTGAACATGGTTATTTATCGTCTTGCTCTTGCCGATTGATGCAGGAGAATTCAAAAACTGTTCCCCTTCTCAGTAAAAAGCGAATGGATTTTGAATTTGTTTCGATCTCTGATGGAAAAGAAGCAGTTGCCAAAGCAGCTAACCTACTCTTTAAAAAGTATTATGCGGATGGAGATTCAGAAAAACCATTTTTTACCGAAACTTACTTGACTGAGGCACTGAGGACCCTTGGTTTGTTGTTTCTTTGTGCTTTCTTTTCTTTCAGGCCTTATGTGCATATGGTAAATATATATAATGACATCTTGTGTGCTAACATGGTCTACTTTCAGGTGCTGTAGAGCCAGATCCCGATCTTTTATTAATTTATGGGCCAGCGAGGTGCCTCCTTGGTTTTCCAGCATGGCGGATTCGTTATACAGAGATGGTGTAAGCCCACTTTCTTTAATTTTCTGCTTCTATGATGATATAGTCATGTGGTCTGGTTATACAATTTACTCCCTCTATCTTGAGGATTGCAATGTTTGAGGAAAATATTTGTTTATGTGTGAAACGTCTAGAATACCCTTGAAGGGGTAGGTTCAGACGAGAATGACAAAAAGGTTGAGAATGTGAGAATGACGAAAAAACAGATGAAGATGTATAACAATATGAAATTAAAGATCGTAAAATGCTTGTCTTTTTTGGTATAATTTGTTTGGCTCCAATTTTGGTTATATTTCGCCTATTTTCGATGAAGAAAATAAGAAAGGGGGGGGGGATTTTTTATTTTTAGGAAAAAGCTGTTGCAAGTTGTAACCACCTTTTTGATCTTCGATCATCTCATCTGACAGTTGAGATCTATTCGCAATATAAAAGCATCTCATATTGACGGCTTGCTCATTTGCTTACTGGTACGAATTGATGCTTTCTGATTCACTTTTGTAGTAACCGACTCCACTCAACATATAAGATTCATAAGCTCGAGTTCCAAATTGCAGTCTACTACTTCGTCAATCCCATGAAAATTGCAACCTTTGACCGGCAGATAGTTTAAAAGTTTTGGACTTTTAATCTAATGTCATAAATACCGTTAAGTAACGACAAAATAGAAGGAAGTTTGTGGACCAAAATCATTATTATCAATTATTTGCCACATTGACGATAGGCAAGATACATTAAATGTTGTCGGGAAAGGAAATGTTGCAATTTCCACAGCACATCCCGAAATGGTGAGTGTTGCTTTTTTTTTTTATGGGGCCAAGTATAAACCCTGCACCTAAATCTTATAATTCTATGCTTAATATTAAAAATATGAACGATGCAGATCTTATTTATAGTATAGATAGTGTCTTTGGAATAGCGCGTATATTTGAGTATTAAACCCTGAGAAGCGAAAGTTTTTTGGAGTGAATTGAAAGATACAGGCGGAATCCTAAAACTACTGTTATTTCTACTTTCTTAGCAATGATTTGTTAGCTATCTGTGGATGAGGTTTTTTGACCTATTTTTATGTTGCAGACACATGGGACCTTTGAAGTACAAGAAATATGGTTTGATTTTGAAAGCCATTCACAGATTCACCAAGGTGAAGCAAAACTTCGGTACGTTGACTAGATTTTTCTTTTTATTATTGGCTCATAAAAGATTTTTTACGTCCACACAAGCAGCGATTGTGTTATGAGTTCTATCCCAAAGAGAACCACATCAAAATTTACCATATGTTTTCTTCTTTCTGCTAGTTGGTGAAGTATTAAATAGATGTTATGATGGAAAGTAGTTTCTATAGGTATCTTCACAATGAATAGTAGAGAATAGGCCGCCTGCCTATACATAGCGCATAAGGCTCAACGTAAGAACCTGCGCAAGCCTTGTTTGGAATGCCAGTCAAGTCCCCTTTAAGCCCCCAAGGTGTAACCCACAGTTGGTTTTGGGGTGATATACTTGTAGAAACAGACTAGGGTTCGAGTCTTGATAGCAGTAGTCTGAGAGTTGCAATTCATTTGGGTGCGTTTGGTACATGACCAGGACTAGATGGGCGAGAGGGATGTAGGTGGGTGAAAGAATTCTGGAAGGTTTTAGGTCTTTAATTTGACATGGGTAATTTAGTAATTTACCAATCATGTCCCATCACCCTGATTTTTGTTCCACCTATTTTGTGCAACAGAAAAAATGCATTTTTGTCCCGCTCAGGTCCTATCTATCCCTGTCTAATGTCATGTCAAACATGGGACAACAAGTTTTTGTACTGTTCTGTCCCATGCATCAAGCGCACCCTTGGAGATTGGGCTCCCAACTACCTAGCGGGTCATTGTGTACCTGATTTGTCTCTCACATGATACTGTTGGGGTGGGGCGATGTGGGGCGGTTACAAACCTTTTTGCACAAGCCAAGTCCCCTTCAAACCATTATCGACTTTTGAGCAAAGCAGTTTAAGCTTCATTTGTAGGTCTTCTTCCATCACTCAAATCTTTGAGATTCAAATTTATGTTTTTCCTAAGAATTCAGAATCTTTACTTAAAAATTTCCTTTGTTTTCATATATGCCAGGCTCATAAGAACCGACCACGAGGGATAATAGCGATGAGCGTAAGGGGAGCAATACCGCAGTCCCAGATGGACTTACCCTCCTTCTGTAAATGTCAATTTTCTGAGTTTTTGTTCACTCATGTGAAAAAATAAACAACAAATTCATTCTGGTATCAAATTGTTGCAGATTGATTTGAGCCTGAAGAATTTATGAGTGTTACTTGCTATTTAAAAATGGAGTCACTAGAAAAGTCTAGGATTTAAATGGAGTCATTTTATTTATGATTGTGTTTTTATGTATTTAGAAAAGCAGAAGCAACTTTTCATAAATGATAGATTTGACAATGTTTTTATGTTGTATTTTAGTGATATTAAAACCTGAAAGGCTCATTTAGGTATTTTTAATTAAATCCATGATTTTATGATTCCATTAAAAGAATAAATAGCTTCATATTCATCGAAAGGCCATGGAATTAAATCTCATTTAAAGTTATATACCTAAATATAGTATTTAGGTATATAATCTTAAACGAGATTTGATTAATTTTATTTCATGAACTTCTGATAAATATGAAACTATTTTTATTTTAATAAGTCACAAGATCATGAGTTTAATTAATATCTTATTTAAGGATTTAAGGTTATGAGTATATTAATAGTATATATTTATTTTTAATATAAAAATTAAACATTTTATAACAAATAATAATAAGTCTATAGAAATCATTTTAGTTCAATTAAATAATAACAAACTTCTACTATAAATAAGATTAATTAATTACAATAATAACTAATAAGTGCATATTAAAATAATTATATATGAAATCAATACGGAGTCTTTTAAAACCCATAGTTAAGAAAGATTTAAATGCATCATCTTCAACAATTATGTTCAAATAAAAATTTTAAAATAATTTTATTTTGTAGTTCTAATAGCTATATTAAAATGTATGTTAAAGTTGGAAACAAAAGAAAGAATGTAGAAATCTTCAAATTTTGATAAATCTCTAAAACTTAGGGGTTGTTTGTTTTTTTTTAAAAATCTCTTAATGGCTCTTAAGTCTGAATCGTTCAGACCGTTTTACACACCACCTTTTATTAATCATAACTAAAATAAGACTTCAGACTTTTGACCTCTTAAAAAACAAACGGCACCTTAATGTTTATGAGAGAGAGATATTATTTAATTATTTCCACCAATAAGGTTGAATATGTTATAATTTTTTTAAAGTGTATTGAGGTTAAGAATTTATAAAAAAAATTAATAATATAATTAATGTTAAAATTGTTAAAATATAATAGTTTTGGAGTTGGATATAATTTTTTTCGTCATTTTAATACTTTGTTCTAGAAAAATTATAACATGGTTGTTGAAGAAAATCTAAATAGTTTTATGTTAGCAGTGTGTTAAATGATCAACCCTTTGTTAAAACGCAAAATTTAAAATACAAGCATTTAAGTCGCAAGGTTCTACCTACAAGATATATTTCGGTATATAATCTTAAATAAGATTTTAATTAAATCTATGACCTTACAAAGTCATTTTTTTCTTTAATAGGTTAGGATGTAACGAATTCAATTAAAATTTCATTTAGATTATTTACCTAAATGACCTAACGATCAAGTATAATGTTTAAAAGTCGATAAAAATAATAAATTGCATAGACGGTATGAAATTTTAGTCCAACGGGTATATAACCTTAAATGAGATCTTAATTAGACCTATGACTTTAATTTTCTCATGAGTATAAAATCATTTTTTTTCTTTAACAGGCTAAAAGATTATGGATTTAATTAAAAACTCATTTAAGGTCATATCCTGAAATGACTCATACTATTTATACATACGAAAACAATTAAGTTTATAAAAATCCTTTAGTTTAATTGTTCGATAATCGGTTACGGTTTCCCGTTGGGAGATCCATGGATCTCAGATAGTATCTCTCATCCTTTGACTCTAAAAACGTCCTTCCTCTTCAATGCTCAGGCATCCATCCAACGCATTTTTTTTCAATCTTGCAAGTACCAATAGGGTGGTAACTAAATACTAACCAACTGAGACATACAAAATAAAGAACACGTATTATGTTTCATTTTTCGTTTCCTTTTCTTTTGTTTCGAGAAATTTATCAACCAATTATGAATAGCAACTACATCAACGGCGTTGAATGTTGATAATTGTGGTTAACAAATTATTGTTTATAAATGTGTCAACTGAAATAATAGACAAGTCGTGACACTTGTATCTTTATAACGAGTGAAAAATATTTGAACCATTTATATCAGGTTATATCTTTGAAAAAACATACATTTTAAAAGGCTATCATGTTTGAAAGTCTTGAATTTTTGCAACTATTATGCTTGACAAATTACATATTTACAGGGCGTTTGGTTCATTATAAGGAATGAAAATGAAAATTAATAAAATTGAAATGCAGGAGAATGAGAATAGGAATGGGTATTGCATTGATGTTGTTTGGTTAAACCAATATAATTAATAAAAAATGTTTTATATAATATTTTTAATACAAATACGTGACATCCAACATGAAAATAAAAAATATTTTACATTCAACATCGACAAATGAAGGAACGCATGAGAAAAGATGACTAAGCGGGAATAAAATTTCCATTCCCCCCAATTTGGTCAGGAATGGAAATTAATGGGTTTGGGGTAATGAATCCATTATATTATATCAAACCAAACGACAGTTTTCATTATCATTCTCATTCCTTACCCTTCAATACCCCCAACCAAACGACTTAAAAGGTTATAACTTGTAAGCATTTAAATAAATTTTAAGTGACTTTTCAATGGCTTGTTTTATTTTTAGCTAAAATTTTCGATTTTTTTTGAACGGCAAGTTAACACACGCACACGTTCCCAGGGTATCCAGGCTTTCACTTAAGGGTGCCACCCGACTAAAATTTTCGATTTGACTCGCTAGAAATAAAATATAAAGTAAATTAAGTTTTTCATCTATGTGGTTTATTGAAATTTGATATTTTCGTCCTTAAACTTTTTAAATTACATAATTTCGTATGGCTCACAATTTCTTATTGTTTTCGTTCTTGTGAATTACAATTCATTGTTGTTTTCATCCCTCATACTTAAAGGTAGGAGTTAGCCTCATATACAAAAATAACAATAAATTACAAATTATATGGAAGAAAACAACATGAACGAAAGTTGTATTTCTAACAAACCATAGAGACAAAAAGCATAATTTACTCTATAATATGACTAAAATTGATCAATATTACATTATAACTTTTTGTTTCAAACAAGTTAGTTGTTAATATATATATATATATATATATATATATATATATATATAAATTATTTGTTTGAATTGCATATATGCATTAACAACTAATATAAAGGTGGTGCTATGTGATTGAAGGATGTTTGAACTTGTAATTTCTGAATTTTAAAGAAAATCAAAACTCGAAAAGATTTGAGTTTTAAAAAACATGGACAATTGCAAAAAATACAAGGCTAGGATATATTTTTTTTGAGAGGGTGTCTTGCTATGCACTGAGTTATCCCGACAACTTGCGATGGTAAGACATCAATTCTGATAAACTCAGTGGCCACAATTGTTGTGAACGTTTGGAACCGAACCCGGATGAAGGCTAGGATATTGTTGTGGAAGAAAGGTTTGCATTACTCTCCAAAAGTGTATCTATCGTATCGGTTTCACGACCATTATGAAGAAGATAAATCACGTTATCCTAAGGTATAATGGATTGAAGCATGATTTAAACCCGAAACCTTTTTGTGAAAACTAAATTGTCTTTCTGGTGGGATACTTCAACAAGAACAAGAAATTATTAAGCCCTGAGAAGACCGGTACAAGAAAACTAGGATCGTTGCGTAAACAATCCTAACCGTCCATTCCAACAAGTCTTTTTATGGATCGGTCGGTCCGAGTCCCATACTGGTTCCAACCGGTCCTGATCCTAGATGAGCCTAGTCACATCCCTACTACTATCGGTAACAAGTAATTGTGTTTTATGAGATCGAAGAGGTTTTGGTTAAGCTATAACACGAGTTAGGAGGTGCTGAGAGCACATTCATATAAGCTAACTTCAACATGGGATCGTCATAAAGTTTAATAAATAAATAAATAAAACGCCAGTACTAGTATGCACTAGGCATGTTTTTAAGGCTAACTGATGTTCGAAAAGCTGATCTGATATGGAGCAACCGTTTTCCGTTCTTACCTGCTAGTAGTTACTTCGATAACAGTTTTAGCACCTACATAACTACCCTCCCAAAAAAAAAATTTGCCAATCAACTTCTAGTTCTAGAAGATTCAATCTCAAAATAGAACATATGAAACATAACAGAATCTCTTTGTTTTTACTCTCGTTTGTTGCCTAAAAGCAGAGTGCGAATTTGGATTATCCCAAAGTGAATTTCGTGAAACCTAAGGCTGTAGAAGGAGCGAAATATTACTTTCGGACAGTGTTCCCTATAATTTGATTGATACATCACCCAGACTCAGTTTTCTAACAATTACTCCATAATTTTCCTAACATTAGAATCTAAAATAAGAAAGAAGACCCGACTAGATAGAATAGAATGACCATTTGAGCGGATAAATATTTGATCCATACAAGCTTGTAAAACATTGGTGTCGAAGATTTAGAACTTACACAACTTGCAGGCATGTCGAACACCACATCACCAAAGTGACGATTGCCAAATCATCTACAATCATCACGTGAAGTTTGAATGCATAATGATGGTTTCGAATCAATCTAGTATTCTGTTTCAAGGATCCCGTCAATAAGTCCAAATTCCAGTGCCTGCAGAAATAGGCAAAAGATGAAGGTTGGGAATTCGTTAGCAGCTAGTTACTTTCCATATTCACACAGACTTCAAGATTAACATCAAATTCAGCTTGAACAAACCAAATCTGAAACCATTCGATCCAAATTAGTGAATTATGAAAGAAGAAAAGATTTTTATTCTGCGCACTTCAAAACTTAGGACCCTGAAGACACTTTCACACTTAATTACATATAAATTACTATGATGTTGCTTTACTCGATCTTTAAGGGTGTGTTTGGTATGCAAATGGGACTCGAAGGGCGAGAATGAGGTAGGCGAGTAAAAGACTTGTGGGAGGTTTTAGAGTTTTAATTTGACACCGGCTGTTAGTAGTTTAGTAATTGACAAATCTTGTCCCTATCTCCTTGATTTTTGTTCCACCTGTTTTGGTGGGGAAAAATGCATTTTTGTCCCACGCCAAGACTTGTCTTGGGATCTCAGTCTAATGTCATGTCAAACGTGGGGTAACAAGTTTTTGTATTGTATTTGTACCGCCCCGTCCTGCATAACAAACACGCCCTAAAAGATGAAGGGTAATGTAGGAACATCCATTTTTGCTTGAAGTTTTAAATTTCAAAATTTGACCTTTTGGAACCGAAGGTGTAAAAATTTAACTTGTGTGGGAGGAAAAGGGTGGAAGATGAGTGTAGCCGAGACTATGAATACGGCTAGCAAAAGCTACATATGATCAATTCAATGGTACCTCAGAAACAGATAAGAAACGGTCCCTCTCCGTATATTGTTGCACTTTCTCCAGTGGTTGGCCAGTGAAGGCAGAATACATCATGTCTATTTTCTGCACAGATAATTGATAGGGAGAAGAAAAATGCAGTGATTGCATGCTAATAATAAGAATAAGTTTTAGACTACGATTGTCTAATATTGGATTTAGAGCATCACATACAAGGAATTCCCTGTCATTATTTCGCACAAAAGTATACATACCAACCGCAATTTCATCTACCCATAAATCAGAACGGGCATGAGAAATATCTTGAATAATAAATTGAAAAAGAAGGTCCATATATTAATAGCACGGTGTGTCCACAAGTTTACACTCCCTCCATCCCCATTTAAGTGTCCACATTTCTATTTAAAGGTTGTCCCAAACTAGTGTCCACTTTCATAAATAGATGGTTGTAATTGATTAAAATTTCCAATTCTACTCTTAATAATAATGCATGAATATTTAAGTCAATGAGATAGAGAAATTCATTATTGGAATAATTATACATTTCTAAAACTGTTTGTTTTTTATTAAGGTTAAAATTGTCATTCAGTTAATTAAATAGTGTAATAATTACATTTCTAAAATTGTGTTGTGGACACTTATTTTGGGACGAAGGGAGTTCTTCAAGAAGCGAGATAGCAGCCTCCACATCTGCTTTTCTGATGCTTAATTTCCCCTTGTAAACATTAACAGATGAGAAATAAAGCCCATTGTGACTAAATCTCATTGAACAAGATGAGAAGATGTATTCCACTTTATAATGTTCACAAAAACCTAAAGATCCTATCACCACTCCTTTTTGACAATGTGTATTACATGTGACGAGAGCCCCTTTATCATATTGTTGTCTTGCAGAATGATCCTAAAGCTTCAAGTCTTTAACCATAATTGTTGAAAAGTGGGACTCCTGTCTCTCTACTGCCAGATAAAGTTTAAACTCCACTAGGCATGCCTCAACCAAATGAATAAATTTTGGTAACCATAAATCCTAAACCTTTAAAGCATTAATGTATTGCTTTTTGAGATCTATGGCTGTCCTATCACTCTTTTGCACCCGTTGAGATAACTTAACACAACTAGAAAAATTGTCTTTGTGATAGACAAGCAGAGAAAGCAATTTCAAGAGATATACTGACCTGGCGAGACTGAACAGCTTCATTGACTTGGCGCCTTACATCCTCAACATGACCCTACACGAAAAAAAAAAAAAAAAAAAAAAAAAGTAAGAACTGATTCTAGCAACAAAGCCATCAATGTCAAGCAGAACTACTCTGAATATTGAAGTTGTAAGAAATATTATTTAATTTCTTGATAGAAAAATCAATGTCTACATCAAAAGGTGCAATAAGTATTATTTAAAGAATTGATGTCAAATCTTTAGAAGATTAAACAATATTATAGTTTTGTTAAGATTTTCTGCAAAAAATTAGGAGACCAATTATCCAAATTGTGCTTTAAAACATGCACTTTGGGTGATTTCCAAATCTAAAGTGCATGCCAAAATAATTTGGACTTTGTGGCACTTCCCAAATATCTGTGTTGGACCACTGATAGTTGTTTTTCTCTTTGCTAAATACAAGTCTGACACTCAAATTTGAAGGACAACCAATGCACAACAGAGGGGTTATTAACTATTTCTCATGAGTTAATATTTTCAACCAAGTGATATCAACATAAGCAAATTAATTTCACTCCAATTGCTTCTCAGGAACTTTTTATTCAGAATATGAATTATTCATTGTGTTAGAGAAAGCCTTCTTATTTAAATCTAAAGAAGATGGCTGCTGAGGCAGCAAACAGTTTTGTGTACTTGTAGGAAGATCTACAGGTGAGTATGCGGATACAAGTTTGATATAGTTCATATGTTATCTTGGTGTGATCCGTTCACAAAATATAGGTTGATGCATTTCAAGATTTTGGCTAAACTGTTGTGTTCAATTAGGGGTGAGCAAGGAGTCCCAAATCCCGATACCAAACCGGTACCGTCCCGGTACCGTACCGATCCCGGACCGTCCCATGTATTTCGGTACGGTAATCGGTTCCATGTTTTTCCTATAATCGGTAATCGGTTCGGTGCTGATAGGGTACTAGTACCGAAATATCGTTAGTGTTATCGGTACCGTACCGGTCTAATCGGTACGGTATTCGGTATTGAGTTTTCCACATTTTCGGTATCGGGAATTTTCGGTACGGTACCGGTTCGGTACGGTACTAGTCCCATGCTCACCCCTATGTTCAATTGTAAAAATATACATGGAACATAAAAAAAAATTGCAACACCTTGTGCACCTATGATTGCCTAGGAATCGCTGCGTCCTTAAGGGCATTATTGCATTGGAACTATCTATAAATAAAAGATTTAAAATGTGATGTTTTTGACAGTGAAATGGTAAGGCTCCATCATTGTCAAATATGAACATATCTCGAAAATCTAAAAGTTCCCTCGACATGTATCAAGGGAAAGGGACCATTAAAAACATTCAGTCGTCATACCCCACATCCACTTTGTGGCTGATGTATCATAATGCGTGCATTTGGCATTGCATATCGCATGCCCTTTTCTCCACCGGCAAGAAGAAGTGCTCCTTCACTTGCAGCAACTCCAAAACACACCGTACCAACTTTAGGTTTTATCTGAAAAGAGTTTAAATATTAAAAATTGAAAGAAAAAAGAAGGAATATAGACGGGTAAAAGAAGACAACTTCAGAAAACAATAAAATGAGAAAAGATGTGAAGGTGGATCCATTAAAACTTAATGCAAGCTTCAAAGACAAATTACATGCTCCATCTCCTGCTCATCAATCTCAAAATTATATCTGCCCTTTATTCAACTGCATAATAAAGATTCTGTAGAGCCACACATTTGATAAGCACGGTTCATCGAATACCTAACTAAGCAAGAGCATGTTGATCTCAAATAAAAGGTGTCAAAAGCAGCACTGGTTTCACCCACTCCCTCCTTAAAAACTCTTACTCTACCCTCTATCTGGACACTCTAGAACCAGAAGATACTTGAACACCACTAAACTGTATCAGAATGCTCCAGTAAATCTCTGTGCACTTAACTAAACTATCAGAAAATGCTCCAATAGGTTTTTTAACCCATCTTAATCCTTCTATTCAACAAAAACAAATTGCTCATTTCACAGGCATTCTATACATAATAACCAGTCCATTCACACATTAGCTAACAGAATGCATATTTTTTAATTAGTTTCACTAACAGGAAGTGCAAACAGACTATTCACTCTTACCCAAGACATGCAATCATAGATTCCCAACACAGAATAAGTGCTCCCACCAGGACAGTTCACATACACCTATGTAAGAAAACAAAGACTGTCAGGATCGTAAGCCTCTAATTTGGAGCAGTTCAACCATAATTTTTATAGCTTAAAAGAGCACCAGAAAATATGTATACGGCTAACAAGAAAGAAATCACACCAGAATATCTGCGTTCTCATCTATTGTCGCCAATGTAACAAGCTGTGATATAACTCGCTGAGCTACCTGTGAGTTGATTGGCTGGCCAACAAAAATAATACGATTCCTGAATAATACTGTAGAAAGATCCAAAGGCCCCCCTGGAGTGATGACAGCTGGCATTATAGGTGGATTTCCTCTTCTTGCTACAACTGGATTGTAACTGCCTCAATTTGAAAAGCAAAATGAGAACAGAAGTGCTGAGAATGAGGAACTCCCTCAGTAATGGTATTCAGAGTATAATAGGTTAATGAATTTTAGAGTGATATATTCATAAACTAAATCTATTAGGCTACTGATTTCTCCAGAAAACAAACACTCAGAGAATGAGAGAATAATGAAAAAAAATGTTCCCTGAAAGGAACCATTTCAAACCTACAGTTTCAATTGGTGGGTGATAACTTTTGCACAATTTTGTCCTTTTGGTGGAAAATCTTACCTCTTTCATCCCTCACCTTAACATTTTTGGCCAAAGTCGTTTAGAAACGACACATGCCACACACATGAACACATGAAAGCTATAATAGTTATTTGGGTAACTTTTTACTTTTCCCCCCTCTCTAGTTCCTCTTCCCCACACAGCCTCCGTACCCCTAACCTCAAATCTTTCTCTCCCCCTTCACCCCCACAGAGCTATTTGCAACAACAATTGAATAAAATCAAGAGTCTATCATTTCGTTTGAGTGCTTTCATAGTGCCAAAAACCATTACAGTTCAAACCTGCATATAACCACTTCATAATCTGTACTTACTAATCTTACATTTCCTTTCTAGAAGATGAGCTTCATTTGCTCTTCATGCTTACTTTTTATGTTTTTAACATGAATACATGATTATTGTCAAAAGATGTGAAATAACTAAGCATATTGGTCCGTAATATCAAACCATCAAGAGAGTAGACATTGAACCTTAAATTATGAGGAGCATGTGAGTTCTTCTCCTCCGTTGTTAACTGCAATTTTGGTATGCTACTTGATAACCCTGTTAACAAAACATATAGTTTAAGTTGAATACAGAAAATACAGAATTTAACTTGATACCCATGTTAATAGCATTATTATAAAAGTTAAGAACTCGTAAAAGGAAGAAAAAGAAAAGAAAGAAAAAGAGGAGAGGAAGAAAAAATTGCTTCCTCCCTTCCAAGATAAAATGGGGATGCATGTAAAAAGGACCACTTTTCAACACTTCTATGGATCGATTACAAAATCCAACACCATAATTATATTTCTATTGTTTGTTACAAATGTGGACCTAATTATCAAGAATTCCTTGCATCTACAAAGAACTACATTTAGGTTGAAATTGATCCATTCTTGAACATCAAAATTTCTCTCTTCTAAAAAAACGTGAAGCATGCTACAGAATGAGTAACAAGAAGCAACAAAAGAGTAGCTCTTTGCCCTTACACTAAGAAATTGCACTCAACACATACATATTTCACTTGTGCATAGATAAGGAAATAACAAATAATCCAACATTAAGCATAGCTTCAAATTTTTCTTTTTTCAGTTGATAGTAAATTAGCATACGAAAGAAAACATATTAAGCAAGAGACATTGCAATACCAAATCATGTTCATAAATAAAAGAGCTTTGCTTTGATTTCAGCATCACCCCTACTACTTACTCGAATCTATATCTGCAAGGGGAAGGGAATATGAACCCACCACCTCCCATGTATCATCAATTACACGCAGGCAGATACCATTCAGGCTACTTACATGAGTTTAAACGCAAAATACACATGCCTATTGCTACAACATTAACTTATCTTGTCGTACTTCTATAAAGTGCAATGTATTTAAAAAATCCAACCAAATCGAATATGCAATTTTTTTTCTATAGCGGAGACCGGAGCAACAACTAATCCGACAATTCCAAGCATACCGATTTTAGATAAATCACTATATGGACTCGGCAACGCACAAATTATTGATTTCGCCTTCGAGCTTCTGCACACAAAAAAAAAAGTTGAATTCAAAATCGAAATTCCAAGCCGAACAATCAGACGAACAAGATACAGTTAAAAAAATAATGAAAATCAAATTGCAATTGAATTGTGAAGTATGATACCGCTGAGAAAACAGTGAGATAGAAGATTCGTTGTGCCGAGAAACGTTAGAGAAAGTAAAAGAGGTTGATATGGCGGAGGCAGCCATTGTTCCTGTTGGGAGTTTGCTTGCGCTTGCAGACCACGAAGGAGAGAGGGGATAGGGAACCCGGATGCTAGGGATGTGTTTTGGAGCTTTGAACTTAATGATCCAGAGACCCGACCCGATAATTTCTCCCTTTTTCAACTTTATCTATTTTATTTTTCAGAATTCCAAATTCAAGTATTTTAAAAAATAATTAATTAGATTTTAGTTACAATTACAAATTGTAAGTTATTATATGCCCACGACACGTGTCACACAGAGATACTGCTGAGGAGTATGTAAACCTATAGGGTCGCACACAAAGAATGCGTTTGTTTTCATTTGTAGAAACCCGGATTTTATGAAAATATGTGTTAAATTGTAATTATGATATTTACAGGGTGAAAATGTAATTATGTTAATTACAGGGAATTATCTGTAATTATATAATTATATTTTAAAGTTTAAAAAGATAATTATATATATTTATATAATTATATTTTAAAGTTTAAAAGGATAATTATATATATATATATATTTGAATTTGAATTTGAATATTATAGATAATTACTAAATCTTATTTAACTCTTAATTGAATTATAGTCTAACTATAATTCTTCTAGTATAAATAAGGGGTTAGGCTAAACCATTTGATAGACGATTGAATTAGAATTAGCCTTTCAGTTAAATACAGAAAAGAAACATTTTCTTTTCTGTAAAACACATATAGATCTAGGGTTCTTGGGCTAACACCCGGTGGAAACGGGAAACGTGTTCGTGTGTGGACTACCGATAGAGGAAACCTACTTTGGTTTCTTGGTGCTTCAGTTTTAATCCCGTCAGATCTTAAAAGGTACATATTCTAAACCCCCTATGGCGTGGTTTATTTTAATTAAATGCATCATTGGATCCGATTGGGTTTTAAAGGTTTATTCTGAAAAGTTTTCTATATTAGTTATAATCAAAATTATTTTAATTTTCCGCTGCGTTTTATCGGTTACAAATTTCATCAAAACCCTTCACAAATCATATGAGATCATTGGTTCTTATAAGAACCTACTCTTTGTATTCTCATCACTTCCAAAGGAAATTATTATAAGAACTCTTTTTATAGGTTCTATATATGTTTTCAACATCAATAATTATTTTATATATATATAAAGAGAGAGGTGGGTTCAAACAAGAATGGTGTGTATTTAAAAGAATAAGGGACAAATTTTATCCTCTAATTAGATTCAATCAATGGCTGGAAATGATAATGGCATTTTGTATGATTAATAAAACTAAAAAACAAACTTTCAAGTAGGGTCAAATTATTTTAGGGGTAAAACGGGAATAAAGTTAATATGGTAGTTCTACGAATTACATGTGCGATAAAGATGGGATAAACATCCTATCAAATTTGCTAGGTCCAATCATTTTCTAAAATCACTCACTCACCACTTTCACATAGTTGAAAAGAAATAGATGAAAAGAAAAAAGAAAAAAACAATCATTTCATAAAATTAATCATATCCTAAAATCTCAACCAAACTATTATGTGATTTACCATATTTCAACATTCTATCCAAATTATTCATAATGTAATCATTTGTGATTATGTGATGTATATTACCCTTTAAGATTATGACAATTTATTCATAGTACAATCACATATGATTATGAGATGCTACTATAAATCTATAATTCAATATGTTACCCAAATTATTCATATTACAATCACAAATGATTTTGGACTACATAATATACTTAAAGTTTATGTTGTAGCGTATAATCACAAATGATTTTAGACTGCAGAATATACTTAAAGTTTTTGTTCAATTTTTGTAGCTTATAATCACAAATGATTTGGGACTGCACAATATACTTAAAGTTTCTGTTAAATTTATGTAGAGTAAAACACATACGATTTTGGTATGCAAAACAACATTTTGTCCAAATTCTGTATATTATAATCATAGATGATTTTTGAATGCAGAATATACTTAGACATTATGTCCAATTTTTGTACAATATAATCATAGATGATTCTGGATTGAAAAAAAAAAATACACTTAAAAATTCTATCCAATTTCTGTACAATATAATCATAGATGATTCTGGATTGAAAAAAAAAACACCCTTAAACATTCTTTCCAATTTATGTACAATAAAATCATAGATGATTTTGGCATGCAGAACATACTTAAACATTATGTACAATATAATTTTAGATGTAGCATATATCAATGGAGGCACGATTCTTTTATGGTACGTATATCAACGATGGTACAATTCCATCAACTATATGCTTATACTCTTTGGCTTTGCGTAAAATCGATTCGTTTGATGGCTCCATTGAAGAGACGAACATCAATTGAACTGCTATTGTTTGATGGCTCCATTGAAGAAAACAAATTACATGTTGAAGAAATGAAGATAGAGAAAACAAGTTACAGAAACGAAGATGAAGATGAAGAAAACGAACTATAGAAACGAAGATGAAGAAAATGGATTATAGGTACGAAGATGAATGCTTATACTCGTGGCCTTCGGGTGAAATCGATTTGTTTACCTGTAATTCGTTTGATGGTTCCATTGAAGAGACGATCACCAAATAAACTGCTATCATATACCAGTTGAATAAACTGTGATTTTGTTGAAGAAATGCAGATGAAGAAAACGAATAGCAAGGAATCGAATTGTATGAAACTCAAACTCAAAAAAAAATGGGATTACCTTGAATGAAGGATATCGATACGTATTAAGGATTTTGATATGAATGTAGTGTTGTAATCCCTTAAGTTTAGGAAGTAAAATTCTATCATAAATTAATCCATAAAACAACATGACCTTAATACCCTTTTAATCTTATTTTTGGAAATTAATATTTTTATAATTATTTTTAAAAATGATTGGTTGAGATCTGTCCCTTTGTTTTTTTAAATAGTTATCATTCTCATTTGATCCCCCCTCTCTCTCTCTCTCTCTATATATATATATATATATATATATATATGGGAGGGATCATATGAAAACCCTCCATAGTTTACAAACTATGCAAACACATTTCCACCAATCATAGAATTTCTTACTTTTTTTTTTAATTATTAGTAAGGGTGTTTTAGACATTTTACCATGTAAGAGTTATCTATGAAATGTATTGATTCATTAAGAGGGATCGTTTTTTTAGTATTGCATTTAATGCAATGGTATCTCTTTTATTACATTTAAGGCTTAAACATGGTAACTTAATATTCCTAATCAATAAAATATATATTTAGATAAAATAAATCATAACCCTTTACATGGAAATATATTTTTTGTTTATTTCAATAATAAATGCCTATTTTATTGTTTATTATGGTAAAAAATTTTTTTTTGATATATACTAAATCTTAACCGTTTTTATATGTAGGATCAATTTTCAATTTTTTTTTTCAAAATTAAAGGGCGCTTTCATTGTTCATCGATTAAGTAAAATTCATATCGATTGACATTTGACACAAAACAGGTCGTAAACGAAGTGAAAGACCAATGAAAACGGAGATGAAACCGAGATGAACGGAGATGAAAAAAAAGATGAACGACGATAAATGGAGATGAAAACAGATATGAAACTGAGATGAAACGGAGATGAAACCGAGAAGACACGGAGATGAAAGTCGAATCGTGGTTTCGATGAAGAAGATGATCTGCTGAAAGTCGAATCATGGTTTCAATGAAGAAGATGATTTGCTGAAATCCACCCCCAAAATATACCAATGTCTAATTGTTAAATTGATTTTGGGAGTAATTTGTGATTCATATGCTTTCCTAAATTAAAGAGATAATCAAAAGTACCATAATACCCTTTGACCACTTATTTTTTAATTAAAAAAGAAAAAAGTATTTCATGGTTGCCATAAATACCTCAGCTTAATCTCATCCATTAATGATTATGATCTATGGTGGCAAAATGGGTTACAAAGTTTGCTACATAATGGTGGTTTCCAAATGAAACCACCTCTCTCTCTCTCTCTCTCTCTATATATATATATATATATAATGGAAGGATATTTTGCAACCCTGAAAAAGGTTGCAACCCTTGCAAACCACATCTTAACCGTTGGATTCATGATCGACGATTATTTTATTTTTATTTTTCTGTTTTTTTAATTAAAAATATTGGGCCCCATATCTATTATAACCGCCGATCATGAATCCGACGGTTAAGATGTGAGTTGAAAGGTTTGCAACATTTTTAAGGGTTGCAAATGAAACCACCCCTATATATATATATATATATATATATATATATATATACAATATTAATAATTATAAAGTCAAGAAAATATAAAAAAAAACTAGCAAATTATGACTTCACACCAACTTCAAGGCAAGAACCAAGATTCTTGTACAAAAACTCAAAGGAGGTAAGGTTCTTATAAGAACTTTCTCCAATATTGATTCTTGTAAGAAGCTATTTTTTTTGTTTATAAAAACCTTCCATTGAAGATGCTCTTACAAAACCTACTACGAAAGGATTACTAAATGGTAACAAGGTTCTAAATGGCGTGAGGCGTGGCGTGGCGATGAGGCCAAGCCTCAAGCCTTAGGAGCCATGGCGTTTTCAAGGCGTGACTTATGGCATCATTTTTCTAAGGTATTATCTCAACGATGCTTTTCTCTGGCTTGCTTTTCAAAATTGCATTTTGGCCTGCGGTAATGTAATCGGGATTTTCAAAAAAAAAAAATCTATGAAAGCAAGAGATGGAAAGTTTTGTTCTAAATTCTGCCTTATTCCATGAGATCTAGAAGCACTTCTGCAACTTTATCTCTCTCCATTTCCCTAACTTTTTTTTGACTTCTTTCAAAGGGGAATGAAGACCTTCCTTAGAAGTTGTCGCTCGATCGAAAGGATATAATACATACAAAACCTTAACTTCGCGGACTTTCTGAGGTATAACCTTCGCCACGACATTAGTGGCTTAGCTCTTCGCGCTTCCCGCAGGCTTTTTTTATAGGGAGAGAGTCAGGGGGGCGGTACGGAAGATTGGTCCGCTCCGCAAAGCTTAGCTTTTCGGTTCCCTCCCCCTATGCGGTCGGCCTTATTACCAGTCTGCCTCCTTTCTCTTGATGGAATATCTCAATACCCGAGCTCCTGCTTTCCTTGTGTTCTTCACCGAAAACAAGATCTAAGTCAACCTCAGAGTCGGAAGGTGCGCCAAATGGAAAATGCCCGAACAAAACGACCGAGACCACTGGCCGATATGCCTAGGATAGCGGGCAAGTAAGTACAGGAACAGACCTGGAGTAAAAGGGAAAGCTGCAAGTAGGGTCAAATGCCTAAACCAAGGGGTCAGACTTGGTGAGGAACGCTGGGAGCCTATCCGACATACTCCTCACAAAAGAGAAAGATCGACGGCAGAAGCGGATAGAAGGCCTTCAAGTATAAGATCCTGGGTTGGGTGGATCGTGCAATAAGCCTCTCTCGGCCCTCCGTTTATCATACGTCTTTATGAAAGCCTCTCGCCTTTCGAGATCCGGTCCATCATCAACTCAGTCAGATCTTCTTGTTTGCCCGCTTTGACTAGGCTTCCTTTAACGGATTTGATCGGCATTTCGTGCCTGCAGTCCTGCTGAATTCGACCTTTTATCAGGGTAGCGTAGTAAGGTTAGAGGCACAATTAGAAGAGTTGGCCCTATTTCTATTTTTTGATCAATTCGATTGCAGTCTCTGAAGTCCTTCTTGATCGATGGTCCCCATTAGCATTAGTGCTAATTAGCAGCCGCTTTTTTTGGAAGGCGAGATACTTATGTGTGACCGCGGATTCCACGGTAGCAGTAGTTCTAGCTCTACACATCATTATATAGAAAAACATATGTTTTGTTGTGTTACTCAATTAGTCAATTGTAATAAGCAAGTTAAATTATGGTATATATTAAAAAACTTGCAAATAAGACATTAAAATTGTAAAAAAAAATCAAATATTGCATTACGAAATTGTACATTAGGCCATGGTGTGCCACAGGCTTAACGTGGCGTGAGACACAAGCTTTGGTGCCATTGTGCGCCATGACGGCTGTGCGGCATGTTTTTTAGAACATTGAAAGGTAATGAACATTTGGACCCCCAAATTCTACCAAAATGTAGATTTTGAAAAATACAAGCAAAAAATTTGGCATCCAGAAATTTACTATGAAACTAATTATGAAATGTGTGCGAACAAACTACAAAATGGTTACAAAAATCTGGATGCTCAAATTATATTAGTTTGTACATCTTACAAAAATAAACAACTTCAAAAAACATCCCGATCCGAATTACAAATAAAAAATTATGGACTCCCAAAGTTCACTACGAAACTAATCAGGGATATCGGCATCCCAATATTTTACCGACTTACATATTATCAAAAAATAAACAACTTCAAAAATTATTTTAATCCATGTTAGAAGTCAAAAATTATACTCAGGTTGCCGGTAGAGCCAAGCCTGAAACCTCCCAGAAAGTCAAGAGTTAACATCTTGAATATTAACTGTTTATAAAGATTATCTATATCTATACTATATTATAAAGCAGGGATAAAAAACTCTTAAATACAAATTATTAGGCACAAGGTACCATCATTTTATGCAAGAGCTTAAAAATCTCTTAATTTACAAGTATCAAAGCACAAAATACATATTACTACTGCAGACTTCTAACACCCACCAATTTGGTATGTGCAGGGCCTTTCTTTTATGCAGACCTTTCCATGTATCACTATTAATTAATATATTATATTAATATAAATTTGTTTGGTTATTTTTTCTAGATGTCATTAAAATATATAAGATAATCATTGAATTATAACAAAATACTTAATTTTTTATATAAAAAACATTATATTATTAAGCCTAAATTAAACAAATTTATA
Source organism: Arctium minus (assembly GCA_954870635.1). NCBI lineage: Eukaryota > Viridiplantae > Streptophyta > Magnoliopsida > Asterales > Asteraceae > Arctium > Arctium minus. Next base: position 9,338,762 of record OX941086.1, on the reverse strand, counting down.
AAAAAAAACATTATCACTTTCTCAAAACCATCCAAAATCGTACCGTAAATCGACAAAAAAAAAACAAAAAAAATGAAACATTAAAATAGTTATGTATCTCGCTGCATTACACGAGTACGCTTCTAGTATATTAAGAAAAAAAGATCATGAAATGATCACCAACATGGATCTTCAAATTTTACTAGCACCCAAACTTTGAAAAACTAAGCAACTTAAAAAAAAATTCTCTCGATCTGAATTACGAATAAAAAGTCATTGCCTCCCTCCCTAAGATCATCAAAATGCATCATTATAGTTAACACTTTTACCATCATAAGATTCATAACTTCAAGGGATAGATTGCATTGCACAATATGAAGGTTAAACATAAGCACAGGCTCCACAAAACAACTTCAAACCAAATTTACAATCCAACAACCATCCACACAAACAAAGTGACCAAATTGCAACATGTTTGTAGCAGTACACATACATCATAGTTTGTAAAAAAAATAGAAATCGATTTCTAGCAGTCGCATCCGGAGGCCCTCTGTTGACTGCTGCCTCCTACATCAATGGTATCCGGCAAGTATCTACAATTCCCACAATTCAACCAAAGATGTGTTAGGGGTTGTTTGTTTTTTTCAAAAAACCTCTTAATGACTCTTAAGTCTGATTCGTTCAGACCTTTTTACACACCACCTCTTATTAATCATAACTAAAATAAGACTTCAGACTTTGGACCTCTTAAAAAACAAACGGCACCTTTGTGTTAAACCAAACAAACTCAGTATACCCCACTTGAAAGTAGGTCTGGAGATGGAATGTACGCAAACCTTTAATCTGCCCCAAAGGGTGGAGCGGTTGTTTCTGTGAATACCACAAACCAAATCAACGAGTATATCTCACTCAAAAGTAGGGTCTGGGGTGGGGGTGGGGGTGGAATGCGGACCCATACTCTGTCCCAAAGGGTAGAGCGGTTGTTTCTGTGAAGACCCCCGACTTATGCAAAAGTGTGACCGGAGAAGAAAGATGAACCATGACTAGTAAATAGCACACGTTAATGTTGTACACTCCAATGCAATGCAGTAAATTGGTTTGACACAACTCTTTATACCATATTTGCATGTCAAATTTCAAACATTATAAATGATCCTCTTCTTGTTCTACAAGAAGAGTTTCATTTGTCGAATGTACTTATATACCAATAGAAGAGACACACTTTGATTTTCGAGGTGATAAAAAGCCAAAAATATGCATCTTTTCAAATAAGAGAGCTTTTTTGCACGTGTCTATCCATCTATCCATCTATACATGTGTGTATACATATACACACATGTATAGATAGAGTCAAATTCATACGAGAACAGTAACAAAATAAAATAATAAGAAACGGTCGAATCAAATATGATTTTACACTAAAATCACGAGTAAAGGTAAATGTGATTCACGCAACTTTGGCCACAACCTAGGGTCGCGGGCCACGTTGCCCGCACACCCTTGTGTTGACCGTTAGTGTAAAATTTATTCTCTTATTTGGTTAGTGTTCATGTTTGAACCTCCTCCTGTATAGATCATGTGAGAATATAAGTTATTGTGAGAATCGTGAACAGACTTATGAACCTTTGGATGAGTTCAATTTTTTATCTAACTTCATCTACCTTCATTTATCTTCAAATACCTTTATCTTCACTTTCTATCACTTTCACAAACTTTTACATACGTTTAATCACTTTCACATACATGATAACATGAATTTGTTAAAAATGATAAAAATAGGTAAATAAAGGTAGTTGAATGTAGATGAAGATTTTGTTCTCATGTTCTCACCATAACTCTTTTTCTCAACAGAACCCAACCCTATATATATATATATATATATAGCAAGAGAGGGAGGTGGATTTAAAACTTACATTTCTTCCTCTTCTCCACTCTTCAAGGCATTCTTAGCTATGACTTGAAAAGCTTCTTCAACATTGATTCCCTCTTTGGCTGATGTCTCAAAATATGGAATGTTCCCTTTTGAGGCACACCAAGCCCTAGCCTTTTTCTCAGAAACCTACATTACCAACAAATTTACTTCAGAAAAACGACCGATCAAAAGTCTGTTTTTTACTTAATTTCCCAGTTAAAAAACACGTACCACTCTACTGTTCCCACCGTCTACATCAACTTTGTTACCTAGAACTACGAATGGGAAATTCTCGGGATCCGAAGGGCTCGCCTGCAATCAATTTCTTAGGCCGTCAATTCACAACACAACATCACATATTCCAAACTTCGATATATTTGCAGAGTGAATTCAAGATTTTACATTTCATACATTTGAATGTGATCAAGCCCAAATTTGCCTATGTTCACACACACTCCTCACTTTTGGTGAGGTTTGAACCCTTGACCTCCAAGGAGGTTGGGATCCCCCTGTAACCCAGTGGCCGGTCAGAGGGGCGGACCTATGAAGGCCCTAGTGGGGCCCTCTGCACCCACTCAACCGATTTTCGGGAAGTAAAATTCTTTTCAGGGTATGAAAGGTGCACACGCTAAACTTTGTGGGGTGATCCGAGATACTAGAAAATACAAGGGACATCAACCAAAAAATCGAAAAAGTCCCTCGAAATCAACCAAACAACTTTAAAAAGCCCTCGAAACAGTGGAACTAGGTTAAAAACACATCAGACAACTTTGCGGGCCTTTGATCCACCTTAAAGGTGCACCCCCTCGGCAAAAAATCTTAGGCCCTTGGTAAGATGGCTGATGTTAGCATACCTGAATAAGGAATTCCTCCCTCCAATTGTTGAGATCGTCAAATGACTTCTGTACATTCACATCATACACAAGGACACAGCAATCTGCACCACGGTAGAACGCAACTCCAAGGCTCTGAAATCTTTCCTGTCCAGCAGTATCCCAGATCTGTGGAAAAAAAGCAACACATAATTTCAAGAAAACAGTATCTGTTAACAAAAGTTCTGTTTGCAGGTGGCATCAGACTATTGAGTTGTTGATTTTCACTCAAAACGTCAAACAAACTGCCCTCAATTTTGTAATTGATATGAATATATATAGTTTTCGGAGGAAAAGAAGTTCATACTAACATCAAAAGGTACAATAAGCATTACAAAAGCAAAAATAAACAATAAAAATAATTAAATACACACTTGGCATTGTAACGTTGCTGCTTTTGGCATATGGTTTTTTTGTACTTTTTTTCTAACATCTCAAACTTCACAAAACCTTTTCTAAATCTCTCAAGCGTCACTAAAACTTTTGCGAGCTAGGGATCATCACGGAATCAGCCTCTCCATCCCTAGGGTGGAGGTATGGTCCGGATACATCTTACCCTTCCCTGACCCTACTTCCGAAATGGATTTTCTAGGTACTTTTGGTTTGGTTTGGTTTGGTTTATGTTTGGCTTTGTAAGTCAAAGTTATGTCATCAATCTACAAATGAAGCCTCGGTAATAGCATTCACGAAGTGGATGTTTTCAAGTATATAATATTTATATACAGCAAATACTTACGCGCACTCATGAGGTGGTTGTTTTCGAGCAGTGTGGTGGTAGAAGTGTGTGTAGAATCAACAATCAGTCAATCACACATAGAATAGACAATAGTAAATAGTTGAACATGAAACATTGAAGACACAGTATTTACATTGGTTCATCAATCTGCAAGTGTTGCTAGAATTTTATTATCCTCCCATTATAAGTTAAGAAAGTTGTCGTTCCTTTGTCTTCGTAATTTTTCCCTACAAAAGTTGGATCTCAAAGTTCTTCCACGACACTTGGTCCAAATTAGGCTCCATACAGGTACTGCGTATTAAAAGGATTGAAGCCTCATTTGCCTTGTGGAATTGAAGTAAAAGGTTTAACTCTTTGTCTTTTCGGACAGAGGTAAGGTCTGCATAAATATCCGTTCGCTAAAAAATGGAGAATTGAAATTGTATTTTACTATACGAAGAATATCACATCCACTAAATCATCAAATCCCATTCATGCTCATAGACAATGTAACGGTTCTTTATTTATCATTGCCTGGTATACCAAGAATAAGAAAACAATTACTCCAAAATGGGATAATAGTGCATATGAACTCGTAGCCTGTAGGCCATTTACCAAACGTCACTCCTTTTTCTGTCATAAACTCATCTAATTTGCTTAAACACAAGCCCTCATTCTACAGAATTGTTAAACCAACTGAAACCAAACATACGCAATATATCCCACCAGGAGGTAAGATGTACGCAAACCTTACCAAGTTACCTCTCTCCCAAGAGACTGAGAGGCTGTTTCCAAGAGAGCCCCCAACTTGCAAGAAAGATTTAGCAGAAGATATATTCCACATAGTTGTTGAATCATGGAATAAATTAGTAACTCCAGGCTCCAGCAAAGGAAAATATAAGGAAAATATCCTTATAAAGAAAAAGAATCCAACATAAAAGAATAACTTTTCCAGAACATCTTATCTTCAAACAAACCGGAACATAAAATAAGTTGTGAGAAAAAATAAAAATGAAAGGTCCTTATAAGGAAAATAATAAGATCATAATGATTTAAGATTAAAATTAATGCATATTATAACACTTACCCTTTAGAGAATTTCATTACCGATGTACTTCAAAGAAATCCAAATCCCTAATTAATTGGCCATCTCTTGGTTTCAAATAAATATTGATTCTCTACTCGTAAAACACATTTGGTGTGCGTTACAACTTTATCACCCAGGCCAAATCCCAAGGCAAACATGCTTCACTAATTGGTCTTCTTTTCTCCTCAAGATGAACCAAACCAACCGAGCGAGCCTAATATATCCCACCCTCAAGTCATATATTTCGTATTAGCCATAGATTAAACCGTACGAAGATTCGGAAGCTAATAGATTAAACCCTATGAATATCTCAGTTAGCTGTATACATGACAAGCTGGGCATGTTTATGCTACAACTTGAGAAGTGTTAGAAATTAGATAATGGGTTATTTTTCATACTACAACTTTTCATTTTATAGGCTTCGAATAGGGTTTCTCTCATATCGGCCAAAGGCCCTTCTTTGTATTTCCACGACTCAATAATATCAAATAGAGAAACTCCTGCAAGACAAACTTCAAACTGATACCAGGCTCTACTATATTCTAAAACAAAAGTTTTGCTATGAAAATAATCGTGTACACACGTAAAAACGATATTAACTTTTCCCCAAAAATATGTAACAAGTGACCTCTAGATTTGCAAAAGAATAGCATTCACATCTAACTTCTGTAGGCTGTAGCTTTTCATTTCTTAGTTGTTTGATAAAAACACAAATACAACTCTCTGCTGATGTTTTTCAATAATCATCAAGAATTGGTAAATCGAAGAATTGTTGTTCAAAAGGGAACTTTTGTCAAATCCCATGCAAAATACATTACTCGTCACAACAAAATTTGTTTAAACACAATCTTTAAGATGTTCTGAAACGAAATGAAGTTTTGATTCTAGTAGACGTACCGATGGAGTGAAGGTAACGTATAATTATTTATGCCTCAAATTGATAAACAATCTTATTGTATAAACATTTTCAGCAAATAACTTGCTATCGTGCACTACATAAGAGTTGGGACCGGGGAGGGTAGGATGTACGCAGACCTTACCTCTACTCAAGAAGTAGATAGGTTGTTTCCATGAAGGCCCCTTGGCTTGTAAAAGGTTTTGAGAAAAGGATTTTGTGACAAAAAGTTGGTTCCGGAAGTTTAACAAAAGTTTGAAAAAGGGGAAGAGAAAAATATAAAATGCAGGCTAGCATAGTCTTAGTAAAAGTAACATGAAATAACAATAAAGCACATAAGGACAATAAAGGCTTGGGAGAAGGTACAAAACCATGACAATTACCAACCCCTATACATACCCATTAATTACCACTTTGAAGACAGGCTAAACGACTGTTCCTGATTTTTAATTGTGCATATAGAAGGAAAAATAAGCAATGTTTACAACTAATAGTGAACCCAAACATAAAGTTACATATGAAAAATGATGCTTGATTCTTAAAACCAATAAACTCAGAGTCACACCCCACCAAATCTGCACCAATGCGCAGACCTTGAATTCAGCATAAACAAACAGAACTACATGGAGAAAAAAAATGAATCAAAATAGAAGTATCCAAATTTGGTATTCTAAAAAACAAACACAAAACAACTCGATAAACATAAAAGCCAAGTTCAGTATGTTTTCAGAAGAACATGAAGAACAAACAAAGCATCATCACTAATAACTAACCTGTAGAGTGAAGAGCCTATCCTCAAATTCCACTTCTTTTGTCAAGAAATCAGCTCCTATTGTTGCCTTGTATTGATTGCTAAACTTCTTGTTTACATATCTAAAGTTGAACATTAAGGGCAAACACGAATCATCCCCAACAATGGATTTACTTGACACAGATCACAATAGCTTCATTAAGGGTACGATTTAACTCTTCCCCATGGTTCTATTTGTTTTCGCCATTTCATTTCTAAATTTTCATTTTGTTGGAATCTGGAAAAATTAGATGTGATTGTGGGTCCTATTTATTTTGATGCCAGGAGAATGGAACTATGGAAGTATTGAAAACCAATAAACCCTAATGAACATAAATAATAAAAGGATACTGATTCATCAAAGATGTCTTGCCTACCCTGCATCACATAAAACAACAGATTGATAAGCAAGTCAGTGCATAAAATTTATTTAAATTTCACAAACAGACATGAAATAGAGATAAATGCATCCAAATACTTCATCTAAATCCCAATATTCAGAAATTGAGAAGCTAGATTGGAAAATAATTGCCAGAAACACCGAGTTAGGATTGTTTATACTTTAAGAAGATATAAATTCACATCAATTGTTTCTCCAACAGTAATCAATATTACACCCCAGCCATATGAAGGTGGATCAAATTACGCCCTAAACGGCTAAACCTAAATCAATTCTATTCAATTTGAAATTCTAGCTTCATGATCTTTAGAATCAGATCATACAATATATGTCCATCAAACAGTAATTAATCAATCAATTTGACCACCACAAGAGTGAGATCGAACTTTTCACTTTCCAAACAAAGTAATCGAGATCAACTTCCAGTGAGAAAAGATTCACAACTCAAAATAAGTAGAAAACCCTAATAAGAATCTAGATTAGAAACAATAAAAAAGTAACAACTGACCCGCTGTCACCGAGGATGATGACTTTGAGAAGCGTTCTTCTTCTTGAAGGCATCGTAATTGAATCAATCGATCCAGATAGAGAAAAAGGATGCAAATCGAATTGAAGTGCAGTATCAAATAGTATGAAGAATCTTGCACTAATTCAGGTCTGTTCGTCGTCAAGAATCCAGGTGTAATGTGAAGGTTCTTGGCCGTCTGTCTGGTCTGGTGTGTGTGTGTGTGTATGATCGATCCAATTAACCACCCAATTTTCTTTATTTCCCGTAGAGTAAACTACAATTTTGGTCCCTTTGGTTTATCACTTGTGACGATTTTCGTCCCTACAGTTTTGAAACTATAGTTTGGTCCTCATGTTTGCAAGAAACACTCTTGGTCCCTCCCTCTAACATCGTTAAAAAGGCCGTTAAATGATGGGTGTTTTAATCTTTTTATATTTTCTTATTTTTCTTTACAAAATAAATTAATTAATATATTTATATTAGTTATATAGAAGTGGTTCATACGAGAACAATATTTATTTAAGAAAACACGAAAACATCCGAGTACATACAAAATCATATATGATTCACGTACAAAATCATATGATTCATGCGACTATGCGCATGACCTCTAGGTCGCGTTGGACATCGGTTGTGTCCGGTTTTTTCGGGTTAGTGTAAAATCACATATGATTTTATACATGATTTGCCTTTTTTGCTATTTTCTTGTTTTCTTAAATAGTTAGCATTCTCGTTTGAACCTTCCTCTAGTTATATAATATAATTATATGTATCCATATACATAAAAATAGACAAAACCCTACTTACAGAGTAATCCTCTCCTTAATCGGAACTCTTCCCCACTATGGTGCACTACCAACCCAGAACCCACCATCAAATCATCCTCCTTCGCTAAATCAAGCTCTTCAATGAGAGCATCTAAGGGGGTGTTTACTTGCAACTGAATAGGGCTTGATGGTCTATCTGACTTATTTGCACAACTCTTTTAGGTTGTTTACCTACGACTTATTCTCACAATAGGCGACTTAATTGCACATATGGTAGTGTTGTGTTGTCCCCATTCAACCAAAAAAAAAAAGACAACCCTACCTTTTTTTTAAATATGTGTCATTTCTATAACATCCCAGGCCAACCGTACTAGATATTGTTCGTTTTGTTCACACACCCGGACTCACGGTTTTAAAACGTGTCTGGTAGAGGAGGTATCCAGTCCCTTATAAAGCAACTTTTGTTCCCCTCCCCAACCAATGTGGGATCTAATTAGGGGTGTTCAAAAAAACCGTTGGACCGCTCAAACCGGTCGAACCAAGTCAAACCGGACCGTTTTTGGCGGTTTGAGCGGTCTGGCGGTCCGGTCTGGTCTGGAAAATTGCCAAACCGGGCAGTCCAGTCTGCGGTTTGGAGGTTTTTTTGGGCGGTTTGGACCAAACCGACCGCCAAATATATAAATATATATTTTTTATTTTTTTTATATATATCTTTATTATAAAGAATAGATGATATAAAGCCCAAATGTCCAAATATATACAAAAAGGCCCAAAATATTTTAAAATATTGAAATCTTTATGGATTGTGAAATACAAATAACGGAAAAATGAAGAAGTGAAGCCGTTGATTTTATTTGCACTTTGTATATTCCTTCTTTTTAGTGTTTTGTCTTCGGATATTTAGTTAACTTTTGTGGACTTTGTTCTTTATTTCAAATGGACTCAAGCCAACGAGCCTTTAAAATTCAAAGTTTTATATGTTTTTATGTTTAAACTTAAAAGTCCACTAAAAGGCCCAAACCACCTAAACCGGTCGACCAAACCGCCTAAACCGCGGTCCGACTTGACCGGTCTAGGCACTTGATGTCAAACCGCTCGGTTTGAAAAATCAATAAACCGCCACTTGCGGTTTGGTTTGTGGTCTGAGGGGTTAAACCGCACAAATCGGACCGCGAACACCCCTAGATCTGACAATCCACCCCCATTAGGAGCCCAGCGTCCTCGCTGGCACACTAGTCCGACTCCCGGCTCTGATACCATATGTAACATCCCAGGCCAACCGTACCAGATAGTGTCCGCTTTGTCCACACACCCGGACTCACGGTTTTAAAACACGTTTGGTAGAGGAGGTATCCAGTCCCTATAAAGCAACTTTTGTTCCCCTCTTCAACCAATGTGGGATCTTACACTTTCTTCCTTCCAGATTCAAGACATTAGCCCTTCTTCCAGATTCAAAAAAAAACAAGCCTCCTTCCAAGATTCAACTTTCTTTTCGGTGGGCCTCCTTTCCACGATATCGGTTTCAGCTCGTTAGGCGACGAGAACAAAATCACTTATTTGCAAACATGCGTCATATGAAGTTCTATTTCGTTTTCGAATCTGAAGTTTCTGAAGTGATTTCTATTTTGAAGTTCGATTTCGATTATTCCATCTTTTCTCTGAAGTTCGTTTTTGGTTTCTAAAGTTCGATCTTTGTTTTTTGGCTAAAGCTCGATTGGTTCTGGATTGTTTGTCCACACAACACAAGTATTCTTCAATAATGAACAACCAGACAACATGACAACAATTCCTTCCCAAGATAAACATAGAAATAGCTAATACTTAAGAATAAATCACGATGACAACTCCATCTAAACGACCTCCTCACGATTTTGAAACACATTCTTGAAATCAAACAGAAGTAATTAACAGGGCAATGGAATCAACGACGTGAGGGAAGAGTTTTTTAGGGTTCTTTTGTGTTCATGTTGAGTATTTTTAGGGATGAAATTGTTGTTTTTTAGGGGTTTCTTTTGCTATTTTGATGAGGATAATGGGTAAATGCAATTTGATGTTAATTGTTTCATAAGACCAATTTATTAACTTGTGTTGTGTTCTCGAGTTTTGAAAGCAAAGAAAAGAAAAGGAAGGAAAAGAATGGAAAAGAAATAAATATTTGTATTTGTGTTTTTGAGATTGAGATTGAAGGAAAGAAAATAAACGTTCATGTTCTCGAGTAGGAGATAAAGGAAAGGAAATATGTTACTTTTACCAATATACCCTTATTTATTTCATAGTGGAATGTAATTAATGGGTATATGCGTAATTTTATAAATATTTTTAATTTCCTCTAAATTCATTTTGTAACACCCGCAATTTTGGAGTTGGGTGAAAAGTTGACCTTTACCCAAAGTTCGAGGGGGTAAAATGTAACTTGGGTTATATAAATATAAATCAAGTTTTAGATATTTTCTAAATATCACAAAATATGATCTTTAAGAAATCAGAGAGAGAGAGAAGGAAGCAGGAGAAAAGAGGTCGTTCGATTTTCTTCAAATCAAGGTACGAATCTAGCTTAAAGCTTTGATCTGAGTGTTACCTGTTGTATAAAACCTCGTTGTTAAAGTTTTTAACCATTTAATTTCGAGATCTACGTATTTTTGGTTGGATCTGGGTTCTGTAAACGTCCCATCGAATAAGACCGAGAAGATGCATTCGACCGGTTGGTGCTTGACCGGTGAAGTGCATTAGACCGATATGGGCTAAGACCGATATGGGATAAGATCGATACGGGCTTCGACCGATACGGGCTTCGACCGATACGGGCTTCGACCGCGGGCTTCGACCGATACGGGCTTAGACCGATATAGGCTTCGACCGATATGGGCTTTAGACCGATTGGGCTTCGACCGGTATGTTGTTTCAACCGGTATTGGTACTCAACCGGTACTGTGATTCAGCAGTGTGTTGTGTTTTGAATTCGGGAATCGTAGGTCAGTAAGTTGTCTTTATTATTGGCTTACCGATTTATCGGTGTTGTCGTAGGTAGCGATCATAGGAATCAGTCTATAAACAGGAAGAAATCTGAGGTGAGTCCTTTAAGTTAAATCAGTCTGTATTACGAAAGTTATGTGATAAATGTGTTTATTTAAATGTGGGAAATCTTGTTTTAATATGGCTTATTATTGTTGGGTAATGCTTTCTAAAATCTCAATCATTTCAAGAATCAAGATTTATGGAATTGAACCATTGTTCATATGAATTGCCTGTATATTTGATTTAATATGAGTATGCTCTGAAATGACATGCTTTGGCTTTGAGTCTTAGTGCAATGGATCCATAGGCACTGTGTTCCTACGTCCTCGGTTTTGGGCATCTGGTTCACGTTTTAGCACGGAATAGGCATCGGGTTGCCATGATAAGTAAGGTGTGGGCCTATACGGTCGGGCAGCGTCTCATGGTGCAGTAAGGTGTAATTCATTATGTGCTTGGGTTCCCCCTGTTTTGGGAACTCTCAAGAATAGATCCAGAGGGGTTGACTTGATGTTTTGAGCAACAGATCTAGAGGGGTTGAACTCGTTATGTGATTTGGTGTTAATTGTACCATGTTTAATCACTAATGGTTTATTTGATTTCTTGACTTAGCTCATGGCTATACTCACCGCGTGACATCGATTTGGGTTTAGTACTCTTTTTCTTATTGGTTTGTTCTCACTAGGCTTTAGCCTAACACTTGCTCTTGATTGTCATGTTGGCAGGTTATCTTAGCAGTGGGGCACGCCGGGACTGAGGGAGCGACCTTGGGGTCGTGAGTGGTTTTTTTGAAGATATCTAGTGACCATCGTCCAGTGATTTTTGAAGATATATTTTGGAAGGATAGCGACACCCGACCCTAATCTAGTTAATCAATTGTAGATTAGTAGGTTGTCGTTTTATGCTTCAGCTATTTACCACGATAATGTCTACTCTATGCCCCGTTGGGATGATTTTGTATATTGGAATTGTAACACCTTATTCCGCAAGGCTAGGCTATTGCCGAATTTTCGAAATTTTATTTCCGCAAATTTTAGGGTGTTAAACATTTCTTTCATTTCCTTCCGTTTCCTCCCATATTTTGGAGGAAAGTTTTGGGAGGAAAATCAACAATATTTTCCTTCCCTTTCATTTCCCTTCCCTAAAAAAAACTCGAAAACACAACAATTTTTCTTTCCATCCTACTTTCCTTCCCTTACCCTTCCTTTCCTTCGAAAAAAAACTCGAGAAAACAGTGTTGATGTTGAATGCAATTTGTTAAACAATGTTTACTTCATTGAGGGCTAAAATGGTCAATTATGTCATTTAGATCGTTGATTCAGATTGAAAAAGAAACAACAATACATTTTTATCCAGACAAAAAATTTACACAGACATACAAATTTATCTATACAGGACTTAATAGAAAATTCAGTAAACAACCCATAACTATAGTGAGCTTCTCTCCTACGTCTTCCCATATTCTTTGATATATTCATTCCATATCGGAACTCGTCCCCCACCACCGTCCACCCACCTTCCCCCACCACCGTGCCCCAATTTCCCAATTGTTGGTCCAAGTTGCAAACCACTCACCGCCTCATCTCTCATGGTTGTTTATCAATTGTTTGTTTGTTAATTATTAATTTTGTTCTGTTATTTATTCATTAGTATAACGTACTTATGTAAATACTTATATTTTAGCTTGTTTTTAATTGTTAATTGTAATTTGTTTAAATTATTAAATACGAACAACAATATGTGAAAATAGAACGTTGTAGTATCATGAATGGTGAATTTTTCAATAGTTGATCCAAGTTGCAAACCACTCACGGCTTCATCTCTCATGGTTGTTTATCAATTGTTTGTTTGTTAATTATTAATTTTGTTTTGTTATTTATTCATTCGTATAACGTACTTATGTAATTATATTTTAGCTTGTTTTGAATTGTTAATTGTAATTTGTTTAAATTATTAAATACGAACAACAATATGTGAAAATAGAACTTTGTAGTATCATGAATGGTGAATTTCTCAATAGTTGGTTGATTTTTAACATTGAAAAGATTGTTGCTTTCTCTTCTACAGATAATATAATAGATGAATTATATTATGACAAAGTACGACTTGAACGACCATACCCCCCCTCCAACTAAAATTCCTAACTCTGCCCCTGCACCCACTCCCAAATTTCACTGAATCAAGCTCCTCAATGAAGTTCACGGATATTTCAAAGTCCTTAATTGTCATACACAATCGTCCCACTACCCCCCCCCCCAATTTCGAAGTTCACGATTTTCTAAGTTTCGATGAATATGACAACAAGATTTAAGCCACCGTCATCTTCTCCAATGATCTCCCCTTTATCTCTTTCTAATCGAAAACCTCTACTGTCATGGCACAATGTTTAGTTCATAGGACGTGAATATGAACATCATTTAAGTTTTTGTATTTTTGTGGTGGTTCTTTAACTTTTCTTTGTAACCTTACTTCATTCCTTGATTGTATAATGTAATCAGAAAATTTTTGTTATTGTAAAAACCTAAAAAAGAAAACTAAAATGTCATTCACATAACAAATAAAAGTTAATGGCCATTTGTGTTGGTGATTTTAGTGAAATCATCGGTTCATTTTATGTAATTGGATTCACAAGATAATAATGGGGTTGGTAGCTAAGCTATAACACGAGTGTGCACAAGTTAGGAGGTGTGGAGTGCACACTCGTGTAAGCTAACTATGACCAGGGATAGTTGGATGGCCACGTTTGGCAGTTTTATCAATTTTGTAACTGAGACAGTGACTCGGGCGGGTTGTGCCGCGGGTTAACCCGCGCGGCTACCCGCGCCATGCACTGTAACTGATATCTTTTATGATATGAATTTTGTAACCTCCAAATCTTTTTGTAACCGCCACCATTATGTCCAACAATCAATATCATTAAATGAGATATTATTACCAGTATTAATATATGGTCGGTTATGATTCTCTAGGTGTTTAAATAGGATTAATTTTTGCCTAAATCGTGACTGGTGAATTGAGATTATCCTCGAGTGAATTTCGTGATACCCGGGCAGAATAGGGTTGAAATATCACTTAAGGAAAGTGAGCTCTCATGCAATCTCTAATTCTTATCCGAGTTCTGATCACTTTCCTCTTCTCCCTCTATATTCTGCGACCCACTCCCCAACAATCTTAAGTGATATTTTGTTCTTCGTGAGAGAGATGGCGAGTGATCAATCCGTGAGAGATATGACGCCCAAGTTCACCAAACTTGAGAAGTTCGAAGGCATCGATTTTCAACGATGGCAGAAGAAGATGCACTTCTTGTTGACCACGTTGAAAGTCGTGTAAGTGTTGAGCACTACGATGCCGGAGGTGGTGGAGGACGAGATATTGGAGATGACTCGACGTCGTAGCAAATGGGAGAACGACGACTACATCTGTCGTGGCCACATCTTAAACGGTATGTGTGACTCCCTCTTTGACATTTATCAAAACGTTGAGTCTGCTAAAGAGCTATGGGACTCTCTTGAGTCCAAATACATGGCAGAGGATGCTTCTAGTAAGAAGTTCCTTGTTAGTAATTTTAACAATTACAAGATGGTGGACTCAAGGCCTGTGATGGAGCAATATAATGAGCTCCTACGCATTCTAGGCTAATATGTTCAACATAATATGAAGATGTACGAATCAATCTATGTATCGAGCATAATTGATAAATTACCCCCCTCTTGGAAAGATTTCAAACACATGTTGAAACACAAGAAGGAAGAGTTGTCCCTTGTACAACTCGGTAGTCACTTGCGCATAGAGGAATCTCTTCGGGCGCAAGAGGCTAAGAAACCTAAAATAAAAGAGGTTTATGTCCCTTCGGTGAACATGGTGGAAGAGGGAAAATCCAACAATTTCAAGGGAAAACGCAAGTTCAATGAAGCCAATAAAGGGCCCAACAAAAAGGTTAAATTAACCTGTTGGATCCGTGCTACACATGGGGAACGAGTCAAGTGCTCCCATTCTTGGACGCGACTTAGTTAGGCTAGAGTTTAGTTCTAGCAAAATAATTGAACTTTTAGACGTTTTGTTTGTACCGCAAATTCGAAAGAATTTGGTTTCCGGTAGTGTCTTGAATAAGTTAGGATACAGGCAAGTGTTTGAGTCCGACAAGCTTATCTTGTCAAAAGGTGGATCTTTTGTAGGATTTGGCTATTTGTATAATAATATGTTTATGTTAAATTTAAATAAAAAGAGTTTTGTTTCAAATTCTGTTTATGTTGCAAATGAAAATCTTGTTGTTTCTTGTTTATGGCATGCAAGGCTTGGTCATGTGAATTTTAAAATAATGGTTGAAATGTCAAAAGACGGTCTTATTCTGGCCTTTGACATTAAAACCGATAAATGTAAAACTTGCATGTTAACAAATATCACTAGGCAACCTTTTTCTAACGTGAAAAGGGATTCGTCGGTGCTTGAATTATTTCATAGTGATATTTGTGATTTGCACTCAACTTTGTCTTTGGGTAATAAAAGGTATGTTGTTACTTTTATTGACGACGCTTCACGTTTTTGCTATGTATTTTTGTTACACTCAAAAGATGAAGCGTTGGGCAAATTTAAAATTTATAAAATAGAGGTTGAATTGCAAATGGATTTTTTGTAAAATATTTACGCACCGATCGTGGTGGGGAATATTTCGACCCTATGTTTTTCCAATCCGTAGGAATTATTCATGAGACTACGGCGCCTTATACACCACAACAAAATGGTGTGACGGAACGGAAAAATAGAGTTCTCAAATAAATGGTGAACTCTATGTTATCCTACTCGGGATTGAGTGATGGATTTTGGGGTGAAGTCATGTTAACGGTTTGTTACTTATTAAATCGAGTTCCTAATAAAAGGAACAAGATTGCCCCATATGAATTTTGGTTCAAGAAAAGACCTAACTTGAATTATATTCGAGTTTGGGGTTGTCGGGTGGTTGTTCGACTACCCGAACCCAAAAGGAAAACATTGGGTGAGAAAGGTATTGATTGCATATTTGTTGGATATGTCGAGCATTCCAAGGCCTATAGGTTCTATGTTATTGAACCTAATAATTCTATAACGATTCACATCATTATAGAATTGATAGATGCATTATTTGATGAGACTATATTCTCTTCAATACCTAGGTCGAAGGATATGGTTCCAAGTACTAGTGGAACTAGTGAGGTTGAAGAACAAGCAATTGTTCCAACCGAATCTCCGATGCTTCGAAGGAGCAAAAAAGGAAGGATCGAAAAATCCTTTGGTCTCGATTTCCAAGTATACTTGGTAGAGGGATCAATAGTTGAGATTGGATCACAATTCTCTTACTGTTATAGTATTGAGGAGAATCCAAAATCATTTGATGAGGCTATGAAGTCTCAAGATGTTGCTTTCTAGAAAGAAGCAATAAATGATGAGATGGACTCCATCATGGGGAATAATACTTGGGTATTATCGGACTTGTCACCGGGTTGTAAACCTTTGGGATGCAAGTGGATCTTCAAAAGGAAGATGAAAACTGATGGATCAATCGACAAGTTCAAAACTCGATTAGTAATCCAAGGTTTTAGGCAAGGGGAAGGCATAAATTATTTTGATACCTATGCCCCGGTTGCAAGGATCTCCACAATTAGATTGTTGATAGCCTTATGAGCTATCCACAATTTAGTGATTCACCAAATGGATGTCAAAACGGCATTCTTGAACGGTGACTTGGAGGCAGAAGTTTACATGAAACAACCAGAAGGTTTTGTTATGACCAGGATGGAGCATAAGGTGTGTAAATTTGTAAAATCATTGTATGGGTTGAAACAAGCACCCAAATAATGACATCAAAAGTTTGATGAGGTTATCTTGTCCAACGGTTTTATGTTAAACCAAGCGGACAAGTGTGTATATAGCAAATTTGACACATCCGGTAACAAAGTAATCATTTGCTTATACGTTTATGACATGTTAATCTTTGGCACCGACCAAAATCAAGTTGATAAAACCAAAGAGTTTTTGTCATCAAGTTTCTCCATGAAAGATATGGGAGAGGCGGAGGTGATCATTGGAATGAGTATCAAGCGTGAGAACAAAGGGATTGCAATTACGCAATCTCATTACATTGAGAAAGTATTAAAGAAATTTAATTCTTTTGATTGTTCTCCGGTGAGTACTCCATTTGATCCGAGTGTGAAGCTGTAACACCCTCAATTCTGAAAATAACAACTAATTTAAAGTTTTCTAAATACGTCAATAAATGATTCATCTACAATTCACAATTTAATATTTAACCTCCATACACACATTCATTCTACACATACAGTCTATAATAAGGACAGGTGTTACTAAAATCCAATAAATGTCACTATCTCCAAACTGCGGAAGAATTCACCAAGAACTTACACTTGTGGACACTAAGGCACATCTCTTCAATACTGCTATAACCAAGCCCCCAACTGGAACCTGATGCACATGCCGACAAATGAAAAGGTTAGGCTAATGCCTAGTGAGTTCAAGAGTTTTACATGAGTAAATATCTTTAAAATGATGAACTTCGCTTGGAGTCATGACATTTCAATTGATGTACTTTAAAACGTAGAAAACAAATCTTACCCAATGTTATGCATTTTCAAAGATGGATACTTCATTTCAAACATGGTTTATAAATTAATGCATCATAGACTCACTCGAAACATGAATATGAAATGACTCCCATTTAAGAAACACGGATAAGATGTTATAATCCAAAACACCCAAAACGAGTGGGGTAAAATATTCGACCCATGAATCATCATAAAACCACATATACTGTACTTCCGAAAACATGGACATTAGGTCTAATACTCACGCGACCATAAATTGAAAGGAAACCCAAACACGGGGATGACATATTTCATTCAAACCTTAATATACGAGGAGAAAGGTCCAATATTAAGGTCCTCATTCATTGTCGACCATATAGAGCAAAAGACAATAAAGTAAGACATCTTTATTTTTAAAATATTGATAGCCAGCAACGGGGGAGACCCATATTCGTTGAGGGTGGAAGAAACACAAAAGTATACCACCCATGCAACGTTAATCGCATGACACCTCACGACATCACAGCCAGGTGCCCCTACGACTTCTTTACAAGCGCACCACAAGTAAAGTTGACCTTGATGAACATCCCGAAGAACTCCACCACAAAGGCCCGACACACTTAAAGACTACCTGTCCCAGGCATTACTTCAAGCGACGGAGGTCCTAGCGCCTACTTTGTCTGTAGCGCTACCAGACTTAACCCCTCCCAATGCTCACTTGTAAAGTTTCCGATCATAAAACATGGGTACTGAAGGTCACCTGCAATACCCAATCGACCATCCAAAACAGACTGACTTACGTGCCTATGGATCCAATGCAACACAGTCTAACATTACATGCTTATCCCGAAATGACCAACGCACTCGAACATGTAACCAACGTCAAAATGCAACAAAGTACATTAGTACGTACGTCATAACTGGGCTCTAAATTGAGTCATTCAAAACCGGACAAGTGTCCTCAAGACTCCTTTAAACGACATCGAGCCAAAATACTCAAACCTCTTTTCGACCAATGATTAACGCTTTTCAAATAATAAACGTACTCGACCCATACCATGAAATCACACGCTCCAAAATACTTGAATGGACTCCAACACAGTTTAAGTCGGGACAAAAGGTTTTTTTTTCCAAATAGATTAATACTCTTTATCCTTTCAAAACGTCCCATAACACAAAATTAAACTTTTTACCCAAACACACACTAAAATGCCTTTTAACCAAATAATATCACTTATGCAATAAATTACCAAACACACCCATTTATGACTCATTCATCAAAATGCCTAAAAATCCCTAATATGGGTGTTTTACAAGGTTTATAAAACTAAACTTCTCATTTAACCAAAACTCATCAAGTAACTTCACAAATGATAATTTCATGTTAAACACATAAATACTTTAAAATAAACATTTTGGCATGTACAACGTTTTCACAAATCAACTTGAACTCACCTTGCTAGATTTAGGATAAATCTAGGTTTTACCCACCACATTGAGTTCCTTAGAAGAGAAGATCTTGGATCCTTTCACAAGCTCCAAGCTTTCTACAGATCTACTACCACAAACATTCCTAAAGGTTAAACCAAACCCTAAGGATGTAAAACAAGATGAAGAACACCAAACCCTGACTTTAGAGATGGGAAGATAGGTAGATTACCTTGGTTATAAACTATTGGATTCACCCAATGACTTCAATCTACTTCCTTCTCTACTTGAAAAGCTCCAAAAGACGAAACCCTAGGTTCAAAGATCCCTCAAATCGGGTTTGGGAGGAAGAAGTTATGAGAATAATGAGGTTGGATCCCTAAAATCGCGACTAAAAACCTCAAACAGATTCCGCGACTTTGAAGTCGCGGCGTAAGTCGCCCGTTTCCTGAAAAACTCACGTTCAGTGAGTTACGCGGCTTGTGCCGCGACCTAGAGTCGTGCACCAACCCGCGACAGTCCAAAAATGTGATTTCTCGCGTTCTTCGTGCCTGCTTCGATTCCTGATGGTTCCATTATGAAACTTACTTGATTTCCTGATACTTTTACGACTCAAGAGCCAAACGAATCCCGTAACACCGTCGAGAATAAATTCTGAAATTACGGGTGTTACAATCCTCCCAACCTTAAAAGAGATTTCGTCCTCGAAATCTGGCACCAACCAAGCACCCTAACATCGCACTTGGCAAGATCGATTGATTTCCTATCCAAAAGGAATGCCTTCCCGAAACCTTACCTCATGTATGAGACCGATTACACCCATTTAAGGTTGTCGCCGCGTTTCTCATAATCAAGCCATCACAAACTCAACTTCAACGTTCAATATAACTCACCCATGCCGGGATTAACGTTGAGTCTTTGCTTAATCATTTTCTTAACATTAATCGTGGTTGCCTCCCAACCTTAGATTGACCACATTACCTTAAAAGCAACTTACGAACTTATCTAATTATTTCCTCCAATAATACCCCAAGCAAACTATTCCCTTAGATACTTCTGATTACGATGCATTAAGGTATCCTCAATAATCAGATTGTACTTAAAGACTACTTCGGCAACCTCACCAGATTTCTCCAATAAACAATACCACCATGAATTTATCGTCCTTTCCCCGACGAAGTTCCTAACGTTAATTTGGTCTGATCCAAATTACGGTGTATTTGTTCCCTAATCTGACCCAAACACCAAATCTGTAGATATCAGATTACTCTAAACCCCATGGTTACACAACACCCATAATGCATTCAAGCATCGATTGTCAAATAGCAAGTACCTCGTTGGTTACAGGATTACCAATGATCGGTTTCTAGTTTCCATCATCTAATCTTCTTAAGGTTACCACTTAAATTGCTAACGCACCGGTTTCATCGGAAGTACGATGGAGCATCCCAACGGTTATTATCCTCCATTCGAATGTCGACACCTACCTTCTAAACTTTTACACCTCAACCGTGGATATACCACCATAATTTCCTTCCATATTTTACACTGATGATTCAGAGTTGACACCTATCATGGTACTAAATTCCGACACACAGATCACCATAATTTCCTTATTTATGAAGACTCACCCGGATGACACACATCCGACCCATCGGCTCATATCCTACCGAAGTCAAGCAACAACCAAATGATTTATCCCACAGGTTAACCAAAACAGAAAGATCACCACTTAAATATCTAGGAGAATACACAATTCTACTACTTCAATCATTCGAGCGTGTACATATTCATAAACTAAAATCTAAGATTCGAGACTGACCACGGATCGGTTAATCCGACGCTTCATTTTCCAAGGACTCCTCTAGTCCCTTAATTGCAACTCCTTCCACGACATGGGTTTAAATCTATAGGCCTAATGAGTTCAAGATTTTCAACTAGTATGCCATTTTAAACTTTATAACATTTTAAATGCATAAGCTTTATAACAATTAACCGAGCGGTAAAATACACTACCGATCACTCGATAGATTGAAAATTGATCACCGACGCTACACATATAAAACCATTTCCAAAATTCGTTTGACCGACATTTACGTAAATAAAACGATAACAAAAGGCGTGTAGCAAAATTTACATTGTAAACGTGAAAATAAATTCTTGTACCACAACACGCGTGGTAAATGTTTGTACAACTCTAAAAGAGAACTCCACAATTTTAACTTTAAACTCTTCCTTCTTTAACCAAACGTTGCGGCATAAAATTCTCACCAAACTCCAAAGTTCGGTAGAACAATGAGAGAGCAAATAAATTTCAAATGAAGTTTAAAACTTTGAGTTGTACTGATGAACACACTTGACCAAAATAGTAATTACAACGGCATGAATACCGCTAACTCGTTTAATGCATTGTGGAAAATTTTTAACAGTAAAATCGATAACTGAAATAACATAAATCCTTTATATACTTACTCACACCAACATTATAATTTAATCCAGATGCAACAAGTATACAATGACTGACATTTGTACATAGCCCAAATATAACTCTCACAATAATGAAACTTTCCCAAAACAACATGTGAGATGACATCTATTAACAAAACTCGTAAATTAACGCACACAAATACATATGTACACGTTCCCATAATTTATTTACGCGACGCACAATGTCTTAAGATAAAGTGACAATTTTCAACAAAATTTTAACGAGACACGACACCCAACAAGCTCGCAAAGGTTAAACCAAACCCTAAGGATGTAAAACAAGATGAAGAACACCAAACCCTAACTTTAGAGATGAGAAGATGGGTAGATTACCTTGGTTATAAACTATTGGATTCACCCAATAACTTCAATCTACTTCCTTCTCTACTTGAAAAGCTCCAAAAGATGAAACCCTAGGTTCAAAGATCCCTCAAATCGGGTTTGGGAGGAAGAAGTTATGAGAATAATGAGGTTGGATCCCTAAAATCGCGACTAAAAACCTCAGACAGATTCCACGACTTTGTCGCGACTTGCAAGTCATGACGCAAGTCGCCCGTTTCCTGAAAAACTCACGTTCAGTGAGTTACGCGGCTTGTGCCGTGACCTAGAGTCGCGCACCAACCTGCGGTAGTCCAAAAATGTGATTTATCGCGTTCTTCGTGCCTGATTCGATTCCCGATGGTTCCATTATGAAACTTACTTGATTTCCCGATACTTTTACGACCCAAGAGCTAAACGACTCCCGTAACACCGTCGAGGATAAATTCTAAAATTACGGGTGTTACAGAAGCTTATGCCCAACTCGGGTGAAGCGGTGTCACAACTCGAGTACTCAAAGGCTTTTGGATGCTTGATGTATGCCATGACAAACACTAGGTCAGATATCGCTTTTATCGTAAGAAAGTTGAGTAGGTTTACTACTAATCCTAGCATTCAACATTGGCAAGCGATTAGACGATTATTTAAATACTTGAAGAAAACCATTGATTATGGTTTGTCATATGTTGGGTTTCCTTCGATATTAGAAGGATATTCGGATGCAAGCTGGATCACCAACTTAGAAGATCACTCTTCTACGAGTGGTTGGGTGTACTTGATTGGGGGAGGTGCCATCTTGTGGGCTTCCAAGAAGCAAACTTGCATCACGAGTTCGACTATGGAGTCGGAATTTGTGGCATTAGCCGCTGCCTGTAAAGAGGCGGAGTGGCTAAGGAATTTAGTCCATGAAATTTCGTTATGGCCGAAACCAATATCACCCATTTCTATTCGTTGTGATAGTGCGACTACTTTGGCTAAAACTTATAGTCAAGTATATAATGGCAAGTCTAGACACTTAGGTTTTAAACATAGCATGATTCGTGAGCTAATCACGAATGAGGTGATTTCGGTTGAATTTGTTCGGTCACAATAAAATCTAGCGGACCACTTGACGAAGGGGTTAGCTAGGGACTTGGTTCACAAGTCGGTGATATGAATGGGATTAAAGTCCATCTAAATCTCTAATGGTGAGATACCCAATTCTTTTATAATACAACGTTAGAAGTTGAATTCAATGGGAAAGCTCACTCTAAGGGATTGGAGCACAAAATAATCATCCCAAGGTATGTGCTCGGTACTGCAAGTGAAAGAGGTAATAGTTCTTTTATAAAAATGCATGTGCAAGTGCATGATGAAAGGAACTACCTATATGAGTGTGAAGTGTGGCCGCTTCAAGAAGATTGGACTTGGCTTTGATGACTCACGAATGGATAAGGACATATGGTCTGTATAGTGTTAAGTTTAAACTTTAGAGAATTATTTAAATTCATGTGTATGTTATTTTCTGGTACTCAAATGGGTTGAAGGGTTCAGCCATAGGACACCCGGATTCTCGAGTATTTGAAATGTGTAATGTGCTAAGATGAAAATTTAATCTTCTAGACATTTTCATTTATGCATGAGTTTGTTTTCCTATATTAACTTTTGTTTGTGAATCAATGATTGCACTAAAATGGGGGAGGAATGTTGGTGATTTTAGTGAAATCATCGGTTCATTTTATGTAATTGGATTCACAATATAATAATGGGGTTGCTAGTTAAGCTATAACACGAGTGTGCACGAGTTAGGAGGTATGGAGTGCACACTCGTGTAAGCTAACTATGACCCGGGATAGTTGGATGGTCACGTTTGGCGGTTTTATCAGTTTTGTAACTGAAACAGTGACTCGGGCGGGTTGTGCCGCGGGTTAACCCGCGCGACTACTCGCGCCGTGCACTGGAATGTGGGGACGAGACAATGATGCGGGCGGGTTAACCCGCGCGGCTACCCGCGCCATGCACTGTAACTGATATCTTTTATGATATGAATTTTGTAACCTCCAAATCTTTTTGTAACCACCACCATTATGTCCAACAATCAATACCATTAAATGGGATATTATTATCAGTATTAATATATGGTCGGTTACGATTCTCTAGGTGTTTAAATATGATCGATTTCTACCTAAATCGTGACTGGTGAATTGAGATTATCCTCGAGTGAATTTCGTGATACCCGGGCAGAATAGGGTCGAAATATCACTTAGGGAAAGCGAGTTCTCACGCGATCTATAATTCTTATCCGAGTTTTGATCACTTTCCTCTTCTCCCTCTATATTCTGCGACCCACTCCCCAACAATTTGGAATGATCAAATTCGAACGTTTTTGCAAATCACGATGACCAACCTGTAGTTTTGAAACTATAAGGATGAAAACCATTACAATCGACAAACCACAAGGACCAAAATTGTAGTTCACTCTTTTCTTTAATTTATAAATTATTGGAATTATTAGCTAGCAAATTTATTTCGGTTTGGTAGTGGACGGACATTTTCTAGTGTTGGGGTCAGATCTTTTTCTAATAGAAAATTTCAATTTGTATGATATCATAATTCAGACGTAAAAATATATTTCAATATTGCATTTCTTAAAAAATATGTTTTTATAAATTATTCAAAATATATTATTTTTAATTAATTTAGTTTATTTTCCTCCTATTTTTATGGATTTTAAATTACTTTATTTCTACTAGTACTCGTTGGTTTGTTGTGCATTCAGTTCTTTCTGTCCGACTTCGTCTACTTTTTATTCTTAAAATCTCAAAAATATGTGGTTAAGCATTTGTATATTCTCTTTGAATCTAGCTTTGTTATAGCCACATCTCCGTCATCCACTCTAGGTTCTCGACGAACATTGACAAAAGCTCCAATCAAGCTTTCATTACAAGTTTCAACGCTTCGATTAAAGGTTTCACCGACATTTTATCAACGATTTCATTAAGTTCTTCAAGCCCTCTTCTACCTTTGTCCAATATATTTAACCGAGAACTTTTGACCATTTGATTTTGAAGGTTATGAAACAGGTTACTAAAAGTTTACGAAGATCGGAAGAAAATATGAAGCAACTTACAAAGATACTTATGAAGTGGTTTACAAAAGGTTTCATAATGGAGTTGTTTACAAAGATGGTTACGGCCTCCATGTTGTTACAATCCAATATTTATGCATGGATTTCGGGTCCTTTTTCACTTGATCATTTTAGTTATGTTATTGTGTGGATTGCAAATTTGAGTTCCAAACATCTAATGTTTGGTCTTTGGTGTATTTCATTCAACGTCCGTGCAAGTGCCCTAGTTTGTTTTTATGGGTTTGATGGAACTTTATATGTTGTATATGTTAGCCATGAATGATCTTTGGAGTGTAGTTGATGAATTTGGTTCAGTAATTTCACAATAGTGTTGCTAAATGAACCACTTTTTGGACCAATTCGTGTATTGAAAATGTAAAAAGAAAAAAAGATGATTGATTTGGATGTGTATAATGAACTTGGAAATGATAGGTGGTTTATTAAGCAATAGAGGGGAGGGGGTTCATTTAGAATGACGTTTTTTTTTATAAATTGTTGTAAAAATTGTTAAGTAGTTTGTTAACATTTGGGTTTTTATGGTCTATACGAGCAAATGATATGAGTTTTGTGGTGGTGTCTACTATTTATTTCTTGTTGATATTTCATTCATCCAGCCCCAGCTGATACAAACGGTTTTATGTTCTCATCGAGATTTTCAAAGCCCTTACCATTATATAGAGAACGGTTATGCTATGGCTAAAGTCTATCATCTCAAACAATCTCCAAACATCATTATACCTGAAAAAACCAAAATCCAAGCATAAATCGTAGCAAATTAAAATTGTAACTTACCTGATAAAACGTAACCAACATGATAACCAAATTCGTAACAAAAATCATAACATGATTTCGAACCCCAAAAAGTTTTGTTATCGGCGTAACCTACAATTTAGTTTAGATGTCAAACCTAGAAGTTTTAAAATGCAACAATGATCACGATGTTTCCACAAGTAATCTTGATGGTTACATGTGGAATAACATATTTGTAGGATGCCAATGGGAGAGATAACGATATTTACATGAAAAAAAAAGTGAAAACTTATAAACTTACAAAGATGTTACTAAATGAAGAATAAGATTCGATTGTCCAAAATCTCATATATCTTCTTTGTCTTGATTACCCAAAGACACAACATCACTCTATTAAGAAGAAAGAATAAAAGTATAAATTAAATAAAATAATGATGTGTCTTCACGTGATTGGTGGGACATATAGGAGATGTAAGATTTTTATTCCTAAATGCATACACAATTATTCATTTGACATAATTTTTTTTAAACAAAGTATGATACAACAACCGAATACAAAAGAAAGCCAAAATCATAATATCTGAAAACATAATAAACAAACCTTAAGAACAATATTCAATAATTTTATTTAACAACATAAAAGAGATGGTATACTTTTAGCCATCAAGGTGTGTAAATTATGCGAGTATCAATATACTCGAATCAACTTTGATAGACATTTTTCAGGTCCGAACTTGACTCGAAAACTCAAGAGTAGTTTAAATCCAATCTCAGTACGACCATGTATATGTCGAGTTGAGCCTACTCGAGTTGAATGTTGACCGAATTGAACTCGAGTAACTCATGAATTGTCTCATCTCGTTTAGAGCATCTCCAACAACTATGCTAAAGTAGAAAAAAGTGAGATTTTAACAACTTTTTTGTTTCAACAACTATGCTATATCGTATGCTAAAATAGAGAAAACAAGAGAGCAGATAAAAATCTCCAAATTTGGAGAAATATCTAAAACTCCATATTTAAGAGAGATTTTTTTTCACCAATAGGAAACATTGAAATTGTGTGTTTATGAGAGAGAAATAATATTTTATTAATATAGTTGATGATATAATTGCTAAAATAGAGTAGCTGTTGGAGTTGATCGTAATTTTTTTTTTAAAATTTAAAATTTTTCTGCTCTGTTTTAGAAAAATTATAACATAGCTTTTATACCCTAAAATAGACGTCCAAAATTGTCCAAGTCTAAAGCCTTCTCTCCCTTCTATATAAGAGCCCATCAATTTTCCCTTTCTTATACCCATGAATTCCTTACACAACATCTCAATTTCACATGACCTTTTAAAATCATAAATAAACATAATTTTTTCACGTGTTCACAAATAAATAAATATAAATATATTCAAAAAATGTTTATTTGACAAAAACATTTTTGTCAAATTTAATTTTTTGATCTTCTAATCCATAGTTATTACTTATATTCATTGCAAATATTAGGTCGTTAAAAATTTTCATTTTTTATGCACTTTAAGTTAATTAGATTTACTTTATTAATAAGTTTTTATATTATATTTTACAATTTTAATCATAAAACTAATTACATATAAAAATTTGAGTATCTCACGAGCTTATCGAATCGAGTATTAAATAACCCAACTCGAGTTGTTACTTACTAGTATATCGAGTCATATTCAAACTAGGGACGAACCTGCCTTGGTGGTTACGGTTGACACGTGTCACCGTATTATTTCTTCGACGAAGGGTAAAAAAATTAGGTTCGTGAAAGGTGCAAACATATCGTTTTGGAAGGTGCTAACGTATTATTTTGGAAACTTCAAGAAAGTGCAATCATACTTTGTAATCAACCAAAAAACCAAAACAAAACTTTTGAAATCAACCAAAAAACCGAAAAAAAAACTCTTGAAATAAAAAACCCCCCGAAAAAATCCCTCGAAATCGATAAAAAAAACTTAAAAAAACTTCGAAATGGTGGAATTAGGCTAAAACCACATAAGACAATATTGAACATCGGTAAAAATACGAAGATACATCAATAAAAACCGTGCTTTTAGTAATTTTTTTTCTATATTATATAATGTCAACGTATGAAAAAATTTCTGAGTCTGTCCCTTCGTTCAAACCCATGTCAAACGTCCTCGAGCCAACTATTAATCGAGACGATCCCGAATAACTCACGTGTTTACACCCCATTTGAGGGTATAAAATTATAAAAACTTTAGTAGTCTTTGGCCCTTTGTATAAAAGAAAAAGGAAAAATGAAATAATACAGCTACTTAATTGCAACCCTTGAACAAAAATTTCACTCGCAAGGATAGAGGGAGGGAGAGAGAGCGCACAGAGAAGATCTGCTCATAAACTTTCGGTTGGGCTCACAATTTCACTCCCAGAAGATCAAGATCTGATTCATCGTTGAAGTCGATTGGACTTTGGGTTTAAAATTCGTCTTCTGTCTCACTAATGGCGCAGTACGTGAAGAAAGACGATGATCGTGATGAGGAAGGTAAGACTTTGATCTTCTACCTCATTTTTTTCAAGTATCTGGAATTATCAGAAAGTTTTCTCTCATTTCCGTTGATTTGGCCTGTTACTGCTATTCTTCGGTGCTATTGTGTGATCTAGATGATCTCCGATTTCGTTTTAGATCTACATTGTGGTTAAATAGGTCGTGGAAATAATTTTACTTAAGCTCATGTGTAAGACGTCGAAGATTTCAGTCAGTCGATCTGATTGTTGTTGATGGTAATGGTGTTACGAAATCAGGTTGGCTTGATTGTATGCTTACGGAAGCTTGGCCTGTTACTGCTGTTCTTCGGTGTTATGTTGTGATTTAGATGATTTCCGTTTTCATTCTAGATCTACATTGTGGTTAAATAAGCGGTGAAAATAATTTTAGTTAAGCTGATTTGTGAGCTCTTGAAATTATTATATCAGTCGATCTGATTGCTTCTGATGGTAATGGTGTTTTGAAAATCAGGTTGGCTTGACTGTATATTTACGGGAGGTTGATGGAAAAATAATAGAATCTGTAGGTTATTGTGATTTCCAACAGTTTATGAAATATTCTATAGGGATGATAACGTCTAAAAAGTTCAAACTGACACATCCTCATTCATTTTCTCAATTACCAAATCACATCTGATTAAATGGAGGAGCATATATAACTTTAACTGATTTCAGTTTCTGAGTACTGCACATTTGGTTGTCAATGAATGAACAGGTCTTGCATCTTCTGTGGCATTACAAACTATATATACTTTAGATTGGTCGAAGATAATACAGATCCATGTACTTTTTTGTAACTGTATCGTTACTGGACTCTAGTATATATCTGTTGTATTTAAATGAGGTATTTTTGTCATGTGCAGCGGAGTACTCCCCCTTTTCTGGAATAGAGAAGGGAGCAGTTCTTCAGGAAGCTAGGGTCTTCAATGATCCTCAGCTAGATTCAAGGAGGTGTTCTCAGGTGCTTTATTTCATTTTAACACCTGATTTGTGCTGCATAATTTTTCGATTGATTCTTACATACATATGATCTAATGTACTATCTTATTTTTTCTGTTTCTAGGTTATTACGAAGCTGCTTTATCTTCTGAATCAAGGTGATACCTTCACAAAGGTCAGATCTTGTTCCATAGGCTCTTCAAAGAGAGGACACTCAACTTTCATACAATTATATAGACACATTTATATTTTAGATCATGTCCTGTAAGGGAGGAAAACAGTTTCTGGGCTTGCATCTAGTTTGTAAATTTGAAATCCTCGTTAGTACGTTCACTTGGAGCATACAGGCAAGCGTTTATGTGTCTGCTTTTGGCATTCATGTATACGTGTATGTTGTTGTTGAGTGTGGCATATAGAAGTGTTCAAAACTCTGCGAGAAGTCATTTTATATGGGTTGTGTATTTGTTGCTATCAAGATGAACTTCAACAGCAACATCTCCAGTACTACTTCAGTCTGATCTGAACTAAATTAACATTATTGCAACCTGGCGCTTTAGTTCATAACTCTTATTTAGATAGCATTACAAATGTGGCAATAGGGAAGTCTCTGTACCAAACACTTTGGGGGAAGGTTACAGATGTGAGGATTGAGGAGAGATAAAATTACCTTTTTTTCCCTTCTTGGTGGGGGAGAGGAACTATATCCACTTGGATATTTGAAATGCATTCCTCCATGCTCTGTTATCTAAGGCCCAAATCTGTAGGTATATCCCTATTTGTTGATTCGTATTTCTTAGTCATACTGATGGTTCTTTTGCTCTCCCAACTTATCATATTTTGGTGGAGTTGCCAAATAATTTTTCTTTGCTGTATTTTTGTCTGTAAACATGCCTATAGGCTATAAATGATCCATAACATGTGTTTCTTGTTGACATGCATGTTATTTCGTCTCTGTTCTGCATGAGAATTTTGCGTATTGATATTCTTTAATCTTGTTTAGCATCATCTTGATATTTTAATACTTTATTGCCTGATCTTCATTTGTAGGTTGAAGCCACAGAAGTTTTCTTTTCAGTGACAAAACTTTTCCAGTCTAGAGATATTGGATTAAGAAGAATGGTTTATTTGATTATAAAGGAGCTCTCTCCCTGTGCAGATGAGGTCTCACAAATTATTTCCATTCCTTTAATTGTTTGTAGATTTTTGCTGCTGTTATGTTCTAGTGACATGGAATGTTCCATTGTGCATGGAAGGTCATCATCGTCACAAGTTCCCTTATGAAAGACATGAATAGCAAGACTGATGTGTACCGAGCAAATGCCATTCGTGTTCTCTGTCGCATTACAGATGGGACACTTCTTACTCAAATTGAGAGATACTTGAAACAAGCAATTGTTGACAAAAACCCTGTAGTAGCCAGTGCAGCCCTAGTCAGTGGTTACCATTTGCTCCAGGTACAACTTATTTATTGAGAATTTGCAATAGATTATCTTATTGTTGTTTTGTTTATCTCCACTAA
This sequence comes from Arctium minus, assembly GCA_954870635.1. Lineage (NCBI taxonomy): Eukaryota > Viridiplantae > Streptophyta > Magnoliopsida > Asterales > Asteraceae > Arctium > Arctium minus. Next base: position 9,308,185 of record OX941086.1, on the reverse strand, counting down.
TTTTATCCTTGTATCCTAGACAAACCCAGAGATTGTGAAAAGGTGGAGCAACGAGGTACAAGAAGCTGCTCAATCAAGGGCTGCACTGGTACAGTTTCATGCACTTGCTTTGCTCCACGAGGTATGCCAGTTTTTCCTTGATGCTCTTCAAAGAAAGAAATATCATAGTTATTCCACAGCCATTATAACAAAAGCGCACATTAACCAAAAACTGCCACTTAAATAGCAAATCACTATACTGCACACTGTCTAAATTTCAACCGTGAATGAGGAGTCTTAGACCTCCTGCTTTTAAATCTTGTGATGGCTCTGTTGGATCTTGACAAAGTGAACCTGTGCTTGTTACATAACATAAGGAGGATTTAAGCTTAGCTGCTATAGGCTGTTTAGGACTCACCAAGTGTGACAACAAGTTTTATGCCACTTTTTCCTTCCATTTTACGAAATTATTTCTGTGTCAAATCTGCCTTCCACTGAAGTTTTACAACAATTTTCCCAAAGTAGAAACCTTGTCAGTTTTCATTACAACGTTGTCTACTGCCATTTTCATGTAATCATCCTAATACCTAAATAGCAAATTATTATACTGCACACTGTCTAAATTTCAACCGTGAATGAGGAGTCTTTGACCGCCTGCTTTTAAATCTTTTGATGGCTCTGTTGGATCTTGACAAAAGTGAAAGTGAACCGGTGCTTGTTATGTAACATAGGGAGGATTTAAGCTTAGCTGCTATAGGCTGTTTAGGACTCACCAAGTGTGACAACAAGTTTTATGCAGCCTTTTCCTTCCATTCGTTGCAATTATTGCTGCGACTCAAATTTGCCTTCCACTGAAGTCTACAACAATTTCATAAACTAGTAACCTTGTCAGTTTCTCATTACATTGTTGTCTTCTGCCAATTCTTGTACTCATCCTAATTCCTATATAGCAAAATACTATGATGCACAGAGTCTAAATTTCAACCGTGAACGCGGAGGCTTTCACCTGCTGTTTTTAAAATCTTTTGATGGCTCTGGGATCTTGACTAAAACTGAACTGGTGCTTGTTACATAACATAGGGAGGATTTAAGCTAGCTGCTTTAGGCTGTTTGGGACTCACAATGTGTGACGATAATTTGTTTGCAATCTTTTCCTTCCATTTTTTCGATATGATTTCCGTTATTCAAATCTGCCGTTCACTGAAGTTCAACAACATTTTCCACAAAGCAGTAACCGTATTGCTTTTTCATTTCCATGTTGTCAACTGCCATTTAGCATAATTACTAGACTGCATGCTGTCTAAATTTCAACAGTGAATGAGGGGCTGATGTGGCCTCCTGTTTTTTAATCTTTTGATGGCTGCTGTGGGATCTTGACAAAACTGAACTGGTGCTTGTTACATAACATAGGGTGGATTTAAAGCTTAGCTTCTATAGGCTGTATAGGGCTCAAAAAGTGTGACGACAATTTGTTCTGGAACTTTTTTGCCTAACGTTTCCCATGTGTGTGGTCAGAGCAACTATCATGTCAGCTAGTTGAATGTTGCAGTTGTAATCATATGTTTGGAAAGCTTTTAAAGGTGTTGATTTATTCATTAACCATCTGATTTGGGTGTTCCTATGAGATATTTCTCACGTGGTCTATTACAAAGAATATTCTTCTTATCCTTGGTCATCTTTTGGGTTAATCTGAGTATATAAGTGGATGTGAGAAATCTTGCTGTTACATACCATCGATTAGACAAATTGATCTATTTGCAGATAAGACAAAACGATCGGTTAGCTGTCAGCAAATTAGTTACCAGCTTGACAAAGGGTACTGTTCGTTCACCTTTGGCCCAATGCCTGCTGATCCGTTACACCAGTCAGGTAAGTTATACTTTATGAATCTTAAAAAAAAATGAAAATCAGGTACTTCTTTTGAAAGTAGGCTTGTTGCTTGTTGGGCAAGATCTGAATCACTGACACACATAAAAAATTGATTTCAGGTTATTAGGGAGTCAAGCATGAACAGTCAAGCTGGGGACCGTCCATTTTATGACTATTTGGAAGGTTGTCTCCGCCACAAAGCAGAGATGGTCATTTTAGAAGCAGCCAGGGCAATAACAGAGTTGAATGGTGTTACTAGCCGAGAATTGACCCCCGCAATTACTGTCCTACAGCTCTTCTTGAGTTCGTCTAAGCCAGTACTTCGGTTTGCTGCTGTCCGCACATTAAACAAGGTCATTGTTCTCAACCTGTAAAGATAATCCAACTGTTCTTAGTTTCACATGGTATTTTCCCCTTTACTGGCCCAAAGTGCCATGAGCATGAAAATATATATCATTGGTCCTTGTCCACCTCTTTTATCTTAAATTTTGGTATTGATGCTTTCGGCTTTTTGCTCCTAAAAACACGATTAACAGAAACAGTGATTTTTTTTACTGGTGATGGTTAACGAAGTTGGATAGGACTATAGGAGGCTACAATTATTTAAATATACGAGTTCTAAATAACAGTTCATCTTCTCTCCAAAATAGGCTATTGACTTTTACTTTTGCAGAACATAGGGACATCTGTCTTAATACAAGACTCTGTTCATCACGGGGACACATGAAACCAAAGTGTTTGATCAATGACTTGTTTCATTAAACATGTCCTCATTCAATCTTAACCACAAATGTAGTAGTATAAGGTTGGAAAAAAGGTGGGGGGTGTATTTAACTTCTGAGCAGTAGATTTTGACCATTCCTTCTTGTTATGATGTAAATATATGTTTTCATAAGCACAAATAATCTAACTTCATATACATCAAATATTGAGGCTGTATTTACTAAATTTATGTACTTGGAATTGAAATACTTTTGTTCTACCTTTCCACAATTGAGCAAATGTCGACATGTCCTGGAATGTTGTAAACTTGCATGCTTTGTAGTTTTGATTAAGTTAAAGTTTCTTATGCTGGTACTGGAACATTGTTAATACTTAATATACAAATGGCTGTTTAAACTAGATGGGTAGTTCTTGAACAATGAAACTCTCTTAATTTGGTTCTTCAGATTGAAACCAGAAAATCAATATGTTGAGTAACGCTGTTTAGGAGGGTATGTAATAAGCTCTGTAGCTGTTTACAGTTTCCTTTGGAAACAACTACTTCATGAAATACAACTCACAAGAGCCGATAACATGGGAATCTTTGTGGTTCTTGCGTGGAATATCTGTCAGTAGTTTTGTCCATCAATTACATGTTCTCTTTTGGTTGGTCAGTTCATGTTATTTTGTTCTCCTCACTTTTCTTTTCTCTTAAGAGTGCACATGGTGTCTTTTGGATCTATAATAGCTGACATCTTGTGCAGGTGGCAATGACTCATCCAATGGCTGTAACTAGCTGTAACATAGATATGGAAAGCTTGATTTCAGACCAAAATAGAAGCATTGCTACCCTTGCCATTACCACACTGCTGAAAACAGGCAATGAATCAGGTGTTGATCGTTTGATGAAACAAATTACCAACTTCATGTCTGACATTGCTGACGAGTTCAAAATTGTTGTGGTTGATGCCATTAGATCATTGTGTTTGAAGTTCCCCCTTAAGTTCAGAACATTGTGAGTGTGTTCAACTTCATTCCTTTAAAATTTCCGGGGGTAAAAGAAGGTTGCAGGAAACCGTCTCTCACATAATGTATATCAATTGTCTATTTCCTTTTCTTAGGATGAATTTCTTAAGCAATATCCTGAGGGAGGAAGGTGGATTTGAGTACAAGAAAGCAATTGTTGATTCAATCGTAACTATTATAAGAGATATCCCAGATGCAAAAGAGAGTGGGCTGCTTCATCTGTGTGAATTCATCGAGGACTGTGAGTTCACATATCTTTCAACACAGGTGAGCGTTTTCTTTTGGTATTTTCTTGTTGATGTTGTCTAGCTTTTAGCATTCTTGTATTTCCATCTTCCATTTTACTAAACGTGTTTAATTTGAATACGTGGTTAGATTCTCCATTTTCTAGGCATTGAGGGACCAAAGACATCAGATCCCAGCAAATTCATACGGTATATATATAACCGTGTCATACTGGAGAATGCAACTGTTCGAGCCAGTGCGGTGAGCACTTTGGCAAAGTTTGGTGCCATGGTTGATTCGTTGAAGGTAACTTCACTTTAATATATATATATATATATATATATATATATATATATATATTTTAATATATACTTTTTGATAAAGTTTTTTTTTCTAATCAATATTGAGTTGAGCTGGATTGGCTGCTACTAATGCCAAGTTAAATTCATGCTGTATGCAGCCCCGTATATTTGTTTTGTTGCGGCGCTGTCTATATGATAATGATGACGAGGTTAGTTGTATTCATAAGCAGTATGTTTTTCTGGCTATGCCAGTAATGGTACAGTACCAAAATAAATGTAGCGTTTGACTTGGCACATACAAAGTGTTAACTATTGTTCAGATACTGAAAATGCCCTTTAGGGTGCTTTTGGTACACGTGATAGGATGATACAGGACAGTAAAAAAACTTATCCCACGTTTAGCGCGAAATTAGACCGAGACAAGACAGGATTTAAGTGGGACAAAAAATGCATTTCCCACCAAAATAGGTGGAACATAAATCAGGGTGAAGAGACAAGATTGGAAAATTACTAAACTACCCATGTCAAATTAAAACCCTAAAACCTTCCAGAATTCTTTCACCCACCTACCTCACTCTCACACGTCCAATCCTGTCCATCTCATCCACGTACCAATCACACCCTTAATAAGTACAAAATGAAATAAGCTTGTGGACCAAAATCAGTGTTACCAATATCCCGTGACGGTTACCAAAAAAGTAAATTTGGATAGAAAACTTGGCCAAAAAAGAAATATTGTGTTATTTTGGGACAACCGAAAAGGAAGACACCTGTGCTTATATTTTGGGATGGAGGGAGTAGCATGTTTCTAGGACTATGAAATCGTCAGGTTGAAGGCCTGTTGCTTGTCTGTGACCAGCCTTGAAGTACCACTCTTATTACAAACTTCTTTCAAGAACTTCTCTTAGGGTGCGTTTGGTTTGCAGACTGGGTGGGACAGGACGGGACAAAAATTCACTGTCCCATGTTTGGCGTGACATGGGACAGGACAAAAGTTCACTGTCCCATGTTTGGCGCGACATGGGACAGGGACGAAGACTGGACAGGGTGGGACAAGATGGGACAAAAAGGGGTATTTTCTTGTTCCACCAAAATAGGTGGAACAACATGGGACATAAATGAGACAGAAACTAAAAATCACTGATTTACCGCCATTTGATATATAATCCTAATATGGTATTAGTCTTAAGGGTCACCACTACCCATCGTCGCTACTACCACCATCGGCGGCCACTAGTAGCCACAGCTAACCACCGTCGGCCACCTCTACCTATTTCTCCACCATAACAACCTCCTCCACCACCTCCACAACCATGGGTCATCGCCACCACCACTACCATTGGTAACCTCCGTCTCTTCCTCCACTACAATAACCTCAATTACCACTGTGCACCGCCACCACCACTACCTCTATTACTATCTTTCACTTTCTTCACAACTATCGTCTTTCACCGGCCACCCATCGTCTTTTATCTTTACTCGTTGCTGCAACTATGCATCCGTCAATTTATTAAGATCTTCCAAATTGAATCAACTATTATATTTTTTTTATATGAATTCGATTTTTTCGAACTACCATCAATTATTTCAGATTCTTCATTCAAATTTCCTACTATTGTTTTTGTATGTATTTATATGTATGAAAATTGTGTAAAAAAATTAATAATGTTTTTTAATTAAATTATTTAAGAATATTCTTTATTTGTGTTATTTATAACTATTATATGACATGTAAAATTATCAAACAACTTTTAGGAAAACTTGTCCAGTCCTGTCCTATCCAGTCCTAGTCGTACCAAACACAAGACAACCATTTGTTTTGTCCAGTCATGTCCAGTCCTAGCCTCTTGTCCTGTCCAGTCCCGTCCAATCTTGTCTGCGTACCAAACGCTACCTTAGAGAACGCTCATGTTTCACCCTGACAAGCGCTTTTTTGTTGCCATTTTATATAGGTTCGTGACAGGGCTACATTATATCTGAATACTATTGGAGGTGATGGTTCTGTTGTGGAAACTGATAAAGATGTAAAGGAATTTCTCTTCGGGTCATTTGATCTTCCACTGGTCAACCTGGAGACTAGTTTGAAGAACTATGTAAGAACCCACACAAAATTTCCGACTCTGTTTTGACAGACTTTTATCTGCTATAAATATCATTCATATAATTGTTTGTTGGCAATAAAGGAACCATCGGAGGAACCCTTTGATGTCAGTTCTGTACCAAGGGAGGTCAAATCTCAGCCATTTGCAGAGAAAAAGGCTGCGGCTAAAAAGCCCACCGGTCTTGGTGCTCCTCCAGCTGGCCCCACTTCCACAGTCGATGCTTATGAGAAGTTACTAGTATCAATTCCCGAGTTTTCTACTTTTGGGCAGCTTTTCAAGGTTCTTTAATGGCATCATAATCTTTCAATATTCATGGTTCCATTCTATGCTTTTCTTCAACTTATTCTCGTAAATTATTGATTTTGAACAGTCGTCTGCACCCGTGGAGCTTACTGAAGCTGAAACAGAATATGCAGTTAATGTTGTGAAACACATATTTGATAAGCATGTTGTGTTCCAGTACAACTGTACCAATACCATTCCTGAGCAGTTATTGGAAAATGTAAGCTCTTGATTTTTTTTACTGCTTTTTGACCAAAAACTAACAAAAACAAATTTCTTTTTTCTTATTTTTAGGTGACGATTCTCGTGGATGCTTCAGAAGCAGAAGAATTTGAAGAAGTAGCAACCCAGGCATTAAAATCATTGCCATATGATACACCAGGACAAACATTTGTGGCTTTTGAAAAACCAGAAGGGGTTCCGGCTGTTGGCAAATTTACCAACGTGTTGAGGTTTATTGTTAAAGAGGTACTACTAGTTTCCCAACTAAACCTATTAACATCTGAATTCCGTTTTTTTCCAGGCACACAGTTTTGGAAGTGTGTAATTCTTACACTTTTTGATTAACTAAACGACAAATTTACCCTTAATAATAAGAGGGAATCATGAATCTCCATCTCATAATTAAGGGTAGAATTGGAAAGTATGCACTTACTTTTGAAAGTAGACAATAAACTAAAATAGAAATGTGGACTCTTATTTTGGTTTGGAGGGAGTATTTTGTTTGTGGAGGTGATTGGTTTTTGATAATAAAAAATTGCAGGTGGATCCATCGAGTGGTGAGGCTGAGGAAGATGGGGTGGAAGACGAATACCAGCTGGAGGAATTTGAGGTAGTTGCAGCCGACTACATGCTTAAAGTCGGGGTTTCCAATTTCCGGAATGCGTGGGAAAGCTTGGGCCCGGATTTCGAGCGTGTTGATGAGTATGGGCTCGGTCCAAGGGAAAGTTTGAAAGAAGCCGTTACTACTGTTATCAACCTTCTTGGCATGCAACCTTGTGAAGTAAGTTGCTGCTTTTTAAATCAAAATGGTAAATACAAATAACTTGATTAAATATGCACGTTTCGATGTTTCAGGGGACAGAAGTGGTGGCTGCCAACTCACGATCGCACACATGCTTGTTATCGGGCGTATACATAGGCAACGTGAAGGTGCTTGTGCGCTTATCGTTTGGAGTGGACAGTGGGAAAGAGGTGGCAATGAAACTTGCCGTTAGATCCGAGGATGAAACTGTAAGTGATGCAATTCATGAACTAGTAGCCAACTAATCCTCCATTTTTAATCGAAATTTATGCCATTTTCGTGATATTATATATATATATATATATGAAATGAACGGGATTGAATTACGAGTCAAGGCTGAGGGGAGGGGATATATAAACAATAACATTGTTGTTTTTTGTACCTTAGTGAGTCAATAAGACATGTTTTTAAGGTAGTATTTTCTTTCTTCTAAGACAGACAATGTGGTTGGATTTGGATATTATGATATTTGGTGTTTAAACAAGAAGAAATGAGTATGTATTTGCTTTAACTTCACTTTCTTCTTATTATTAAGTGCAACTCTATGTTTTATTAGGTTTACCGAATACTACTATTTTCCGTAAATATTACTTTCTCATTCTCAAATGTACAGGATAGAAATAATACGGAGTTTTAGACATGAATAATTATTACATTTTTTTAGTTAACCAAGTGATGATCTTACCCTTGATTAATTAGCATATTTATCTTGTCAACTCTTAAATATTTGTGCATTAATTAAGGGTAGATTTGGAAATTTAGTTATCTATTTTTAAAAGGAGACATTCTAGAACAATATGGATACTTCCATGCCAAAATAAGTGTCCACATTTCTATTTATGCTTGTTCCACCACTTTTAAAAAGTAGATAACTAAATTCTCACATTTACATTTAATTAATGCACAAATATATAATAGTTTTGAAGAGAGATAAGAATTAAATAAGGGTAAATATGCCATTTGGTAATAAAAATATGTATTAATTATATATGTCTTAAACTATGTGTCAAATCAATTGTGGACACTTATTTTGTGGGACATAAGGGATACAAGAGACAAGTTGTCCACAAGGTCATGTAATCCCTTTTCTACGAACCATGTAAAATTTGTATTTTGTAGGAGTTTGTATAATAAAAGGCCCGTATCAACAATTATGATTTTACGCATGGACAATCCTTCAATATCTTGTTCATTTGCAAGAAAATATATTTTTTTGGTGCATTGGTAAAAAAACATGCTTAGAACCCTCTTGTAAGAACCAACTAACAGAGTTAGCTACTCGGCCCATCTTCATAATTAAATATAGTTACTGTATAAATAGAGCTTGTTGTAAAAGACTTGCTTACCGAGAGTTCGAATCCCTCTCTTGTTCTCATAAATAGATAAAGAATTCTACAGAAAGCCGTATTCCATGAAAGTCATATGTACGGCTCTTAGGGAGGTCTTTCATATCTTTTAAGATCCACCCTATCCATATGCTTCTTTCTTATAAAAACACATGAATATTAATGATCATATCTCTACAATGTAATAGAGTATATAAACCATAACTAAAGTTATTCAATTTCAAATAAGGATTGTTATTTATCCAAAAAAAAATATTGATTTTCAGAGAATTCGATGCAAAATGTAAGAAAGTATAACCTTTTTGACATGGAAACATGTCGATTGTATTTGTCACTCTTTTTGATTGCGAGAGACTAAATTTGGGCAAAAAGGTGCACATTGTTTGTATAAAAATAAATACAAAAAACGCATCATACTTGTATAAAATTTACGAATGATGATGGTTTGGGTTCAAGTAAGCATCGCTAGAGATAGTTGGTTACATGACAAGTTAGTTAAGGTATGTAGATCAATGGCTGGTTAAGGACCTGTTCGAAGCCCAGTAGACATTGGTTACGAGATTTGGCTTAGAAACTAGATCGGTTTTATATATATATATATATATATATATATATATCTTATTATGAGATAAGACGAAGAATCGTGTGAAAAGTTGAGTTAGCGGTGAGAAGCGTGGGAAGTGGATCTGAACCGTTGATCTCTTTTAATCTCAAGCCCTCCCATGAACTGCGCCTTAGAAAGAAATTGATCCGGTGCATCTTGGTATATGTTATCTCAGTGTATCTCATTATAATGTGCGTCCATTTCTCATCCAATAATTGATAACCATTACATCTCAAGTTCTTTCAAACATCTCTACTCATAGGATACAAGTTTTAAATGCATCGTTTCTTATTTAAATTTAAAATAGTACTTCCTCCGTCCCAAAATAAATGTCTACATTTCTATTTATGTTTGTCCCAAAATAAGTGTCCACTTTAAAAAAGTAGATAGCTAAATTCTCACATTTACCCTTAATTAATGCACAAATACATAAGAGTTGTGAAGAAAAATAAGGGTAAAAATGTCATATGATACAAAAAGGGGTAATAATTATGCATGTCTAAAACTGTGTGCCAAGTCAATTGTGGACACTTATTTTGGGACGGAGGGAGTAAATAAAATCTACAAAGAAAGCTCTGAAATTTATGTCAATTTTCATTCAAAAAATTCAGCATTAATTATAATATTAAAAAAATATTATAAATTTATGATATTATACACTTTCAAAAAAAATTTATAAAAAATTATAACACATACAACCTTATTGGTAAAAACAATTAAAATAACATATTTTTAACATTTAAGTTTTAAAATTTCCTCCAAATCTAAAGAATTTTTATTTTAAAATACACTTTAGCATAAACGTCGGGAGTAAAAAAACTTCAATTCTCTAACAGCTATATTAAAATAGATTTTTATTTTATTTTATGGTTTTAGAGATTTTTCTCCTCCACCAACTACGCGATATTGTACGCCAGAGAAAATAAAAATCTTCAAATTTAAAGAAATCTTTAAAATCGACTATTTAAGAAAGAGACATAATATTTTAATCTTATCACCAATAACAAACATTGAAGTAAAATGTTTTGGAGAGAGAAATAATATTTTATTAATCTATTGATCATTTTAATAATATAATCAATGTTACAATCTCTAAAACAGAAGAGTTGACCAAATGTTTGGTTGACAGGAATGGAATGTAATAAAAAATTGGAATCTTTCTTTTTGATTTGTAAAGGAATTCTAAAAAATAACAAAAATACCCTTTCCATGATATATTTTTTTAGTTTTTTTAAGTATAAATAATAATAACTTAACATTTAATTACCAAAAAAAGCAAATTAAAACAGTTAAAAAAAAAAAACTAAAACCTCTTTTTCCTTTATCCCATTCGACCCTCCCCCTTTTTGTGACCTAGAATGGAGAAACCTGAGATACCAACCTCTACAAATGGAGAAATGGGAGATGAAGAACAAAACCCAAAAAAAATGAGCAACCTAACGCCAGCAATGGATTGAAGACGATGAAGCAAACATTCTGCTGCAGAAGTCGATGAGTCCAGAAGTCGTATATACAAGAACAAACATAACCCAACGAAGTCGATTGAGTCCGGAAGCCGTATACCAAAATTGATTCCCAAAATCGTATATGCAAGAACAAACGTAACCCAACGAAGGAGAGAAATCGATTGAGTCCAGAAATCTCAAAGTTGAGTCTAGAAGAAAGCCCAGTCGAGAACCATGAAATTGAAATCGAGAACCATGGGGAAGATGTCGTGCAACAGATTATAATGGAGAAGAAAGAGGGCTAGGGTTTAAGAAGGAATAATCAAATCCATATTTGATGGAATCTTTGGAATTCAATTCCATTCCATTGGTAACCAAACAACATGATGGAATTTGGTCAACAAAATTGACCATTCCAATTCCATCATATTCCGGCGTAATCTGGCGAACCAAACGCCCCCTTAGGGTTTAGTTGGAGATGCTCCAACAGCTATGTTAAAGTTTTTCTAAAATAGAGTAAAAAAATCAAAATCTCTAAATTTTTTTGCATTTAACTCCAATAATTATTCTATTTTAGCAACTCTAGTATTAATTATCTTATTAAAATATTTAATTTATTTAATTATATTATTAAAATATTCAATATATGGAAAGAGGGAAGAGGAAAAGTTTGCTTTTTAGGTACCAACTAGTTTTGGGAGAAAACTATCTATTTAAAGAAATCTCTAAATTATAGATTTTTACAATTTTTCTCCTCTTTTCTCTATTTTAGCATAGAAGATTACATAGTTGTATGAGTAACAAAAATGTTAAAATCTCAATTTTTTTCATTTTAACATACCTTTTGCCTTTTGGAGATGCTATAAATTCTCTATTTTAACATTGGGATATCAGGGAGATCGTCAGTGTTAGAGCATCTCCAACAACTTCCCCAAAACTTTCTCCAAAATGGAGAAAGTAAGAGAACGAATACATTTTTCTCCAAATTTGAAGATATCCCAAAAAATAATACCAAGGGAGAGAAATCATTTTTTATTACATTCCACCAATGAGAAATTTTGAAATTAATTGTTTAGGTGAAAGAAATAATATTTTATTAAATATATAAAATATTTTAATAATATAATCAATGATTTATCTCTAAATCGGGAAAGCTATCGGAGATACTGTATTATAATTTTTTTTTTTTTAGATTTTGACTTTTAGTTCTCGAAATTTGAAGCTGTTGGAGATGCTCAACAACATTGCTAAATTTTTTCTAAAATAGAGAATGGAAAGTCAAAATCTCTAAAAACATTTTCTTCTAACTCCAACAGCTTTTCTATAATTTATCATCCCAATACACTTTTTAAAAAAAACTTAAAATAAAATGTTAAATATTGAATCTTATTGGTTGGATTGAATAAAATAATATTTTCTCCCGCCAATGTAGAGATTATAGAGAATTCTCTATATTTATAGATTTTTTGAGTCATTCTCTATTTTAGCAAACCATATAGCAAAGCTGTTGGACAAAGAAAAAGCCATTTTTTTCTATTTAGGAACTCATAGAATTTAAACCAAGTTCCGTCCAATAGACACCGACCTGAAATCCGAAGTTGAACTATCGGAGATAATGTCTAGTTTTGCATTCCTGCAATTCTTCGAGAATCGATTGATCTTTCAGAGATGATATGATTTGGAGCTTTAAATAAACTTAAATGCAGCAGCAAATTGTGACCTCGATCATGGAATTTGCAAGAGGCATAACATAATAGTAACAGTAAAATCCCCCAATTTGGTGGTTCTCGAGAAAAATTCTTGGAATAAAAGATGATCATATTCCTCTCTCTACGCCAATTGCACAATTTGTTGCTCCAAAACTAAATCTCCATTGATAGATCGTGTATATGTAGTTAATTAATGCACAAATTAGAAGTGGAACCTGTTGGTTGCAATTACGAACCCTAACCCTAAGCGATCGCCCATGCGATCAACGGCAACCGCAGACTGCAAAGGTACATAATCGAAGCGTAATCCACCTCTTCCATCATCTCTACAAAAACCGGCGTCATCAACCACCGGAACAGAAGCAAAATCATCAAAGCGTTTACCTCTTTCTCCACCGAGCTACCTCCAATTCTGATCGAAAACCACAATTGCGTCCTACTTCCGTCGTTATAAACAAAGAACGTTGCTGCCTGAACGAGAACCACGATCCGGCGGTTCCGGCCGACTCTGAAACTCAGATCTAGGCGTCGGAGGTTGAATCTACGTTGAGGGAGGTTGGTGCGGTACTCGCGGTGGAGGCGGTTAGGATTGTCGGGTGCATTGGAGGAGGTCGGAGGGAGGAATCTCCGGCAGACGAAGATGAGGGAACCGAAAGCTAGGGTTCCGGCGGCGACGAGGAGCAAGGAGGAGGAAGATGATACGGAAGGAGTAGGCATTGGAAGGAGGAGGACATGATAATTTGATTTTTGATTTTTTATATTGTACGGCGGCCGGTGGCCATTGTTTTGTTTTTACAGGGAGGACGACTCCACTTGCATCATTCATTATTTTATTTTACTTTACTTTTTTATATATATTAGATGGAAGTGAACTTTGCGAATGGTTTGGTACAGAATGATTAAAAGACTCTTATGATATAGTGCAATATGAAATATGGTTTTTTGGTAATTGTTCAGAATAAAATCAGGACGCTTAATGGTTAAGGGAGACCCATGATACAAAATGATTCAGAGGGTTTTGGAACCATTAAGAGACAACATTTTTTTCACCCAAACATGATTCACCTCTTAACGATTCAGATGTTGTCTCTTAATGGAACCATTAAGAGGTAATTTCTGAATCGTTAAGAGGTGAATCTTAGGAGTGTCAATTTTGTATCATGATAAACCAACCAATTCATTATCAATCGTACCAACTAAATTGGTACCGATTAAATTGGTTGGTACTATCGTACCAACTTCACAAACTTGGTTGGTATGTGGTATTGAAAATCGTCTACTACGGTAATAACGTACCGTACCGACTTATATATATATATATATTATTTTTACTATTTATTAAACGAAAAATCAATAAAATGAAATATATTTAATTACTAATGCACTATTTATGCATATGATGATAAGATGACTTAATTGTTTTTAAACAGAGTTAACTATTTAGTAAATTAACATTTTATTGTTTTACAATTTAATGTAAAAGATTAGAAGGTTTACTCGTTCCTCAAATCAAAGAACTCAACTAAAACATTTTATTGTTTTACAACTAAAAGTTTTACGGACAACAAGTTTCAGACAACAAATTTGTAAAATTTTGAGATGTTGGTACAAAACCGTACCAACCGAAAAAAGTTGGTACCAATTAGAATTAGTTGGTACACGGTATAAATTTTTGCGTACCAATTATAATTGGTTGGTACACGGTATTGAGGAAAAACACATGGTACCGTACCATGTTCACCCCTATAAAAAAGTCTGTTTCTTAATGATTCTAAAACCTTCTGAATAATTTTGTATCTTGGGTCTGCCCAACTTTTATTCTGAATAATTATCAAACAATCATATTTCATTTTGCACAATATCGTAACAACATTTTAATCGATCTGACCACTTAATCATTCTGCATCAAACCATTCAGCAACGGCCAAACAGTCTCTAATTGGTATTTACATGAATTTCACTGTCGGAGTTGGTTGTTTGGTTTCGTATTCAATAAATAAAATCCTTGTTGAAGAGCATCTTCAATAACTATGTAATACATATATATAGGGGTTGTTTAATTTGCAATCCTTAAAAAGGTTGCAAACCTTGCAACCCACATCTTAACCGTCGGATTCATGATCGGCGGTTACAATAGATATGGGGCCCAATATTTTTAATTAAAAAAAAGAAAGATAAAAATAAAATAATCGTCGATCATTAATCCAACGGTTAAGATGTGGGTTGCAAGGGTTGAAACATTTTTAAGGGTTACAAAATATCCTTCCAATATATATATATATATATTATTTAAATAAATAATTAGAGCATGTCCAGTAGATTCTTTAAAAGTTTTTCAAAATTGAGAATTAAAGATCAAAATCTTTTAAATAATTTGCATATAATTTCAATAGATTATTCATTTTAGGAATTACATCATTAACCATATTATTAAAATGATCCACATTTAATATAATATTATTTCTCTGTCATAAACATTTCATTTATGAGTTTCTTATTGATGGAATATGATTTAAAAAAATTCTTTCATTGTAATCATTTTTGGAGAGTTTTTTACAAATTTGTAGAAATTTACAGTTCTTTCATGGTAATCATTTTTGGAGAGTTTTCTAAATTTGTAGAAATTTACACTTTTTCTTACTTTCTCCATTTTGGAGAATTGGAGCAAAAGATTGCCCAAAGTCCCCATTTTCTTTGTTTTACATAAACTGTTGTAAATGCTCTTAAAGATCAGAATCTTAAAAAAAAATTACATCCAACTTTAATAGTTACTCTATTTTAGGGATTAACAGGTCAACTTACGTGCACCGACTAATTCCTCATACGATCAAGAATGACTTGGAGTAGTCGTAGGTGAACCTCCATGTCAACGAGTGCTTTGACATGTAAATTTAATGTTTGTTCATGACAATTACAATAATCCATCAGTGTTATCTCTTGTAATAAAAATATAGCAATTTATATATAAACATTCAAACTAACCACAATTTTCTTCATGAAAGAAAAAACAAAGGGAAGTTTGAAGTATACAATATTTAATTTCATGGGAGGCCGGATACTACTGATAATTGAATACCGCTATGCCAATGACCCTTTGGTTAAAAAAGGAGACAAGTTAATAGACATTCTTTCTTGTATTTATTAATTATTATTTTCTTTTAACTCCATAACAATCAAACATCAATCACTTAAATTGAAAAAAGAAAATGAAACCAATTAGGGCACTGATCGATACAAAACTAAATTGATTTAAGATGTTTGGTAGGTATCCATTAAGTCCTGTAGGGATAAAGTTGTCCATGCAAATTAATCTGTCTATATAGATTGAGAAGTGTTTGTTTGAAAGGGGTTTTTTATAGATGGTGGGAGCATGTTTTTTAATTGAAAGGGGCAGGTTTGGAAAAAAGGTTGACCTTCTGTATAAAGCATCCTAGAAGCTTACTGAATAAACCACTTTGTATACCATTAAGCCACTACCAAACAGTCATGCGTAGCTGACTGAATAAGCTATGAACCGCATTAAGCTACTAACAAACAGACTCGTAGTCGTTTTTATGTATGCTTAAATCAAATACTCGATTAATTCCAGAACAAAATCATTGGTATATGAACGACCCTCGATCAGATGAAAATAGAGATAGCAACGTTAAACCAAACAAAAATCAGACGAAAATATTTACTTTATGTTCATTCCACAAAACGCAAACGGCTACAGCTTTAACAGTTTCCTCATCCGCGGGTATCCGCTATGAAACATGCAAATCAGACTCGCTAGTTACCAACTTACCACCCCCGCTGTTCAGATCACTGTCCTGTGCCCTCCAAAAGCCCAAATCTGCATACAAAAATGTTTTCGATCTCTCAACTACCAAATCTAATTTCTATAGATGTATTTTGGTTATTGGTCAAAAGTCTAAAATACCCTTTAACAACCATAAAAGAGATTGAATTCTATGAAAAGGTAGTAATAATGACAATGAGCAAATAGGTAATTGTAGATTGCAAATTCTACAAAGAAAAAAAAAAGAAGAAATGCTGCAAGTTTCATAAGGTGGGAGTAGCAGAAAACATATCAAGTTCATTCTTCATAGATTTTATTTTTTTATATATAAATGCCTTGTTTTCTCATTTCTATACGTTTTTATTTAACTTCTATTATTCATATTTTATATTATGTTAGATTAAATTCCGCCCTCATCACCAGAATTCCTGGATCCGCCACTGTGTGTACTTCCGTTTTACAGACAACAATGGATAGATATGCTTCAGAAAAATATGAGATGGTAGAAATAGGGCTAACCTTGAGACTGGTATCCCAACTTCCTGTGCACAAGGCACTGCCATCAGCAGATAAACCCAGACAGCTCACACGAGCCTCATGCGAGTTCTGGAGAGATCCAAGATTTAAAACCACCTATCATTCAAAAAACCAGCGTTAAAGAATTACAGATGTTAAACGGACACCGATGAACATATTCTAGACTTCGGATGGAAGAGTAAGAACAGTCTTGGGACCTACTCATTCTTTTGCATTTATAATCTTCGTTTGTGGGTCCATTCATATGGTGTGAGGAAAAAAACTTAAGATGTGATTATGGGTCCTGTTTACTTTTTGGTGTGAGAATAAATGAAGACAGACCAACAGATATGGACGACTTATGAAACTGTCCGAACCAGTGAAAGTTTAATATTCTATCCTTTCTGTTATCATGTTTCACTTGAAGTTACTCCCTGTGTCCCAAAATAAGTTTCCACATTTCTGTTTATGTTTTGTGCCAAAATAAGTGTCAACTTTCAAAAATATATAACTAAATATCCAAAGCTACCCTTAATTATTGCACAAATACTTAAGAGTTGATAAGATAGATGAATTAATTAAGGGAAAGTTGTCATTTGGTTAATTAAAAAGCAATAATTAAACATGTCTAAAACTGTGTGCCATCATAGACACTTATTTTGGGACGGAGCGAGTATAAAAAAGAACCTACAATGACACAGGCAAAGGTAATCCGATCTAGTAAGCAAGGAGCAACAAGTTGTTCTTTAAAACCTTTACCTTGTAAACACACATTTAATTTTTTAATAACTCTAGATACGAAATTGCAAAAGTGTAAACTAGGATGGCCCAATGAGGCATTATATGTGAAAAGGTTATACTTGTAGTAAAGAACATAACAAAACCCGATGAGCAATAAACAGCAGCCATGGTGCACAAAGTTTCACAAACTAGAAGGTATTCTATATGCAAATATTCATGTTGTAAGTGAGCAACCATCTTTTTGTGCCAAGCCAACTTACCTTGCCATATTACTCAAATTACCCTTTTACCTAAGATCTAATGCAGGGACAATTTATGGAACGATTCAAAAAATTCCTATCGAGTGCACAAGGGTCTACAGCTGTATAAACTGGCTTAATCCACAATGATCATATTTACCTTTGCCAATAGAGTATCCCATACAAAGCAATCACCATTGGAGTAGCTAGCGAATAGTAGACGTCCGGATATGGAAAACGCAATAGAAGTCACATTAGCGGCATTGTTATCACCCTGCTGCGGAGGGTACACTTGGAGTTGGTGCCCAGTTCTAATGTCAAATAGTCTGCAAGTTCCGTCATCTGATCCAGTTCCAAACCTATTTCCATCCGGGAAGAACTTTACAGAATTAACATCCCCCTCGTGACCATGAAACGTTCTTACTGCTCGACTTGCAACACGTGTGTCCCAAAGACGGGCAGTTGCATCACAAGAGCCAGAGATAAACATTCTCGAGTTGGAGCCATTGATCGACACACTGAAACAGTGAACAACATAATAAAAAAAATCTTTTTACACTTTTTATAAGTTAACCAAGAAAGAAATAAAGACAGAGTGTAGAGCACATAGATAAACAGCAAAAGCTAACTGTTTCGAGAAACTAAATGACTGGCAATAGCAGTCGTACAGCAGAAACTCCGTCAGTTTTTAGAGCGACTATACTAGTGATTTAGTCTTCCACAGGTTATTTTAAGATTAATCTTTTCTTCCTGTTTAAAGCCAGAGCACAAAATGGATGCCACAAGTAACGTTTGATATTCAACACCTTGTCTAGGCCCTCTCCCCAAACCCAAGATAAGACTGTGCTGTGTCATGCAAATGTCAAAAACTATTAAGTTTTGGGAGGATCGCAACAACATGCAAAAACCCTCCAGATAATGAATCGGGAATGAAAAAAGATTACA
This sequence comes from Arctium minus, assembly GCA_954870635.1. Lineage (NCBI taxonomy): Eukaryota > Viridiplantae > Streptophyta > Magnoliopsida > Asterales > Asteraceae > Arctium > Arctium minus. The sequence continues at coordinate 9,289,348 of OX941086.1, read as the reverse complement.
GGTGCCATTGATAGCAAAACACAAATTGCTGAAATAAACTCAAGCATAAGTTTGGATCAACAAAATACCTCAGAACGTCTGAGGTATGCCCTGATTGAAACTCTCCTCCAAATACGCTAGTTCTCAATCCTGTAGTTATATCCCATAATACACATGTCTGGTCGCCAGAACCGGTTATCAAGCGAGTATCATCATCTGGAACATACTGACAAGAGGAGACATAGCCCTTGTGTCCGCTGAGCATTCTTGATACTGGTATATTACCATCCTTGTCAAGTGGTGAGCTAAGATTGAAGATGGAACATACACTATCAAGGCCACCGCATGCAACTGACTGTCCGCTTGGAGAAAAGGCACATGTCATAACCCAGGCACATGGGAGTTTAATTGCATGGGTTTTCTGACTTGTGAGAGCATTCCAAACTATCAACCTTCCATCTTGGGATGCACTAACTATACGATTCTTTTCAGGAGTCCAATCCAGTGAATACACCTGAATTTGATTTTGTGTTGAAATTTGCATGACATAAGAAAAAATCATATCATAAGAACTAAGAATAAGCAATAAATTATAAGGGAAGAAAACTTTTTGTATATGTAAAAGGCAGATATATAAAATGTCAAAAAACTGAATTATAAAGTAACTCGTAACAGGATTATTAGTTCTTGATGAATGACCATGCTCATCACATGTTATTTGCCAATGCAAAGGTAATCACTCCAACAAGAAGATATTGAACTATAACACTTTATCCATCATATAGCTACAGAGTCGTGCATGGAAATAAAAGCAACAGATCATAAGATAATTTGCATATTATTCTTTTAGACGGAACAAGTTTAAAGCATAAACATGGAGATAAACTGATCAGGAAAACGCAACAATGAAAAGTTAGATAATATATAGATGCAAATTAGAAATTTGATGTCAAAAGTCAACACTCCAATACTTGAAGTACCCCACTTTGTTGGTTTAATGGGTTATAGAGAAGAATTTCAGGATAGGATACGATCTTATGCTGTGTTTTGGTATCCAGAAATGGAGGTGGGAATGGAATAAAGTATGACCAAGGATTGAAAATGGGATTGACCACTCTTTAAGGTCACCGGTTCGAGTCTCACCAGGTCACCGGGGATTTTCCTGACTGTTCTCCCGGGCCTCATGGGATTAGTAGAGGTGCACGCAAGCCGGCTCAGACACCCATGCTTACCACAAAAAGAAATTGACCACTCTTTAAGGAATCTAATTACTTCGAAAAGCAATTTTTGGTTCCTCAGTTGGGAGGATTTTCATATCATTCCTGAATCGAATGGAAACACATCTGATGCTGAACCTATTTACTTACCTATGTTTTATAAATTAAATAAAAAAAAAACTTCCTGAACTATATCATATTCGTCCTCTTAGACAATGTTGGTTTGATTTTCTGATTCCAACCATCTCAAAATAGTTGCACATTTGCAATGTCCACCCATGGGATAACCGCCCCCACTCCCACCCCGCCAAACGCAGAGAAGTAGAAGTCTGACCAAAATAGGAGAAAATGGCCAAGGAAAGTTGTGACGTGGTTCAAATGTTATGGCGTGAATGAAATCTCAATCTACAACTAGTTTGCATGATCTATTTGAAGATGACTTCTTTTGAGTTGTTTCATCTCCACTCCTGTGTGGTTTGCCTTGTTCCTTATCCTTGCAACTTGTTCTTTCACTCGTAGACCCAAGCTTCTTCTGTCGAGGTCTTGAATTGTTATAATGGGAGTTAAAGTTTATCTACCAACTTGTTTTTACCCATGAACTTAGGTATCCTTTTCATGAGAAACCTGACAACTTAATCTTAACTGTCTTAAATAGAATGTACATTCATAAAATGTATCCTCGGAATTGTTAAGGTTTTGGTGGTGAACTAGTGTAATTATTTCAACCTTCAGAGAAAACTATAGAAACGTCACCTAAAGTAATCAGCCCTAACATCCAACTCTGTGCAAATAAAGGGATGATAATACCATCTACTCAACTACCAAATTGTCGACATAAACCATGAACATTGAAGCGATCTTTTGAATGTAATTATGCATTCTAACGATTAGACAGAAGAAGACATTTACACAATCAAAACTGTCTTCAATTCAGCATATTCCTTTAATCTTCATTACTTCCACCGCTCAACTGATCATAGTCAAAAAGGAGTCAACAGATCCAATTTAATGATCCAGAATTTCTAACCACGTCAAAGAAAAAACAAAGCTAGGGTTTGTTCTTCCGCTTACATATCCATCTTCCAAAGCATCACCTTTCTACCCAACAACAACGCAAGTATCGTAACAAACTACAATGTACACTTAACCATATCTGTATATCAAGTTCAATACGGAATTACTACTTGACATAAAACTGTAGAATCTTACCTTCCCAGTATGTCCCTGCAAAATCCGACAACAAACCAGATCCGTCGGGCCGAAAGCAACCGGAGTCTTACCTTGAGCTTTTGCATAACCCGCCACTGTAAAGCTCAATCACAAAAAAAAGGAAGAGATTAGAGATCTAAGTACATTGGAAACACAAATTCAAATCCAAACTTAACAATACGAAATACCGTCTGTGTCGAGAAGTTGAAGACGTTTTTCCTTTAATCGTTCCCTGAGAGAATTCAGGGTTTCTGTAGCAGCCATGTGCCTCTCTTTTAGCTCTGCGACAGACATCTCTTCATCCAACTTTGAGCTTAAATTCGAGCCCTAATTTACCTTCATCTTCGTTTGTAAGTTGAAAAAACACAACACTGTGATCAAATTTCACTTGTGGATTTCACAAATTTTGGTGTAGTAAGATTTAGGGCTTTTGGAGACGAGAAGAGTAGAGAGAGAGAGAGAGAGGTGTGATACGAAAATGGAAAAGTTGCAGAAAGGGCAGTTGCAATTGACCAGAGCCGTCGGGCCCACTGGTGTGTGACGTGGCATGCATGACGTGATAGAAACAGTGGGTGAAGTCTGACTCGACGTAGTGCTTTGTGGGTTCTATTTTTTTATATTTTTTTTTTCATTTTCTGTTTTGGCATCTAATCTATACTATATTATAAAGCATGGATAAAAAACTCTTAAATACAAATTATTAGGTATAAAGGATCATCATTTTATGCAAGATTTTAAAAATCTCTTAATTTACAAGTATCAAAGCACAAGATACATATTACTACTGCAGGCTTCTAATATCCACCAATTTGGTATGTGTAAGGTTTTCTTTTTATGCAGACCTTTCATGTATCAGTATCACTATTAATTAATATATTATATTACTATAATTTTGTTTTAATTATATTATTAAATATGTAATTGTTATCTTTTATAAATGTCATTAAAATTTATAAGATAATCATTAAATTTTAACAAAATACTTGATTTTTTTATATAAAAAATATTATATTATTAAGCCTAAATTAAACAAACTTATAAAAAAAACATTATCACTTTCTCAAAACCATCCAAAATGGTACTGTAAATCGACAAAAAAATAAAATGAAACATTAAAATCGTGATGTATTTCGCTGCATTGCACGAGTACGCTTCTAGTTTTACCTAGGCATTGTTTGGCAAAAAAAAGTTAGCTTATAAGCTAGTTTTTTTCTTTGGTACATGTTTAGATGTGTGTGTTCCAGATTCTAGTTTCTAATCAAATAATCAAAATAAAACATAAACAAGAATCAATTACCTGTTTTGATTTCACTTTCAATTCACAATTTACAACTTTCTCTCTCTAGAACTCTCTCTCTCTCTCTACGAATCTCTCTTTCTCTCTCTCTCTGATATTACAATCTGACTTCTTAACTCTGTTAACTAACTAAACAAAACTGAAAAATAAAATCTATTTATACCAATTCATAATACAAGGAAACTAAAATACAAAATACAAATACATTTGACTTTTATTACAAAAGACTTTGACTTTCACTTAAAAGTTGACTTTCTTAGCTTTGACTTTCTTGAATTTTGACTTTCAGTCTTCTTGATCTTGTATCCAACAGATTTATGCTCTAACAATCTCCCCCTTTGGATTCAAGATCACTATTGAAAGATCTAGCAATTTAGTCTTCACTTTTAAGCTCTGTCAGTAAAATCTCCCATTTTCTTTGATGGTATTCTTTCCTAACTGTCTTCAGACGATTAACAATCTCCCCAAAACTTTCATAAGATACTTTCAAACTTTGGAAAGAAATTATTTTCATAATCAGCTCGGATTGCTTTAGCAAATAATCTTCAAAGAAAATTTCTCAAAAATCAGTATATCTTCAGAAATTCTTTGATCTTCTTCAAATCTTTTCTTTGAATCTTCTGACTTGGACATCTCTATAAATCATCTCTCAAAACTTTATCATTTCTTGATATTATCTCCCCCTTTTTGATTATTTGAGCATTGATATCATCAAAACTTTTCGTCCAAAAAATGTCTTTGACCATTCTGATCTGTCAAACTGAGCCTCTGATTTTGTGATCCATAACCAAGTATTCATCTAGATCTTTGCAAATCCAGACAAAATAAGAACATGTAACTCCTGAATCAACAAATAAAACAGTTAAAATGCCTGTCAGTAACACAAAGTCACTGTGTGTAACGGATACACAATATAAAGGAGCTTTTGTGATGTTCACTCCCCCAGGGCTTCCATCCAATCATCGAAACACCACAAAGGTAATTTCTATGAATGTTATGACAAGAAAAACAAATTTCCTTGTGTGTTCGTGCATGTGTAGAAAAAATTAAGTACGAATAATTGATTTTATAAAGGCTCAACATAGTGTAAACTACTGAGACAACAGTAGATAAACACAGACTCAATGTGCATGATTGAAGTGCGAAGGTGGGGGCAAACTTCCTTCTTTTTCAATATCCAGATTTTCCAAATGAAAACCAGATAGCATATGTGCTGCGTCCCCTTGAAAATGTGAAACATTTTCTTTTTGAGAAGAAAATGAGTAGATGGTGGGGTTTGATCAAGAGTTGGCATGGGCTATTTGCCTGTTTCAATAACGTTCACGAAGAAATGTGAAACATTAGTAATGTGGCTGCCCGACTCAGAAAGTAGTTGGTGCAGAGTTTAATATTATTTTACTCTGTTCTCACACCCTCTTTCTTTTGATCATTAAGCTCACTACTAACCAAACTCTCTTTTCCATTTTACCTCATCACACCCACACTCATTTCTTTTAGACTCCTCACACTCAATCACTATTGGATTAACTTCTTGGGTAGGAAACACTGGTTAACGTGAATACATAGAAGTTCATTTAAGTCCTAGCACAAAGAACCCATAATATCCTAATAAGCATGTATTGCTCAAGATGGTTTAACTTTAATAGTTAAAGCTCATATATAAATGTCAGACGAATGTATGCTCATAAAATATAATCATGAAGATTTGAGCATTTTTAGACATTGAAGTATTTTCAAACAAGTATACTGAATGAATGAACATGAATGCAAAAGACTTGTTTGAAAATCTGACATTATATGAAAATGATCAGAAATGAAATGATATAGCAATTAAGGCTTATGGTAAAAAAAAATAACATATATTGTCTATACGAAACAAAAATATAGACATTCTTGAAATGAACGCTTTGAAATGAAATAACGCTCAAAATTCTTTGAAGTACAAGCGGGGTGTCTTACCATCGAAAATATGTTTCAATATGAGACATGGTAAGAACAATTTGATCAAAAAAAAATTAAACCGATGTGTGTGAATACTTGAAAGTATGTAGAAAAGACAATACACAAGTATTTATCTTTGGAAACACACGGTTTCTTTATCAATTAAGCACAAAAATAAAATGAAAACATTGAAAATCACACTTCCAAATTATAAAATCTGTTGAAGAATCAGGAAGTGGTTTGAACATTTCAGAACAAGTTTTCTATATCTGAAAGTTTTTCTTCTTTCATATATATTTGAGATTAAAATAAGAAATTTACCTTTTCGCTCAATCTTAATTCTCAGAAAGTCAACTGTAATCATAAAGATATGATATTGTCAGCTTCTCTCATCCTGCATAAGTCTCAAAGTCATGTCAAAACAATTTTATTCACAAATTTATTCGAATGTAAAAAACATAAAGCAATAAAACGTTGATTGTACTAGTTCTGATATGAAATAATCAGAAATCATAGTCTTACTCATTTTGGTATGACATATAAGCTCCCCCTAAAATCATGCATTACAAGAATTTTGTCATTTAATTAAAATGCAGAAATTAGTTATGCTCCCCTTCAAAAATAATGTAGATCATCTTTAATCTTCTCTAACTCCCCCTGAGATCATGAGCAAACATTTAAAGTGCAGATATCTTTCAGACATAAAGATAAAGAAAATGATGAAAAATAACAATTCGTAACTTTAGTAAGTAACAACCGATTACGTCTTAAGATTTAACATACCAAGCTTAGAGACAAGAAAATTAAATCTCTTTTCATCTAAGGGTTTGGTAAATAAATCTGCAAGTTGATAATCTGTTTTTACAAAATAAAGTTCAATTGTTCCTTTTTGTACATTATCTTTTATAAAATGATACCTGACATCAATGTGTTTGGTTTTCGTATGTTGGACAGGATTAGCAGATATTGCGATCGCACTCTTCGAGTCACAATAGATTGGAATTTTGTCAAACTTGAATCCATAGTCTCGTAGCTGTGTTCGCATCCACATAACTTGAGAGCAGCAACTAGCAGTAGCTGCATACTCTGCTTCAGCAATCGATGTGGAAACGCATAATTGTTTCTTTGATGCCCAGCTAACGAGCTTGTCTCCAAGAAATTGAACATGACCTGAAGTACTCTTTATGTCCAACATGCAACCTGCATGATCTGCATCTGAATAGGCAGTCAGTTGAAACCCAGTATCCTTAGGATACCACAAACCAAGGTCTGAAGTCCCCTTCAGATATCTAAAGATCCGTTTGACAGCAGGCAAATGGGATTATTTAGGAGCAGCCTGATATCTAGAACATAAACATGTTGAAAACATAATATCTGGTCTACTAGATGTAAGATACATTAACGATCTTATCATACCTCTATAAGTTCTAACATCAACACTTTTATCCGAAGGATCAGTGTTAATTTTAGTACCTGGTGCCATTGGGGTTCCAATAGGTTTACAATTTTCCATATTGAACTTCCGAAGAATATCCAAAATGTACTTAGATTGATTAATGAAAATCCCCGTTGAAAATTGTTTAACTTGTAATCCGAGAAAGAAATTCATCTCTCCCATCATACTCATTTGAAAACGTGACACCATGAGGTTAGAAAAGTTTTTGCAAAATTTAGGATTTGTAGAACCAAATATTATATCATCAACATATATTTGAATAAGGATGATATCGGCCTTTTCCTTTTTGATGAACAAAGTGGTATCAACTTTACCTTTGGAAAAACCGGACTTGACCAAGAATTTTGATAGAACATCATACCATGCTCGAGGGGCTTGTTTTAAACCATACAGGGCTTTGTTCAAGATGTAGACATGATCTGGATTATCTGGATTGACGAACCCTTCTGGTTGAGACACGTATACTTCCTCCTTAAGAATGCCATTCAGAAAGACTGTTTTCACATCCATCTGATAGACTGTGAAATTCTTATGAGCTGCGTAGGCTAGAAACATGCGGATTGCTTCTATACGCGCTACTGGAGCATACGTCTCATCGTAGTCTATGCCTTCCTCTTGCCGGTAACCTTTGGCAACAAGTCTAGCTTTGTTCCTTATGACGATACCATCTTCATCCTTCTTGTTTTTGAATACCCATTTAGTGCCAATCACGGATTTACCTTCCGGTTTTGGAACTAATCTCCAGACCTTCAGGGCTTCAAACTGATTGATCTCTTCTTGCATAGCAGATACCCAATCCGAATCAGCAAGAGCCTCTGATACTCGCGTGGGCTCTATCTTACTGAGAAATGAGTCATGCATACATTGATTAAAAGTCGCTGACCTAGTTTGTACAGGCTTGTTGAGGTCTCCAATTACTTGATGTAATGGATGCTCTTTGGTCCAGCGATGCTCATGAGGGAGTAGAGTAGATGAAGATTGATCATGATCATCATCTAAAAATCCACTATCAGGCTCTTCAGTTTGAATAATAGGAGGGAGGTTTTCAGTTGAAGTTTCAGGTGCAGAAGCATCAGTTGGAACAGCAGACTCTGGCTGTTGAGTAGACAATATATCACACCCAACTGAAACAGTTACTTCTGGCTCAACATTTACTTGTACATCTTCAACTGTAGGAGTATTCAATAGAACATGAGTTTTTGACTGAACGGGGGATACAGGTTCAGTTATAACTTCTGAAGTGACTGGATGATTGCAGCTTGTGTCTTCAGACCTGTCAGTCACAGTAGATTTAGGCAAATTAGATCCTAGAAACTCATCATAAAATAATTCAAATAAAAAATCTAAATCAGATAAATGTGAAATAGATGTAGAAGCGTTATTCGAATTATTCGCTGTAGAAGCAGGTTCTGGACTGATTTGCCCAGAAGCTAATACTCCAGTGATCACGGGTTCTGAACTGAGTTGTTTAGAAGCCATTTCTTCATCAAATGTGACATTGACACTCTCAACAACTGTCTTTGACTTTTTCAGATAAACACAATATGTTGTCGATGTTGAAGAATAACCAATGAAGATACCCTCATCTGCCTTAGCACTGAATTTATTCAGACTCTCTCTGTCGTTAAGCACGAAACACTTACACCCAAATATGTGAAAATATTTGATTGTCGGTGTTTTGTTGTTGATAAGCTCATATGGAGTCTTTTGAAAACGGCGGTGTATCATGGACCGATTTTGAGTATGACATGCAGTTGACACAACTTCTGCCCACAAGAATAGAGGTAAGTACGATTGGCTAAGCATAGTGCGAGCGACCTCGACTATCGTTCGATTTCGCCTTTCGACTACTCGATTTTGTTCAGGCGTACGAGCAGCAGAGTATTGATGTGATATCCCAACCGATTCGAGATATTCGTCAACAATCTTGTTCTTGAACTCTGTGTCGTTGTCCGTTCGAAGAAACTTGACGTGTCTTTGCATATTCACTTGGGTTGTCTTTAAGAAAGTAATGAGAACTTTGGGTGTCTCATCTTTAGACCGAAGAAATTTGACCCATGTGTATCTTGAGTAATCGTCCACAATGACCAACACGTATTTCTTTCCACCCAAACTCTGAGTTCTCATTGGACCACACAAATCCATATGTAACAATTCTAACGGAGAACTAGTGTTTGGTTCAGGCTTCGGTTTATGCGGAGCTCTCTTCATCTTACCCTTCTCACATGCAGCACATAAGTGTTCTTTCTCGTATTTCAGCTCAGGAAGTCCTTTTACCAATTTCCCACTAACCAGCTTGTTGATATAACGAAAGTTCAGGTGTGATAACCGTCTGTGCCAGAGCCAACTTTGCTGCAATGAAGCTTTTGTCATTAAGCAAACTTGATTGTCATTCTGTACCTTTGAAAGATTGATGGTATAGAGGTTCGTCTTTCGATTTTCGACTAAGAGTTCATTGCCATCTTCCGTACAAACCGAACATCTCTTAGCTTTGAAGTTGACCTCTAACCCTTTATCACAGAATTGACCAATGCTAAACAGGTTGTGCCCTAAGCCTTCGACATAACTCACCTTACTGATCGTTATGTTGTCTTGAATGATGTCACCATATCCTAAGATTGGTGAAAGCTGATCGTTTCCAAATCTGACATTTCCACTGAATTTCTCTGTATAATTAGACAATAAAGCTTTTTGCCCAGTCATATGCTTGGAACATCCACTGTCCAAGTACCACATATGTCGGGTCTGCAAGAGAAATCAGGAAACAATAACTTTAGGTACCCATTTAAAAACGGGTCCTAACAGATTAGCACAAGATTTTGGTATCCATTTGAAAATGGACCCTCTGTTCTTTTGAAAACCTTTAAAAATATTTGATCTTGAAGAATACACATGATAAGATCCATACCAATCAGAAGAATTATGAGAATAAGCAAAATCAGTTCTCCGATAATTATAATGAGATTTAGTAGTAATAAGAGATAATTGAATCAACTGCTTTATTGAATAACGCTTGTAAGAAGTTACAAGGTTTTGTTTATGAGAAGCACATTGACCAACTACTTCTGAATCACTACTATCAGGTCTAGTACAAGAATTATCAGAAATTGATCCAGCTATCTCATCATCCTTTCGTTTTGGTCGCCATTCTGTTTGAGCTTTCAACCTTTTCTTGCTTATATCTGAAACAAAAGATTTAGATTTATTAGGAAAAACAGATTTCTTAGATTGAGTTTTCTTTTGTGTACCAGTGTTTTTCTGTTTCTGTAATCGCTGTTTCTTATATTTCTTACCTTGAGAATAATAATCAGCAGTTACAGAAACTGATTCACCAACCTTAGTTGATGATTTAGCATTTTTAAGAACACTTGGTAACACCTTTTCATTTGTAAGACAAGTAGAATGATCAGGAAGAGAAGCATTGAAGTCAAACATATCAATTTCTTCTATGCACCCATCATCAGAATTAAGAAAATCATTTGCAGACTCAAATAAGTCATCAAAATTATCAGACGAAGTTTGAGATGCCTCAGAAACTTTAGAACACTTTGTAGATGTGGATTGAAAAACCGTGTTCTTTAAAACTGTAGAAAATACACTTTGTTGAATATCAACCAAAAGTTTTTCATCAGATAAAACATTTTCAAGTTCAACTATTCTGCTTTCAAGAATGAGTGGAGGAACATAAACCTTTGCAACTGCAGGTTTTGCCTTCATTTCAGAAATAGAATAACTAGCAAAATAATCGTTTGAAAGAACTTTTGGTGTTTCTGAAAGATAACTATCATTTAACTTTGCATAGTTAAATGGTAGTTGCATTTTCTTTATATTCTTTTTATTTTCAGTTTCTTTAGCCTCAACTTCTTCTGGTAATTTAGTAACAAATTTGGGTTTTAAATGAGTATGTTTACCAGCACAAGCAAGAAAATCAAAATTATAAAGTGCCGGTTGTTTTCTGATGGCTTTCTTTAAGTAATGAGGGTTTTGAAAACCAAGACCCCATTTTTCCTTAACATCAGCCTCTTCGTTAGGTGCATTAAGAAAAATGGTTTGATCTGTTTGTCCTCTTGCATAAAGTTTGGCTTCCAGACCATTTACCTTCTTATTCAAAAGCTTGTTCTCAACCTGCAATTTATGAACAGTTAGTGCAGATTCTCTTTTCTCAAACTCATACTTAGAAATTTTAAGTTCAAAATCATAAATCTTCTTTTCAAAACAATCTACTTGAAGTTTAGAATCAGAAGTAGACTTGCGTAAAGAATCAATTAGATCTTTGTTCCCAATAACCGACTTATTGAGTTCAAATATCTTATTGTTTCTTTTAGCAACTCTTTCTTTTTCCTTTTTCAATTTATTTTGTAAGTCTTGAAGCTCAACCATCATAGCTTCCATTTTGGTAATGAAATCTTTTTGAGTTAAGTTTGATACCTCATCAGCTGTCTCGTCATTTGATTCATCATACTTGACCTCTTTTCCCATAAGACAGAGATGAGCAGTTTCTTCCTTTTCTTCATCTTCACCTTCGGAATGATCCAGCCAAAATTCGTCCTCAGCCACTAAAGCTATGCCTGCTTCTTGCTGTTTGGCCAATAGTAACTTGTTCTGATAGTACTGAGAATTTCGAACTTTTGGCTTTCTACAATCTTTTGCAAAATGACCAATCTTGCCACAGTTGTAGCATTTGACTGGATCACTTGCTGGCTTTTCGGCAACAGTGTAGTCATTCACGAACTTTTTCCTTTCATCAGGTTTCTTCTCAACATATTTGTTCTCTTCATATCTCCTTCCTTCCACCCTTTCTCGGTGCTCATGATTCTTAGAACTTGATGAAGAATATCGTTGAGAACTTGATCCCGACTTTTTGTAGAATTTCTTTTGAAAGGCACGGGTTAGCAACAACATGGCTTGTTTCAGACTTTCTCCATCATCACCATCTGTCTCAGATTCTGACTCAGAGCTCGTAAGCACTTTCTTCTTTTTCTTCTTCTCTGCCTTTTCTTTCTTCTTCTCTCCAACTATCAAAGCAATCGGATCAGGAACCTTTTCAGCCTTCTTCTTTTCAACTCTTTTCTCCTCAACTTCCTCTTCATTTTGCTTTAGAGTCTCATAGACTTCGCGAAGAGGTATTTCACTCAAGTCTTTCATATGTTTCATCCTACGTGTATGTTTCTTCCATTCAGGTCGTATGATACTCAGGAATTTGACATTGTTTTCCAGCTGCTTCTTTGTCACTTTGTTCTTCGTCAGTTCATTCAGATGCAAAGTAAACCGTTCATATGTGTCTTCCAAAGTCTCATTCTCTTTGGCTTTGAATTCCTCGTAGCTATTGATGCAGTTAGCCACTTTCATCTGATTCCCTACCTTGGATCCCATCATCATCTTTTGTAATTGATCCTACGTCTTTTTAGCATCATCCTTGTAGCTATCAATCTTGATGTAAATCTCATTAGGAATGCTTTGAAGTAGAAGAGATCTTGCTTGCTTATCTGCTTTGTAACGGCTTTTCTGTTCTTCAGAATACTGTGAGACATCCACTTTAACTGGTTTTGTCTTTTGTTCTTTTTCCTCATCACCATGTCCACTATCAGATGAATCATCATCAGCAGGTACTTGAACTATGATTGGTTTCATAGGACCTTCTGTAATTGACAAAAGAATATTCTCCCCGTTTGCATGTCTGTCAATAAAATCTAGAAACCTATCCTTCCACTGCTCGTACTCTCATTTGAACAGAACAGGAGGCTTGACATCAGTACCAATTGAAAGTGCATATTTTGAAGTCATCTTGATAAAACCTGTTTTGATTTTAAAAAATATATCAATAAGAAACTAGAACTGACCGTTAGTCCAAAATATGAAATCACAAGAAAAAATCTTGAAATTTAGAAAAATCAGAAATTATGAAAAATTTGACTAAGTATCAAAACTCGCAAGTCACTATATAACTCGCAAGCGCTGAAACTCGCAGACACTGAGAAACACGCAGATCGAGACTTGCGCGTTTGAGAAACTTGCAAACAACTATTCAGAGTGAAACTCGCAGACTTAAGCTTGCGCGTTTGTGAAACTCGCACGCAAAGGGTTGCGTGTTCTGATAAACTCGCAGATCAGCCAAACTCGCTTGACACTGAAACTCGCAAGTGACTATTCCCTCTAAAACTCGCTAACGCCTAAACACGCAGATTACTATTCACGATGAAACTCGCAAACTGAGGTGTGCGCGTTTCCAAAACTCGCTCGTCAAAGCTTGCGCGTTTTGAACAAACTCGCTAGCTATACTTGCGCGTTTCCACACTTAGAACTTTTTCTTGAAAATTCAAACTCGCACGTCGAATGAACTCGCAAACCACTGTTCCTCTTCAAACTCGCACCCTTCGATTAGCGCGTTTGAAGAACTCGCTAACCACTATGTGCGCGTTCTGGTCCTTAGAAATTTTTTCTCACTTTTCCAAACTCGCAGACTTCGATCAACGAGTTTCTAGAACTCGCAGATTGTTACTTGCGCGTTTGAGACCAAAATCTTCCCTTCGACTTGCGCGTTCTAACGGATGAAACTTGCGCGTTTGAACGATGAACTTGCCCGTTCTGGAGATCTAGCGCGTTCTTCAGAATATCGACCAAATATCAATTTTTCTCACTGAAATCGATCCAAACCTTGTCCAATTATCTTGAATTTTTGTATGGATGCTCGATTACAATAATAGAACATATTACAACTCAAGAATTTCACAAACAAACATTCAAACTACAAAATGAATGATGAAACAGTGAATATCGATTCGTGAACAAAAACTCAACAAAAATCACAAATTCGTGAGAATTACAGTGCAATTCATAAATTAAAGTACATAGACTTGATCTATTACACTTTTCGAACAAATCCTAATCAAATTCTGCTCCAAAAACACATTAAAAATCAAAAACTTGATTTTCTGCTCAAGAACAGTGACGAACCAACACTTTCTTGGATTTCTTGATCTGATTTCACTTTGGATCTGCTCTGATACCAATTGTGTGTTCCAGATTCTAGTTTCTAATCAAATAATCAAAACAAAACATAAACAAGAATCAATTACCTGTTTTGATTTCACTTTCAATTCACAATTTACAACTTTCTTTCTCTAGAACTCTCTCTCTCTGATATTACAATCTGACTTCTTAACTCTGTTAACTAACTAAACAAAACTGAAAAATAAAATATATTTATACCAATTCCTAATACAAGGAAACTAAAATACAAAATACAAATACATTTGACTTTTATTACAAAAGACTTTGACTTTCACTTAAGAGTTGACTTTCTTAGCTTTGACTTTCTTGAATTTTGACTTTCAGCCTTCTTGATCTTGTATCCAACAGATTTATGCTCTAACAAGATTACCAAAAGCTAACTTATTGAAAAACTACTTAAAGTAGCATTTTGAAAATCTAGTTTATCAGCTACCAGCTAGCTTATAAGCTAGTTTGCCGAACATAGCCCTAATTTTATGAAGTATGAGCGGTCGTTTACGAAATTCTTATCAGGCAAGGGTTTATCAATATTATCTATATCTATACTATATTATAAATCATGGATAAAAAAACTCTTAAATATAAATTATTATGCACAAGGTATCATCATTTTATGCAAGATTTTAAAAATCTCTTAATTTACAAGTATCAAAGCACAAGATACATATTACTACTGCAGGCTTCTAATACCCACCAATTTGGTATGTGTAGGGTCTTCTCTTTATGCAGACCTTTCATGTATCAGTATCACTATTAATTAATATATTATATTACTATAATTTTGTTTTAATTATATTATTAAATATATAATTGGTTATCTTTTATAAATGTCATTAAAATTTATAAGATAATCATTAAATTTTAACAAAATACTTGATTTTTTTATATAAAAAACATTATATTATTAAGCCTAAATTAAACAAACTTTAAAAAAAACATTATCACTTTCTCAAAACCATCCAAAATCGTACTGTAAATCGACAAAAAAAATAAAATAAAACATTAAAAAAGTGATGTATTTCGCTGCATTGCACGAGTACGCTTCTAGTTTTACCTAGGCATTGTTTGGCAAAAAGAAGTTAGCTTATAAGCTAGCTTTTTTCTTTGGTACATGTTTAGATGATCAAAAACTAACTTATTGAAAAACTATTTAAAGTAGCGTTTTGAAAATCTAGTTTACCAGCTACCAGCTAGCTTATAAGCTAGTTTGCCGAACATAGCCCTAATTTTATGAAGTATGAGCGGTCGTTTACGAAATTCTTATCAGGCAAGGGTTTATCAACATTATCTATATCTATACTATATTATAAAGCATAGATAAAAAAACTCTTAAATATAAATTATTATGCACAAGGTATCATCATTTTATGCAAGATTTTAAAAATCTCTTAATTTACAAGTATCAAAGCACAAGATACATATTACTATTGCAGACTTCTAATACCCACCAATTTGGTATGTATATGACCTTGCTTTTATGCATACATTTTCCATATATCACTATTAATTAATATATTATATTACTATAAATTTGTTTTAATTATATTATTAAATATGTAATTGGTTATTTTTTTCTATATGTCATTAAAATATATAAGATAATAATTGAATTCTAACAAAATACTTAATTTTTTTATATAAAAACATTATATTATTAAGCCTAAATTAAACAAATTTATATAAAAACATTATCACTTTCTCAAAACCATCCAAATTCGTACTGTAAATCGACAAAAAATTAAAATGAAACATTAAGATCGTGATGTATGTTGAGGACTTTCCTTTTATACAGACCTTTCAATGTATCACTATTAATTAATATATTATATTACTATAAATTTGTTTTAATTATATTATTAAATATGTAATTGGTTATTTTTTCTATATGTCATTAAAATATATAAGATAATTATAGAATTCTAACAAAATACTTAATTTTTTTATATAAAAAACATTATATTATTAAGCCTAAATTAAACAAATTTATAAGAAAAACATTATCAGTTTCTCAAAAACATCCAAAATCGTACTGAAAATCGACAAAAAAATATAATAAAACATTAAAATCGTGATTATCTCGCTACATTACGCGAGTACGCTTCTAGTAATATATAGACCTGACAAAAACTGACATGACACGCTAACCCGACACGAACTCGACACGAAATAAACGAGTTTGGGTAATACATTTCAACCCGTTTAAGTAAATGGGTTGACACGACACGACACGAAAATTAAACGGGTAAGGTCAGGGTCAAAAATTTCAACTCGAAAATGACACGAATAACCCGTTTATATATATATATATATATATGTATATATATAAGTTTTCCTTTTAATGTTTTGGATTTTTAGTGTTTTAGATTTGATTATAATTTTGAACTATAAATTTTGGATTTATAATGCTTTCATTTGAATTTTGTATTTGTATTTGTACTTTTTTTGTGAATTTTCGATTTTTAATTTTAATTTTATAAATGTTAAACGGGTTAGGCGGGCCATGGCGGGTTAGGTGGGTCGGGTTAGGGTTGGGATTTTCTGACCCGTTTATTAAACGGGTCGGGTTAGGGTTAGACACTTTCAACCCGTTTAACTTTGAACCCGACACGACACGTTTGCCAGGTTTAGTAATATATATATAGAGAGAGAGGAAAAAAAAGGTTCAAACGAAAACACTAACTATTTAAGAAAACAAGAAAAACAACAATCATGTACAAAATCACATGTGATTCGGCATTAACCCGGAAAAATGGAACACAGACGACTTTTCCCGGCTTCAAGTCGCATGCGAAGTCGCGGGATCACATGTGATTTTGTACGTAAATTACATGTGATTTTGTATGCACCGATCTTTTTCTTGTTTTCTTAAATAGATATCGTTCTCGTATAAACCCATATATATATATGTATATATCTACTATATTATAAAGCACGGATAAAAAAAACTCTTAAATACAAATTATTAGGCACAAGGTACCATAATTTTATGCAAGATTTTAAAAATCTCTTAATTTACATGTATCAAAGCACAAGATACATATTACTACTGCAGACTTCTAACACCCACCAATTTGGTATGTGCATGACCTTCCTTTTATGCAGATGTTTTCATGTATCACTATTAATTAATATATTATATTACTATAAATTTGTTTTAATTATATTATTAAATATGTAATTGATTATTTTTTCTTGATGTCATTCAAAAATATATAAAATAATCATTGAATTCTAACAAAATACTTAATTTTTTTATATAAAAAATATTATATTATTAAGCCTAAATTAAACAAATTTATAAAAACATTATCACTTTCTCAAAATCATCCAAAATCGTAATTTAAATCGAGAAAAAAAATAAAAAAAATAAACATTAAAATCGTGATGTATCTCACTGCATTGCGCGAGTACGCTTCTAGTAGTAATATAATATATTAATTAATAGTGATACATGGAAAGGTCTGCATAAAAGGAAGACCCTACACATACCAAATTAGTGGGTGTTAGAAGTTTGCAGTAGTAATATGTATCTTGCGCTTTGATACTTGTAAATTAAGAGATTTTTAAAATTTTGCATAAAATGATGGTACCTTGTGCCTAATAATTTGTATTTAAGAGTTTTTTTATCAGTGCTTTATAATATAGTATAGATATTTACCTATAAGAACCAATAAGCTTACCTACTAAGAGCCTAAGAGACAAGGGAATGATCGAGAGTCTTACTTGATAAGTGTGAGAAATGACTCTTACTTGATAAACGTTTATCGGTTTTTAAATGCTTACCAACAATCCATTTTTATGGCTAAGAATGTTACACGCTAAGGTAAATGAAGGTGAATCTTTTGTCGATAAACGCTTACTCGGTAAAAATTTGGTAAATGGTCCCTAAATTAGGTTTTTCGTCCATGTGGGTTGTTAAAAATTATGATTTTCGTTTTTTGAGGTTTAAAAATTATGGTTTTTGTTTCTTTGGTTTGTAATTTATTGTTATCTTCGTTCTTATAATTTACAAGTTATTATTGTTTTGGTTTCTGTAATTTATATTTTTTTTACTGTTTTACTCCCTTATACTTAAGATAAGTGATTAATATAGGAACGAAAATAACAATAAATTACAAATCATAAGTAAAAACGAAAATTGTAATTTACTCTTTTATAAATAAATAGAAAAGAGTAAATTAGATATCTTATTTTAAGATTGTTAAATTTAATTTGTCAACTTAGGGGGATTTTTGACATTTGACTTTTTCCTTTGTTTTCTTTTAAAAATAGTTCCACGCTTCCATTAAAAATAGTTTCAAGCCTGAGCCCGCTCCTCTGTTGTCAATAGGATGCATGTGCTGATTTACCTCTCCCAAAATGATCGTAGGACCGGTGCGATAGGGACGCTTCAAAGGGTGGCGTCTACCTTTTTTTTGGTCGTCTCCCTCTATCTCCGGCATGCATCTTCGTCTCCAGCGTGCAAACTCAAAAAACACACTACACACATTGGCTCAATTTAGCCCCCCCCCCCAAAAAAAAAACACACACACAAACAACACACTGACTCAGGCCAAAAAAACCCAACACAGATACACATACATATACACTACAAATATTGGCTCAAGCCAAAAAAAACTTCATTGTGAAAACCCACAAGACCTTTTTCTTTTTGTTACCCTTATGAACTTATGAAGAACAAGACTATTTGTGCAAGTTACCTGATACCCAAAACCTACTATACGAAACAACAAGGATCGATTTATGTGTAAGTTACCTGATACCCAAAACCTATAAATTGATATCATATTTGCTATAACTTTAAGGGGGTGTTTGGTTAGAGGTATTAAACAGTAATCAATGAGAATGATTTTAAAATAAACTGTTTGGTGTTATATAATATAATGAGTTCATTCCCCCATAAGCCCAATTTTTCATTCCAGGTTAAAGCATTCCCATTTCCATTATCTGTCATTTTCATTTCTATTTCCCGGACTGAACCAAACAACCCCTAAAAATTGTAAATCTAAAGTTAAAATCTAAAAAAACAACATTCAATTTTAACCCTTTTTGCATATTAAAAATTTAAGCATTGTTTATTTGTAAAATATCCAATACATCTAATATCACAATAAAAGTTTAATGGCGTTTGGTTCATTATAAGGAATGAGAATGAAAATGAAAATATAAATGCAGGAGAATGAGAATAGGAATGAACATTGAATTGATACTGTTTAGTTAAACCAATATAATTAATAAAAAAAATGTTTTATATAATATTTTTAATACAAATATGTGACATCCAACATGAAAATAAAAAATATTTGACATTCAACATCGACAAATGAAGGAACGCATGAGAAAAGATACTGAGCGGAAATAAAATTTTCATTCCCCCCAATTTAGTCAGGAATGGAAATTAATGGGTTTAGGGTAATGTATCCATTATATTATATCAAACCAAACAACAGTTTTCATTATCATTCGCATTCCTTACCCTTAATACCACAACCAAAAAATATTGGTTGGAAAAAGAACAAAGGAAATAGAAAATATCAATACACTGAGAAGACATAACTAAGGGCCTGTTTGACAGTTGCTGAATGGTTTAGTGCAGAATGATTAAGTGGTCTGAATGATTAAGAGGTTTTTATGATATAGTGTAAAATGAAATATGGTTGTTTGTTAATTGTTCATAATGAAATCAGGACGCTTAATGGTTGAGGGTCAAGATACAAAACCATTAAGAGAATTTTGGAACCATTAAGAGACAGCCCTTTTTTTTTGCCAAACAAGATTCATCTCTTAGCGATTCAGAAGTTGACTCTTAATAGAACCATTAAGAGGTAAACAAATAGCCCCTAAGTATTGACATATATTCTTTTTAAAGTTGTTCCAAATACAGAGAATGCTATATTTTTTTTTATCATATTAAATCCAAAAATTAGAAGTACATAAACCAAGTTTGTAGTTCCTTTAGGGGCTGTTTGGTTGGTTTTCCATTAAGTTCTGTATGGATAAATGGATTAATCTGTCTGTATAGATTTAGAAGATTTTTATTTGAGAGAGTTTTTTCATAGATGGAAAGAACGTGTTTTTTAACGAGAGGGACTGGTTTGGAAAAAACTTGGCTTTCTGCATAAAGCCCTCCCTTGAAATCTTACTGAATAAGCCACTTTCTATATCATTAAGCCACTACCAAACAGTCATATATAGCTGACTGAATAAACTGTGAGTCTCATTAAACTCATTAAGCTGCTAACAAACAGACCCTTACTTATAATAAAAGAATCACAATTTTTAAAAGTGAATTTGCAAAAAAAAACAATATATTTTTTAGAACTATCAATAAACTTACATATATTTATGAAAAAAAACACAAACCCACTTTTGGCTATATATACTCATAGATGCCGTTAAGATAAAGTCCAGTTGATGCAAAAGAAAATATTTTAACTACAGATGGACCAATTTAGAATGATGGGAAGTTTTGTGGTCAAAGTGAAATTTGGAAAAAGTTAGGTGCAATAACCATAAACTAAAAACGTGTGGATGGATAATAAAAAGTTCCATTGCCGGGAATCGAACCCGGGTCTCCTGGGTGAAAGCCAGATATCCTAACCGCTGGACGACAATGGACTTGTGTTCTTAAATTGCATCAAAAATTTATATAATAAACGTTTTTTTGTACAAATTGTTAATTTGTTCTCGAATCGTTTAGCAAACGCTTATTAGATTATCAAACGTCACTTACTTATCGTGTAAGTTTGACATGGATTAATAAGCTTACCCGATAAAAGACATAAACAAATACTAGAATCTTACGGGTGAGTGGAAGTCAGGTAAAAGACGCATACCGACAATTCATTTTGATAGTCAATAATGTTAGCTAATAAGATAATTGAGGATGATGACTAATCGTTTTAATAAATGACCTCTAAGACCATTAGTTGATGGATCGGTATCTAAGGGATACTGTTATATATCCAAGCATCAAATCTTTTGAATAATCGAGAAAGAAGCACTCGGTGGTAGTACAAATTTTGTACAACCAAACAAAATACAATTTACAAAATAATAAAAACAAGATCATCAAGTAGTTATAGTTACAACATCTACCGATTGCGTTATTTTAACCATTTATAGTGTAAAAGGGGTCTTTCATATTCAATAATTATGATGCAAATTAATTTTAGAGTTAAATCAAAAGGGTCATATTCCACCAGGATAAACACAACCGTTGTAACCTGCAAAAATCAAGTTAAAATGATCAATCACTATGAGAGATGAAGATTGAATGGTGCAAATTGAAATAAGAATGTGTTTGTGGGACACATTTTGAGTGCAGAATCCGAATGCAACGGGCCCACAAAATTATTAAAGTAAAAAAGACAATTGGAATACCACAAAATATCATCAAGTGGAAGTCACACTTCCACTTTTCAGACTGACTGAATACATGGTATATGCTTTTTTATTTCAAACTTAGGGCATATTTGTTAACAGTTTAATGAGCTTAATAAGACTCACAAGTTATTTGGTCAACTACACATAACTACTATTTGGTATCGACTTAATAATATAGGAAGTGACTTACTTGGTAAGTTTTTAAGGGATGTTTTATAGAGAAAGTCAAGTTTTTCTAAACCTGCCACTCCTAATTAAAAACACACTTCTTCCATCTATGAAAAAGCCCTCCCAAACAAAAACCATTCTAACTTAATGAAAAACAACCAAACAACCCCTTGTAATCTATCTTTATCTTTTGTAAAAAATACCCAATAAGATATTATGGTTTACAAAAGTGACCAATTTACATCAAAGGGGGTTAGCTCAGTTGGATAGGTAACATCCTGGGGGGGTGTGGGGTGAAAGCCACACTACCCGGGTTCGATTCCCACGAGCGACACTTTCCTGAGATATCCAGACTCTGGGTCTGGTCCTTCGGGGCCGGGTCCGGGACCGGTTCGGGTGGGTCCAGTCTATGGGACCCTCTACCCTGCCGGTCGGGTTCAGCCAAAGGTTGGGCCGGGTCGCAGCGGATTAGTGGGATTGCCTGTAATGGAGGCCCGATACCGCTGGAACGTGTGTGTGCGTTAACTTGCCGTTCAAAAAAAAAAGTGACCAATTTACAAACAAGGAATACAAATATAAAATGCAAAAAAAAAAAAAAAAAAAAAAAAAAAAAGAGAGAGAGACGAACAACAGTGTCTCATACATGTAACGTTCTAAGTTCTAACACTGTTTTTTCCACACATAAAACAAAACCAAACGTTTCACATGTGAATAACATTACATTTTCAGAGGTGTTGGTTTGTAAATTTGTACTATTTATTAGGTTTGTAAATGTTTATGCGTCTTTATTTGTATACCTCCAAAAAAAAAAATTATGTAGCACATATTCAGATTTCATACATCTACCATAAATAACCCAAGAGATATAATAAAATCCTGTTACTTCAATAGAAATTAGAAAACAAAAAAGGTAAAGCATGAAAGGAACTTACTAGGATTATTAGATGTAAGTGCAGCTGTCTGAACAAAGTCACAATTCCATGGGTTCCTACCAGCAGTTTGATAAAGGAGGTTCATTGCATAAGCAGCATGAGATGCTACTGTGTTGGGCTCAAAACAGGCACCACCAGGTTGAATTGGACCACAATCAAGCCCTTGACCACATACATAGTCTAGATTCGACTGCAATTGCGCATCTGATACGTCTGGTTTCGGCACACACCACCCTGTTGCTTGAACTGGTGATGGTGTCGCTGGAGTTGTAGGACTCGCCGGTGATGTTGGTGTTGTCGGAGTCTGGATGAGATTACAACCACCAAAAAGGAAGAGTTTACTACCGACGTCAGAAAGTTAAAAATTCCCATCTAGGTTGTCTAACTTTTGCTTTAAACAATAAAAAAACCAAATGCATACAGTAAATTCCATGTATAGCATGTGGGTTATGGCTTATGGGGAGGGTGAGATGTACCCAGATCTTACCCCTATCCCAAAGGATAGAGAAACGTGAAGACCTCCGACTTACAGAACAAATAGATAAAAAGCAAGCGAGTAAGGTATAAGTGAGACTGTGTGCACAAGCAAGTAGACGATGTAACAATTGTCTAAGTCTCCCAAATGATCGCTTTATATGACTTTAAGTTTATAGGACCAAACGATAAAACGTCCTAATTAAAAGTGTTGCAATAAGCTTATAAGACACTTTTGGGCGTCTTAACAAGCTTTTAGGACATTTTTAAAAATAAAATGTCATATTAGTTACTTTATAGACACAATTTGAAAAAAATGTCTTATAAAAATAAGTGTCCTATAAAATGACTAATACAACGCTTTATTTAAAAAAAGTCCTAAATAACTTGTTAAAATGTCCAAAAACGTCCTACGAGACACTTTATTGGGTGGTCCTATAAGTTTTTATGTCCTATAAAACAGTCTATTAGGACAATTGGACATTGTTGGTGTTCTATAAACCCCATTTTTGTTGTAGTGCCAGCCTCCCAGGAGGCCAAGTTAAGAAACGTGTGTGAATCAATTGTGTATATAAATATTATATATTTCCAAAAAACAAAGGGATCGACAGGGGGTATAAATCACCGTATTAGACAACTACAATTACATGAAGAAAATCTAGGACTACTGTACAGCAAACGGGTCAAGCACTTAAAAACAATAGCATACATGTAAGGTTTAAAGAATGGTTTGAATAAAAATGATGATTGAATCTGAAACTGTTTTGAAACTTAAGAAAAAAGATCGGTTTTGATTAACATCTAACCTGACTGTTCTTCGAAAGACCCGCATCATAAGTCATGGAGAGGTCAGGTTTAAAAAGCCCGAACGCCCTCTCAGAGCCCGGCCCGGGCTTCAAATTTTCATCATAGAGTGCAAAGATATATGTATCGATGGATTTTCCAGGCATTAATGGTGTTCCGACCTTTGATCTTAGGTGGTTGATCAAATTACCGTTGTAGGCTTTAGCATTTTCCACGCTGGGTCCGACCTCATTCGGGTCACCCTTGTAAGCCCACCCTGTTTCTGCAACCACGATTTCGATGTCCTTGAACCCCATTGCATTTAGAGCAGACCTTACAGCATCTACCTATAATGTAAAAACTCTACATCAAATGAGATGTTTAGCGGGCAATTTATGGCCTTTTCAACATTTACTAGAAAACAATAACCACATATATCGGTATTGCAAGCATTATAAATACATACCATAAAACATTAAAACGATAAAATACCACCTAAAGTGAATGTCGAAAAGCACAAGTTGACGACCGATAAAATTTTGTACATATGGCAAACTAGCTACTAACCATTAGCTTGCTAACTATTGGCTTAGGCTATGCTCTGGCAAACTAGCTTATGACTAGCTAATAAATTACCTTAGTGACAATCGGTAAAAACTAAAAACTAGCTGATAATCTAGATGACAACGTAAAATGACCTGGAACTAGCTGATAGTTTTTCGTCATTTACGTAAAGTATAAGAGGCATAACTATAAAAAAAGTGAAAAAAACTTGTAACTTATTGAAACGTTACTTGAAGTAATTTAAAAAGAAAAACTAACTTAAAAGCTAGTTTATGGTTTAAACTTTTTCTACAAACTAAAAAATAAGGTAGTACGTTTGCTAGACATGGCCTCATAAGTTGTTTGTTAGCTGATAAGTTACCTTTGGTATAAACTAGCTTATAAATGACCTAAAAGGGGTTGTTGAAGATTAATTAGAGAAATATAAATGGCATGCTGAAAAAAAGTGCAAAAAAACTCATGGAACTTATTGTAACGTTACTTACAATAGTTTTTCAAAAACTCAAAAAATAAGCAGACTTATGATTGACAAACACGGCCATAGTCTCAAAGGCGGATCTATAGTCAAGGGACATGTATACCCAAGTTGAGAAAGCCGAGTCCGCCATTGTACTATCCGATTTTAACTTCGGGAGATAAAAATTTGTGCAAATAATGATTCCCTTTTGTTTGCATGTGGTCATATCATGTGGGAATTTAGTCAGCACCATCAAAGAAAACTGATGGAATTGGATGCTATTATCGTACGTTCATGTTACCAGTCACATGGAACCTTATTCTTGTAATAAGATGCTTACCTTTCATTAACTTATTTTTATTTTCCAAAAAGAAGTATTTATGTGGTCTCTAAAATAAAAAAAGAGTTGAACAATGGAATTAAAATTAAAGAGTTATTTGATTGATTACATTTCATGTCACTATTATAAAATTCTAGTTCCATTTCTTATTCTTCATACTTATAAAGTAGGAAAAATTGCATTAAAAATGTAACATATACTGTAGTCTGGCTTCTATTTTATGTAACATACTTTTAAACTTTCATTTCGGTAAATATATAGACCAAATTACATTACACGAAATAGGAACCAGACCAAATGTAAACTAGGTGTCTAAATATATGCTTGAGATGTTATTTGAAAATATGTTACACAAAATAGGAATAAGATGTTACATTTTCATGCAACTTACTCTTATTTGTGATTATCCATCCTCCCGATTTAAGATATGTGCATTGTTTTGAAGGGTATAAACTCACCTGGGCATCGAACATGTTCATGTATTTGATACCGTTGGCTGAGTCGACTCGGCCAGAGTTGGGTTGGAAAAGACAAAACGCCAGCGTTTCAGGACGTGGATCACTCTGGTAAGCAAAGAATGGGTAAGGATTGATCATGAAAGGGGAGCCATTTGCACTGTGAAACTTCAAAAGCGATCTCATTGTGTCACTGAATCCAGAATTGAAAACTGCCGAAGAAGGTGGATCAGAGGATCCCAGCACTGCCATCGAGTGTACCGTTGATACCTTTATTTTCCCACCTAACGATGCTGCATATATAATTCATTGTTTTATTTCATTAATTTTAATTTTATAACATAACGAAAAAGTTCAGAAAAAACCCAATTTGTTAACTTCTAAAAATAACCCAGTAAACTACTACTACATATTAAGCTCTTAAACTTTCTTTTAAAATAAATTAATCATTACAATTTTTTCATTTTAATTATTAAGTACTTAAACATTTTTTTAATAAATAAACCATCAGAACTTTTGTAAATTGGTTACTACATTAGTACATTCACGTAAAAAAAAATTTAATTTGTTTTACCATTTACAAAATTTACGCCATTTAAACCCCTCGCACCCAACACCATCACTTTTTCTCATCACCAATCGTCGTCCACTCTCCATCACCACCATCGCGGTCGTTATCCCTACTGTCCCTATTTTATAGAGTAAATTACATTTTTAGTCCCTATGGTTTGTTAAAAATTGCGAATTTCGTCTCTGTGGTTTTGAAATTTCAGTTTTCGTCCCTATAGTTTGCAATTCATTTCTATTTTAGTCCCTGAGACCAAAACATTACTTTTAGGTATGAGGACTAAAATAGAAATGAATTATAAACCATAGGAATGAAAAAAACAATAAAAATTAAACCATAAAAATGAAAAAAGTAATGAATTATAAACCATAGGATGAATATCATAATTTTAAAACCATAGGGACAAAAATAAAATGTTCAACAAACCATAGGGACTAAAAATTTAATTTACTCCTTTTTTATATGTTGTCCTTACAGCTAAATACTCTCCTATATATTGTTAAATGCGTTCTTACTTACTAATTTCTTTCTCACATTACATTCCTAATACAGACTTAACTTAACAGATTCCAACATAAAATAGAATGCATAGTTATGGTGCACATAGCATTACCTTTTTTAAGAGTAAATTACATTTTTAGTCTCTGTGATTTGTTAAACTTTTATATTTTCATCCTTATGGTTTTGAAATTACAATTTTCATCCTTATGGTTTTTTATTCATTAACTTTTTCGTCCTTGCGATATAAATATTATTGCTTTTTTCATCCCTACGGTTTACAATTTATTTCTATTTTAGTCCTTCATATTTAAAAGGCCTCAGAGACGAAAATAGAAATGCATTGCAAACCATAGGGACGAAAACAAAAATTTTAAAACCATAGAGACGAAATCCGCAATTTTCAACAAACCACAGGGACGAAAAAGGTAATTTACTCTTTTTTTTATAAATAAAAATAAATGTTAAAGAAAAGAAAAGAAAAGAGAAATGGTGGACTGAATTAGAATGAAACCTGCGTTAAGGGCATTTTGGACATTTTGCATGGCAGGCAGACAAAGGGACACAAGACTTTGGTCGACTGCGCTCATGACTTCATTACCAACCGTGATGACTATGATCTTGCTATCAGGATAAGCCAACACGTTCGAGTTGACCCACTGAGTCGCAAAATTCGGATCCGACGCCAATGCCGGTATATCGCCGTTCGCTGCTCCGATCACGATTCCGATTCCGGTATTCGCTAGCGCGCGAATCATCGCAGGATCCGCACCGTACATCCTCACTTTACCTATCGACGTCGACTGTAGAAGCTTCGCCGTCGCCTCCGGAGCCGGAAGATTGTCGGCGATTATGCCGTAGTTTACACCGACAAACGATTGCGAACCTGCAAAAATAATACCGCCGGAATAACTCGATTTTCAGCTTTCCAAATCGTAAATCTACTTTACCTTTTACACTTTCGGCTTTTTTTTTGTTAAAAAGTGTTTCGCCTTTATGAAATCGAGTAACAGAAACACAATTGGAGCAACAATTACGCCGGTGTTAGATCGAGTCGGTGCAAAATTGCTTCCGAATCGCATTAATGGCTCGTATTTGAAATGTACAGATCAAATCTCTCAGATTCAAAAGTTCGATATCTAGAAATTATCAAATTAGCGATTGATTTCCATTTTTTTTTCTTGATTAAGTAAGTAGATACGATTAAAACGCTCATGATCTGGATAACTTACTTGCAAAGCTAAAAAATTGCAGAAAAAAGCTGCTTAGAACGACGAAGATGAGAGTCTGTACGGAAGTCGCCGGCGGCGCCATGTATGTATCTCGACGTACTGTGACTGTGTGCTTGAGAGAGTGAATTAATTAAGGAATTGAAGCGATTGAGTGTGAAAGGGGCTAATGGAGTAGAAATTTTGAATGTTGTGGGGATGGGGGGCCTGGAGTAGTTGGAATTTTGTCGTCTACTCCGGTGTGGCGGTGGTAGATGAGACTGGCGGTGGCGGAATACAAGTAACGTACGGTGGTTTATTAATGGGTAGTAGATAGTCAAAATAAATGTTTGTAAAATAGTGACTTAATTTTGAGTACTTTTGTAAATTACTACAAAAATAATTCTAATTTTTATTTTATTTTATTTTAATCTTATTTTTAAAAATAAGTATCTTTTTTTCTATTCTACTTTTGATTATAAAATGAGAAAAGAATAATTCTTTTGGGTAATCGTGGGTTTTTGGACGAGCTAATGTGGAATCATTAGACGATCGCTAATAATAATAATCTGAAGTCATCATTAGATAAACCTTCATGGTCATAAAGGCTTTGACAACACCTATATTATAACCCGGAGAACAAGAAAGAAAAAAAATATTACTTGAATATAAAATTATCGTTTAATTAATTAAAATTGTAATAATTATATATACATAAAATTGTGTGATGTAGAGGAAATAAATAATTTTGTTAATAATAGAATATAAATAAATTTTAGGGAAAAATTTAAAAAAACCCTACAAACTATTCCATTTTAAATGAATAAGTCCTTAAACTAATTTTTTTAATGAAAAAACTATTAAACTTTTTTATTTTGAATAATTAAGTCCTTGAACTACTTTTTTGAATAAAAAACCATTAAACTCTTTCATTTTGAATGAAAAACCATTAAATTTTCTCATTTTGAATGATTTAGTTCCTAAACATTTTTTTCAATAAATTAAACCATCGAACTTCTAAAAATTGATTACTTACATTATTTTAACCTAAAAAAACTACCTATAGCCGTTTATCTTTTTATTCTTCCTCTTTTAATAGATAAAAAATAGATCAAAAAGAGGGAGATCGGACAACGTTCGAGCAACGGGGAGTGGTGAGATGGAGCAATACGATTGTTTGTGAGGGATTTTAATGGCGTAGCGTTTGAGAACGGTAAAACTGATTTAGATTTCTTTTTACTTTAAAATCTTCATAATCAGTTCCAGATATCTTTAAAAAATATAACAAAATTTTAGATTTTCGATGGTTTATTTATTAAAAAAAATGTTTAGGGACTTAATCATTCAAAATTAGAAAGTTTAATGGTTTTTTCATTCGAAAAAATAGTTGAGGAACATAATCATTCAAAATGAGAAATTTTAATGGTTTTTTCATTCAAAAAAATAGTTCAGGGACTTAATTATTTAAAATGAGATAGTTTATTAGGATATTTTTAATTTTTCCCTAAATTTTAAATGTAAAAGATAACAAGTGGATAATTTTACCACGTGGAAAGTAACTAAACTTTTAAATAAAACCCCATACTATTAAAAAAGAAAATAATAATATTTGGACCCACATCTCTTTTAATACAAAATTTTGACTATAATAAGGTAGATGTTGTTTAATAAGATAAAATCAAAATAAAAAATAATGTTATATAATAATTCGTAATGGAATAATAAGTGAATTGGATATGAATTATATTGTGACTATTTTATTTTATTTTTGTAGCATACTTGTTTCATTACTTTTATTATAAAAAATACTAAGTTGGTAGAAAGTAGGAACAAAATAAGAGTTGTGAACTTGATAAGGGGGTGATATCATGGTTTTTTTAAGGCATTAGTGTTGGGGGATCTAGACTCAATCCAAGCATGTGGCACTTCTTATGAATGAGTAGTCTTATTATTATTGTTTGAAAAGGAAAATTTTATATGGTTTACAT
Source organism: Arctium minus (assembly GCA_954870635.1). Lineage (NCBI taxonomy): Eukaryota > Viridiplantae > Streptophyta > Magnoliopsida > Asterales > Asteraceae > Arctium > Arctium minus. The sequence continues at coordinate 9,259,417 of OX941086.1, read as the reverse complement.
AAAAATAAGTAATTTATAAATCCTATGAATTTGAAACTGACTTAATGGGCTTAATAATGATAAGATTTTTCCATTCATGTTCTAGAATAAACTCCTATTAATTAGGATGTTAGTTGTCATTTGATTTTTTTCTTTGATTCCTTTGTACTGGGTCAAGAGTCTAGTTATTTTCCCTCTGTTTTGTTACATCTATATGGCTATTTAAGAGATGAAGATTGAAGAGCGTGAGAATTTGAGAGGGAGTACATTTTTCATACGAATCTATAAGTTAAAAGAAAAATGCAAACTTGAATTGGCAGATAGTCACACTCACAAATAGTACTATAAAGCGAATTCCAAAGTAACTATACATCAATATAACAATATTATTTCAACCGATAAAAAGTCATTAAAGGATGAATAGCATGTGGATATGGAGTAACATAGAAAAATTCATACCATTCCTTGAATAGAATCGAATAATGAATTGGAGAGTTTTTTAGAGATCTGGAACATCAAATAAAAGAACAAGGATAGGGTTTTATAGGCAAATCGGCGAATGTGGAATGTACAATGTAATATTGACGATGATTTCTGTTCATCGGAACCAAACTTTTTTAAATTTATTCTGACCACGAAGCTTCCTCGATATCTCGAATTCAGGAACAACTCTAGAGTATTTGGCATACAAAATGGGGTTTTCGCTTGAATTCAGCGGGTTGGGCTAATTTTACTTGAAATCTCAATCAGGAAGTTTGAACTTTGTGGTAGGGATGACTTTGATGGCATATATTTCAAGGAATGAATAGAGAGAAAAACCGGAAGGGTGAGAATTCAAGAATGCATGAAGGAGAAAATGATATTAAGTAATCTTATAAATGCAAGATGAACGTAATTTTATCAAAGAACTATAATTCATAGTAAAACTTTCATTTTCTTATAAAGGATAGAAAAATCTTTAACAAATATAAGATTTTTGAAAATCAAAAATTACAGAAAATTCATATGAAGAATACTATTCTAAGAGTGTCACATTATTACATGAGGTTCTCCCTGTTTTATATATATATATATATACACGTATATATATATATATATGAAGTTTTTTTTTTGGAAGGAGTATCCCATACCACTTTGGGTCCAGACTAATCTCCGGAAAACAGGACTTAGGCCCCGCGGGCATTCATCCCGTGGCCACAAGAATGACACCCGTGCCAATATTTGGCACAAATGCTGCGTGTGAGGCTCGAACCCGGGCAACCGCTATGAAGTCCCCAGACTCTTACCACCACGCCACACCCTTGTGGTTATATATATGAAGTTTAGAGGTAGGTTCATACGAGAACGATATCTATTTAAGAAAACAAGAAAAAGGTCGAGTATGTACAAAATTATATGTGATTCACGTACAAAATCACATGTGATTCCCCGCGGCTTTGCATGAAACTTGAAGTCCCGGGAAAAGTTGCTCGTGTCCCTTTTTCCGGATTAATGCCGAATCACGTGTGATTTTATACATGATTTGTTGTTTTTCTTGTTTTCTTAAATAGTTAGTGTTCTCGTTTGAACCTTCTTCATGAAGTTTATGTTAAAACTTTTAATGTAAAATGTGAAATATTGAATCATATAGATTACTCGAGGAGTGAAAATTATTGTATTGAAAAGTGTATTCGATAGGTGGAAATGTAACAATATTTGTAAATAATTAAACTAATTATTTAAAATTAAAACACTAAAACTTTCCACAATTACTTTATTCTTGCATTGTCCCATCTCGTCCAGTGTTGTCCTATTTTGTCCCCTCTTTTTTAAAAAATTGTAATTTTTTTATTAATAATAATAATAACCATGACAACAACAATAATATCTTTAATATTTAATAAATATAAAAATAAATAAATGCATTTAGAAAAGTAAAAGAAATAACCAAATATATAAAATAGAAGAGAGAGAGAGAGAGAGAAAAGGGAGTAAGAAAACTAGAAGAGAACAAAATCATAATATACAGGTGAATTTTTTTTAACAAACTAGCCTAAAAAGTAAAAATTAAGCTTTTAATTTTTAAAAAAAGAAAAAAAAATGATAATAATTCACATGAAGGATTTTAAATTGAAAAAAGAAATCCCAAAAATGGAGATAGTACCTATTTGGAAACTCATCACAATGGACATTATTTTAAAAAATTAACCGAGTTGACTCACTAAACCAGATAACAAGCATGGTGCTATTGGGTTGTTTCCATCAAGTCATATATAAATAAAGTTGTATGCATAAATTTAGAAGGTTTTTAGTTGAGAGGTTTTTTCATAGATGGAAAGAATGTATCTTATTATTTGGGAAGAGCAAGTTTAGGAACAAACTTGGCTTTCTGCTAAAAAGTTACGAGTTTCATTCAACTCATTAAGCTCCTAACAAACAGGTCCTAAGCAAATTTAACAAATCAACTTCAACTTTTTCTTCAGGAAACAATGTATTGATACAAACAAACACAAATGGAATCCAAAAACAAAACTCAATCAGCAACAAATTCTGCTAAATACGCGCAGATTGCTACACTCGGTTTCCAACCCAACCAATATGTTTAAACCTTTTCATAATAACCAGATAGCATCAGAGCAGCATTCAAAAAACCAACCAACCGGAACAAGCTATTTGAAAAACGAGTTAAAACAGTTGGTAACCAGTTACCCACCAGAGTGAGATACGGGGGTCGTTACAAACTGTCCATCCTTGTAACTATGAATGTACTGTTGTGGCAAAGCATGCTCCACCTGCAACAATAACATTCCACAACTTGTTTAGGGGCTGTTTGACAGTTACTGAATGGTTTGGTGCAAAATGAATAACTGATCAGAATGATTAAGAGACTCTTGTGATATAGTGCAAAATGAAATATGGTTGTCTGGTAATTGTTTAGAATGAAATCAGGGTGTTGAATGGTTAAGGGAGCCCTAGGATACAAAATCATTCAGAGGGTTTTAAAACCATTAAGAGGTAGACTTTTTTTTGCCAAACAAGATTCACCTCTTAGCGATTCAGAGGTTGCCTCTTAATGAAACTATTAAGAGGTAAACAAACAGTCTATCCCACCGGAATGTAGGGTTTGGGAGGGGTAGGATTATAAAAGAAAAGAAAAGAAAATAGAGCACAACTTTGCAAATAACAAAGAATATTATAAAAGAATACAAAGAGCCTGTTTCTATCAAAAGATACTGCAAAACCTATCTAACCACTCTCGAACCTAACCTAAAAATAGAAGCTCAAGACATGTGGGGCCCACCAAAAGTAGAAATGCAAAGTTTGTTAAGTTTAATATACTGCGATGCCACGTTTGGAATGCTCCACATGATTTGTCCGACTTGTATCTTTGTGTCACATGTCACTGGATTGATCCAAAGACATGGACGATGATGAAAAGAACAACATACATGATCATATATATATATATATATATTATGTAACACATACATATGCATATACACATATTATCATTTATCTATATACATGAATCATGTACATAATATAACACATACATACAATATATAAAAATATACACACACACACTTTTATATATATATATATATATATATATATATCCTTCTCATCCTCTCTAGCTTAACCGGATGAAGAACCAAGAACCCAACCGAGCCGCTTTTGAGGAAGAGTGATTTGAGATAAATACTCAAAAGTTAAAAGCATTGGCTCATAATTTTGGTGCATTACTCATTTTGCTATAACCAACTCCCTTGCCTTTTAGTTCTATCTCATTTACCTTCTTTAACATCTCTTTATGTCCAAGAGAAATAGAACTTTCAGATGTAGAACCTTGTGTTTGGACTTTTTTGGAGTCTCATCACTGCATGCTACTCAGTCCTGTCCTAGTCCAGAGTCTAAAATTGCACCAAACGTGTGACAACAAGTTCTTGTTCCGTCCTGTCCCGTCCCACATGCCAAATGCACCCCACATTCCAAGGTATTTCATTTGTCATACCAATCACAGTTATGATTAGGTTTCACCTCCTAAGCTGGCAGTGCTACTTGGATAGACTTATGTATATTATCGGCACGTATCCCATTAGCAGAGGGAGATGCCTGGGCTCAAACCCAGGACCTCACACATATGGATTACACCCACACCTTTACCGCTAAGACAGATCAACGGGGACCTCTTATTAAGTTATAGCCAACCATGGTCAAGAGTATCATTATTGGGGTTTTCACATGACTGAATAGTTTTCCTGATCATAACCAGCATCTTTATGCTAATACTTGTACCTTGGTTCGATGTGCAAATTATTTTCTTTAGGTTTTCTAACAGGGTCAAGCATACACTAACGTTGTGTTCTCGAGTTCTGAAAGGAAAGAAAAGAAAAGAAAGGGAAGGAAAAGAAAAGAATAGAAAAGGAAGGAAAAGAAAAAAATATTTGAATTTGTGTTCTTGAGTTTTAAGGAAAAGAAAGGGAAGGGAAGGAAATGAAATAAATTTTCATGTTCTCGAGTAGGAGAGAAAGGAAAAGGAAAGATGTCACTTTTACCAATATACCCTTATTTATTTTATAGTGGAATGTAATTAATGGGTATATGCAAAATTTTATAAATATTTTTAATTCTTTATAATATCATTTATTTCCCTTCCTTCCGTTTCCTCCCACATTTGGGAGGAAAGTTTTGGAAGGAAAATCAACAATATTTTCCTTTCCTTTCCTCTCCTTTCCCTCCTTAAAAAATCGAGACCACAACAATTTTTCTTTCCCTCCTACTTTCCTTCCCTTTCCCTTCCTTTCCTTCGTAAGAAAAACTCGAGAACACAGCGTAAAGTGCCGACTCCAACTAGGCTGCATCATCCTTGATATACAATTTTAGAAACCCAAACCTAGTGAACATCAAATTACATATTGATTTTTTAAGTTCTTAGTTCAAAACTAGTGTTGTAAAACATTTATATTCTGACTTGTTCATCGCCTATTATTTCTGAAATCCAATCGGTGCTTCAATGGCTATGTAATTGCATAAACAATCAGCCATTGGAGAATCTAGGATGAACTCAAACTGTAGCATGGGACGATCAAATAAACACATGGTTTATTCTGACTTTAGGGGAGAGAAGCACATAATGACGTAGTTTTGTGCACACCAAAACGAAGGTTGGTTGTCAACTGCCACAACTATGTGCTTTGTTCTAACTTCTATCCACAAATAAAATAACTTCTTGACAATGAAGTTGTTAAGCCCCCCCCCCCCTTTTTTTTTCTTGAGGCATTCACACCTAAAAGTCAAAAACTGACTAATTCCAGGATATACACTTATTTTTCTACTTTCTTCTTGTTTTTGAAAGCTTATCTACTAATTTTCATTTAATAACTTGTTTCTTACTTGTAAACTAGTATTTATCTACTAACATTGAAGGATGTACATATTCACATTGAACATAAAGGTAATAACAGTGAAAATTTAATGATAATGATAAGGTCATCTAGCTCTCATCGATTTTGTGCCCACTCAAACCAAGGCCGAATTTGTCTTTTACTCCATCTCATATTCATGTTAAGATTGTAATTTATTTAAAAACGTGTATGCCTTATTTTGGCATGATTTAATTGGTTTTATAACTTGTAATCTTGAGCAACATGCTGGCATCAAAATTAGAGGTTGAATTTAGTTTTTTTACTAACTCTGTCGGAAAAAAAAAGAGCCAATTCAGAGAAGGGGTCTTCTGGGGGACAAAGAAGAATTATTAAGTGGCCTCTTTGTCAGGGATGAAAAGAAAAAATAACTCCAAAGAAAAAAGAAAACTAGAACTGAAGAAAGGAGGCATACCAAATCACCATCAGGGCCAGAGGCAGGCACCAATACATTGATTTCACTTGACTTGGCAGTTGTTATAGAAGCCTCTAGAGAATCTTTGCTCAAGTACAACTGGCAGCCTGCTGAGTTGTCCACTGAAATTGTAGGGGCTGTACCCTATAGTTATCGCCATGGAAAACAATAAGGGCCAAGTTTAACAGTAAAAATAGCAGAAAGCCCAGAAACCACTCAAGGATTTCAAGAATAAAATAAAATACAACAACCAACTTAAGAAAATTGTTGGGAAATTCAATCACATGCAACACATCAGATATAACATGGATACCTGGCATTGCACCTCAACACTGTTGCAATTAACAATTTCGCAAGCAGCAACGACATCCTGTTTTTGGAGTTCAAGAGTCAGTGTTCGTTTTCTCAACCAACGCTCATTTATACCTCAGATGTATATTATCATAGTTTCGAAACTGACCGTGAATACAACACCCATTTTTGTGCATTTGTCAACAGTTATGTTATTAACTTTCCCTGCACAAAGTAATTATGTATATCTTAATGAGTTTTGGTTAAGAAAACCATAGACGAACGAGTAGCAGACTCTAGACTCTTCTACCCGCAACATCTCTTTTCAGGCAATAAAAATATAACTCCATAACCATGAATAGGGAAAGGAACTTAAGAAAGTGGTACCTTTAATCTGTAGAACTGAATCTTTGCATCCAAAAATGTACACTGTCTGCTTTGAATCACATTTATCAATCGACAAATCCTTCTTCCCAATTTGATTCTCAACAACCCATCTGCATATCACGAGAAAGGAAATGCACCCCAATCAACAACATGATGCAAATTTTGTGTGGCAATCATGAAGCATAGTTATATCACATATGTACTCACTTGCGACCCATTTGAAGCTCAAACTTTGGAGGTCCAACTTTCGAAACAGATGGCACAGTTGCACGAACTTCCTTTTCACCAGCACTTACAAAGCCAGCTCTATCTGCACGGTTCTTGGTCTTCATATCATCTGTAACCTTTCTTAATCCTAAAGACAGAGTGTCAATAAAGCAAATAAACCTAATAATAAAGAAGGGAAATTGGACAAAGAGAAAAGAAAAGAGCTACCAGCAGTAACTGGCTTCGAACCAATTTCTTGAAAAACAGCAGCCATTCCTTCCTTTGGGCGAGATGAAGATGGCTGAGAAGACTCCGAGCTGAATAGTGAGGCAGGCGGAGGGGGTGGAGGAGCAGGAGCACTTGGCTTAGATGCTTTTGGAGGAGCAGATACAGCTGCCCCTGTAGCACTCCATACAGGGCCCAACGGGTAATGACGTTTCACATAATCTCTCAATCCAGGTATATAAAGTTCCTTTAGAGCTCTTGCCCACTCCACATGATTCGGGTCTTTATTCCTATATTCCACAAGAACCTACAATTCCCAAGATCTATATATTAGCAATGACAAGCTCATAACTTCAGAACTTCCAACTAAAAAGATTCCAATAGTTGTGATTAATGCAAATGCTAAATGGCCAAATGGAAGTGTAAGAGTGGTTAAGAGGAAATTCAGATAAGGATGTGTTCTTGCACAGCAAATAGTGAGATTACCTATATGTCCAATCAACATTTAGAGAATATGATGGGAGATTACTGACTAAAAATCCAACCATAAACAAAGACCTAAAAATGCAAGCGACCTACTGTTAAAATAAAATGGAAACCACCTTGTCACTGTCTTCCAAACTGTCTACAAAATAAAACATGGAGAAAGACAAACAATGGTTAGCCGAAAAAGGATACAACATTACTTGCAAGTGTGAACATGCACAAGAGTCCTTTCAACTCTGCTTGTGTCCCTCGTACAGAATTTGAGTTTGACCAATATGTGGAATAGCTTTTAGATAAAACGGCAACGGGGACACCTACCCTATCAAAATCTTGAACTCAACAATTATAAAAATACAATACACTTGACTAGATAAAAGCGTTGTTCATGGAACAACATAGAACTATCTGCCGTCAGCAGGGAAATGGTTTCCATTGACTGTTAAATGTATCAAATAAAAACCAGTAATGAAAGGCCCAACATGGTTTTCCATCTATATATGGATATATTTGCATGTTTAGCTCATCCAAAAAAGCACAACCTTGCTTTAAGAAAAGACACGCGTTATTTGACAAAATTTCCCCATAATAATGAATCCTGTCACAACTATTATTACAGCCAAGCCTCTTGACTTGATGGCAATACCTAACCTCTAAACACTTGATTTGGCATGACCAAGAATATCTTGTTAGATTGTTATATCAAAACCTTTGAATTCAACATTGGGGCATCTGAGTTACCAAAATTTGAAACAACAATATCCTACAAAGAAAAACAACCTTACAAACTTAAAAAGAGGAGAGACTATAGTACCTTATTGTTGTAAAATTCGGCCGCCTGCCAAGATTCTTCCACATGTGCAATAGGCATGCTCATTCCTGGAGAGATGACATCTGAAATAAATACCATGATGCAAGACCCAGTATGGGCTTTCTCGAAACAAAGTATGAAGAATGCCTCTCACCACAATCTTTGCCCGCATATGCAATCCATGCTAGAGCTGTTAGACTCTCAGCAACAGATTTCAAGTGGTTGAAGAAATCCGACCTCCTTCCCTCTGTCATGCTAATTGCTTTCATTAATTTTTCATTTAATGGCTTCAGGAATTCACCCAATCCTGCCACATCAGGTTTCTGCATGATAAATAAGCAAAAGAAATATCAACATCATAGTGTAAGCTAAAAAATATCAAATAACAAGAATTGTGAGCCATGGGAGATGGCACGATGAATAGCCTTCATTCCAAGACTCCTCAGTTGAACAACTAAATAAAATCTAACTGATCAATCATTATCAAAGGAAATGGCACCGATTTTAGATACATTGGCTTCACAGCGGAAAATTGGAGTTAAACTTTTGACAGATCCATTTCTAAGGGACCCAGCAACATCATTCAGGTTTCATACGACGCTTGTACATCATTTAACTGGAGGCATGAAGCAACGAAAACTGAGGAAGTGCTTGATTGTGGGAGGGTGTAAGAAATGGGAATGATAACGAATAATGGTGTTTGATTCGATATAACGAAACGAGCAAATAGCAATTACTTAAAAGTGGATAATTACCCATAACCTAATAAATTGGGGGAATGACTTTTATTCCCCAACATTGTCAATCCTGATTATATTCATACCAATTTCCATTCCCTTAAAACGAACCCCCGATACCCATACATAAAAAATCGAAGCGCACATTATGAGCTTAATCTTCATTTCATGAAACCAATTACGACCAGATTTCAAGAACAAACGTAGAGTCTAAGGGGTCGTTTACCAATGCTAACCGGGTAAGTATCATCACCCCTACTTATCTTACCAAATAAGATTATCATCAAAATAGCACAGTAAGATTGTTGGCAAATGTCTTGGTAAGCGCTTACTGGGTAATGATAAAAATAACTAAGCTTTACCAAGTCAAAGTAAATAACTTTAGTATTCTTTTTTGCGTTTATCAGATGTATGTTGTTATCCCCTCTATCCATCATGTCTTTTATCTCTTAGTTTGTTACATAAGCTTAACTATATCTCTCTAATCTTCATGTAGATACCCCTTCAGTTAATGAGAATATTATCACTCTCGCACAATCTCTATACTTCATTATATGGTATCGAAGCTATGATCTTCCCTTCTCGTTCTTAGTTATACTCTGGTATCTCCTCCACGACTCCCACCATGTTCTCCCAAACCTTGGTGACCCAACCAAACCGCTCGTACTCGTGAAGCTCCACTCCATTCAAAAACTGGCCTCTACAACCTACCTCACATGGAAATCACGAATCAAGGGTCTCCTTATAATGTACAAACTCTTCCATTTTATGGATGGATCACACTCACACCCATCACCCTCGAAAACCATAACTAAAGACAACAAAACCCAGCCAAACCACTAGGTCTTTGGCCTAGTGGCCACCTCTCTTCCGTAAACGCTTCTACCTGGGGTTCCCGTACTAGGGTTCGAATCCGGTGCAAGACAGGATGTCTTTTCCGGTGCAGGCTTATAGAGGTAGGGCCTGTAGGGTCCACAAAAGTGGGCCACGGGGCCTTGGGTCCCCGCCAATAAACCTTAAACCCAGCCAAACCCCACCTATACATCTTGGATACCAAGACAAGCTACTTTTCGACGTGCATGTTGGCACCCTAGTACCCACCTTTTATCCTCTTATCACTCGGGCCACAACAACCGAGGAGGCATGGGACATCCTACCAAACACGTACGCCAACCCATCTCGTGGCCATGTCAAACAACTAAAGGCTCAACTCCGCAAGATAAGCAAATGATATCTCTCTATTAAAGAATTCACGCACAAGATTTAACAGCCCGTGAATTAATTAGCACTCTTGGGCACTCACATCACATCCGTCAATAAGATGTCACCGACCGTGTCCTTGACAGGATTGATGAAATACTAGCCAATTTGTCAATGATGACGTCCATGTACGTGACTCTCCGGTATACTTTGAAGAGCTTCATAAGAAGCTCATAAACAAAGAACATAACCAAAATGGTTGATTTCCAGCAACGGAAAATCCTACAAGCAATCGATGGAACAACAACAAAACTAACCCTTCTCTACCCACCGCTAAAAACCCTCTGGCCATCCACCCAAGCACTTTAAGTCATTTGAAGGAAAATGCCAATGGTATATGAAGGGCCACGTTCTTGCTTATTGACCAACCTTCAAATAACTCCCCCCAATATCCACCACCCAACCCCAAGCTAATATAACCATTACCCATACCGCCTCTTCACCTCAAGCCCTAGCAATAGGCAGGTGTGGGATTCCTCCTTTGGACTTGATCACTTGACACAGTTATAAGTCATTTTCTCATTATTGTAGGTCTCTCATTTTCTATTTTTAATGGCATTACTATAGTGGGATTTCAAAGAAATAGGATTCATTCTATAAGCTTCTTATTAACAGCAGGAGTCCCACTGCCGTTAGCACCTTTTTTAGTACTCCTTGAACTGAGACTTCCTGATGGCAACTAGATGGAGGAGCAAGTCACCATGTCGCCACCGACATCACCAACCTCTCCTTCCACTCACCTTACAATGGGATGGACGAAATAGTAACCCGCACCGGATCTGGACTTCTGATTTCAACACCGGTTCTCTTCTCCACACTCCCTCTCATTCCTTTAAATTATCTAATATTCTTTGTGATCCCTCCATGCATAAAAACATCATCTCACTGATCTCAGTTCGTCACACTAACTTACGGGATAAGATTCTCAATCCCAGTTAATTTTTTATAACATGTCCCCCAACTAAACTGAATCAGACAAAAAAAACCACACCGGCACCAACTTATATTCACTGTACCTAACCTAAGTTCTCAAATACACAACACGTAGTGATGCAATTAGAAATTAAACAATAATCCGTTACAAAAACAACCTTAGTTTGCTTGGTCTTGATGAGAAGCTCCTTTTGAACAGAGAACGCCTCATGAAGAACATTAGTAACCTCCTGAACTTGTCCTCCGATCTTCGCCGCAGCACCGGAAATCCTGCCGACGAACTCCGTCAAAAGATCGTCAAATGCGAGAATCGAGGGATCCGACGATGCGGCAACCGCATCAAGGTCGATGTCTCGTGACTGCGAACCAACAGAAAGCGATTCCAGCCGTGATACGGCGGACTCCAGCCTCTGTATCAATTTTTCTTCCATTTTTAGGGCGGTTCTCCGCCTTCGTCTCCTGCTTTCTCTCTCTAGAATATAGCAGATAAAAGCAGATCTGGTATAACTGGCACTGAGTTGTGGGCTATCTTTTTTTGTTGTTGTTGTTGTTGTTGTTGTCTTTTAAATGCCGAAAGGTGAAGAGTGCGTTTGGGATATGATATCGGTTTTATGTTTTTTTCTTGTTTTTTCAACTATTTTTCGTGTGAAAATTGGAAAATGTGCAACAAAGCCCCCCAAGGTTTAACATAATTACAAGGTTGACCTCACACTTTTATTCATATTACGATTTGATTAGATTTCTAGTTTGACTAAAACGAGTTATTTAGAAGTAGGAGCGGAGCCACCTTAGGAAGAGGTAAATCTTGTTTGACAAAAAAAAAGTGTTACCTCTTAATGGTTCTAAAATCATCTGAATGATTTTGTATCATGGTCCTCCCTTAACCATTAAGCGCCTTGATTTCATTATAAACAATTAGCAAACAACCATATTTCATTTTACACTATATTATAAAAATCTCTTAATCATTCAGACCACTAAACCATTCAGCCTCTGCCAAACAGTGCCTTAGTATCAGAAAGTGTAGTGGCACCCCTCACCCTTTTAATATTTTTATGTATTAAGTTTAAGGTCTGGTTTTTAAAATGTAATGGATTGGACTCTTCTTCCCGTAATAATATTCTCAGTTTTTATGTATCTGTTTTTTCCCGTCTCTCCAAGTATAAACACTTTCACAAAAAAAAAAATGTGTGCTCTATTTGTTTGTATAGATATAAACATAGTTATGTTGTTTAGATCACTCATATTTTTCAACTATTTCTTACAACTATTTATTAAAAACATATAATACTAAAAAGGGTTTCTCAACCTTAAAATATGAATTTTTTTACATTTTTTCTAGGTAGCCCCTAGAAAAATTACTGGCCCAGGTTAGAAGCATGGTTCAAATTAAGTAAATCTGTCATTATTTCATCAAGACCATGAATACGAGCAACATCATCACCTACTTGAAGAGTACTACTAGTATTTTACAATATTTATTTCTCTATTATATTGCATATATCTTTTATTAGTATATAGATGGCTATCTCTTGAGCACGTGTTTAAGTTTGACTATACATTTCGTCACCACTTTGTGGAAAAGCCTAGTAAACAAAATTTCATACTCGATGTCATAGATACATATAGAATTATTATGCGAGAAGTTGTTAGTTTGATATATGGTGGATGAAGAAGGAAGCCATTTGAGAGAGCATCTCTGGTTTATTGATTAAAGAAGTCGATGCTATACAAGAGAGAAGAAGCACATATTATAAACCCGCTACAACTAATAGCAAATGACAAAATTGATCCCTCAACTATACATTATATATACATATAGCTAACACCCCCCCCCCTCAAGCTCAAGGTGGATCATATGAAATCAATTTGAGATTGCGAACGAGGTTTGAGAAACGACCCGGAAGAAGAGCCTTAGTGAAGATGTATGCAGTTTGTTCGGTGGAAGAGGCCAGAATGAGTCGAACAATGTTGTGAACAACATGTTGGCGGGTGAAATGACAATCGATCTCGATATGCTTGGTCCGCTCGTGGAACACATCATTATGAGCAATGTGAATAGCACTACGATTATCACATTGGATAACTGTGGGTGATAACTGAGGTGCACCCATGTCAGACAGAAGCCACCTTAACCACAACAATTCCTGAGTGGTGTCAGCTAGAGCACGATATTCAACCTCGGTACTAGAGCGAGATGTGAGAGACTGTTTCTTGCTGCGCCAAGAGACGAGGGAGTCGCCAATAAAGAAGCAGTAACCGGTTGTAGATCGACGATCAGTGACATCACCATCCCAGTCAGCATCGGAGAAGGCATGAAGGTCGAGGGATGATGAGGAAGAGAAGTATAAACCATGAAATAAAGTACCTTTAACATACCGTAATATCCGCAAGACAGCTGAATAATGAGAAGTGCGAGGAGCAGCCATGAATTGGCTGACAATGTGGACTGCAAACGTTATGTCAGGGCGTGTGACAGTGAGATAAACTAGAGAACCAACCAACTGACGGTAGCGTGTAGGATCTGAGAGGAGACTACCATCACTAGGGGTAAGCCTAAAGTTCGGTTCAAGGGGCGTAGAAGATATCTTGTCGTCGATGATACCAGCACGCGAGATAAGATCAGAAGCATATTTGGCTTGGCATAAATAGATCCCAGAGTCCCGAGGTAAAACCTCAAGGCCAAGAAAGTAGTAAAGCGGACCCAGATCTTTCATCTCAAAGTGTTAATGAAGAGATGTTTCTAATGTAGTAATACCTTGAATATCGCTACCTGTGATAATCATGTCATCAACATATAAGAGAAGAAGAATGGTGCCTGATGAGGTAGTTTTGGTGAAGAGACCAGAGTCATAGTGACTAGCAGAAAACCCTAGAGAACAGACGGTATTGCTGAACTTCTCAAACCATGCTCGAGGAGCTTGCTTTAGCCCATAAAGGGCTTTGCGTAAACGACAAACATGGTTGGGAGGATGTGGAGTGCCCGGTGGAGGCTTCATGTAAACTTCTTCAGAAAGATCCCCATTGAGAAAAGTATTCTTCACATCCATTTGGTAGAGCGGCCACTTGCGGACAACGACAATGGCTAGAAGACTGCGAACGGAAGTGACACGGGCCACTGGAGCAAAAGTTTCTTCATAGTCAATCCCATACTCCTGATTGTAACCTTTGGCAACTAGGCGAGCTTTGTAGCGATCAACTGAACCATAAAATTTTGTTTTGATCTTGTACACCCATTTGGAACCAATAATACCCTTGCCAGAGGGGAGGGGAACAAGATCCCAAGTGTGAGTTTTAGAGAGAGCCTGCAATTCCTCGAACATAGCTTGCTGTCAAAGAGGGTTAGTAGAAGCTTCCTTGTAGGAAGAGGGAGTATGGGTAGAAAATAGTGTAGAGTAACAATGAAAATCACGAAGGTGTGAAGGTATTTGCCTTACCCTATGGGATCGTCGAACATCAACCGGAGCAGGAACAGGATCATCAGGACTCACAGACATATCAGGATTCGTCAAAGATAGAGGATCAGATGTAGCTCCAGGGGAAAGAGGAGTAGGTAATTCGGAGGAGATAGATGGAAGATAGTGATCAAGTGAGTGAGAGATGGTGTCAATAGGAGGAGAAGAAGTTGGTGATGGGGTTGAGTCAAAGAAAGGAATAGATATATCAGTAAAGAATGGAGGAGGAGAATCAGATTGGACCTTGAACTTTGAAACAGAAGAAAACATATGATTTTCCCAAAATACAACATGCCTCGAGATGCGTAGGCGCTGGGAGATGGGATCCCAACAACGATATCCTTTGTGTTCTATGCCATATCCAAGGAAACAACATAGGCGGGAGCGGGGTTCGAGTTTGGTACGTTCATGAGGTTGAAGGAGAACAAAGCAGGCACAACCCCATACCTTTAGTAGATCATAGGCAGGAGAGGTGCCATAGAGACTCTCATAGGGAGATTTGTGGTTAAGGAGTTTTATGGGTTGACGATTAATAGTGTATACGGCAGATAAAGTTGCTTCACCCCAAAACCGTTCAGGACACTTGGCAGAGATTAGACGAGTGCGAACAGTGTCAAGAATGTGTCGATGTTTTCTTTCGGCACGTCCGTTCTGTTGTGAAGTACCAGGGCAAGAGTATTGAGAGATTGTTCCTTGACAACGAAGAAAGTCAAGAAATGAGTTCTCCTTGTACTCCATGGGTTATCCGCACGAAGTACTTTGACATGTTTTGAGAATTGGGTAAAGATCATATGAGCGAAAGTCTTATAAATTTGGGGAAGCTCGGATCATTGTTTCATAAGATAAATCCAGGTAAAACGACTATGATCATCAAGAAATATGACAAAGTATCTAGCACCCCCCATTGTGGGATGAGGTGAAGGTCCCCAAACATCAGAATGTATAATATCAAAACAAGAACTTGAGGTAGTGTCATTAATATAAAATGGAAGAGCGGGTTGTTTTCCCAGCTGACATGGCACACATGATAAAGGTTTAACAATAGTTTGACCCAAAATACCAGAAGAAACAATAGATTTAAGTCTATCAAAAGAGATGTGGCCTAATCTAGCATGCCAAGTATCAAAAGTATTGTCTTTGCAGGAAGTAGTAAGAGTGTATGGTTTGTTGGTTTCTGGAATCCGAAGATAGACCAACTCGTACATCTGCCCGTCTCTACGGCCTATACCATAAGTCTGTTTTGTCCTGGGATCCTGCACACAACAGCCAGAGTCACAGAAAGTAACGGTTAATCCCATATCACATAGTTGGCTGATGGAGATAAGGCTAATAGAGAGGTTGGGAATATAAAGCACATCGGGTAAGGATAACTTAGATGTGGAAACATGTCCACTATGTTTGACCGGTAACCGTGTTCCATCAGCTGTGGTGACGGAGGGAATAGATGTACCATATTGTTTGCTAGCAAAAATATCATGATGCGGTGTCATATGACGACAACATCCAGAAACAAATAACCAAGATGTTGTACCTGAAGGAGTACTTAAGGAATGTGTAGAGCTCGATAGAACCTGCTTCAACAAGGAAATCACATCATCTTGAGAAAAGGTTGAGGTGGATGGTGATGTTGCTGCAAGTGTTGCGTGAGTATCTTGATCGGAAGGAATCCCAGAGTTGGCTCGGTTGCGATTAGGATTCTTTGAGCAGTCAGATTGGTAATGGCGTGGATGTTGTTTGTTGCAGTACCTGCAGAATCGAAGATGACACTCAAGCAGTAGGTGAGAGGTGGAGTGGCAATACGAGCACTCAGCAACACCTTTCCCATTAGGAATGGGAGATCGAGAAGTTGGAGTCGGGTGCTGGAAACGTCGATTTCCTTTGTGTCTGGGAATGAAGAGTACACGCTCAGATGAAGGAGTTAGTCCTCCCAGTCTCGTCTCTTCAGAAATAAGCTCAGATATGGCACTATCAAGAGTGGGTAGAGGCGATCTATGAAGCAGGGAGGCTCGAACATGCTCGTATCGTGAATCTAAAGCCATAAGGAACATGACAAGTTTCTGTTGAGACCGATGACAATTAGCTTTGTTAGAGCAGTCAGTGCATAGAGATGGCATAGCAAGATCCATCTGGGCCCAAATCACCTTAACCTCATAATGAAAAGAACTAATTAACTGAGCTGGTTGTTATCTTTTACCATGAAGATTTGACCATAGTTGGCACTGGTGAGCTAAATCAATAGCAGTGTATATTGCCTTTAGAAAATCCCAGATCTCCTTTCCTGTGTCAAGTTGAGCAAACAATTGACTAATCTCAGTAGTGGTGGTGTTGTAAAAATAGGAACTCAATTCCCCATTCTTGCAATCCCAAATTTTTTCTCTCTTAGCAAATTCGAGTTCAGATTCACCAGCTATACGAGTCGGTTTAGTTGTTGTTCCAGATATGTATTTCCACAACATTTTTGCCTTGAGGTGACTAGTCATGTGTCTAGCCCATAGTACATAGTTTGAACCATCCAATATACATGAAATGGGTCTATAATTGCTAGTAAGAGAGTCAGACATGATGCAAAACAGAAAAACAAAGAGCTGGACAGAAAGGGGTTCGTCTAGGGTTTAGGCAGAGGGTTTCACGTCTAGGGTTTTATAACAGTAGAACTTTAAGGTTAAGGTAGATATCTGGCCGTGGAGAAGAGAATGATCGCGAAACAAAGTGAAACCAGAGGCTCAGATGCTATTATCAATGGTGATATTTAGATGGAGATGAGTATAAACGAGATAGAGAAAAAAAACTTTCGATACACCAGAGATGAAGAGACAGATAGATTGTTGAAAACGACTTTGATTTCTTCCTTGTGCTCTGATACCATGTTAGTTTGATATATGGTGGATGAAGAAGGAAGCCATTTGAGAGAGCATCTCTGGTTTATTGATTAAAGAAGTCGATGTTATACAAGAGAGAAAAAGCACAGATTTTAAACCCACTACAACTAATAGCAAATGACAAAACTGATCCCTCAACTATACATTATATATACATATAGCTAACAGAAGCCATGTTCGATGAAAGTCGTATATACACAGTTTGGAGGGAGATCTTTCATATCTTTCGATATCCACCCTACAATATGATGTAACTTATTAATAGATATAACCCTTATAGTATGAATAACTTATCAGTTTGGACATGACAAATAATACCTCTTACATATCCTTTCAGTTTGTCAACTTTTGAGGAGTAGCCACCAAAGAGTTCGATGATAAAAGAATAGGAAATTTTTAGATCAAGACAAGTGCAAGCCTATGAAGGCCCGAGCGGGTCTTGTGCACCCGCTCAATCTATTTCGCAAATAGAATTTATTGTGAATAAAAAATACACCGTTAAACTTTGATGGATGCTCCAATATATTAAAACATACAAGGAACATCGACCAAAACTCAAAAAAGTCCGTCAAAATCAATCAAAAAACTTTTATAGAAAATCCATCGAAACGGTTGCAGGCCTTTGATCTACCTTAAAGATGCACTCATTCGGCAAAAATCCTCGCTAGATCAAGACCAACAGACCAATGGACGAAAATCTTAACCTCGTAATTCTCTTGAAGATTGAATTTCGTTGAGAGTTTTTGTTGCATAAATACCGTAAAATAGTAATGTACACGTTACGGTAACGTATAAATATTAATCATTAACTTTTACACTAATTTTCAAATGAGTTTGGGATTCAAGTATACAAAATAATCAGCTTTGAGTAGCAAGAGCCAAAGAACTAACCATATTTACATATGAATGCTTGTAGCATCGGTATCTCGATTTTAATAAGAAAGAACCACAAAAATTTGTCCCTTCGAAGAAGATAACACATCATGCGCAAAAACTCGTATACCTCCTGGCCCGTATGCACGGTTTTGTCAAGTAGACAAAGAATCGTCTCTCTTCACTTCATCATCACCCGTTGGTAAAGGAACTTTACAGGCGACAGGTGCACCCGGACGGATGGTGGTTGTGTCCCTCGGCGGCCGAGGGTCCTGTAAGTTACAAACAACACGTGTGAGAATATGTGGAAAAAAACCCCATTAGATTATTCTTCAAAATAGCCCTAAAGGAGAAAAATATTTCAACATATATTTACGAAAAATGGTTCAAGTTTGGTCGATGTGTGACTCACGGATCTAACTTGTAAAGGGTGGGGGATGGGCCCCACTAAAAAATTTTATTTTCTTTTTCCTAGGTTAAAAACAATTTTTTTTCAACTTTCTACTATAGGCCCTCCCCCCCCCCCCCCCCCCCCCCCGGGTTAAAATCATGTCGGGTCCACACCAACCAAAAAAAATCTCGAAATCAAGAAAAAAACCCAAAAAAACCCTCTCAAAATCAACCAAAAGAACCAAAAAAGTCCCTGAAAATCAACAAAAAACGTAAGAATCTCTCGAAATCAACCAAAAAGCTTTAAAAATCCTTCGGAAAGGTGAAATTAGGCTAAAAACACATCGGTCAACTTTACGGGCCTTTAATCTACCTTAATGGTGCCCCGTAGGCAAAAATCCTGAAACCTTAATGGTGCCTCCTAGGCAAAAATCCTGGATCCACCACTGTGTGACTCCTAACATGCCCCCTCAGGTAGAGGTTGATTGTCCCAGAGTGATTGACCTTGGTTTTGATACCATGTGAGAATATGTGAAGTCTCATTAGATTACTCTTCAAAAGAGCTCTTAAAGAGAGAAGAAAGATTTGACATATATTGAGGAGAAATGGTCAAAGTCTAACCGAGGTGAGACTCCAATAACACGAATGCACAATGAGGAGAGACTAAAGAGAGCATCGAGAGAATTTACTCGGCCCAAAAATTTGTGCTCGATTTGGACATGGGAATATGTTGGGGCATTTTTAGCATTTAACGGTATTCGCCACCAGTTCATGTGTTATGAATATTGCGATGCACATGAATTGATTGGATTTGACTAACTCGAAACAAATATAACCCATGTTTGACTCGACATGATGGTGTGACACTACTAAGGGGGTGTTTGGAATTGCTTATTTAAAGGGTTTATTAACTTATTTCGTTTTGTCATCATTGATAAGCAGTTTTTACTTTTTAGTGTTTGGATGAGAGAAAAAAAACTGCTTATACCATTTTGTCACCGCCAATAAAGAATTTATAATAAGTCATTTCATTCTAACTTATTAACTTATTTGAAACAACTTATGAGCTTTTTAGTTATTTTACATGTATAAGCAATCCCAAACATCCTCTAAATAACAACTTATTAGAATATTACGTTTTGGTACCACCTAAGCTAATCCAAACACTTTTTATAGAATTCCGATTTGACACCATATAAGTTAATAAACACTTTTATATAAAAGCCTAAGTTGTTTTAAATAAGCAATCCCAAACAACCCCTAATGAAAGATGAATACAACCAAAGAAAAGTACTTACTCTGCGGAAAGGGAACTCATCTGCGTCGAGCATGTGTACAATTTGTCCCATCTTTGGACGCTTAGTAGCATCCGTATCTATACATCGAAGGCAGACTAACAATGCTCGTTTTAAGGCTCGTGGAGAAGGCCGTATGTTGATCTTGGGATCTAGCAAATCCTCCCCCCGACGACTTGCCACCATTCCTCTAAACCAGTCAACCAGGTTCATCTAAAATACAGCCAGCATATACAGAGATTTAACAAACAGTGTCTCTCTATCTGTGTTAGGTAAATGGGTCAATCTTTACGTGAGAATATGTGGAACCCCAAATAATCACTCTCGAAAAGAGCCCTTGAAGAGAGAATAGAGGTTCCAACATATATCGAGGAGAAATGGTCAAAGACTATCCAGACTCTAACATGCCCCCTCCAATGGAGGCTAGACGGAGACAGATTGTCCCAAAGTGTCGGGAGGGGGCTAGATGCGTACTGATTGTCCCATAGTGTCGAGTCCCTAGAGTGGTAGACCTTGGCTCTGATACCAGGTAACAATATATGGGAACCATCAGATTACTCTCCAAAAGAGCCCCTGAGGAGAGAATGAAGGTTCAAACTTATATTGAGAAGAAATGGTCAAAGTCTGGACTCTAACAAGCCCCTCCGACAGAGGCTTAGACGAGCACAAATTGTCCCAGAGTGTCTCGAAAGGTGGCTAGACAAGTACAAATTGCCCCAGAGTGGTAGACCTTGTCTTTGAAATCATGTGAGAATATATGGAAGCCCCATATTACTCTCCAAAAAAGCCCTTGAAGAGAGAATGAAGGTTCCAACATATATCGATGAGAAATAGCCCAAGTCTAGTCGATAAGGTTTTTATTATTTCTTCTCAAAATAATATATTTAAAATTGTACCTCTCCTGGTGCCCGGGAGTAATCAACTGGGCTCCTTCCGGTAACTAGTTCCATCAGGCAAACCCCAAAACTATAGACATCGCTTGCCTCATTAAGCATCCCCGTGCTTGCATAGTCAGGCGACACATATCTGCAGATCATCGACCGCAAGAATTTAGCCATCTGTCAAGAAATTTGACATGAATCAAAGGGGTAAGGAAACTAACCCAAATGTTCCCATTACTCGTGTAGTCACATAGCTTTTCTCGGATTCCAGTAACTTGGCAAGTCCAAAATCAGCTACTTTCGCGTTCCATTTTTTGTCCAGAAGAATATTGCTTGATTTAACATCACGGTGAACGACTTTTGGTTCCAATCCTTCGTGTAAATATGCCAATCTAAGCGAAAAAACCCAGATATAAATGAAACTAATATACTCTTTATTTCCTGTGCACAATTAATAAGGATCCATATTTCTATTTTAGTTTATCTCAAAATAAGTGTCCACATTCAAAAGAAATTGTCTACTTTCCAATTCTACCCTTAATTATGAGAGGTAGAAATTCATTATTCCCTCCATTATTAATGGTAAAATTGTCATTTAGTTTATTAAAACATGTAATAATTTCATATTTCTAAAACTGTGTGCCCTTTTCATCGTGCACATTGGATTCTTGGTGCACCAGGGTCACTCTTTATGGACACGAAAAAGAAAATGTGAGCATACCCTTTTGCAGTCCCAACAGCAATCTTCATTCGGATGTCCCATGTTAGAGGGCTAGTAGGTCCTACGTCTCCATGCAACCATTGTTCCAAATTTCCGTTGTCAACATACTCGTACACAAGCAACCTATGTGGATGGGTGGAAAAAAAAAACTAAATTCAAAGCTCTGCAAATTAATACATGGAAGCTGGCGGTTTGGTTTCGATCAACTGTTCTAAAAAAATTGTTCAGTTTTTGGTTTTAGCAATTTAAAACAGCCAACCAAAACGATATCACATATAGATATAGATTTATTATATTAGACTCCAAATCATATATAAACCGTGAGAACCAGTTTCATGCACTGTTTCATTGATGAAACAAAATGTGAAACCAAACCCGTGCAAATCAACTAAAACTGTCCAATGAGTTTTATTTTAAGCTATGATTCATATTGTTTCACACATGTTTTGTTCTCTTGTGTGTATGGTTTCAAAAGCAAAACATTCTTTGATGTTTCATCTATGAAACAAATATAGTATGAACACTGCATGTGAAGATGAAACAACATGCAAACTGATTTCTAACATTGAAATAATGAGCATTAGGTGAAACAATTAATCAAATAGTAGTGCAACTAAACTACCTTTTAGCACCTTCCGTGCAAAATCCAATTAGACCAACGAGGTTTTTATGCCTTACTTTGCCAATGGCTTCAACCTCCACCTTGAATTCCTTCTTTGCCTGTCCCCTACACAACTTGAGACTCTTAGATTGATTTTGGTCATAACAAATAAATAACTTAGAGCCCGTTTGGTTTTCAGGACTTGGAATTGGGTTTCATTCCAATCCTGCAATTAGTTTTAAAAAAAAGTCCATAATTGAAATCTCCGGGATTTCATTGAAATCCCACAAAACAGTGGATTTAGAAATCCCATGGGTAGTTGGTATTTCACCGGATTTCATAGTATTTGTTTGTAATAATTGGCTAAAATATGTTATCACATTCATTTTGTAATAATCAGTTAATAAAAGGTAATTTAATTACTTTTATAATTTACTTTTATAAATTATCTATAAAAAATGAAATTTGATTCATTCTATCCCAACTCCTACAAAACAAACACACCAAAGATTTTGAATCCTTCCACGAAATCCAAATTCCTCAAAAACGTTCCATCAAACCAAAAGGGCCCTTACTTTATCAAGTCAGTAAGACCTTAGGCAAATTAAGCCACTTTCATACAATTTAAAAATAATACCGCGTTGAATTTATAGAAATGGATATTTTTAAACATTCCTATGAATTAAACACGTCTTTAAGAACAGGATTCTTCCATCGCACTTTATGTAAAGTTGATCATTAACAAAGGTCAAGAGTCAAGACACAAGATGGAAGATCTGCTGGCAATGAACATTCTTTTGAGTTGTCATATGACATTACCACCTTCGAAAATGTAAGCCCTACTGACCTTTCACTCATAGATTTTGTATGGTAATTCATGTTATCAATCAGAAGTTGGTAAAAATTTTTTTAACTGAAACTGTAACTTGTAAGCGATAAATAGTAAAAGTTCCACAACTAATCAAGTCCCCTCAAAGCCAAAATACAAGAAATGAAAATAAATCACGAGAACAATTAATCAAGTTAACCATTAGGGGTAGCTCAATTGTTAACAACTTGAGTTTGCTCGCCAATGGCCACAAGTTCGAGTGCCCTTAGGGCCTATGAAAATTTGTCTTACTGTTAATTTCCGGTCCCATAAGATTAGTCGAGGTGCACATAAACGGGCTCGGCCACCCAAGGTTATCCAAAAAAACAACGAATTATCTTTGTGTTTTCTCCAGGAAAGACTAATAGCCACAAAATTCTTTAACTTCGCAACTAAGAGCATCAACATGGGGGGTTTTGGCTTTCCCCCTTTTTTTCTAACAACCAACTAAAGAACTAGTTGTTAGCTAATAAGTTAATTAGTTGATATACTAGTAGCTCCCAATAAAAAAAATGATAAATTAGATGACAACATATAATTACCTAAAAGGATAGCGCTTTTTTGTCGTTTATATATAAGAGGCATAATTGGAAAAGAAGTGGGAAATAACTCTAGAGCTTATCGAAACGCTATCTGAAGTAGCTAGCTTATAATTTATGGCTTAACAAACGGAGTTTTTTCAATAAGCTCAAATATTAAGCTAGCTTATGGTTGTCAAATATCGGCATATCACCTTTTATCCCTCATTCTTATCATACTTGGCAATGTGCCCAACCAACCCCATTGTGGGGAAGGGTATTGTAGCTCCAAAGTCCAAACAATGAACTGTATCATGCATACAAACCACACCCTTTCAGGCTTTAATATGATTTTAGATTCTTGTTTTTATTGCTATTTTGAAAATGTCTTGTAGCAAAGGTGGTTTTTGAGTTTTGAATTCAATTTTTATTTTATTACTTTCTATTAAACTTAATCATCTAATGTCTTCTTATATTTATTTTATGATTTTTATTCAATAAAATATATTAACAAACACAATATGGTTTACTGGTTGGTTTTTTTCTCCTTTTTAAATGCTATAAAAAGATTGCTTTCTGTTGAACAAACACTTATTAGTTTACTTTATATTTTTTATGATTTTTTTAAATTATTCTAATATAGATAAAATTACATTAGCAAACACAGTTTAAATTGGATAAAAATATATCATCAAACAAGGGAAAATGCCTAAACTAGCCATTTTTGGCTCAAAAAATCATGAAATAGCTGTTTCTTTACAAATTATCACGAAATAACTTGTAAATCTACATATGGACTTAACAAATTTGCGTGTTTACTTTTTACAATATTTTATATCATATGATCAGTCATATCTCAGCCGAAAAGCAGAAGATTTGATTTTTGGACCATATTTTGCGGAGACAAGTTGCAGAATTGTTCGTTGTATTGTGATAATATCTAAATAGAACTGCTATTGAGCCTAAAATAGCTAGTTTGGTGATTTTCAAAGCAAAGATAAAATGCTGATAAAATGATTCAAGGGCGAGTATAAATAAACATGTTTCTATATACTAAATAACATATGTTTACAAATTCTATCAGGTACATATCTAAAAGGTTGTTTGGTTGGTTTTCTATTAATATTAAGTACTGTGTGAATAAAGTTTCTATATGGATTAATCTATCTGTATAGGTCAGAAAGATTTTTATGTGAGAGGGTTTTCTTGTTTTAGTCACGACAGGTTTGGGGAAAAAAACTTAACTTTCTGCATAAAACTTATCTCTAGAATCATACTCAACAAACTACTTTCTATATATAGATGATTGAATAAGCTAAAGTTTCCATTTTTATATTTTGGAAATATTAATTTGACTTAGAAAGGATTTCTTTTTAGCGATAGAGGATGTACACCAATGACCAAACCAATTAATTCTCGTGTTCCTTTCGAATGTTGACACGGACTCATGGAGTAAACATATGTATCAAATTTCAGTAATTGACATCGATTGAATAACTTTTTTTCTTGAAACGGGAGAGTAATAATGTAACCATTTACTTTTTTCTGGCACCTAGTCAAAAAAAAATATATATAAACTAGCACGTTGGCAACGATCGTAATCTCAGATCTAAGACCACCTCCAATCATAAAGCGAATTACACTAATAGTCCCTGTAGTATGTTCAAATTTTAGGTTTGGTCCTAAAACAAACTATCTATACTGGTTCCTAACTTTTTAATTTTATAATACTCAAATTTCTCAGAGTTAACACAGTCAGTTAACAATCGTTATAAGGAACAAATCAGTCTTTGAACAAACTATGAGACCAAAACATTTTTTTCAAGATTTCTTTATTAAAAATATTTGAATTACAATTACAAAAGAAATATTTTAATTATCAATCTAATTGTTGTAATTTATTCACAATTATTTAATAACTTAATTTACTAATGTCTCATAATATTTTACTTTTAAAACATAATTAGTATTTTTAGAACAAAAAAATATTTACTCTAACAAACAAATTTTAACATATAATCATTCCATGTTAACTTAAAATAATTTTCAATAAAAAAAATCTTTTTTTCTAAAATATATGAATCACAATTAATTTTAAAGTAAATTATATTTTTGATCCCTGTAGTTTGTCCAAAAATTGATTTATCCCTCTTAAGGGTTGCTATTTGCTAATGATTAATGAACGATGTTAAGTGCATGAACCTTAAGTGTTATGAAATTAAAACGTTAAAAACATCAATGTAGATAGTTTGTTTTAAGAACTAAACCTAAAATTTAGGCATTGTTTGGCAAAAATAAGCTAGCTTATTTTCTGGGTATATGTTTAGATGGACAAAAGTTAGCTTATAAGCTAGTTTTTTGATAAGCTACTTGTAGTAGCCTATGAGAAACTTTTTGTGATTATTCCAATTATGTCATCATTAATATTTATTATTAATTATAAATAAATATTAATTATTAAAATTTATTATTAATTAATAAAAATTAATTAATATTATCTGAAAATTATAACATAAATTTTGATTATAAATTGATATTAATTTTTAATTATTTAGAATTATTAATAATCAAATTTTTTTAATATTGATCAATATATTTTAGTTATCTATTATTTTTTTTTTTAATTATTATTTGATTATTTTTCTATATTATATGTAACGATTATTTAAAGGGAAAAGTCTAAAAAAAACCAACAAACTATCTGATTTTGAATGGTTAAGTCCTTAAACTATTTTTTTGAATGATTAAACCCTTAAACTTTCTAAAACCAATTAAATACATTCTTGTAACCTGTAAAAATAGGCTAATATGATAAAAATTTAGGAAAAGTCTATAAAAACCCAACAAACTATCTGATTTTGAATGATTAAGTCTTTGATTTTTTTAGCAAATAAATCTCTAATTTTTTTCCTAAATCTTATTACAAAATAAATTCTTGAACTTTTTTTGAAGAAATAAATGTCAAACTTTTTTTAAGAAACAAAATCATGAACTTAATATTAAACCAATAAATCCAATTTTTTTTTTCTGCATGAACATAAAAATATATACAAATCCACTCACCGACAATAAAACCATGAACAATTAAAGAGAGAAAACGTATACCATTTTTATTACTAATTCCGAATAATTCAAACGTTATGCCTAAAATATAAATAGATACATACAAAATTTATATTCATCCTTTCACTAAATATATCAAAAAACCGTCAATCATTTCATAAAATGTACCAAAAAACACATATCTTTTCACGAAATATACCAAAAAACACTCATCCCTTCACAAATATATAAAAAAATACCCTATATGTTTATCTTTCTATCAGGAATATATTAAAAGTTATCTCATTTGTAATAACAAAGTAATGTTTAATTTAAAGTAAGAGTCTAATCAACCGTTTGACTTTAATGTATACCATTAACCGTTTGACGTTTGACTTACCGGTAAAAATCGACACCCTAACTTATTTTATCGGGTAAGATTGTAGTCTATCAAAAAGCTATCGCGTGCAACAATTTACCCGGTAAACGTTTATCAGGTAAGAGTCCTCACCACTTACTGGGTAAGACTCTCTATCCTTATATCGTTCTTACCGGGTATGATTCTCGGCCCTTGCGATGTTCATCCGGTAAGGTAAACGAGGCAGTAAGGACCTACTTGAGTTTTTTTTTTTTTTTGTATATTTGTGAACGGATTGACTTTTTTTTGGTATTTTTTGTGAAACGATTGACTTTTTTTTTGTTATATATTTTGTGAAAGGATGAGAATAATTTTGTATAATTATACATATCTATTTATGTTTTAGACTTTTAGGCATAAATTTTGAATGATTTGGAATTAATAATAAAAATGTATATTTTTTTCTCTCTTTAATTGGTTCATTTTGCTATATTGTCGGTGAGATGAATTATATATATTATTTTTGTTCATGCAAAAAAAAAAATAGATTTATTTGTTCAAATTTAAGTTCATGATTTTGTTTCTTCATAAAAAGTTTGGGATTTATTTGTTTAAAAAAGTTCAATAATTTATTTGGTAAAAAATTTAGGAAAAAGTTCAGAGATTTACTTGTTAAAAAAAATTCAGGGACTTAAATATTCAAAATCAGATAGTTTGTTGGGTTTCTTTAGATTTTTCCCAAATTTTTATTACATTAACCTGTTTTTACAGGTTATAAGGATGTATTTAACCGGTTTTAGAAAGTTTAAGTGTTTTATCATTCAAAAAAATAGTTTATGAACTTAATCATTCAAAATCAGATAGTTTATTGGGTTTTTTTTTTCAGACTTTTCCCTTATTTAAAATATAAGTTAATGTAATTTTTTTTAAACCGGGTTTAAAGTTCAAAATTTATAATATATATAATAATAAATTTTAAATTATTTTAATTAACATATTATATTATTTACTATCTTATTTGAATTAATTAATATATTATATTACTATAAATTTGTTTTAGTTATTTTATTAAATATGTAATTGATTATTTTTTCTAGATGTCCTTTTTGATAATTTTACATGCTTATAAGCTATTTTTTTATTCAAACGTGACTTTTCCATCAGCTCCAGCTAGCTTAGGAGTCAGTTTACCAAACATAACCTTCAACATACCACAATGACCACATTACAATTTACTCCCCAACACATTTAATAAAAAAGTAAACTACAAATCTGGTCCCTGTATTTAATCAAAAATAACACTTGTCATCCCTCTAGTTCTAAATTATAGGATAACCTATAAAGCCTCGAATGAGATTTGTGCACCGTCACTTTATTTTTATAAGTAGTATTTTGTTTATGAAAGATGTAACTGCTAAATTAAAACATATGGCTGGATATTAGAAAATGCAAGTGACATCCACTAAAAATTCAAAAAAAAAAAATCCTCAAAATCAAACAAAATACCAAAATAGTCAATCGAAAATCAACAAGAAAACTTAAAAATCCCAAAAAAACAATAGAACTAATC
The DNA here is from genome assembly GCA_954870635.1 of Arctium minus. NCBI lineage: Eukaryota > Viridiplantae > Streptophyta > Magnoliopsida > Asterales > Asteraceae > Arctium > Arctium minus. Next base: position 9,230,836 of record OX941086.1, on the reverse strand, counting down.
TTAAAAAAAATACTGGTATTTGATCCACCTTAAAAATAATCTCTTTTTTTTTTTTTTTAATAATTTCGAATTTTGATTATTAGTTTGAAGAATTTATTGGCGATAGCCTGAAAGAGGCTCCGCTCATCGTGTTTCCAGATCAAAATTTTCAATCACACCAAAATCACTAAAAACTCGGTTAAAATAAACACACAAATAATGAGTAAAATTTGAAATCAAAGAGCAACTGAAAGTAAAAAAAAAAAAAAAAAACTCACCGATTGTCCAGAAGATTCTTCACCGCAACCGCAGAACCATCCGGTAAACCTCCTCTGTACACAACACCATACCCTCCTTCTCCGATCACGTTCTCCTCCGCAAATCCATTCGTCGCAACTTCAAGCTCGCTCAAATTGAACCACCGGCCCCAACACATACTATTCATACTCTCCGACGACAACGAAGACGACGCGCCTTCGCTCCCGGTGGTTCCCGTACCTGTCGCCGTACCTAACTCGTTGCTTCCGAAAGTATCATCATCTAATTTTCCCTCAACATCTTTGATTATCGGTTCAGTCTCTTCTCTCTCCTCATTATCCATCTCAAACATACTAATCAACGTTTTTCCGACTTTCTCATTTTGATCTGAGCAATTCGTTTTCACTTCGACGTTAATCGTTTTCGTTTCCGACGCCAACGGCAACAATCCTGATCCGTGCTTATCGACGCGCATTCTATTCCGTTTCGAGCTATGATTGTAAAAGAGAAAGAGGAAAATCAGTAGGAGAACAGCTGTTGTACCTGCTATTGTAATGGCGATAACGACGTATAGTTTTTGTCCTAATATTGGCGTTTTGGAGGTGAGGAGAGTAACGCCGTCGTTATCGGCGGCGGAGGAGGAGGTTTTGCCGGAAACCGACATAGTTTCCGACGAGATGAGAAGTGAAAAATGGAAGAAGAAGAAGAAGAAGGAAATGTGGGGATTCAAAGTGAGAATGAATTAATTAATAATGAGAAAGTTAAAGCGTGGCAAGAGTCAAGTGATTTAGTTGTAGTGAAATTGGGTTTGGTTTTTGGAGATTATTACGGTTGTGCCACTGTGGTTGACAGGAGAATGCGTCGACCAGAAGGAATGATCGGAATACAGAAGTCAGAGAGAGTCGGTGTTTTTATGGTAGCATGAGGGGGGTGTCGGATATTAGATTTCAAATTTAATTATAAAAAAATTTAATAAATAAATTCTTTAGCTTTCTGAAAACTGATTATCAATTGATATATATTTCTATATTTATACTATATTATAAAGCACGGATAAAAAACTCTTAAATGCAAATTATTAGGCATAAGGTATCATCATTTTATGTAAAATTTAAAAATCTCTTAATTTACAAGTATCAAAGCACAAGATACATATTATTACTGCAGATTTCTAAGAGCATCTCCAACAGCTTCCCCAAAATTTCTCCAAAATAGAGAACCAAAAGTCAAAATCTCCAACAGATTCTCCAAAATGGAGAATCAAACATTAATTATAATATTAAAATATTACATTGATATATTAAAATATTATTTCTCTCTCTTAAATATCTACTTTTCAAGTTTTCTATTGGTGCTCCTAACTAGTAATCATTTTTGGGGTTATCTCCATATTTTGAGAAAAACTTCATCTCTCTCCTACTTTCTCCATTTTGGGGATAGTTATGGAGAAGCTGTTGTAGCAAAAATATAGCTTAAAATCTCCATTTTCCCTATTTTCTCCATTTTGGAGTTGTTGGAGATGCTCTAACACCTATCAATTTGGTATGTGCAGGACATTCCTTTTATACAGAAATTTCCATGTATCACTATTAATCTATATCTATACTATATTATAAAGCACGGATAAAAAACTCTTAAATACAAATTATTAGGCACAAAGTACCATCATTTTATGCAAGATTTTAAAATTTTCTTAATTTACAAGTATCAAAGCACAAGATACATATTACTAGTGCAACCTTCTAACACTCACCAATTTGGTATGTACAGGACTTTCCTTTTATGCAGACATTTCCATGTATCACTATTAATTAATATATTATATTACTATAATTTTGTTTTAATTATATTATTAAATATGTAATTGGTTATTTTTCTAGATGTCATTAAAATATATAAGATAATCATTGCATTTTAACAAAATACTTAATTTTTTATATAAAAAGCATTATATTATTAAGCCTGAATTAAACAAATTTATAAAAAAAACATTATCACTTTCTCAAAACCATCCAAAATCGTACTGTAAATCGACAAAAAAATAAAATGAAACATTAAAATCGTGATGTATCTCGCTGCATTGCGCGAGTACGTTTCTAGTTAATATATTATATTACTATAATTTTGTTTTAATTATATTATTAAATATGTAATTGGTTATTTTTTATAGATGTCATTAAAATATATAAGATAATCATTAAATTCTAATCAAATACTTAATTTTTTTATATAAAAACATTATATTATTAAGCCTAAATTAAACAAATTTATAAAAAAACATTATCATTTTCTCAAAACCATCCAAAATCGTACTGTAAATAGACAAAAAAATAAAATGAAACATTAAAATCGTGATGTATCTCGCTGCATTGAGCGAGTACGCTTCTAGTATGAAAAAAGTTTAAAAACTTCTACGTAATTTTATATTTTAAATAATTAAGTTTTTCTTTTTTCCTTCGTAGAGCATATCATGAATTGAAAATTTTCTATCTGGACAAAATGCTAAATTGAATTTTTTTTAAACAAGTGAATCTCTGAAATTTTTGAAATTGATTAAATATATCGTTTTAACAACATAAATTACTAATAAACCGGCTATGCAGGTAAATCAAGGAAGAAATTGTGTATTTTGTATCTTTTATTGTTTTATTGTAGTTTTTTTTTTATCTATATGTGAATAGATAAATTGTATTCGTTCATAAAAATGATCGTAGATTTAATTGCTTAAAATATAAGAGTACGCTATGTTTTCTAGGGCATTTTCAATGACTTTTTTTTCCATTAACCGGTTTTATATGTGACAATAATGTATTTAATTGGTTTCAGAAAGTTCAGGAATATAATTGTTTAAAAGAATGTTATGGGCTTTATTACTTAGGCATTGTTTGGCAAAAAAAGCTAGCTTATCAGCTAGTTTTTTTTCCTGGTAAATGTTTCAATAACCATAAGCTAGCTTATAAGTTAGTTTGCCAAACAATGCCTTAAAAGTATGAAAATATGTTTGTGATATTTTCGGACTTTCTCCATTTCTTTTATTTACGTTAAATCTGATTTACCACCATGGTCGATTACCAGTAAAAATATTTGGTCAAATATATGTATTTTTTTAAATCAAAAGTATATATTTAAGCAATTTTAAAATGTTCAGGAATTTATTTGTTTGAATAAAAAAAATAAGTGAAAGACTTAATCACTCATAATATTAAAATAAGTTGTATTTTTTCAGAACTTTCCTTTAACTTAAATTTTCCATTGATAAATGATATTGTATCATCTATGCTTTATTATAAAAATAATAAAAAAACAAGGCATTAAGCATTAGGTGGTGTTTAATAACACATAATACTATAAATTTTTAGTTTACAAATAATTATTGTACGTGTAAAATTTTAAAACTCTTAGAACTCTATAAAACTAATTAATAAACATGTTTACATACAAAATCATCATTGAGCTCTACTACACATGAGTATACGACTTTGTCATTATTTTTATCTAAAAATACTTTATCATTAAAATAAAAATAAAAATAAAATTACATTTTTAGTTTTTAATTCAAAATATTTAGTTAAAGTAAAAGATATTATACCAAAAAATAAAACAATTAAAATTTATAAGGTGCATGTTTGTGTAATCTTTTTAAGTCATGTACTTATATTTTTTTAATTAGTTTTTCAACATATATATTTTTAGTAATTTTATATTGTTATATAGTTTCTCAACCATTTTTTTTATCAAAGTAATCAATTTATCAGCTAACAGGTAACAATTAATTTATCAAGTAATTGTCAAACATAGTTTAAGAAAATTTCAGATACGACGAATTTTCGTCCAATAGGACCCGTTAAGTCTCCCATGTGCATAGCACGCCAGGAGAACTTTGTCATTTCGATTTAAAGGGATGGACCAAATAGGCTACTCAAACGGGCTTTAAGTCGAAATGACAAAATTGCCCTCGCATGCTTTGCACGTAGGAAACTTAGGGTGTGTTTACTTGGGGCTTAATGGGCTTAATGGGACGAGTGACTTATTCGTGCAGACAAAAAGAGTGTTTACTTGGGGCTTAATGGCTTAATCGCACAACCAAACTTGTCTTAATCACACAATATTGAAAATGATACTTGTCCCCATTAAGCCCAAAACATGACATTTTTACCCCTCATAAAAAACAAAAATAAAAGACCTACTTTTCATTTTCACGCTCTATGCCTATCTCCCTAACCTAATCCTTTCACCATCCCTTTCACGCTGTAACACCCTCAAATCTGGAGATAGCAACTCATTTAAAATTTTCTAAATACATCAATAAATGAACCATCTACAACCACGAATTCAGATTTAGCTACAATATACGTATACCATCTTATATATATACAGACTATAAGGGACAGGTGCTACTAATACCCATGCATAGTCACTATCTCCATAGTGCGGAAGACTTCACCGTATACTTACTTTCGGATCTAGCTAAGGCTTTACTCTTCACAGGATTGCTAGAACCTACCATCTTATATATATACAAACTATAAGGGACGAGTGCTACTAATACCCATGCATAGTCACTATCTCCATAGTGCGGAAGACTTCACCGTATACTTACTTTCGGATCTAGCTAAGGCTTTACTCTTCACAGGATTGCTAGAACCAACTCTCAACCTTGAAACCTGATGCACATGCCGACAAATAAAAAGGTTAGGCTTAACGCCTAGTGAGCTCAAGAGTTTTACATAAGTAAACACATTTAAGATAATGAACTTTACTTAAAATCATGACATTTCCATCGATGCACTTTAAAACGTGGAAACAACTCTTTTCCAATGTCATGCACTTTCAAAGATGAACACTTCATTTCAAATCATGCTTTATAAATTGATGTAACTCAATTAACTTGAAACATGACTCATCTTCCAACCATGTACATCGTACGTCCGAAAACGTGGACACTAGGTCCAATACTCACGCGACTGAAAAGACCCAATGACAATAAAATAAGACATCATTTTTATTTGAAATACATATAGCCAACAACGGGGGAGACCCGTATCCGTTGAGAGTGGAAGAAATACCAAAGTATACCACCCATTCAATGTTAATCGCATGACACTTCACGACATCGCAGCCCAAGTGTCCCTACGACTTCTTTACCAAGTGTCACCCCAAGTCAGTTGACCTTGATGGATCATTCCGAAGAACTCCATCCCGAAGGCCCGACACACTTAAAGACTACCTCCCAGACATTACTTTAAGCGGCGGAGGTCCTAACGCTCACTCCCCGATAGCACTACAGACTCAACCCTCCTAGCGATCACTTGTAAAGTTTCCGGTCATAAAACATGGGTACCGAAGTTCAACCCCGCAATACCCAATTGACCATCCAAAAAGGACTGACTCACGTGCCTATGGATCCATTACACACTGTCTAACGTTACCGGACTACACACGAATGACCAAAGCACTCGATCCCGTAACCAAACTCAATACGCAACACAACGCATTAGTACGTACGTCATAACCGGACTCTACATTGAGCCATATAAAACCCGGACAAGTGTCCTCGAGACTCCTTTAAAACGACATCGAGCCAAAATGCTCAAAACCTCTTTTGACCAAAGATTATGTTTTGCAAGTAATAAACTCACTCAACCCATACCATGAAATCACAAGCTCCAAAATACTCGAATGAACTCCAACACAGTTTAAGTCGGGTCAAAAGGTTTTCCAAACAGATTTAGGCTCCTTATCCTTTCAAAACGTTCCATACACAAAACTGAACCTTTTACCCCAAACAACACTAAAATGCCTTTTAACCAAATAATCTCATGTATGCAATAAGTTACCAAACACACCCATTTATGACTCATTTATCAAAATGCCCAAAATCACAATAATGTGTGTTATACAAGTTTATAAAGTTAAATACTTTCAAAATGACCAAACTGAACTCACCTTGCTAGATTTAGGCTAAATCTAGATTTCACCCAACAAGCTCCTTTGAAGGCCGCTTGAATCCTCAAGCCGAGAACTTCCAAAACCTAGATCCAAACATTCCAAACCATACATAACCATAATCAACCACATAGAAACATTCCCCAACATTATAAACCAAAATCCCCAAACGAGATCAAAACCCTAGTTTCACCAAAACTAACAATTATGAGATCTGAAAATCCAAACACTAGGAAAACATCCAAAGAACATTTATAACCTTAAATCAAAGAAGCTTACCATTAAAGATGACGAGACCTTCCGAAGACATCCAACCCAACTCTTCAACCCGAGCTCCCACACTTTGATCATGACGAGGAAGATGAAGATGGAGGTTTTGTGGTTCAAGATCTCAACTAGCTAGGTGATGAAGAAGTATGAGGGTTGAGGAGGAAAACCCTCCAAATAGGTAGAGGTTCGACATTTGAGGTTTGGGAGAGAAGAGGGAAGAAGATTTAGGGTTTTGATTTGAGAGTGATGAGGCAAATGGCTGAAAATCGGTTTTAATCTCGACAGTGCACTTCCGCGGGTTATGTCGCGACCTTAAGTCGCGGCATAAGCCGCCCGTTTCCCCGAATACTCACATTCAGTGAGTTACGCGACTTGTGCCGCGAGCCAAAGTCGCGTGCCAAGTCGCGGTAGCCCAAAACTTCGGTTTTCTTGCATCATTCGTACCAGATTTGATTCCCGATGATTCCAAAGTAAAGCTTGCCTGAATCTCGATACCTTTATGTCCCACGAGTCAACCGACTCCCGAAATATCACTTAGGAAAATCTCCAAATTTACGGGTGTTACAATCCTCCCAACATTGGAATGATTTCGTCCTCGAAATCCACATTCTCAAAAGACCTTACCGCAGAAAGATTTATCTTAACCCAATGGCCAACACCATTGTCACAACTCTTGCACCGGTACTCCCAACAACCGCCCCTCTTGAGCACGTTATACCAATAATCGAGAGAACACTTAATTCCCCAAAGTAACCTTTTACCCACAAGGTTACGGCCGTCTCCCAACCTTGAATGACAATTGCCACCCCCAGGTAATTTGTGACTCCAACTTCTCACCGATCAATTCCCTTCGGGTCTACACGATTTCGAATTTGACATTAGAGATCATAATCACACTTCCAAAAATCCTCAGGTTCTTACCGATCCATTCCTAATATCTATAAAGACATCCTTCCAAGGCGCACCAATACGTCCTACATGTAACCGGTGAACACAGATTCGGCTGTCACTCAACTCCGATCCAACCCCAATCTCACAACATTCCTAAAGTAACATCCTTATCAACACAGAAATGCTTGGGTACATCGATAGTCAATCCTCAATACCCAAACTCCTTTTAAAATCCATTTCCGAAAGGTCACTATTTAATAATCCAACCGGGATACATCCATCCATTCCAAGATCCATTGACCTCAAGAAAACAAGTTGACGCCTAGGACTAAACGGTGACCTCGAAAATGTGGACATCTCGCCCAAAATTCCATTCCAGATGGGTTGTCGCACTAAGGTTGACGCCTAACAGAGAGCTAAAATTTCAAATCTTACGTCTCTAGCAGACAGATCACCAAAATTTTCTTTAATCGCGGAACCCGCTAAGACGGTATACCAACCACATAAGCCATGGTGTCACACCGACGAGCAAACCACCAAAACGAAACCCAATCTAACTGCCAAAAATTACCTAAAACTTTAACTCGCATGATCACCGAAGCATAAAATCACCCCTAAAATAACCGGGAAGATTTAAGTCTACTATTTCCATTAATACAAACGCACACAGATTCGAAAACTGAAACCCAAAATTCAAGACTGACCGCGAGTCGGATCATCCGACGCTTCAATCCTCAAGGACTCCCTTATTCCCTAATCATAACTGCTCTCATGACAAGGTTTAATTCTACAGGCTTAATGAGTTCAAGGTTTTCCAATTACTATGCCAATTTAATTTTATAAAGCTTTCCAATACGTAAGCCTTTTAACGATCAGACGTGCGGTAAAGATACACTACCGTTCATTTGATAGAGTTTAAAATTGATCAACAACACAACGTATAAGAAACCATTTCCAAAATTTGAATTGTTCAATGCTTACGTTTATAAAGTCAATAATAAAACATGCGCACAATTTACACTATATACATGAAAATAGGTTCTTGCACCACAACACGTGCAATAAATGTTTGTACATTCCAAAAGAGAAGTTCACAATTTTAACTTTAAAATTCTCTCTCTTTAACCAAAAGACGTTGTGGCAAAAGAATTCTCAACAATCCCATAAGCAACCGTTTAATCTCCAAAGTTCGGTAAAATGGTGGAAATACAAATAAAATTTCAAATAGAGTTTAAAGCTTTAAGTCGTGAAGATAAACACATTTGACCATAACAGAAACTACAACGACATGGATACCGCTAACTCGTTACAAGCATTGCGGAAATTACTTAGCAGTAAAAGTTGATGATTGAAATACGATCAGAACAAAAGCCATGTTTTAAAATAACGTAAATCGTTTATGCAATCACTCACACCAACGTTACACTTAAATCCAATGCACATAGCATGCGACGATTGACGTTTGCATAAAGCCAAAGATAATTTACATGATAATGAAACCCTCAAACCAACATGTGGAATGACGTCAATTAACAATCTTCATAAAATAACGCACACCATGATGCACAAGTACATGATCCCAAAATTATTTACGCGACGCAAAAGGCGTAAGATGAGACATCATAAACTCAACTGAATTTTCGCAAAACTCATAAATGCTAAAATCAAGTGGTGTCAAAATTTCCGTTCTTCAACAAAGTGTGCAAGACGACAATATGGCTAGAATATTAAATCTTTAAGAGTTTCCTCTTTTGAATGCATTGAAAGGTAAAGTGACACTTTTTGACAAAATTTACATGGACGCGACGCCGAATAAACTCGCAAGTTTATACGAAACAGAAATTAAAACTCACGCATCGAAATAGACATGCAAAACAATACTCCATGAAATTTAATGTAACACCCTTAATTCTGGAAATAGCAACTTATTTAAAATTTTCTAATTACATCGATAAACGATTCGTCTATAATCACAAGTTAAGGTTTAACCTCAATACACACACATTCATTCTATACATATAGTCTATAATAAGGACGGGTGCTACTAAAACCCAATAAAGTCACTATCTCCAAACTGCGGAAGGCTTCACCAAATGCTTATACTTGCACAAGCTAAGGCTCAACTCTTCATAGTTGCTAGAACCAAACCCCAACAGGAACCTGATGCACATGCCGACAAATAAAAAGGGTTAGGCTTAACGCCTAGTGAGCTCAAGAGTTTTAACATGACTGAATAAATCTTTAAAAGCCAAGAAACTAGTTTAAAGCGAGATCCTTCGAAATAATATACTTTAAAATGGAAACGACACATTTTCCCACAATATGCACTTTTAAAGACAATGTTCCCAAACACACGTTTCATATAAAATGATGCAATCCGGAACTCACCCAAGATGGGGTCATAGTTCGACATTCTAATTCATGGAAATGTAAATAATACCTTATATCCCAAAACACCCAAAACACGGGCGGAACATAATACTCGACCCTTAAGTAAAGGAAAACGATTCGTAAAAATATGGTACGCCATTGGAGATATGTAACTCGAATTAATACTCACGCGACCATGACATAGAATGAAATCCAAATACCGAAACGTGGAAACGACGCGGTCCAGTCGAACTTTAATATACGTGGGAAGAACCCAATATTAGAGCCAACATTTACCGTCAACCACTAAGACTCACATTGGTAAAATACCACATTACCATGAAAAATACCACGAATCAACGATGAAGAGATCCGTATACACCGAGAATAGAAAACACGCAAGTAGGTCGTTCACGCGACTTCCTTGCATATCATCTAAACGTTTCTATCTTGGGTGGCGAGAACACATGAATGGGGCCACCCGCGATGTTTGTTGGATTTCATCACACATCCCGACATCCTGGACCGCATGTCCTTCACGACATCTCCCACAGACCGTTTAATGCCTCTGGCCTTACTCTATCGGAGTTCCACTTTCGAGGGCTTACAGACATGGATGCCTATCCAACCTAGACGAGTTCCAACTTTGTGGCCCGAGCCACATATTCCTACTCGCTAGCAAACCCGAGCGGTCACTAAATGTAACCCAAAACCTCAGGCCTTACCAAACCGACAGACTTACGTGCCTATGGATCCAATACAACACTGTCTAACATTACATGACTCCAATTGAATGACCAACGCACTCAAAACATGTAACTCACCAACGATACGAAATTAATCGTCATCTTATTCAAAATCCCCGCTGGTTATAAATCCGGACAAATGTCCACACGACTCATTTTAAGCCAACACCGAGCTAAGATGCTCAAAATCCATTTGACCAATAATGAAATGTCTTTAAAATAACGTTTATGAAACACACACTACAAAGACGTATTTAACCCAAAACTCAACACGTATTGGGACCAAAGATTACCAAAGGGTTTATGAATGCAAAAGTACCCGAAATGCATTTAACATGAAATAGACTTCATTCGTACAAAATCACCATGAATGTGAAAACCATGCTATTTACTCGTTAGAACATTCAAAACCCAAATATGAGCATTTTATGAGGTTAACACAACCCAAGTTCACCAAATATGAAAACTTATCAAAATACTCACCCTTTGACAAATAACCAAGTAAAACATAATTTACTTCAAAATATTCCAAACTTATCAGCAGTTAACTATTTTGTATTAAACACTTTAAAATAACCATTTTGGCATGTACACCGTTTTCACAAATCAACTTGAACTCACCTTGCTAGATTTAGGCTAAATCTAGATTTCCCCCAACGAGCTCTTTTGAAGGCCACTTGAATCCTCAAGCCGAGAACCTCCAAAACCTAGATCCATACATTTCCAACCATAAATACCCATAACTAAACATTTAGAAACATTCCTCAAACATTACATACCAAAATCCCTAAACAAGATCAAAACCCTAGTTTCTCCAAAACTAACAAATCCGAGATTTGAGATACCAACACTAAGAAACCATCAATGAAGCATTTATAACATTAATTCAAGAAAGCTTACCATTAGAGATAACGAGACTTTCTGAGAACACCCAATCCAACTCTTCAACCCGAGCTCCCAACCGAACTTGATGAAGAAGATGAAGATGGTGGTTTTTGTGGTTCAAGATCTCCCAAGCTAGATGATGGAGAATCGTTTGGTTTAAGGAGAAAACCCTTCAAAATGGGTTAGGGTTCGACATTTGGGTTTGGGAGAGAAAAAGGAAGAAGGTTTTAGGGTTTGGGTTAAGAGAATGAGGTTTGGTGGCTGAAAAATCGGTTTTAATCTCAACACGCAATTACGCGGGCTATGCCGCGACCTCCACTCGCGGCATAAGTCGCCCGTTTCCCTGAGACTCACATCCAGTGAGTTTCGCGACTTGTGCCGCGACCCCAAGTCGCGTCACAACTCGCGATGGCCCAAAATCCCCGTTTCTCGCCTGATTCAATCCTCGATAATCCAATAGTAAAACTTATCGAAAATCACGGGCGTTACATTTAACAAAACTCACACAAACTAAAATTCTCAAGAAATTCCGACTCAAAGCATGGGAATAGTTTTTCCTTTAAAACCATTGACATACGTGGAGGTGATCCAATGTCTAGGTTAAAATCTCATAGCTACTTGCCCAATACCCAAATGACATTAAAACATGGACATCACAATATCCGGAAATAACGTTAAACACGAGGCGTTAATAAAGAGGATTTTGATAACAATTTGCAGTCATGTGCAACAAAACAATTTCATGCATGTTTAAGCTCACAATTTAAAATCTGATGAATGCTAAATGCTTTCCCAAAACTTTATAATGTAAATCACTTTTTGTTTTGCGAACATGAGAAACAATTTATGCAAACTCATTTTAGAAATAAATTTAGTGCATGAACTTGATCGACACTCACATCTTAGGATTACGCTTCTCAATAACCCGACATACTATGGTCATCCGGATGCATCAACATCTTAGAGCAACAATCTCATTACTTTGGTTGACTTACGATTTCTCCTCGAAATAGAAACGGTATAACATACTTATAGTTCTAATCCAACCAATATATCTGACTTAAGATGGTCAACTTAATGTGTTCATCGCACTTAACTATCACTCCAACGTGACATTGCCACAGACGTCAACATTTCCTTAGATTACTCGCTTAGAAACTCTCTCACTACCCCAAAGGTCATCATACCAAGGTAGTTCAAGTATACACATGTAATACGTAGGTTCACCATGACACTGGCCAGGTGCCATTATGAACGTACAATACATGATCATCCTTGCGACCCTCGACAAGTTTCCCGTTTCTAGCGACTCGATCAACTCTAAGATGTCTTATCTTAAGGCGCCTAAGGTGCAACTTCACTCTCAATCGCTTATAAGAACGCTAGCTTAAGTCTAGGCATCCAAAATCAATACCTAAATCTCTCAAACTTAAGCTCTGATACCAACTTGTAACACCCTCAAATCTGGAGATAGCAACTCATTTAAAATTTTCTAAATACATCAATAAATGAATCATCTACAACCACAAATTCAGATTTAGCTACAATACACGTATACCATCTTATATATATACAGACTATAAGGGACGGGTGCTACTAATACCCATGCATAGTCACTATCTCCAAAGTGCGAAAGACTTCACCATATACTTACTTTCGGATCTAGCTAAGGCTTTACTCTTCACAGGATTGCTAGAACCAACTCTCAACCTTGAAACCTGATGCACATGCCGACAAATAAAAATGTTAGGCTTAACGCTTAGTGAGCTCAAGAGTTTTACATAAGTAAACACATTTAAGATAATGAACTTTACTTAAAATCATGACCTTTCCATCGATGCACTGTAAAACGTGGAAACAACTCTTTTCCAATGTCATGCACTTTCAAAGATGAACACTTTATTTCAAAGCATGCTTTATAAATTGATGTAACTCAATTAACTTGAAACATGACTCATCTTCCAACCATGTACATCGTACGTCCGAAAACGTGGACACTAGGTCCAATACTCACGCGACTGAAAAGACCCAATGACAATAAAATAAGACATCATTTTTATTTGAAATACATATAGCCAACAACGGGGGAGACCCGTATCCGTTGAGAGTGGAAGAAATACCAAAGTATACCACCCATTCAATGTTAATCGCATGACACTTCACGACATCGCAGCCCAAGTGTCCCTACGACTTCTTTACCAAGTGTCACCCCAAGTCAGTTGACCTTGATGGATCATTCCGAAGAACTCCATCCCGAAGGCCCGACACACTTAAAGACTACCTCCCAGACATTACTTTAAGCGGCGGAGGTCCTAACGCTCACTCCCCGATAGCACTACAGACTCAACCCTCCTAGCGATCACTTGTAAAGTTTCCGGTCATAAAACATGGGTACCGAAGTTCAACCCCGCAATACCCAATTGACCATCCAAAAAGGACTGACTCACGTGCCTATGGATCCATTACACACTGTCTAACGTTACCGGACTACACACGAATGACCAAAGCACTCGATCCCGTAACCAAACTCAATACGCAACACAGCGCATTAGTACGTACGTCATAACCGGACTCTACATTGAGCCATATAAAACCCGGACAAGTGTCCTCGAGACTCCTTTAAAACGACATCGAGCCAAAATGCTCAAAACCTCTTTTGACCAAAGATTATGTTTTGCAAGTAATAAACTCACTCAACCCATACCATGAAATCACAAGCTCCAAAATACTCGAATGAACTCCAACACAGTTTAAGTCGGGTCAAAAGGTTTTCCAAACAGATTTAGGCTCCTTATCCTTTCAAAACGTTCCATACACAAAACTGAACCTTTTACCCCAAACAACACTAAAATGCCTTTTAACCAAATAATCTCATGTATGCAATAAGTTACCAAACACACCCATTTATGACTCATTTATCAAAATGCCCAAAATCACAATAATGTGTGTTATACAAGTTTATAAAGTTAAATACTTTCAAAATGACCAAACTGAACTCACCTTGCTAGATTTAGGCTAAATCTAGATTTCACCCAACAAGCTCCTTTGAAGGCCGCTTGAATCCTCAAGCCGAGAACTTCCAAAACCTAGATCCAAACATTCCAAACCATACATAACCATAATCAACCACATAGAAACATTCCCCAACATTATAAACCAAAATCCCCAAACGAGATCAAAACCCTAGTTTCACCAAAACTAACAATTATGAGATCTGAAAATCCAAACACTAGGAAAACATCCAAAGAACATTTATAACCTTAAATCAAAGAAGCTTACCATTAAAGATGACGAGACCTTCCGAAGACATCCAACCCAACACTTCAACCCGAGCTCCCACACTTTGATCATGACGAGGAAGATGAAGATGGAGGTTTTGTGGTTCAAGATCTCAACTAGCTAGGTGATGAAGAAGTATGAGGGTTGAGGACATTTATGCCCGTTTCCCCGAATACTCACATTCAGTGAGTTACGCGACTTGTGCCGCAAGCCAAAGTCGCGTGCCAAGTCGCGGTAGCCCAAAACTTCGGTTTTCTTGCATCATTCGTACCAGATTTGATTCCCGATGATTCCAAAGTAAAGCTTGCCTGAATCTCGATACCTTTACGTCCCACGAGTCAACCGACTCCCGAAATATCACTTAGGAAAATCTCCAAATTTACGGGTGTTACACACGCCTCCTTTCCATTGACCTTGCAGCAACCATTGAACAGCAACCATCGCCGGCGACCACTCTTCCATCGCCTCCACTTTCCATCGCTGCAACAACCATCGAACAACGCCTGCAGCAACAGCGCCTCCGTCCACCATCAAACCTGCAACTTTCAACCTGCAACTTTCAGGTATTTTTCCCTACTTCATCTTCAGATAGCACTCAATATATGGCTTCTTTGCGTGATGAAATTGCAAATAGTTTGGTTAATAATGTTTAAATTTTAAGCATTTGTGTTAGAACTTTGCTACTTTGTCTTTGAACTTTGGGTACTTTGTGTTTGAACTTTTCTAGTTTGTGTTTGAACTTGGAATTTTAAGTACTTTATGAATTTATGTTTTGATTTTTGGTTTATATCAATGAATTTATGATTAAATGACTTAAAAAATAAACAACAATTTATAAAACAGCTTAAAATTCATATTCAAGGGTAAATTGATCATTTCTGTTATTCAGACTGTTCATTCAGATAAAAAAGTAAACAACAACATCAATTTATCCAGACAAACACATTTATCCAGACAGACACATTTATTCATACAGGACTTAATGGAAGATTTGGTAAACAGCCCCTTAACGGGTCCTATTAAACAAAGTTTGCGGAAGGGACTATGAGGATAAGAGAAATTAAACCATAAGATGTCTGATACCAAATCAAAACAATAATGACTTTTCGTAGAGTTTGAACAAACGTCAAACGTCAACAACGATTTTTGTAATTCGCACTTTTAAAATAAAAGGACAAAATAAATGAATTACCGTCACCTTAACGGGTGAACATAACGATCGTGGGAGAAAGGACCAATGATGAATACAAAGTAAGACTTTGAGGGATCTTTTGATTATGAAGACAACAATTACGATTAATGAAGTTTTGCACAAACATGAAGGACTATTGTTGTAATTTACTTTATTTTGTGGAATTGATGGTGGAACTGTGGAACACGTGGCAGTTGGAGAAAAGTGAGCTTCTATCATCTTTATGAGACCTGTATTTATGCGATGATGCTTCTTTTTTTTTTTCTTTTCTGCTTTTCTTTTAATTACTTTTAGAGTAAACTCTATTTTCTTTTAAGTTTTACCTTGTGAATATTCGGACCAATTTACAGTTCTACACATAACTCAATTATTCCTAGGATCTTGAAGAACAGTCAGAAAAATCTCCAGTCATCTAACAAAAAACTTCATTTCTTTTTTGTAAAGTCCAATTTTGTTCTTTATTATTACATAAAAACTCTGAAAAATCATCGATATATTTCAATATATCTAAAATTACACATATTGTTTGTATATGGCTCTAAAATGGTTTTTAACCCTAACTCCCTTAATATATTTCAAGAATGTAAAGGTTAATCGGTTATTTTTTATATTTATTTATTAATTAATTTTATTATATGAATATGTAATGTGTTTATGAAAAAAAAAACATATTAAAATACCCAATCCCCCGATCAGACCCCTTGTCTATTTTGATATCAAACTCTAATTCCGTGTACTCTTTTATAACTATTCGACTGGACATGAACGCAAAGGTCACCAATGTTAGCCGATAATATCTCCCATATTATTGGCATGTATCTTGTAGTTAGGATTGATTGGTTTACCTTAGATAGATCCGTAATTACCTCTTTGTATTTGTATATATTTAGCTTTTTGTATCATTGGATGGGATATACAGAAATTAACATTCTTACATGGTATCAGTCACCAGGGATTGATCTCGATCACCCCTCCATCCTGTTTTTTTTTTCTTTTTCCTTCCTTTTGATCCCTTGGTCTCTGTCTTCATTCACCATGGGTGACAAAGTCGACAGGGTTGATCCCATAACCAAAACCCTTCATCCCGTTTATACCGTCACAAATATCCAACACAAGGTTCGTGTACTCGACGACATCAAAGTTTCCTATTCATCGTGGGTTAAACTTTCATGCTTCACGCCAAAAAGAATCTCCTTTTTGGCACAACCAACTTGGACACCCGGGTCAACCTGTCATGGAATTTCTTCGATTCGGGGGTAGTTTCACTAGGTGCCGGCGAACCGTCGATGTGAAAAGCTTAACCCACGATGAAGCATGAAAAGTTTAACCCACGATGAATAGGAAACTTTGACGCCGTCGAGTACACGAACCTTGTGTTGGATATTTGTGACGATATAAACAGGATGAAGGGTTTTGGTTATGGGATCAACCCCGTCGGCTTTGTCACCCATGGTGAATGAAGACAGAGACCAAGGGATCAAAAGGAAAGAAAAAGAAAAAAAGCAGGATGGAATCGGGTGATGAAAAGTGGACCTTCGACACGGGAGTTGCTTCTCATGTCACGAATGATCAAGGTAAACTCGACAATTTTTCCACTTATTCACCAATAACGTCAATAATTGTCGGAAATGGTAACAAAATTTCAGTTATGGGTTCAGGATCTTCCATAATACACAAACCATCTAGACCACTCAACCTTAAATCTGTTCTTTTTAATCCTAAAATCATTAAAAATCTTATATTCGTGCGTCAGTTCAATATTGACAATTACACTTCCATTGAATTTGACCCCTTTGGATTCTCTGTGAAGGATTTCAAGGATGGCACGATCCTGAGTCGTCACAACAGTTCGGGTGACCTCTACCCGCTCATCTCTAATGCTTCCGCCACCGCTTGCTTCGTTTCAACCAAAGAATCTCCTTTTTGGCACAACCGACTTGGACACCCGGGTCAACCTGTCATGGAATTTCTTCGTTCGAAACAGTTTATTTCTTGCAATAAAATAAATTTAGCATCCGTTTGTCATTCTTGTCAATTATCCAAACATAAACGTTTACCGTTTTCGGATTCTTTAACTCGTACTTTAGTGTCGTTTGCTATTTTACATTGTGATTTATGGACATCACCTGTTCTCAGTCATGCGGGTTACAAATATTATATGGTTTTAATGGATGATTTTTTTTTGGGAAAGGGGACGGAACCTCGGATTTTTAATGGATGATTTCACGCAATATACGTGGGTTTATCCCTTAAAATTTAAATCTGAGACTTTCTCTAAGTTTACTCACTTTCATCAATATATTGCAACCCAATTTCACATGCCAATCCAAACATTCCAATGTGACATTGGGGGGGGGGGGGGGGGGGGGGAGGATTCGATAATACCCACTTCAAAAACTTTGCAACTAAAAATGGCATTCAATTTCGTTTTTCGTGCCCACACACATCTCAACAAAACGAAAAATCCGAACGTATGATTCGTCGTCTAAACGAAATAATGTTCACATTACTCACCCATGCATCACTACCGTCCTCATTTTGGGTCGAGGCACTTCACACCGCCTCATATCTTCACAATATCCTTCCAACAAAACTCCATAAATTCCACACCCCCACATCCCTACTTTACCTTCGCTAACCATCCTACGAACACCTTCGCGTGTTCGGTTGCTTATGCTATCCAAATACTTCATCCACCCGTCCCCACAAACTCGCCTACCGCTCCACCCCATGTGTCTTCCTTGGCTACCCGACCAACTCTCGCGGGTACCAGTGTCTAGAAATCTCAACCGGAAAAACTATATTTTCTAGACATGTCACTTTTGTTGAAACTCAATTTCCTTTTGCCAACCCATCTAAACCCGCACCCACCCATACGTTTCTCGACCCTTCTCCACTTATATTTACCCAACCCACTTCCATGACTAACCATGTACACCCTCCACCCACTAACGCACCTTCCACCACCCAGCCTGGCCAAATAAGCCCACCCCACTCGCCTGTAAGCCCACCACATGAACCTGCCTTTCATACTACACAATCCCCTCCCCACGACCCACAATCTCCTACTCACAACCCGTCACCCACTCCCCATGACCCACAACTTGCTTCCCCACCTTCACAATTCGAACACCACCCCCTGCCCCACCACATTAGAATGCACCGAACAACCTCCCACCACCTCCCATCTCTACAACATCCACTCATCCCATACAAACGTGGTCCCAGTCTGGTATTTTTAAACCGCGTCAACCCTTGTCTCTTTTAACCAAAACATCTCCCACCATCTCACCATTACCTAAATCACATCTCACCGCACTCACCGACCCGAACTGGAAAAGTGCCATGACCAACGAATATGAAGCTCTATTGGAAAATAATACGTAGGGACTTGTACCGAGATCTAAGGATGTTCCTATTATTCGTTGCATGTGGTTATTCAAACATAAGTTCCATACTGACGGCTCTTTGGAACGACACAAGGCATGACTCGTGGTTAATGGTAAGAGTCAAACTGTAGGCATTGACTGTGATGAAACTTTCAGTCCCATGGTTAAGCCCACTACAATACGCACAGTCCTTAGCTTGGAAGTATCCAAAGCATGGCCCATTCACCAACTAGATGTCAAAAATGCCTTCTTACATGGGCACCTGAAAGAGACCGTCTACATGTTTCAGCCACCAGGATTTACTTCTTCCTCACACCCGAAATATGTGTGCAAGCTCAACAAGTCTCTATATGGTTTGAAACAAGCCCCACGGGCTTGGTATCAACGTTTTGCAGGATATCTATCCAAATGTGGCTTCAAGAGTAGCCTATGTGACACTTCTTATTTATATATCACAAGGGCGATCAAATGGCTTACTTACTTCTCTATGTCGACGATATCATACTCACGGCATCTAGTGACCCTCTCTTACAAAGCATCATCAAATCACTATCCACTGAGTTTAACATGACCGATCTCAGTGATTTACACCATTTTCTTGGTATTGTTGTCCAAAATCAACAGGGTGGACTTTTTTTTGACACAATCCACGTATGCAACAGATATATTGTCACGTGCTAACATGTCCAATTGTAAGCCGGTTAGCACCCCGGTTGAAGTCGGTTCCAAGCTCAGTGCCACTACTGGTGCCCCGTTCGCTGATGGGGCTTTATATCGTAGCTTAGCCGATGCTCTACAATATCTCACCATCACTCGACCGGACATATCCTACGCGGTTCAACAAATTTGTCTCTTCATGCTTGCACCGCGTGAACCACACTTTTAGCTACTCAAACGGATCCTCAGGTATATTAAAGGTACGATCAATCAGGGTCTAATTATATCTCCCACCTCGACCACTAAACTTACCGCCTACTCAGATGCGGATTGGGGTGGGTGCCCCGACTCTCGCAGGTCCACCTCCGGCTACTGTGTATTCATGGGTACAAACTTAATCTCCTGGTCCTCAAAGCGTCAACCCACGATCTCACGATCTAGTGCCGAAGCCGAATATAGAGGAGTAGCCAACACTGTCGTAGAAATCAGTTGGATCCGAAACCTCCTACTCGAACTGCACATCCCTATTAGACATGCCACACTTATCTATTGTGATAACATCTCGGCCGTCTACCTTGCTGAAAATCAAGTGCAATATCAACGAACTAAACACGTCGAACTGGATATACACTTTGTTCGGGAGAAGGTCCGCCTTGGCACTGTTAAAGTCCTTCACATTCCGGCAGATTATCAATATGCGGACATCTTCACCAAGGGGCTACCTAAACATTGTTTCAACGTTTTCGATCCAGTTTATGCCTTCGCTCACTTACGGCTCAAACTACGAGGGACTGTTAGCCGATAATATCTCCCATATTATTGGCATGTATCTTGTGATTATTTTGAATCTTCCAATTAGTTAGGATTGATTGATTTACCTTAGATAGATCCGTAATTACCTCTTTGTATTTGTATATATTTAGCCTTTTGTATCATTGGATGGGATATACATAAATTAACATTCTTACAACCAACTCCCACCGCAAGTGTCATAAGATGCACTTCTTCACCCCATCCAACATCCGTTGAGTGTTGATGAGTGCGACCTTCTTCATTGAACTACGATCCAAGTACAACGTCTAGTTAGTTGTCGTCAGGAAAGACAACGAGGTCCAGGTTGTTCGTGGAAGCTACAAGGGGCGTGAAGGTAAGATGGTTTCGAGTGTACCGTCCCAAGTGGGTCATCAATATGGAGAGAATAACCCATGAGAAATTTTAAACGGCTAAGATGGCGATAAGGTTGTAAGTGTGGCAGTGGGGGAGGTTCACGGCTGAGAGGGGGGATACATGTTTTAATTTTGTTTTATTTCTTAAACGCATTACATACATGTATATAGGGTTTGTAAACTTATACAATAAAATTAATTTATATATAAATATATAAAAGGACCAATTTGCCCTCTCATTCTTGGCACATAGGGTAACTTAAAAGACTCTCCGTTAAGGAAGCTAGGGCAAAAGACTCGTTTCAGAGCCAAATGTAAACCCTAGATACGACTTTTAAATCTATTAAAGTACAAAGACAATTTTTAGATTTTCGATTCAACTACATGATCAAAAGTGGAGTTTACTCTTACTTTTAATTAATTACAATTTTAAGCGGTAAATTTAAATATTAACAAAAATAAGAGTTAATCGTTTTTTCTATGGTTTGTTACAACAAATTACATTTAGAACAAAAATTTGCCGTTATCATTTAAAATGTGAGCATTGATAACAAATATTTCATGTATAAGTTATTTATAATAAAGAAAAAATAACAAGGAACTAATGATGGAAAAGTTTAAATAAATTAATAACACAAGTACAAATTGTTATTTATATCCATGGCTATTCATTGTACTGCCTACAAACCTGAACTACATAACACAAGTTCTTAATAGAAAATTGACATGACTCACATAAAAAGATAACACAAACGTGTTTGAATCCCTCAGTTTACAATGAAATTACCTAAACAAATTGGCTTCTAAATAGAAACATGCATATACCAGTCCAAAAAAAAAAAACAGTGTTGTATTTTTTGGGTTATATAAGCAGAATGTATGCAATACCTTGCCTTTAGCTTATTATTTTGGTAGAAACCTCCGACTTGCAAAACAAAGTTAAAAATAACAAGCAAACAAGTTATATATGAGAGTGTGTGCAAACAAGAAACGGGCACAACAAACAGATTACGCAATCAAAGACATTGAGATGAAATACGTGAAACAGACAGGGAAACACAATATCTCAAAGCGAAATACATACAAGAAGCAGTAAACATGTCACACAAGTGGAATCAAAAGAAGGCATGAATGGCAAAGACAACCCTTTATCGAACATAGGGCCCTAATAACCAACCTGTCACCACGCTACACCTTACCCTCCCTCGCTCCAAATTTCTTTCCTCTAGTCCATGCTGCAAATCCCTATCCATAGTCTACTACCTTGGTTTTGCGTATCAAGAACTCATATCAGATTTTCTTTTCTCATAAACCAAACCAAATCTAAATTAACGCTTTCGTCCAAAACCAAACTGAAAAAAGCTCGAACCATATACCATTTCCAAAGTTGGTCCAAATTCAAACACCTTATAAACCGATAAGAGATTACTAATCTGGTCCTATAAACCTAGTCCATTTATCCACCTATACTTTCATTACGTGGAATAATTTTTTAGTATAAGATCATCTCCACAACTATGCTATAATAGAAATTTAGGTGATTTTTGAGAGTTTGATGCTCTAACAGCTATGCTATATTATATGGTCAAATAGAAAAAATTTGAGAGAAATTAAAAATCTCTAAATTTAGAGAAATATCTAAAACTCTATATAAGAGAGAAATATTATTTAATTCTTTTTTTATCAATAAAAAATATTGAAAATAAATATTTAGGAGAGATAAATAATATTTTATTAAAATATATTGAATATTTTAATCATATAATTAATATTGGAATTTTTAAAATAGTGAGATGTGGTTTTTAGAAAATTTTATTTTTGTTACAACCGCAATTGAAAATGGGTGTTGCTATCTCTACTCTCTCCTCACTCACAAAACTTTCATACCCCCTTATCTCACTCACATGTCCCTATAAGAAGGGATATGGATAGAATTGAACTTCATAATACATAAATCATCTAGCAGGCCCAGGCTACTTGTCACTCTGTGGGTGGCATGCCATAACATTGATTTTGTGACTCACCAATGGTGTCAAATTGGAGTAAATTACATGTGTAGTCCCTACAGTTTATATGCTATAACGTATTAAATCATTATTTTAAAATAATTACGGATTACAACCCTGTAATTTTCAATTTATAAGGCATTAGGTCCCCAACCTCTAACTATTAGAAATGTTTGTTAAGTGAATTAACTTAGAGGGGTATTTTAGTCATTTTTTTAATTAAAATTTTACAAAAGATTACGTCACTATAGTATTATATCATATATATATATATATATGTGTGTGTGTGTGTGTGTGCGTGTAGAGGTGGTTTCATTTGAAAACCACCATAAAATTGCAAACTTTGCAACCCACTTCCTAGGCGTAGATTTCATCAATCAATAGTAAGATTAAAATGAGTTATTTATGGTAATTAAAATTAAAATTTATTATATTTAATTAATGAAATTAGAGCACAAAGGCAAAATCGTATATTGTAATTTCAAGACATAATTGAGGAAAACAGATGAAATTGTAATATTTTTTAGAACATGGTCAAGATTGTAGTTGGTTACCAAAATTATAAATTAATATATCTAATTAATTAATGAAACCATGATGTAATCATGATATTTTTGGGAACATAACTAAAATTAAAAATTAATATATTCAATTAAGAAGCCATGTGTAATGAGTCTGGTTTCAACTGTGATGAACTTTGTGATGTAAATATGCAGAAGAGAATTATGATGAAACTGTGATGAAGACCATGATGAAAACTAAGTGAAGTTGTGATGAAAATGGAGATGAAACGGAGATAAACGACGATGAACAGAGATAAAAACGGATATGAAACCGAGATGACACGGATATGAAAGGCGATGAACGGAGATGAACGGCGATAAGCGACGATGAACGAAGATGAAAAAGGAGATGAATCCGAGATGACACAGAGATGAATGGCGATGAACGGAGACGAAACAACGATGAACGACATTGAACGAATATAAACAACGACGAACGAATATTAACCGTAGATAAGTCAAGAGTTGATCGTGACGACATCAATCAAGTTGAACAACATATATACTTATGTATCTATCTGAAGCATCCATGAAAGACACAACTTCAAGATGTTGATATGAAGCTGCAAATACTCGTGAATATGGAGCAATACTTCATTCATCCACTTTTGTTTGCTAGATTGATCTATAATTAAAAACAAATAAACACCATAATTAGTTGGTTACTAATTTAAACATATCCAAAAATAACGGTAGATGATAACTACCGTAAATAAATGGATAAAATAGAAAAAGACAATCTTACCCTTGTAATTAAAATTAATAAAAAAAAGGAAGAAATTCATTGATTGGTTAGAATTGGTGTGCAAAATTTGCAATATAATAATGGTTTTCAAATGATCGTTCCCCTCTATGTGTATGTGTATACATAAATATTACACATAGAGACCATGTTCCTCGTTATCAAGATGTAGACGAAGAAACTACCGTTGTCATCAAGATATGGTCAGAGAAGCAAATCCACAATTTTCTTCGGTGTACCTTCTTTGCCCCCAACTGAAATAAAAGGGTTTCTTCTTTTCTTTGTCGTAGGTTAACAACTCCCTCCCTCCCCTTTCGTCCCCCTTCACCAATAACTTAATCCACCTCCTCCTCTCCCTCTTGGTTGTTGGTCATGAGACAATGCTTCTGTTGCAATGAATGAGATAGGAAAAATCTGAAGGTAAGCAACCACAATTGATAAATGGAATTCCAAACAACTAATGAATCATATGGACACAAAGACTACTTCGCCACTGTCCACCAGTATTACAATAATAATATTTAATAACTATATAATATATTTTTATTTTATGAAAAATACTGTAAAATGACCAAAATACCCTTTTATTTAACCTGCTTAACAAAATTTTCTAACAAAGTTAGTGATAGGGACTCAATGCCTTATAAATTACAAATCACAGGGCTATAATCCATAATTAATTCAAAAGAAGGCCTTGATACGTTATAATATATAAACTATAGGGACTAAACATGTAATTTACTCTTTCAAAATGGATAAAAAGACGTAGGAAATGATTTTGATGTATATCATACACTTGTTGCTTCCTCATATAACTCCATAATATGTGATTACAATCTATTTCAAATTTATAATTGATGTGTGCCTCTTTCATTAAGTATTTACATAATTTTATTGAAAAACTTTTAAATTATAAGATATAACAATTATAAAATATTAAACACCTTCTTTTAAGAACTTTCTAATTCATGAGATCTTTGAGAACCAGTGCATCATTGATATTTTATATGACTTCTTTTTCATCCATGGCTAGAATTTATGTAATGATTGACATATATTTGTTTCGCAATGTGTTTATTTCACATGTACTCGGTTCACAATATGAACTTTTGTGTGTTTGTGAAGCAAAGAAATACACGTTAAAAAGTTTCACAATGTGAACCGAACACATATGAAACAAAAATACATTGTGAAACATATATATTAATCAATACATTAATATTATACTTAGATGAGAAAAAATAATGTGAAGCAAAAAAAGGTAAAAGTTTTTACAAATCTCATAAATTTTGGAGTTTTCAAATGATTAATCATCTATAAAATATTAAGTATCTATACTATATTATAAAAACGGTATAAAAAACTCTTAATTACAACATTTTAAGCACAAGTTACAACTAATTAAAGTCAATTACTTAATTTACAATTTCTTAATGCTTTGGTACAACCTTTCCAAGCACAATATCTCACATAATCATCTATTTGTGGAATGGATACTCATTTATTAATATAACTATTTGTTTTTTTGGTGGAGGATTTTATAAAATAGATTTTATATTAGTATAATCTATTTTAAATGTAGATTT
The DNA here is from genome assembly GCA_954870635.1 of Arctium minus. Taxonomy (NCBI): domain Eukaryota; kingdom Viridiplantae; phylum Streptophyta; class Magnoliopsida; order Asterales; family Asteraceae; genus Arctium; species Arctium minus. Next base: position 9,204,911 of record OX941086.1, on the reverse strand, counting down.
TACATTTAAATCTATATTAATGAGATGTAATATAAAATATTTTTTCTTCCGTATTTTTTTATATTACATCTCATAATGATTTTTCCATATTTTATTTTATAAAATATTTTTCCATATTTTATTTTATAAAATCTTTTTACATAATGAGATGTAATATAAACTCTTTTTTCTTCCGTATTTTTTTTTGCTAATATAAAATCTATTTTATTTTATAAAATCTACACGTATTTTATATTAGCATAATATAAAACCTACATCTATTTTTTTGATAATATAAAATCTACACGTATTTTTTTTCACGAGCATTAAAAGAAGAAAAAAGAAGGTTGATATTAATTAAAAATAAAAAATAACGATATACACTAATAAATTATCGTATTCTTTAAAATAAAAATATTCCGCAATACTTTTCAAATTAACCAAGTGTAAAGAAAATAAAATAGAAACGATGTAGATATAAAAATATTCTTCCATATTTTTAATATATTCTCTACATATTTTTAAATGTAAAATCGAAAATGAAAATAAAAGATTTTAAAATATTCTCTACATTCACTATAAATATATAACTTCTCTATGTATCATCCGAGTACAAGAAGAAGACGAACGATCGAGTGTCAATGGCGGAACCTGCAACTGAACAAAAGATATTCCACTATATTTTTGTTTCTTTGAAAAACTACTTTTTTATATTTTATTTTATTTACTGATGATTTGTTTATATTTTTCAAAACCCACAATCATATTTTTCGAAGTAGGGGAATAAGATATATATACATATCTTTACTTTTATCGACTAATACTATGAGGTCTTGAAGTCAATAGTCAGAAAAAATTTCAAGTGGTACTGAGTGAATTTGAACTATACCAGTTGAGTTGCCGGTTACAAAAGATAGAAATCATTTATTTTCTTTGTCATATTTGATGTGAGTTGAATGTTGTTAATTAATCTACAGATTTATACGTTCAAAGTGATTGTCAAGTGTTGTCGAGGAGGTTTCAGAAAAATTGCAAAATCTGTAAAAACGTATGTTCATATTTATAATTATTTTAATAATAGTGATATGTTGTGAGACATTGTGTTTGAGTTTTAAATAAGATAATACAAAACTATTACCAATATTATTGCACAAATTCATAACAACAAACGATTAAGAATATATGCAAGTTAACCACTTATGAAAATACATTCGTTTTTCATATTGTATTTCATTAACTGTTAACAGAGAAATTACGTTTCATTTTAACTCGGTTCAATATTCCAACAAAAAATTTATCCTCTCGTGCAATGCACGGGTCCAACACTAGTAAATAAAAAATGCAATAGTTTGAAAGTGTGGAATGAAGAATAAAAGAACCGATTAAAAAAAATTACGGTATTTAATTTGACACCCTTATCGATTTTTTTTAATCAGGTCTTCAAATTAACAAACTGTATTTAATCACTAGTAACCTTTTTATTTTATTCAACCATAAATTTTGATATTTGTTTCAGAATAAGAGTTGGATTAATTTTCCATTATTTGTGTTACAATAAAATCTTATGTCTTACTGCATCAAACCGATATACAACACAACATTTTAGATATTAGCTAAAAAGTTAAAACAGTTCTTTTAAACCACAATATATCAAATTAAATTTTACGATTTTTACGGACAAAACGGGAATAACTTCATGATATGTCGACTAATCTATGATATATTATAAAGTATTTGGATTTTTGTTCTTAAATATTATTAATAAATATTTAAAACTAAAAATCAATCTTTCAATTTTTATAATATTTCTATTTTGCCATTCTTGTGTATAATAAGAATGGAATCTTTGAACGGTTTATCAATTTTTGAAAACTCAATAGATTTACTCATTTTTTTAAAATAAAATCATTTTAAATTCATTATACAAATTGTATAAAATAAATGAATATTTTATTCACTTTAATTTGATACCTATATTAATATATGTTTTTTTTTTCAAAATTTTAACGGTATTTTCAAAATTCAGATCACGTATATTCTTACTAATATATTTACTATATTATAAAACATTTACATCATGTTCTTAAAATCTCATAAATTTCAAGTTTACAATTTATTATCGCATACGTACAATCTTTTACACCCTCACCTTTTAACTTTATAAAATTAATTGATAACTAACTAATAAACATGCTCAATTACAAGATAAACATTGAGTCTACTAATACGCCAAAATGTTGCATAAAACCAATAACTCTTTTGCTCTCTAAAACTCCATAAAACCATAAAATAAAATTGAGAGTGCTAGAGAATAAAACAAAGTACGAACTAGGATTGGGGATTCGAGTTCTTGGCTTCAGAATCAAATGTACCGTGCTGCATTATATAGATACACGTCTAGTCATCAAAATGTTTGTAGACTTGACTAGTCTAACCGTCAAAGCTTGAAATCCCCGCTCCAATCCAAACCCAAAATTTTTTTCTTTTTTGTTTGTAACGGTAAGTAGGAAAATCCCCAATGACCTGGAAGAGACTCAAAATGACGACCTATGGAAGAAATCTCAAGGCCTGACCTCTATTTGACAGTTAAGCTGACCCTGACAGTTACAACCATAAGCTGTAATCGGTTCCGGTCCTAAGGCTAGGACCGGTACCAGCCTGGGATTTTGCTCATATCAGATAAAATTGCACAACAAACAGTAACACCTCCAAACAAATGACCAACACTAAGATGATGCAAAGAATGCTTTACAAAACAGAGATCCAATCCATAAACTTTCATTCTTTTCCAGTTCTTCCAGGATAAAAAAGAGTATGAGATAACACAATAAATGCTTTGTAATGCCACCAAACTTACACCGACACCACCGCTCGATGAAAAAACATCTGCTAATGACCGAAAATTTAGTAGCAAAGAAAACGCCAAGCAATGTGGTTGAAGTCCTTGTCACCGAGGAAGTCCAAAGTCTAGGGAAAATCCGAAAAAAGATGCAATTAGTTGCAAGAAGTCTTTTATTAACAAAGCAAGGAATCACAGACATCAATCAAGAAACACAAGACGGTTAGAAGATTTGCGGGTCCCATTGTCCCGTCTTTGGTTATACTACCGTCAGTAAATAGGACCTACAATCATATCGGTCTACCGAGACAAAATGTAGGACCGGCACCAACAGTTCATCATTCACATGAATGATCAGGAGTGACAAAATAGGATCTAATGGGAATACATATTTCATCTGTAGCTTAAGAGCCGTTTACCAACAACCGAGTAAGTGTCCAGTCTCGGTAAGCGAATTGGAAATGGTGGTTTACCAAGTGTTTGGTAATAACAGCTTACTGATAGAAAGATTACCATTATAACCCTCTATATAATTAGAGTTCTCTGAAAAACCCTAATAGTAAAATAGGGTAGGCCTGGAAAGTACGTAAACTCACCCAGTAAGCGAAACATAATGCTGGACGGGTAGGTGCTCGATCAACACCTATGTAAACATGTTGATGTTGACCAAGTCAGCTAATCTGACCGAATCAGCAGTGGTCAGCAGTAGGTAAAAGTGGTCAAACAAAGAGAACTTCAAAAACACAGACTCACAAATTCGAACTCAATGGCATTCAATATAGTATCCCAGATTTGGTGCAAAAGTGATGCGTGGCTCAAAGTCGCAGCCCTCTTCCTGATGATACTTGAGCGTGTAGAAACAGTTTCAAATTTAATAACCGTGTTTAAACCTAGCTCTCATACAGTCTAGAAGACGAATAGAGGCTATCAAGGCAATCTCATAACCATTCAGGTGGGTCTAAATCCGAATAATCAAAAACTTTAGTTATACTTGATTCTGTCGAGTACACACCAATCAAGCACAACCAGATTTGATTGCAAGTGTTAACATATTTCTAGGATCCTTGTTAGTGAACTGTGGCTACTAAAATTTACCTATTTGGTTTTTTTCTCTTATAAACTACGATCGAATAACATGATTTTCCAAACCCACAAGAAGCAACAATCAAAAAGCAGCACACTTTGAGGTTACTATAGTTATCAACCCATCAATTTCTGACTGCTCTTATAATTTTTCACCTGAATATTGATTTAGTAAGATAATCCAAAGTTATTTCACTTGTGAGAATACCAAAAAGATCCTTGAGGATAGTAGGAGGTTCTAACATATATATTGAGGATAAATGGTCCAAGTCTAGTTGATGTAGGACTTGCCCCCTCCAAATGGAGGCCAGACGGGCACAAAAGAGTGTCAAAAGGGGGCTTAGACAGTACAAATTGCATCATCCCAGAAACGAATCAGCTTATCATTGCCCAATCCCTCGACTCATCGGTCTTAGCCTTTCAATCAAGGAAAGGGATTCACGGGCAGTGAAGGCAACTAAGGGAGGCCACCTCTGAGGGCGATTGGATTAAGGTACAGAAGACCCAAAATGTTGAGTGAGGTAGACTTTGGCTTGGATACTATGCTAGAATGCATATAAGTATATAGCCAGTGGCGGATACAGGATTTTTGCCTAGTGGGGGCACCTTTAAGGTAGATTAAAGGCCCGCAAAGTTGTCCGATGTATTATTAGCCTAATTTCACCATTTCGAGAGATTTTTAAAGTTTTTTTTGGTTGATTTCAAGGGATTTTTAAGTTTTTTTTTATTGATTTTGAGGGACTTTTTCGTTTTTTTTTTTTATTTAAAGAGTTTTTTTTTTGTTAATTTTGAGATACTTTATTTGGTTGGTGGTGACCTGGCGAGAAATTAATGGGGGAACTATGGTAGAAAGTAAAAAAAATAGTTTATAACCTACGAAAATTCTTTTTCTTTCTTTTAATGGGGGCATTCCCCGCCTTTTATACACTAGGTCCGCCACTGCCAAGATTCTAAATAGCGTGTGGCATGGCATGGCGGCGAGGAAAGCCTCAAGCCTTACGACGGCATTTTTCACTTATGGCAGCAAATCTCTATATCATATCAGATACATAAACATATGTTTTTACTCGATGAATCAATAATAATAAGCAATTTAAATTAACTTATATATTAAGAAACCAGCAAATACGACATTAAAAAGATGAGCAAAACCAAATAACATATTAAAAAAAACCGTGCATTAGACCAAGGCGGAGTTCACGCCTTAGCCACGGCGGGCCATGGCGGCTGTTGCGGCGAACTTTTTCGATCAGTGGCCCACTGCAATATAACCCCGTAAGATTACCCTCCAAAAAGCCGAATGGAGGTTTCCAACATAGATTAAAGATCCATCAGATGTGGAATTTCAACATCATCATCCAAATAATCATGTTCATAGAATTCATTGGTGATTACAATACCGCGTTTAACTTAACAATCAATAACATGAGCTTAAATTATGAGACAAACACGTAAAGAATTCATCATACAAAGATCAAATACCTTGAGAAAGCCAGCTCCAGCAGGTGGAATCAACAGCAATACTTGACCTAAGACGAGCAGATGCAATTGCACTGTGAAGAGGCACCATTGATTCAACAGTTCCTAACGCACCAAGAATCCTGAAGAACACCGAAGATCAAAATGATGGAATTCAAATGCGGATCGCTGTATTAGTGTGCGTGTTTCATCAGTGTGTAATTGTGTAAATAGTGAAGTATTAACCTTGAAGCTGCGCGAGGGACTGTTCTTGTTGATGAATTGAAGGGAGAAACAGGTAGGGATTTGGGGGTTAGGGTTCTTGAAATTAGATTTGATCCAGTTGCGATTGTTCTAGTGCCAGAAACTAGCGCTGATCTGATTGCGGAAGCCATCATTTTCTATAAACCCTAACCTGTGCAACAGTCTTTTACTTGAACCCTTCTGTGAGTGATCCAGGAAGGCAGGAATTACATAACTTGTACCAATAGCATTGCTTGTTGTACAATTAGAGCATTCTAACATATTGTATTAGGGTTCTGCAACCTCCGAATCGCTAAGAGGTGAATCTTGTTTGGTAAAAACAATCGGTTTCTTAATAGTTCTAAAATCCTCTGAATAATTTTGTATCTGACTCACCCTTAACCATTCAGAGCCCTAATTTCATTTTGAACAATTAAAAAACAGCTGTAATTCATTTTGCACTATATCATAAGGGTCTCTTAATCATTCTGACCACTTAATCATTATGTACCAAACCATTCAACAACCGCCAAACAACCCCTAAAATTTATTTCAAATAAATAATTAAAAATTAAATTTTTTTTAACTAAAAATAAGGTTTTATAATGTGAGTTTATAATGTTGACGACTAGATAAGTTTATACTCTATAAGTTAGCGTTTGGTATGCAGATAAGGCTGGACAGGACGGGACATGACTGTACTGAACAAATGCTTGTTTGGTGTTTAGTACGACTAAAATGGGGTTTGGGATTGTTTATTTAAATGACTTATCTGCTTATTTCATTTTGTCACCACATATAAGTTTTTTTCTAGTGTTTGGATTGGGGAAAACTGCTTATGACTTTTTGTCACTGCAAATAAGTTGTTTTTAATAAGGGGGTGTTTGAGATTGCTTATTTGAGGGGCTTTTTAGCTTATTGCGATTTGGCACCGGAGATAAGCCATTTTGAGTGTTTGGATGGAACAAAAAGAAAAGAGCTTATAGCGGTGCCAAACCGCTGAAAAGTCATTTTTGATAAGTCATTTTGTTCTGACTTATCAACTTATTTGAAAAGTGCTTATTACTTTTTTGGTTATTTTGTATTAATAAGCAATCCCAAACACTTTTAAATAACAACTTATTAGCTTATTACATTTTGGTACCACAATAAGCTAATCCAAACACTTTTTTTAAAAAACCCCGGTGTGACACCGCATAAGTTAATAAACACTTTTCAGAATAAGCATAAGTTGTTTTAAATAAGCAATCCCAAACACCCCCTAAGTTAGTCCATATTGACTTATCAGCTTATTTGAAACAACTTATGACTTTTTTTAATTATTTTACATGTATAAGTGATAACTCTCATTTTTTAGAGTTATTTGTTGCTATTTTTATAGGTTTTTATTCATCGTTTTACCCACTTTTGCTCTTATCCCTTCATTTGGTCCACATTGTTTGCAAAATATGATAACTTAACCAATATGTTCATTCTTGCGAAAATTAATATTGCAGGTCAGTTTGTGGGCACTGGAGTGCCCACTGTGGGCACCCGAGGGTATTACCCAGCAGATTTTAGGGCTGGATGTGAGCTGGAAACACAACATTTCTGAAGTGATCTTGGCCATACATTGAAGATGAAATCTTGGCCCTTGAATGCTCAAGCCTCCTCCTATAAATAGAAGACTCATGGAGAACATTTAATTCACACCGACACCTTCCACCATCAACATCTCTCTCACCTCCCATCATCAACATCCATCATCCATCTTTCTCCTCATTCAAGTCTAAAGTACTTCCAAGTATTTAGACTTGAAGTGTATGATTTAATTCTTGTATTTTTATTCTCGTCTTTACTTTACGCATTTTATTTTCCGCACTTTTATTTCTTGTATTTACATTTCCGCACTTACTTTATTGTATTTAATTTCCGCACTTACTTTATTGTATTTAATTTCCGCACTTTTAATTAAATTTCGTACTTTAATTTCCTTTTATAATTGTAGTTCATTTTTATTATGCAAGTAGTTAACAAGTCTTTATTTTATTTTATTATGTCTTTTATTATCGTTATGAGCTAAGCACCTTTTTGGGTGCGGATGTAAGCCAACTTGGGTCTAGTAGGTTACACTTGGGTGTGACCATCGTTATCAACTCTTGACCTTGGTCACTTGAGTCGGGACTTTAACTCAACGCAGATAAGTCGATCACTTTTATGTGTTAATATTAGATCTTGACCTCGAGAGGGGCGGATTCGAAATACGGCTTAAGTGATGCACAAAGATTTGAGAGAGTATTTGATAACCATATAGAGATACGGGTTTTGTATGATTTACTAAGGTTCAAACGCCGGTCGAGATTTATATCACAAAGAGATTTGAGTATAAATCTCCATATTGGTAGAACTTGATTTTTTATCAACTTAGTTAAATCGGCAAGATCAAGAGTCGGTAAAGGTGAAAACTTTATGAACACTTTGTAGGACCGGTCTATAAAAATTCACTTTCGAGAGATCGGGCTTTTTATAGACTTTCCGTACTACAAAGAGTCCAATCATCTTGTTACTACGTTTTTCCCAAGAAAAGCTTACATCCGTACCCAACTTTTAATTATAAAGTTCATTCTGAATTTTCTATCAAATCACCATCAAACGAATATTTTTCCCAAACTCGAAACTTGTGCAAGAAGTTCATAAAAATCAGCAATTCTCAGTAGTTCAGTCCCTGTGAAAACGATACTCGGTACTTGTACCATTATATTACTTGTAGCGATTCTAGTGAAAGTATATATTTGTGCTCTCACTAGGTATTACTGTACCCCCCCCCCCCCCGTTGTGCAGTACACGATAATTAGCTACCAAGTTTTTGGCGCCGTTGCCGGGGACTGGCACGATTTTACATCCTGAGATACTGATTTTTGTTCGAGCCTGTGTCACTTGTTTCACTTTCAAAGCATTTATCGTGTTGTATGCCACGGCTACAACACGGTGAACTTCTGCCTCTCGATCTTGAAATTGAAAAAACTTTGAAAAGAAGAAGAAGAGGTAGAGGAAATCGGCAAAACCCAATTTTAAATCAAACCATGGCGGAAGGGGCAGCAAATCCTCCACCTCCGCTTGTGGAAACAACGATTAAAATTGTCGATGACAAAGAAAGGGGAATACGGGACTATGCAACACCCGAATTTGATCAACTCAAGTCGGGTATTCTTAGGCCCAATATTGCTGCGCAAAGTTTTGAACCGAAACCGGTAATGTTTCAAATGATCCAAGCAATGGGTCAATTTGGAGGATTACCTTCGGAAGATCCGCACTCTCATTTAAAATCATTTTTAGAAATGACGGATCATTTTCTCATTCCCGGAGTTTCCCGCAGAAGCCTTGCGATTGACACTCTTCTCTTACACATTAAGAGACAGAGCCAAAGCCTGGATAAATTCTCAGCCACCTCATTCAATTGACACTTGGACGAGTTTAGCTGAAAAGTTTTTGAAAAAATACTTTCCTCCCACCAGAAACGTGAAATTCAGAAATGAAATTTTAATGTTTAGACAAGAGGAAGATGAAGCAATATCGGATGCATGGGAGAGATTCAAAGATTTAATTCGAAAATGCCCTCATCACGGAATCCCTCACTGCATCCAATTAGAAACATTTTATAATGGTCTTTCTAATGCTGCTAAAATCATCCTCGATGCCACGGCTGGTGGAGCTTTTACTACAAAAACATACAATGAGGGGTATGAAATTTTGGAAAAAGTCGCCAATAATAACACTGATTGGTCGAACCCTCGTGCTGTAATTCCTAAAACTGCATCAGGAGTTCGTGAGATTGATGCCATCACCGCTTTAAATGCACAAATTGTAGCTTTGACTAATTTGGTTAAAAACAATTTGAACATTAATGGAGAAAAAGGTCATGTGCAGACAATAAATCAAACTTTAATTAAAACGTGCACTTTTTGCGGTGAAAATCATCCTTTTGAGTGTTGTCCCGGTAACCCTGTTTCGGTAAACTATGTCGGGAATCAGTCTAGAAATAGTCCGTTTTCCCAAACATACAACCCGAATTGGAGAAATCATCCGAACTTCTCTTGAACTGGAAATCAAGGACTTCAACCCCCTGGGGAAAGTCAAGTCCAAAACCGACCACTAAATCCTCCCGGATTTCATCAAGGTCCACATCAGAATTATCAACATGGACAATCTTCACACTCCCAGAATTACCAACATGGTCAGTCTTCACAATCACATGCACCTAGACAACAAAATGCATCGGATAGTAATGGTTCAATCGAGTCGTTGCTTAGTGGTTTTATAAACCAGACCAATGCAACCTTGAGGGGTTTCGAAACCCAACTTGGACAGTTTGCTGTCGAACTCAAGAACAGACAACAAGGGACTTTGCCTAGTGACATGGAAAATCCCAAAGGCATTCACAAGGAACACGTCATGGCCATAAGTATTAGAGAGATTGAAAACATAAGTGAGTCTAAAAAAGTCAAGAAAAACTCTCCCGTACCAGTAGTGCAAAAGGACTCACATTTGTTTGATGCCTCGAACTTTCCAAGCCTATTTCCATCCTCTAGTGAAGTTCCAAAACCAGAATCTGTGGCCCAAACTGCAGGCCCAATTGTCCCAAGTTGTCCAGCACATACTACACCCACTCCAGAACCACTCATCTCATGCACTCCCGACAAGAGCAAATCTGTTCCGGATTTGAGGGACTTACCTTTCCCTGAGAGATTAAAAACCAAAAATGTTGATGAACAATTTAAAAAGTTTTTGGATGTTTTCAAATAACTCCACATTAACATTCCTTTGGTAGAAGCTCTTGAGCAAATGCCAAGTTATGTTAAATTTTTGAAAGATATTCTCAACAAAAAACGAAGGCTGGGAGAATTTGAAACCGTTGCTTTAACCAAAGAATGTAGTGCACTTCTTACTTGCAAAATCCATCCGAAATTAAAGGATTCGGGGAGTTTTACCATCCCGTGTTCTATTGGGGGACAAGAAGTAGGACATGCTCTATGTGATTTGGGGGCAAGCATAAACCTCATGCCTTTGTCGATTTTCAAAAAGTTGGGAATTGGTGAAGCTCGTCCCACCACAGTCACTCTGCAGCTGGCAGACAGGTCTCTAGCCTATCCAAAAGGAAAAATTGAGGACATTTTGGTCAAGGTCGATAAATTTATCTTTCCGGCCGATTTTCTAGTTTTGGACTATGAAGCAGATCAGGATGTCCCCATCATCTTAGGAAGACCTTTCCTTGCGACTGGTCGAACGTTGATTGACGTCCAAAAGGGTGAACTTACCATGAGGGTAAATGACCAAAAAGTGACCTTTAATGTTTTTAAGTCCCTTAAGTTATATGATGATTTGGAAGATTGTTCAGCCATTAATCTACTAAGTGAAGACCTTGGTCTAGATATTGAAGAGTGTGTTGAGCATTTTGAAGAAGGAAAAGAGGATGAGAGAAAATTGGAGAGTCTAGTTAAAGTGCAACCACCAATGAAAGTGAATCAAGGTATGAAAGAAGTGAGGTTGAACCATCATAAACACAAGAAAAAACGGTTTTTGTCGAAGGATGTGCCCTCACCCCCCGTCTTGTCATCCTAAAAGTTCGAGTGTTGGGTTAGAAACAACCTTGTAAATAGTCTTGTCTAATTTTAGTAATTTTGTGTTTTTGTTATTGTGTATTTGCAGGAGTTGGTCGTGATTTTTGCAAAAATGCGCCCACGAAGAATTTAGGCGGGATTTTAAACAAAATGAGGGTGATTTATCGCTTTCAAAATGAACCCTCTCATCTTCTGCAATGGCTAGAATCAAGAAGTTGGTTCCCAATCCCAATCTCTTACCATCTCGCCAGAGCCGCCAGCTGCAACGGAAAGCCGCCACCATCACCGCCACCGAAGCCGCTACCACCACCACGGATTACCACCCCTCTCACTACATCCCACCCTCCAACTAAACCAAAACCACTCTCCATCACCCTCAAGTTCCCCACTTCCACCAACACCACCACAACCCCCACCATTCCGACAACCACCCTTCTAAAACCCGTCGGCGATTACTAGACCCCACAATACATGGATCCACCGCCTCTACCACTGCCCCGAACGCTGAGCCCAGTGGACATTCGACTCCTCCATATTGACTTTGTTGGTTTCTTATCATCTTTTGCAAATTGTGTCGTTATTAAACAGTTCTTTTGGGTACATTTGTAGTTAGACTAACCCCGTTCCTTTTTGGTACTTATTGAACGGGTGTGTTTTAATATTTATCTAATGCTGTTGATATTTATTCCGTTTCCTCTAGCTATTCTCTCTTTTTCAGGTGCAATTCTTCTTGGTTGATTTGGATGGTTTTAAACTAAGAGGATATAGGCCATTTTTGTTGCGGCCTATACACATACCCTTCGTAGCCTTTCCCTTTACCGTACCCCTATCATTTTTGCGCCAATGAGGACATTGTCCGCTTCTAAGTTTGGGGGGGTCGCCTTGCGGTTTGTACGGTTATTATTTTATAAAATGATCGTACACACACACACAAAAAAAAGAAAGAAAAGAGAAAAAGAAAAAGCAAAAGAGAAAAAATATATATATATAAAATAAGTCTTCGTAAAATTGGAAGACAATCATTGAATAAAAACACTTTTGAAACCCATCGTGCCGTAAACCATACACAAATCCAAAATATGGGGTTTCAAGAGTTCGAGAACTACACAAATTGGATTCAACATCGAGAAATTCAAAAATCCTTTTTGTAGAATAGTTCAAGTTTGGGGGAAGAAAGAGTCATTTTTTAGCCACAAACACCAACCCGAATCAAAGCCCTATTGATTAGTTCGAAACCAACCATTTCAGGGAGAAACGCATCAATATTCAAGCTAGAGGAATTATCAACATCGTCCGGGTGGTATATTTTTCTTATTCAAGTTCTCCCCTCTTCGTATCATTCTTTTTCGTTTTTATTTTGTCACTTGAGGACAAGTAACACCTCAAGTTTGGGGGGATGATAACTCTCATTTTTTAGAGTTATTTGTTGCTATTTTTATAGGTTTTTATTCGTCGTTTTACCCACTTTTGCTCCTATCCCTTCATTTGGTCCACATTGTTTGCAAAATATGATAACTTAACCAATATGTTCATTCTTGCGAAAATTAATACTGCATGTCAGTTTGTGGGCACTGGAGTGCCCACTGTGGGCACCCGAGGGTATTACCCAGCAGATTTTAGGGCTGGATGTGAGCTGGAAACACAACATTTCTGAAGTGATATTGGCCATACATTGAAGATGAAATCTTGGCCCTTGAATGCTCAAGCCTCCTCCTATAAATAGAAGACTCATGGAGAGCATTTAATTCACACCAACACCTTCCACCATCAACATCTCTCTCACCTCCCATCATCAACATCCATCATCCATCTTTCTCCTCATTCAAGTCTAAAATACTTCCAAGTATTTAGACTTGAAGTGTAGGATTTAATTCTTGTATTTTTATTCTCGTCTTTACTTTACGCATTTTATTTTCCGCACTTTTATTTCTTGTATTTACATTTCCGCACTTACTTTATTGTATTTAATTTCCGCACTTTTAATTAAATTCCGTACTTTAATTTCCTTTTATAATTGTAGTTCATTTTTATTATGCAAGTAGTTAACAAGTCTTTATTTTATTTTATTATGTCTTTTATTATCGTTATGAGCTAAGCACATTTTTGGATGCGGATGTAAGCCAACTTGGGTCTAGTAGGTTACACTTGGGTGTGACCATCGTTATCAACTCTTGACCTTGGTCACTTGAGTCGGGACTTTAACTCAACGCAGATAAACCGATCACTTTTATGTGTTAATATTAGATCTTGACCTCGAGAGGAGCGGATTCGAAATACGGCTTAAGTGATGCACAAAGATTTGAGAGAGTCTTTGATAACCACGTAGAGATACGGGTTTTGTATGATTTACTAAGGTTCAAACGCCGGTCGAGATTTATATCACAAAGAGATTTGGGTATAAATCTCCATATTGGTAGAACTTGATTTTTTATCAACTTAGTTAAATCGGCAAGATCAAGAGTCGGTAAAGGTGGAAACTTTATGAACACTTTGTAGGACCAGTCTATAAAAATTCACTTTCGAGAGACTGGGCTTTTTATAGACTTTTCGTACTACAAAGAGTCCAACCATCTTGTTACTACGTTTTTCCCAAGAAAAGCTTACATCCGTACCCAACTTTTAATTATAAAGTTCATTCTGAATTTTCTGTCAAATGACCATCAAACGAATATTTTTCCCAAACTCGAAACTTGTGCAAGAAGTTCATAAAAATCAGCAATTCTCAGTAGTTCAGTCCCTGTGAGAACGATACTCGGTACTTGTACCATTATATTACTTGTAGCGATTCTAGTGAAAGTATATATTTGTGCTCTCACTAGGTATTACTGTACCCCCGTTGTGCAGTACACGATAATTAACTACCAATAAGCAATCCCAAACACCCTAAATAACAACTTATTAGCTTATTATGTTTTGGTACCACAATAAATTAATCCAAACAGTTTTTACAAAACTTCTTTTTATCACCACATAAGTTTAGGGCTGTAAACGAACCGAACGAACACGAACGGAGGCTTGTTCGTGTTCGTTCGTTTAACTTAACCGAACAAACGAACGAACACGAACGGTAAATGAACGAAAATTTTTGTGTTCATGTTCGTTCGTTAAGAAAATATGTTTGTTCGTGTTCGTTTATGTTCGTTCATTAAGAGTTAAACGAACGTAAACGAACGAACATAAATGAACATAAACGAACGTAAACGAACGAACATAAATGAACATAAACGAACGAACATAAATGAACATATACGAACGTAAATGAATAAAAAACAACCACCGTTACTCATAATTTCGTTTGTAAAAAATAACATAACAAAATTAAAAAAATGGATATACTTAGGAGGTATGAAAAAGGAATTTTAAAAAATTAATTTAATTAATGCTTTGACAAATTAATGTCATAATACATATAAATATATTTATATATATAAACGAACATAAATGAACGAACGTTCACGAACGTAAATGAACGAACGAGACCATTGTTCATGTTCGTTCATTTAACTAAACGAACAAAAAAATGTGTTCATGTTCGTTCATTTATTAAATAAACGAACATAAACGAACTTCCCGCTGAACAGTTCACGAACGGTTCACTGAACGTTCGGTTCGTTTACAGCCCTACATAAGTTGATAAGCACTTTAAAAAAAACATAAGTTATTTTAAATAAATAGCCCAAACACCCTCTAAGACTAGACAGAACAATTGACAAGTTTCTCCCCAAAGTTGTTTGATGATTATATATATATATATATATCATATAATAGTTATAATTCACTCAAATATAAAAGTAATTAAATAATTTAATTTATAAACATTTTTACACAATTTTCATATACATAAATACATACATATATAATAATACCAAATTTGAATGAAAAATTTGATAAAATTGATGGTAGTTTGAAAAAACTGGATTCATACAAAAGAGAAATTATATTTTATTTGGTTTGGAAGATTCTTATCAATCGGCAAAGGTGGTATTGGTTATTGTGGATGTGGAGGTGGTGGTGGTGGTGGCCGATGGTACTAGTGGTGGTGGAAATGGACGACGGTGGTCGATGACTGACAGTTGTTGTGGAGGACGTGAAGATGATAGATAGTGGTAGTGGTAGTGGTAGCAAATGGTGGCAGCCAACGGTGGTAGTGGTAGTTTGAATTTTGAATTTTCAATTTTCAATTTATGGTTCTCATTTGAATTTTCCTCTATCCGCCTACTCTTTACCGGTTTGTGTTAACAAGTATGACATCGACATGACAAAGTGCATCTACTGTGGATTTTGCCAAGAAGCATGCCCTGTTGATGCAATCGTAGAAGGCCCCAACTTTGAGTTTGCTACTGAGACTCACGAGGTTAGTCCTACTTTTATACACATTTAGGTGTCGTTTACCAAAAATTTTACCGGGTAAGCGCTTACGGGTAAGGACATTACCCTCACTAACCTTATCGTATAACATTCTAGACCATCAAAACTGATTGTTGGTAAGTGTCTTAAATCCGTTAAGTGTTTACCGGGTAAGAGTCATTTCTCTCACTTACCGGGTAAGACTCTAGGTCATTGTTATGGCTCTTACCGGGTAAGATTGTAGGTAGTTTCCATGCTCAATAAGTAAGAACCGTAAGGTAAGTGATACCGGTAAACGTTTACCCGGATAAGTTTTAGTAAACGGCTCCTTATCCTTATTTCCCCTAAATCAGACACTCGAGTCATAAATTTTTGTAGGAACTCCTTTACGACCGGTGGAAAACCGAGATCGCTGAGCGTGTATATATATACCCTCTATATATATATCTATATATATATATATATATATATATATATATAAAGAGAGAAAGGGGGGGTTAGCTAGCTTGTCGCTATGTTCCTGTGTTTTTTTTACTAGGATAATAGGCGGACCTAGAACTAGAAGTTTTTTCTAAGTAGTGGTATCGTTTGACTTTAAAAAACCAAGCTATGGATATTTTACGTAAAATCATCCTTGGTCTATTTGTTAGTTTCTTGTTTTTTGTATGTGAGGTCATGTGTTCGAGTCTTTTATCCCGATTTTTTCTCAGAAACATAATAAACTTGGAATTAAAAGCAAAAAATTAAGAAAATGATACAAATGAAATGTGATTGGAACCCGTGCATGGAAGAGAAGAAAAAGACCACGGAAACCAACTTTACCAAAAGAAACTTGTTTTGTTATTGTAGTTTCAAGGAATATATGGTTGCACCACCAAAATAATATGTTGGCTTTTGCCTACAACGAACATAGTTTGTTTACGACCCAAATTTTTACGAAAGAGCCATAACAATGACCTAGAGCCACTACAACGGACATAGTCTGTTTTGCCTTCGACTAGAATAACATTTTGTACTGTTTTATAGTGTTGCCTTTTTTTTCTTTTGAAAAATTCTCTAGTTTTCACTAAAATCCTTGTATACACTTTTTTCACAGGTCAGAAAACTTTACGAAAACATCTGCTCTACTTTCTGGGTGGAAAACATATTTGTGTATATCCCACCCCTACCAGGCTACCCTACTTCCCAAATCCCAAGTGAGAGATATTGGACATGTTTGATTGGGTTTATTGAAACTATATCATGTGATTTGTTTCGCAACTTAAGCCAAAAGAAGTTCAAATGTCAGCATAAGCACCTATTTGAAAAATGAAGGTAAGACAATCAACTGAAAATACATAAAATACAATCGGGGAACATTGGACAAGTCGAACGACGTCAAGGTTGCTGCACAAACGACCAGGCCTGATCCTGACATTTGTTAGGCCCTGGACGAGATGTAAAAATAGGCCCTCGATAACTACGAAATTATTTTCAACATATTGTTTATATCATCAAAAATAACATTCAAATAATACTAATAATTCATATAAAACCGATTTCCCCGATATTCCTAGCGCAAGATTAATCAATAATCATTTCTAAATTAATATTATATACCATATCATTTTTTTACATAACATCGTCAATCAGTTCCATCATCAAAGACATCTTATGATATACCTTTAATATATAGATTGAAATCATTTGACATCACTATGTTGACCATTCAGAGTAACAGTTTAAGTAAATCATCATAAATCAGTAGATATTTCACATGTTACTTGATGTTAATCATCATTTTAAACTTTTAGGGATGAAACAAACTTTTTAAGAACCATCAATCTTAGAATCAAAATTCATGTTGATTATAGTTTGAAATCTTATTCTTATTTTAGAGATAAGAGAGTACTTAAGATTCATGCACCCAATATTAGATAATAAAGAGTCAATAATGTATGAAAAAGAAGTATATTTGAAATCCTAAATATAGATATATTGGGTCGTCTCATATAGTTTGGTAATTGTTTTAAAAATGTAGGAGTTTTCTTAGTTAATAACAAGAAATCTACTATATTTTAACACAATAATAAAATTCATGTGGATGGAATAATAAAAAGAGTATATAGAAGATGAGTAATGGAGTATATATCGTATATTATAGGCAAAAGTAGTTTTTATATATTAGTATTAGATAAAAAAAACTTAGAGAAATAATAAGCAATACTATAAAATGAAAAAAATAACTTTTACAAATTTTCTTGTTCAATGTTATTAATTAATACATATTTGAGCCCTTAATATAATGTTAAATTCTTTTTGGGTCCTATTATATATATACTATTTTTTTTGTCTTTTTTATGTACAATTTTTTTAACTATTAATATATAGTATATACTAAAAAAATTGGGCCCCTATTTCGTTTGGGCCCTGGGCGTACTTCCAACCCGCCCTCCCCCAGAGACGGCCCTGACGACCTGTTGTTAACTTGTTATAGAAGTCGAGATGGTTAGCGTTGGTGATATATTTAATGATACAAGAAACAGAGTTGGTTTCCAACAAGAATAATAGTTATCGACTTATCGTGATAAGTCTAAGAAGGACTTCCACCTTTGGATCAATCCTAATTGAAAATAAACTTATAAACTAGATTATGAGTTATTTTAGAGCTTAATCTGAACCATTAGATCAACACTAACTAAAAGTGATCAAAGGTCAAATCCCTTCTTACATCTCTCATCTTAACTCCTATTTTCACACAATCCTTAAGATGACACATGAATGAGTGAAAATTTTGTCACATCTCCGTTAATGCATCTCAAAATATTCAACAAAACACTGGTACCAATGTTCACAAAAATTCAATTTGTTGGATTGAAATGAAATGAAACTAGTAGGCCTAGTTTTGGTCTCAACCAAACTTGGGCCTAATACATCCTGGTTGTGACCAGAGTCTAGAGATGGCCAAATTGGGTCGAGTCTGTTCTGGGACCGATTAAGACCAGTTATGGCCCGACTGTATCTGGCTTTATGAGCCCAACCTTAGCTAGATCTTCCAACTTGCTATTGTAATGTATCCATAAAAAGGTGTGAAGTTTTCAGGTTCTGCCATCAAACCCAACCCAACCCAACCCCACCTCACTCCGGATACCACAATTTAGGGGGATGTTTACTAAACACTTGCCGTTTTTTACCGGGTAAGTGGAGCCGACCCGGTAAGAATAATGTTTTCTTTAAAGATCAACAATTTCACTTACTCGATTAATATTTACCCAATTTGTGTCAATTGACAGCCCCTTAATTCTCCAAAACAAAAGCATGACCAATACATAGGGGTACACATGGGTTGGATTGGCTGGGTATTAAGCATTAAATGACCCGACCCAACTACATCAGCCTAGAAAAATCCAAACAAAATTTAATGTATAACCCAACCCAACACCTATCATGTTGAACCTGCACGAAAATGGTTACTGAATCATCTCTATTCTCTTTCTAAACCAGATCAAAAACACAATCCATCCACAATTTACAGTTGCAAAAACAAAACTTTCAACCTTCCTTCAAACATAAACACCAAGATCGACTGAAAACGATTTTCTCTATCTGTATACATCTTTAAAAAAAGCGCTCAAATGGGGTGCCCGAGATGCGTTATTACCAAAGAATCGGTCCATCCTAATCCTCGTTCCATCTCTCTTCATCTTGCACACCCATCGGTTCAGGAAACACATCCTTCGAATGCTTTCTAGTCGACAAACAACCATCCTCACCACCCTGCAACTGAGACCCCGTTCCGCCGCCACCACACCCTGCCGCCAAGTTATGCCGCCAGCTGCCATTCCAAGAGGAAGTTGTTCCAAGTTTGGCCGAGCTCGATGTTTCTTCACGTACAACTTTCAAAGGATTTTCCAAAGCTTTGAGTACAAATCTCATTAGCGGTCTCTTTGAAGGTTTAGGATTAAGGCAAGATTCAGCAACAACGGCCATCGCCCATACTTCATCTAGTAAATCCTCGTCCACTATCAGCGATGGATCCATTATGATCTTCACAAGTTCTTTATCGTTTATACTGATAAACGGAAGCAAACCTTCCAACAACTCTTTTGTGGTCGAATCACTCGATGCGCTAATACCTATTTTCCCCGTCACAAGCTCCAGCAATACTTTCCCGAAGCAGTAAACATCATAAGCACACGTCGCAGTAGCTACACCTGCACATCGAAACAAAAGTTCGATGAAATCAAATGTAGGCCATCTCGAGATATAATGCGTTTGGTATGAGGATGGGATAAGACTAAGGTAGGCCAGTGAAAGAAATATGGAAGGTTTTAAGGTTTTAAACTTTTAATTTGGCAGGGGTAGTTTAGTAATTTACCAAGTTTGTCGTATCTTCCTTTTTTTTATTCCACCTATTTTGATGGGACAAAAAAAAAACGCTTTTTTGTCCCCAGTGTTGTCCGGTCCTAGTCTAATTTTTGTGCCAAACGTGGGACAACAAGTTTTTGTTCTCTCCTGTACTATCCCGCATATCAAACGCAGTAAGTGAACATATAGGCGAAAACATGATGAGAACTATGGCAAATATGGAACAAAAAGATCACATAACTTACCAGAAACAATTTCTTCAGATATCCTGCAAAAATACAAGAGAAAATCTCTGTTAAAACCCTCGAATTCTCGATCATAAACTGCAAATAAGGTTATTTTTTTATGTTCATAGGTTATCTATAACAAGGGTAGATTCGCGTACTTACTGGGGTAATCGTAGCAACCTCATGATCTTGTTCGAATGCCTATCGGTTTCTTGGATACAAGCCTCGGTTAGGCTTCCTAAACGCACTTCATATTTATCATCAAGAAGTATACTACCAGCTTGAACGTCTCTTCGATTAAACAAAAACGAAACCAAATTCAGAACATAAGTCTCAAATTCACAAGGATTAAATTCATATCAAGAATTCAAGATTTAAGGATTACGGGTTCTTTAGAATACCTATGAACGAGGGGTGGAACACATTCGTGATGCAGATAACATAGGGCTTCGGCAGCTCCAATTGCGATCTTCAATCTTGTTATCCAATCCAACGACTTTAAGCTATCATCATCCGAACCGTTTTTCCTGTATAAAGAACTTGAAAGATCCCCTTTTGGCATGTATTTGTAAATCAGATACTTTTCCTTCTCTTTGTCCAAACAATGTCCCAATAATGGAACCAATCTTGGATGAGAAACCTTACTGAAGAAATCCAACTCCACCCTGCAACTGTTCCTTCTGGAATGCGCATCGAATCTTTTGACGATTATATGAATCCCACCCTCCAAAACACCCTTAAAAACGTCACCAGAATGACCCTTTTTTACGAGATTTGCATCACTAAAGTCACCAGTGGCTGCAAGAATCGTCTCGTAACCAAACGCTTCTCCAAAAAGGTTCAAATTTGCTCCTGGTGCACCTGCATCTGTCGCATTCGGTCCCAACCCAGATCCTATTTCACTTGTTTCCCGTTCCTTACGGCAGCATATCATCAGTAGCACCACCAAAATCACAAAGAGTAGAACGAGCCCAAAACTGCCCAACACCACTGCCAATACGACCACTCTTCGGTTGCTTTTATGGTCACCTAAAGGACGGTGAATTCCGCCATTCGGAAATCCGAAATTATCAAACGGCAACCCCTTTCTAGAATAGAATCCAGCACATTCTTTCACATTCCTTTGGCTCGACCAGCTACGAAAACAGTTTCTGTCTAAAGATGCAACATTACGAGCATAATCTGGTATTTTGCCTTGGAAGTAATTGTAAGAAAGATCCACCGAATCGACCCTTTTAAGCACGGAGGTTAGGGCTCCATAAAACATATTATGTGAGAGATTGAACACAGCCATGGTGGTATTAACATTCAAACTAAGATTTGGTAGCAATCCCATAAAATTATTACTGGATGCATCAAGAAACCTCAAATTAGGCAGTGACCATAATGCATCAGGAAGATCACCAGTTAAGCTATTGTTGCAAATCACCATTCTCTCCAAATTCCTTAAACTCCCAAATTCTGAAGGCACGGAGCCAGAAAGTGAACACGAACCCAGATCAAGGACAACCAAACTAGAAAGATTACCGAATTGAGCGGGGATGGAAGAAGAAAAACCGTTACTAGAAAGATTCAAAGATATAAGATTCAATAGGTTCCCAAATTCTTCAGGAATGATCCCAGATAAGGTGTTTGATGAAATGTCAAGCAGAGAAAGTTTAGTTAAAGACCCTAAAGAAGAAGGGATCAAACCAGTAAGCCAATTTCTCGATAGATCAAGAACCGAAAGATTCAATAACAGACCCAAACTAGAAGGAATAGTACCCGTAAGATTGTTATCAGATAAATATAATTCACCAAGGTTAGACAAATTCCCAATGCTAGAAGGAATAACACCAGAAATTTCACAACATCTAAGATCAAGAACCCTAAGGGTTTGAAGTTGAATCCCTAACCAATTCGGTATCGAACCAAGAAGTGTAAATCTTGAGGCATTGAAAGAAACCAATTTGGTGAAATTAGCAAGAGAATGGACTGAAAAATTAGGGTTTTGATTCCCAATTCGAGTTCTCTTAAACCCTGAAATATTGATGACAGTAACACTACCATCTTGACATAGAACACCGATCCAAGATAAACACGGGTCGGATTTTATAGGCCAATCTTTGGTTCTCAACCCTAATGATGACCTAAGTTGAAGCAGAGCTGCCCGTTCTGCCCGAGAACTTAATGGGGCAGATTGTTGTTGTTGCTGTTGAAATGTAGTTCGAAATAACAAGAAGAAGAACAGCAGAAGTAAATTATTCTCCATGATTATGATCTATTAAAGAACAAGCAACAACAGTTTGTTCATGCACGATGACATTTTGTTGGATGAAATGAACTCGTAAACGGCAAAATTGAGAAAGTGAAATTAGGGATTCTTCATGATTATGTTACGCATTGTTCTTGTTACCTTGAATTATCAGGAAATATCGTCTGAATCTTCTTCGATTCTGCTCTAAAAACTTACCAGCAATCCGTTCTACGTGTTGATGAAACTGAGAGTTTGTTTGACTGTTTGATGAGTTGCAGAGTATCAAAATCCCATGGCATTCATGAATGTTTGATGAAATTTTGAAAAGGAAATTTGAAAATAAAAGAAGAGGGTTTGGTTTTTGCTTTTTATTTGGCAAAAGGGTTTTAGGGGATTAAAAATGGTCTTTTCGAGTGGGGATTTTTTTTTTTCTTTCTTGGAGGGGGGTGTTTAAATGTGTTTTATTATAGAGTAAACTACGATTTTCGTCAAGTGGTTTGTTGTTTATAACCATTTTCGTCCCTAACTTTAAAAGTTGCTTTTTTTGTCATTGTGGTTTGTAATTCATTTTCATTTTCATCCCTAAATCTAATATTCTCAGAGACTGAAATCGAAAGGAGTTGCAAACCACAAGGACCAAAAAAACAATTTTTAAAGATCAGGGGCGAAAATAGCTATAAACAACAAACCACATTGACGAAAATAGTAGTTTACTCTTTATTATATGAAGGGGGTGTTTAGAAAAACCGTCGATTGTGAAAACTGGTTAAACCGGATTAAAGCGTGGTCTGGTCTGGTTTGGGAAAAACCAAACTGTGTGTACTCTGTAGTTTAAGGTATCGGGTTAATGGTTTAAGCTGTCAAACCACCTATATAGGGGTGTTTGGGATTGCTTATTAAAACTTCTTATTGGCTAACTAGCTTTTCCACACCGCTAATAAGCTACTCAGAGTGTTTGGGTAGGAAAAAAAGAAAGACTTATAGTTTTTTCACACTGCTAATAAAGAGTTTTTGATAAGTTAAACCATTATGACTTATCAACTTATTTGAAATAACTTATAACTTTTTTGGTTATTTTACATTTATGGGAAATCCCAAACACCCATAAATAACAACTTATTAACTTATTACGTTTTAGTACCACAATAAGTTAATCCAAACAGTTTTTGTAAAACTCATTTTTGTTACCCCATAATCTATACTATATTATAAAGATGACATAAAAAACTCTTAAAAACAAGTCTTAAAGCTTAATGTACCGATATTTAATGTTAATTACTTAAAAAACAGTCATAAAAGTTGTATGTACTACATTTAATGCTATTAATTAATTTTCAATCATTATCTCTAACCATTTTAACTCCCCTAAAATCATTTCCCACTTTAACTCCCCTAAAATAACTCTCAGCATATTTTAGATATAAAAAATCTAAAATATAATTAAAAAATCTTACAGAATATTTTATAAAAAAAATTATATTATTAAACCAAAATAAATTATATTATATTATTAAGTCTAAATTAAACAAATTTATATAAAAAAATCATTATCACTCTCTCACAACCATCCAAAATCGTAATGTAAATCGACAAAAAACAGAAAATACAATGAAACATTAAAATCGTGATGTATCTAGCTGCATTGCGCGAGTACACTTCTAGTATCTTAAAAAAAAACATAAGTTGTTTTAAATAAGTAATCCTAAACACCCCATAATATCTTATAATTATAATTTATCTGAGTGAATTACATAAATGGTCTCTCGTGAATGTCTGGATTTCACTAATCGTCCCTCCAGTTCTGAAAGTACATTGGTGGTCCCTAAAAGCGACATATGGTGCCCAAACTCGTCCCTGCGCTAACACCGTTAGTCTAGGCTCCGTTAACCCCATCATGTGCCCCTCACGTGAGGGGCATTTTGGTCTTTTTCAGCCCTTTTTTATTTTATTTGAAATACATAATTAAATTTATATTTTTATATTTTTTATTTCTTTTTTCAATTAAAACACCACGAGTTAAGCTTCAAATCCACCATCTCTACCTCCATACTTACAGAAAAGTCTTCTTCTCTTTTGTTTCAAGCACTGGATTTTGCAAACCCTAGAAATGGCAAAAGATCGTGAACTCAAACTCGCTCAGATGAAGGAATTCGTTCAGCAACTCGGATCTTTCGTGATTCCGGCGACGATATCCCGCCACCACCACCACCCCGCAATTTCATCCACCATGAAATCCCCAAAACAACCTCATCCTCCGCCTACCACCACCCACTCTCCACCATCACCGGCCTCGACGGTGAACAACTGACGAGGAACCCCACTCTCAGCGATTAAGGAACGAACAAACTACAGCACCTACCCTTCGGTTGCAAGTGTGGAACTCGAAGTCGAAAACCAGAAGCGTTTCTGGCTAATCCTCGGCTTGTTTTGATTTTTGTTTAGGGTTTCGATCCACATATTCAGGTTAGATTTGTTTAGTGTTTCAATTTTTTTGTTTAGGGATTCACTTTTGGTTAGGGTTTCGATCAAGAGATCTATATTAGATTAGTTTTAATTTTTGATTTTTGTTTGTAATTTTAGGGATTGGATATGTATTTGTATTTGGGTTGTTTCTTGTATATGAATCTAATATTTCTCATTTCTGGATTTGATTACTAATTTCATCAGTGTTTTTGATTTCATCAGTATTAAGTTTTTTTGTTGTTCTTGATTTTTTTTTCCAGTTCTGGGTTTGAGAAATCGATGGATTTTATGTCATTTCTGTTTGTTCTTAATTATACATCTTTGTTTTTGCTCTTGAAATCATTTATGGATGATTGGAATGGTGGGTGAAGGGTGGTGCTGATGGTGGGCGAAGGGTGGTGCTGGTGGTGGGCGGAAGGTAGTGGTGGTGTTTGTCATCAATGTTGTTAGGATGAAGAAGAGGACTGAAAAAGACCAAAATGTATAACACCCTTAAATATGCAAATAGCAACTAATTTAAAATTTTCTAAATACATCGATAATTGATTCGTCTACAATCACAATTTAAGAATTAACCTCAATACACACACATTCATTCTATACATACGATCTATGATAAGGACGAGTGCTACTAAACCCAATATCAGATATTATCTCCAACCTGCGGAAGACTTCACCAACTACTTACTCTGAGTAAAGCTAAGGTTCAACTCTTCGTAGTACTGCTAGAACCGAACTCCCAACCGGAACCTGATGCATATGCCGACAAATAAAAAGGTTAGACTTAACGCCTAGTGAGCTCAAGAGTTTAACATGAGTAAATACTTTTAAAAGATAGACTTCTCTTAAAATATGATCTTTCAATTGATGCACTTTAAAACATAGAGACAACTCTTTTCAATGTCATGCGCTTTCAAAGATAGACACCTCATGTAACACCCTAAAAATAGGGATAACAAAAACTTTCCAAAAGAGGAGAAGTGGTATAAAAATTGTCATAGCAAGAGCCTCCCAAAAATGGGGAAATATACAAATAACCTGTTTAATCACAATTTGTAATTTAACGGGTAAATAAATAACAACCAACTAATCTAATTTCTAAATCTAGAAAAGAGATTACAAAAGGGGTGTCATCTATAAACCCAAATCTTCCAGAAATAGTTCAAGCGCCAAAATCCCCAAGCTCTCGCCCAAAGCATCTAAACTTGCCTAGGAGCAGCGCTGCTAACACCTGAGATACACATCGACACCAAACAAGTGTTAGGCCAAAAAGCCTAGTGAGTTGCACAAGTAAAAACATGCCAGAAACAGTTACAGTCCTTATCAGCAGTTAATCATTTAATCACGTAGATGTGGAGTCAACGGGAGCGACCCATATCTCCAATCCGGTTCACCCAAAGAGGCAATGCACCTTGAAGCCAATTACAGTGGCAACCTAAAGGCCCGACACGCATCGAGGACTACCGCTTAGGAAATTCCCCGACGGCGGAGGTCTAGGCACATAGGGGACTACCACTCAGGAAATTCCCCAAATGTCACCCACCTACATTCCTATAGTGAATCACAGACTTGGTTCATCCACATTATGCAAATAGGAGGTCTCAAGATGTGTTTTAACCCAACATATTTGGATATCAACCATGAACACAACATCACCATCCTAATCATGCAATTTCCCAAATATCAACCAAATCTATCACGAGAAGATAAAGTCGCCAAACGGCATTCCAAGTAGGAATCATCAACATACCAAGATATACACATATAAATCATGGTAACTTTCATATACATAAACCCATGGGAAAACCCCCCAAATACTTGGACAATAAACATGAGCATTTGAGAATACATGAATATTAACAAGTAGTAGAAAATGATGTGTATCTAGTTTTAACAAAAGATTAGTAAACTCACAATCTAGGTTTTTGACCAAAACCTAGAAAAGATGAAAACCCTAGAAGTTAAGGTTGAGACTTGGAGGAGAAGAGGTAGACTTGAACTCTTGAGATC
Organism: Arctium minus; assembly: GCA_954870635.1. Lineage (NCBI taxonomy): Eukaryota > Viridiplantae > Streptophyta > Magnoliopsida > Asterales > Asteraceae > Arctium > Arctium minus. Next base: position 9,178,082 of record OX941086.1, on the reverse strand, counting down.
TTGATGTAGAAGGAACACAATAAATGATGTTTTACCTCCCAAGACTTGCAATAAATGCTCTTGATAGCAAGAGGAAGAAAATGGCTCCCAAACCCTAGAAAATCGCTCCTCAAATCAGTGGGTATGTGTTTTGTGATTTTGAACCGAGTGAAAAAGGGTTTTGGGGACCTGCAGGTCGATCGCGACTTGTGCCGCGACTTGCACCCGCGACATAAGTCGCCCGTGTGCTCAAAGGTGAGGGCTCCAGTGGGTTACGCGGCTTGTGCTGCGACTTCCACCCGCGGCGTAAATCGCGAGATTCCTCACATGTGTATACTCCAGTGGATTACGCGACTTGTGCCGCGACTTCCACCCGCGAACTAAGTCGCGTAACTTACTACTCAACAAAGGCTGGTCCAAAATTTCCAAACTGACATCAAACAATTACCATAAACGGAAATGGAAATTAAGCATATAATTCCTACTTTGATAAACACATAAAAGTAAGATCAACAAAGCCTCAACTTACCTGAAATTACGGATGTTACACCTCATTTCAAACATGCTTTATAAATTGATTGCAACCTAATTTAACTCGAAACATGAATCATAAATAAAACCATGTATACCGCATGTCCGAAGACATGGACACTAGGCCCCTTACTCACGCGACCATAAAAGAAGAGAATCTAAATATCAAAATACGGGGAGAACATAATTCATTCAACCTTAATATACGAGGAGGAAGATCCAATATTAAGGCCCTCATTCACTGTCGACCATAAAGAACCAATGACAATAAAATAAGACTTCCTTATATTTAAATTACTGACAGTCGACAACGGGGGAGCCCCGTATCCGTTGAGAGTGGAGGAAACACATCAGTATGCCACTCAATCACTGTTAATCGCATGACACCTCCCGACATCACAGCCCGGTGTCCCTACGACTTCTTAACAAGTGTCACCCCAAGTCAGTTGACCTTGATGGGCTTATTCCGAAGAACTCCACCTTAAAAGGCCCGGCGCACTTAAAGACTACCTGTCCTAGGCATTACTTCAAGCGACGGAGGTCCTAGTGCCTACCGTCCCGGCAGCACTAACAGACTCAACCCTCCCAGCGATCACCTGTCAAGTTTCCGGTCATAAAACATGGGTACTGAAGGTCATCACCTCACAATACCCAATCGACCATCCAAAACAGACTGACACATGTGCCTATGGATCCAATGCAACACAGTCTAACCTTACCGGACTAAACATGAATGACCAAAGCACTCGAGCCCGAAATCAATCTCAATACGCACACGACGCATTTATACGTACGTCATAACTGGACCCTACATTGAGCCATATAAAACCGGACAAGTGTCCTCAAGACTCCTTTAAAACGACATCGAGCCAAAACACCCAAAACCTCTTTTTGACCAATGATTAACACTTTTCAAATAACAAACGTACCCGATCCATACCATGAACTCACTCACACCAAAATACTTGAATGGACTCCATCGCCGTTTAAGTCGGGACAAAAGGTTTTCCACATAAATTTAGACTCTTTATCCTTTCAAAATGTCCCATAACACAAAATTAAACCTTTTACCCAAACAAACACTAAAATGCCCTTTTTAACAAAATGATATCACTTATGCAATAGCTTACCAAACACACCCATTTATGACTCATTATCAAAATGCCCAAAATCATAAGAATGTGTGTTATATAAGTTTGTAAAGTTAAACACTTTCAAGGTAATCAAACTGATCAACAATTAACAATTTCATGTAAGATACAAAACACTTTAAAATAATCATTTTGGCATGTACACCATTTTCACAAATCAACTTGAACTCACCTCGATAGATTTAGGCTAAATCTAGATTTTACTTCGCTTTGAGCTCTTTTGAAGAAACTTGAATCTCCAAGCAAAAACTTCCAAAACCTAGATCCATAAGTTTCCAACCATCAAAACATATAAGCAACCACATAGAAACATTCCCAAACACTTAATCATCCAAATCTCTATTTTGGGCAAAACCCTAATTTTGACCCAAGACAACCAAAATCTTTCAAAACGAAATTAGAGGAATCAAACACTAGGTTGACATCCATCGAGCATTTATAACCCATAAAGAAGTTTGGAAGTGGAAGGGATGAACTTACCATTTAGGTTTTGATAAAAACCTAGAAAACCCCAAAATTCTTGAAGATGGAGGTGATGATGATGAGCTCTTGGTCTTAGCTTCCAATCCACCATTATAATTTCCCAAAACTAACCATCTAACCTTGACAAGCTCTCAAAAACGAAACCATAGCAACTTGAATCACTGAACACGGAGTTGGGATGAAGAAGATATGAAGAAATGAAGTTTGGTGGCTGAAAATCGGTTTTTAGCTCGACCAGGGGGTTTCGCGACTTATCTCGCGACCCTAAGTCGCGGCATAAGTCGCTCGCTTCCCCTGGTTTTCTTCTCGTTCACTGTTTTGGCCGTAACTTCTTCGTTATAGCTCCGTTTTTGCTCCGGAAAGAACCGGTTGGACTCGTAATTGAATCCTTTATCCATTAAGACTATAAAATCTATGATTCAAGTCCAAAATCAAAAATCTTATTTTTCCCCTTTAAGGCTACTGATTTTCTGTATTAACTTGAAATGGTGCTTTTCGAAATTCGGGGTGTTACAATCCTCCCAACCTTAAAAGAGATTTCGTCCTCGAAATCTAAATTTCCAATTAACGTCGCCTGCATACTAGATTTTCTATAATCCACTTTCCAGATCAACCACGATGTCCTTACGCTGATACTCACGATAATTGACCATTTGGGGCACATTACACCTATATCCGTGTGAACGCTTAACTTACTAAAGTAGCCGCTAATCCACGAGACTGCAACTGTCTCCCAACCTTGGGTGACACGTACTACCTCAAGGATAGTTTGTGACCTCAGCTCCTCACCGACCAATTCCCTGCGGATCTACACGGTTCCGAACCCAAAGCCAAGGATCGTCACCAAACTCCCAAAACCCTCAGATTCCAACTGATCCATTCCTAATGTTGATAAAGTTGTCCTCCCAAGACGCACCAATGCGTCCTTCAAGAAACTGGTTAACCCAGATTCGGCTAACACTCAACTCCGTTCCAACCCCAACCCCACAACATTCCTATAATAAAATCTTTATCACCACGGAAATGCTTAAACACATCGGTACTTAATCATCAACACCCAATCTTCTTTCAAATTCCATCACCGAAAGATCAATATTTCATATGATCCAACCGGGATACTTCCAAACATTCCAAGATCCATTGACCTCAAGAAAACAAGTCGACGCCTAGGACTAAACGGTGACCTCGAAAACGTGGACATCCCGCCCAAAATTTCATTCCAAACGGATTGTCGCACTAAGGTTGACACCTAACAGAAATCTAAAATTCCGAATCTTACATCTCTAACAAACGAACCACAAGAATTTCTTTTGATCGCGAAACCCACTAAGACGGTACACCATCAACATAAACCATGATGTCACACCGACGAGCAATCCACCAAATCGAAACCAAAATAAGCGCAGATAGTCACCAAAGACCTTATCCCGCATGTAATATCCGGATCCAAAATTTTTATTTATTTTGGAAGTTGGGTGAAAAGTTAAGCGAGACCCAAAGTTCAGGGGGTTATTTGAAACTTTGGTTATATAAATAACCTAAACCCTTAAAAGTGATTTTCATATCACAAAGTCTGATAAAAGTTTGAGACCGACTTATGAAAATAGTACAGAGCGAAGCAGAAGAAAGAAAAGCTAGGTTTTCAAAGGATCGATCAGTTTTTGTCAAATAGATGTATGATTATAGCTTAATACTTCTATCTGCATGTTATAGTCGGTAAATAGTCTTGTTATTCAAGCTTTTAACCGTATATTTGATCGATTTAAAAGATTTGAAGTTTTCTGGGTTTGAGTCGTCGACTCTGTTTGAATATCGACCGGAGCGAAGGTATCGACCGGACTAAGGTGACCGGTATGTTATGACCGGTATATTGTTGACCTCGTCGACCGGTATGTTGAGACCGACCGGTATTGTACTCGACCGGTATATCTCGTCGACCGGTATTGTAGTCGACCGATATTGTAGTCGACCGATATATATTGCGACAATTAAGGTGCACTGGGGTGTGTCGACTGGAGGGGTCTTGACCGGGTGCACAGCGTGTTGCTTTATTTAGAGAAGGAAGGAATGTTAGTCACGAGTTAGCTTACCTTTGTATTTTGATACCATCGTAGGTGGTGTTAACCATTAGAAGACAGAGTTTAAGCAAGAAGAATCATATGTGAGTCTTTCAAATTAAATCTTTTATGATTATGACAGTTATTTGATAAATGTGGGTTTTATAAACTGCACGTTTATAGTATTGAAAGTTATGCAGATTTATTGAAAAAGGTTGATTTAATCAGTTTGGCATGTTTATGCTATGTTTATATAAACTTGTTTTATATATAGTCAGGACTAAGTGTATGCATACATTTGAGTCAGAAGTCTGACCTAAGTCGGGAAGTGTGACCCGCCTGCTCGTATCGGGGAGTGTAGCCCATTTATGCCATTAGGGTGTGTCCCTAAAAGAAGGCAGTACGAGACAGACATACCGTCTTTGACGGCAGTGTTGGTTAGTAGCTTAGGATACGCTTGCGAAGCGTAAAGAGTGGTCAGTGATGGCCAGTAGAATGAGTTATGCTTGCGAAGCGTAAAGTATGAGTAACTTTTGATTAAAAGCGCAAGTTACGTTTTTGAGATATAAAAATTTGTTTAAATGTTTTAAATAATATTTGAACTGTTGTAGTAGTGATTGGAGGGGACTCACTAGACCATTGGTCTAACCCTCGCTCTTTTAAAAATTATAACCCTGTTTCAGGTTATCGAAACGTAGCAGGTACAGATAAGGGTAAAGAGAAGGTGTGAGCTATTTCCAGGAGTTAGAAGACTTCCTGCAATAGTTTACTTTTTGACTCAGTTGTGTAATAGTTGATAGTTGTAAACCTTATACTATGAAATATAAGCCTGGGGCAGTTTTTAGACAGAAACGTTATTTTGATATATGTATAAAGGTATAGGTTGTTACAATTGGTATCAGAGCATTAGTTTAAGGGATCTAGGTGACCAGATGGGCCTAGACTTAAACTGAGAAAGTAGAAGCACAACTGAGCAATAGGAAGACCGTAGGAAGTTAACATTAAGGTAGTAAGGACTAGCATGTAAGGTAAATTTGGGATTTCATCTAGCCAGTGTAATTGTGAATTTACAAGTACATGGTTGTGCTTAAATTGCCTTAATGTGTAGCATGTTAGATTGAATATCTTATGTTTCTTCTTATCAGAAGTAAGGAGTTTTCTAGGATTGGCGGGTTATTATAGAAAGTTCATCCAGGACTTTTCAAGGATAGCTACGCCACTAACAGCGTTAACTAGAAAGAATGTCAAGTTTGTATGGGCGGAAGCTCAGAAAGAAGCGTTCAGTAAATTGAAAGAAAGTCTAAGTAATGCTCCTGTCTTGTATCTACCCAACGGAACGGAAGGATTTGTAATCTATAGCGATGCTTCAAAGTTGGGTCTGGGATGTGTGTTAATGCAAGAAGGCAAGGTGATTGCTTATGCATCTCGTCAGTTGAAAGAACATGAAAAGAATTACCCAACGCATGATTTAGAGTTAGCAGCGGTAGTCTTTGCTTTGAAAATTTGGAGGCATTATCTGTACGGGATCAAGTGTCAGATTTACACGGATCATAAGATCCTTCAATATCTTTTCAATTAGAAGGAGCTTAATATGAGGCAACGTAGGTGGATGGAGTTGTTAAGCGATTATGACTGTGATATTTTGTACCATCCAGGCAAGGCCAATGTGGTAGCGGATGCTCTAAGTCGTAAGGAACATGGAGAAATAACAAAGGTGGTGGCATATCGAGTTGATGTTGTTTCTAATTTTTTTTGAAAAAGTTATAAAGTATCAAGAAGAAGCAGCATCGAAGGAAAACTGGAAAAGTGAAAGAATAGTTGGAATTGTTAACTCGTTAGTTGTTGACAATCGCGGAGTGAAGTGCTTCAATAAGAGAGTGTGGATTCCAAAAGTAGGAGAATTGTGGAAGAGAGTATTGGAAGAAGCTCATAAATCCCGTTACTCAGTACATCCAGGAACCAACAAAATGTATAGAGATCTGAAGCAAAGTTATTGGTGGCCAGGTTTAAAGAAAGATATTGCTCACTTTGTCGAGCGATGTCTGACATGTTTGAAAGTTAAAGCTGAGCATCATAGACCTTATGGGGAGCTTCAATCGTTAGAAATTCCAGTTTGGAAGTGGGACGAGATTACAATGGATCTTTTTACTGGGTTACCGCGATCACCTAAGGGGCATGATGCCATTTGGGTGATAGGGGATAGACTCACAAAGTCAGCTCACTTTCTACCAATTAAGGAGACGTACTCACTAGAGAAATTGGCTCGATTGTATATAGATGAGATAGTAACCAGACATGGAGTACCGTCGTCAATTGTGTCAGACACGGATGCTCGTTTTACGTCAGCTTTCTGGAGAAGTTTGCAAAGGGAGTTAGGCTCTCAAATTAAGCTGAGTACGGCCTATCATCCACAAACTGATGGCCAGAGTGAGAGAACCATTCAGACATTGGAAGATATGCTTCGTGCATGTGTTATTGATTTCAAAGGTTCGTGGGAAATTCATTTGCCATTAATTGAATTTTCTTACAACAATAGTTATCATGCTAGCATACAAGCAGCCCCGTTCGAAGCATTGTATGGACGTAAATGTAGAACACCTTTACGTTGGAATGAGGTGGGTGAAAGACAGCTAGCGGGACCAGAAATAGTACAGGTGACAACTGATAAGGTCAACTAGATTCGAGCAAGATTAAAGATTGCTCAAGATCGTCAGAAAATGTATGCAGATAAGCGGAGGAAACCGATAGCGTTTCAGGTAGGAGACAAAGTAATGTTGAAAGTCTCGCCCTGGAAAGGGGTAGTCCGATTCGAAAAGAAAGGAAAATTTAGACCAAGGTTTGTTGGACCATTTATCATCACGGGACGTGTTGGTGAAGTGGCCTACGAACTTGATCTACCAGAAAGTTTGCGTGGGATTCATCCCACATTTCATGTGTCAAACTTGAAAAAGTGTTTGGCAGAAGCAGATGTAGTAGTTCCCTTAGAAGACATTCAGGTAGATGAAAAATTAAGTTATATTGAGGAGCCCGTAGCAATTTCGGACCTCAAAGTAAAGAAGTTGAGAAATAAGGAGATCCGATTAGTGAAAGTCCAGTGGAAATTTCACAAAGGACAAGAGTCAACATGGAAAGTAGAGGCGGACATGAGATCTCAGTATCCCCATTTGTTTAGCGATGGAATTCCGGGGACAGAATTCTCTTAAGGGGGGAAGATTGTAATATCCGGAACCGAAATTTTTATTTATTTTGGAAGTTGGGTGAAAAGTTAAGCGAGACCCAAAGTTCAGGGGGTTATTTGAAACTTTGGTTATATAAATAACCTAAACCCTTAAAAGTGATTTTCATATCACAAAGTCTGATAAAAGTTTGAGACCGACTTAAGAAAAGAGTACAGAGCGAAGCAGAAGAAAGAAAAGCTAGGTTTTCAAATGATCGATCAGTTTTTGTCAAATAGATGTATGATTATAGCTTAATACTTCTATCTACATGTTATAGTCGGTAAATAGTCTTGTTATTCAAGCTTTTAACCGTATATTTGATCGATTTAAAAGATTTGAAGTTTTCTGGGTTTGAGTCGTCGACTCTGTTTGAATATCGATCGGAACGAAGGTATCGACCGGACTAAGGTGACCGGTATGTTATGACCGGTATATTGTTGACCTCGTCGACCGGTATGTTGAGACCGACCGGTATTGTACTCGACCGGTATATCTCGTCGACCGGTATTGTAGTCGACCGGTATTGTAGTCGACCGATATTGTAGTCGACCGATATATATTGCGACAATTAAGGTGCACTGGGGTGTGTCGACTGGAGGGGTCTTGACCGGGTGCACAGCGTGTTGCTTTATTTAGAGAAGGAAGGAATGTTAGTCACGAGTTAGCTTACCTTTGTATTTTGATACCATCGTAGGTGGTGTTAATCATTAGAAGACAGAGTTTAAGCAAGAAGAATCATATGTGAGTCTTTCAAATTAAATCTTTTATGATTTTGACAGTTATTTGATAAATGTGGGGTTTATAAACTGCACGTTTATAGTATTGAAAGTTATGCAGATTTATTGAAAAAGGTTGATTTAATCAGTTTGGCATGTTTATGCTATGTTTATATAAACTTGTTTTATATATAGTCAGGACTAAGTGTATGCATACATTTGAGTCAGAAGTCTGACCTAAGTCGGGAAGTGTGACCCTCCTGCTCGTATCGGGGAGTGTAGCCCATTTATGCCATTAGGGTGTGTCCCTAAAAGAAGGCAGTACGAGACAGACATACCGTCTTTGACGGCAGTGTTGGTTAGTAGCTTAGGATACGCTTGCGAAGCGTAAAGAGTGGTCAGTGATGGCCAGTAGATTGAGTTATGCTTGCGAAGCGTAAAGTATGAGTAACTTTTGATTAAAAGCGCAAGTTACGTTTTTGAGATATAAAAATTTGTTTAAATGTTTTAAATAATATTTGAACTGTTGCAGTAGTGATTGGAGGGGACTCACTAGACCATTGGTCTAACCCTCGCTCTTTTAAAAATTATAACCCTGTTTCAGGTTATCGAAAGGTAGCAGGTACAGATAAGGGTAAAGAGAAGATGTGAGCTATTTTCAGGAGTTAGAAGACTTCCTGCAATAGTTTACTTTTTGACTCAGTTGTGTAATAGTTGATAGTTGTAAACCTTATACTATGAAATGTAAGCCTGGGGCAGTTTTTAGACAGAAACGTTATTTTGATATATGTATAAAGGTACAGGTTGTTACACCGCATGATTACCGAAGTATAAAATCACCCCTAAATCAACCGGGAAAACTTAAATTTACTACTTCCACAATGCAAGCGCGCACAGATTCAAGACTGAAACTCAAATCCAAGACTGACCGCAAGTCGGATCGTCCGACGTTTCAAATCCCAAGGACTCCCTTAGTCTCTAATTACAACTTCTTTCACGACAGAGGTTTAAATTTATAGGCTTAATGAGTTCAAGGTTTTTCAACCAGTAAGTCAATTTGAAATTTATAAAACTTTCAAATACATAAGCTTTTTAACACTTAAACGTGCGGTGAAAATACACTACCGATCATTCGATAGGTTTCAAAATTGATTATCAACACAGCGCATATGAAACCATTTCCCCAAAGCCAGGTAAAATGATGGGAATGCAAATAAAATCTCAAATCGAGTTTAAAGCTTTAAGTCAAGTAGGTAAACACATTTGACCCAACAGAAACTCCAACGACAAGGATGCCGCTAACTCGTTAAATGCATTGCGGAAATTTCTAACAGTAAAAGTTGATGATTGAAATATGATCAGAACAAAAGTCCTGTTTTAAAATAACGTAAATCGTTTATATAATTACTCCCACCAAAGTTATAAGTAAATCCAAATGCAAATAGTATGCGACGATTAACATTTGCATAAAGCCCAAAGATAATTTACATGATAATGAAACTCCTAAAACAACATGTGGGATGACCTCAGATAACAATATTCATAAAATAACACACACACAATGATGCACAAGTACATGATCCCAAAATTATTTACGCGATGCAAAATGACGTGAGATGAGGCACCATAAACTCAACTGAATTTTCGCAAAACTTATTAGTGCTAAAATCAAGTGGTGTCGAAGCTTTCATTTCTCAACAAAGTGTACAAGACGACAATAGGTCTGAAATATTAAACTTCTAAGAGTTTCCTCTTTTTACTGCAATGAAAGGTAAAGTGACACTTTTGACGAAATTTTCATGGGACACGACGCCGAATAAACTCGCAAGTTCATATGAAGCAAAAGAAAAACTCATGCATTAAAAAGGACATCACAAAACGATACACCATGAAATTTAGCAAACTCGCACAACTAAAATTCTCAAGAATTTCCGACTCAAAACATGGGATTAACTTTTCCTTTAGAACCATTGACATACGTGGAGGTGATCCAATGTCTAGATTAAAATCTCATAGTTACTTGCCCAATACCCAAATGACATTAAAACATGGACATTACAACATCCGGAAATAGCGTTAAACACGAGACGTGAATAAAGAGAATTTTGATAACAATTTGCAATCATGTGCAACAAAACAATTTCATGCATATTTAAGCTCACAGTTTAAAATCTGATGAGTGCTAGATGCGTTGACAAGACTTTATAATGCAAAACACTTTATGCTTAGCGAACATGAGAAACAATTTATGCAAACTCATTTTAGAAAATAAATTTAGTGCATGAATTTTGTCAGCACTCACATCTTAGGGTTACGCTCCTCAACAACCCAATATACTATTGTCATCCGGATGCATTAATCATCTTAAAGCCACAATCCCAATAATTTTGAATAAACTTACGAATTCTCCTTGAGATAGAATCGGTCTAACAAACTCACGGTTCTAATCCAACCAAAGTTTTCAACCCAAGAGGATCAACTTAGTGACTTCCTCGCTTAACTATCACTCCAAAGTGACATTGCTATAAACATCAATCTTCCCTTATCTTACTCGCTTAGAAACTTTCTCACTACCCCAACGGTCATCATACCAAGGTAGTTCAAGTATACACATGTAGCATGTAGGTTCACCATAACACTGGTCAGGTGCCATTATGAACGTACCGTACATAACCATCCTTGCGACCCTCGACAAGTTTCCCGCTTCTAACGACTCGATCAACCTCAAAATATCTTATCTAAAGGTACCTAATGTGCAACTTCACTTACAATCACTTATAAGAACGCTAGTTTGAGTCTAGGCATCCAAAATCAATACATAATTCTCTCAAACTTAAGCTCTGATACCAACTTATAACACCCTTAAATCTGCAAATAGCAACTAATTTAAAATTTTCTAAATACATCGATAATTGATTCGTCTACAATCACAATTTAAGAATTAACCTCAATACACACACATTCATTCTATACATACGATCTATGATAAGGACGCGTGCTACTAAACCCAATATCAGATACTATCTCCAACTTGCGGAAGACTTCACCAACTACTTACTCTGAGTAAAGCTAAGGTTCAACTCTTCGTAGTACTGCTAGAACCGAACTCCAAACCGGAACCTGATGCACACGCCGACAAATAAAAAGGTTAGACTTAACGCCTAGTGAGCTCAAGAGTTTAACATGAGTAAATACTTTTAAAAGATAGACTTCTCTTAAAATATGATCTTTCAATTGATGCACTTTAAAACATAGAGACAACTCTTTTCAATGTCATGCGCTTTCAAAGCTAGACATCTCGTTTCAAACATGCTTTATAAATTGATTGCAACCTAATTTAACTCGAAACATGAATCATAAATAAAACCATGTATACCATACGTCCGAAGACATGGACACTAGGCCCCTTACTCACGCGACCATAAAAGAAGAGAATCTAAATATCAAAATACGGGGAAGACATAATTCATTCAAACCTTAATATACGAGGAGGAAGATCCAATATTAAGGCCCTCATTCACTGTCGACCATAAAGAACCAATGACAATAAAATAAGACTTCCTTATATTTAAATTACTGACAGTCGACAACGGGGGAGCCCCGTATCCGTTGAGAGTGGAGGAAACACATCAGTATGCCACTCAATCAACGTTAATCGCATGACACCTCCCGACATCACAGCCCGGTGTCCCTACGACTTCTTAACAAGTGTCACCCCAAGTCAGTTGACCTTGATGGGATTATTCCGAAGAACTCCACCTTAAAAGGCCCGACGCTCTTAAAGACTACCTGTCCCAGACATTACTTCAAGCGGCGGAGGTCCTAGTGCCTACCGTCCCGGCAGCACTAACAGACTCAACCCACCTAGTGATCACCTGTCAAGTTTCCGGTCATAAAACATGGGTACTGAAGGTCATCACCTCACAATACCCAATCGACCATCCAAAACAGACTGACACATGTGCCTATGGATCCAATGCAACAAAGTCTAACCTTACCGGACTAAACATGAATGACCAAAGCACTCGAGCCCGAAATCAATCTCAATATGCACACGGCGCATTTATACGTACGTCATAACTGGACCCTACATTGAGCCATATAAAACCGGACAAGTGTCCTCAAGACCCTACATTGAGCCATATAAAGGTTTTCCACATAAATTTAGACTCTTTATCCTTTCAAAATGTCCCATAACACAAAATTAAACCTTTTACCCAAACAAACACTAAAATGCCCTTTTTAACAAAATGATATCATTTATGCAGTAGCTTACCAAACACACCCATTTATGACTCATTATCAAAATTCCCAAAATCATAAGAATGTGTGTTATATAAGTTTGTAAAGTTAAACACTTTCAAAGTAATCAAACTGATCAACAGTTAACAATTTCATGTAAGATGCAAAACACTTTAAAATAATCATTTTGGCATGTACACCGTTTTCACAAATCAACTTGAACTCACCTCGCTAGATTTAGGCTAAATCTAGATTTTACCCTGCTTTGAGCTCCTTTGAAGAAACTTGAATCTCCAAGCAAAAACTTCCAAAACCTAGATCCATAAGTTTCCAACCATCAAAACATATAAGCAACCACATAGAAACATTCCCAAACACTTAATCATCCAAATCTCTATTTTGGGCAAAACCCTAATTTTGACCCAAGACAACCAAAATCTTTCAAAACGAAATTAGAGGAATCAAACACTAGGTTGACATCCATCGAGCATTTATAACCCATAAAGAAGTTTGGAAGTGGAAGGGATGAACTTACCATTTAGGTTTTGATAAAAACCTAGAAAACCCCAAAATTCTTGAAGATGGAGGTGATGATGATGAGCTCTTGGTCTTATCTTCCAATCCACCATTATAATTTCCCAAAACTAACCATCTAACCTTGACAAACTCTCAAAAACGAAACCATAGCAACTTGAATCACTGAAAACGGAGTTGGGATGAAGTTTGGTGGCTGAAAATCGGTTTTTACCTCGACCAGGGGGTTTCGCGCTTATCTCGCGACCCTAAGTCGCGGCATAAGTCGCCCGCTTCCCCTGGTTTTCTTCTCGTTCACTGATTTGGCCGTAACTTCTTCGTTATAGCTCCGTTTTTGCTCCGGAAAGAACCGTTGGACTCGTAATTGAATCCTTTATCCATTAAGACTATAAAATCTATGATTCAAGTCCAAAATCAAAAATCTTATTTTTCCCCTTTAAGGCTACTGATTTCTGTATTAACTTGAAATGGTGCTTTTCGAAATTCGGGGTGTTACAAAATGTCCCTCACGTGAGGGGCACATGATAGGGTTAACGGAGCCTAGACTAACAGTGTTAGCGCCAGGGACGAGTTTGGGCACCATATCTCGCTTTTAGGGACCACCAATGTACTTTCAAAACTGGAGGGACGATTAGTGAAATCCAGGCATTCACGAGGGACCATTTATGTAATTCACTCTAATTTATCTATTAAACTCATATACATGATTAAATAATTATAGAGTTAAATACAAATTTGGTCCCTGTGGTTTACAAATATTAACGACCAAGGTCCCTCAAAGATTTATTTAACGGTCAACGTCCCTCAACTATACATTTCATAACATGTAGAGTCCCTGCTACTAACACCGTTAATAAATGTCTATTTAAGAGAGGGTAAATTTGTCCATTCACCTATTCTAGATTTAGTAACATATATGGTCCCTCCTAAAATCAATGATTAAAAAACCCTTTCATAGTTTATAACATATTTGGTCCCTCTTAGAATTTAAATAAGAATTTAAATGCAAAATTGATCCCTATGGTTTATAAAAAATAACAAGTAGCATCTCTTAAAATATCATTAATTTCCAAAAAATAACAAGTAGCATCCCTTAAAATATCATTAATAAAGACAAACAAAATAAAAAATATCACACCATAAAACATAAATATATTTGGTCAACAAAAAAGAAGACGTTGGATGGTAATAACCAAGTAGTGATCTCATGTTTTTATCAAATTAAAAGTTGCTACAAAATGACCCTAAATCAGTAGCTACAAAACCAACATGAAAGTTGCTACAAAAATAATCCCAAAATAGGAGAGATGTGGACTAAGTTTGAATGTCCATCCATACTCACTCCACGAACACATCACACCGAAGTAGGTAGGCCCAAGAAAAAGTGGATGAAGTCTGTCGGAGAGTTTCTTGCACTTTGTACACCTTACGGTTATACCAACCCTTCTAAACTTCCTTCCCGATTCAGTCAACTCTCCGATAGACTTCATCCTCTTCTTCTTGGGCCTACATACTTTTTTTTTTTTGGAGAGGGTATCCCAGACCACATTGGGCCCAGACTAATCCCTGGCAATATGGGCCGAAGCCCGACTGCTAAAGCATGCAGCCCGGGGTCGAAGCCCCCGTACCTCCAGGATGCGTCCCCCAGGGTTCGAACATGAGACCGCTACTAGCTAGTCCACATGCCTTACCACTATACTTGGGTGTGATGTGTTGGTGGAGTGAGTCTGGATAGACATTCAAACTTAACCCACATCTCTCTTATTTTGGGATTATTTTTGTAGTAACTTTCATGTTGGTTTTGTAGCTACTGATTTGGGGTCATTTTGTAGCAGCTTTTAATTTGATAAAAACATGAGATCACCACTTGGTTGTTACCATCCAACGTCTTCTTTTTTGTTGACCAAATATATTTATGTTTTATGGTGTGATATTTTTTTATTTTGTTTGTCTTTATTAATGATATTTTAAGGGACGCTACTTGTTATTTTTTGGAGATTAATGATATTTTAAGAGATGCTACTTGTTATTTTTTGTAAACCATAGGGATCAATTTTGCATTTAAATTCTTATTTAAATTCTAAGAAGGACAAAATATGTTATAAACTATGAAAGGGTTTTTTAATCCTTGATTTTAGGAGGGACCATATATGTTACTAAACCTAGAATAGGTGAATGGACAAATTTACCCTCTCTTAAATAGACGTTTATTAACGGTGTTAGTAGCAGGGACTCTACATGTTATGAAATGTATAATTGAGGGACGTTGACCGTTAAATAAATCTTTGAGGGGCCTTAGCCGTTAATATTTGTAAACCACTGGGACCAAATTTGTATTTAACTCATAATTATATATATATATATATATATATAGAGAGAGAGAGAGAGAGAGAGAGAGAGAGTATTTGAAAATACAATATTATAGCATCTTCAACAAGTTCTTCAAAATTTTCTAAAATCTATCTATCTATCTATCAATCTATATCTATATCTATATAAAAGAAAAATCCACCAAGATGATGTGGCACATTGTGAGAAGAGAATTTGTCCAAAGGAATTTTCTCATTGTTTTGAGTTTTTTAAATATTAAATAAGTTAATAACTATTCTACCCCTAAATGGAAAATATGTATTTCATTACAAGAAGACTTCTCCAAAGGAATTTTCTCATTGTTTTGAGTTTTTTAAATATTAAATAAGTTAATAATTATTCTACCCCTAAATGAAAAATATGCATTTCATTACAAGAAGACTTCTTTAATAATTTCACTTCCAATTTAATTAGTTTTAACTTTCAAACTACATAACTCCCTAGCCATATTCATTATAGTCTTTTCATCTTTCCATCTACTAATTAAGGGAAAACCTACAATAAATGATTTGACACATTGTTATCTATCTATATCTATATATCTATATATCTATATATATATATATATATATATATATATATTAAAGAAGAAACCACTATGTATGATATGACCTCTTCTAAACACTATGAACCTCTTTATCTTTTTTCTCCTTTTTTTTCAATTTTTTAAATGCTAATTAAATTAAAGACTTTTATGCCCCTATAGACAAATTGTATGTTTCATAGTAAATTAGATCTTTTTGTAATTTTGCATTCACGTTAAGTTTAACCTCTTAAACTATTCAACTTCTTGACAAACATTCAATTTAAGTTTATTCAACTTCTTGATAGACATTCCCTTTATTCTTTTATTGCAATTGATTTACCTCCATCTCTCCAGCTCTTTATTTCTCAATCTCTTTCTCTCCATTTAGTTTTGGCATAATTGCTATCAATAAACAATCGATTATGTTCTTGAAAATATTTGCATATATCTAAGTTCAACGAGAAGTACTTCATAGCAGAAGATTAGTACGGTAAAAATTTGTCAAAAATGGTAATTTTTATATTTTTATGCATTTTTCTCTCGGTTGTTATATTTTTGATCTCTCTATCTCTTTATTTCTCAATCTCTTTATCTCCATTTAGTTTTGCCATCATTGCTATCAAGAAATAGTTGATTATGTTTTTGAAAATATTCACACACACCCAAGTTTAACAAGGACTACTTCATAGCGGAAGATTAACGTGGTGAATTTTTTCCGATAATGGTAATTTTATATTTTTGTGTCATTTTCTCTCGGTTGTTATAATTGTTGTCGTTATATTTGTTCCCACACACGAACACAAACTGTTTGTTTAAATGTCCCCAGTGTTTTTTTTTCTATTTGAACTCTTATCAGCAACATTCTCCATCCTAAAAAAGAGAAAGATCAAAAAATCCTTCTTTATTCTTTATGTAACTACTTTCATTTAAGTGAAGTTTCTTTTACTATGTTATGCTATCATGCACCTACCTATGCAAATTGTAATGCTTTTTGTGTCTTAAAATTCCTATTTTTTGTGTCTTAAAATTCGTATTTTTTTTGTAACTTCAATTAAATTCTTTGTAACAAAAAATGTTAAACTAATAAAACACAACGGTAAATAAAAATAAAAGTTTTTAATTGTATTAAATGTTGTCTAAATAATAATTATATAGATAAATATAATATAGAAAATGAAAGGGTTAATCATTTAATGAACAATTTTCAATTTTAACTAAATAAAAATTGTAAAAAATTAAGTGAATAAATTTTTTATATAGCTGAAAACTTAAAGTACATTGATTTTATATGATATAACTTTTGTTTATTTAAAAAGTAGTTTCGTGTTGAACAAAATACATGTATGTGTTAGTATTATATACATGTGTGTTATATAGGGCTATGATCAAGTTGAGTTCCTACTTCAAAACAAGTTTCACATTGCAATGAAAGATCTTTATCCCTAAATGTTACAACTTCAACAATATTTATAAGAATAAAGATATTGTCTATTCTAGAATTTGTATATTTTTTCAGATTTCAAAAATTGGGTTATTTGTTTGATAAATTATAAATTGAAGTTTTTTCTTATGGTGAAACATGAACTAAGTTTGTTTCATTTTATGAACTTTGAAAGGTTTTTCCTATTGATTTAGTGTTTTGAGTTGGATCATGAATTGAGATTTTTTATTTATTTTTATCAATGATGGATTGGATTTTTTTTGTTTGTTAGGATTATTAACTGGAAATTTTGCATATCGAAGTTTTGATGATCGGAGTATTGATGACAATTGGTGATATATTGCCTCAAAAGCTTCCCAACATTTTCCAACATTAAGAATGTAGATATGTTAACTTTTTCTCAAAGTGGTGTGATCTGATTGTTTTCCATCTTAGGATTTAACTGAATCTTTGCACAAGGGTTCTTTCAATCCTCATTTGGGATTTAATTATTTTAGTTTAAAGTCCAATAAAGCTTGATGTGTTATCTTTGTTGTTAATTAAGTTTGTGTATTGTTGTCTTTCGGCTTATATTTTGGTTCATCTCTTTGTTTTAATTTCATATAGTTCTCCTTTTCTTATGATTCATTCTAAACGTGGGTGCAAGTATTGGTGCCGATTTAATTGTGTTTTTATATATGTTGCACTAATATACTTTGCTGCTTAGATTTTGGTTTCTTCTGTTGAATTACATACAGAAGATGCATAAGCAATGATTTTTTTTTGTTGAAAGATTAAATTTGGTGATTACTGATTTTCTGGGCTAAGCATAAGGTCTGTGTGGGAGTGGGTAAGCTAAATTTTTTTAATGTAAGTAGTGTGTTTGTTCTCGAAAATGTTTAGCGAAAATGGGCATAGGATATTACGATGAAGTATTCATAAATAAAATGGTGGGTTGTTAATATATTTTTTAATTTTAAATTCTTGGCTCAGTTAGTGATATAGAGGTCGGCTAATAAAATTTACGATTTTACATTTGAATGATTGATTTAAAAAATGTAAAACGTTATACTTTTAGAAAATTTCTCATTGTCAAACTCTATTTTTAGAAGAAATGTATTTTGCTTGAGGATATCTATTTTTCTTTTATAATTATTGTTCTTTGTTTGAAATAAAATATTCTTGGAGGAGTATATCCTTTTATCCAAAAAAAAAACTCACATCGAAACATTATTTTGTTTAATTAAATAAATAATAATGTATAAAATCTCAGTTTGTTACTAAGACATTAATTTTACGAATGAAAAATATTTTGTGATTATTTATAACCTTTCAAACTAACAAAGTTCACATTATTGTGAAGATTAAAACGATAGTCGAGTATCTATCTATGAGTTAGAAACCTAAAAAATTTCATATTTAAATATCCAATCAACAAAAATAATTTATATCTAAAACATTTTTAGTACATTCATTATTTTATATTGTATTTTATTAGTAAATTAACAAAATATGTTTCTTATATTATAATTTAACATATTTAATGACTAAAAAGGTTTCATTACCGTGCAACACGCGGTTCATAGACTATATATATATATATATATATATATATATATATATATATATATATATATATATATATATATATATATATATATATTAAAGGAGAAACCACGTCCAATGGCGTGGCCTCTCCTCAGCCCAAAGACACCCTTTTCTTTTATCTCCTTCAATCTAACTTGTCTCAAATTTCTCTTCATTTTTTCTTCCATCGATCCATCTTCTCCACTTGCCGGTTGCCTTTTCATATACCAGTTGAAAAGTTTCCATTGCCTAAACCCCCACTTTGCCTCTCCACCCCCTGCACCCATGGTAAAAAAAACGTCGTTGAAACAGGTTTATCGCCGGAGATAGTGTCGGGCCGAATATCTCCCACAACATGACAATCTGGTTCCGATGGAGGGTGTTATTCTTCTCCACCCGTTTTCTGGAGGAGAAGACCCGATTGGATCTGAATGTGGGAAACATAAGCAGTTGAAAGTGTTCACAGATCAGTTTTGGAAGTTGGCGAATGGTTCAGGTAGTGGGTTGGATGACCCGTCTTTTAACCCGGAAAAGGACCCCCTTTCCCACCGGAGAAACAGATCCAAATTTGCCCTCTTTTCAAACCCCCAACGATCAATAGGGAGAAATAGATCCAGATCCTGCTTATACAAACTTTAACGAGGTGATGTCTTAATTTGCTTTATTTGAAGGCATCGATATGCATTTCAGTTTTCCTTGATTTATAAAAAAAGAGACTGAAATAAGAACATTGTTATATGTATCAAGTTTCCATGGTTGTGTTTTCCAAGTTGTGCTGATAGATTTTGCACCATTTGCCAGTAAACAACCTAAATTTATGATGGCAATATATCCCATGATTGGCTGCAACAGTGATGGTTAAAATTTTAGGTGGATGTATTTGTTTCTCCAAACATTGGAATTCTAACCAACAAATACTTCAACCCACAGTACATCTGTGATTTAAGAACCAAATTTTGCTTAAAATAGACCATGAATAGGAATTGTTGAGGGATGGATCCACCTAGAATCTTGGCTACTGTTAACCTTATGTGTGGTTGGTATTTAGGGCTTAACTTGCTACATTTTTTGTTCCTTGAATTCTTGTATGTTGAAAATCATAATAAAACCATTTGTTGACATATTTGAATGTGATAAACAGGTTATTGATGAATTGACAGTGCAAATCAGATCTAGAACAGGTAATGAAAACTAAATGAAACAAACCCAACCCAGTAAATCCCGCACACAATTGGTCTCTTACGTTCGTTTCTAATACTAATTTTGTTTGTTTTAATCGAAAACAAAGTGAGTATTGTTTTCAATTTTATTTGATGAAGTTTTTGTTTTTGAAATTTTTGGGATTTAATAAACATGTTGTAATGTGACCTTGAAAATTTCTTGAAACTATTAATTGCAGCAGGAGCAGGAGATGAGACTGATGATGAAGGTTCAGAGGATATTAATAGGATGCTTTTCACAACAATTGTTCAAGGTAACTGAAATGGATTATGGTGCAAATACTTAAAAATTGTCTAAATGATTTGTTAAATGTATATTTGTAACTATGTAACTGGTATTTGAGACTCTCTTAAATATTAAAAAAAAAGCAACCAGAACACGAAGTAGAGCAACATCCGGATCCGAAACCAGACGAAGACGACGATAAGGAAGAAAAAGCATAAAAAATATCAGGTAAAAAGGATAAGATCAAAAACTATTCGTGTATTGATAACTGTTGCTGGTTTGTTGGATGCGTATGCTTGGTGTGGTGGCTATTGTTGTTTCTATACAATGTGATGCCGTCGTCGTTTCCGCATTATGTGACGGAGGCGATCACCGGACCGATGCCGGATCCTCCAAGTGTTAAATGTTTGAAAGAAGGATTGAAGGTGAAACATCCGGTGGTATTTGTGTCGGGGATTGTGACCGACGGACTTGAGCTATGGGACGGGGCTTTGGGGTGTTTGGTGAAGTGTATAAGAGGTATTAATTACTCGATCATCGTTTTTGTTTGCTAATTGAACTCAATGGCAAGTCAATTTTGGGCTCCGATTTGTTGCAAGTCTTTAGGTTTACCAAAAGTATCATTTAAATCATTATCAATATCTATTTAGCTGTTTGCTATTTGAACTCAAAGGCAAGTTAATTTTGGGATCTGATTTGTTGCAAAAGTCTTAGGTTTACTAAAAGCATCATTTATATCATTATCACTATCTATTTAGTTACACAATTAGACAGTTTGAAACGGAAAGGAGTGTACGGTAGTGTTTCATGCAAATGATTTGATTGATTGTTGGAGATCTAATTTTTGTAACTTACGGAAAGGCCGAAAAAGGTAAAACAGAGGTAAAATTGATTTGTGATGTATGAAATTAGACACTTTATGATCATTTACATATTTTGTGGTTAACTGTCGTCCCTTATGGGTGTGCTTTACAGTGTTGAAATAAACCCGAAAGTAGTCAGATAGTCTATAATTTCTTGCTGGGTTCTTATAATGGTTACCTGAAAAAGTTTAAGTGCCATAATGCTTTATCTTGGCTTTGGAAAGCTATATTTGTATGCATTGGTGAGGTTTCCTTTTTGAAAAGTTGTGTTTCATTCGGAACAAGTCTTTTACCCGGATATAAGTATGCAGGTTTCTAGACGATGGATATGATATTTATATAACATAGATGGTGTGGTGAGGTGAGGTGGTTGTATTGCACAATTGTATATATTGGCTTTAGTCTAAGTTTCTTATGTGCAATTTGTTTTCAACTTTCAAAGCCACTCAAGATTAAGCTTATATGTGGTAGTATATTTTGAATGGTCCATGTTAAAATGCAATAATTCACTGGCAGGGTGGTAAAGGTTAGCCCCATTTATAAATTATGTCATACAAAAATGGAGATTCTGGTGCCTTGAAACTAGGGGTGTGCAGAAAGTCAACCGATCCAATAGGAACCGACCGATCCAATAGGAACCGACCGACAATGATTGGATATCCAATTGTAATTGGATCGGATCGGATCGAAAATTTTGACATCCAATTGGATCGGTTCGGTTCTTGGATGATGGTCCATAACCGAACCGAACCGAACCGAATTCACCATCCAATACCAACCGACCGAACCGAACCGATATAAACCGACCAAATACTAATTATTAATATAAAATTATATTGTTTATATATAAATTTATAAAAATTATGGAATATTATATTATATTTATATATATGAATTGTTGTAGATTGGATTTAAAACATTGGATGGATCTCATCCGATCATCCATCGGATGTCGGATGGATACAATCCGATCATCCATTGGTTGGATCCAATTCGATCCAATGGACATCCAATAAAAATATCCATTGGATGGAACCGAACCGATCCAATCATCCATTGGATTGAAAAAAATCCAAGATCCAATGGATGATTGGATCGGTTCGGTTGGAAAAATCCAACATCCAATGGATGATTGGATCGGTTCGGTTGGGCTCACATCCATTGGATGTCAACCGATGAACACCCCTACTTGAAACTGAAATACCCCTTTCTTATTTCTACCATCTACTCCTGTGACAAAGTAGCTTGCATGATGGTGGAAGTATTCATTCTACTGCATTGATCACTAAATAAGTGGAATTATGCAAGCAAAGTTTGTTCTAAACAAGGTCGACGGTGGTCCAGTTGCAAACTTAAGCTTTTTTTTATATGTTTATTTGTTTTCATTTGTGAGGCAAATTGAAAGTTTGGCAATCTAACGTTTTTTTTCTTTTCTAGATTTGATATATACACATGGGAACATTCTTGATACCAGCTGAAAAAAGCTATGCTTTGATACCCAAAGATGCAAACTCCCATATTGACACTTGAACATGAACCCAAGGAATAACCGGTTCCTAATGAAGAAAGTAAATCATAAATGTTAAAGTTGCTCATTTTATATATTTAATTTTCGCATATTAAGTTCTACTACAACTTACAAATCAATCATTTGAATATGATTTATTTATTGTTATATTTAGTACTTATAATTTTTTTAATAAGTACAATTTACATATTAGTACCAAAATTCCTTATACTACCGCGCATCGCGCGATTCTCATACTAGTATATATATAAAAGGAAAACCATGAGGGATGATGTGGCACAATGTTAGAGTAGGATTCTCCTAAAGAAAATTTCTCATTTTTTTGAATTTTTTAAAATAACAAATGAGTTAAAAGACTTTCTACCCTTAAAATGAAAAATATATATTTCATTACAATAAGAGTCTTTTGGTAGTTTTACTTTCAAATTCATTAGTTTTAACCTCCAAACTATCCAATTTCCTATAACATTTATTTTATTCTATTCATTTCTCCATCCATTAATATCTCAAAAAGTAAGCAATATAGCAATAAGTATGAAAATTTTCTTTGGCTCTAAAATGATAACAAAATTTTCCAAGTTGGATATGTCATAGGGTTTTTTTTTTTACTTTATCCTACCAACAAAGTTTGATTTATTATCTCGCACAGTAATTAAATTGTGTAACATTTATCATTTTAAGTGTACATATCTTACTTGGTGGACATGAATTTATAAAAAAAAAAACTCAAAATATATTGTTTTTTTATGTATGGAATCGTTTTTTTATTTCAATGAAGTATGTTTATATGATTGTTAGTTGTAATTTTTATGTGCAATCTATTTCAGAATCCGGTAATAAATACATTGCAAAACAAGCATTATAAGCTAAATTGGAAAGACTAATTTGTGTACACTCATCGTAACAATTAATATTGAACAAATGTTTGCAATTAACCATTTTTATATAACCTTTAACTTTAATGTCAAAACATTATTTTGCAACAAAAAAATAAAAAAGTTTATGGCATTCCCTTTGTTAGAAAAACAATATCAATGAAATTACATAATTTACATATAAACAACCCCAATAAATTTATTGTTTTATATTACATTTAATTATTTGTCAATTATCAAATTGCATTTTATCTTAAGTTACTACGAATTTTCTAACAATAAATTTTCTCTACCGTCCAATATGAAAATATAAATAAAGACTATAAGGTATTAACATGATATAAAGAAAACTCAGTATGCTTAAATCATGAATTGTGGTTGAGTTTGGGTTATCCCACGTTGATGAGAAGAAGAAATATTAGAAAAAAATATAGTTGTGTATATAAAAGGAGAGCGATAGCTTGAAAATCAATATCAATATAAATATATAAAGGAAGACCATGATATATTAAAATGCCAAAATGAGAATTTAGCAATCTCAAATCATGAATTGTCGTTGAGTTTGGGTTATCTCACATTGATAAGAAAAATATAAATTTATGAATGAAGGCTATAATGTATTAACATGGCTGTGAGAATTTAGTATTCTCTAAATTTTGATTATCCCATATTGATAAGAAGGAAAAATATTGGAAAATATAGTTCAATATATAAAGGGAGGGGGATGACTTGAAGATCAATATCAATATAAATATATAAAGGAAACCTATGAAACTTTCGTTATTGGGTTAGTCATACACTTCACGTATTTCCAGCGATTCATATGGCATCATCAAATGGTACAAATATTGGAAAGAGGTAATGAGGTTTATGAAAGGAGGGGGAATGCCTTGAAGATTAAAAAAGTTCATGGGCTAAAAATGTGACATTTGTCATCCAATTTTTGGATTAAATTATAATTTTAAAGTAATGTGATAAAATATTTTATTAAAAAAAATACACCTTTTACTTTCATTAAATGTAAAATATTTTTTAGAATCGAATCAATACAATACAATCATGAATATAAATATAAATACAATGAAAATCAATATGAAAGAAGTGTTAGCCAGAAGATATTGACATGACACAATGAGAATTCAATAATTTTTCTAATAATGAATTGTAGTTGAGCTTTGTTCCCACATCAACGATAAACTGAAATATTGGAATAGACAGTTAAATATATGAAAGAGAGATGTCTTCAAATATTGAAAGAGTATTGACAAATGTACAATAAAAATTTAGTATTCTTAAGTTTTGAGCTGATGTAACATCATAACTTTTCTATATCTTACTTGACATGTGTTTTAATCATCGCGCGTTGTGCGATGTTCGAACACTAGTTAAGAATTAAAGTCAAAATCTCAAGGAGGAATTAATTCCAACTGTTTCCCTATTTTTGAGATTACAATATTAATTATATCATTAAAATATTCAACACAATTAATAAAATATTAATTTTCTTTTCTAAACATTTAAATATTTAATTTCAAAGATTCTAATTCCCTAGAAAGATTAAAAAATCATTTTTCACTTCAAAAGAACCATTTTCTGATATTTCTCCAAATTTAAATAATATATCTCTTAAAAGACTTTTCTAGACAATGTCCTTAAAATAAGGGTTCTATTATTTACACCCAACCTTGGGTGTAAATTACCTTGGAAATATAAAAAGTAATTTAAACTTTATAATAAAATAAAAAAGTCAAACACATGGAGTTAATTATGAGTGGTAGGGTGGGTAGGGGGTGGGGTGGGGTGGGTGTATATAAGATTTTTAGGGTGTCAATAAGTTTTCCCTTGAAATAATCAAGAAAAGTTCGTTTCAGGATCACTGGGTCCTCACACCAATTCCCATTAACTATCATACCACAAATGCAATTTTTTGCTATTTCGATCACGAACAATAGAGTGAAAGAATCGAGTGTTTTCGTCTCCTTTGATATCCCGGTTATTTAATTTGGATTTTTTGGATTTTCACTCTTAGCTGCAAATTGAAAGCTGCAAATTGGAAAGTCTTAGCTGAATCAAGAGACTTGGATGTCGAAGAAATGTCAAAGTGGATTGATGCAAAAAGATTCACTGGATCAACCTTTGACGGGACATGAGCAAAGCCGACTCTTCCAGATCCCCAAGCGATCTACCCACTGCTCTTTAAGATCTCCATACTTTGTTTCCTGAATGCCCAAAAAACAAGGATGATCTGAATAGCAAATGTCTTTAACCCACTCAACTTTTTCCGCTGAGCCCAACCCTCTACGTTAAGGGAGATAAAGTTTATGTGAACAAAAAAAAAAACCGAGACAAAACACCAAAAGGTAAAAGAAGTCTACCTTGGTTGAGACCCACCCCTCCGTAGACTTGGAACGCCACCCCTTTTTGTTTCATTCCAGATGAAAGCCGATTTGCGCTCCCACTTCTTGTGCCTTTTCCGTATTATGGACTCCGATAAATGTTGACGAAAACCTAATCCTCCAGTGTTGACCGATCATAAGAATGTTGCCATCTTAATCATTATTAATGAAATATGCACAATTACGATGAAAACATAAGTATATGATTGATATATTTCATTGTATTAAATGGTATGTACCTTTCTAATCTACAATGGTTTCATCGACAACTAAAGTTTTCATTTCTCATGACTAATTTTTTTTGTGGATGTCAAACAGTTAAGTTATATTGTAATTCTTAATTACATCAAAAAATGGTACATCAAAATCAATCAATGTCATATAGGTCATTTATCATGTAAAATAAGTCTGAAATTGAAAATTTTGAATGATTGTTACACTAACCGAGAAGAAAAAAGTCTACGGTTAATCAAACTATGCTACATTTTAATGTATTTTACCCTATTAGAGCATCTCCAACAGCTTCTCCAAAATGGAAAAAATGGAGATTTTAGACATTTTTGTGCTCCAACAGATTCTCCAAATCTTTCTCCAAAATGGAGAAAGTAGGAGGGAGAGTATAATTTTCTCCAAATATGGAAAACTCTCCAAAATCTCCAAAAATGATTACCATAAGAGAGAAATTGTTTTTTTATTATATTCTACCAATAAGATTTCTTCAAATGAGATGGGTATGAGAGATAAATAATATTTTATTAGATTTATACAATATTTTAATATTATAAGTAATGATTTCATCTCCAAAATGGAGAATCTGTTGGAGATAGATGTAAATTTTTATATAGATTTTGACTTTTAATTCTCCATTTTGGAGAAATTTTGAAGATGCTGTTGGAGATGCTCTTAAATAAGAGCATCTCCAACAGCTATGCTATATTTTCTCTAAAATAGAGTATCAAAAGTTAAAATCTCTAAAAAATTTCACTATCAGCTCCAACCGCTATTCTATTTTATAAATTATAACATTGATTATATTATTAAAATAATCAAAATATTAGTAAACTACTATTTCTCTCTCTTAAACATTAAACTTCAATGCCTCTTATTGGTGGATAAATTGAAATATTATTTCTCTTTCTTAAAAAGTGGGTTTTAGAGATTTCTCCAAATTTGGATAAAATGACAGCATTTAATGACAGAAAAGATAATGTATATATATATATATATACTAGATTTGTCCCCGTGTATTACACGGAGTATTTTAAAAAAATTAAATCATGCCAAAAAACTTATCTTACATATATGAATGATCATCGAAAGTACGATGCTATTTTTTCAAGTTTTTTTCCTTCCAGAGTTTTTTTTTGCAGCTGTTTACAAAATGTCTTTGTTTTAGGCAGTTTTCACAAAAAATGTTTTGCAAAATTTAAAAAAAAATATGAATAAACATTAATAATTTATAATATAACGTAAATGAAATTATGGAAAAGTGCATAGTTAAAATATTAATAAAATAAGAATCACGTATCATAAATTACCAAATACTTTCTTTATATACAACATTCTTTGTTATGTTGTTAATTATATTTTCAACATCTATAATTAATATTTCTAAAATTAAAATATCATAATGTCAATAAAATAAAATTAAAAATTAAAAATGTTATTTTATAAACTTCCTGATAAAAATCAAAATTCTTGTATAAAAATTTAAAGAGGATGAGGTTTTTATAAAAAACTCTTGAACTAAAAATTGATATGAAATAGGCAAAAGAAAATTAAGACAATTTAGTGATTATTTGTATCAAATCTCATACTAATCAGTACACATTAATTCGTATATATTTATGATATTTAATAATATAATTAAATAAAAAAATATTCAATATTGGATCTATTTCAAAAGTATTGACGAAACAATTACAATGATATAATTTGTAAAAAATAAAAATGTTTTTAATGCATTTTAGTTCATATACATTATTTATGTTTATACGATAAAAGTCTAAAATGAAAAATAAAAAAGTACTAATAGATTAAAAATAAACTACATACCTAACTATAAGGGTAGTAACTGTAAGGTATAAATTAAAAAAATTGAATCAAGAAAATATTTAATGAGGAATGAATGTGGATGTGCTAAATGAACTTATAATGTAAAATGCGTCCAGATACATGTTTAGGCGGGAAAATGAAAAAATGAGCTCACCAGAAGGCGACACGTGTTCTTCTAGTTACTTATTTATTATAGGTATAGATTTCATAAATTATTATTATTATTATTATGAAATAAAAAAAAATAAAGGAATATATATTTCTGTTTAATTGATTTTTTTATAATGGAGTTTGCAGCATGATTTGCATATGTTCTAATAAAAGCTCTTTTTATCAGTGATTGGACATCTATATATATCTTGTAATAATAAAAATTGAATGTATTTATAAATTATGATTAATATCACTGATATTGTAATAGCTGCTAATAAATTACATTATATTGTTTTTTCGTAAAACAAAAACAAAAATAAAAATGACAATAATTTTTCATGAAATAGAGTTGAGATCTCACATATTTAATCATCTAATAACTAATTATTTTATTTCCTAAAATGATGATATTGTTGGGTTTCCTTATGGGTTTTAGCCCATGAGGAAGGCCCATATTTTTTAAGAAAAAGCCTATATATATATATATATATATATATATATATATATATAGTGTTTGGTTCATTTGAGAAATGGTAAATATATGAGAAATAGACAAGTAATCCTAGCCATTCATATGGTCAAGATCGGATTTGACTAGTCAAATATTGCGGCTTTAACCGGTCAAAAGTTGCGGCTATCCCAAAAATAGAAGGACAATTTCGTAAATTTTACAAAACACACTAGCTGTGTTCATATATGAACATGTATAATTCACATATGAACTATATGTTCATATATGAACCAGTGCAATTCACAACTGAACTTTTTTAACTGATTCATATATGAACCTTTGTGATTCATATATGAATCAGTTGAACTAACTAACAGATTCATATATGAACCTTTGTGATTCATATATGAATCTGTATGAATCACAAAGATTCATATATGAATCAATCTGTATGAATCACAAAGATTCATATATAAATCAGTTGAACTAATTAACAGATTCATATATGAATCTTTGTGATTCATACATATTCATATATGAACTCATCCCGTGTATTTTACGAAATTACCCCTCTACCTTCTATAGACCACACAAGGAATTATCCGGTGCTTCGCGATCAAAGCCGCAAATGTTGACCAGATGAATGACTAAGATTACTTCTCTATTTCTCATATATTTACCATTTCTCAAATGAATCTCTCCCTATATATATATATATATATATATATATATACTATCTCTACTATATAATTAAGAGGCTTAAACGGTTCTTAAATTTACAGTTCTTGAAAAACGGTTTTTGGAAACCCCGTTTTGTGGCTCATCTTCCTCCCACGTCCTGCACGACACCAAATTCCCTCTTCCTCCCACGTACAGTATTAATGAACGAAAACCTCTCAACAATGGCTTCCATCTCCCTTTCTTTCTTCTTCATGCTCCTCCCTAATCGCATCCACCTTCTCTCAAAGTAACTTTTCGATGCATGATTTCTAGGGCTTTATTCGGGTACCCCCTTTCCTGCAATCACTCCAGGTATATCTCCTCGATGAAGACCTTGCAATCACTGATCGAAGGTACCCCCCAAATTACTTGCCCTAACTGTAACTGCACACTTTCCACACCCTCATCTCCCCCAAATTACTTCAATCATTGAAGTTTCCGCCATTACTTCCGCTCCAATTCCGATTCAGGAAGCGAATCTCTACAATCGTTGAAGTTTCCGCCATTACTTCCGCTCCAATTCCTCCACAGATCACCTGGCAAATCGTCGTCGGATCCAGCGGTCAGTATCTCGTAATTTTTTTTGCTAAAAATTACCGATTTCTCTGAAAAATTGAATGACTTGGTTGCAAATTACTTGTTGCGATTTTTATCATATCCGATAATTTGGGGATAATTTGGGATTTGATTTTGAAATTGGAGTTGGAGTTACACCTTTCGTGGTTGCAGGGATCAAATTTAGCAAGCGAATTGTAAGCTAATCATCGTTTTTGTTCTTCTAAATTGGATTAAAACTTTGGTTATGACTTTGTCTGCCATGGCAGATGGCTCAAAAACAATGCGTGCATTGGGGAGGTTCATGGATGGAAAAGGAGTACATACGCTGCCCTAATTATGGTAACCATGAAACACGATTTGATTTTTTTTGGGACAAAAATATAGAAAGTGATTAGTGAATTTTTGAAATCAATATCCAGTTTCTTGCTGGTAACAAACTTTTTAATTTTGTCTGTACAAAGTGATGAATAATATATTTTAATTAGGGCTTCTAAAGTTATAATAGATTATTCTTCATTGGTTTTTATGTTCAATGTTGTTAACACCTCAAGATACTCTCTAATCTTTTTTTTTTTTTTTGCGTACACGGTGTTTGATCTTTATAACAGATCTTTATTCAATGATTTTTATGTTTGATGTTACAAAGATTGTAAACATAGAAAATTTGAGACCCATCAAATTTTGTGCTGACAAAATATGATCTTTTGATGTTTAAACACTCAAGAACAACATAATCTTACAAACATAGAAAAGGGTTCTTATGTTCATGAGTTAAAACATGGTTCTTGATGGTCAATAGTCATTATTATTGTTGTTTTTTTGGTGAAATCATATTGTAAATATATGATTATTAGGTGAAGAAGACAAGAACGTGGAGATCAAACTGAGGATGTTCAATTTGGCGCAAGAAGAAAAGGATATTTTCGTTGTGGTGAATACTTGCTCCAGCAAGGATTATATGGATAGTATCGTTGGAGTCTGCCTCAAAGTGCCTCAAAATTGGTAAAAACTAAATTCCTTCTTTAAATTTGTGTTTTGTTTGATTTTGGTTTTCTTTTTTAACAATCTTGCAAATGAGTTTTTTTTCTCTTGAATATGTTGCCAATCGTTGTTTCTCTAACAAGAATTTTGATGATCAGATCCATTTCTTGACAAACAATCATAATCTGTTAATTAATTTGTAATTTACAAATTGCAGAGTGAAGAAATCAGTTTATGTCTGTAAGAAGTACATCGGGTCCATTCAGTTCCATACATCGACCCAAGGTAGGAATTTATTGGTTTATGATAAGGGCTTGGGCTTGTTCTCTTGATAACCTGTTAAAATTTATGTTATTTCATTTACACGTACAATTGTTTTGAAGTATCCAATAACTCCAATGAATTATTCTTTGGATTTCCCATCTGTAGATTCTGATCATATGAGCAAAAGAACAAGGTCTATGGGGATAACTGATGAGGTGATTTAGTTTTTGATTTCATTGTTGTAAAAACATTTCTCTTTCTAAATGATGAGCTTACTATTGATGGCTATGAATATGTTGGTTCATCTCATAGGTAAATCTGCATATAGGTATACCATTTTCTTGAGATATTTTTGTTGAAAATCGTAACCTTTTTTTTATTAAAACTCGGTGCCGAAGGCATCTGAGATCTCAGATTGCCTGCTTAGTGATAGCAAGTGAAGAGATAAGGTTCCAGTGGGTATGTTCTATTTAAACATCATTCATGGTGAACCAGTGAGAGAATGTCCTAGAGATTCTCTATAATTTCTTCAAAATAGAAATGCAAAAGTTAAATCTAAAAAAAACTACATAACTCCAATAGTTTCTTTATTTTGTAAATTTCAACATTAGTTATATTATTAAAATTCTCACTAGGTTTAATATCTCAACAAATTTCCAAATAAATCTTATCTATACTAATAATCTCCATATTAAAATGGTAAAACGGTTATTTTCAAGATTCGAGATTACCTATTCTTTTGCACGATGTACAAGTTTCAAAGCATATAAACAGTTATTTGATAGTGAAGTCTTGAGGTTTTTTCATGTTGGCTGCAACTAAAGGCTTTAGGTTTGTTTCTACAAGATAACTCTTAAGTGGAGAGCAAAGACTTTGAATTGCACTTGGAAGTACACTCCTGCTTGGTATGTGCTATGAATGATATCAAGTGTAGTAGTAACCTATTGGCATCTGTTTGTTATATTAAGGCGTGTTTTATTTGAGTAAGTTTCTTTGACATTGTTTCACTTCAAGATATGATTTATGCTCTCTATCTTTTTGTTTAGAACTTTATAATAAATGGAAGGTATATATGGATATTTCATGGTATTTCTCTAAGGAGTATTCCCACTTAAGGGGTTAGATGGTCAGTAGAAACATCAGGACCATCTTTTGGATTTAGAAGTCGTGGCAACCACAGTGGCAACTGCTGTTTTGAGCTGCTACCGGTTTCTTGTTCATGTCCGGTTCTTTTGCAAAAAGTGCAAAGATGGAATGAAGCTGAATTTGGTGTTAATGGTTGCCATTGAAATATTACATACTTAAGGGTTGTTTACCAAACGCTTACCCCGGTAAGCGTTTACCGGTATCCACCAAAACGGTAACGCATGGAACAATTTTCCCGGTAAGTGCTTACCGTGGTAAGAGTTCTCGCCCTCACTTACCGGGTAAGACTCTCGATCCTTGCCTTAGATTTTATAGGGTAAGATTCTTGGTGCTTGCCATATTCATCCGTAAGGTAATATGACTTGGTATGCGCTTACCCGGGTAAGCGTTTGGTAAACGACCCCTTACTCTCTTTTGTTTTCTCTTGACTTGTGATTACAACGGGAGCCCTGTGAAACAAGAGCTTGAACAAATGTGCATCAAAATCTTTATTTTTTTGTACCAAAATCTTATTTTTGTTCAATTTTTTTTGGGTTTTGGCAGATCATTAATTCAAAGCTTGTTCTGGAATCACCTAACAGGTATAACTCGATAAAGCAGACTTATTTTTTTACATTGGCATCTTGACTTGCAGACTTGGGTGGTGTTTGTTAAGGTTTGAATAAACTGAATTGCATTGAACTCTACTTGTCAACAGGTGTACCAAAGAAGAAAAAAAGAACATAATGGGCATGATTAAGAGAAGGTAGCAAGGCTTAACAAATTAAAGGTGTGATTGAGAAGCTGCTTGGCAGCCTTCGTCTTCTTTTTTGTTGACAGAAGCTGCTCCTTTGGTCGCTTTGATATGATCACTTTTGACAACCATATCTATACTATATAATGAAAATTCTATTTCAGTTATTTTTCAATATTCAAGAATACCAATTACCAATTTTTATGCATAACACACAACCCATTAAAGCATTTTTGGCTCTAATTGGTGGGTGTTGTATTTGACTTAATTTTGAATCATTACAGTTATTATAACTCGGATACGTGAAACTGGTGTTAAATTTGTAAAACCTTGCATATCAATTTTGCATTTGAAAGTAAAAAGTTTGACTTCAAAAGTCAAAGTGTATCTCTTAGTTATGAATGGAAGAGTCTTGGTTTGATTCCTCCTGTACCATCATTAAGTTTTTTTCTGGATATATCTTTATTGATGGATCAGCTTCTGATTTGGATCTATATATTTCCATTGAGATGGTGGGTTGTTGCTAATGCTATAACCGAAAATTGTTGTGTAACATACGAAAAAGATGTGGTTTAATATTTATTTTTGTTTCTCATCGATGACTAACATGATTTTAATAAATATTTCTATATTTTTCATGATGGCATTTAAAGATCACATATAATTTACTTTTATTTTGTGTAATAGGTATTTCGTGAAAGCATACGTCTTTAGAATTAATAAGAATAATGTAATGTCATTTTCAAAGTAAATAACAAATCCAATCGATATGAAGTAAAAACTAAGTCCTCAAATTCTTTGAGATCTAATAAACGAACTATTTCTTCAAATAAACTATATGAAATGATTGATTTTTACAAGTTTCAAGCTTATTATTTTTCATTTGGCTTTCATAATAATTTTATTTACTTGCAAACAACCCATAATTTAGATGATATAGAACGTTCTATAAATAATCGTATTAGTTTTTCAATTACAATTTACAAGAAAATTTAACACTCGTGCCGCATCATGCGCGGGTATATGCCTAGTATTATAAAAGAGACATAAAAAACTCTTAATTACAACATTTTAAGCACAAAATACAACTAATTAAAACCAATTACTTAATTTACAATTTAATAATACATTGGTACAATGCTTGAATTCGTGTAACTAACTGCAGATAAGCACTTATTTTTATTTTCTAAAATATCTAAAATTTTTAACTATTGATATAACTAACCGATAAATATACGAAAATTCGAGATAAAACACCTTATTTTTATTTTTTATTGAAGTATGTTATCTTTTTAATTTTAAATATAAAATATCTTAAATATAGTTATCATTTAAATTAAACATTTTTTGACTCGTAACAAAATTTTTTATTATTATTTTTTATAAAAAAAACATAATTAAACTAAACTAAAATATATTTTTGTTTTAAATCCAGGTTTCTCGAAATCGTAAAATAAAATAAAAAAAGACTAACAAAAAGTATGAATAATGATCGAGGGTTCGAGTTCTAGATTTCAGAAACCCGCTGCATTGCAAGGGTACATTTCTAGTATATATATATATATATATATATATATATATATATATTTCTCAGCCCTATTTTATTAAGTGTGTGTGTGCATTCATTTTGAGTCATCAGCAGCAAAGAGAGAGCAGAGAGAAAAAAAACAGAAAGCATCTCCATTTTCGTATTTCAAAACCCAGTTGTAGAAAACCTTCAGTTCCCGGAGATTGAACGGTTGGATCACCGTGATTTTTGGTCAGCAGCTTTGCAACATCTAGGCCAATGTTTTGGACGGTGAGATCGTGTATTTGAGGTCCGGAGGTTAGGTTTTTCTGAGGTTCTGCACAACATCATATTTGGTTATATTTATACATCTTTGCTCTATTTTGGTTCCATACATCTTGATGTGTTTATTTCCAAGTGTATGATGGTTTTGTATGCCTCTAGTATAATCTAGAGAAGACTTTGTATTGCTCTAATATTGGTGGTAGTGGATTTTAAGCGGCTCTAGTAGTCCCGTGGTTTTACTCTCGTTTTGAGGGGTTTTCATGCTAAAATTTCGGTGTCTTATTTTGGTTGCGTACTTTCTGTTTTTGGGGCTGATTTTACTTGCATTTAGAATACCTTATTTGTTTGCATCCTCAAAGGTTCATTCAGGTCGGGAAAGTTTAGCCTATCGAAGATTAATTCCGCGTTTATTGTTTACCGTTAGTGGTTGCGTTTTTTCCCATCAGATTGGTATCAGAGCGTTTGGTTATCGTTTTGAGTTTGACTTGCTTGAACGAAGGATGCAAATACAAGTAGGATGATAAGTTTAAATGGTTCAAATTATCATGTTTGGAAAGGAAAGATAGAAGACCTTCTTTATGTGAAGGATTTTTATTTGCCTGTTTTTTCAACCGACAAACCTGAGAATAAAACAGATCCAGACTGGAATATTTTGCACAGAAAGGTTTGTGGGTATATTCGGCAATGGGTAGATGATAATGTTTTGAACCATATTAGTGGGGAGACTCATGCTCGTACTCTGTGGAACAAGCTTGAGTAGTTATATGCTCGAAAGACTGGGAATAATAAGTTATTCTTGATTAAAAAGTTGATCCAACTTAAGTACCATGATGAAACTCCTATCACTGATCACTTGAATACATTTCAGGGAATTATTAATCAGCTTGCAGGAATGGGTATCAAATTTGAAGATGAAATCCAAGGCTTGTGGATCCTTGGTACTTTACCGGACTCTTGGGAGACTTTTAGGACATCATTGTCCAACTCCGCACCCGATGGTGTTATTTCCATGGAATTGGCTAAAGGCAGTATTCTAAATGAGGAGATGAGAAGAAAGTCACAAGCTTCCTCTTCACACTCAGATGTCTTGGTCACAGAAAGCAGGGGGAGAAGTCAGAGTAAAGGTCCGAGTAACAAAGGGAAGCATCGCAGTAAATCCAAAGGAAAGTTTGGTGATTTTGAGTGCTATCACTGTGGTAGAAATGGCACACAACACGGTTCTGCAGACAATTGAAAAGGGAGAACAAGAAGGCCAATTGCAACAATCAAAAGAACAACCAAAAGAAAGATGATGGTGGTAATGACAATGCCAAAGTTAACACTACTACCGAAGAGTTCTTTATTTGTTGTGATCATGATATGGTCAACCTTGCACATGATGATTCGAGTTGGGTTGTTGATAGTGGTGCTACGTGTCATGTAACATCACAGAGATGTGTAATAATGGTTATCAAAGGTTGTTGGCGTCAGGGATGTTTATTTGAAGTTTGACACTGGAATGGAGTTGGTTTTACACAATGTAAAACATGTTCTACATATTAGACTTAATTTGATCTCCACGGGCTTACTTGATGATGATGGTTACAAAAACATCTTTGGTGACGGAATGTGGAAACTCACTCGTGGTTCCGTGATCGTGGAAAAAGGAAAAAGATGTTCAAAGTTATACATGGCACATCCAAAGATCTCCAAAGACATGGTCAATGCAGTGGTGAATACTGATATGACTGAGTTGTGGCATAAGAGGCTTGGTCACATGAGTGAAAAGGGGATGTTTCTACTATTGAAGAAAAATGTGTTAACTGATGTGCAAGATGTTCATCTAAAGAAGTGTTCTCATTGTCTAGCAGGTAAGCAGAACAGGGTTTCGTTTAAGAGCCATCCTCCTTCTAGGAAGGAGAACATACTTGATTTGGTACATTCCGATGTTTGTGGTCCTTTGAATACTAGGACACTTGGTGGTTGCTCTTATTTTGTCACATTCATCGATGATCATTCGAGAAAGGTATGGGTATATACCTTAAAATCTAAAGATCAAGTATTTGATGTGTTTAAACAATTTCATGCCTCGGTTGAGAGACAGACTGGGAAGAAGCTTAAGTGTATTCATACAGATAATGGAGGTGAATACATAGGGCCATTTGATGCTTATTGTAGAGAACATGGTATTCGACATCAAAAGAGTCCTCCCAAGACACCGCAATTGAATGGATTAGCAGAGCGGATGAACAGAACATTGGCCAAACGTGTCAGATGTTTGTTGTCACATGCAGTATTGCCAAAATCCTTTTGGGGAGAAGCTTTGAATACGGCGACACATGTTATTAATCTAACTCCTTGTGTTCCTTTGTCTTTTGATGCTCCTGACAGGGTTTGGAGTGGTAAAGATGTTTCGTACCGTCACTTACGGGTTTTTGGATGCAAGGCTTTTGTGCACATTCCCAAAGATGAAAGATCAAAGCTTGATATGAAGACTAAGCCATGTGTATTCCTTGGTTATGGCCAATATGAGTTCGGTTACAGATTATATGATCCAGTTCAGAAGAAACTTATTCGAAGCCGAGATGTTATTTTTATGGAAGATCAAACTTTGAAAGATTTTGGGAAGGAAGATACGAGTCCTCAACATAATGATGATCTTACTGATTTGGATCCGGTTCCTCCTAAGCATGTTGATACACTTGATGGAGATGGTGTTCAGAATGACGAACAACATGGTACTGATGATGTTGATGCTCCAGAGCACTTGGAGACAGATGAAGACTTTCATCCAGAGCTACCAGTACCAAATCTTCCAACCTTTGTCCCACTTAGGCGGTCTACGAGAGATCGTCATCCTTCCACCCGTTTTTCTACTAATGAGTATGTCTTACTCACTGATGGGGGAGAGCCCGAGTGCTATGCAGAAGCCATGGAAGATGAGCACAAGAAAGAGTGGGTTGAAGCCATGCAAGACGAGATGACTTCCTTGCATGAGAACAATACCTTTGAGTTAGTGAAGTTTCCTAAAGGCAAGAAAGATTTGAAGAACAAGTGGGTTTACAAAGTGAAGACTGAAGAGCATACCTCACGGCCCAGGTACAAGGCTAGATTGGTGGTCAAAGGGTTCAGTCAAAGAAAGGGTATTGATTTTGAAGAGATTTTCTCTCCAGTCGTGAAGATGGGTTCTATTCGGGTGATTCTTGGTTTAAATGCTAGCCTTGATCTTGAGGTTGAGCAGATGGATGTGAAGACAACTTTCCTTCACGGTGATTTGGATAAGGAAATCTACATGGAGCAACCTGAAGGTTTTCAGGTTAAGGGCAAAGAAGACTATGTGTGTAGATTTCAGAAAAGTCTTTATGGTTTGAAGCAAACACCAAGATAGTGGTACAAGAAATTTGAGTCAGTCATGGGTAAGCAAGGCTACCGAAAGACTACTTCAGATCACTGTGTTTTCTTCCAAAGGTTTGGTGATAATGATTTCATTATTTTATTGCTATATGTTGATGACATGTTGATTGTTGGCAAGAATGCATAAAGAATTACCCAGCTGAAGTTTGAATTAAGTAAGTCTTTTGCTATGAAAGACTTAAGGCCAGCAAAACAGATTCTTGGCACTCGAATTACTCGAGATAGAGCTTCCAAGAAGTTGCACATGTCACAGAAGCAATACATCGAGAAGGTGCTTCGCAGATTCAACATGGATAAAGCTAAAGTGGTTAGTTCACCTCTAACTACCAACGTTAAGCTAACTGATAAAGATTGTCCCTCTTCAAAGAAGGAGATTGATGAGATGGATCGAATTCTGTATGCATCAGCTGTTGGGAGTCTGATGTACGCGATGGTATGCACACGACTTGATATTGCCTATGCAGTAGGTGTTGTTAGTCGTTTTCTGTCGAACCCAGGTAAGAAGCTGTAACACCCTAAAAATAGGGATAACAAAAATCCGAAAAACGGACATGCGGTATTTAAAATTGCCAAAGCAAGAGCCTCCCAAAAATGGGGAAAATACACAAACCTGTTTAAATACAATCGTAATTAAACGGATAATAAATAACAATCAACTAATCTAATTTCTATAACCAGAAAAGAGATTACAATCAGGGGTGTCATTTATAGACCCAAAGGATTCTCTACCAATAGTAAGTCCAAAAGCGATATTCCCAAAACTCTCAGCCAAGCACTACGCCAGCTTAGGACCGATGCCGCTAAAACCTGAGATACACATCGACACCAAACAAGTGTTAGGCCAAAAAGCCTAGTGAGTTGAACAATAATAAGCATGCAGAACATATATGACTCTTATCTGCAGTTAACCAATTTTCCACATGTATGAAGTCAACGGGGGAGACCCATAGCACCAATCAATTCCACTCCAAAGAGTCGATGTACCTTTATGACCTTAACAAGGAACACCCCAAAGGCCCGACACACCCGAAGATCAGACCGTAAAGAAAACTTTCCGAGTGGCGGAGGTCTTCTGGGCACATACCATCACGGTGGCGCCCCGAGACTACATCCTTCTAGTGAACTTGCCTTGGTTCGTCCAACATAATGCATTTAGGAGGTCCTTAGGTATATTTCAACCAAATATAATTCAATACCAACCGCGGGTACAATATCACCCTCCTAATAGCATGAGTTCATCATAAGACTTAAATATCCACATTGCCACATTGTAGATACAATAACACCAAGAGTGTATTCCGAATGGAAATCATCATGTTATACCAAACATATATTCCTTAATCATGTCAAATACCCATTGTGGGCACACATAATGTAAATCCCCAAATAATTACACAACATAGAGTAAATCATGGGATGATACTTCATATACATATATCTCACATAATCTCATGGAAATACCATCAAATACTTAAACCCGTAAAGATGACCGTTTTGAGCAAATATGTGATAATAACAACAATTAAACAAATATGATGTGTATCCAGTTTTAACAAAAGTTTAGTAAACTCACCTTGCTAGATTTAGACTAAATCTAGATTTTACCCACTTAGAGATTTCCTTGAAGAAACTTGGTTCTTCAAACCAAATATTCCTAAACCTGGATCCACAAGGTTCCAACCATAAATATACATAATCAACCACAAAGAATCGTTTCCCAATCTTATACATGAATACTTCAACTGATACCAAAATCCTAACTTCCATAAATGAAGAGAATAGAAGATTAATTTAATCCAAAATTGAATCCACCAATCAAAACACCTCTAGTTCACCAAAATGATTACAAACCTTCAATCTATGAAAGGGAGAACAAAGGGTGTATGAAACCCTAGAAAACTTTGGTGAAGAAGATGAATAGGGAGAGATGAGAATCTTACCACCACAAAATGCTCTAGTATACTTCAAGAGATTTCCAATATCTTGCTAGATCCTTGAAAAGCTCTCAAAAACGAAACCGTAGCAACTTGAATCGTCCAAATCGGAGCTAGGATGAGAAAGATATGAAGAAATGAAGTTTGGGGCTGAAAATCGCGACCTTTAACACTCTGGTACCCGTAGGCTATTGTGCCAGGCTATAGTGACAATGTCACAATCACCGGGCACAATCGCCAAGATTGTACCGAGAGTGTTTGGACTCTGGCGATTGTGCCAGGCTATAGTGACAGTGTCACAATCGCCGGGCACTATAGCCGAGCACGTACCGAACACTGTTTTGGCCATAACTTCTTCGTTTTAGCTCCGATTTCGCTCCGGAAAGAACCGTTGGACTCGTAATTGAATCCTTCATCTATAGCCTTAATATATTATTTTTCCTTAATATATCGGTTCCTGTATAAACTTGAAATGATATCTTTCGAAAAATCGTGGTGTTACAGAAGTGGATTCTCAGATATCTACGTGGTACTTCCAAATTGGGTATAAATTTTGGAAATGGGGAGCCAATGCTTGTTGGGTACACTGATTCTGATATGGCAGGAAATAAGGACAACATGAAATCCACTTCTGGATATCTGATGACCTTTGTAGGGGGAGTTGTGTCATGGCAATCAAGGTTACAAAATTGTGTTGCTTTGTCTACCACTGAGGCTGAGTATATGGCAGCAACAGAAGTGAGCAAAGAACTATTGTGGCTGAAACGATTCATGCAAGAGCTCGGTTTTATGCAACAACGCTATGTGGTTCTTTGTGATAATCAAAGTGCGATTCACCTTGCTAAGAATTCTTTGTTTCATAAAAGAACAAAGCATATCGATGTGAGGTATCATTGGATTAGAGATGCTCTTGAAGACAAGATGTTTGAACTTGACAAAGTTCATACCGATGATAATGGTTCCGATATGTTGACAAAGGTTTTGGCAAGTGAAAAGTTGAAGATATGTTGCACGATCGCTGGAATGACGAATTCTTCCTCATAGGCAAAAAGGGGGAGATTTGTTGGGTTTCCTTATGGGTTTTAGCCCATGAGGAAGTCCCATATTTTTTTAAGAAAAAAAGCCTACATATATATATATATATATATATATATATATTTCTCAGCCCTATTTTATTAAGTGTGTGTGTGCATTCATTTTGAGTCATCAGCAGAAAAGAGAGAGCAGCAAAGAGATAGCAGAGAGAAAAAAACAGAAAGCATCTCCATTTTCGTATTTCAAAACCCAGTTGCAGAAAAACTTCAGTTTCCGGAGATTGAACGGTTGGATCACCGTGATTTTTGGTCAGCAGCTTCGCAACATCTAGGCCAACGTTTTGGATTGTGGGATCGTGTATTTGAGGTCCGGAGGTCAGGTTTTTCTGAGGTTTTGCACAACAGCAGATTTGGTTATATTTCTACATCTTTGCTCTATTTTGGTTCCATACATCTTGATGTGCTTATTTCCAAGTGTATGATGGTTTTGTATGCCTCTAGTATAATCTAGAGAAGACTTTGTATTGCTCTAATATTGGTGGTAGTGGATTTTAAGCGGCTCTAGTAGTCCCGTGGTTTTACTCTCGTTTTGAGGGGTTTCCACGCTAGAATTTCGGTGTCTTATTTTGGTTGCGTACTTTCTGTTTTTGGGGATGATTTTACTTGCATTTAGAATACCCTATTTGTTTTCATCCTCAAAGGTTCATTCGGGTCGTGAATGTTTAGCCTAACGAAGATTAATTTCGCGTTTATTGTTTACCGTTAGTGGTTGCGTTTTTTCCCATCAGATACCAGGATTGTTGGGGTAAAAAACCTTCTTCCTACCCCAAGTCATCCCACATCGGTTGGAGAAGGATGTGTTACCCTCCTTATAAGGGGGTGCACTCCTCTTCCTCAAAGGACGCGTTTTAAATCCGTAAAGGCGGTTGAGTCGCTGGTGGCTCAACTGTTCCAAAGCAGACAATATCCTCGTGGCGGAGTTGCTCTTGCAAGGTGGCGCTGTCACACTTGGCTTCTGCTGCTGTTGTCGCCCTTGCAACAATTGGTATAGAGCCAGGCTCCACATTGATGGGGGGGGGGGATTGTTGGGATAAAAAACCTTCTTCTTGCCCCAAGTCATCCCACATCGGTTGGAGAAGGATGTGTTACCCTCCTTATACTGGGTGCACTCCTCTTCCTCACAGGACACGTTTTAAATCCGTGAGGGCGGTTGAGTCGCTGGTGGCTCAACTATTCCAAAGCGGACAATATCCTCGTGGTGGAGTTGCTCTTGCAAGGTGGCGTTGTCACACTTGGCTTCTGCTGCTGTTGTCGCCCTTGCAACATATATTGTTTTCTATTTTATCGATTAAATGGGACCCATGTTTATTTTAAAAAGCTTATTTTATTTAGCAGCTCATTAATTTTTTTAGAGTAGATTATTGTTTTCCAGGTCATTCATGTGTTATTCATAATGAATAATGTATTATTCAGGATGAATAATACAACATTCAGGGTTAATAATTCACGATTCATGAATTCATGTATTATTCGTCATTAATGTTGTGTAATTCATCATGAATACTATTTTATTCATCATGAGTAATGTATCATTCATGATGAATAATAGAACATTCAGGGTGAATAATACACGATTCAAAATAAATAATACATGAATCATGAATTCGTGTATTATTCATCCTGAATACTGTATTATTCATCATGACTAATGAATGAACGTTCACCTTTGTTATTCATTCTGAATGTGGACACTCGAGGGCATGCATGCATATTCATAATGAATATAACACATATATATAATTTCACGTAAAAAACGGTTAAAAAAAAAATCACGAATATTGTATTATTTATCCTGCATACGGTATTATTCATCATTAATAGTGAAAGAATGTTCACCTTTGTTATTCATACTGAATGTGAACACCGAAGACGTGCATGCATATTCATAATGAATATAACACGTATATAGAATTTCACGTAAAAAACGGTTAAAACGAAAAAAAAACTATATCGAGATGGATGTCATATCGAAGAGCACGAAATTCTCGTTTTTTTGATGTAATTTGTTTTATTAAAATATTAGTAATTTTTAAGATAAATTATTTTAAAGTTTAAGGGGGTAAATTTTTTTTAATTAATAATAAAAATAAAAAGTCAAAGAAGGTAGGCGTTGATTCAAAATTACAATTTTGTCCTTAATCATTTCCCAATTAACCTTATTATGTATTAACCATTGATTAGTTTTCTAAGTTTTGATCAATGGTTAAGATTTGTCCTCATTTGCACAATGAAAGATGAGTTTTCATTTTATATATATATATATATATATATATATATATATATATATATGACTTGAAATGTAAAGACAATAAATGTAAATGACAAGGAAATGTAAATGACAAGAAAGTAAAATGAAAGTAAAGACAAGGAATTTAACTACTGAACATTA
Source organism: Arctium minus (assembly GCA_954870635.1). Lineage (NCBI taxonomy): Eukaryota > Viridiplantae > Streptophyta > Magnoliopsida > Asterales > Asteraceae > Arctium > Arctium minus. The sequence continues at coordinate 9,134,497 of OX941086.1, read as the reverse complement.
AAGACGATAAAGTAAAGGATCCGGGATCTTGTTACAACCTTGCTGCAAGATTAAAGATCTCAGGGAGTGTTAACTTTTGAAGATATTTTGTTTTTCTTAAGAACAATGTTTAGATCTGAGTATTCTTCCATTTTCTTTATCATTTTCATAGACCCCAACATGAGCTAAACTTCTCATGTTGGGGGTTGGTGGATTAATGGGTGATGTTCTTTAAACTTATGGTTTGAATTGTAGACAGATGACTTTTATTTTAATTTCAATGAAGCATATGACTAATTTTGAATATAATCTTTATAGTCTGATAAGCTATGTGGATATCTCTTGATTACTTAATTCTTTGAGAGGAGAGTAAAGTGATTAGATGTGTTGGTCGTATGCCTATGGAAAAAATAAGATAGAGATATAACATTTCCTCCATAGATCTTTAATTTTTTCTTTATAAGCAATCCAACTTGATCTTTGAGCTTGAAAAAGGGTAACAGTCATTCTATTAAATTTTCATTGAATTATGTGAACATCTTATGCAATTCGAACCAGGTTTGGAGTACAAACCCTTTTATGAAACCAATCCTCAACTTAATTTTCTGAAATCGTAATTTAGTCGTTCGTCAGTAGACTTGTTAATCGCATAAGTCAATTCTCTTAAGAATAAGCTGCCAACAACATTTTTATGTTAAGTCTAGTTAATAATTGATATAGATTTGTGGTAATTAATACCAAGTTCCCACGGTTCGATACTCGTACTTCCGTACTTATTACTTGATTCGACACTGTACACTTGCGATTGTTGGGAAGGGTGTAAACCCGACCTATCAAGTTTTTGGCGCCGTTGTCGGGGAACTTGTTTAGTGTTGATATCACTATAGTCTATAAAGATTATTAGATTAGATATTTTTTTTTAATTTTCAGCATTTTTATTATTATTTCAATCCTTAGAATCTAAGGTTTGTGCTTGATTTGCAGGTCTCTCTTTGGTTTATGCCAAGAAGAAGACTTTTTGGAGATCTCGAGCCTCTTGATCCGGAAATTGAATGGACAGCCAGACAATTAAGACGCGAAGCTAGAAATCGAACTGCTAGAAGAATGGGAGATCACCATAATGAAGACGAGAAACCTATCAACAACAATGATCATCCACCACCACCTCCTCCTCCAAATCAACCACCTCGCATTCCTATCGCATTCCTATCGCATTCCTATGAGAAACTTGGCTACTCCAACAATGGCAGCTGCCCAAAGAGGAGTTCAAGCTCCAGTTGTGGTTGCTAATTCATTTGAGATCAAGCATGGGACTATCCAATTAGTCCAAAGTCACCAATTTAGAGGGGGGCCAACTGAAGACCCTCATGGTCATCTTCGTGCATTCGAAAAAGTGTGTAACACTTTCAAGTGGAATGGAGTATCTGAAGATGCCATCAAGATCAGGCTATTCCCATTTTCACTTCGAGACAGGGCAACAACTTGGGAAGAGAGTTTACCACCAAACTCTATTACTACGTGGCCCGAAATGGTTACTGCATTTCTGAATAAATTCTTCCCACCAGGTCGTACTGCACAGTTACCAGCTGAAATCACTCACTTTACTCAGTGGGATCAAGAATCCCTATATGAGGCATGGGAGAGGTACAAAGGAATGCTAAAAAGATGCCCTCATCACAGTCTTCATGGATGGGTAGTCATCCAGACATTTTTTGGTGGACTACATCCTCAATTCAAAAATGATATCACTGCTGCTGCTGGGGGTGCCCTAATGAATAAGACCTATGAGGAGGCGTGGGAGTTAATTGAAAATCTTGCTGAGCATAGCTATGCCACACCAAGAGCTGATATTCGGAGAGTGGCTCAAGTGCATGATAATGATGATTTAAAGCAGATTAAGGCACAATTGGCTGCACTCACCAACCATGTGAAGGGCACTACTATTTCAGGGCAACCACCAAACGATGGGATGACGGGTCAATTCTCACCGTTCGAGTCATCCGAGGAAGTTCATTTCTTGCAAAACCGTAACCTCCCAAAGAATGATCCTTTCTCCAACACTTACAATGAGGGTTGGAAAAGGCATCCCAACTTCTCATGGAGTCAACCACCATACGGCTCAAGGGAGAATTCAGGAAATTAGCAAGGTTATGGTAATAGTTCTCATTTCCCTACTTCATCTAATTCTAATAACGCGTATCGTCATCCAGGTCACAATCAAAGGAGACAAGAGGAAGGACAAACTACTGAGAAGAAGACAGGGCTGGAGGAGATGATGATGAAGTTTATGGAAAAGATGGACTCTACGGTGGGTACGGTTAAGGCATCCACTGACCAAAATACTGCCTCCATTCAGATCCTTGAAAGGCAAGTAGGACAGATAGTGGAAGCCTTACAGTCAAGAAATATGGGTTAATTCCCAAGTCAACCAGAAAAACCGCAGCGAGAAAATTGTAATGCGATCAAATTGCGAAGCGGTAAAGAGGTAGAAAATCATGTGAATAGAGAGCCAGGAGAAGAGAGAAAGAAGGAAACCGAATTGATAGTGGTGGAGGAAGAAGTGAACGAAGAGGAAATGGATGAAGAGATCGAAATAGACAAACCGGAGATTGAGAAGAAAGAAGGAGAGCAAGAAGTTGATAAAGTACTGGTCAAACCGGTAGCACCAAGAGTGCCGTTTCCTGGCAGACTTAAATCACAAAAGGACGATGTTAATTTTGCTAAGTTTCTTGAAGTATTTAAAAAATTGCACATTAACATCCCTTTTGCAGATGCTCTAGCCCAAATGCCGTCTTATGTGAAGTTCTTAAAAGATATCCTCTCCAATAAGAGGAAGCTCGAGGAACAGGCAACAGTAGCACTCACTGAAGAGTGCAGTGAAATATTACAGCATAAGCTTCCTCCAAAGCTTAAAGATCCAGGGAGTTTTACTATCCCTGTTCATATTGGCACTTCTGAGTTTAGTAAGGCGTTGTGTGATTTGGGTGCTAGCATTAATTTAATGCCTCTGTCTATTTTCAGAAAACTTGGGATCGGTGAGGTGCAACCGACGAATATAATGTTACAACTGGCGGATAGATCGATCAAGTATCCATACGGTCTGATTGAAGATGTACTGGTCAAGGTTGACAAATTTTACTTCCCAGTAGATTTTGTAGTGCTAGACATGGACGAAGACAAGGAAATACCATTAATCCTTGGTAGACCATTTTTAGCTACTGGAGGAGCATTGATTGATGTCAAAGGTGGAAAGTTGACACTCAGAGTTGGTAATGAAGAAGCTGTTTTCAATGTTTTTCATGCAGCCCAATGGAAGATGGAAGTAAACGAATGTTACCGGGTAGACATCATGGAAGCAACAATCCGTGAAGAGGGAAATGCGGTGGTATCTGATGACACACTGAAAAATGCTCTTACAGGCGCCGATTCTAGTACAGAAAGTGAAAGTGTGATGCAATTGAATGCACTACCGAATTACAAGGGGCATCGTAAACATACTGTTGAGGATCTGGGAACACCGCTTCCTAAATCTCAGCCATCCTCAAAAGTTCCTCCTCAATTGGAACTTAAGTTGTTACCATCACACTTAGAGTATGCGTATCTGGGTGAGAAAGAGACACTGCCGGTAATTATTTCAGCTCATCTGACAGCCGGGAATAAGGAGAAATTACTCCGAGTACTTCGAGAACATCAAGCAGCCATCGGATGGACTATAGCCGATCTTAAGGGCTTGAGTCCGACTTTCTGCACTCACCGCATCAATCTTGAAGAGGAACATCGACCAGTGGTTCAACCTCAAAGAAGGTTAAATCCAAATATGAAAGAGGTGGTCCGAAAAGAAGTTCTCAAACTCCTTGACGCCGGAATCATTTATCCTATTCTTAATAGCCCGTGGGTGAGTCCAGTTCAGGTAGTACCCAAGAAAGGGGGTATCATGGTGGTTAAAAATAATAACAATGAATTGATTCCCTCTCGAACAGTTTCTGGGTGGCGTGTGTGCATTGATTACCGGAAGTTAAATGATGCCACCAAGAAAGATCACTTTCCACTCCCGTTCATTGATCAGATGCTCGAGCGGCTGTCAGGTCACGAATATTATTGTTTCCTTGACGGGTACTCAGGATACAATCAGATACCAATTGCACCGGAAGATAAGGCAAAGACTACTTTTACATGCCCCTACGGTACTTTTGCGTATAGAAGGATGCCATTTGGGTTGTGTAACGCCCCTGCGACCTTTCAGAGGTGTATGATGGCTATCTTCTCAGATATGGTGGAGAGGAGCATTGAAATCTTTATGGATGCTTTCTCAGTGTTTGAGACTACTTTTGATCTATGTTTGTCAAATTTGGAAGCTGTTTTAAGGAGATGTAAAGAATCAAGTCTTGTGCTTAATTGGGAGAAGTGTCACTTTATGGTGACCGAAGGCGTGGTACTTGGTCATAAAATCTCAAAAGCTGGGATAGAAGTCGACAAGGCAAAAGTAGCCTTAATAGAGAATTTGCCATATCCTAATTCGGTTAAGGGAGTAAGAAGTTTCTTGGGTCACGCCGGATTTTATCGGCGATTTATAAAGGAATTTTCTAAAATCTCTAAACCTTTATGCTCCTTACTTGTTAAAGATGTGAAATTTGAGTTTACTGATGCATGTATTGCTGCTTTTGACAGGTCAAAGACAGAGTTGATTTCGGCACCAATTCTCACTGCACCTGATTGGAATCTGCCTTTTATTCTGATGTGTGACGCGAGTGATATTGTTGTGGGAGCAGTTTTAGGCCAGAAAAAAGATAAGAGGATGCATGTTATCTACTATGCCAGCAAAACATTAGATGAGGCTCAGATCAATTATGCTACCACCGAGAAGGAGCTTATTGCTATTGTTTATGCATGCGAAAAATCCCGGTCTTATCTAGTTGGGGCCAAGGTGATTGTGTATACAGACCATTCAGCTCTGAAGTATTTAATGACAAAGAAAGATGCCAATCCGAGACTAATTCGTTGGGTATTACTTCTTCAAGAGTTCGATCTAGAGATATTGGACAAAAAGGGCTCTGAAAATACGATCGCCGATCACCTATCTCGACTTGAAGATTCGAGAGAGAAAGATAAGACTGCTATAAATGACTCTTTTCCAGACGAGCAGCTATTCAAGGTGACCCATTCAGAGCCCTGGTATGCCGATATTGTTAATTATTTAGTGGGATCGATCATGCCATACAGATTAAATTCACATCAAAGGAAGAAGTTCCTTTCGGGTGTGAAATATTATTATTGGGATGAGCCCTTTCTATATAAGCGGTGTGCCGATGGTATGATAAGGCGATGTATAGCTGAAGAAGAAAAAGTCCACATTTTGATTCACTGTCATGAGTTGGAATGCGGTGGACATTTTAGTGCAGACAGAACAGTTGCCAAAATCCTTCAGTCCGGTTTCTTCTGGCCTTCAATGTTCAAGGATGCTAGAAACTTCGTATCTCGTTGTGATAAATGTCAAAGAATGGGGAATATTGCAAGAAAGGATGAGATGCCCCTGAACATCTTCATGGAGGTTGAACTATTCGATGTGTGGGGCATAGACTTTATGGGACCTTTCCCAAACTCTAATCGGAATGAGTACATCTTGGTTGCAGTCGACTACGTGTCAAAGTGGGTGGAGGCATTAGCAACTCCTACTAATGATTCCAAGGTGGTGATCAACTTTTTGCGGAAGTACATATTTACACGATTTGGTGTTCCAAGGGCTTTAATTAGTGACGGTGGGAGTCACTTTTGCAAACGTTACCTAGACGCAGTGTTAAAAAAATACTCTGTCAAGCACAAGGTCACGACACCTTATCATCTACAGGCTAACGGTTTAGCAGAGGTTTCCAATCGGGAACTTAAACAGATCTTGGAAAAGACTGTTAGCGCTTCCCGGAAAGATTGGTCATATAAGCTCGATGATGCACTGTGGTCGTATCGGACGGCTTATAAAACCCCATTGGGTACTACACCATATCGTCTGGTATTCGGCAAGTCGTATCACCTTCCAGTAGAACTCGAGCATAAGGCTTTCTGGGCGATTAAGCACTTGAACATGAATCTACAAGCTGCTGGACAACGTCGGTTTCTCCAACTTAATGAGTTAGAAGAGATTAGACAAGACGCCTTCGAGAATGCTGCCATTTACAAGGAGCGCACAAAGAGATTTCATGATAGCCGACTGCACAAAAAGGTAATCGTTCCTAACATGAAAGTACTATTGTTTAACTCACGACTTCGTTTGTTCCCAGGAAAACTGAAGTCTAAGTGGTCGGGTCCTTTCACCGTTAAGGAGGTCTTTCCATATGGCGCACTAGAGATGATCGGAAAAGATGGTTCCACTTTTAAGGTAAATGGACAACGGGTAAAACCGTACATAAGAGGGGAACCAATAGAAGCATCAAGCTTCTACCTGGACGAGCCGAAGTAGTAAAGAGGTGAGAAGGTCGAGCTGTGACCCTAAACACAGCGCTGGGTGGGAGGCAACCCACCGTAGGTTCGTTTTCTTTTTGATCAATTAGGTAGTTTTGTTTTCATTAGATTGTGTGTTGTTCGTTGCGGTTTTCATTCCCTGGAGTATTGTGAGTTTTGGCAGGTTTAAGTAAGTCAACAGAGAGTTTCGCGAGTTGGGAGTGGGTAGTACCCGCGACATAAGTCGCGGGATCCACTGTTGATTTAAGTGCACAGAGAGTTTCGCGAGTTGGGAGTGGGTAGTACCCGCGGCATAAGCCGTGGGATTCACTGTTTGCTGGAATACTCCAGTAAGTTTCGCGAGTTATGTGTGACTAATAACCGCGGCATAAGGCGCAGGATTCACTGTTTACGAAAAGTCCAGAGAGTTACGCGGGTAGCCCGCGGGTCCAACCCGCGGCATAACCCGACCGTTTCTCCTAATCTGGATATTTTAAAAGGAGAGAAGTCGAATTTTTTAACCCTGATTGCTAATTACCTTCACCAATCGACTATTCTCTCTCTCTCTCTCTCTATCATCACAACCGTCGGCAGCCACCTTCATCTCACCATCTTTTCCGGCCACTTTCTGAAATCCAAGGTAAACATCTATCTCTCCACTTAGTTGTGCATGTCTACTTGAAGAGTAAGTGTTCTACTATTCTTGTTAGGGTTCTTTTGTGTATGAAGGGTTTGTGTATGCACAATCTGAATTATGTTGGAACCTCATGATTATATGCATCTTGGTACACATTATGTTCAGATTATCACAATGCACATGAGGATTTCTATTGGTAGTTTATTCTTGAACCCTAATTTCAACTTTTTGAAAAGGGTGAACTTCTGATAAGTTTTGGGGGAATAATTTCAGGGTATTTCTTGGTAAAATTTGGTCATACATGTTTGTTGGTATATGATATTTCGAAGTCATGGATTGATTTGATGAGTAGTTAACTCATGTGGGTTCAGTGTTATGTTCTGATTTGCTAGAGTGGGTAGCTGCTGATAAGAATGGCATCGAACACATCAATAGAAACTAATGTGTGTCCATGAGTGCATGTGGATTTTGGTCTTTTGATTGAATAATCATGTCACATGTGCACCTGAATGATAAATTGATGTTGTGATGTTCATTCTCATGTGTTAGTAGTTTAGATCTTATCAGTTGCGTGCTTGTCCTGTAGCAATTGAGTGAGATGTATGATTATGGTAGAAGAGTTCAAACGAACTCTATGTGGAGAGATAACCAAACCTTTGGTTTGGGGTTCTTTGTAAACCTAGTCTTTGGACTAGGTTTGGGGTGATCAAGGTATTTAAGCATCTCACACCTCCAATTGTTATTTCAGGATGCGGAACAACCCAGAGCAAACAGGAAAATGGGGCACTTATTTTCACCTCCCACAACATCAAAGAGATAGGATGAGGCACGCAAGGAACCCGGAATTTGAGCGACGACTGGCGACATTCAGAGAAGAGCGCGATATATGGTCGGAACGAGGAATAAATCTCGAATCAATTCCCAATGATCGAGTAATGCACATCGCTCGTCAGAGGGTTTGGATACCATATTGTAGAAATTTGGATCCCTATGACCCTAACATTGTGATGGAGTTTTATGCAACTATGATCCCACCCGTTTTTAATGAATTTCAAACAGTTATGGTAAGGGGTCGGCCAGTGAGTGTCACAATGGATGCAATCTGCGACTATTTTGGCATCGAAAGACCCAACCATTTGGGTTTACATTATGGGGTCTCACCGATACCAAACATGGCAGATAATGAGACACATAGTGGAGTCATTGCTAGCTCGCTTCGGATGAACGGTCGTGCAGAGTGGAGAGACCGGGTAGCAGAGATTAGGAAGAGTGAGCTTCCATTGGAACTGGCCATTTGGATGTTGTTTATTAAGACCAACTTGTTACCTTCGCAACACAATACCTACGCGGACCCCCTAGTGGCAAGAGTGCTATTTTGCATTAAGTACAACTTGCCTTTGGACGTTGGCCATATAGTCCAGTTAGAAATAACTGATGAAAGCGAGGATATTTGCAAGGGAGTCATTCCTTTTCCTTCACTGGTTACTCGTATGTGCAGAAATGCAGGTGTGCCGATTGGTGAAACCGTGGCTGTGACACCCCCATTTGACAGGAGAACTTACCAATATCAAGTTGCTGCCCAACGGAGGTATGAGAGCGAGCTAGCACTTTCGCGAGAGGATGTCCAAGTGACGGAAAATGCTGATGATGACGAAGCGGATGATTATGACCCGGATGAGGTGGTTCTTCGGGGTAACCCGCCGGTTTGGGCACGCCAGATAAGTGAGCAGATTACCAACTTACAACTCGAGATGAGGCAGGGGTTTCGAGACATAAGGTCGATGATACGCGGGCGAGTAGCACCACCACCACCAGCAGACGACAGAGTCGTCCCTTCCAACCGTCCCACGACTAACCGTCAAAGAAGACGACACACAACACCACGGTCGTGATCGGTTTGTTTGGACAACACTGAGACACTCTCTTTCTCTTTATTTGTGTGAACTTTTCAAATTCCTGTTGGATAACTGTAATAATTCTGCATAACTAACCATCATTTCATTGAGAACATCACATCGGGATGATGTGCAATTTTGGTTTGGGGTGGTATCGGTGTTGGCATACATTCTAATTTTATGTTAATATTTTCCGGTCCGACCTAAGTGATGAAAGTTGATATGCACTTAAGGGTTAGATTCTGATCATTTGAGACATGTATAGGTAGACGACGGCATAACAAAGAGTACAACCTAGGAGATGGCACTCTGTAGGGACATTAGTAGAGACCACCTGGGAGAATTTTGAGCCTAATTATCGTACATTTTGTTGCGAGAGTATTGCACTTTTTTCATATACACCTTTCAAGTTCCTTGTCGCGATTATAGTTGGATCTCACTATAATATTGCATTGGGCAACAAAGACAACCATAAGGATATTGAGTGCTAACTTCCATCGAATCTGAATTACGGACCTTAAGAGGTGATTGCAGGCATTGTGTGTTATTTTATTTTGTAATTCTTTTATCTTGCTTACCGTTCTATTGTGTGTACCTAAACCCTGTTTGCAACCATACATTGATTATTTCAGTTGTAACCCCTTCATCTAACTCCAGCCTGATTGTTCGCTTACCCTCATCCGAACATGTGTCATGAATGAACAATTGGTAGGGAACGGTGGAAAGGGGCAGGATAACGAAAATTGTTGGATGTTATACAAGGCCAGTTTTAGAAAGAGCAAAAAGATCAAAATGTGATAGCAAAATACACACTTTGGGATGACCAAAGAACCGGAAGAGATGCTGATATAATATGGGCGAGCAACAAGTATTACACCCATTTGCTTTAGTTTGTTCACAAAAAAAAAAAAAATTGCAAGACCACCTTGAAAATAAAGAAAGAAAAATAGGTGTGGAAAGGAACAAGGTGGGAATTAAAGTAGAAAGAAGGAAACTGGTCAGGAAGGATAGGTTGAAACTAGTTGTTCATTCAATGTCACATTGAGGATGTTGATCCGTTTACCTTCATTTCTTAGCCATAAGCCTAGCCCCATTACAACCTTTACAAAGACCTGGAGGATCTTTTGGGAAGTGTAGGAGGATCGATGAAGTCGCACTAATAGTCCTAGTCTTGTTGTTTGATTCATTCTGAGATAAATTCTTTGGACACTTGTGCGTTTTTCTTGCTTAGTTGTTCATGCTAGTATCTTGTGAATTATTGTACATAAATTCCAAAGTCATGAGCAACGTGTGTGATAACCTAGGATTCGAGTGCTACGAGAGAATCTAGTAAGGTAGGGTCGAAGCGAAATCCTCCCTGCATGTGTCGGACTTAGGTTGAATTCAATGTGGTGCAATTTTCTACATGTCGGTCTCAGATTATAGCTATACATCTTATGGTGCACAATTAAGTTTCTGAACTTTGCCGGACCCTCCTTTTGGGAGCATTTCCAAAGTTATGGGAAGCTGCCATCACCGTTAATTATCTGGTTATGCAAAATTATTCTGTTTTGTTGATGTTTAGTTTACCGCTATTTTGCTTGGGGACAAGCAACACTCGGTTTGGGGTTGTTGATAATGTCAATTCTTGACATTATTTATACACTAAATTGAATAGAAATTGCATGACTTCGAGTGAAATAGTGGTAGTTTTAATGGAATCTTGAGAAATTTGCAGGAAAAGGACCATTTTAGTAGAAGAGAAGTAATGCAAAGAAGAAAGGAGTCTAAAGGGGCCAAATTCGACAACTCAACTAAGTTGTTGGGAGAGAACTGAAAAAGTATGGTGGAAAACAGTGGGTTTCGCGAGTCTGCCGCGACTTACCCATTATTGCGCGAGTTATGATACACGGGAGACTTATGTCGCGACTCCAACCCGCGGCATAAGTCGCGTAATCTCCTGAATCCGTCTTATCACCTCCTTCAATCAGAATTAGGTATTATCGAATAGCAGAGGACTGACGGCGGCGACAGAAGGCGATTTTGGGAGAGAAAACGAAGGCACAAACGTGACAAAAAGGTGGGAAAACTCAGTGGAAACGGATCCGGGATATTGTTACAACCTTGCTGCAAGATTAAAGATCTCAGGGAGTGTTAACTTTTGAAGATATTTTGTTTTTCTTAAGAACAATGTTTAGATCTGAGTATTCTTCCATTTTCTTTATCATTTTCATAGACCCCAACATGAGCTAAACTTCTCATGCTGGGGGTTGGTGGATTAATGGGTGATGTTCTTTAAACTTATGGTTTGAATTGTAGACAGATGACTTTTATTTTAATTTCAATGAAGCATATGACTAATTTTGAATATAATCTTTATAGTCTGATCAGCTATGTGGATATCTCTTGATTACTTAATTCTTTGAGAGGAGAGTAAAGTGATTAGATGTGTTGGTCGTATGCCTATGGAGAAAATAAGATAGAGATATAACATTTCCTCCATAGATCTTTAATTTTTTCTTTATAAGCAATCCAACTTGATCTTTGAGTTTGAGAAAAGAAATGTCTTTGTTGATTGCTAGTGTTGTTATTGCTTGAAAAAGGGTAACAATCATTCTATTAAATTTTCATTGAATTATGTGAACATCTTATGCAATTCGAACCAGGTTTGGAGTACAAACCCTTTTATGAAACCAATCCTCAACTTAATTTTCTGAAATCGTAATTTAGTCGTTCGTCAGTAGACTTGTTAATCGCATAAGTCAATTCTCTTAAGAATAATCTGCCAACAACATTTTTATGTTAAGTCTAGTTAATAATTGATATAGATTTGTGGTAATTAATACCAAGTTCCCACGGTTCGATACTCGTACTTCCGTACTTATTACTTGATTCGACACCGTACACTTGCGGTTGTTGGGAAGGGTGTAAACCCGACCTATCAGGAGCCAATAAGTGAGCTAATCGATCTCGAGTTCGACCCCGTAAACGAGTATCGAGCTCGAATCAAAGATTGAAAAAAATATTCGAGCTCGAGCTATACTGTGAGAAAGTTATTCGAGCTCAAGTTGAGCCCAATGTTTTTTTTTCAAGCCAAGCTCGAATAACCTACAACTTGACTCGGTTAGGCTTGCAAAATAGGGAAATTGATTCAAATAGCCAATCTACAAAAAAAAAGATCTCTTAGTCAATCCTCTCCTGGTTTTGTACAAATGTCACAACTTTCGCAACATACAGGTCTGTTATTACGGACCTAGCTCAAAATCTGACCGATTTCCCTTAAAAAAATTACGACGCAAATCGGAAATTACGGACCTCAAATCTGTAATTGCGGATCTAGGTTTGTAATTTTCTTTTAAAAGAAAATTCGATCAGATTTGTATTTTTTTTGTGTGTTTATAAGCTAGATCCGCAATTATAGACCTGTATATTATGGAAGTAATGATATTTTGATAAAAATAAAAGAGAAATAATTAAAAACCCAATTTACTTAGATATAAATAGCTATTTAAGTCATTTTACAGTGAGAACATCTCCAACAGTTATGCTATATTTTTTTTCCCTAAAATAGAGTATGAAAAGCCAAGATTTTAAAAAAAAATTACTTCAAACTCTAATAGTTATTCTATTTTAGAGATTGTAGTATTAATTATATTATTAAAATAATCAATACATTAATAAAATATTATTTCTCTCTCCTAAATATTTTATTTCAATGCCTCTTATTTGTGGAAATATTAGAATATTATTCTCTTTATCTTAAAAAATGATTTTTAGAGATTTCTCCAAATTTGAAGATTTTTATCTTCTCTCTCATCCTATTTCTATTTTAGCATATAAGATTAGGAGTGAACATGGTACGGTACCATGTTTTTTTTCACAATACCGTGTACCAACAAATTATAATTGGTACGTAAATATTTATACCATGTACCAACCAACTCTACTTGGTACCAACTTTGTTCGGTTGGTAGTTGTTGGTACGGTTTTGTACCAACATCTCAAATGTTGAAGTTATAATAGGCTCTAATAGGTTAAAGAATAGATATAGAAAATGCATTAGAGCCTAGAGCGTCGATAAGATGTTAAATTGATAACTTCCTCTAAAAGAAAAGGATTAATAATTAAATATAATTCACTTAATTGATTTTTTACTTAATAAATAATTATATATATAGAAGTCGGTACGGTACGGTATTACCGTGGTAGACGACTTTCAATACCACGTACCAACCAAGTTTATGAAGTTGGTACGATATACCAACCAATTTAGTTGGTACGGTTAGTAATGCAATTGATTGATTTGTTATGGTACAAATTTGACAACCCTATATAAGATAGCATAACTGTTAAATCAAAAAAATTATTAAATTCCTTTTTTTTTATAACATGTTGGAGATGTTATGAACAACCCTACTTGTAAACGGAAAACCTGGGAAAGGCAAAAATGATATACGCGTGTCAGATAATCATAACCAACTTGGGAGTCAATAATAACGTAAATCACGTGACTTGGGCCCACCAGAAAAAGGAAATATCTTTACCAACAACCATGGTTACTTTTAAACCACAGTCACCACATATCTGCAACTAGGGTTAAAAACAAACCGATCAAACGCGAATGAAGATTTGTTTGTGTTCGTTTGTTTAACTTAATCGAACAAACGAATAAATTATTTGTGTTTATATTTGTTTGTTAAAATATTAAACAAACAAAAAAAATGAACAAATAACAAACACCATTAATCATCGTTCCTAAAAAATAACATAATAAAATAATAAAACCGATAAGTTTAGTAGGATAAAAATTAATTCTAAAAATTTAATTAATGATTTTGTATATTAATATCATAATGTATAAATATAATTTATAGATATAAACGAACGAATATTCACGAATGTAAATAAAGTAGCGAGATCATGTGTTCCTGTTCATTCATTTATTAAATAAACTAAAATAAACGATCATTCCATCAAACGATTCACGAACAGTTCGCTAAAAATTACTGTTGGGAGATTTTATTTTTTAAATTAATTAATTAAGTTACCAAAACCCAATTAAATTTATAAAATCTCAGTTAGCGTATCCTAGCAAATCCCAGGAGCGCAATGCGCACCATGAACAAGTTAGCAAATATTGGTTAACCTAAATAATCCTCCGTTTTGCCTATATAAAGAAGGCTATTTCCACGCTTGGTTACTCACACCTGCTTTCTTTTCGTTTTCAGAGCTTCAATTTTCTCTTCACGATCCATTAATGGCTGCCGCAGACGTTGAATATAGATGTTTCGTTGGTGGCCTCGCATGGGCAACTACTGATCGATCCCTCGAAGACGCCTTCGCTCAGTACGGCGAGATCATCGATTCGAAGGTCCGTTTGTCGCAAAGTTCCGATTCAGATCGATCCTGATTCGGCTTTGTTTGACAAATCACACGATAACAAAATCTCAAATCTCTGTTCTGTTACTGTTACTATGGTTTTCTTGATCTGTTACTATTTCTGTTACTTTTTCTGATATCTAAAACGGTACGTTCATCCTCTTCTCTTATAAGAGACGACGATCGATCGATTTTACGATGCAGTTTTATTTTTATAATTTATTTATTCATGATTTTGTTGATTTAATTTCAGATCTTGATGTTTATGTTAATTTGTTTGTATTGTTTAGATCATCAGTGATCGGGAGACCGGTAGATCTAGAGGATTTGGTTTCGTTACCTTCAAGGATGAACAATCATTGAGAGATGCAATCGAAGGGATGAACGGTCAGAGCCTTGACGGACGTAACATCACCGTGAATGAGGCGCAGTCCCGCGGTGGTGGAGGCGGTGGTGGATTCCGTAGCGGTGGAGGTGGAGGCCGACGTGAAGGTGGATACGGTGGAGGCGGTGGTTACGGAGGTGGACGTCGTGAAGGAGGTGGTGGTGGTGGATACGGAGGAGGTCGTGACCGTGGTTATGGCGGTGGTGGTGACGGTGGAGCACGTTACTCGAGGGGAGGCGGTGATTCCGAGGGAAACTGGAGAAATTAAGTTTTAGGTATTTAATCGGGATCTGGTTTCGTGTTTTTGATTAATGAATTTGTTGTTGTGATTCACTGTTTTTGACCTGTTCTTAGTTACCATGTGTCTTTGTCCGATGCTTTTAGAAAGCAAAAAGTTTTATAAATGAAAAAATTAGGGTTCCGGTATATCACTTATTTTTCTTTGATGAAATCCTATTTGTGCTCAATTTAGAAAGTATTTTTTTTCTGAGTTTAATTTCAATCCAATTGCCATTTGAAAGTGAGATGAATACTTTAGGTTGTATTCAAAGGAATACTTTTAGGTTTTTAAGTAGGGGTGTTTACGGGTTGAGTTGATCTTGTTGAAGGCATTTCAACAACTCAAACAAATGTGGTGGTTTGAAAATTTTCAACCAAACCCAATCAAAAGTGCAACCCGTTCGGTTTGGTTGGATTGGTAAGTTTGTGCTTCAATAAAGTAAAAACAATATTGAAAACATAAAAATAAGGAATTTTTTCTTTGAAATACGACTCATCAATCAAAAGAATATACGAGTTCATCAAATATTTAGGTATTACATTCTATTGATCGTTATTACGGTAACTTATACATATTAAAGGGAATATAAATAATTTTAGAGAAGTCGCTATCGGGTTACTTTGAGTCTAACCCAATATCAACCGAATAGATTCGAGTTGTCCTAATTTTGTATCGATTATATCGGGATGATTTTTTCCCGGGTTGGTCGGTTTTCTGAGCATCCCTGTCTTCAAGCTCGTGGTAATATTCAATCTTATAGTTGGATGTTAATAGGTAAGAAGATGATGGATCTTAAGTAGATATTAAACTTTAAATAAGATTTTAATTGAATTTATCATCTGATTTACTTAAAAAACAGTTGGATACTTATCAGAAAATTTCATTTAAGTTATATATTTAAATATTTCTGGAATTAAGACCCTAAATTACGTTGTAATTCATGCGTTAGAGAAACTAATTGAGGTCATGTGGGATCTTGGGTTGTTTTTGATTTTAGTGAATTAATTAATTAAGGAAAAAGACAGAACAATTTGTAATTTAATAATATTAGATTGGGGACCATAAGATGGGGTATTATTGAACAACGCAAAGCATATTCTTCCAAACAAGTTAGTACTTTGACCTGAAAATTTATTAAAACGACCGGGCATGGGAACCGTTGTTATACTTTGGGGTTTGTTTGGTTCATGGAATTAGAATGACGATCAAATTTTAAGCTCATGTTTGATTCACGAAATGAAAGCGATGAAATTCTTCTAATTCCATTGAATTCCATAATTTAAGGAATTCATCCTTACTTGGTTTAAGTGAAGGAATTAAATTCATACCAATCAAACGCGTAGTCAAATTCCATCAAATTTCATTTCAATTCATTCAAAGTCAAATTCTTTCGATGGATTCTAATTCCATTATGTGAACCAAACGTCCCCTTTCTTTCTTTTTTAGAGTAAGTTACGTTTTTAGTCCTTGTGGTTGGTTAACGATTGTGGTTGTCGTCTATGTGGTTTTGACATTACGATTGTAGTCCTTATTGTTTATGATTCATTATTATTTAGGCTAACTCTACCACTAGAATATTAACAAGTTATCAACCACAGGAACACAAATAACAATGAACAAATCATAAAATTGAAAATAACATTGAATTATAAATCATAAGAAGTAATTTTAAAATTAGATAGAGCAATTTTTTTTTTGGTAACCGTGGGTTTCCGGGCCAGCTTACACGCACCGACTAATCCCCAGGCGACCACGAATGGCCTGGAGTCATCACTGGTGAACCTCCATGGCCACAATTTCAACAAACTATAAGAACGAAAAACATAATTTACTCTTCATTTTATTTTATTTTACATTTTTAAGTTTTTATATTCTAGTGAACTTTCTGAATTAACTGGATTTTATTTTACAATTCAACTGAAACTCTGAGCCAATACCCTTTGGGTTTTTCTTTTGTTAATAAAATTAAGGGGTTGTTTGGTTATGGAATTGGAATGGCCGATTCCATTGACCAAATTCTGAGCCCATGTTTGGTTCAATGAATGAAAGCGATGGAATCATTCCAATTCCACAATTTAAGCATTTATCATTCTTTGTCTTAAGTGAAGAAATTGAATTCCTACCAATCTAACACGTGGTCAAATTCTATCAAATTTCATTCCAATTCATTTAAGTTCAAATTCCTTCGATTGATTCAAATTCCATCAAATTCTATTTTATGAACCAAACATCCCATAAAAGTTATCTTTTAAAAAGCCAATACCTTTTGGCATTTTTTTTTTTGATAAATAAAAGGCCTTGTGTGAGTGGTCTTCTAAAGACTATAGGCCCAGAAAGCCCGATCAGATAGCCTCCCACCAAGTCCCAAGCCCAAGGTGATAAAAACCTGCTGTCCCAATTGGGTGGTTTGTTTTTTAGAAATCTCTTAATGACCTTTAAGTCTGAATCGTTTATACCTTATTATATTTAGACTGTTTTTTTTTTCAGTTTTCAGAATCTCTTAACTCTTAAATACATCTGAAATAAGAAGTGGTGACCTAACTTATTAAAACATCTTTTCACCACCTTAGTTCATATGCTCTTCTTTCTCTCAAGATGCCACCAGACGTTACAGAAACATACAGCCTTGTTGATTCAGATTTCAGACTTCAACACCACCTCTTATTAATCAGAAGTAAAATAAGACTTCAGATTTTAGATCTCTTAAAAAACAAACGGTACCTTATTGATTCTTACTGAACACCTAAACATAACCATCTTTTTTTTTTTGTAAAGGGTGTCCTGGGCCTATGGCCCAGACTAATCCCTTGGCAAAGCAACCGACCGTGAAAGCATGCAGCCCTGAGATTAAACCCAGTGGCCACAGGATGCGTACGCCTGGATTCGAACCTGGGGTGGATGGGGTATCCCACCACATCCCCCACAGGCCTTAACCAGTACGCCACAAGCCTTGTGGTTTAAACATAACCATCTTAATGACGAAAGATAATAAAAAGATACCATAAGGCTTAAAGTTATATTAATTTATTGAATAAAATATATGAAGATACGGTTGTTTATCAAATGATTACCTGATAAACATTTACCAGCAAAAGATATCACTTTTATTTATCTTATCGTGTAACATTCTCGGCCATCAAATGGATTGTTGATATGCGTCTTAAACCTAGTAAGCACTTACCGGGTAAGAGTCTTTTCTCTCACTTACCGAGTAAGACTTTCGATCTTTGCTATACCTCTTAGAGCATCTCCAACAAATTTTCCAAATAGATAATCAAAAGTCAAAATCTTCAAAGAAAATTTAAGTTTATCTCCAACAACTTCTCCATTTTGGAGAATACAATATAAAATTATATTATGAAAATAATCAATACATTTCATAAAATATTATTTCTCTCACCTATACATTTAATTTCAAAGATTCTGAAAAAGAATAAAAAATAATCTCATTTTCATAAGTAACCATTTTTTGAGAGTTCTCCAAATTTGAGGAATTTCACCCTCTATCTCATACTTTTTCTCTATTTTGGAGAAGAATGTTAGAACAAAAATCCCCAAAATCTCTATTTTGAAGAATTTGTTGGAGATGCTCTTTCTGAGTAAGATCCTAAATTCTTTCCATACTCAATTATTATAGTAAGTGATATCAATACATGTTTACCTAAGAGCATCTCCAACAGCATTTCTAAATTTTTTCTAAAATAGAGAATGAAAAGTCAAAATCTCTAAAAATATTTTTTTCTAACTCCAACAGCTTTTCTATTTTAGAGAATAAATCATTATTTATATTATTATAATATTCCATAATTTATCATCCCAATACATTTTTTAAAAAAAACTTAAAATAAAATGTTAAAAATTGAATCCTATTGGTTGGATTGATTAAAATAATAGTTTATCTCTCTACTTTAGGGATTATAGAGCATTCTCTATATTTAGAGATTTTTAGCCCTTTCTCTATTTTAGCAAACCTTTTAGCAAAGCTGTTGGAGAGAAATAACAAAGAAAAAGTCATTTTTTTCTATTATAGCAATGCTGTTGGAGATGCTCTGATAAGTGTTTAGTATATAACCCCTAATTCTATTTGCACTCCTACATCGTATTCAATGTATTATAGTTGGTGTGTAAACAAATAAAATTATCATCCAACTAGAGTCCTTTTTACTTAATTTTATTTCGCATATCTCACGAACAATGAAAATGATTAGATTTTCTTGAAACATCATTACACGATCTTCATCTGGTAGTTCCGACTTTGGCTAACATAAATTCTTGATAGATGCTCAAACGATTTATAACACGTCTTTTTTGTCATATTGTTCTTACGGTCATTCTATCTTCCCAAATAAACAATATATGCTAGCTAATTGGATAAAGCTACTTCAAAATAATGTGATATGAGAATTCATATTGTTGTTTCGTTAAGTTATGCAAGTGAAAAAAACATATAAATTACATGATCATTTATCGTTTTAGCTTGTGCTTATAGGACCGAACCCGTTAGGACCACTTGTGTACCTAGTAAATCCCAAAAGGATTGATTCGGAATACGTTATGGACCAATTACTAGGTGGACCGAAACAAGACAAGTCAAAACCTATTTTTCTGTTTTCTTTTCGACCTTCTTCTATATAAAAATTTGAAAACAAAATAAGGTGGGCTTGTTTTTGGATCAAGTGAGAAAGAAGAATAATTGAATTTGACTATTTGAGAATGGTGAAAATTCAGTACAAAGGCATTTGATTCTCTTTTACAGAAAGAAAATTCTAAGATGACACAAGAATCCATGACCCACCAAATGGGTTATCATATCAAATGACCACCTTATTAAAAGAAACACTTAGTTGTCGTTTGTTTTTTAAGAGGTCTGAAGTCTGAAGTCTTATTTTACTTCTGATTAATAAGAGGTGGTGCTGAAGTCTGAAATCTAAATCAACATGACTATATGATTCTGTAACGTCTGGAGACGTATTGAGAGAAAGAAGAGCATATGAACTGAGGTGGCGATAAGAGGTTTTAAGAAGTTAGGTCACCACTTCTTATTTCAGACGTATTTAAGAGTTAAGAGATTCTGAAAATTGGGAAAAAAACAAACAAACAACCCATTTATAGTCATCTCATTATATTTTCTCACTAAATAGTCAAGAAACTAGAAAGAAAAGTGTCTTGCGACATTGATTTTTCATTGCAGTTTCTGACAAATCTGACACAACGGTTAGAAAAAGTGGGCCCACTGCAAAAGCCATTAAAAAACCACAAGTTGCAGTATTGAAGTCCCTTGTGTATACGTACAAAAAACAAGCCAAAATCGCAGGCTACGGGAACACACCTAAATGCTAATCAATTTACACCCAACTCATAACAAACAAGCATTTTCTCCTAAATAACAACTCATATGGATTAGAATTAGATAATTGAGGCCTAACCCCCCCCCCCCCGGGGCACAGTGCGAGCGTGTTGCCTTAGCGCTAGGATGGTGGGCATCTGGATAGAACGACTCACAGTGATTTTCCTTCCCATGATGACCGTGTGACTAGAGCAATGGGGGCGCTCCAGAAGGTAACGTATACCAATAATTGAGGCCAAAAACCATAAAACGTGGCTAGGAAGCACCTTGGAGCATATGAGATGAAGCATCATCACAACTTAAAAGCATAAAGATCGGGTGTTACTATATTCGGATAAACTAAACCAAACAAGCCCAACATATCCCACCCGAAAGTGGGGTCCGGAGAAGGTGAGTTCAGATGTCTAAAGAAAAATATGAACCTATACTAAACAAAGCATCATGGTGATTTTGTCACCTGACTAATTCAAACTTAGGATTAACTTTTTTGACGTAGATAATATTTATACACAACAAATAAAACTCACACACACTCCTCATCATCTTTGGTGAGGTTTGGGTAGGCCAAATTCAAACTTAGATGCTCAAAAGGAGCATCCATAACTGCTTTTGATATATCTTCATCATATATATTAAAAAGTAATCTTTGAAATATGTCAAATATTCAATTCTTTATAGTAGATTTTAGAGGACCAGTTCTCCAACAAAATTGCAGATTCCTATTCGGTTGCTATAGCTCATGATTATAATTCTAGTCTTAAAAGGACATTTTAAGATATGAAATCGCGGTCAGGGACCATTAAAAGTTCAAAGCTTCAACTTGCGAGAATTGAGCATAAGCAAAAGAGGGGGACTAGACGGAAGGGGTCTGAGAAGGACTTCGGAATCAACAAATCTAACTTTTGTTATACGATAGAATGATGCTGTTTCAGACTTATCAATATAAAGATGCATCTTACAGTAACGGTATTCTTACCTCACATATTATACAGATTCCTACCTATAGAAAGTAGCATTATTACATATATATGTATATATATTTCAGGTCATAAAAAATCACCGTACGCCCCATCAGCATGTGGATGAGAATGCACAAACACGACTTCATCAACTTGAATTTTTAAGATTCGGGTTCTTTTCCGAGTGCCGTGACATCCCAAGCTTGCAAATACAGGAATGTTTAATGATCACTAGGAATCCTCTATATCTAGGCCAACATTCACAGCACCAATCATTTCATTCACATAGAACTAAGATTGTGCATTCTCATCTCTTACACATGAAACCTCACCTACATTTAAGTTTATAGATATTATGTGTTTTATAAGGGCTATTTAGCTGAATGACCCTCTGAAAAACTAACTAAATATAAGAATCTAACCCTCTAGTGTATTTCTAAGTTTAGGGGCAGGCTGTTTTGAACCAGAGCAAGTCATACATAGGTTATTTAGCTTAAAGAAAATAGATCAGGCTCCTAATTGAAAACTCATTTAAGGTCATTCATCCGGAGGACCCGTTTAATAATCGGGAAGGATGTCACAATCTTTTTACATTAGTCACATTAGAACGAAAGTTGACATAGTTCTTCCACCATGTTATAAGTGAGGTATTTATTTAAATGACCTTCTATAGAAGTAAATTTTACAAACTAAGGTGCCGTTTGTTTTTTAAGAGGTCTAAAGTCTGAAGTCTTATTTTAGTTATGATTAATAAGAGGTGGTGTGTAAAAAGGTCTGAACGATTCAGACTTAAGAGTCATTAAGAGATTTTTAAAAAAAAACAAACAACCCCCAACTTTCTAGTGTTCTTTCAAGATTTTACAGGAGCATGATGTTTTACACCAGAGGCAAGGTGTTTAACAACAAAGACAGGTCATTTGAAAGTTATTGAGTTAAATTTTTTTAAAAAGATCATGCTCCTAATCAGAAACTCATTTAAGTTCATTTAACTAAACGACCCATATGATTTCCAGAAACGGGTGCTCATTTGAGTTTATTTAGGAAGACCCGATAAAGCGCACTCAAGGGTATGAAACTCTTGCCATCCATTCATTGATGTACCTCGGTAATTCACTAGGCAATACCTAAATAAGAGATTCAAACTCAAATACCTCTAAATTATATGATGATGGCGCAACCACTCGACTTAACTGATCCATGCATAAATGTGATCTCAAACAGCCTCTTTCCATTTTCCTCCTTTCCAGCTGAAGGCTATATTAAATGCTCTAAAACAGCAGATTCTCAAGATTTTTCTAAATATGAATTCCACCACCATATTTTTGAAATCATGGTTTTGTGGATACAAAATACTTGGTGTCATTTGTCTATTTCAGCCGGGCTACTATAGGCCATGTAAAGAGTCGAAAGTTAAAAATTTGTTGTCCCAGGATGAACCTCAAAGATTGCGACACATTACAGAATTTATGATGGCCCCATGCAGATATGTATTCTGCCACTAAAAGTGAATATGGTTCTATTCACTAGTCATAAGAGTTAAAGTAGCCAGATATTCTCTGATTTTTTCACATCCACCAAGTTAAGCAGCTTACTTGAGTATGTGTTTGTTAATATATATACTCAATATATAGTATGTTTTTTATCTTGTATATTTAACATTATAACTTTTAAGATAATTACTTCCTTTTTATAGTTTGGTTTCAAACTTAAGTAATACTACCCACATACACACGCGTATAAAAGCATACTCAATATCCTTAAAAGAATTTTACTCGATCCTAGTATTCGCTTATCATGCACCAATATCTTTCCCCTGTATCTTTGCGACATAACATCCAAGAAATGGAAAAAATATTCTCATGTACCTTTTAGGTTGTCATGTGATTTGTCTTTATCTTTCAACCCATCAGCCATCATCAGTAACTGCGAAAAGTTAGAAGCAAGTATTAACTCAAAATATGTAGAAGAATTGAAGTTAATAATGGGAAAATAAGAATTGCATAAAAGAATAAACAAACACTAAGGCAAGTCTCTTCCACCCCAGTCTCCAAATAGATAATAATGACAAATAATTAAATTCTTATGGTGCTAGTGGTACATAAAGCATATATCATAAATGGGTGTCCATAGTTTTACCTAATACCAAAAAGTATGTAGGTGTAAATGTTGATGGAAAAGCAAGTAAGAAGGTACATCATCATTTTAAACCATACAATCATCCAGCAGAAGAAAATGAAAGGCAAACAAGTTTGTATTATCCTTGTATCTAGTAAGGAGCCAACCATTTAGGCCAATGAGAGGCAATGTTGGCTCCACAACCTGGCAAAAGGTACTATGGCCTATAAGCAAACAATTGTCATCTATGAGAGTCCAGAGATATCCTAGTATATTGCAATTAAACTGCCAATGAATTTTAAATATGTGCAACATATAATGAAAAAGGCATATCCTCCTTGATGAGAACATTACTCCGATGCCTTTAGGAGTTTTCTGATGCTGAACTTATTGTTTGTTTTAACTGAAGTTGCTAGTTAATTTGTGAGTCAACTCGTACAGTCATTTTTCGTCTGAAATGTGAACAGGTGGTTTCTAGCGCAATCTTATGATGCAAAGTTACATTACCTCATGGTATTTTCTAGCACAACCGAAGTTGTATCATGTGTGCCATGATGCAGGGACGGACCGACAGTGGTGTCCACGGTGGCACGTGCCACCTTATTGTTTCTCTGCCGTAAGGTAAAAAAAATTAGGTTTGTGAAAGGTGCAACCGTATAATTTTTGAAGTGCAACCGTACCTCTTAATCAATCCAAAAACCATAAAAACTCTTGAAATCAACCAAAAAAACCGAAAAAAATCTCTTGAAATCAACCAAAAATACCGAAAAAGTCTCTTGAAATCGATAAAAAAACTTAAAAATGCCTCGAAATCAAGCAAAAAACTTTAAAAATCTCCCGAAACGGCGGAACTAGGCTAAAAGCACATTGGGCGATATTGAAAGTTGGTAAAAAAAATGAAGCCACGTCGATAAAAACTGTATGAAAAAATATGGTGCCACCGTATGAAAAAGTTTCTGGTCCGTCCTAATCTCACTTGCATCAATCTCAAATTACTTGCAATTTATAAGGTTAAACATGAAAAAGAGCAGGATTTTCTTTCTTACAGGTTGACATTGATTTTACATGATTGACAAGTCACCATCAGCATCTCAACAATCAGAGCAGAGTAAACTGGGTGTAAAGAATAAAAAGGCATATTAAAACAAAGGAACACTACATGCACGCAAAAAAAGACCTCTCATTGATGTTTGATGATATCAAATCTTACCAATATCTGACAGCAAACATATTAGCACAGCAGCAGACTAGATCCAAGAAGTAATCAAGACTATAAAGCAAGCGTAGGACAAATTCACAGATCAAAACCGGTATGTGGGTACCAACAACCACCATTTTTTCTACTATAAACCAAAAGAAAGGAAATAAGCCCAGTATATACCACTCGGAGGTGGGTCTGGGAGGGCCGAGATGTACTCAGACCTAAACCCTACCTCAGATAATAGAGTTGTTGTTTTCATGAAGACCCTAACTTGCAAAAAGTGTGCGAAAAGAAAGGTAGACCGAAAAGGCTGAATCAAAAAAAGTTTAAGACTAGACAACTTTTTCTACTATACCAAGATGGACAGCTGTCCTATGAATGGGGTGGAGACCTTTGTCGGGAGGGAGTCCCTCGCCATTTAGGTGTATCTTTTTCCTTTTGTTTCTATAAATTGCCAGGAGTGTTGCCTCCTTTCCAAAAAAAAGATTAAAAGCTGTCACCTGAATATTTTAAAACAAAGGTTAAAATTGTAGTACTAGGTATAGATCGAGTCATCTACTCATCATTTTCACTATGCTCTCATGATAATCCATTTGCTTACATTAGAAGAGATGATGGGCCATATCCATTAGTAGAATGGTAATCAATCTTTCTTGATGGAAAAATCAAACAACTCTTAAACACAAAAGAGGGAAGGAGTAATCCTAGCAATCTTTAATGCATGTAAAATATAAGACAAAAACAAAAGGACCCTATTGTAAATGAGAGAATCATAACACGTGTTAAGGTTTTCTAGACATAACAAATCATTGTACGGAAACACAGCTAGACAGCTATAAAACTTGGAGTTTTGTTCAGGACAAAGTACATCTCCCAATAACCCCATGAAAGGCTATTTCTTTTCTAGTGAACTCTAAAACTGGTAAGATCGGTCTTGACACCCTTTTGAGAAGTGCTGTATGGCTATTTGATCTGGTGGCTGGGACCCGCCTTATTTTCATGATAACAAAATAGCTTTCTCAATATAACCCTTTGAGATACGAATTTTATTTCAATTGGCATGCTTTGTAAGGCACTGACTTGCTAGATATGCCCAATTAAAGATTAAATAGGCCACAATAAAACCAAATCATGTGCATGTAGTGTCAATATTTGAAGTTTATATGCTATATAAGGAATAATATATATAGTTGAGGAAAGTCTCCTATGTCAAGTATACTGCTTCATCTTTTTCTAGAACTACAATATTGTGTTACATAAGAGAACCCACATGCTGAAAGGGAGATTTTACCCAATAAGACGTCAACCAAGATATGGAAATCACTGGCAAATAGGAAGATAAAATGGTTCTTGGAGATATTGATTCTTCTAAATACTGGAGAAATTTGTCATCCTGCTTACTTTTGTGGTGCTTAAGGAGACGAATCCTTTAAAATTCTTCTCATTTGGCAATCTTTATAGGTATCTAGCATGACCCCACTTCCCCCTTCCCTCTGTTCCTAGAGCTTATAAAAAGAGACACATTGCCACCACCTATTGACACATATCAGCTCTTGAGCCTTGACTTGAAAGAGTGTTCTGCCAATCCTCTGAGGTCATTTGTATTCTGCCTGCCTAGCCTTTTGCTATCCTAATTTTTCCTTTGCATTAACACATCAACCCATACTAGCTTGTTTCCTCTTTCTTGAGTGTGTTCATATGGCATCTAGCTCAATGTCTTCGCGTGGCTCAGGTTCATGGACTGCCAAGCAGAACAAGGCCTTCGAGAAGGCTCTCGCTGTGTTTGACAAGGACACTCCTGACCGCTGGCATAATGTCGCCAAGGCTGTTGGTGGCAAGACTGCAGAGGAGGTTAAGCAGCATTATCAAGTCCTTGTGGAGGATGTGAAGCATATCGAGAATGGTAGAGTTCCTTTCCCCAATTACAGGACCACTGGAGGGGCATAGATAAGGTAATATAACCGTAATCCACAACGCAGAGCATTTGGTAATATTGAAAAATATTTTTTGGTTATGTATGGAATCAGGTCATCCAAAGAACAGACTTTATACCTAGCTATCACCTTATAACACCCCCAACGGATGACCAAGTTGGCAAAACAACTTGAATACTTTCACCATAGAGTCGGAGACCTGAGTTCGAGTCTTTTGGTGTTAATTGTTATTGTCTCCTGTTGTGGGATAACCAATTTCCCAGGAGAGCTTGCCTGGGTTGTGTGGACTCGTACCCCATGGACATAACATTTACTAGAAAAAAAGAAGCAACCACGTCACTTTTCACTCATGAAAGTAACATGTGGCATCTTTAATAATGTTCATATGCATTCATAGGAAAACATTGGCACCTATAATCTCACTTCTTTTGAAATCAAGTTGTAAGAACAAAACAACCAAATGTAACAAATCTAAGCTGGCTACAAGTGTAGAACAGAAACTAGACTAGTCATGAGGATTCCATAACCTGATCAAATCCAACAAAACCTTAATTTTGGGGCTAAATCCATATATTTTGCTGAGTAACAAAATCCCTCTAGAGAACAGTTCTTACCTGGAGCATTATATTTAAGTTAAAACCTAAGCTTCATCCTTTACAAATTATACTAAGGTTAGAGACTTGAAGACACTGTAAAATCCACTTTCTATAAATACCACTTGTGTTCACCCATGCATACCCAGATTCAGGTTGGTGGCTTCAAGTTTATGTTTTGTTTATAGCTTTTAACTCTCCTTGTACGCTATTAAGATCGCCCACAAAATATCAGTTCATATAAAACCTTCCTGCTGCAGAAATGGCAAGTTGTCCCTGCAAAAAATCAGCAGAATGACGTCGTTTTATTAACCTAATTGAACATAACTAGGTTTTTCATGCAGCTTAATTTCTCACTAGCAAACTTGCTAATGGCGTTTACACAAAGATCTTCTCCGTATCAAAACTGCAGAAATAAATTGCAACAAACGCGAATTAAGTTAAAAAAAAAACACATTTCCGAACATGCTATTTCCTCATCTACATTCATGAATCTCTGTGTCTAAAATGCAGGATGAAAGATCTAAAGCCATGAAACCAAGCACGGACATGGACAAGTAGCAACAATAAAGATGCAACGATTATCCACTTTTATTCGATGCAAGCAGATGTAACTAGTAATTTGAAATTCCTTGATGTAATTTGATTTTTGCTACAGATTGGCAGAAAATCTCTCGTTTTCTTTCGTTTTCTCCAGTCATTGTATATCGTTAATCTAGTGAAGTCACAAGCGAATTGTGCTTCATTTGCAATATGTTCGCTCATATTTATGGATTTAGAATTTTGCAATCGCCAATTCGATATGACGAACATAACACAATGAATCTGACAACCTAAACACATAGAAATTGAAGAGATCTGGAGTGAATTTAGGGTTTCGAGATGTTCTAACCTTTGGAAACGTCATAATCACCAAATGGTTCGCATGGAGGGAGTGGTTGCAGGATCTTGAGACGAAGCTAAAAGGCGGGAAGATATTTTCGGTTGATTCGATTCATTGGTTTATTCGCATCTTTTGTTCACGTCGACGTAGTAGAACCAACAGAGGACGAAATTACACTTTTAGTCTCTCGTTTTTATATTTATCGTCAAGTTTAGTCCCTATTTTAAAATAATTACAATTTTAGTTGATGTAATTGCCATTTTATTACATTTTTGATCCCTTTGACTAACTTCGTTGGAAAAAAAACACATTAATTCAAGGGCCAATTTTGATCTTTTTACATTTTTTTGTGTTTTTTTCTATTTAGTTTTATTATGTTTGTTTTTTTAATTTTTTTTTGTCTTTTTATCTTTTACTTCTTAATTCACCTGTCCCTTTACTGACCCCCTCCCTCAGTCTGGCAACCCCCTCCTCCCAATGATAGCCCCATCCCCTCCCCTTTGGTAAATAAACCCAAAATCCAAACAGAATAAACCCAAATTTAAATTCAAATCCATGTATACGTATATCAGGTTTAGAACATATAGTGCGAGTAATTTAACTAATGATCAACTCAGGTGCATTTTACCAATGATGGGTCAACTTATGCAATATGAATGGAATGATGTTGGTGGTGCAATAATTACAAGCATCTGCCTTATGCAGTATGTACACACTCCAATGTATAACAATAGCACAAACACCACTACAGGAAGGAACAAGAACAAAATCAAGAAAAAAAAAGGTTCAAGACGTGTGATTTGCTACATACAGTGAAGGTATATTTGAATAATCTTGATATTTTAAGGCCTTTTGAAAACACCCACAACTCCCCCCCCCCCCCTCCCCAATCAGTGCTTTCTTGTAATTTATTTGCAACTTCAACCTTCATTTCGACGAACGTATGTAAATGCAACAGAGTGTCTGAATTCACCATCTCTTTGCAACATATCTTCTTCCAATGAGTTAGAGACATTAGAATCGAAGCATGATATATCTTGTCAAGATTTGTTATGGTCTTACAAATGCATCTGGGAGATGAACTACACGTATTATCCCTCCATGTTCCTTCGTGTAAATTATTATGTTTTATGGGTAAATCAAGATTGTTGATAATGCTTTTGCAAAGGTCAATTTCTTCGATAGCTTTCCATTCCAACATTCTTATAAATGGCAAAATAAACCTATGTTCACCAAAAAAAATCTAGGTTTTCAGTTATACCCCATCCTGCAAATGGATTTTGCAACTTGGATTTTAACCCCTAAAACCCCACAATTTGCTTCTAGAGCCTGAAACACTAACGGATATTTTATTCTTTTTTATTGGATACTCATATCGGTATATGGTTTTTTCCCAATTTTTTAACGATGTTTTCAAAACCATGCAAAACCATCAATTAAAATCAAGAGGGGCATACAAATAGAACGAACCATGAATCATGATTGAGTGCTCGAGTTCTCGTCTTCATAACTGAGATGCATCACACTGAATTGCACAAGTACACTTATAGTTTTTTAAAAAATAAAAAACTTATTAAAATAATTAAAAAATTTAAAGATTTGGAATGAATTAAATATGTTTTCATATTCACATTTGGTTAGTAAAGAATAAAATAGATTTCAAATTTATTTTTTTGGAATTTCTGTTTAGTTTGTCGAACATATATTTGAAATTAAATTGATATTTAAATAATGACAAATGATAGTTTTATCTTTTAATTATATTTTTGTAATTTTATGTTTAGTTTTTAAGTACATATTTGAAAGTTGATCACATAGTAAATTAAAAAAATCGTTCTTTTGCTCATTCGATTTTGTTTATTACAAATCTACCCTTGTGGTTTTTTGAACTTTGGTAAAACCAAATATCTATACTATATTATAAAAGAGACATAAAAAAACTTTTAATTACAACATTTTAAACATAAAAATACAACTCATTAAAGTCAATTACTTAATTTACAATTTCATAATGTTTTGGTACAACTTATATTTTATTATAAAGATGTAATTTATTTTACTTTTAATTATGATCTGTTTATAAAGATAATGACAAATTATTTTGTTATGTTATTATATTTAAAATTATTGATAATATATTTTAATAAAAATAAAACAGATAGTTTATCTCATAGTGTTTATCTTGTATTTAATATGTTTATTTGCAGTTAGTTATACAAATAAAAACATGGGACTTTAATAAGTTATAATTATGTTTCATTAACTTGTAATTTTGAATTTTAACTAATATATCTATACTATATTATAAAGCATTTAAGCTAAACTCTTAAAAACTAATTTTTATGCATTAGGTACCACTTATTAATGCATATTACTTAAAATCCAAAAGTACAAATTGATTAAATATAAGTACAGCTTATAAAAGCTCAATGTTTGAATTCGTGTAATTAACTGCAGATAAACACTTATTTTTATAATATCTAAAATTTTTAACTATTGATATAACTAACCGATAAATATAATAAAATTCGAGATAAAACACCTTATTTTTATTTTTTATTGAAGTATGTTATTTTTTTAATTTTAAATATAAAATATCTTAAATATAGTTATCGTTTAAATTAAACATTTTTTGACCCGTAACAAAATACTTTATTATTATTTTTTATAAAAAAACCATAATTAAACTAAACTAAAATATATTTTTGTTTTAAATTTAGGTTTCTCAAAATCGTAAAATAAAATCGAAAAAGACTAACAAAAAGTATGAATAATGATCGATGGTTCGAGTTCTAGATTTCAGAAATCCGCTGTATTGCGAGGGTAAATTTCTAGTTTTATATAATCCAACTATTTTATTGTATTTTATAGAGTAAATTATATTTTTCGTCCCTTTGGTTTGTTGAAAATTTCTCTTTTTGTCCCTGTAATTTTAAAATACGATTGTCATCCTTCATTATTATTTTTGTTCTTATGGTTTAAACTTGATTGTTTTCTTTGTCCCTATAGTTTACAATACATTTCTATTTTAGTCCCTTATACTTAAAAGTAGTAATTAGCGAACGCAAAAAGAGATGAATTGCAAATCATAAGGACAAAAACTGAAATTTCAAAACCACATAAACGAAATCCGCAATTGTTAACAAACCACAGGGACGAAAAACATAATTTACTCTATTTCATAAGGTACTTATTATAGTTGCACCAAAAAGATGACATCAAATTATATTTCATAAAACATGCAAAAATTGAATTTTGTCTTTAAACATAACACTTCCATAACTTCAAAGAATTACATTCGACGAATGAGTCTTGCAGGCTGTCTTGAAGTGCAATTCTCCTTTGAAGACGACTTAAATACGTGATAAAGTATTGCAAGTGACAGAATAATCTTGCTGCCACGAACCAATATAAGCATATGCCATGAAAAAAAGCTTTAAAAGTTTAAATCCAAGTCAAGAATTCATGAATAATAAATTATCTTGGAAGTGATATTTAAGATAAGGATTTTAATTTGAATGAATTTTTATAAAATGTCTTACAATAGTCAATTGAGGTTTTATAGGAAAAAATACAAAAGCTCTCAAAATTTAGTTTTAGTAGTTTAAGAAATTGGATATGTTTTGATTAGTAAAAAACTGACTTTAGAAAATTAGATCTTATATCGAACTTTTAGGGACTTGATGTCCAATTTGATGTGAGATTGTCCAACTCTCTTGGAGAAATATTTCTAACAAACACAATTCTAGACAAATCTGGAAGTTAGTAATTAGTTAATCAACTAACTTATCAGCTAATAATTAACTTATCAACCATCGGTTAGTTTGCCAAATATAACTTTCATCAAAAACCATATCAGAGAGATTGCTATGTAATTGTTTATTTGTTTATGCACAAAGAGTGTTATATGATTAATTTAGACATTAAAAATGTAAAAAAGAATAAACCGATGTTGATGTGTAAAAAATTACTAATAAAAACAGGTTCACGTAAGCACCCCATAAAAAATGACTCTCGTAAGCAGCAGTCACTCAAATTCCGTGTTTATAGCCTCTTAACAGATAAATAGTGCTTACCAGGTAAGAGATAATGTTGTTTACAACACTTGTTGCCTTCTAACCAACAAGTGTTGTTGATCGAGATGTCGACACAGTAAGACTGAAGCGGCTTACCTACCGAGTCAGAGTATTTTACCTGATCATCATTTACCCAATTCTTTTAGTAAACGACTCCTAAGACATATAGTTTTAGTGATCCATTCACTCTTTGGCTCAAGAGATGCATTATGTTGCAAATATAAACCCTGTATAATTGCTGATTATATGGTCCTCTTTTCGCTTATACTATAATCGTGTCATATGAAAATCCACTTGTATACACCAAAACGGTTTCACAAAATCATTAAAGTCGAATCACCCGTGTTGCAACCACCACAATCATATAGTTAATAGAGTTATATACTAATCAGAAATGACCGCCCGTAGGGGCAATGAACTCTCAACTTCCTTATTATTATCGGCATTTCTTTCTGCAACAACTTTAGACATTCCGAACATCTGCACTACACACAATGTTGTAAATGTTAACCATTGAACATCAGGTTTAGGGGTAGAGATGCACAAGGCCTGGGCCCAAGCCTTCCAAACCTATTTCCAGTAAGCAAAAAAAAAAAGAGCCCGGGCTTTTTCAGGAATATTCCCGAGCTTTG
This sequence comes from Arctium minus, assembly GCA_954870635.1. Lineage (NCBI taxonomy): Eukaryota > Viridiplantae > Streptophyta > Magnoliopsida > Asterales > Asteraceae > Arctium > Arctium minus. The sequence continues at coordinate 9,101,791 of OX941086.1, read as the reverse complement.
AGTGTGAAAATAGGCCTGATTGGGCTTTTTTGGCGGGGTTTTTGAAGAAAAAATGTCCCAATCAGGCTTTTAGGCCACACTTTGGGCTTGCTAGGACCGTATTTCGGGCTTTTTGTGCATCTCTATATGTTAGTACTAAAATACGAACCTTTGAGATAGTCTTTTGGAAGCATGTCTTATGTTCATCCATGGATGCGTTTATAAATTCATCAATGTGATCTTTCACATCCTGCAAGAAAGTTGCATCCTCTGATTTTTTCCTACGACATGATGCCATTTCTGGTGCAGAAGCAGTTGGCGGCCGACTTCCTTCGCTTGTCATCGTTGGTTTGATGCTCAATAAAAAGTTGTCACCTTGAAATTTTTGGATGAAAGAAAAGTTAACAAAATGGGTAATGGATCAAAATGATATTTCTAGTATCCATTTGCACAAATAACTCAACATTGATCCAAATAAGTTGTGCTGATATCATATTACACTATACAGATTAGTCAGGAGGATAATTTTGTCTTTTAGTTAAGTGGTAGGTACGTTGTTAGACTACCGTTAGAAGGTTGTTAGTCTTGGATATAAATATCGTTCTGCATTGGTTCTTTCTCAATTAATACAAGAATCAATTTTTTTTCAACTCCTTGTTTTCGATCAACTTCTCTGTCGGCAATAAGGGACAGAGAGTTGAGAGAAAACCAGGAGTTGGAAAAATCTGATTCATGAACTAATTGAGAAAGAACCGAACAACAATATTTATATCCAAGACTAACAGCCTTCTAACGGTAGTGTAACAGCCTACCTACTACTTAATTAAAAGACAAAATTATCCTCTGTGACTAATCTGTATAGTGTAATATCACAAGTTAGCACAGTTTTCGGCTAGGTTAAGATGTTATTTAGACAATCTAAAAAGAGAAAACAGTGAGGTGAAACTATAAAGGAATCGAACCACAAGAAGAGGGAACCAAAAAGGTGCGTCACAAATTTTCATCTAACATAACATTATAAACATTTCACTACTGTTGCAATTTAAACGATTCGAATAACAAATTCAATTTATATTGGACTCTGGAGCTTCGTTCTACAGCTTCTAGACGAAAAAATTGAATCATATAAATGCTTAAAATTAAAGGAGCAAAGGGGAACAAAATGATCCAACAGGAATTTTGCTTGTTCTAACATATTGTGCATATGGTATTAACAAATAACAACAGTTTGCCCATCCTTTCTATGAAAATTATAACAACACCGAGAGGGATCTTGAGTGTCAATGACCATCAATAATCTGTGACAACGTGAATAGACAAATACATAAATCTAACTGAAAGTTTGCCACGAAAGAAAGATAGGAAATTTTTGAAACCCTCAATTCACTGAAATAACCACGATTTCACAAGTTTAGCAACTTGCAAAATCCACTTTCTATGAATTATAATATTCATGAAGTAGCAATTTCGCAAGTTGCTAAAATGCTTCTTGTCATTTGCGCAACTTGCTAAAGTGCTACTTGCAACGTCAACATTTCGCATAGTATCACTTTAGCAAGTTTACTTTATAAATATTAAATTCATAAAAAGCAGTGTTCCTATATTGTTAACGTGCTATTTGCGAAATCTTGGCTATTTTGGTCAGAGAGCGGCTATAAAATGAATTGGGGAGTCCGATATAGCTATTTGGACAATTTCCCAAGGAAGATTTATAATTAACAGTGTACACTTCAAAACATAATTAATGGAACATAGGGAGCATAAAGCTTCAAGATCTCGTTCTTCGTGGTTTATATTATCCTTATATCGAATAATTTTCAAATTCTAGTCTATGAAACCTGATAACGTGAAGCTAATATATGAGCTTGTTAACAACAAGTAGTTTTAGGGTTCTACGATACAAAATCCAACTATATCCCCTGGTTGTGATCCTTTCTGAAGACTATACATCTCTAAATTTTCCGATTAGAGTCACAAACTTTCCGATTTGTTGAAGCAAACGACTAACAAATCCTGAATTCAAGACCTAAATTTCTTCAATGCAAAACGATAAGTTGAATTCATTTTTCTAGTGTTCTACTTTCATGTGAAGGAATCTTCAATTAGATTTTCAAACTTTCTCCCATTTTTTTCGAAACAAATGATGAACAAATCCCTAAAACACCAAATTTTTTCTTCAATTCACATCGCATCAATTAAAATTCAAATTAAATGTGCAAGAATGATTCGAGACATACCTAATAGCTTGTTGTAGAAGAGGCAATCGACGTTTAATACAGTTCTTCGAATCGTTTGGTATTCGTTTTCCGAAAAGATATTTGTAATCACTCCTGTGTTTTGTATACGGCTGGTGGGATAGAGTTTGTTGGACTTTGATTATACTCCTATATACGTCGTCGTTTTGGCGATAGTCGAATTGGGCTGCATATTACAATTGGGCTTAAATGTCAAATGGACCATTGATGATTGGATCAAAAAACGTGGACTATTATTTTGGTTAATACAAAAATACTTAAATTTTTTTTTTGGTAAGGGTGTTCTAGGCTATGCCTGAACTAATCCCTTGGCAAATTATGACCGTAAGACATATTAAACCTCAGTGGTCACAGGCAAAAATTAAAATGGCGTGAGGCGTGGCGTGGCGGCCAGGTCAAGCCTTAAGCCTTACACGCTATGGCGAGAACACGACGTTTTTCAAGGCGTGACATAAGACGGCAAATTTGTATGTCATATTCAAAATTATATATATACATATATACATATATGTTTTATATATATTATTCTAATCAAATAATGATATTAAATAATGTGCGTTCATATTGTTAGAATAAAATCATATAAATTACTAGTACAAAATTAGTTTTTGATTGAATATTTAAAATAGAACTTAGAAAAACAATTTTTCCAACTTCGTTTTAATCGTGAGTCCATAACGTTTATGACTTCGTGAAACTGTGAATAACGTGATTAGATAAATCTATAAAAGTGTTAAATCTAAAGTTAAAAATGTAAAAACACAAAAGATAAAAAAATTAAAAAATAAAAAAAATATTTTTTTTTGAAAAAAATCACGTCTTAGAAAAAACGCGCGCCGCGGCGCGCCATGGCACGCCTTAAGGCGCCATAGCGTAAGCCACGCCTTATAGCAACGTTATGGGCCATTTCGTAACGGCGGAGACGCGTCTTGCGCCATATCGCGTCATGACGCGCCTTTTTGAACATTGGTCACAGGTGTTGTATACGCCTGGATTTGAACCCTGGACAGATGGGATATTCCACCACATCCCTGAGTGTCTTAACCAGTACGCCATAATCATTATGGTTAAAAATACTGAATATTATTAGGTGAGCAGAAAGTTGGTTCATTAATGAGGCGTTTGATAAATATAAACTAGCTTATTTTTAAGGTTATTTTAAAAACTTTATTTTAATGGACAAAATAGCTTATAAGTTAGCTCATACATTTGATTAATATTAATCGTTATTTATTATTACTAATTATTAATAATTTTAATTGTAATATATTCACTATTATTAATTATTGATTATTTAGAATTATTATTAATCGTATTAATTATTTTTATATTATTATTATTTAATATATTTAGTTGTCAAAATATATATATATATATATAACAACTTAATTTTTTATTTTTATTTTATAGTTACATAAAAGTATATTTCTTTTGTTTCATAAATAATAAACATTTGATAAATAATTTAATAACTTATTTAATCTAGTTATTATTTGTTTTGAAAATTATTAATTGATTAAGATATGTAAAGTTGACCAACTTTATTTTTATTCATATTATTTAAAATCATCATTTAATGTAGATTTGTTATAAAATTCGTGTTTAGTTAATCAAAATTTTATAATATCGTATATATATACATATATATACATATAATAAATAAGTAACTAATATGTCGTTTTCTGATGAGCCGACTTCAGTATTTTCCTGCCTAAACATGTATCTGAACGCAGTTTATATCATAAGTTCAAGAGTAAACTACGATTTTCGTCCCTATGGTTTGATGCTTATAACGATTTTCGTCCCTGGTCTTTCAAAACTGCTTTTTTAGTCCCTATGGTTTCTATTTACTTCCATTTTCATCCCTCCATCCAATTTTATTTAAAATTAAATGTTAATTCTTTTAAAAATTGAATAATCAATTTACATATTTGGTCCTTATGGTATATAAAGTTTTACATTTTTATCCTAGTTTACATTTTTTTTACTTTTTCTTTATTTATTGTATTTCATCAAAACATTTATTTTTCTATTAATTATGTTGTATATTTTTGTAATTATTATAACTTTAATTATAAAAATAATCAAATAATTTTGTTGAAAATACTGATAAATACATGATAGTTTTTTCAAAGTTTTAGGTTTAAATCATTTAAAATTAATATTTTATATCTATTGATTTATTAAAGCTTGGAAAAAAATTAATAAAATTCGAGAAAAAAATAGTCTTATTTTATAACAACCGGGTGTTTATTGTTAAATTCACTTTACTCTCATTATTCCATATTTTCATTAAACTTTATTTTTATTAATTAATCAAATTTGTTTAATATTTAAAATAAACATGCACACACAGACACACACACACACACACATATATATATATATACATAAATGTTCTAAATAACATGAGATTTAAGCCTTGTGTTTGACGTCACGTTAATTCTGTGGCATGTCATGGCTTATTGCATGATTTTTGTAACACCATATTGAAATCTTCTTATCCTTTTATTGTCTTATTTTTTGTTTTTAATATATAACCTAATTTAAAATGATGTGTGTGTGTTTATGTGTGTGTATGTTTTATTTAAATACTAAACAAACTTGATTAATTAATTGAAAATAAAGATTAAATGAAAATTTAGAATCAGAGGCGTAGACAATGGGGGGGCAGGCCGGTCAGGGGCGGAGCCAGGAATTTATGATAGGGGGGTCCGGAATTTCGGAATCGCACTTTGTTGTCAAATAATAACGATAAATATTGTATTCAAACAAAATAATGATTTTGATAAAAAAAAAAAAAAAAAAAAAAAGAACTTACATCTTAGACTAGCATACGAACGTTCCAATGGTCCTAAGCATCGCCAATCCGTTTTCTCATCGACTAATCTATTGAGATTTGAGAATAAAACAATTATTAAGAACTTGGACACATACACCAAACAAACAGATCGTTAATGTAAACAATAAAGTTAAAAATTGTAAGGAACTGTACCTTGTGCATTTTAAGTTGAGCACGTCTTTGTTTCATGGAATAGAAATCATCTATTATCTTATCCGTGGAAAAAGAAGCAGCAATCTCTCTTTCAATATTAAGAAGCAAGCAACTTTTAAGAAATTCATCATCCATGGTACTACGAAGTCTTGTCTTCACAATTTTCATTGCTGAGAAAGCTCTTTCAGTAGTTGCAGTAGAAACTGGCAATGTTAATATAAGACGAATCAATCTGTCAACCAACGGATAAATTTCTGACTTCCCCGTTTCCTGGAGGCCTCTACACAACTCAGAAAGTGTACAAGCATTTTTCAGTTGTGGATGATTAGGCACATCCAAATTGTAATGTTGCAATTCAAGCTTGAGTTGAATCTGCTCTTGTTCTGTGAAGTCGGCCGGATAGTAAGTTTTCGCCAGTTTATTTATATCATCAATATTCAAGGACCTTTTTGGATCCAAAGCAACACTAAGACGAAGAAGTTCTGTTACAGACTCATTAAATCTAGAGTTCAACTCTTGCAACTGACTATCAATAGCAGCAATGAATACATCAACACGGTAATGATGCTCAATGGTCACATTGTCTTTCTTATGACGTGATCGGATTATATCTTTGTAAACTCCATTCATATCAGGGACCGGAATGCAATTACAGTTGCAAAAAGAAACAACTTGATCCAAAAGCGATTCCCAACCTTCATCTCTAAGTTTCTGAATCAATGACTTAGTAGTAGAAACCAAAGTCAAAGCATTAACAATATCTTGAGATTTTTGTTGTAAAGTTTGGCAAAGTTTGTCAGTTATCCCCATAATTTCTTTCATCACGTGAATAACAATGACAAAATCAAATGATAAGGCATGAGTAAGAGCATATCTAGCATCACCTTTTTGAGAAGATGTGGATCCTTCAGTAGCGATGTCATTCAGACCTACACAAGTTGGACCAAACAATCTCATCAAGCTACATATCGATCTGAAATGGGAACTCCATCTAGTATCTCCGGGTCTTTGTAGAGTTCGGATTTGATTTGCTCCTTTTCCGGTCTCAAGCTCTCCAGTTTCAGTTAGATGGGAGATTTCAGCAATTTGAGCAGCTTGTAGTTGATCATTACGTTTGCAAGAAGAACAAACAACATTAACAATAAAGTTCAAATTCTTAAAAAAGTGATGTACCTCTGTCACATCTTTAGATGCCGCAACGAGAGCCAATTGCAACTGATGGGCAAAACAATGTATATAATAAGCATAAGGACATTCCTTTAAGAACAAAGCTTGTAGCCCATTCCATTCACCACGCATATTACTAGATCCATCATATCCTTGGCCCCGAATATATTGAACATCGAGCTTATGAAAAGATAAAGACGAAGAAATCTCATTTCTCAAAGTCAATAAAGTTGTATCCTTGACATGAACCAAGTCCAAAAACCTTTCTTTGACATACCCATTTCGGTCGACGAATCTCACAACAATAGCCATTTGCTCTTTCTTAGATTCATCTTGAGACTCATCAACTATCAAGCAAAATTTTGCTGTTCCAATCTCATCACGGATTGCTTCTTGTACATTTGTAGCATAAACACGTAGTATTTCTTTCTGAATATCTGGTGATGTATACTTTGCATTTTGAGGAGCATTTTCCAACACAACATCATCAACATTCTTGTTATAAGAAGCAATAAACTTTATCAATTCAAGAAAATTCCCTTGATTTCTTGAATTAAGTCGCTCATCATGGCCCCTTAAAGCACAGGCATGAAACGTGAGCCATTTAATAGCCTCAATAGAAGTTTTAAGGCGCAATCTATTATTCATAACTTGTTGAGTAGTTTGCTTCTCAATCACATTCTCTATGTGACACAATTGGTTTTTCAAATCTTCATAACATCTGACAGAAAAATTATGTACCGAGGTCGGGGTCTTACCTTCATGAATGACGAACGCACAATCTTTTCCACAGTTCACCTTTTTCCATTTACTGAACCCTACTATGGTAAATCTATCAGACCCGGCTCGTCCAATAGGCTTTTTGTTGAAAAGATAGCAAGGAAAGCAAAATGCAGCATCATTTTTCTCTGAATATTCCAACCACCAAAAATTCTTAAACCAAGCTGCTTGAAAACTCCGCATATTACCATTTGGACCAGTCGGACTAAAGGGATATTTTGATTTATGAAGTTGATATGGTCCAAGTTTAATATATGCTCGCCTAATTTCATCACGTTGGTTACTTGGATAACTTAAGATTGAAGGTCGTGCACCTGGATCACGAATCAAAGAATCTATCTTGACCTTCTCCAAATTTGACACATCAATCTTTTCTGGTTCGGCTCTAATATTATCTTCTATATCAACCACATCCACAAGATTATCATTGTCAGGATGTGGTTGTGGGTCATTGACGTCTTCTTTTCGCTTGAAAAAAGAATCAATGGTTCTCTTCTTGCTCATGATTAAGCCTAAAATCATAAAAAAAATTAAGTACTTCATCCTTCGAAACTTAAACGAACTATAACTTATTTATGCTATTCAATATTTAAAACAACTTAAATTCACATTCGATTAAACTAGGGTTTGTTTTTTACAACAAAAAAAAAATACACATATTCAATAAATAATAAAATAAACACTATATTAATACATAATTTACAACTACAATTAATTATAAAACATTCTACAAAGTTAGTTCACTAGATTTCTTGGACTTCTTTTTATAATCTAAAAAGTAAGAATTAATAAAAAAGATAATGTTTATAATTGAGATTGAGAGACATGAATATCACATAATATAGAAATAGTTATATAAAATAATAAAATACTTACCTTTGAAAATATTGAGATTAGAGAGTTGAAGTCTTGAAGTTGCAGAGATAAAATAATGTGGAATATGGAGAGGGTGAAGACAAAACCAAAAGAATGGTTATGGTGTTGGCGCCTGGCGGCGCACATGCTCTGACACAATTTATAGACTCATAGTTTTTTTTATAATTGATATATGGGCTTGATAGTTGGAGGGGTTTTATATTAAAAAATAATTATTTGTAAGTTGTAATACATATAATACAATACACTTGGGCCTATTGTTGGGGGGGGGGGGGGGGGGCTTGGCACCGGCCTCAGAGGCGTAGACAATGGGGGGGCAGGCCGGTGGGGTAAATGATGGCTTTAATATGGGGTTCTTCCCAAGTATATTAAAGTTTGATTGGAATGTGTCGTTTCCACATGTCGACTTTATTTTAGTCCATTTAATGGTCGTGTGAGTTTTGGGTCTAATGTTGTGTTCATGGTGATATTAATTATATAGATTTCACCTATGATTTACGGGTTGTGTGTCACGTTTCACCCGTGTTGGGTATTTCAAGTTACAATGTGTTAACCGTGTTTTATAAAATTGGGAGTTCGTCCTCTATCTTACCTTTCAGCAAGTTCCAGTTTATAATTGTAACACCCTCAAATATGGAAATAGCAACTTATTTAAAATTTTCTAAATACATCAATAAAGGAATTATCTACAACCACAAATTAAGATTTAACCTCAATACAAACATTCATTCTATACAAAAGCCTGTGATAATAACGGATGCTACTAAAACCCCATAATAGTCACTGTCTCCAAAATTGCGGAAGACTTCACCAACTACTTACATTTGCACAAAGCTAAGGCTCAACTCTTCATGGCTGCTAGAACCAAAACCCAACTGGAGCCTGATGCACATGCCGACAAATAAAAAGGTTAGGCTTAACGCCTAGTGAGCTCAAGACTTTTCAACATATAAAAAGATATATGTGAAAATAGATAATGCAGTTTAATTTATAATCTTTCAAAAGGTATGCTTTGAATATGCAAACGACTCATTTTCCAATAATATGCATTTTAGACGGAGAACACCAATTTGGACATTTCCCAAATCAAACTACCACAAAATGATGATACCAATGTAAACCGCCCCTTCATAAACTAGCTTTAACCCAAAACTCACTCAAAGCGTAAATGTAAATTAGACTCCCCATTTAAGAAGGTACGGTTAAGCCTTATATTTCAAAACACCCAAAACATGCGTGGGGCGTAATACTCAACCCATAAATCAAGGGTAGAACCCAAATATACAAAACGTCACCGAAAACTTGGATAATAAAACTCAATACCCAAAAACAACACCTTTCGGTGACGGGGGATTCCCGGTTCCATAAAATGTGACGGTCCACAAAGTAAGCCCATTTTATGTTGTTATGACTAGTCATATAAACAAAAGTACACGCAAGAGATGTCAGGCTCAGTAGCTTTAAACGTACACCCACGGAAACTCGAGTTCAACCCCGTCGGGTTCCTATGTCGAGCCCCTCATCTAATATCGTAATACTTGAGCACGAAAGACTTATACCGCACCCGGTACCTTAACGTGCAGCACGAAGGACTTACATCGCACCCGATACCTAACGTGCTTCATCCAAAACGTAAACTTGAGCACGAAGGACTTATACCGCACCCGGTACCTTAACGTGCAGCACGAAGGACTTACATCGCACCCGATACCTAACGTGTTTCATCCAATAACGCCAACAAGGCTCGAAGTCGAGCTACCAAAAATGGACAATTGCCCAAAACTCCATCAAAATAACAATGCCAAGCCGCAGGCTTAGCAACCCAATTGACTCATTGATAAATGAAAATAAAAATACGATAAAACGCACTCGACCAACGGATATGCCAACACAACGACCAAGAGTAAGATTAGTTCAAAACTCAACATTAGTTGAGACAACCCATTTTCCAAATGAACTTATACCCTTATAATTTTTCCAAATGTCTCATAACACAAAATATGCATTTTCCAACTTTAACTGCTGATAAGAATGAAAATCATAAAATGAGACTATAAACATTCTTTCAAGTACCTCGCACAAATGTGCAATTAATACTTTACAAAACATTCCATTTCGTGAATGATGCATAAAATCCGACAAACATTTAAAAGTGTATGTCTTTGACCAAAGATTTATTTATGCAATAAGACCTCAAAACACATTCATTTGTGACACATATATTAAATGCCCAAAAATCCCAAATGTAGGTATTATACAAAGTTTGTAAGGTTGAATACTTCAAATAATCAAAGATTAGCAAATAACCCAACATTTGATAATTTCATGTAAAACACATAAACACTTTAAAATAGACATTTTGGCATGTACAACGTTTTCACAAATCAACTTGAACTCACCTTGCTAGATTTAGTACTAAATCTAGATTTCACCCAACGAGCTCTTTTGAAAACCACTTGAATCCTCAAGCCAAAATCCTCCAAAAACCTAGATCCACACAACTTCAACCGTAAATAACCACATCCAACCGTAAAGAAACATTCCCCAAACATAACACACCAAAATCCCCAACGAGATCCAAACCCTAGTTTCTCCCAAAACTATCAAGTCCGATATTTGATAAGTCAAATGCTAGGGAAACATCAATGGAGCATTCATAACTTATTACAAGGTTTGGAAATGGAAAGAATGTACTTACCACTTAGGTTTTGACGAAAAACCTAGAAAACCCGAAATGAACTTGAGGTTGAAGATAAAGCTCCTTGACCAATAACTTCCAATCTTTGATGGGTGGAAGGAGGAACACTTGGAACATAAAAGATTTGGTGCCCTTGACGCATAAAAATGATTTTAGGGTTTGGGGTTCGGTTTCTAGAGAGAAAAGGGTGAAAGGGGTTGAGAATAATGAGGTGGGGCTGCTCAAAATCGATTTTAAAACAACCAGAGGCCGCAGGCGATTGTGCCCGGCGATTGTGCCCAAGGCACTTTCGCCAGGGCACTATCGCCCAAACTGTACCGCGGGCACCACTCTGTTGGCGATTGTGCCCGGCGATTGTGCCCAGGGCACTATTGCCAGGGCACTATCGCCCAGAGTGTCCCGAGCCCCGATTTCTTCCATTTTCATACGGAGCACCCACGATGCGATAAGGCTTAAAAAGGTAAGGCGTAAGGGATGAAATTATATGATCAGAATCAAGGATTTCTTCAAGGGATTGGCTTTCACAGACAGGAATTTACGGGTGTTACAATAATACATAAGTGCGTCTCATATTAAGATTCTCGTCTTTAAAACAGTTTGGTTTGGTTAACAATTAACTCGGTGTCTCTTTCGTACAAAATGCATAGTTATTGATAAACGAGTCATTTTCATAAGTGAAACATATCGTTTTGAAAGATTATGATTTTATTCGCATCCTTCCTTTCTAAATGATTAAATTATATGTGTTGAAAACTCTTGAATCCACTAGGCGTTAAGCCTAACCCTTTTTATTTGTCGGCATGTGCATTAGGTTCTAGTTGGGAGTTGGGTTCTAGCAGTTCTATGAAGCGTAGAGCCTTAGCTAGACACTAAACTAAGTAATTGGTGAAGTCTTCCGCAAGTTGGAGATAGTGACTATTATTGGGTTTTAGTAGCACCCATCCTTTTATAGTTTATATGTAAAGATTGAATGTTTGTGTATTGAAGTTGAATCTAATTTGTGGTTGTAGATGATTCAATTATTGATGTATTTAGAAAAATTTAATTAAGTTGCTATTTCCATATTTTAGGGTGTTACAAGTTGGTATCAGAGCTTAAGTTTGAGAGAATTAGGTATTGATTTTGGATGCCTAGACTCAAACTAGCGTTCTTATAAGTGATTGTAAGTGAAGTTGCACATTAGGTACCTTAAGATAAGATATTTTGAGGTCGAGCAAGTCGCTAGAAACGAGAAACTTGTCGAGAGTCGCAAGGATGATCATGTTCGGTACGTTCATAATGGCACCTGGCCAGTGTTATGGTGAACCTACATGCTATATGTGTATACTTGAACTACCTTGGTATGATGACCGTTGGGGTAGTGAGAAAGTTTCTAAGCGAGTAAGCTAAGGGAAGATTGATGTTTATAGCAATGTCACTTCGGAGTGATAGTTAAGCGAAGAAGTCACTAAGTCGATCCTCTTGGGTCGAAAACTTTGGTTGGATTAGAACCGTGAGCTTGTTAGACCGATTCTATCTCGAGGAGAATTCGTAAGTTTATTTAAAATTAGTGGAATTGTGACTTTAAGATGTTTAATGCATCCGGATGACAATAGTATGTCGGGTTATTAGGAAGTGTAATCCTATGATGCCAAGTGCCGACTAAATTCATGCACTGAATCTATTTCTAAAATAAGTTTGCATAAATTTTTTCGCATGTGCGCCAAACATAGAGTGTTTTGCATCATAAAGATTTGGTAAAGCATTTAACACGCATCAGATTTTGAACTGTGAGCTTAAGCATGCACGAAGTGGTTTTGTTGCACTTAATTGCAAATTGTTATCAAAACTCTCTTTATTCACGTCTCGTGTTTGACGTTATTTTCGGATATTGTAATATCCATGTTTTAATGTCATTTGGGTATTAGGCAAGTAACTATGAGATTTTAACCTAGACATTGGATCACCTCCACGTATATCAATGGTTTTAAAGGAAAAGTTAATCCCATGTTTTGAGTCAGAATTTCTTGAGAATTTTAGTTGTGTGAGTTATGCTAATTTCATGGAGTATTATTTTGTGATGTCCTTTTTCGATGCGTGAGTTTTATTTTTGCTTCGTATAAACTTGCGAGTTTATTCGGCGTCGTGTTCCATGTAAATTTTGTTGAAAAGTGTCACTTTACCTTTCATTGCTGTAAAAAGAGGAAACTCTTAGAAGTTTAATATTTTAAACATATTATCGTCTTGCACTCTCTATGGGGAAATGAAAATTTTGACACCACATGATTTTAGCGTTAATGAGTTTTACGAAAATTCTGTTGGGTTTTTGGTGTCTCATCTTACGTCATTTTGTGTCACGTAAATAATTTCGGGAACATGTGCTTATGCATCATTGTGTGCGTTAATTGATGGGTTTTGTTAACAAATGTCACTCATTGTGTACTATTTGCATTGGATTAAATTATAACGTTGGTGTGAGTAAATATATAAAAGATTTACGTTATTCCAAACAGAGCTTTTGTTCTAAACATATTTCAATCATTAACTTTACTGTTAGGAATTTTCGGCAATGCATTTATCGAGTTAGCGGTATTCATGTCGTTGTAGTTACTATTTTGGTCAAATGTGTTTATCTCTGAGACTTAAAGCTTTAAACTCGATTTGAAACTTTAATTGCATTCCCACTATTTTACCGAACTTTAAGGGAAGAAACCGTGGAGTATGGGGTTGTTGATAACTTTATGCCACAACGTCTTTTGGTTAAAGAGGAAGAATTTTAAAGTTAAAATTGTGAACTTCTCTTTTGATGTAATACAAACATTTATTGCACGTGTTGTGGTGCAGGAACCTATTTTTCATGTTTATAGTGTAAATTTTGCGACACACCTTTTGCTACCGTTTTATTTACGTAAATATTGATCAAAAGAATTTTGGAAATGGTTTTAAATGTGTAGCGTCGGTGATCAATTTTCAACCTATCGAGTAATCAGTAGTGGATTTTACCGCACAATCAATTGTTATAAAGCTTATGTATTTGAAAGTTTTATAAATCTCAAATTGGCGTACTGGTGGAAAAACCTTGAACTCATTAGGCCTATAGATTTGAACCCTGTCTTGAGAGCAGTTATGGTTAGGGACTAACGGAGTCCTTGGGATTTGAAGCGTCGGATGATCCGACTTGCGGTCAGTCTTGAATCTTGGGTTTCGGTTTTTGAATCTGTGCGCGTTTGTTTTATGGAAGTAGTAGATTTAAGTCTTCCCGGTTAATTAAGGGGTGATTTTATACTTCGGTAATCATGCGGGATAAAGTCTTAGGTGATTATCGGTGATTGGATTGGTTTCGTTTTGGTGGATTGCTCGTCGGTGAGACATCATGGTCTATGTTGATGGTGTACCATCTTTGTGGGTTCCACGATTAAAGGAAATTTTGGTGGTCTTTCTGTTAGAAATGTAAGGTTTGGGGATATAGCATTCTGTTAAGTGTCAACCTTGGTGCGACCATCCGTCTGGAATGGAATCTTGAGCGGAATGTCCACGTTTTCGAGGTCACAGTTTAGTCCTAGGCGTCGACTGTTTTTCTTGAGGTCAATGGATCTTGGAATGCTTGGAAGTGTCCCGGCTGGATTATGGAAAATACTGACCTTTCGGTGATGGATTTTGAAAGGAGTTTGGGTATTGGGGATTGAGTATCAATGTGCCCCAAGCACTCCTGGGGTGATAAGGAGGTTACTTTAGGAATGTGGGGAGTTTGGTGTTGGATCGGAGTTGAGTGACAGCCGAATCTGTGTTAACCGGTTACATGAAGGATGTATTGGTGCGCCTTGGAAGAATGTCTCTATAGATATTAGGAATGGATCGGTAAGAATATGAGGATTCAAGGGGGTTGGTTGCTATCTTTGACATTGGGTTCGGATCCGTGTAGGTTCGAAGGGAAATGGTCGGTGAAAAGTTGAGATCACAAACTACCTGGAGGTGATAATTGTCACCCAAGGTTGGGAGACGACCGTAACCTTGTGGGTAAAGGTTACTTTGGAGAGTTAAGTGTTCGCTCGGTTATGAGTGTAATGTGCCCAAGAGGGGCAACCGATGTGAGTATCAGTATAAGGGTCATGTTAGTGATTCTGGAAAATGGGTTAAGGACAATTTTTCCTGCGTTTAACGCTTCATGGGAATCTTGATTTCGAGGACAAAATCATCTTAAGGTTGGGAGGATTGTAACACCCTGAATTTCGAAAGGTATCATTTCAAGCTAATGCGGAAATCAGTATTTTAAGGGGAAAAATAAGATATATGATCTTGGACTTGAATTCTAGATTTTATAGTCTTAATGGATAAATAATTCAATTACGAGTCCAACGGTTCTTTTCGGAGCGAAAACGGAGCTAAAACGAAGAAGTTATGGCCAAAACAGCGGTCGGTACAAGCTTGACTAAAGTGCCTAGCGAAAGTGACATCTGTCACTTTAGCTTGGCACTATCGCTGAAAGTCTAAAAACCCTCGGTACATTTGGCGCGAGAGTGCCTCGCGAAAGTGACATATGTCACTTTAGCCAGGCACTTTAGCGGAGCGAGTCTGGAAGTTAAAAATCCGATTTTTAGGGGTTTTCTTCATTGGCTCATTTCTCCTTCACCATGACTCTGTTTTGGGCGATTCAAAATGCTATGGTTTCGATTTTGAGAGCTTTTCAAGGTTAGATTGTTAGTTTTGGGTAAATTCAATAGTATTTGGTCGTGGAGTGGAAGCTAGGATCAAGAGTTCATCATCACCTCCATCTTCAAGAATTTGGGTTTTCTAGGTTTTCATCAAAACCTAAGTGGTTATGGAAGTTTTGACCTTGAAGATTCAAGTTTCTTCAAAGGATCTCAAAGCGGGGTAAAATCTAGATTTAGCCTAAATCTAGCGAGGTGAGTTCAAGTTGATTTGTGAAAACGGTGTACATGTCAAAATGGTTATTTTTAAAATGTTTATGTTTTACACCAAATGGTTAACTGCTGATAAGTTTGAGTATTTGGTTATATTTATCTTTATAAACTCATGAAACATGCATTTTGGTGATTTTAGGCATATTGACAAATAAAACTTGTTGACATGTTTCTTTGACGTATTTTATATAAATGGAGTCCATTTGATGTAAATGTCATTTACATGATTTTGTTCTTACGTCTATTTGGAAAATGTGCATAACTGTGTCACGAGGTATTTTGGGAAATAAGAGTAAGAGTTTATTTGGGGAAAATGTTTTGTATCAAACAATGTTGAGTTTGTGTTATTTTACACCTTTGGGTTGTTGTGTCTTCGTTAGTCAGTCAAACGTGTTTTTAATGTTTACAAAGGTTTCGTTGGTGATTTACGTAAAGTGTTGGGCCTTTGGCTCGGTTTTGACTAAATGAGTCGTGTGGACACTTGTCCGGATTTATAACCATCATGGGTTTTGAGTATGATGACGCTTAATTTTGTGTCATTGGTGAGTTACATGCTTTGGGTGCTTTGGTCATTCATTTGGAGTCATGTAATGTTTGACAGTGTCGTAATGGATTCATAGGCATGTAAGTCTGTCGGTTATGTAAGGCCTGAGGTTTTGGGTTACTTTTAGTGACCGCTCGGGTTTGCTAGCGAGTGGACAATGAGTGGTGCGAGCTGCAGAGGGGGAAACTCGTCTAGATTGGATAGGCACCCACGTCTGTAAGTCCTTGAGGTGGAACTCGACGGAGTATGGCCAGAGGCGTTAAACGGTCCGAGGATTGTGATGTCGGTGGTGGCATGGGAACTAGGATGTCGGGATGTGTGGTGAAATCCAATAACATCGCGGGTGGACCCATTCACGTGTTCTCGCCACCCAAGATGGAAACGTTTAGATGACATGCAAGGAAGTCGCGTGAACGGCCTACTTGCGTGTTACTCTATTCTCAGTGTATACGGGTCTCTTCATCGTTGATTCGTGGTATTTTTAAAGGGTAATGTTGTATTTGACCAATTTGGGTTTTTAAGTGGTCGACAGTAAATGATGACTTTAATATGGGGTTCTTCCCAAGTATATTAAAGTTTGATTGGAATGTGTCGTTTCCACGTGTCGACTTTATTTTAGTCCATTTAATGGTCGTGTGAGTTTTGGGTCTAATGTTGTGTTCATGGTGATATTAATTATATAGATTTCACCTATGATTTACGGGTTGTGTGTCACGTTTCACCCGTGTTGGGTATTTCAAGTTACAATGTGTTAACCGTGTTTTATAAAATTGGGAGTCCGTCCTCTATCTTACCTTTCAGCAAGTTCCAGTTTATAATACATAAGTGCGTCTCATATTAAGATTCTCGTCTTTAAAACAGTTTGGTTTGGTTAACAATTAACTCGGTGTCTCTTTCGTACAAAATGCATAGTTATTGATAAACGAGTCGTTTTCATAAGTGAAGCATATCATTTTGAAAGATTATGATTTTATTCGCATCCTTCCTTTCTAAATGATTAAATTATATGTGTTGAAAACTCTTGAATCCACTAGGCGTTAAGCCTAACCCTTTTTATTTGTCGGCATGTGCATCAGGTTCCAGTTGGGAGTTGGGTTCTAGCAGTTCTATGAAGCGTAGAGCCTTAGCTAGACACTAAAGTAAGTAATTGGTGAAGTCTTCCGCAAGTTGGAGATAGTGACTATTGTTGGGTTTTAGTAGCACCCGTCCTTTTATCGTTTATATGTAAAGATTGAATGTTTGTGTATTGAAGTTGAATCTAATTTGTGGTTGTAGATGATTCAATTATTGATGTATTTAGAAAATTTTAATTAAGTTGCTATTTCCAGATTTTAGGGTGTTACAGTATTGAAGAGAATCTACTCCCATCAAATAAAGCATCTCTCGATTCTATAACAGTGTGAATCGCTATAGAATCATTAGGTTCAATAACATAGAACCTATAGGCCTTGGAATGCTCTACATATCCAACAAATATGCAATCAATACCCTTTTCACCCAAGGTTTTCCTTTTGGGTTCGGGTAGTCGAACAACCGCTCGACAACCCCAAACTCGAATATAATTCAAGTTAGGCCTCTTCTTGAACCAAAGTTCTTATGGGGTAATCTTGTTCCTTTTATTGGGAACTCGATTTAATAAATAACAAGTCGTTAACATGACTTCACCCCAAAATCCATCACTCAATCCCGAGTAGGATAACATAGAGTTCACCATTTCTTTGAGAACTCTATTTTTCCGTTCCGCCACACCATTTTGTTGCGGTGTATAAGGCGCCGTAGTCTCATGGATAATTCCTACGGATTGGAAAAACATGGGATCATAATATTCCCCACCACGATTGGTGCGTAAACATTTAATTAAACCGTTCATTTGCAATTCAACCTCCATTTTATAAATTTTAAATTTATCCAACACTTCATCTTTTGTGTGCAATAAATAAATATAACAAAAACGTGAAGCGTCGTCAATAAAAGTAACAACGTACTTTTTATTACCAAAAGATGGAGTTGAATTCAAATCACAAAGATCACTACGAATTAAATCAAGCACCGACGAATCCCTTTTCCCATTGGGAAACGGTTGCCTAGTGATCTTCGTCAACATGCAAGTTTTACATTTTTTGGTTTTAACGTCAAAAGCCATAATAAGACAGTCTTTTGACATTTCAACCATTCTTTTAAAATTAACATGACCAAGCCTTGCATGCCATAAACTAGAATCAACAAGAACTTCATTTGTAACATAAATAGAATTCGAAACAAAATTCTTTTTATTTAAACTTAACATGAACATATCATTCATCAAATAGCCAAATCCTACAAAAGAGCCACCTTTTGACAAGGTAAACTTTCCGGACTCAAATACTTGCCTATATCCTAACTTATTCAAGGTTCTACCGGAAACCAAATTCTTTCGAATTTGTGGTACAAACAAAACGTCAAAAAATTCAATTATTTTACTAGAACTAAATTCTAGCCTAACTAAGTCGCGTCCAATAATGGGAGCATTTGACTTGTTCCCCATGTGTAGAACGGATCCGTCTTCAACCGGTTCCAAAGAGGTGAACCAACGTCGATCCTTGCACACATGACTCGAGGCACCCGTGTCAATCCACCAAGCATCATCATCATCCTGTACATAAAATGATTCGGATATTAGTGGTACATAATTCAAATTTGAATTAACACCAAAGTCAAGAAACTGACCTTGCCGTGGGTTTTGATCATTCGATCTTTGCCCACCACCACTTGAGCTTGCTCCATTCTTATTCCTGACAACTCGACAATCCCGCTTGAGATGGTCGGTCATACCACAAGTCCAACAGGTTAATTTAACCTTTTTGTTGGGACCTTTCTTGGCTTCATTGAACTTACGTTTTCCTTTGAAATTGTGGGATTTTCCCTCTTCCACCATGTTCACCGAAGGTGCAGAAACCTCTTTCATCTTAGGTTTCTCAGCCTCTTGCGCCCGAAGAGATTCCTCTATGCGCAAGTGACTACCAAGTTGTACAAGAGACAACTCTTCCTTCTTGTGTTTCAACATGTGTTTGAAATCTTTCCAAGAGGGAGGAAATTTATCAATTATGCTCGATACGGAGATAGATTCGTCCATATTCATATCATGTTGAGCATATTGGCCTAGAATACGTAGGAGCTCATTATATTGCTCCATCACAGGCCTTGAATCCACCATTTTGTAATTATTAAAATTACTCACGAGGAACTTCTTACTAGAAGCATCCTCCGTCATGTATTTGGACTCAAGAGAGTCCCATAGCTCTTTAGCGGATTCAACATTTTGATAAATGTCGAAGAGGGAGTCACACATATCGTTTAAGATATGGCCGCGACATATGTAGTCGTCGTTTTCCCATTTGCCGCGACGCCGGGTCATCTCCAACGTCTCGTCCTCCATCACTTCCGGCATCGATGTGCTCAACACATACACGACTTTCAACGTGGTCAACAAGAAGTGCATCTTCTTTTGCCATCGCCGAAATTCGACGCCTTCGAACTTCTCCAGCTTGGTGAACTTTTTCGTCATGTCTCTCACGGATTGATCACTTGTCATCTCTCTCACAATGAATATCACTTAAGATTGTTGGGGAGTGGTGCAGAAATCGATGGGTAGAGAGAAAAGATGGAGTGATCGGAACTTGGATAAGAATGTGAGATCGCGTGAGAACTCGCTTTCCTTAAGTGATATTTCGACTCTATTCTGCCTGGGTATCACGAAATTCACTCGAGGATAATCTCAATTCACCGGTGTCGATTATGGAAGAAATCGATCATATTTAAACACCAAGAGAATCATAACCGACGCTATATTAAAACCGATAATAATTACCCATTTAATGGTATTAATTGCTGGACATTATGGTGGGAATTACAAAGTGATTTTGGGGTTACAAAGAGATTTTGGGGGTTACAAAACGAAGTCTGCAACAGTGCACGACGCGGGTTAACCCGCGGCATAACCCGCCCGGTGCACCATTTCAGTAACAAATTGATATACCACCAAACAGCCGTGCAACTATCCCGGGTCATAGTTAGCTTACACGAGTGTGCACTCCACACCTCCTAACTCGTGTTATAGCTTAGCTATCAACCCCATTATTATCTTGTGAATCCAATTACACAAAATGACCGATGATTTCACTAAAATCACCAACATTTTTTTAGTGTTGGATTGGAGATGAAAACACTTATATTTTTGTGTTTTTAGTGTTAAGTTGGAGATGGTCTTAGTTCACAGTTTAAAACCACATACAACCATAAAAATAAAATTAAAAGGGACAAAAAAATAGAACAAAACATGATTAAGGGTACAAGTTCTTAGATTTTGAATCAATGTGTGTCACGCAGGTACACAACTAACGTTCCAAAAGCAGAAGCGACTATATGATTTGACATGTAATTTAATAAATTCATTTATATATAATCAAATACACAAGATATTATATAATAAAAGAAAGTTGAGGAGTTTTCTACATTGAACATCCACATTATTTTTGCAAATGACCTTGCAATATGACATGACATGTCCATGTAGATTGTAAAGCCTCTTAGACCATCTAGACACACATTGCAAATGCAATTGCAATTGCAATTGCAAATACATTTGTGTCAGGAAGCAATTGCCATGTAGGCAAAGTAATTGCAAAATTTGCAATTCAACTTGCAAGCCATGTGGCCATTAAATACATCATCTCATCTTTTCTTTTTCTTTTTTCAATTATTTAACTAAACTAAACTTATTTATAAAAAAATAAATTTTTAAAAATTAATAATTTATTTTATTTTTTAATTAAATTAATTATTCTTATTTAAAATAAATAAAATGATTGTATTATATCATTATATTATATATTAATCATTTATTTAAAATTGATGTTTATATTTTAATTAACACTAAAGTAAAACAAAAAATTATATATTATGTTATTAACTAAAAGAATATGAATGTATATAATAATTTATAAAATAATTAATAAATGTTGCAGTGGAGACCATTTTTGAAAATGTAGATGAATTACATGTATGTAGAAGGTAATTGAAAAGGCTGATGTGATACAATTGAAAGTGTAAATGAATTGCAGAGATGTGGATGGTCTTACATTTGCTAATTTAGCAAAACCATTTGCAATGCCAACTAGATAAAATAATTACATTTTTGTTTGAATTAATTCATTGATTAGGTTGTTTAAACATTATTTATTAATATTTTAATAATTTGTTTGAACATTAATTTTTATTAATTTGTTTGAACATTAATTAATTATTACAATTTAATTAATTTATTATTTTGTTTGAACATTAATTTTTATTAAAATTTCTATCCCAATTTATTTTACGTAAAATATAGTAAAAGAAAACAAAAAATAAAATTTTAGTCACTCATAATCTATATTTTATAAGTAATTTATTATTGGGAATTTAATTAAAATGCCCTAAGTTGAAAAATCAGTACCCAATATGCCCCAAATCTTGTTATTTTTGCCAAAATACCCCCTAGGTCCGCGTTTTTCACTGTTACACGCGGACCTGGTACGCGTTTTGTCCGCGTTCACTATTACACGCGGACTTGGGCCGCGTTTTGGCCGCGTTTCGAGAGTTACACGCGGACATGGTACGCGTTTGGTCCGCGTTTTCCACTGTGAAACGCGTATCTGGGCCGCGTTTTTTGTTAAAAAACGAGGGTTAGGTCCGCGTTTAATAGTGTAAAGCGTATTAGGGTTTGGAAAATTAGGGTTTCAGGCCTATGATTTCATGTGTGGTCAACTGTTTGTGACGTATTTTTTGAATGATTTTACTGTTTTTTTCCACATTTTAGTCTGATTCTCATACAATAAGTGTACCATTGTCATTGAATATGTGGTTCACATTCATTTTCTCCATTCAATTTTTCCTATAAAGATTAGTAAGATTAGATGCAAAATCGTTCATCACATCCACTTGAATTGCTTCATTTTTCATACTACTGAAAAAATGAGTTCATCTGTTCAAAAAACTAGAGTCTTATTATGTTTCGATGGTCAATGGGTGCAAAACAACAATGGGTGGGATTATATTGGCTACACAAAGCGTGGTGTATATATTCCAATAATGGTTTCGTATAAGACGTTTATCGATTACGTCGTGGAAAAGTGTGGAATCGGAGATTCTGCTGCTTGCAAGTTGGTGTTCAGACGTGCAGATGGCTCACTGATGGAGATAACCAACGATGACGAAATCCTTGGTTTTATGCTACTTGCAGCCGATTCAGAAATACCTCCACAACTTTTTGTGTATGTCGCACCATTGGTGGGCGATGACGAAGATGATGACGAAGATCATGACGAAATCCATGTCGGTGGTAGTCAACTGGAGCCTGACTCTCAATTTCAGGCATCCTACGACACCACACTTTATTCTGATCATGCATATCGTTCTAACGAATCTTATCCCGAAGTTGTTCCGGAGACGCAACTAGAAGAAGAAGAAGCAGAAGACCCAAAAAGACGGTTTGTTGGAGTTGCTGATGACGAAACACATGTTTTCACAACTGGTATATCTGATCTGGACAGATCAGATACCGATAATGACGAGGACGAAGAAACATATACCCTTAGCAATAAATCATTTGGTGCGTTAAACAATTATTTTGATATGCCCCCTTCTCTTCCTAACCCGGAGACCCATAAACCAGCCTACCAACCCGCACCTTACAATCGTAGTACAACTATACATGAAGGTCAAATATTTCATACGAAGGAGGAAATGACCGTACAGTTGGGAATGAAGTTCTTGCGAGAGGGTTTCGTGTTTAGAGCGAAGAAATCCGACAAACGCAGATACAAGGCTGTCTGTGACCAACAAAATTGTGAATGGAGTATGTCCGCGAAGTCCGTGGGCCCTAAAGGAGGGCTGTTTGTCGTTAGAAAGCTGAACGACGTACACACATGTTCGAGGACACAACTAAATGCCAGCCACCGGCAGGCCAACAAAAGGACTTTGGGCCACATACTGAAAGACAAGTTTCTTGACGCTAGCAGGTCATTTCGGCCGAAGGACATCGTCAACGATATAAATCAGCAGTACGGGATCAACATTGGTTACCACCAAGGATGGCGTGCGCGATGCAAGGCACTACTAATGGTGAGAGGCACTCCCGAGGAGTCGTACGAACGACTTCCTGCGTATTTATATAACTTGGAGCTGAAGAATCCGGGTACACACACCAGAATAAGGACGGATTCAAACGGACGTTTCGAATTGTGTTTCGCTGCACTTGGATGTGCGGTAAGTATATTAAATCGTCGTAGCTTTACATATTATGAATTTTAACATTTACAAATAATAACCACGTACGTTTATTGCAGATCCGGACGTTTTTGACAAATCTGCGTCCTGTCCTTGTAATAGACGCTGCCCATTTAAAGGGGCATTACCTGGGTATGATGTTCTTGGCGGTTGCCATGGACGGAAATAACAACATTGTGCCCTTGGCTTTCGGAGTAGGAAAGTCCGAGACGGGGGAGGAGTGGGGTTGGTTTCTGAACATGTTACGGGAATGTATCGGAGCCCCGGAAGGGTTGGTGTTTATGTCCGACAGGGCTCCTTCCATAAGCGCGGCAATTTCTGCCGTGTACCCCTCCACCCCTCACGCCCTATGTTGTCGACATTTGGAGATGAACGTGAAAAGCGCGGAAAAACGTATCACAACAAACAAGACCACGTATTGGAAAGCGTGCAAAGCATATACTATTAGGGAGTTCGAGACCTACATGAATGCACTACGATATGAAGTACCTCGTGGAGCACAAGTTATGGACGAGGCTGGTAAAGAGAGGTGGTCAAGGGCCCATTTCCCTGCACAACGGTATAACATAATGACCTCTAATAGTGTAGAGTCGGTGAATGCACTGTCCCGTTTTGCACGCAGGTTACCCATTGTCGGCCTTATAGAGTACTTCCGAGATTTTCAACAAGAGTGGTACCAACTTCGACGACGAAAGGGAGGTTGATAAACTCTAAAATCTTTAACTTATATGTTTGTTGCATTTTTCGTCTTCCGTATAAATCGTAACACAATTAACACATATTTGTAGATGAAATGCGTAATCATCTCACACCAATGGCGGAGGAGATAATTAGCAGAAGGTCGGGAAAGTCTACGACATGGAGGGTAAGTCAGATTGGACATGGTAAGTTCAACGTTCGGGATATCCGTTATCACGCGACTGTCGATATGGTCAACGGTGTTTGTGAATGTAACCAATGGCAATATTCTGGTTTACCGTGCGGTCATGCCATCGCTGCTGCAAGGTCAATGAATCGTAGAGATTGCAGCGATCTGGCTATATCTTACTACACGTCCAGTACTTACCGGTCAACATATCATGAGGTGATCTATCCTGTTGGACCCCCTCAATCATGGGTTTTGCCACACGTCCCCCTTCCGCCATGCTATCCACCGTTAATAACCAAGAGACGTGCGGGGAGACCAAGAAAGAACGATCGACGTCCATCTCGTGGTGACGATCCGATACAGAGAACGTGTACTAGGTGTGGAGCAGTAGGACATACTCGTGGTGAATGTCCAACTCCTGCCCCTTCAACCGTGCCCAGGAGAGCTTCTACTAGCCAAAGATTTCGCTCTCAAGGGTCATCGGACCTAGAACCACATGGAACTTTAAGGCATGATAGCATTGACCTTAACATTGACTTCCCTTGATTGTAACCACCTCATCTTCTATGCTAAGTGATATTGTTATTATGTTAATTATTGATTTTATCTACCTTATCGTGATTGTGAAATTATATTATGTGTAAATAAAAGATAAAACATAAAACATAAAAGCATCGTTTTATTGAAATTAAAGAAAACGAAATGGTGCATCCGTACAACATTCAAGCATCGATAAAGTAAAAATTAATGCATAAAATAAAACTTAGGTTAAACGTTAAAGTGCATCCATACAACAACCACCCTTTGAGAAACCTACTACGGGTAGATTTCCCGGCACTTCGTAACCCAGCCAGCCTTTGCCTTCATATGCTCCTCCATGACGGTGCAGTTTTCTTTTATGTCTACCAGTTCATCTTCTAACTTTCTAATCTCCTTTTGTTTCTCCCTGACATCGCGCTTCATATTCTCCAGGAGCTCCTTCTGCTCCGCAATAGTTGCTTCTTTGTCCTTCTGAAGTTCCATGTTTTGTAGCCACGTCCTGCCTGTATTTAGTATCTCTTCATTTGCCTCATCACAGGACCTTTTCAACCTGGTAGGCAGTACCTGAGACATTGGTAGACCTGGCCCCTGGTTGGATTGATACGTAGGAGGGGGCATTCCTCCATGAGCAGCGTAGTATGCGGCTTGGGCATTGTTAAACTGCTCCCACTCCTGAGGCGTTATCGGTTCATCGTAAGCAGTTAACCCAAACTGCGCCCAATCCTCCGTTGTATCTGGTGCATTCCAGTCAATCCTTGAAGCTCCATCATTTAATTGGTCGATGTCCACGGAGCGTGAAGTGCCAGCCCCATTCGCTGACCTTTTCCCCCTACCACGTGAACCTCCAGCCATCAAGTAATGAAAATGTAGATAATGTATAGAATGTAGATAATATTTGTAAATGAAAGTGAGGGTAGAAAGGATAGATATGAAGTTGTGAAATACTACTTCACCGGAGCATCTACTTATAGTCCATGCGAAGATCGGTTCATGATAGTTTCAAAGGCATGGTCAAACGATTCCTCTGCAAAGCCTGAAATGATTTGTTTTTTGTGCCATGGTCAAACGATTCCCCTGCAAAGCCTGAAACGCGGACTAACCCCGCGTTACACCACTAAAACGCGGACTAACCCCGCGTTTTGTTACTAAAACGCGGACTAACCCCGCGTTACACCACTAAAACGCGGACTAACCCCGCGTTACACCACTAAAACGCGGACTAACCCCGCGTTTTGTTACCATATGCGGAGATAGGTTTGTAACCATGGTCAAACGATTCTTCTGCAAAAACTAAAATGATTCTTCTGCAAAAACTAAAATGATTCTTCTGCAAAGCCTGAAATGATTCCTCTGCAAATACTGAAATGATTCCTCTGCAAATACTGAAACGATTCATTTTTTTTTAACAATTGTTCCTTGTTACTATAAATACCCGTGTTATAGTAACTGTGAAATTCACAACACTAAAGAGTTGTCGGTTTTTTACTTTTACTTTCTATGGTTTTGTTTCATTAATAAAATCGTCCAATGTATTTTGTGGTTTGATGCGTTTATATTTTTATACTACAAAATTATACCGTCATTGAAGTGTACAGCAAGAAAGTTGAGCTTAACACTTCCAAAATTGTATCACCAGAGCATATAAGAAGTCGTTGGGGATTCCAGAAAAACCAAGTGTCGTGTAGCCATAGTTTGACATTTCAATGACCGACAATGTTACCTACTCACTTCATTTAATGACGTCGTTTCAATATTTGTTTAGATGAACTTGTACCGGTTGTTTTCGAACCCTACCAGTTTGTCATTAATAATTGGTAAGTTTAAATAATATTTTGTTTTTTATTTACCAAAAGAACTTTTTCATGTACTACCCTTTTCATATCAATTTGTGATCTTGGGAGTTAACGAATTCTATTTTTATATAAAATAAAACATCCGATCCAAATTAGTTATCTAAGTAAAAAAGGGTTTTAATATTTAAAATGACTTAAAAAAAAAGAATCATATTTGTTATTTCAAGAGGCCCATCACAACTCACAAGTAACATAAAAAGTATCCCCAACCTAATCGTTTATTTGGACAGCCAACGAGAAAAGGGTCTCCGCCATGTAATTACGCCATTCCCTTGCCACATGCTCAGTTGCATCTGGTGCAACTGTTGGGTGCAGACCTTCAATAAACTTGGATATGTTACGACACACCCACACACCGCAATCCCCAAGGCCCCCTGTCTGTTGAGGTGCATCAGGATCATAGATAACCTCTAATTTCTTGCTGGCCTTGATACGATCCGGCGTGTCGTGTATCTTTTTTAACAACTTCGGCAATTGTTTTTTGAAGATCCCAAGGCGTTCTTCCAAGGGCAAAGTGTACCTTCTTGCTCGTAAACTGTCAAATAAGACCAGCCTCATTTCACGGAGGTACAGAACACCGAGCACCCAATGTTTGTCCACGACGCATATGGGGATGTATACTTGAGATTTTACAATAACACAATAATAGTTAGTAACAAACAAGTTGAACAAAAATTATGTAAATCGATTTCCATACCTCGTCGATGTCCATCCAAGCTGGATGAGTTCTATGGCCCAGTCCATTGCATGTTTCAAACACAGACCTGTATCCTTGGCCCGGCCGTGTAAGCCACTCAAAGAAGTTGGAGTCCATGACCGTCCATCTGGCATGTGGAGAGCGGGATTCTTGGATCATTCTAACCCAAGCGTCGATTTGCTATACACAAAACATAGATTGTTAGACCTGTCATTAGAAATGTAGTTGTTTATATGACTATATTTAAATACTAACCAGATCCTCGAAATCCCCACTACCACCTACACCCAACAGTAGCATGAAAAAACCGGCATTCATTTGAAGGCCGCCGTAAAATGGACACATCAGGTGGGGGAGCTGATCACTGATACATAATTCCCTGATCTGTGCCGCCGAAACAAACACCGATTGCCCCGCGTCAGTCATCGTAGTGTCTCCCCCAACCTTTCCCTTGCCCTTTGCCTTCACCCTTGCCTTGGTTTTTTTCTTAGGTACTGTTGTGGTCGAAGCTTGTTGGACATATGGGGAACAAAGGGCTGGCCCCACAACAGCGACCCGTCTCGCCCTCTCATGTGCTTCCTGATCTGGCTCATGTATGGGCATGTCAGCATCCTCAAAGTGGTGATCGATGATATCATCAGCCATCGGAGTACTCACCCGCGCCTGGGTGGTGTCAACCCCCGACTCCGACCCCATCGAATAAGGGATGGAAGTTCCCAAAAAATCTTCCACCAACCCGCTTAGGACGGACAGCCCCGGCCCCGACTCCATCATCTGGGGTCTGTAATAGTCCCCCGCCTGCATCCCAAACTGGTGACGTAGGTCATTATAAGAATCTTCAAACGTAATAACAAAAAAAGAACAACAATGAGCACTCGTCGTAACTTACATTTTGCTGGAATGATGGGGTCGAGAAAGGGTAGTTTCCTCCGGTTGCCGCCTGTGTGTACCCCGGCGACGTGTAGGCTGGCGTCGTACTTGTCATCCCAACCTGGTGACATGGATTATAATGAGCACTCTTAATAATTACTTTCAAACGTAATAAAAAAATAACCTACATTTCGCTGGGATGATGTGGTCGCATATGCCGCACCCGTGTACCCATGCATTTGCCCAGGCGACGTGTAAGTGGGCGCCATGTTCGTTGACACCTAATACAATCATGGAACGTAATATCAATACACAAACCAATATTAAAGTATTGGGCGTAATATCCCCAAATTAAGTTAAACACTAACGTGAGTGTGGCGAAGGTGTGCGGTGAGGGCCTCGAGCTCTCTTATGCGTCTGGCCATATCGAGGGCCTCGAGGTCTCTTACGCGTCTGTCCACGGAGGTCATGTACTCCCACTTATCTTGGTATGGGTCTATATCAGGCATCCTATGATGGGTGGGGCTAGGGGGAGCTTGATAGGTGGGGCTAGGAGGAGCCTGATAGCTAGAGCTAGGGGGAGCTTGATAGCTAGAGCTAGGGGGAGCCTGACGTCGCGTGCCATCATCGTCATCTTCATCATCATCGTCATCATCGTCATCATTGTCATCGGGATCAGGACCTCTACGTCGGGACCTCTTTGTCGGTCGCCTGCCCGCCGAACTTTCAAAAAAGGCGACGCTCCGTCGAAACCAACTCGACTGCTGCTCATCCTGAGTAGGCCTCAGTTCCGCATATGGCGCATTAACAACCTAAAAAATTATAAGACATATAAATCACAAATAGTTTTTTAATTACTACAATTAAAAATATAGTAAGAGGGCGTACGCTCAAAGCTGAGTTGAAGATCCCAATGCATGCAGACTTACTAAGGACAGCATCTCGATCCCATTTGGTTCCCCTAATCAACCTGTCGGAGCGCTTGGTGAAATTTTGCCGGCAGGCAGGAAACATCTCCAAGATCCATATCTGGAATTACATAAATTGAACAAGTACGTTAGAATAAATCCAAAATTAGCAAAATTAGTTAATGAATTGATATTTATGTTATTGTACTTATCTAACCTTTAGGGCGTGTGCAAACCCGTTCAACGTCATCTTGTTGTTTTGCTGGTTCTTCTGCTTGCGTCTGGCGATGGCACCGTGGAGTCCTTTGTATGAGTGACTCCAGATGTAGCTACCCCACGGATAGCGGTTAAACCTCTCCAAGTCATCGACAGCGATAAGTACAGTAGAGGAAACCGGCAGCCTTGGATCACGACCCATGAACATCAAATCCGCCATCACCACCAAGCAAACACGCACAACATCCTCATCGGATATCGCACCCAGACCAGTTCTCATCGTCTCGAGGACGCTTCTCAGCGTCAAGATACCTGGTGCAAGGCCGGGCCAAACCCTACTAACGAAGGACTCATCTGTCAAGGTAGGAAGGTCGGGTATTTGTCCGAAAAGGAGTCCTGTTACAATACAGAACTCACGACGACCAAAGTGCATGCGAGTCCCACACACGTGAAAATACAATTCCTCCGGCTGTGGTCTCGCAACCTCGACCTCCATCTGTAAAAACATGTGTACTAGA
This sequence comes from Arctium minus, assembly GCA_954870635.1. NCBI lineage: Eukaryota > Viridiplantae > Streptophyta > Magnoliopsida > Asterales > Asteraceae > Arctium > Arctium minus. Next base: position 9,071,824 of record OX941086.1, on the reverse strand, counting down.
AGGGGGTCCTGTACAATATTGGTAAGCTCGAGCCATGGCCCGAAAGATGTGCGGCTAAACATTTCGTGTAAACGTTGTGCCCGTTCAGGTGGACACGCTTCAAAAGCATCTCTAATTTCCTTTACTATGGAGATGTGGCATTTGAACGAAAGATCGACGTTATCAAAATCGTCCTACATAGTAATGCAAGGATGTTGTCAACGCACCTAACTTATAACTAGCCCAATCTCTACACTTTTTTTATACAAAAAAAAAAAAAAACGCAATCTCTAAGATTAACGCAATCTCTACAATTATTTTATGAAAGTAGCGCAATCCCTAAAACAAGCTCAATCTCTACAGTTTTTTTATACAAAAAAAAAACGCAATCTCTAAGATTAACGCAATCTCTACAATTATTTTATGAAATTAGCGCAATCCCTAAAACAAGCCCAATCTCTACACTTTTTTATACAAAAAAAAAAACGCAATCTCTAAGATTAACGCAATCTCTACAATTATTTTATGAAATTAGCGCAATCCCTAAAACAAGCCCAATCTCTACAGGTTTTTTATACAAAAAAAAAAACGCAATCTCTAAAATTAACGCAATCTCTACAATTATTTTATAAAATGAGCGCAATCCCTAAAACAAGCCCAATCTCTACACTTTTTTTATACAAAAAAAAACGCAATCTCTACAATTATTTTTTGAAATTAGCGCAATCCTAAAAAAAACGCAATCTCTAAAATCAACGTAATATGTAAAACTAAAATTAACGCAACCTCTAACATATTATCAACATAAACGCAACACTCTAAAATTAACACATAATCACTAAAATAAATATAAAATTAAAACGCGGTTAAAGAAAACTTACCGAAGAAAGTGGTCGACCCATATCCGACTTTTATAAATGCTAACCAACCGAGCCGAGATCCGAGCGTGTGTAATACACGATATATTTGAGAGAGTGAAATAGATGGGATCCCTTTGAGAGTGATGGTGGTGGGGTTATGGGTGGGGGACCTCACTTATTTATAGGAGCCAAACCCTAACAAATGAAACAATCCACACCGTTGATCTCTAAACCCTAAACAATGCTATGGGCCGGCCCCCAAGTACGCGTTCCACAGTAAAAAACGCGGCCCAGATACGCGTTTCACAGTGGAAAACGCGGACCAAACGCGGACCAAACGCGCATCGAAGCCAAACGCGTACCATGTCCGTGTGTAACTCTCGAAACGCGGCCAAAACGCGGCCCAAGTCCGCGTGTAATAGTGAACGCGGACAAAACGCGTACCAGGTCCGCGTGTAACAGTGAAAAACGCGGACCTAGGGGGTATTTTGGCAAAAATAACAAGATTTTGGGCATATTGGGTACTGATTTTTCAACTTAGGGCATTTTAATTAAATTCCCTTTATTATTTATATTATAATTAATTTATTGTTTATATTATAAATAAATCATATTTTTTATTTTTTATGACATTACTAGAAGCGTACTCGCGCAATGCAGCGATATACATATTTTAATGTTTCATTTTATTTTTTGTTTTTTTGTCGATTACAGTACGATTTTGGATGATTTTGAAAAAGTGATAATGTTTTTTTTTTAATTTTTTTAATTTAGGCTTATAATATAATGTTTTTTATATAAAAAAATTAAGTATTTTGTTAGAATTCAATGATTATCTTATATATTTTAATGATATCTAAAAAAATAACAATTACATATTTAATAATATAATTAAAATAAATTTATAGTAATATAATATATTAATTAATAATGATACATGGAAATGTCTGCATAAAAGGAAGGTCCTGCACATACCAAATTGGTGGGTGTTAGAAGTCTGCAGTAGTAATATGTATCTTTTGCTTTAATACTTGTAAATTAAGAGATTTTTAAAATCTTGCATAAAATGATGGTACCTTGTGCCTAATAATTTGTATTTAAGAGTTTTTTATTCGTGCTTTATAATATAGTATAGATAAATTATAAATTATTAAAATATGTAAATATAAGCATCTCCAATGGAGGTTCTTACAAGAACCTCCTTTTTACACTTTTTGGTGCCACCCAATTTCCAACTCATCAATTTAAAAAATTATCTAAAAGTTCACAATGGTAGTTTTTATAACAACTCATGTCAATATCAATAGTAATTATTTATTAATAATTAAATATCAAATATTTAATTTAACTACCAATAAAAATGAGGAAATTGTCATTTCACACAAACTTCATGGTAAGAACCTTGCATTGGAGATGCTATTGAAGGATGTTATTGAAAAGCTCATGTGACACTTTAGAAAGGGGTTGGGCCTTTCATTTATGTGGATGCTCTTAGTAAGACCATATGCAATATTAACATTTTTGTTTAATTTAATTCATTTATTAATTACTCTAAACATTAATTATTAATATTTTCATTAAATTTAATTATTATATTATAAATAAATAATAGTATTTGTTGGTCCCAAATAGCAGTAAGTAAATAAGAAAAGTATTGTAGAAGGGGGGGGGGGGGTTGAATACAATACACACAGTTTTTCACTTAATTTAATTCTTATTGATTTGAAATCAAGAATTACACATAGAAAACTTTGATTGTTGCGGAAGAGAACATATGAGATATGTTCAAACAATCTTACACATAGAGAATGAAGAACAATTGTAAAACACTTAGAAAACAATAAGATATTCGTAGAGAGAAAGTTGCCAGGCACTTAGAGAACTTGAAGGTAGTAGAGTTGGTTAATCTTGCATGTTGAGTCATCCTTCATATTTATAGTGCCTCATGCCTCATGCATTTAATGCATGAGACACCTGTTGAGCAAGGGATGGACACAGGTCTTCTGCATGGTACATGATGTACCTTTTGTCTTGGAGTGACTTTGTCTTGAAGTGTTGACCTGCAGGGATGGTGTGGATCTTTCCTTAAAAGAGTGTAAGAGACAAACTTACTTTTTCTGATCTTGGGATGAGGTCCACGTCAATGTAAGATATCACAAATATACTTTGTCAGAAAAGTATAATGTGTTTGAAAGAAATCTTCAGGCATCTTCGGCTCCTGAAGATGTGAGAACATCTTCAGCTTCTAAGGAGAGATCATCGGCTGCCGAAGACTTGAGAGATCTTCGGCTCCTGAAGATGTTAGAACATCTTCAGCTTCTAAGGAGAGATCATCGGCTGCCGAAGACTTGAGAGATCTTTGGCTCCTGAAGATGTGAGAACACCTTCATACTCCTGAAGATATGAGATTGACACCATCCTGGCCGATGGTGTTGATCACTTGGGCATGCTTGGCTTTAGGCTGAGGAGACTATCTTCAATCCGCTTTGAGAGATGTACTCCTTTGTTTTCTTCGGTTGATCTTCGACTTCACCGAACATTTGTATAGAGACCAAGCTGCTAAAAGAACCTCAAACATATTCTAAGTAGGATGATATAAGATGGAAGATCAGGAGGTCATCTTCAAATCTTCAGATGACCCAACAATCTCCCCCTATTTGAGGATGACATCCATACTAAAGAATAAAACAAAGAGTATACAGAATAAATTCATTTTGATCCATTTTTACTCTTTTTGGGTTCTTTTCAGATAGACCATTTTTTTTGGTATATCTGACATTTACATAGTGAAAGAAAAAGTATAGCTATACAAATGAATAAATGAATACAATGAATAAAGAATGAGAAAGCAAATATATACAAAGATACAGAAGGCAGTAACCAGAATTGTTTGAACTTGAGTGGTTGGATGCTCCCCCTCAATTCATACTCCCCCTCAACTAATGTCAGGTGGCTTTGATCACATAGTCCATTGCAAAATTAGTTTCAACAGAGTTTAAGCTTTAGTGGTAAGTTGCTCCCCCTTAACCCATACTCCCCCTCAACTAATTCACGGTGTCGGAAAGAAATAAGTCAGAAAGTTTTCGAGATCCTCCGAACCTGCTTATGGAAAGGCAGATTCATCTTTAGATCGTGCAGAAACATCGGGACTGTGAATCCCGGGTGATAGGCTGTGAGGTGGAGAAGAGGCACCTTGGATTGGGGAGGAGTCCAAGTCATCCTTATCAACCAAGGAAAAGGTTGACGAGGGAATAATAAGGGTCCTCAGTTTTACAATTGTATCATTTTGTGAGGATACAAAGGAGGTGGCTTTGGATTTAGCAGAGTCCCCGGGCCCAGATGGGAAAATTTCAACACCCGCCGATTTTGAAGAACCGATGGATGGAGTAGGTGGCTTGGCCCTTGAAACCTTCCTCAGCCTCTTGAGAGGAGAGGGAGGGAAGAAGGTGAGTGCCTCCGCTTTGAGGTATGGGGTGTGACCTGGGTAAACACCGAAGGTTCTTTCGGTGGTATGGCCATTCGGGCAAGTGCGGCGGTGCCAGTAGCAGCGGTTGAGGATTTATTGCTAGTCGGCGTCACTAAGGAGGGGAAAGAAGGGTCCACTATAGTTGAGGGACCTTTGGACACTGGAGTGTACTTAGTATCACTCCATTGTAGATTGGGAGAGTTTATGAAGGAGAACATACCTGGGTTGAGAGCTTGATTGGTGGATAGAGAGCCCTTGTTGAGAGAGATCTTCTTGAGTTTCTAAGTGTTGGTAGGAAATTCAGCATCAAATCAATTTGTAACACAACAATTTTTCTCCCCCTGGGTAGATGAGGTAGAGCACTCAGCAGACACAAGGGCCATAAAGAAGAGTTGAGCTTCACTGTTCATCAACATCATCTATTTTAGCCATGAAACAAAGGTTGGCCATTTCTTTGTCACTTTCAGAAGTGGGTTCATCTGCCCAATCATGGGTTTCAGTCATTTGACTTTTTCCCTTTTTGAGCAAGATTTCATTTCTTTCCTTCTCTATCTTATATTTTTCCTTGTATTTCTCAGCACGGTCAGAGTTTGAGGAGACAGTGTAACACCCGTAATTTTCTGTAAGTAAATGTCATCCGGACATTTATGTGACTTGTAAACAGTGGGGTTTTGTTGGGAAATGTATTGTTTAAAGTCCCTTGGGGTATCGGGAGTATTGGCAGCGAAAAGGTCGAGTTTCGGGGCTCCGGAAGGGTCCCGCGACAATGCCCGACGACTATGACGAGTCACAGTAGCACTGTCACAGTCGCAGGGGGTGTACCGCGAGCTGGTACATACCAGCGACTATGACCAGCGACATTGCCCTAGGCAATGTCGCATGGGCAATGTCGCACAAGGGCACTAAGGTGCTGTTAAGTGCGGTATTTCAGCCTATTCTCTCATTTCTCACTTCTATCTTCTTCCGTTTTCTCTCCCAAACCCTAAAACCGAACCCTAACCCATTTTGGAGGCTTTTCTTCTTCATACCACATGATTCTTAATCATCTAGCTAGTTGGGATGATAACCCACAAAACCTTCATCTTCATCTTCCTCATCAAGTTCAACGGTTGGGAGCTCGAGTTGAAGTGTTGGATTTGGGTGTTCTCGGAGGTCTCTTTGTCTTCAAGGGTAAGTTTTCTTGTAATAAGGTTATAAATGCTTCATCGGTGGTTTCTTAAGGTTCGATATCTCAAATCTCGGATTTGATGGTTTTGGAGAAATTAGGGTTTTGATATTGTTTGGGATCTTGGTATTTTTAAGGTTTGGGAAATGTTTCTAAGTGGTTTGGTATGTATGGATCTAGGTTTTTGGAAGTTCTCGGCTTGAGGATTCAAGCGGCCTTCAAAAGAGCGTGTTGGGTGAAACCTAGATTTAGCCTAAATCTAGCAAGGTGAGTTCAAGTTGATTTGTGAAAACGGTGTACATGCCAAAATGTTTATTTTAAAGTGTTTTACATGAAATGGTTAACTGCTGATAAGTTTTGGGTATTTCGAAGTAAAATATGATTTACTTGGTTATTCGTCAAAGTGTGAGTATCTTGATAAGTTTTCATATTTGGTAGACTTGGGTTGTGTTAACCTCTTAAAATGCTTATTTTGGGTTTAAACATTTTAGCAACTAAATAGCATGATTTATGTATTCTTGGTGACTTTGTATAAGTAAGATCTATTTCATGATTCATGCATCTTTGATGATTTTGTACAAATGGAGTCTATTTCATGTTATGTGCATTTTGGTGTATTTGCATTCATAAACCCTTTGGAAAATCATTAGTCTCATCTCGTGTGGAGTTTTGGGTTAATCTCGTCTTTGAGATATGTGTCTTCATAAACGTTGTTTAAAGACATTTCATTATTTGGGGAACCGGTAATTGTTGGTCAAATGGATTTTGAGCATTCTATCTCGGTATTGGCTTAAAAAGAGGTTTGAGGATATTTGTCCGGTTTTAATGGCTCGATGTAGAGTCTCATTTCATGGTTTACATCTTAATGCATTTTATTGCATATTTATAATTACAGGCTCGAGTGTTGTTGTCACTCAGGTATAGTCGGGTAATTTTAGACTGTGTTGCATTGGATCCATAGGCACATGAGTCAGTCTTGTTTGATGATCATTTGGGTGGTACGGGGTTGGACTCCGGGACACATGTTTTATGACCTTGTCCGTTCAAGGAGTACACTAAGAGGACTGAGTCCGGGTGGTGCTATCATGGCGTAGAGTAGCCATTGGATGGGCGTTTTGGACCTCCACCAGGTGGGACAATGCCTTGGTGGTATTCCCCTTAGGCCGGGCCTTGGAGCGGTATTTTCGTTAATATATCGCTAAGGTGAGTTGACTCTTTGGTGTAGCTTGGAGGGAGTCGTAGGGACACTTGGGCTTGTGTGTCGTGAAGTGTCATACGATTAACGTTGTATGAGTGGCATACTTTTGTGTTCCTCCACTCTCAACGGATACGGGAAGCCCCGGTCGTCGGCCCGTCGTATTTGGATATTTAATTGTCCACGTTTTAATATTTCGAGTTCATTCTATTTTATGGTCGTGTGGGTATTATTTCGAGTTGCGGGTTTTCCATGACGCACCATATCCTTATGAATTGTCCTCCGTTATTTAAGGGTCGATTATTATGCCCCACCCGTGTTTTGGGTGTTTTGGGATATGACGTACTATTTACATTTTAGCACATTTGAGTATCGAACTATGACCCCATTTTGGGTGAGTTCGGGTCGCATTGTTTTATAAGAAATGCATGTTTGGGAAGCATTGCCTTTAAAAGTGTATATTATGGGAAAATGTGTCGTTTCCACTTTGAAGTATAATATGTTCGAAGGATCTTGCTTTAAAACTGATTTCCTGTCTTCTAAAGATTTATTCATTAATGTTAAAACTCTTGAGCTCACTAGGCGTTAAGCCTAACCTTTTTATTTGTCGGCATGTGCATCAGGTTCCAGTTGGGAGTTCGGATTCTAGTAGCCTCACGAAGAGATGAGCCTTAGCCTTACACAAGAGTAAGTAGTTGGTGAAGTCTTCCGCCGGTTGGAGTTAGAAAGTGTTTGTTGGGTTTAGTAGCACCCGTCCTTGTCATAGATTGTATGTATTGAGGTTAATTCTTAAATTGTGTTTGTAGACGAATCAATTATTGATGTATTTAGAAAATTTTTATAAGTTGCTATCTTCAGAATTAAGGGTGTTATAAGTTGGTATCAGAGCTTAAGTTTGAGAGAATTAGGTATTGATCTTTGGATGCCTAGACTCAAACTAGAGTTCTTATAAGTAATTGTAAGTGGAGTTGCACATTAAGTGCCTTAAGATAAGATATTTTGAGGATTGATCGAGTCGCTAGGGACGGAAAACTTGTCGAGGGTCGCAAGGATGATCGTGTACGGTACGTTCATAATGGCACATGGCCAGTGTCATGGTGAACCTACATGCTACATATGTATACTTGAACCACCTCGGGAGGATGACCGTTGGGGTAGTGAGAAGTTCCTAAGCGAATTAGCTAAGGAAGGATTGATGTGTATATCAAGGTCACCTAGAAGTAATAGCTAAGTACGAGGAGGTCACTAAGTTGATCCTCTTGGGTCGGAAATTTGGTTGGATTAGATTCGTGGGTTGGTAGACCGATTCTATTCAAGGAGAATTCGTAAGTTCATCAAATTATTGAGAGTGTGACTTTAAGATGTTTGATGCGTACGGATGACAATAGTATGTCGGGTTCTTTTTGGGAAGTGCAGTCCTAGGATGCCAAGTGCCGATCAAATTCATGCACTAAATTTAATTCCGAAATAAATCTGCATAAATTGTTTCTTATGTTCGTAAAACAAAAGTGGTTTATATTATAAAGTTTTGGTAGAGCATTTAACACGCATCAGATTTTGAACTGTGAGCTTAAGCATTCATGAAAATGTTTTGTTGCACGTAATTGCAAATTGTTATCAAAAATCTTTTTGTTCACGTCTCTTGTTTAACGCTATTTGCGGATATTGTAATATCCATGTTTTAATGTCATTTGAGTATTGGGCAAGTAGCTATGAGATTTTAACCTAGGCATTGGATCTCCTCCACATATGTCAATGGTTTTAAAGGAAAAGTTATTCCCACGTGTTGAGTCAGAATTTCTTGAGAATTTTGGTTTGTGTGAATTTTGTTGAAATTTCATGGAGTATTGTTTTATGCGATGTCTTTTCATGCGTGAGTTTTAATTTTGTTTCTTTTAAGCTTACGAGTTATTTGGCGTCGTGTCCTATGTGAATTTTGTTAAAGGTGTCATTTTACCTTTCATTACATTAAAAGAGGAAACTCTTAGAAGATTAATATTTTAAACATATAGTCGTCTTGCACACTTTGTTGAGAGATGAAAATTTGACACTACATGATTTTAGCATTAATGAGTTTTGCGAAAAATTCAGTTAGGTCCATGGTGTCCTATCGTACGACTTTTACGTCGCTAGATAATTTTGGGATGTGTGTACATGCATTAGTGTGTGTGTTAATTTATGGATTTTGCTAATCGATGTCATCCCACATGTTGTTTTGGGAATTTCATTATCATGCAATTTATCTTTGAGCTTTATACAAATGTCAATCGTTGCATACGTTCTGCAATTGGAATAAATTATGACGTTGGTGTGAGTGGTGGTATAAAAGGGTTTACTCTGTTTCAAGCAAAGTTTTTGTTCTGAGCATGTTTCAATCATTAACTTTTACTACTAGGAATCTCCGCCATGCATCTAACAAATTAGCAATATTTATGTCGCTGTGGTTTCTGTTTGGTCAAATGTGTTATCTGTATGACTCAAAGCTTAAACTCGATTTGAAACTTATTTGCATTTCCATCATTTTTACCTGGCTTTGGGGAAATAAACGGTTGCATTTGGGATTGTTGATACTTTTGTGTTGCAATGTCTCTTGGTTAAAGAGTAGGAATTTTAAAGTTAATTTGTGAATCTCCCCTTTGGAGTTGTACAAATATTTATTGCACATGTGGTGGTGCAGGAACCTATTTTCACAACTATAGGTAAATCGTTGCGCGTATTTTGTTATTGTCCTTATTAACTTAAGTACTGAACAAATAAGTTTTGGAAATGGTTTCATATGCGCTGTGTTGATAATCAACTTTGAAACCTATCGAATGATCGATAGTGTATTTTCACCGCACGTTTAAGTGTTAAAAAGCTTATGTATTTGAAAGTTTTATAAATTTCCAATTGGCGTACTAGTTGAAAAACCTTGAACTCATTGGGCCTATAGATTTAAACCCCTGCCGTGAAAGGAGTTGTATTTAGGGACTGAGGGAGTCCTTAGGAGTTGGAACGTCGGATGATCTGACTTGCGGTCAATCTTGAATTTTAGTTTTGGGTGTTCGAATCTGTGCGTGTTTGTATTATTGGAGATTGTAGATTTAAGCCTTCCCGGTTAATTGAGGAGTGATTTTACACTTCGGTAATCATGCGGGATAAGGTCGTATGTGATTATTTGCGCTTAAATTGAGTTCGACTTGGTAGGTTGCTCGTCGGTGTAACACCATGGCTTACGTGGTTGGTGTACCGTCTTAGCGGGTTCCGCGTTTAAAGGAAATTTTGGTGATCTGTAGATTAGAGATGTAAGATTTGAAATTTTAGCTCTCTGTTAGGTGTCAACCTTAGTGCGACAATCCGTCTGGAATGAAATTTTGGGCGGGATGTCCACGTTTTCGAGGTCATCGTTTAGTCCTAGGCATCAACCTGCTTTCTTGAGGTCATTGGATTTTGGAATGGATGGATTTAAACCGGTAGGGTTATGGAAAATTGTGACCTTTCGGTGATGGATTCTGAAAGGAGTTCGGGTATTGAGGTTTGAGTAGCGATGTGCCCGAGCATTCCTGCGGTGTTAAGGATATTACTTTAGGGATGTCGTGAGATTTGTGTTGGATCGGAGTTGAATGTCAGCCGAATCTGGATTAACCAGTTGCCTGAAGGACGCTTTGGTGCGCCTTAGGAGGTCAACTTTATCATCATTGGGAATGGATCAGTTGAAATCTGAGGATTTTGGAAGTTTGGTTATGATCTCTGAGGTTGGGTTCGGAACTGTGTAGATCCGAAGGAAATCGATCGGTGGAAAGTTGGGGTCACAAACTACCTGGGGGTAGTAATTGCCAACCAAGGTTGGGAACTGACCGTAACCTTGTGGGTAAAGGTTATTTTGATGAGTTAAGTGTTTGCTTGGTTATGAGTACAATGTGCCCATGAGGAGCAGTTGATGGGAGTATCAGTGCAAGAGTCGTGTTAGTGGTGCTGGCAAATGCTTTAAAGTAAGTACTTCTGCGGGTAAGGTTTCATGAGAAATGTAGATTTCGAGGACGAAATCATTCTAAGGTTGGGAGGATTGTAACACCCGTAATTTTCGGTAAGTAAATGTCATCCGGACATTTTTGTGACTTGTAAACAGTGGGGTTTTGTTGGGAAATGTATTGTTTAAAGTCCCTTGGGGTATCGGAAGTATTGGCAGCGAAAAGGTCGAGTTTCGGGGCTCCGGAAGGGTCCCGCGACAATGCCCGACGACTATGACGAGTCACAGTCGCACTGTCACAGTCGCAGGGGGTGTACCGCGAGCTGGTACATACCAGCGACTATGACCAGCGACATTGCTCTGGGCAATGTCGCATGGGCAATGTCGCACAAGGGCACTGAGGTGCTGTTAAGTGCGGGATTTCAGCCTATTCTCTCATTTCTCACTTATATCTTCTTCCCTTTTCTCTCCCAAACCCTAAAACCGAACCCTAACCCATTTTGGAGGCTTTTCTTCTTCATACCACATGATTCTTAATCATCTAGCTAGTTGGGATGATAACCCACAAAACCTTCATCTTCATCTTCCTCATCAAGTTCAACGGTTGGGAGCTCAGGTTGAAGTGTTGGATTTGGGTGTTCTCGGAGGTCTCTTTGTCTTCAAGGGTAAGTTTTCTTGTAATAAGGTTATAAATGCTTCATCGGTGGTTTCTTAAGGTTCGATATCTCAAATCTCGGATTTGATGGTTTTGGAGAAATTAGGGTTTTGATATTGTTTGGGATCTTGGTATTTTTAAGGTTTGGGAAATGTTTCTAAGTGGTTTGGTATGTATGGATCTAGGTTTTTGGAAGTTCTCGGCTTGAGGATTCAAGCGGCCTTCAAAAGAGCGTGTTGGGTGAAACCTAGATTTAGCCTAAATCTAGCAAGGTGAGTTCAAGTTGATTTGTGAAAACGATGTACATGCCAAAATGTTTATTTTAAAGTGTTTTACATGAAATGGTTAACTGCTGATAAGTTTTGGGTATTTCGAAGTAAAATATGATTTACTTGGTTATTCGTCAAAGTGTGAGTATTTTGATAAGTTTTCATATTTGGTAGACTTGGGTTGTGTTAACCTCTTAAAATACTTATTTTGGGTTTAAACATTTTAGCAACTAAATAGCATGATTTACGTATTCTTGGTGACTTTGTATAAGTAAGATCTATTTCATGATTCATGCATCTTTGATGATTTTGTACAAATGGAGTCTATTTCATGTTATGTGCATTTTGGTGTATTTGCATTCATAAACCCTTTGGAAAATCATTAGTCCCATCTCGTGTGGAGTTTTGGGTTAATCTTGTCTTTGAGATATGTGTCTTCATAAACGTTGTTTAAAGACATTTCATTATTTGGGGAACCGGTAATTGTTGGTCAAATGGATTTTGAGCATTCTAGCTCGGTATTGGCTTAAAAAGGGGTTTGAGGATATTTGTACGGTTTTAATGGCTCGATGTAGAGTCCCATTCCATGGTTTACATCTTAATGCATTTTATTGCATATTTATAATTACAGGCTCGAGTGCTGTTGTCACTCAGGTATAGTCGGGTAATTTTAGACTATGTTGCATTGGATCCATAGGCACATGAGTCAGTCTTGTTTGATGGTCATTTGGGTGGTACGGGGTTGGACTCCGGGACACATGTTTTATGACCTTGTCCGTTCAAGGAGTACACTAAGAGAACTGAGTCCGGGTGGTGCTATCATGGCGTGGAGTAGCCATTGGATGGGCGTTTTGGACCTCCGCCAGGTGGGGCAATGCCTTGGTTGTATTCCCCTTAGGCCGGTCCTTGGAGCGGTATTTTTGTTAATATATCGCTAAGGTCAGTTGACTCTTTGGTGTAGCTTGGAGGGAGTCGTAGGGACACTTGGGCTTGTGTGTCGTGAAGTGTCATACGATTAACGTTGTATGAGTGGCATACTTTTGTGTTCCTCCACTCTCAACGGATACGGGAAGCCCCCGTCGTCGGCCCGACGTATTTGGATATTTAACTGTCCACGTTTTAATATTTCGAGTTCATTCTATTTTATGGTCGTGTGGGTATTATTTCGAGTTGCGGGTTTTCCATGACGCACCATATCCTTATGAATTGTCCTCTGTTATTTAAGGGTCGATTATTATGCCCCACCCGTGTTTTGGGTGTTTTGGGATATGACGTACTATTTACATTTTAGCACATTTGAGTATCGAACTATGACCCCATTTTGGGTGAGTTCGGGTCGCATCGTTTTATAAGAAATGCATGTTTGGGAAGCATTGCCTTTAAAAGTGTATATTATGGGAAAATGTGTCGTTTCCACTTTGAAGTATAATATGTTCGAAGGATCTTGCTTTAAAACTGATTTCCTGCCTTCTAAAGATTTATTCATTAATGTTAAAACTCTTGAGCTCACTAGGCGTTAAGCCTAACCTTTTTATTTGTCGGCATGTGCATCAGGTTCCAGTTGGGAGTTCGGATTCTAGTAGCCTCACGAAGAGATGAGCCTTAGCCTTACACAAGAGTAAGTAGTTGGTGAAGTCTTCCGCCGGTTGGAGTTAGAAACTGTTTGTTGGGTTTAGTAGCACCCGTCCTTGTCATAGATTGTATGTATTGAGGTTAATTCTTAAATTGTGTTTGTAGACGAATCAATTATTGATGTATTTAGAAAAATTTTAATAAGTTGCTAACTTCAGAATTAAGGGTGTTATAGACAGACATATTTGGCTTTTGGAAAGAAGGTTGGTAAGAATCAGACTTGGTTCTGACAGACCTAGAGGATGTACGGTTAGAGGAGGGCAGTCTAGATTTATCAGAGGACCTGCTTCTGCATTCAGAAGCAAAGTGTCCTTTCCTCCCACACCTGAAACATTCCTCATTTGATTTGCCAGATGGAGTGGTTTTAGAAAAAGTAGAAGAAGATTTTCTTGAAAACTTGGATTTTCTCGAAGAGAAACGAGGGTTACTGGAAATTTCCTCACCTTCATCATCAGCCTCACTAAGATAGGCTTCTGAAGGATCATTGGGATCCCCTTGACTATTATTATCAGAATCTGAGGGATAGGTGATTCTAGGAACACACACAATATTTTTGGAAGAATCACTAACAAGAGCTAGAGAAGAGCCTTTGATGTCTTTTGTGATGGACTTCCTAAGCAGTTTAGTCTGCTCATAGTTAAAGAGAGTGTCATACAAAGCAGTGAGAGGCATAGAGTCAAGATCCTTGGTAGACTTGATGCAAGTACATATATTTTCCCAAAACTCAGGAAGACAATCCATGAACTTGCACAAGACTTCCTCATTGTCATAAATGTGACCCACAAGTTTAAGATCATTGAGAAGACCGTTAAAACGATTGTAGTAGTCTGAGAGAGATTCACCATTTTCATGAGAAAAGAGTTCATACTTTCTTACAAGAGCAATCTTTCTGCTCTTTTTCACCTCAGACGTACCTTCATAGAGAACACACATAGTGGACCACATTTCTTTAGCAGTAGAAAAGTTGACAAGGGAGTGGTAGACCTCATCAGGGAGAGAGAGGGCAATGATGACTCTGACTTTAGTATCAAGAGCAATAAGACGTTTGTCTTCATCATTATATTTACTGGGGTCCTTTACAATGTATCTCCCAGTAGTTGGAGTTCTTTCTTCCTCAGAAGAGTCCTCATCAGCTTTTGCCTTATCTGCATTTTTAGCATTGTAACGGTCCCAAACTCTAGGAATAAAAGGACCTTCATGTAAGATAGTAGGATATCTGCTGTCAACTCCTTCTAAGAAGAGTATCATACGACTTTTCCACAAGAAGAAGTTATTGGGGTTAAACTTTGGTGGTTTGGCTATAGAGCCATTGTCGTATGAAACAACAGTGGTGTTTTGAGAAGAAGCATTGTTTAAAGAAGAAGAAGAAGAGGCTGCCATTGCGGATCTAGTTTATTGAGTTAAACTAAACCGCTCTGATACCACTTGTTGGTCCCAAATAGCAGTAAGTAAATAAGAAAAGTATTGTAGAAGGGGGGTTGAATACAATACACACAGTTTTTCACTTAATTTAATTCTTATTGATTTGAAATCAAGAAGTACACATAGAAAACTTTGATTGTTGCGGAAGAGAACATATGAGATATGTTCAAACAATCTTACACATAGAGAATGAAGAACAATTGTAAAACACTTAGAAAACAATAAGATATTCGTAGAGAGAAAGTTGCCAGGCACTTAGAGAACTTGAAGGTAGTAGAGTTGGTTAATCTTGCATGTTGAGTCATCCTTCATATTTATAGTGCCTCATGCATTTAATGCATGAGACACCTGTTGAGCAAGGGATGGACACAGGTCTTCTGCATGGTACATGATGTACCTTTTGTCTTGGAGTGACTTTGTCTTGAAGTGTTGACCTGCAGGGATGGTGTGGACCTTTCCTTAAAAGAGTGTAAGAGACAAACTTACTTTTTCTGATCTTGGGATAAGGTCCACGTCAATGCAAGATATCACAAATATACTTTGTCAGAAAAATATAATGTGTTTGAAAGAAATCTTCAGGCATCTTCGGCTCCTGAAGATATGAGAACATCTTCAGCTTCTAAGGAGAGTTCATCGGCTGCCGAAGACTTGAGAGATCTTCGGCTCCTGAAGATGTGAGAACATCTTCAGCTTCTAAGGAGAGATCATCGGCTGCCGAAGACTTGAGAGATCTTTGGCTCCTGAAGATGTGAGAACACCTTCATACTCCTGAAGATATGAGATTGACACCATCCTGGCCGATGGTGTTGATCACTTGGGCATGCTTGGCTTTAGGCTGAGGAGACTATCTTCAATCCGCTTTGAGAGATGTACTCCTTTGTTTTCTTCGGTTGATCTTCGACTTCACCGAACATTTGTATAGAGACCAAGCTGCTAAAAGAACCTCAAACATATTCTAAGTAGGATGATATAAGATGGAAGATCAGGAGGTCATCTTTAAATCTTCAGATGACCCAACAATATTTAATATTTTTTGTGATATTATAAATTATTAAAATATGTAATATAAATTTATAAAATAGTTGATGATATAGCAACGAGGACTATTTTTAAAAGGAATTTGAATTTTTATAAATGTGTGAGATATTATTACAAAGCTGATGTGAAACTTTGAAATGCGGATCGTCTTACAATCATCTTACAAGTTACAAATATATTATAATTTGTAAAAAATTCTTTTCTATTAAAAAGTATTTTTTCCTTTTCTTTTTGAAGTAAAAAATATATTATTTTAGTAAGGATGTCATTAGCCTCCTCCTCCGTTATGTTAATATATTATTTTGAAAGTAAAAAATATATTAAAAGGAATCAAAGTACAAGTGTAGACACAACCTGCCTGAATTGAAGAGTCCAAGAGATTTTAAATGATTCGGTCAAATATGATTGGCTCCACACCTTGACCCGGGAACATTAAATCTAACGCTTGATTGGTTGAAGGTTATACGATATATAAAATAAAATGTAAAAAATGGGGTGTTACAGCATTTTCGATAGATTGTATAAAATAGAAAAAATAAATTTTTTAAATAAATTTTTGCTTTAATAAATTTTACAAAACTTTCTTTAAAAATGGGAAGAGAGAGATTTTTTAAATTTGAAGAACACTTCAAAAATAATTAACATAAGAGAGAAAACAAATTTTTATTATATTTATACCAATAACAAAATTTTGACATAGATGTTTATAAAAGATAAAAATAATATTTTAATATATTATGAAATATTATAATAATATAATTAATGTTATAATATCCAAATAAATAATTTGTTGACATCGGATTGCAAAAATTAAAAAAATCAAGATTTTGATTCATCATTTTCCATTGTAGATTTTTTTGGAGAATCTGTTAGGGATACTCTCTAGCATCTTCCAAAACTTTTCTATAATTTCTTTAAAATAGAAAATTTCAAAAATTAAAATCTCTATAAATATTTAATTTCAACTCCGGTAGATTTTCTATTTTATAGATTTCATCATTTATTAAAATTAAATTATTAAATATTCTATAATTTTATCATCCCAATATCTCTATCTTCTAAAACGGTTATTTATACAAAGTGGTTTTCTTGTACAATGTTACATTTATCACCCTTATACTTACTTATTTAATTTACTTTATATTCTTTGTTTTTTCATTTTTCATTTTACACCATTATCATATTAACACAAATAATCGTATATGAACAAAAAATGCAATGAAAAAATACGTTTCTTTTTTACGAATTATACCATTATAATCGTCTCGTCAATACCTTCAAAACGAGCCCAATATTGAATATTTTTTTATTTAACCGTACTATTAAATATCATGAATATCTACGAATTAATTTGTTTTCTATCCATACGTTTTATTTTTTTTCCACGGTTAGCACATTAAAAATACATAATCGTAAAATACGTTTCATTCTTATTATAAATTATATCATTATATTTTTTTCGTCAATAATTGTAATATAAACTAATTATTGAATATCTTTATGAGTTTAGGATTTAGGGTTTCATAAGTTGTGATTCTTAGGTCATGGTTGATTGTTGATGACATGTCTATAAGAAAGTAGCATTAATTCTTCGTTATTTACTTACATTCCGCTGCATCGTGTAATAACCAAGTTTAAATTAATAAATTAGAATTGAGGGGTGAGAAGTGGTATACGGTCAAAGTAAAAGGGGGTTGAGTGTAATTGGTGTATTAATAGGGTTCTTTTTCTAGGGATTGCTTCATTTCGCTCCTTGGCGGCTGAAGAAAAGAGAAATCAGTATTGGTGTGCGATTTGGGGAAGAAGAAGAATTTCTGCAAATCGTTTTCTCACAAAGTAAGTTCTAATTCTCCTTCTCTAGCCAGATTAGTAGTGAAGGCTATGTGTTGTTTCTCTCATTGATTGGGTTGAAATCTGTGAGTTTGGGTCTGCGACCCCATTGAACCCCTCGATCGATTAATATTGTTTGTATTAGAGGGATGTTAATGTTGGGATTATGTTTTACCGAACTCTAAATCCTTGGGTTAAGAGTGGTGATTTGATTAAAGGATGTAAGCTGTTATGGGTTATGCTTTCGATCGAAAACTGATAATCCCAAAATCAACTAAATCTTTAGAGAGAGAAAGTAGAGAGAGAGTTTGAAGCGCAAGATGTGAAGTTCTATTAGATGTGCGTGAGGTTTCTTACAAACACCAAAGCCACAAAGGACTTAAATACCCTGGCCAATACTACACATAATAAGCAACCTAAACACAGTATTAGACCAAGCCTATAAATACAATGATTACTATAAAATCTGACTTAACAATCTCCCCCTTAGTAATCATTGGCGCTGTGATCTTCAATATTCATCTTCAAAATCAACTCGGATCATCTAAGCGACTTAGCGAAGCTTCTTGACTTTTAAAAAAAAAAATTCTTCTCAGCATCTTTCAATCTTTGTTGCCTTTGTTGCCTTGACAAGACTGGACCTGTTTGTAATTAGCTTGAAAGAACAATCGGTTCATCAGCTTGTGCTCTAGACGACGCACCTCTTTCAAATGTACTTGAATGAATTGTGGTGGTTGGAGCTGGAACAACAAAAGAATTAGTAGGCGAGAGAATAGAATCTTGAGCGAATATTGATCAGCAGATAAACGCTTGGACTCTTTGTCTCTTTAACTTCTCCTTAACTTCTCCCCCTCATGACCTTGATGATCTGGATCAACTTGGTCATGCAAATGTTGGAGACGATACAACTTAAGATCTGCAAAATCAGAATAAAGGAGAAAGAGGGAAGTTTTGCGCTACATGTTGGTGGCGCAAACTTAGTTTTACGCTAGATGAAGGTGGCGCAAAGTTGAGTTTTGCGCTACCAACTATTGGCGCAAAGCTGACTTGAAATCTGAAAATTTTCACTTTGTTAAGCTCTTTGACTCCCCCTACACAAATGCACTAAATATGACAATCAAGTTAGCATTCATATAGAAAATCAGATATGATCTTTTTAGAAAATTCTTCTTATTGACTCCCCCTCGAATAATGCACAAACCCATTTACAAAAATATGAGAACACAAGAATTGAAACATCAATGTAGAAAGAAAAATATACTGAATATGTATTTTAAAACAACTAAATATATAAACTTTTAAACACTAAACAAATTAAATTCTACTTAGTAAAATATCACAAATTAATCCATCAGATGAAGTCAAGTGTATGTTGTTGGATACAGATACAAGTTTCATTGCATATCAAGTTAAGACATGTTCAGTTTCAAAAACTTTCATCAATCTATTCAGTGTGCTCGCATGCGAACTTCGATTAGCTTCAAAAAAAATGTAATTCTAAAAATATAATAGAAAACTTTGCATGTACTCACACTAAGCCATCAAAATTTAAGATTTTCACAAATTTACAGGTTTATCGCAACTCAAACATATCACCAAGTATCATGAGATGTGTGCTCATTGGCATTTTTTAGCATTGTGCACATTGGCATCTTCACATGAGTGTGCTCTTTGGCATCTTTGAAGCTTTTGCACTTTGGCATCTTTTAATCAAAAAGTTTGGTAAGTAAAGAACATGTCGTAAACGTAACTTTCTATCTGATCCTATTGCAGGATTTGGGTCAGCCGCTCCCAGACCAGTTGGCCTTAGGGGACTAGGTGTCAAGCACCCCTTGGAACTTACTCTCCCAGATCAGAAAGTCTACATCGACACATCCTAAACCCATTCATACCAGTAGAACATGACTTTTGATCTGATTCTATAGAAGGATTTGGGTTCGATCACTCCCAGATCAATTGACCTTAGGGGACCAGATGACAAGCATCCCACGGAACTTACTTTCCCAAACCAGAAAGGTCACATGTACAAACTTTTAAACTTAGAGATTTCTGTATTTTATATATATAATTCATCTCAATCACCCAGTTTTACATCTAAGTGCTTAGCCCATATTTTCATTACAATCCATAATTCTGACTTTTTAGGATTTCTAAGCATTGTAAACTATACATATTCCGAATAACACAACTTTAAAGCAGTATCAAAAGTTTCAAACATGTTGCTGACCTTTCGATTTTTGTAAGACTTGAAAGTTGAACATATAAAACTTCGATATAAACAAATCAACTTGAAAATTTATCCTAGACACACATTTTATTCAAAAGAAAGAAAATCTGTAAAGCTTTTACTTTATAGAATAAAATTTGTAAAGATTTAAACTTTTAAATTCAACATGTCGAGTTTGAAAAAATTTTCATTTAAGACAAATGTAAAGCATCGACAAATTGATATTTAGTCGGAACAAAATAAATTTCAATAAAACCATCTTCCACATAATGTATAATGAATTTGTGTCTCATATGAAAGATTTGGGTTGTATAAATTCAGGTTTTGGTTGAACTTGCTCAGATTCTTTGAAAAACATGAGAAAAACTGGAACAACATCATAGACAGAGATAAATGCAGCGGAATTAAGTAGATGCACTCACAATTTCTCATTTGGCCAGAAGCGTAATGCATTGAAGAACGAGTCCTAAACTGAAATGTTTAGAAGTCGAAGTCCATTGAAGTACGGGTTCTAATCTGATGTACTTAGAAGCAAATGTTCTCTTACTCCCCCTTGACATTAGGTGCCTGCAACTTAGAATCAATCTTTGATTTTGGTACCCACTTATATTTGGGTCCAAGTTTGTTAGTTACAGTTCTTATGGGAGTAAACTTGTTAGATTTGACATAGAAAGCACGAGAAAAATAATCAGAAGAATTAACAGAATCATCAGTAGAGGACGAAGCATGATCATCTGAACTTGAACCAGAGGAGGAATAGAAGACAACTTTTGAAATATGAATCATTTGCTTTATTGAATATTTGAAAATTTTATTACAAGTAGCAAATGAATCATTTCTACAAAGTTTGTCTACATTTTGATCCTCACTAGTCGCAGATTCATCTGATGTCCGTTTGACCCTCCATATCTGCCTTGTATGAGTACTCAAAGTCCTACCTGAAATATTTGAATCACACGAATTAGAACTGTCAGAAATGACTTTAGCTTGTTTCTTTGGCTTCTTTGACCTTCTTCTTTTACTCTTTGGTTTATAATAATCATCATTTAGCGTAAAAGATTCATCAAGAACTTTTGATTTAAGATTTGAATCAGAAGAAGCAATTTTACCTAAGAAACCCAACTGATCAGACAATAAATCTGAACTTGCCTCGGAGTCAGAAAATTTTTGAGAAAAGTTTTCAGATTTTAGAAATTTCTTTTCGTTTTCTTTAAAATCAGAAGAAAGACCAAAAACAGAATCTTGTTTTTGAGAAATTAATTTTTCTTCAAGACTTGAAGTCATAAAAGAAAAAATAACATCTGTTTCAATTATACTTTGAATATTTTGATCTTCCATTTTATCTTCAAGGTCAATGATTTTGTCTTCTAATACTAATGGAGGAGTATATCTCTTAGAATCATAAAAGATTGGAGAGATATTTTCCTTATCAGATTTAGTGGCACATATATCAACATAATCATCAAACACTGAAGACTTGATGGGAGATATGTCATTTAAACTTTTTCGGCCCTTCTTTGATTTGTCAGGAAAATATTTGGCATTTTTGCTCGTGTAAACAAAAGAAATTTCCTTTTTCTTGTTATTCATCCTTTTCTCATTTTCGATTTCTAACACTTGCTTTTCATTCATCCAATCAATTTTAAATTGAGGAGCATATTTAGCAAGAGTTAGATAATCGAATTTATATAAAGTAGGGGATTTTTCTATCGCATTGTTTAAACAATGAGGATTTTCAAAACAAAGTCCCCATTTTTCTTTTATACACTTATAACTCCGCGGTTTGTTCAAATAAATAGTTTGTTCAGATTGATTCCTTCGATATAATTTTTCTTCCAACTCATTTATTTTATCCGAAAAAATATCTTTTAATTTGGTCATTTCTGTCAAAGAATCAAGATAAGTCATATTTGATTTTTCTAAATCATCCAATTTCTTTTGAAAGATGTCTTTTGTATGATCCAAAATAGATTTTTCATCTTTCAAAAAAAATTGTAATTTATCAATCAAATTTGACTTTTCTGAATTTAATTGTTTTTCAGATAATAACTTTGAGCGAATATCATGTAAAGCAGTTATAATAATGTTCATCTGTGAAGAAATAAAAATGTAATCAAACTCAGAAGTTACCTCATCTTCATCAGAGGAAGAATCATCATCATCACTTTGATCATCTCCGATGAAGCACATATGAGCAGTCTCGATATTATCAGCTTCGTCTTCAGAGTGATCTAGCCAGAATGTTTCTTCAACTAACAAAGCAGTTCCATTCTCTCTCTTTTCGGCCAGTTCCAATTTCTTCCGATAATATGCCGAATCCCGAACTTTCTTCACTCGACACTCCTTAGCAATGTGACCCGACTTTCCACAGTTAAAGCATGCAGTTACTTTCTTATCCTCGGTCACTTTGACATTCTTAGATCCAGAAGTGAAGTGAAGATTGTTGGAACCCGAACGAGGTTGGAACTTTTTGTTGTAGTGTTGAGAGAGAAGAATCATAGCTTTCTGAAGTGCCTCGCCATCATCATCAGTTGCACCATCATAAGCATTCTCGGATAATGCTTGTTCAGACAGTTTGCTTGTGAGTAGTGCAACAAGATCCACTGTTTTCTTATTCTTCTTGCCAAGTTTGGCCTTCTTCTCTGTGACTATACACTCATCTGTCAGCAATATTTCACATATCTCTTGGATTTGCATGGTAGATATTCTGACATCATTCCTTAAGCGATGGCAAGATTTATTCCATTCTGGTTGCAAAGCATTGAGGAACTTCAGATTAGTCTCCAACTCAGTCTTTTCCACTTTTATTTTTCTCAGATCATTTATCACCGCACAGAATCTATCATAAACATTTTTCAGTGACTCCCCATCTTTGGCTTTGAATTCTTCAAAGTTGTTCATGTAACGTGTATGCCGAAGTTGTGTTGCAACTGAAGACCCAAACATAATCTTCTCTAGTTGTTCCCACATTAGTTTAGGATTGTTTTTGAAGCAATCAATCCTGTTGTAGATAGAATTTGGCAATGCTAGCATCAGATTAGCCTTTACATCACGATCGACTTTATATTGCACCAACTCATCGGGTGTGTACTCGACTGTAGGCTTTGATAATCCAGAAGCCATAGTAGGTTTTACAAAAGATTCTTCAGATAAAATCTTCATCATGTCATCTCTGTTCTTTTGACGCTCGATGAAATTCAGAAACCGATCTTGCCACTGAGTGAACTCATCCTCATCAACCAGAACTGGAGGATGAGTTTCTATGCCTAATGACATCATGATATCACTCTTGTAGAACTGAGCTTGAAACGCAAACTTTTCAGAATCCATAGAGAAAACTTTAGAAAAATTGTTAAGTCTGAAACAGAGAGGCTGGCGCAAACTGAAGGTTTGCGTGAACAGTGAATAGCGCAAACTGACTTTTGCGCTTGATGAAGATGGCGCAAACTTAGATTTGCGCGAAGAATTGATGACGCAAACTTAAACTTTGCGTGAAGCTTTGGTGGCGTAAACTATGATTTGCGCGAACAGTTGACGGCGCAAATATAACTTTGTGCTATACAAAGTTGGCGCAAAGATGTCTTGCACAGAACTAAACTTCTCGTGAGACTGAGATGGCGCAAAAATATTTTGAGCGAGACAGAGTTGGCGCAAAGATAACTTTGCGCAAGAAGCTGATGAAAAATTGGCGCAAAATGCAGATGAACTCGCGCAAAAGTCTATGAATCTGGTGCAAACTTTGACGAACTAGCGCAAAGTTTGGATATGGCGCAAAACGATGAAAAATTAAGAAACTTCTAAAATTTGATTACAAACTTGAAATTGATGAAATTTTTATGCACAAAAGTGTCCGAAAACTGATTTCTAACAACTTCCAAACAACCAAATCGATCAAAAACTACAAAATTTATGATTTGTGAATTGAACAGTACGATAAACAATTTTTTCCAGAAACTCAAAAAAAATTCAAAATTGAAGATCAAATACTGATTTTCTTGCAAATCGATGTGAATCAAAAGTATTCAGCTACTAAAAACAGATCCAGCGAACCAAATTTCAAGAAAATTTGATCAAAAACCAGTCCAAATTTGATGAAAAATCAAAAAATGAGATTTTCTTGAAAAAATCAAGAAAATCGATCAAATTTTCTAATTCAAACACAAATTCAGAATCGAAAAATGTTTCTCTCAATTCTCTCAGATTTAGAATGACTCTGTTACCAATTGATAATCCCAAAATCAACTAAATCATAGAGAGAGAAAGTAGAGAGAGAGTTTGAAGCGCAAGATGTGAAGTTCTATTAGATGTGCGTGAGGTTCCTTACAAACACCAAAGCCACAAAGGACTTAAATACCTGGCCAATACTACACAGAATAATCAACCTAAACACAGTATTAGACCAAGCCTATAAATACAATGATTACTATAAAATCTGACTTAACAAAAACCCTTAATCGCCTTCGGTCAGGGTGGGGACCGGAGTGTATGGACCCCGGTCGAGTAGACCTCGATCGAGGTAGAACCTGGTCGTTAGTTAAGTGAAACCCCGGTCGTTAGTAAGTGGAAACCCCAGTCTATGTTTAGACCTCAGTCGGCGCGGGGGAGGCGGTCGCCGTATGGCACCGGTCGAGCCACGACACCGGACGCCGCATGGCACCGATCGAGCCACGACACCGGACGCCACATGGCACCAGGCGAGCCACGGCACCGGGCGAGCCACGGCACTGGGCGCCGCATGGCACCGGTCGGCCACGACACTGGGCGCGACATGGGCGCGGCCTGGGCAGGGCGCTGCATCTGTCGGGCATCGGTCGGGTAGGCTTTGGCCGGGTTGTGCAGTTTAGTCCAGTGAGCTTTATGGCTGTGAATTTAAGCGTTTCTCTTAATATGGTTATAGGTTCGGTACTAAGGTGTTAGAGAGGAAGCTTCGCAAGGACCAGGTGAGTTTTTCTTTAAACTAAATTTTAAAGGTTAAAACAATTGTTTTAAATGCAAGTTTGATTAAGATTCTTACCTACGAATGTTATTTTGATACGTGAGATTTGATAAAAGCCTATGATATGCGTTTTATTATTTATTGGTAGAATTGTATGCATACATTGTTTTATGTGCTTTGTGCTCAAAGTCGGGGGGGGGGGGGGGTGTTCCGCCTGTGCTCATACCGGGGGGGTGGGGTGTTCCGTTTATGCCATTGGGGGTGTGTCCCAAATAAGGCAGTGTGAGCCAGACACACCGTTACTTGCGGATGACGGTAGTGTGAGCCAAAGTGGTTGTTAAATGTGTAAAGATTTGATGAGTTTAAATTGAGTTATTTATCGCATATCTATTCTTGATTACTGGATTTTTAAAGTGTTGCTAGGGGGAAACTCACTAGACCATTGGTCTAACCCTCGCTCTTTCAAAAATAAAAATATCTTTTTCGGTGGGCGTGAAGCTAGGGGTTCGGGTAAAAGCAAGGAGAAGATTTAAGCAGTTTTCCTGATAGAAGACTTCCTTTAGAAATTTTATAGTTACTCTCAGTTGTGTAATAGGTTGCTTTAGTGCAAACCTCAAATTGGATTGTATTTGTAAGACCTTTCTTGGCATGAAATTTTGATATTTTTGATTTGTTGACTTTTGAGTATTTGGGTTGTTACACATCGCGCGGGTATATGCCTAGTATTTATAAAAAGCTTATACAAAATACTATTAATTCAATGTAATTGGCAGTATTGAATAAAAAATAATTTCTTTTTCTTCACATCAAGGTTTTCTAGAATTTTTTAAACTTGAATTTTTTTTCCTCCATGTTTTCTTTATCTTAGAGAACAACATAGAGAATATGTTTGAAGAAAATAGAAAACAAACATTCATTTCCTCTATTTTATAGAATCTGTTGCAGATGTTCTTAGTTATATTTGTTATTGTTTAGCAAAAAGAACCAATGATTTAATTATTGGTTGATTTATCAGTTGTTACTTGTTAGCTAAAAATTTAGTAGTCAATTAACAAGTTACAACATCTCTAACATATAGGGGTGTTCTCCATCAGATCGTTGAAACCAGTTGAATCAAGTTTAAATGGACCATTTTTTATGATTTGAGCAGTCTAGCAGTCTAATCTAAATAAATAGTTCAACCCAATTTACAACTTGAACATTTTTAAACTGTTTGACCCTAAAAGATAAATAATACAGAAATATGCTTATTATCTTTTCTCTTTGAAAAGAAAAAGGTAGAAGCTTCCTAAAAAACCATGGAAAAGCTTAAGAATACATATCCAAAAAGTAGGTTTTCTTAATTGTTTTTTTTTTATAATTAAGATCAAACATTAGAGTTTAATTTTTCCCACAAATCGGTATCACGGCTTTTATTTTAGATCGACATTCGTTTTGGGTTCACAATGATGTTTAATGATGGTAACGATGATGGTGACAGTGATGATGATCGATTTTGAACATAAAATGATATTATGAGTAAAAAATAAAATTATTAATCTCGGGTTTAACTTTTGTCTTTAGATTATCTCAAACAAATTACTTAAAAGATAAAATGTAGATTTTTGGCATTTTTTTTGCTCTAACAAATTCTCTAAAACGGAGAAAGTAAAGTGAAAGTGTGAAATTCTCTAAATTTTGAGACCTCCCAAAAAGTTATTACCATGAGAAAGAATTTTTTTAATAATATCATTACTGTAACACCCTCAAATCTGGAAATAGTAACTAGTTTAAAATTTTCTAAATACATCGATAAATGATACATCTCTAATCACAATTTATTAATTAGCCTCAATACACATATTTCATTCTATACATACAGTCTATAATAAGGACGGGTGCTACTAAAACTCAATAATAGTCATTATCTCCAAACTGCGGAAGACTTCACCAACCACTTACGCTTGCACAAGGCTAAGGCTCGACTCCTCATAGTTGCTAGAACCAAACCCCAACAGGAACCTGATGCACATACCGACAAGTAAAAAGGTTAGGCTAATGCCTAGTGAGTCCAAGAGTTTTACATGAGTAGATATATCTTTAAAAGAATGAATTTCACTTGAAACCATGACCAGTCGATTGATGTCATTTAAAACGTGGAAACGACTCTTTTCCAACATCATGCACTTTCAAAGGTGGACACCTTATTTCAAACATGCTTTATAAATTGATGCAACTTAAACAAACTCGAAAAATGAATCATCATCAAAACCATGTATACCATACGTCCGAAAACATGGACACTAGGTCCAATACTCACGCGACCAAAAACGATCAAATTTTAATTACCAAAACACGGGGTTGACATAATTCATTCAAACCTTAATATATGAGGATGATGGTCCAATATTAAGGTCCTCATTCACTGTCGACCATATAGACCCAATGACAATAAAGTAAAGCATCATTACATTTAAAAATACTGATAGCCGACAACGGGGAAACCCGTATCCGTTGAGGGTGGAGGAAACACAAAATTATGCCACCCAAGTAACATTAATCGCATGACACCTCCCGACATCACAGTCCGGTGTCCCTACGACTTCTTTAACAAGCGTCACCCCAAGTCAGTTGACCTTGACAGATCATTCCGAAGAACTCCATCCCGAAGGCCCGACACACTTAAAGACTACCTCCCAGGCATTACTTCAAGTGGCGGAGGTCCTAGCGCCTACTCCCCCGGCAGCACTAACAGACTCAACCCTCCTAGCGATCGCTTGTAAAGTTTCCGGTCATAAAACATGGGTACCGAAGTTCCACCCCGTAATACCCAATTGACCATCCAAAACAGATTGACTTACGTGCCTATGGATCCAATGCAACACAGTCTAACCTTACCGGACTACACATGAATGACCAAAGCACTCGAGCCCGTAACCAACCTCAATACGCAACACGACGCATTAGTACGTACGTCATAACTGGACTCC
Source organism: Arctium minus (assembly GCA_954870635.1). Classification (NCBI taxonomy): domain Eukaryota; kingdom Viridiplantae; phylum Streptophyta; class Magnoliopsida; order Asterales; family Asteraceae; genus Arctium; species Arctium minus. The sequence goes on along the minus strand of OX941086.1, from coordinate 9,044,232 downwards.
ACATTGAGCCACATAAAACCGGACAAGTGTCCTCAAGACTCCTTTAACACGACATCGAGCCAAAATACTCAAAACCTCTTTTTGACCAATGATAAACGCTTTTCGAATAATAAACGTACTCGACCCATACCATGAAATCACACGCTCCAAAATACTTGAATAGACTCCAACGCAGTTTAAGTCGGGACAAAAGGTTTTCCAATTGGATTTATGCTCTTTATCCTTTCAAAACGCCCCATAACCCAAAATTAAACCTTTTACCCAAACAACACTAAAAATGCCTTAACAAAATAATCTCATCTATGCAATAAGTTACCAAACACACCCATTTATGACTCATTATCAAAATGCCCAAAAATCATAAGAATGTGTGCTATATAAGTTTATAAAATTAAACACTTTCAAAATAACCAAACTGTTCAACAGTTAACAATTTCATGTAAGATACAAAACACTTTAAAATAATCATTTTGGCATGTACACCGTTTTCACAAATCAACTTGAACTCACCTTGCTAGGTTAAGTTAAACCTAGGTTTCAATCCCCAACCATTGGCCTCCAAAAGCATAGATCCCACCCAAAGCTTTCCGAAGACATCTGATAAGTACCAATTTCTATACATTTTTACGTCAAAATGAACCTACAATTAGTGTTGTTTTAATGCATAAGATACCCTTTTTTATTTAGTGTCTTATTATTTTAATTTAAATTAAAATTGAAAAGAAAAAAAAGAAAAAACAAAGTTTAATTATAGATTTAGTTTTTTTTTAAATGTTTTTTTTAACTATGTTGTGCCGTGTGTGTGTGTTGTAGTTAGAAGAAAAAAAAAAGAAAAAAAATATATTTTAATTTTATTTGTGTGTGGTTTGTTTGTTGTGTTTTGGCGGCCCACAATTGGAAGAGAGAGAGCCCATTTCATTGCAACCCAAAATCAGAAAACAAAAATGAGTCCAAATTAAAAAAAAATGAAGAGAAGAAAATGCGAGAGGTAGCAGCGTCCAGCAGCAGTGTCAACGCCTCCATCCAGTAGCCAGCGTCCCTTCTTCGTGAGTTTATCCAGCATCGAACCCACGACAAATTCGCGTTACCCACTGCCATCTGCGAGGACCCTTCCAATTTCGGGTGAGTTTCATGTGGGTTTAACTCACACCCAACTCACGTGCGTCAAAATCAGATGCGCCCACGTTCGATTAAGGCGGTTCTGTCAATTGGGGTATAAATTGGAGCTTAATAACTGTTCTTTGGGGGGGAATCGACCGGGGAGAAATCATCAATTTTCAGAGACGATTGAAGAGGATTTTCTGGAGAACTCGATTTTAACAGAGAACACAGCCAAGGTCCGATTTTGAGAATTGTGAGTCGATTTTGGAGCATTTTTTCTAGGGTTCTTCACAATTTCTACATTTTCAATCGATTGTAAGTGTTTATACATTATAGGTATGTGTAGCTAATCTTTCAGTTTCTAGCAATGGGTAGTTAATTGGCTATGAAATTGATTATGTTGATGACTTGATTTAGTTTTATAATCATTTGATTTCAATTATGCAATCCTTGAATTTTTTGTTCTTTGATTTAAGTTTGATTTTGTGAGTTGGATCCCTTACTTTATCTCGCTTAAATTTGTACTGCTAAAGTGATTTATGAATCCGTAATTGTTCATGAATTTCTTCCGGTAGCAATCAATACCCGATTGATAAATGTGTCAATTGTGTGTATCGTAGGATAGCGTAATCTAACTTAAATAATCGGCGTCGGATTATTGGTTAGTTTCGGTATTTGTTTGGACTTAATGCGATTGACAATTGAAATCCAAGTTCGTGACTGGATTTAATTAGTTGATTAGAGGTTAGATGTTGAGGCGTCTCACACTAACCGCGTTTTTATAACAAATAGAATTTTGGCGCGTGTTGAGGTTCAAGCCGATTTGAAATCTTTTGAGAAAATGGTTTGATCAAGCCCACGATACATAATCTAAACGATTGGTCGATTAATGCTCATTGCTAGTTTCTTTTATTATTGTTCAAAGTTTTAAATTAAATTTTCATGCTTAGTCTAATTATAAATAATCTAAATTCCCCTTTTTATATAATGTTTTTATTGAGTTTGCACGCGAAGTCGTCTTGGATTTACGGTTAACACCGAGTCCCTGAGGAGACGACCCTACTTATCACTATCGCATTTCTTTGTGGTTCAGCGGTAATAGGCTATATATATAACTAATTATTATTTGCCGGACTCGACACCCGTCAAATTTTTTTGGCGCCGTTGCCGGGGACTCGGCAAGGTTTAACTGTTTATGCCAAGGTCTTTTCGTGCAGGTTCACCTCTACCTATAGATCTCGAGATCGAGAAAACCGCTAAGAAGTTAAGGAAACAAGCTAAGCTTCGAAAGAAGCAAGGCGAGTCTACTTCTTCACCGGTGGTTAACATTTGGAAGGATATTGAATTGTCTACCGATTCAGAAAGCGATAAGGAGGAAGTGCATTTTGAAGAAGAGAAACCTCATCCGGAAAAGGAGGAACCGGTCATCGAGACCGAAGTAGAAGAGGAGGATATGGATGAGCGTACTTTAAGGGAATGGGCAGCACCCAACGTTGACGAGCAACCCCTTTGCATAACATATCCGGCCGAAGAGGTAAGTGCCGAACTCAAAACCGGTTTAATTCACTTACTACCTCGTTTCCATGGTTTAGCTAATGAAGATCCATACAAGCATATGACCGAGTTCCATATGGTATGCTTGGGGATGAATCCGCAAGGTACGACCGTGGAGAATCTAAAGTTAAAGGCATTCCCGTTCTCTCTAGTTGACGCGGCTAGGGAGTGGCTATTCTACTTACCGCCGGGTTCTATCACAACATGGCCACAAATGGCGAGAGCTTTCCTGGACAAGTTCTTTCCCGCATCCAAAGCCGCCGGGCTTAGGAGAGAGATTTGCGGGATCAAGCAGAAGGACACAGAGTCACTTTACGAGTATTGGGAGCGTTTTAAGCGCCTTTGTGTAAGTTGCCCTCAACACGGTATTTCTGAGCAATTACTAATTCAATATTTTTATGAAGGTTTGCTACCGATGGAGAGGAAGATGATGGATGCCGCGAGCGGTGGAGCTATTGTGAACAAGACGCCAACTGAAGCGAGGAATCTGATAGACACTATGGCGGAAAACTCCAAGCAGTTTGGAGTTAGGAGTGACGTTGGTCGAGGAGCCAGTGAGGTACATGTTAAATCCCTAGAAACTAAGATAACTGATTTAACTAACCTTGTGAAACAGCTTGCTATGGGGAACGTGTCTCAAGTGAAAGCATGTGGATTTTGCTTATCGGTAGCACATCCAACCGATGCATGCCCGACCCTCCATGAAGAAGAAGAGCAAGTAAACGCCATAGGTGGTGGCAATTTCCAGCACTCAAACAACCGGGCTCATGATCCCTTCTCGAGCACATACAACCCCGGTTGGAGGCAACATCCGAATCTAAGCTATGCCCCAAGGCAAGGACAAGGTCAAGGTCAACATTTTCAGCAAAAGGCTCCATTTCAACAAGCTCAACAGTTTCAAACACCACCTGGTTTCCAACAACCATCTCAGCAACAATTCCAACCGAAGGCACCATTTCAATCGGGTGCCCAACAGCAGCATCAAGTGCCACCTCAAGCTCCTAGTAGCTCAGGTATGTCATTAGAGGATATAGTGAAGTCTTTAGCTACTAACATGGCTAAACTTCAACAGGAGTCACAGAATACACAAGCAAGCATACAAGACCTTCAGGCCACCGTTGGCCAATTGGTGAACAAAGGCAAATTACCTTCCCAAACGGAGACTAATCCGAAGGCCAACGTGAATGCCATCACTTTGAGGAGCGGAAAAGAGCTCAAAGATAGCGTCAACAAGAAGAAGATGAAGGTTCATGATGATGAGGAGGAGTTAGAAGTCAAGGCATCTAGTTCGGGTGAGAAGGATGTCAAAGAGGAGGAGACAAAGAAGAAGACAACCGAGGTGATAGTGCAAGCACCACCCTTCCCGAGCCGATTCGAGAAGACTAAGCGGGAGCGCGAAGAGAAAGAGATCCTTGACACATTTCGAAAGGTTCAGGTAAACATTCCTTTATTAGATGCTATTAAGCAAGTGCCCAGATATGCAAAATTTTTAAAAGAGCTTTGCACTAATAAAAGGAAGTTAAAAGGTAATGAAAAGATAAGCATGAACCAAAATGTCTCCGCTGTCTTGCAAAAGCGGTTACCACCAAAATGCAATGACCCGGGCATGTTTACCATACCATGTAAGGTAGGGAATGTCTCGGTCAATCAAGCCATGTTGGACTTGGGGGCATCAATTAATGTAATGCCATATGCCATCTACTCATCTTTGGATGTAGGCCCCTTAAAGCCAACGGGTGTGGTAATCCAACTAGCGGATAGGTCCACCATCTATCCCAAAGGGGTGTTAGAGGATGTACTTGTTCAAGTGAACGAGTTGGTCTTCCCGGCAGATTTTTATGTTATAGACATGGAGGAGAATAATACCTCCAAGGCCGGTATGATTTTGCTAGGTAGACCATTCTTGAAAACCTCTAAGACTAAGATAGACGTTCATGATGGAAATTTGACTATGGAATTTGATGGCGAGATAATTAAGTTTAATATATATGATGCCATGCGATATCCAAGTGACGTATCTTCTTTATGTTTTGTTGATATTATTGAGTCATTATATGATACTATGTATGAGTTATCTAATGATGATGTTTTAAAAGTGATCCTAGACAGGGACTTAACCAACGGGAGCTTGAAAAGGCTTGCCCAAGAGTACAAGCTTGATGATGATTTTGAAGAATTGGTGTCTTGGATGGAAAAAGGGCGAGCACCAAAGCCAAGGTATGAAGTTTCTAAAATTGAATTGTCTTTATCTCACACTAGACTTCTACCTTCTGTTGAACAGGCACCCGAGTTAGAGTTGAAGACGTTACCGGATCATTTAAAGTACGTCTACTTGGGAGATAAGGAGACTCTTCCCGTGATCATATCCTCTACCTTATCACCCAAGGAAGAAGGGGAGCTTATTGGAGTGTTGAAAGAGCACAAGAGGGCAATAGGGTGGACCATCGCCGACATCAAGGGTCTTAGTCCCTCACTATGCCAGCACAAGATCCTACTTGAAGACGAGTACAAGCCATTCCGAGAGGCGCAGCGGAGGTTGAACCCACTGATGATGGAAGTTGTCAAAAAGGAGATATTGAAGCTTTTAGATGCCGACATGATTTACCCGATCTCCGACAGCAAGTGGGTAAGCCCGGTCCAGGTAGTCCCTAAGAAATCTGGCATTACTGTGGTAGAGAATGCCGAAGGTGAGTTGGTGCCCACCCGTGTCCAAAACGGGTGGAGGGTTTGTATTGATTATCGTAAACTTAATGCATCAACTAGGAAAGATCATTTTCCTTTACCCTTTATAGATCAAATGTTAGAACGATTAGCAGGTCGTACTCACTATTGTTTTCTGGATGGTTACTCAGGTTTCCATCAGATTCCGGTGGCAAGAGAAGACCAAGAGAAGACTACATTTACTTGCCCCTTCGGTACATTCGCCTACCGAAGGATGCCTTTTGGTCTTTGTAACGCACCGGCGACATTCCAACGATGCATGGTGAGTATCTTTTCTGATTATGTTGAGAACATTATTGAAGTCTTTATGGACGACTTCACGGTCTATGGTGATTCTTTTAGTGTGTGTCTAGATAACCTGACCAAAATTTTAAAGAGGTGCATTGAAACCAACTTAGTCTTGAATTATGAAAAATGCCACTTCATGGTCAACCAAGGTATAGTACTTGGTCATGTTATCTCGGAGAGGGGTATAGAGGTTGACAAGGCAAAAATCGATGTCATAAAATCCTTGCCTTACCCCTCGAGTGTTAGAGAGGTCCGTTCTTTTCTTGGTCACGCAGGTTTTTACCGACGTTTTATAAAGGACTTCTCGAAGATCACCCGACCCCTATGTGAACTCCTACAAAAAGAGGTAGACTTTGACTTCAATGAGGTATGTAAGAGTTCATTTGATTTGTTGAAAGATATGCTTACTTCTGCCCCTATCATTCAACCGCCCAATTGGCAATTGCCATTTGAGATCATGTGTGATGCTAGCAATCACGCGGTTGGGGCGGTATTGGGACAGAAAGATGGTAAGAACTCTCATGTCATATACTATGCATCACGATCACTTGATAGTGCACAATGCAACTACTCGACTACCGAAAAAGAGTTGCTAGCGGTTGTTTTTGCTTTAGAGAAGTTTAGATCCTATTTGCTAGGCACTAAAGTGATTGTCTTTTCAGATCATGCTGCATTGAAGTACTTGCTCAAAAAGAAGGATGCTAAGCCGCGACTGATAAGGTGGATTCTCTTGCTCCAAGAGTTCAATTTGGAGATACGGGACAAAAGCGGAGCTGAGAATTTAGTAGCGGATCACCTTAGCCGACTTGTTTTGGATGGAGAACCGAGCCCACTCACTGATGAATTTCCTGACGAGCATCTTTTCTCCATCTCGGGAGAACACCCCTGGTATGCCGACATTGTGAACTATTTGGTCTCTAAGACCTTTCCAGGTGAGTTGTCTAAATCCGAGAGAGAAAAAATCAAGAGAGAGGCTCGTCTCTACATGTGGGACGAGCCATATTTGTGGAAACATTGTCCAGACCAAGTGATTAGGCGTTGTGTGCCCCAAGATGAGTTTCAATCCGTTTTACGTTTTTGCCATTCTCATGCTTGTGGGGGCCACTTCGGCCACAAACGGACATATCGGAAGGTCCTAGAGTGTGGTTTATTCTGGCCATCCCTTATGCGGGATAGTTATTTATTTTGTAAAAGTTGTCAAAGATGTCAGATGACAGGAAACATTAGTTCCCGGAATCAAATGCCCCAAACCCCTATGCTTATTTGTGAGATTTTTGATGTATGGGGCATGGATTTCATGGGCCCCTTTCCCGCATCTTGTGGTAACCTTTATATTATTTTGGCCGTTGACTATGTCTCAAAATGGGTTGAGGCAAAGGCCACTCGGACTGATGATTCTCGTGTAGTTGCAGATTTTGTCAAATCTCATATATTTTCCAGGTTCGGGACACCGAAGGCCATCATCAGTGATCGAGGCACCCATTTTTGCAACAAGGTCATTGGCGCTCTTTTCAAGAAGTACGGGGTTATCCACCGCATCTCTACCGCATATCACCCACAGTCGAATGGACAAGCGGAAGTGTCTAACCGAGAGATAAAGTCCATTCTAGAGAAGACGGTGAGTCCTAACCGAAAAGACTGGAGTTTAAGGCTCAATGACGCCTTGTGGGCTTATCGCTCGGCCTACAAGACACCCATAGGAATGTCACCCTTTCGGTTAGTTTACGGTAAGCCTTGCCACCTTCCGGTGGAGTTAGAGCATAAGGCTTATTGGGCGGTGAAGACGTGCAATATGGATTTGGACGAAGCAGGATCGCATAGGAAGCTACAAATCCAAGAATTATAGGAGATCCGGAACGACGCCTACGAGAACGCTCGCATCTATAAAGCAAAGGCTAAGGCGTTTCACGACTCGCGCATATCACTGGAAATACAAAGTCTATCTACAGGGCAGATTTTCAAAGTTAATGGCCATAGACTGAAGCCGTTCTATGAAGGATTCGACGGAGGAGAGTTAGAGAGGGTAGCCTTGGACACGCCAAGCTACACAGATTAAAATGAGTATGGTCTAGCCAAAGACCGAAAAGAAAGGCGCTGCGTGGGAGGCAACCCACGGATTTCAATTTCTTGTTTTTATTGCTTTGGTGTTAGCTTGTTTTGTTAGAATCTCCAATTTCGCTCCAAGTTTTATTTGTGCTCTATTGTTCTCAGATTTCACCCCGGATATTGGAAGCTCAAAGGGACATGCCCATCTTCACAGATTCCTACATTGGAAGGTCACTCACCAAATCAGGGGAGTTTTCTGTTTTCCCTCTTCTTTGCATGCTTAGAGTGTCCTCTACATATTGAGCACATTGAGGACAATGTAGGAATTAAGTGTGGGGGTGTGGGTCATTTGCATGATTTGGGGATGTTTGGGCATATAAATGCTTATAGGGGTAATTTTTTTGAAAACTTTGGGCTTAAATGTGGGTCGTTGTCCGTTCTGAAAATGTGTTAGCATATTTTTATGGGTTAAATTAATGAGTTTGGATGCATGTATAGCATGATTGGGTTTGATTGATAGCACTTAGAGTAGATTAGTGGTAGTATACCGGTCAAAGTTAGACTATTGCTAATCTCTTGAACTAACGTTAACATTGTGAGACTTTGAGCCTATTAGACTAAACATTTTACATTAGTCTCTATTCTATTTCTTGTGTGATTTCGTCATGCCTAGTTATGTATCTCTAGAACTTGTTTTGTCTCTCCTTAAGACTACGTGATATTTACATGCTAATGAATATGATAAAGGCCATCGTTTGATCATTTTTGTGTTAACCCATTAGCCTTAAGCCTACCCTTATGTTACAATTACTCTTTTTGCACACCACTTTGAGCCTTAGCCTATTTCCTTTGTCAACCACATCGTAAACCAATTCAAATACGACTCACCCGACCAATCACCAATGGAGTAGTCTTGGAATCCCCATATGCTCAAAAGTGAAATTTATATGTTGGGAATGAAAAAAAAAAAAAGATGAAAAGGAAGAATGGAAAGAAAAAAATGAAGAAAATTCAAAAAGAAAAGAAAAAAAAATCTATGAAAAAAAAATATATTTATATGTCGTCAAGATAAAGAAAAAAAAAAATAAAGAAGACGACGGAAATGATGATAAAGTTGAATATACATGTGGTTCATCTCTAGTTTTTATCATCTAATGGGAATGTAAAGAAAAGTGTATATCAATGTCCCATATACTCAAAACTTCAAAGATAAATATAAAAGTTCTTTGTTGAAGGAAATTGTCATGTTTGAATATCCCATTTCTCCGTTGGTGTACGGTTTTTAGTCACTCTTTCCCAAATGCATCCTTACCTTACCCTAAGCCTTGGTTTACATTACACCAATAAAAGCCCTTTTGATTTATATGCATGTATTTTATCCAAGTAGTGGAGAGTGAGAGACTTTTCAAGCCTATAGTAGATACATTCTAGCGTATTGACGGTTTGAGAGATACACTTTAACCCAAAGGAATGAATTGAGTGTTGTTATAATTTTCCAATTCGTGAGAGTTCTCGTGATTAGCTTGTGTCTATTTGATTGTGTGTGCTCACTTTTTGATGCTAAGTTGCAAATCTCAATTTCATGACATGCTATGTGCGTTGGTGATCTCGTTTGATTCATTTGTATCTCTTCATGCTAACTTAAGTTATTGCCGGGACGGACAATGATCTAAGTGTGGGGGAATTTGATAAGTACCAATTTCTATACATTTTTACGTCAAAATGAACCTACAATTAGTGTTGTTTTAATGCATAAGATACCCTTTTTTATTTAGTGTCTTATTATTTTAATTTAAATTAAAATTGAAAAGAAAAAAAAGAAAAAACAAAGTTTAATTATAGATTTAGTTTTTTTTTTAAATGTTTTTTTTAACTATGTTGTGCCGTGTGTGTGTGTTGTAGTTAGAAGAAAAAAAAAGAAAAAAAATATATTTTAATTTTATTTGTGTGTGGTTTGTTTGTTGTGTTTTGGCGGCCCACAATTGGAAGAGAGAGAGCCCATTTCATTGCAACCCAAAATCAGAAAACAAAAATGAGTCCAAATTAAAAAAAAATGAAGAGAAGAAAATGCGAGAGGTAGCAGCGTCCAGCAGCAGTGTCAACGCCTCCATCCAGTAGCCAGCGTCCCTTCTTCGTGAGTTTATCCAGCATCGAACCCACGACAAAGTCGCGTTACCCACTGCCATCTGCGAGGACCCTTCCAATTTCGGGTGAGTTTCATGTGGGTTTAACTCACACCCAACTCACGTGCGTCAAAATCAGATGCGCCCACGTTCGATTAAGGCGGTTCTGTCAATTGGGGTATAAATTGGAGCTTAATAACTGTTCTTTGGGGGGGAATCGACCGGGGAGAAATCATCAATTTTCAGAGACGATTGAAGAGGATTTTCTGGAGAACTCGATTTTAACAGAGAACACAGCAAAGGTCCGATTTTGAGAATTGTGAGTCGATTTTGGAGCATTTTTTCTAGGGTTCTTCACAATTTCTACATTTTCAATCGATTGTAAGTGTTTATACATTATAGGTATGTGTAGCTAATCTTTCAGTTTCCAGCAATGGGTAGTTAATTGGCTATGAAATTGATTATGTTGATGACTTGATTTAGTTTTATAATCATTTGATTTCAATTATGCAATCCTTGAATTTTTTGTTCTTTGATTTAAGTTTGATTTTGTGAGTTGGATCCCTTACTTTATCTCGCTTAAATTTGTACTGCTAAAGTGATTTATGAATCCGTAATTGTTCATGAATTTCTTCCGGTAGCAATCAATACCCGATTGATAAATGTGTCAATTGTGTGTATCGTAGGATAGCGTAATCTAACTTAAATAATCGGCGTCGGATTATTGGTTAGTTTCGGTATTTGTTTGGACTTAATGCGATTGACAATTGAAATCCAAGTTCGTGACTGGATTTAATTAGTTGATTAGAGGTTAGATGTTGAGGCGTCTCACACTAACCGCGTTTTTATAACAAATAGAATTTTGGCGCGTGTTGAGGTTCAAGCCGATTTGAAATCTTTTGAGAAAATGGTTTGATCAAGCCCACGATACATAATCTAAACGATTGGTCGATTAATGCTCATTGCTAGTTTCTTTTATTATTGTTCAAAGTTTTAAATTAAATTTTCATGCTTAGTCTAATTATAAATAATCTAAATTCCCCTTTTTATATAATGTTTTTATTGAGTTTGCACGCGAAGTCGTCTTGGATTTACGGTTAACACCGAGTCCCTGAGGAGACGACCCTACTTATCACTATCGCATTTCTTTGTGGTTCAGCGGTAATAGGCTATATATATAACTAATTATTATTTGCCGGACTCGACACCCGTCAACATCCATTCCAACTCTTCAACTCAAGCTTCTAAAACCTAGATCCACACATTTCCGACCATAAATAATCATATTCAACCCTTAGAATTGTTCCCCAAGTACTTACATGAACATTTCATCTTATAACCCAAAAACCCTAATTTTCCATACCTGAAGAAGGAGAAGATCACCTCAACTACTAGCTTGAATCCACAAATCAAAACACATACAGGTCACCAAAACGAACCATAAACTCCCAATCTTCAAATGATGAAAAGGTTAGATGAAACCCCCAAGAACTTGATGAGGAAGATGAAGATGGAGATGGTGAATAAATGCTCCACTCGAACCCCTTTGATGAAGTACCCAACAATTAGCAATAAAATGGGGTAGAGGATGGTAAATGGAACCCTAGGTTCGGTTTCTATGAAAGGGAGAAGCTGAGAGAGAATAACAAAAGAGGGATTGAGTTTTGAATGAGAAAAAAGGGAGTTGGATGCAATTTTTTTTAAAGATTTTGATTTTTTTTACTCTATTTAAAAAAAACTTTAGCATGGCTGTTGGAGATGTTCTAAGGGTCCATTTGGTTTGATGAAATGGTTTTGAGAGATTTGGATTTCGTAGAAGGATTTGAAATTTGCGAGATTTGAATTTGAAAAGATTTTTGGTGTGTTTGGTTTGTAGATTTGGAATTGAATATAATTTCACTTTTTATAAATTTTCTATAAAAAATTGTAAAAAAATATACAAATAATTAAGTTACCTTTTTATTAATCGATTATTACAAAACAAGTGTTTTTAACATAGTTGAAAATTTTACTAGAAACAAATCTTATGAAATCCAGCGAAATACCAACCATCCCCGTAGAATTTTCAAAATCTTATGTTTGTGTGATTTCAATAAGATCCTAGGATTTCAAATACTAGAAATCCGTCAAACCAAACATGGGATTGGATTGGAATTCAATTTCAAATCCCTCCAGATCTCATCCAATCCTACAAATCAAACGAGACCTAAGTGAATTAACGCCTTCTAAAGAAAAAGGATGACTTATGACAGCATAAACGACCAAAAGAAGTAAGTCACTTGCAGTTCAAGAAGAATTAAAAGAAGCCAATGAACGTGTCCTGATCAAAGCAACAGATAACAAACTAGAATGAAAGGTGGAAGGACGAGAAGATCAAAGTCAAGATTTAAGGTTCTTCACCAAGGATTCGTTTATTACAGCTAACATATTAAACCTCTAAACTTCAATTCATTTATTTTCTAACTATTATAATTAATTTAAGTCAAAATTGGATTGAGCAACGGTCAATTTGGCGATCTAAAAGTTTGTTGGAAATTTTAGTAAAAATATGCGTTTTTACTAACTTTGGATACAATTAAATACATGTATATGTATTGTATATATCTAACTCTTCGTGGGTTTGTGTTCTCCTATATGAGAGCTTCGAAACGATATATTATGTGTCCAAAACGGAATATGTGTGAATAAGATATCAATGCTCAAAGTTAAGTGTTTGGGAAGAAATTGGTGGAAACCAAGTGGTGTGGGAAGTTGTCCCACATACGAAATGGGAGTAAAACTTTTTGTGGTTTATAACAAAAAATGTGGGAGGGACTTACAAGTCCTTAGTTTGGTTTTACTCCAACACCTACCCGCACGTAGGGAGGGGTGCCGATTTTAGTTTGGTTTTACTCCAACACCTACCCGTGTGCAGGAGGTGCTGATTGAGACTTTAAAAAAAGATGTATAATAAATTCTCTCTCTATTATATTTTAAATAAAATAAAAGTACTTTTTTCAATTATATTGATTTAATTGACTAATTATTGGATGGGAAATATGCGAACAGAAGAGGCCATGTGCATAAAGCTAAAACGTGCAAGTAATTTTTATTCACTTTTATGTTTCTTATACTATTTTTAAAGTAATAAGTATTAAATAATTTTTGAGTAACACGTTAATACATCTGTATATTATTAATATGGTACAAAATTATAATATTCAATTTTATAACTCTACAAGATTTTTTTAATGAAAAAGAATCTCGTAAATAAATTAAACGGTATTAATAATTTGTAAAATTCAGAAAAACAGTTTTAATTGCCAGAAAATAATAAAAAATTGATGTGTTTATAGTGGTGTAAATGATAATTACGGTGGTCAAATTTCTGAAAAACATAACCGCCTGACACATACTATTTTATTTTGTAAAGTATTTCTTGTCACATTTTTCTTATTACTAATATTAGTAATTTCCCAATATGTGAAATGATATCGGGTTCGATGGGAGTTTACTTGATCGTATTAAGTGAAAGTTAATTTCATCAGTTTATTTTGAAGGAAAAGAAAAACTGAAAAATATAAACTGCATTTGAATTATCAGGTGTGATAATATATAAAATTTAATTTTAAAATTATTAACCGTAACTTATTGAAAAAAACTATCAATGATTATAATTTTATTATCAAATCATGAAAAATAAAACAAGTTTTAAGAAATTATATATATATATATATATATATATATATATATATATATAGAGAGAGAGAGAGAGAGAGAGAGAGAAAGGTGGTTTCAATTGGAAACCATATTAGATTGGAAACTTTGGAAACCGTCAATTTTATTGGTTAAATTAATGAAATTGGTTCATAAATTGTTTAATATGATCAAGTTGTTTCATATAATTCTTTTATTAATGAAATTGTTTCATATATATATATATATAGGGGAGCGATCAAATGAAAATCACTCTAATAAAATGAAAAAGTTTCATCAGAATAAGAAAAATAGATGAAACTATATAAAAAAACACAAATATATAAAACAATTTCATTAACAAAAAAATTACATGAAACAACTTGATCATATTAAACAAATTTATGAACCAATTTCATTAATTTAACCAATTAAAATTGACGGTATCCAAAGTTTCCAATCTAATATGTTTTCCAATTGAAACCACCTCTTTCTCTCTCTCTCTCTCTCTCTCTCTCTCTATATATATATATATATATATATGGAGAGGTTAATTTGAGAAATGTTAAATATATGAGAAATAGAGAAGTAATCCTAGCTTTTCATTCGGTCAAGATCGGTTTTGACTGGTCAAATATTGTGTCTTTAACTTGTCAACAATTACGGTTTTGACTGGTCAAAAGTTGTGACTATTCCAAAAATAGAATGACAGTTTCGTAATTTTAACAAATACATGAGACGAGTTCATATATGAACCTGTATGATTCACACATATGAGCTATATGTTCATATGTGAACCAATGTAATTCACATATGAACTCTTTTAACTGATTCATATATGAACCAATTAACTGATTCACATATGAACTAATTAATTGTATGTTCATATGTGAATCAGTTGAATTAATTAACAAATTCATATATGAACCTTTGTGATTCATATATGAACGTATAGTTTATATATGAATCACAAATGTTCATATATGAATCAGTTAAAAGAGTTCATATGTGAATTATATTGGTTAATATATGAACATATAATTCATATGTGAATCATACATGTTCATATATGAACCCGTCCCGCGTATTTTACGGAACTACCCCTCTATCTTCTATAGACCATACAACGAATTATTCGGTGCTTCACGGTCAAAGCCGCAAATGTTGACCAGATAAAGGGCTAGGATCATTTCTTTATTTCTCATATTTTTAACATTTCTCAAATGAATCTATTCCTATATATGTATATATATATGTATATATACATATGTATATATATAGTGGAAGGATATTTTGCAACTCTTGAAAAAGTTGCAACTCTTGCAACCCACATCTTAACCGTCGGATTCATAATCGACGGTTATTTTATTTTTATTTTTCTTTTTTTTAATTAAAAATATTGGACCCCATATCTGTTGTAACCGTCGATCATGAATCCGACGGTTAAGATGTGAGTTGCAAGGGTTGCAACATTTTCAAGGGTTGCAAAATATCCTACCCCTATATATATATATAAAGGCACCTTCATTTATAAACATTCTAAAAGTTACAAACAATACAAACTAGAGCATTTATGACCTTTTATAAATTTCGTATTTTTAGTAAAAAATTAACTTCCTTAATTATCCCTCCTCTCCCCCCTCTCTCTCTCATGATCCGCCGTCACCATCCATTTCCGATGACATCCTCCCACTTCCGGCGACCTCCTCCCACTCCGGCAACCTCCTTATTTCCGGCGAGTTTCATAATTTTTCCGAGTTTCATATACAAACTGTTTTTTCGAAAGTTTCAAGATTTTTTGGTTTCACAAAATGTTTTTTTTTGAAATTTTCACGTTATTCATATTGGATAAAATGTATGAAACTTAAAAATCTGATTATTTATATAGGAGAAAAATATATGAAACTTCAAAAATATATGATTATTTCGAAAAAATTTGAATATTCATATGAGAGAAAAATATATGAAACTTAAAAATATGATTCTTCACATGAGAGAAAAATATATGAAACCGTTTTAGAAAATATATGAAACCGTTTATGAAACTAGAAAATTTCGAAAAAACAGTTTATGAAACTCGAACAAACATTGTATGAACTTGAAAATTCATAAACTCGTCGGAATCCGGGGGCAAGTCGTCGAAGATTTGGGGGAGGAGATCACGGAACGTGGGGTGGCGAAAGAGGCTGCTAGCAGATGGCGGTGGCGCACGACGGTCGTTGAATGGAGTAGTGGAGAACCGCGGTGGTTCTCGGTCGCCGACGAAGTGATGGTGCTGGTGGTCGGAATTTTTTTAGAGAGATAGATCGAGGTAAATATGGAGAAAATTAAGGAATCTTGTAACCATACCCTTGTGCTCAACACCATATCCAAGGAAGCAGCAAAGTCTGGAGCGAGGTTCAAGTTTGGTATGTTCATGAGATTGTAGTTGAACAAAACAAGCACTACCCCAAACTTTTAGAAGTTCATAGGCAGGGGTAACCTCATGAAGAGCCTCATAAGGAGACTTATTATTAAGGATTGGAGTAGGATGACGATTGATAGTATAAACTGCAGTGAAAGTAGCTTCACCCCAAAAACGTTCTGGACATTTAGCATAGATGAGAAGAGTGCGAACCGTATCAAGAATATGACGGTGTTTGCGTTCGGCACGACCATTTTGAGGAGATGTGCCGGGACAGGAGTGCTGAGAGAGAGAGTCCCCTGAGATTGAAGAAAGGAGAGAAGAGATGACTCTTTGTATTCCATAGCATTGTCAGCTCTAAGAATCTTTATAGATTTTGAGAATTGGGTGTGAATCATCCGGGCGAACATAATATAAATTTTGGGTAGTTCCGAACGATGTTTCATGAGATATATCCATGTGAAACGTGTATGATCATCAATAAAAATAACAAAATATCGAGCACCCCCCATAGATGGATGTGGTGCTGGTCACCATACATCAGAATGAATAAGATCAAAAGAAGAAGTAGAACTAAACTCATTCATTTCAAAAGATAAAGCATGATGTTTGCCAAGTTTGCATGATAAACAAGAAATATTGTCAGTTGATACACAATTTCCTAACACCCCTAAATGAGTTAATGATTTTATTCTGGCTAGAGATAAGTGACCTAGACGGGCATGCCACAACTCAAAAGAAGAAGTGCTGGAAACTGAGGTAACAAGACTTGGAGAGGGTAATGGAAGACGAAGGTAGACCACTTCAATCATCCGTCCAACTTTACGGCCGAGTCCAAGGATCTGCTTGTTCTTTGGATCCTGTACAACACAACCAGAAGAATGAAATAAAATGATCAAATTAGATTCGAGAAGCTGCGCAATTGAAACTAAGCTCAGAGATAGTTTCGGAACATTTAGAACATCTGGTAATTGTATATGAGGAGTGGAGATATTTCCACTAAAGGATACCGGTAGGCCAGTGTTGTCAGCAGTTCTTACTGACGTAAAATGCTGAGGTGGTTTCTTAGAAACGAAACCATCAGTGCAAGGTGTCATATGATTGCAACACCCAGAGTCAAAAAGCCATAAGTTACCTGATGTAGTTGAGTGTGGAGAATTCATACCCATAGCACCAGACATAATCTGCTCCATGAGTTCTTGATTGCGACACATCAGTTCCATTAGATCAGGTGAGGAGATTGGAGAAACCTCATTATCAGCAATAGTAGACCCAACAACAGCGTGAGTCCGGTTCTGAGGGCCAGTGTGCTTTGAGGTCTTCGGGCAGTCAAACTCATAATGGCGCGGATGAGTGATGCCACACCTACGACACTTACGAATAGGACAATCAAGAAGAAGATGAGTAGTAGAATGGCAAAAGGCATACTCAGATGTGTTCGTCTTTCCCATAGGTTTAGAATGGTTGCTGTTGGTCCATTTGCCTTTGGACTTGGGATGAGACTAGTGGTGCTCAAATTTCCGACCAACCCGGACAACCCAACCCGAAAAAACGCAAAAAAATTCAAACCGAGGTAACCCGATACATAATCGATACAAATTTTATCCAAACCGCATCTATTGGGTTGGAAACGGGTTGGGTCCAAAGTAACCCGACCAACCCGCCAACTCGACCAAAACTTACGCTTTTATTTTTTTATAATAGTTTTAGACTTTTATTGTCTTTCATTTCTATCAATTTTCAAGTCTTCCTATCTTAGACGTAGTTTAGATTTGTCAACGAGACGACGCCTATTAAAATCGCACGAATCTAACCTTCAAGTCTTCAACATCGATAGAATCAAGAGGCAACGGATACTCTTCTTCTACTATTCTCTTCTCTTATTAGCCTTGTTTTTATATATCCATTTTCATTTTAGTTTTTTTAAACGGAATCACTTAGTTAGATTGTGAAATGATGTATTAAATTTCTACCCGACCAACCCAACCCAACCCGCAGGGTTTGGGTTGGGTTGGGTTGGGTTGAGATTTTTTAAACCGCAAACATTGGGTTGGGTTGTTCAAGTGTCTTCAACCCGGCCAACCCAACCCGTAAGCACCCTTAGATGAGACGTGTAAAGAATGCTATCAGTAGCTGGCATCGGTGAGCGCATGTGAAGACGAGTTTCTTCACTTACAATTCGGATATGGCTTCTTCAAGAGTAGGTAGTGGCTGCCTATGAAGAAGAGAAGCACGAACATTCTCAAATTTATCAATAAGACCCATCAGAATGGTGATCAAGTGTAGCTGGTTGAAGTAGGCAGTGAATTGTTGAGCTGTGTCATCAAAGATTTGTGGAGCTCCAAGACTTATATGATCTCTGAGAGACTGCATTTCAGAGATATAAGAGTTGACAGATTGATCAGGAAGCTGATGTTTGTTCTGAAAGGTGGTCCACAGTTGATACTGATGAGATTGGTCCGATGACGTGTACCGCTTGGCAAGAAAATCCCAGAGACTTTTGGCAGTGACATAGCCAAGAAACTGTTGGTTGATCTCAGGAGTAGTGGAGGCATTAATGAAACCTAGAATACGAGCATTATTAATGTCCTACTCATTCATGCGTTTAGCAAAATCAACAGCATTCTCAGTTGCTTCCTGAACTGGAAGTTTAGATGCACCAGTAACATAGGTGTAAAGCCCATGAGATTTTAGCAGAATTGTCATATGGTGATGCCACAGGATGTAGTTGCTACCATTGAAAACAACCGAGATGGGATTTGAGTGACTAAGATTGGCAGCCATGGGAGTGACGAGAAACAGTTCAGATTTGCACTAGAGTGACCGGTGTCGACCGATATGAAGGTTCGACCGGTATGGACCGGGAGATGCGACCGGTATAGACCGGTAGAGGTTCGACCGGTTCAAAACCGGGAGGTGCGACCGGTATAGTCCGGTAATGAAGTGCAACCGGTATAGACCGGTAAAGAGATGCGACCGGTAGAGTGCTTCGACCGGTAAAAGTTGCGACCGGTAGAATGTTTCGACCGGTAAAGGTTTTGACCGGTAGAATGTTTCGACCGGTAAAGGTTTTGACCGGTTAACTTCCAGTTCTGCGACAAGGGTTTCAGAAAACAAACAGCGGCGACTTGATTCAAAATCGATTCAAAACAAAATCGATTCAAAGGCGACGACGAGAGGCAATGGCAAGCAAGAAACAGCGGCGGCGACGAGAGACGGCGAGAGGCAGAAACGGCGGCGAGATTCGACTATGGTTCGGATGAACAGTGAGCTGATGAACAGTAAAATCGAAGAATAAACCTACAACTCTGATACCATGTTAGAAAATGAATATGATTGAAGGAGACGATGAATATGCTGAAGATTTGAAACCTCGATATATTGATTGAGAGAAAACGTACAATATGAAAAGTAAAATAATGAGAATCCTAAACCTAGACTACAAGATACAATGTATTTATACATGGACTATATGGGCTTGGGCCTTATACTGACATGAGCCTGGGCCCTCTACACATATACATTAACAATTAGATAAATTCAAAGTAATTAATAAAATTTAAATTTAAAATACCTAAAAACTATTCCCAAACTACCCTTTCCCTATTTTCTCCCTATTATCTTAATAAGTTTAAATCCGAAAATTTCACAACTGTTGATCAAAAATTCGGATGGCCTAGATGGGTTTGTATTGTTTGTAATCTTTAGAAGGTTTGCAAATGATTATCCTTATATATATATATATATATATATATATATATATAGGGTGCGTTTTTTTTGCAAACCAAACAATTTGTACAAACTATGCAAACCACTATATTAGGAAACAATAGATATATTTATGGATAATGATTATGATTCATTAATAATGATTGTGATATATATGGAAAATGTTAAGTTTATTCCTTATAATCATGATTTTAAATTAGGAAATGTTAAGTTTATTCATTATAATCATGATTTTAAATTAGGAAACATAATAAAATCATATATTCATTAGACTTGATGAACGACTAAGATTGGTTTGCATAGTTTATACAAATTGCTTGGTTTGCAAAAGAAACACACCATATATATATATATATATATATATATATATATATATATATATATATATAGACAGAGGTTCAAGGGAAAACCTCAAATAAATGAAAAACTAAAAAACACCTTATCAACCGTTAGATTAGATGATCTGATGGATGTGATTAAGCAGACGGTTACAACAATATTTTTTAAATTAAAAAAACTCCACCCCCTATTTTTTATTCGAAAAAATACGAAAAATGAACAAAATTTGAGCGAAATAAATTACACCAAATAAACGATCATATTTTTCTCGTTAATTTGACATCCATATTCATATACTTTTTCATTCGTTTTTTCGTGGTTTTTCGGTTTTCTATTTATTTAGAGTTTTCTCCTGAACCTGACCCTATATATATATATATATATATATATATATATATATAGGGGCATAATCAAATGAGAACTAAGTATTTTGTGGTAACTGTGAGATCCAATGTGAGCCAATCATTTAAAATTATTTATTTTATTATTAATTAAATACTAAAGGTTAATTTAGTAAATTGATATATATATATATATATATATATGACAACTCAT
Organism: Arctium minus; assembly: GCA_954870635.1. Taxonomy (NCBI): domain Eukaryota; kingdom Viridiplantae; phylum Streptophyta; class Magnoliopsida; order Asterales; family Asteraceae; genus Arctium; species Arctium minus. The sequence continues at coordinate 9,023,697 of OX941086.1, read as the reverse complement.
AAATAATTTCATTTATTCCAATCCCATAATTTTAGGATAGATTGGTATCTCTCTTTCTCTCTCCCTCCATCTTTTTCTAAACCTTGCAAAAATTCGTCGGCCGGAAGATCATAGCGTTTCTACATCATGATCTCTTCCTCCCCTTCATATTTATATGCATCACCATTGATAGTCACTACGGTGGAAACCATACACTCTTCGCCACCAGGTAACTTCTCTAAATCGAGCCGACAATGGTGGTGTTGAAGGTGGATCTTGGCAGTGGATCGACACCGATCTAGTCTTAGCCCATGCTCAGAACGGTATCACAATGGTAGTACAATGGGTATCAAAGTGGGTTACATTTTAAAGTTCTTGGTATCATAACGGATATCACAGTGGTATCACGATGCATATCACAATGGTATTATAGTGGGTATCACAGTGGTATAATAGTGGGCATCGCATTGAATCTTATATGTATTGTATGTATGACATTGCATTTTGTATCACGGTAGGTATCACAGGTATTTTGTATCACAATGTATCTTGTACCACATTTGTATCACAGTGGATATCATAGTCTATTTTGTATCAAAAAGGGTATCACAATGTATTTCGCCGGAATTAGTTTCACCGGATGCCGGAGAGAGGAGAGATAAGATTTTTAAAAATACCTAAAATGTCCTTTAACTATAATTTTAAATCAAAATTACCAAATTTATATATTTCCTAAATTATTCTTTGATTTGTGGTTGAGATTGGATCTCACGGTTATCACAAAATAATTAGTTCTCCCATGAAGGGCCCCCTATATATATATATATATATATATATATATATATATATGCGAAGGATCATATGATAAGTTAAGTTAATGTGAGAAACATGAGAAGTGGATTTGAATCCTTAATCGCTTTTAATATCAAGTCTACCCATGAATCAGACTTGATATGGGGATTGATTTGGTGCATCTCATCCTAATATGCATCCAACGGTTGATAATCACTTATCACGTTAACTTAACTTCTCATCGGATATATATATATATATATATATATATATATATATATATATATATATATATATATATATATAGAGGCCTAATCAAACGAGAACTAGGTAGTTTGTGGTAACCGTGAGATCCAATATAAGCCACTCATTCCATATAATTAATGTTATTTTTAAAATAAAGTAAAAGGATAATTTGGTAATTTAACAATTTTTATTTTTTTACTATAAATAAAATCATTAATTACTCAATCCATAATTACCTAATTGATTACAATTTACCCTACTTATCATTTTGAAACGATGATAACCCACGTTTCTCCATAATGGTATTACAATGTATCACAATGGTGTCACAATGTATCACAATGGGTATCACGTGTAGTATCACAGTGCATCTTGTATGTATTTTGAGTATCACGCTCATGATTGTTTGAATTTATATTTTTTTAACATTGTCGATGTTTTTAGGTATCACATTGTGTATTATAGTTGTATCACAATGGCATTATAGTTGTATCACAGTGCGTCTTATATTTACTTTGGGTATCACACTGATGAATGTTTGTATGTGTGTCTCGGAGGTCAGATTTGTGTGTGTGTGTGAGAGAGAGAGAGAGAGAGAGAGAGAGAGAAACATATTACCAAAAATGCCCTTTAATTAAAATTTAAAGTCAAATTACCAAATATATTAATTTCCTAATTTATTCTTTGATGTGTGGATGAAATTGGATCTCACAGTTATCACAAAATATACAGTTCTCCCTTGAATGACCCCCTATATATATATATATAGGGGGTCATTCAAGGGAGAACTTGATTGTTTGTGATAACCGTGAGATCCAATCTCAACCACAAATCAAGTGATAAATTAGGAAATTAATAATTTTGGTAATTTGACTTAAAATTTTAATTAAAGGGCATTTTAGGTATTATAAATTTTTTCTCTGTCCTCTCTTTGAGCTTTGACCTCCACGACGCACGTACAAACATTCATCGGTGTGATACCATTGTGATACAACTATCATACCACTGTGTGACAGTGTGATACCCAAAGTGCATACATGACGCACTGTGATATTCAATGTGATACAACTATTATACCATTGTGCGACAGTGTGATACCCAAATTACATATATGACGCATTGTGATATTCAATGTGATACCACTTTGTGACAGTGTGATACCCAAAGTACCTACATCTAGACTCACGAACACGACAACTTTTTTGCTTTTGTGATACCCACTATATACATTGTGAACATCTTTCAAATAAGAAAACTGAAGATTGCAACTTTATGAACACTGTCATACCCATTGTGAACAATGTGATACATTGTGATCTACTGTTTAAAACCCATAAATCCATAAACACTACAACTGTAATATAATGTGATCCACTATTTAAAACTCATAAACACACTGTGATCCATGTGATCCACCTAAATCTAAGCAAAAAAACTGAATACTAAAGAATGATAAAAATTTCAAATTATGAAAACCAAAGAAGGATAAAAATAGTCTGTTTCAACAAGCAGTCATTGTGTTCAAATAGTCATCGTTTTCGTAGCTCGGTGAACCCAAAACCAAAATCGAATTTGAGTATCGATTTATAGTTTAGGCAGGTCTGGGTTTCTACGAGATCGATATGGCTTCTTCGAGATCGATCTAGTTTTTTGGTGCATCGTCCGGTTTCTTCGAGATCGATCTGGATTTTGGTGGCACCATTTTCAAAATCAAAAATCAATGGTCATCGATGTTTTTTGGAGGATGAGAGAAAAAAACAGTCGATGGCCGGATGAGAGAAAAAAACAGTCGATGGCCGGATGAGAGACGACGTGGTGTTCCTCGGAGCAAAAGGGGCAGATTTATGGAGAAGATGCCATGGAACAAGTATGATAGCACCTTTGAAGACAACGACTTGGTGATATACATTTATGGAGAAGATGTTGTGCATTCATGGAGAAGATGATAGTACCTTCCAAGAAGACGACATGGTATTCTGAAGACGATGAGCACTTATGTAGAAGATGCCATGAAATTAAGGTTTGATTTTTTTGGTTTCATGAGATAATGTCCAATGTCGAGGAATTAGGGATATGAATCAACTTAAAAGGAAAATATATGTTGGGCTGTTATATAATTTAAAATTACCAATATATCCTTTGTTATTAATTAGGAAAGTAAATTAATTACAAAAAATGATTGATTCAGATTGGATCTCACGGTTACTACAAACTACCGAGTTCTCATTTGATTAGGCCCCTATATATATATATGCATAGGGTGCGTTTCTTTTGCAACCTAAGCAATTTGTATAAACTATGCAAACCAATCTTAACCGTTCATCAAATCTAATGAATATATGATTTTATTATGTTTCCTAATTTAAAATCATGATTATAATGAATAAACTTAACATTTTCCATATATATCACAATCATTATTAATGAATCATAATCATTATCCATAAATATATCTATTGTTTCATAATATAGTGGTTTGCATAGTTTGTATAAATTGCTTGGGTTGCAAAAGAAACGCACACTATATGCATATATATGTATATATATATATATATATGCATTTATTTTATATAATTTATGAGATTATTAATTCTTATTTTAAGCATAAATACATATTTATGTAAAAAAGTGGGATATTGATGTTTGTAAATTATCATGTGATCAAAATGGTAGATTGAATCTATAATTTTTAAGTCAATTTAATATTATGCTATAGATTAGTGGTAATTTTATAATTAGTAGATTATGAAAATTTGGATCGGCTCCTCTAAACGGAATAATTATAACTATGGTCACTATGATTTTATTTTTGTTGCAGATCAGGTCTCTTGTTTTAACTTCGTTAAGTCAGAAGTGTTTTAGTTCTTTAACCTTTTATTCTTTTAAAAATATATATACATATAATTGTTATACTTTTAATCCTATATTTATATTGAGTAATGCAAAGGGGAGGATGTAACACCTCAAAATATGAGAAAATTGAAACTTACAAAAAACTTGAAAATTCAATTAAAACATAAAGAGTTTCTCCCAACAAAAGGGGACAAGGTCTAATAATCACAAGGAAAGTAAAGGAGTTTAATAGTTATTAACCTCCTAATCTAAATCACTCAAAGATTAGATGACATTCGGGTATTAATACAACCACCAAAAGGCTTTATCAAACACACAAGGCGCTCCAAGAATGTTACCCAACTAGCGCCTTTTCGTCGCCCAACGATTCACTCAAGCATCTTTAGACTCACCACCTACGGGACCTGCTATACATATCATTTAAAAGAAGTGTTACGCTTAAAACCTAGAAAGTTCAAACAATTTATAAACAGTGTTATAAAATAATAAAATCGAAAGCATAACTTTTACAATAATGCAATCCATAAATACCCATTTTTCATAAAACGTAAATACCAACCACATCTTGTGAGACGGGGGTGACCAAATTTTCATTGATAGTGACATAACACAAAAGTAAGTCACATATCGATGTTCATGATCCCCACTATGGATCAACGGTCATCCATTTAGACGTTGCATGGTCTATGGCCTGAGACCACCGATGATCCTAGATATGCTCGTTCACTAGAAATTACATCTCATTGTCAGTGGCTGATGTTCGACTCCATGTGAGCCCACACTACAATCCCTCCGATGACTTGGTGTCCCATTTCTAGTTATAATGCGGAGAAATAATTATCCTTTTTTCAGTGCCAACTAATCGATCCATATACCTATAATCCAATGCATTACAATATAAAATATAACATGACTCTAGGATGTTCAACAACATCCATACATATAATTTTCCAATCAAAATGCACTTTAACCATAATGATCAAAATTCCAACCTTTTTCTGAACAATTTTCCTTCTCCACATCATAGTTATTTTTCAAGGAATCAACATAAGGCAAAATAAAATTTTCTCAAATATTGAGTGCTTCATGTTCAACAAAGGGGTCAAGTCAACAAAATCCCATAAATGTCCTAAACACAATATAAACCAAAATCCATGAGGTTCATACTTTAAAATACCTCATAAATGTAGACAATACCACTTTATAACATTTCAAAGAGATTCAGGTATTTAGTTTGCCAAGGTGGACAATATCCCCAAATTTCCCAAGGATTACCAAAGTGGTTAACATCACCAAATAGTCAAATACAAGAAATACATCATAAGAAAAGTTTGGGAGACTCAAATACAACATTTTGACATATATATAATTTTAAAAAAGAGTAGGATGAACTCACAATGCTAGGTTCTGATTAAAACCTAGAAACCAAGTAAAACCCTATGAATGAGAAGGAGATCTTAAATTTTCAAACCCCAAATCTGAATCCTTAGCTTTAAATAGTCTTGAATGCCTTTGAGATCTCTAAAATTTACTTTTGAATGCACCCAAGTTCGACTTTAACGAGGAAAAAGTGAGAGTAGATGATGAAAATGAAAAAGAAAACATAAATGAGGCCTTCAATACTCTATGCCACCTTCTTGTTCACCATACGAAACACACCCTAATAGATGTTTTATTGGGTGTTTAGAGACACCAAATGACATTTATTTCATGAAATGAGATTTATTGGATATTTGGATAATTTGAGACAAAGTATTGTTTTTAACTCTTGAAAAATGTATTTTGAGTTAAGAATGATTCCATTTGGTGTTGTGGAACAAGTCAAAGTGTTTAGCAACTTGGTTTTGGGTCAAGTATGTTTTGGGGACGTTATCCAACTTGGTTTGATAGTGGCATATTAGCCCTTTTTGGTCATAAGAGTATACATATTTGATAAACGCCTCCTTTGGCTTTGTAGATATTTTGGAAATACAAACCATACAGTTTTGGCCTTTTTGGCTATTAAACTTCAATGGAGTGTTGGTTATGGACATATTCATGTTATAAGTGCCATATATTGATAAATGTTGGAAATTATGCCTTTTCGGCTTATGTGGCTTCTCTCGGCTTTATTTAAATAGTCAAGTATTTTACGAGGCCTTGTGGCTTGATTTTAACTCAATGTTTGATTTTCATGGCTCAATGTGGAGCCTTAGACGTAATGCAGTTATTGCATATTTCTTGATTATCACATGTTTGAGTGTGTTAGTCATTCAATTGGTGTGATGTAATTTTAGATTGTAATGCATTGGATCCATGACATAGGAGTCTGTTTTGTTGTTAATATGGAGTTTTGATGTCCACACTTAAGTCTAGTGAGTGGTCCCCAAGTCATGGCTAGTTAGCTTGCGGTGGTACCCTATTGGGTCGTATACGGAGCTATTAGCCTATGGTGGTACTCGATTAAGTCGTATACGGGGCTAGGTCTTGCGGTGGTGCGCATTGGAGCCATGTACGGGGCCAGTGATTTTGTGGTGAGACTCATCTAGAGGCCGAGTAGACACTAGTGGTCATTTTGGGAATCTTGTGGTAGTGTTCAATAAAGTTGTATACGGGAATCCATGGCCTGAGGTGAAACACGAGAACGTTGATAAGTGGCTTAACTTTGTGTTCCTGCCACATTCGATGGAATCATGTCTCCCCCGTTAACAGAAAGTGTTGTTTTCGGGTACTTCGTTACCCATGCTTTCAGTGTTTTGAATATATAATTTTACCAATATAATTGGTTATTGGAGTTTGCGCCTTGTGCACATGGTGAGTTTGGATATGAGTTATTTATCTAAAAAGGGTATTTAAATTGGATAAGACGAGCCTTGTAAATATATTTTCTCTTTATGACTTGTGTTTTAAATGATGGGTCTTTGTTTAAAGGAAAATGTTTGTTTTAATTGTTTTTATGTTATATGGGATAAAACTGTTTTAATTCACCAGACGTTAAGCTTAACACTTTTTTTATCGACATGTATATCAGATATTAGTGGGAACTAAGCGGCGTTCGGAGCTTTATAGAGGTTCTGGCAGGATAACTTTAGAGGCGTCATCCGATTTTGAAGATATGAGACTTGATGGTTTTAGTAACCCCCAAACTATTCTAATTTTGTTAAGGATTAGATCGTCCTGTTTAGAGCTCTCATACTACCTTATGCTTCTTTTGGGCAAACTTTATATATTTTTATATTAATATTGTATTGAATTAAAAGAGTTTGGAAAATTTTAATTTATCTTATATTTTCTAAATTTAGGAATGTTACATCAATTTCCTTTCTTTTGATTTACAACTTGGTCAAGGTTACAATTATCTGTCAAAATGGGATAAACGTTAACATCATGTATTTAATTTGTCTTCTAGATAATTATTCTAGATAACCTCTATGTGAATGAGACATTTATGGCTAAAAAAATATATTTACTTTGTAGGATTAATTTTTACTTTATATTTAATAAACTAATCTGTTAAAAAGAACTTATGATTTTTCCTATGACAACATACATATTTTTTTAGATTATTACAAATTTATCTGTGCCGTCTAACATAATTTAAAATTTTAATTATAAACTGAAAATTGAATAGTATTAAGTTTATATTTTATGATTTGGTTTTTAAAATAGATCAGATAAGATTTCCAAAGATATCAAATATTATGTTGTTTATTGATTGATTGACCATGTATTTGGATATGATAGTAGAGGTTTATTGAAAACTTTTTTTTTTGTTACCGTGGCGTGGGTTTTCGAACCTACTTACGCACATCGTCTAAGAGCATCTCCAGCAGATTCTCCAAAATTCCTCCAAAATGGAGAATGAAACTTTAAAATCTCTAAAACTAATATTTTCAACTCCAACAAAATTTTCATTTGGGAGATTACAACATTGATTATATGATTAGAGCATTTGTAATAACCGAGATTTTCATTTATAAAGAAAATTGGGTGTTTGGTGGAATTTTTGTTGGAAGTCTAAAGTGCAAGGATCATGTTGTAAATAATGGGAAAGGGGATTAAAACCCTAATACCCTCATCTCCTAATCATTTCAACTTGGAGGCTAGAGGAATCAAGGAGTTACATGTGTGGGTGAGACTTGCAATTGGAAGAGAAGCCAAGGAGGAGTGCAATTTGAAGGGAGTTTCTACTCCAAATCTTCAGCAAGGTAATTCTTATTTTTCTATCCATTATTATCGACTTTGAGTATAATTAATGTTTGGGTACAAATTCCAACACTCCATCGTCGTACGACCAGAGAGATAATCGACGCCCTTCCTTTGGTCGACCTTGATTAAAGCGACTAAATATCCGTCCGACAAACTCTGTCGTACGACCTGATTTCAGTTACTAACCTACGATACACGTTGTATTACGTTTAATGCAGGGTTCAAAGACATTTATGATCAGAGATTATAACGGAAGCCCTCATCAATAACGACGGACATAACAGACACTATCATCAATGACAAACGGTCATTTTATTAATAAGCAAGATACGCATTCAATACGTCTTAACGGAAAATTGGATTATAAATACGAAGATGGAATCTCACATTCAGACATCTGATTCTCAGACCTTACAAGCTCACAAGTTACGCTCTCCAGTTCACTCAGTTTCTCTCGAAGTTCATAAAATCCACTGCCGTTTTTCGTGTGACGCACGACCGAAGTTTCGTTACTCACGACGCGCGACCGACTTTACTTTATTATATTGTTTTACACTGTATTACACTTGTAAGACCTGTTACAAAGAACGACGTCCCTGATTGACGTCCATAGTGCACGACGACTCACACTCGTCCGCGGTTTTTACCCATTTTAGGGGTTTTCCGCGTCACCAATTCTCTCGTCTCATTTATTTCATTTTTATTATTGTCGTACGATTATTGAAGTTACTTTCTTTAGTTGGATCTAGCTTCACATTCACCTTAAATTTTCCTTGGGAGATTTTTGGCATAAATAGTTTGGCGCCCCATCCAAAGAAAGTCTTCGATAATCTTACGACGTACTAACGTTTTCCTTCGAGTGTTCTCTTTTTGCATCCATTCAGAACAATGGCATTCCAAGGAACCCAAGATCATGTTGTGGCCCAATGAACATGGAGCTGACTGCTGCTTGTGCTCGTATTGACGCCGTAACAACTCAGGCTCGACAAGCAGCTGAAACCAGCGAGCATCTAAGAAACCATAACGGAAACAATGTGACAGGGACTACGAATGCTTATGTCGGTGCTTGGAACGTGCCACCTCCATTGCCCAATTATCCTCGTCCACCACCAGTTAATCCTGCGACCTTCATAATCCCAACCATGCCTATGGCTTCTATGCCATTCAATGGACATGCCTCTGATTCCTCGCAGCAAACTAGCTTCAACGGATCAGGTTATGTTCCATTGGGTGTCCCAAGTGGTGTCCCGATATATCCCGTTGCACAACGATTGAAGCTTCTAGAAGAGCAGAATGAGTGTGTCTTGTCGATCCTGGCCAAATTGTCGGGGGCAGCAGTTCCCGTTGATGTCGAGCCACGTACAGGATTTCAGGCGTTGCCGTTCGTTGATGAGATCGCGTTAGTAGACGTCCCAAAGAAGTATAGCATCCCGACCTTCACCCCAAAATATTCAGGTGTCACTGATCCGACAGAACACGTCGCACAATACAAACAACTTATGTGGACTGTCTCAATACCGCATCAGTTTCAAGAAGTCTGTATGTGCAAGAGTTTTGGAGCGACATTGACTGGAGCAGCGTTACAATGGTTGATCAATCTCAAACCCAAAACCATCGGGTCTTTTTCAGAGTTGGTGAACCAATTTTCTCAACAATTCGCCAGCAGCCGAAAAATGGAGAAACAGACGAGCGACCTTTATTATGTCGTACAGAAAAATGGAGAGTCCATCTGGGACTATTTTAATCGATTCAATGCGGAGATGATCGGTATTCGAAATTGCGACGTAAAAACAGCTATTGAAGCATACAAACGGGGTTTGGACGATAGTTCAGGGTTATATCTCGACCTTACGAAATATCCTACAGAAACTTTTGAAGACGTACGAGCAAGGACGCTCGCTCACATGAGGGTTGAGGATGACCTCGCTTTCAGAAATAAACACTCGAGCGACAAGAAAAGCCTAGGTGTTAAAAAGCCAGATTTCAAACCAAAGTCGACCGGTCGATCATAGCCTGCCAGACAGATTTCAAATGTCAGATTTGAAAAGAAAGTGCCGACGACTTCCAGATCTGTCCAGTATCCTAAGGTATCATCTTATGGCTTCCCTGGATCAGCCAAGGACGTCGTCACGTCCTTGAAACAACTCCAGCAAAACATTCGATGGCCAAAGAAAAGCGATAAAGACAATGATAAGAAAGATAAAACAAAATGGTGCGATTTCCATAATGACTTCGGTCATGAAACTGATGATTGCATCGCCCTAAAGAAAGAATTGTCCTGGCTTAACTCGAAAGGTTATTTACAAGAATTGACGGAAAAGAAGGATGTGCGTCCCACATCCCCAAAGCATGCCAAAGTGATCAATTGTATCATTGGAGGTTCTGATGTTTGTGGGACCACATATTCAGCTGCTAAGAGACACGCTAGTCGCGGTCCCGACGACCGACCAATTCCAAAGGAGGCAAGACCCAAGGAGGACGCAGAATTAGAAGCTATGCCCTTGACGTTCGATCAAGCAGATCTCAACGACGTATACCAGAAACATCATGACGGACTCATTATCCAATTGAGCATTGGGAATTGCCTGACAAAGAGGATACTTGTCGACGGAGGTAGTTCTGCTAACATTATCTTTTTTGATGTAGTGAAAGCTATGGGGATCGACAAATCTGAGATTACTCGACGCTCGACTATACTTGTTGGATTTAACGGAGGAGCGACAAATACCATGGGAGAAATCACACTACCAGTATATGCTAAAGGAATCAATAGGCAGACGAAGTTCAACGTCGACTGTTCATCAGCTTATAACGTTATCCTTGGGCGACCATGGATCCACGATATGAAAGTCGTACCCTCGACGTACCACAAAACCTTGAAATTCCCCACGCAATGGGGAGTACAGGAGATCAAAGGCGAAACAAAAGTGGCTAGAGAATGTTACAAAGTTTCTTTGAAGCCCCCAAAGCAGACAGTATAGCAATTACAGAGCCAGGACGTTCCCGGGACAGACGACGATTATCGCTTAGAAGCTGTCGTCCTAAACCAGGAAAAGCCTGATCAGATGATCTACATAGGATCGACACTCGATCCATCCTTTAAAAATAGATTAATTTCTTTTTTGCAGGACCACTATGATTGTTTCGCATGGACGCACGAAGACATGGTGGGTATCGATCCGAGTATTATTTCTCATAAACTCAACGTCGATCCATCATTTAAACCCGTTCAGCAGAAAAGACGAAAATTTGCTCCTGAAAGAAATAAAGTTATCAACGACGAAGTTGATAATCTACTTAAAATAGGAAATATACGAGAAGTCAAATATCCAGATTGGCTCGCCAACGTTGTTGTCGTCCAAAAGAAAAATGGTAAATGGAGAGTGTGCATTGATTTCACAGACCTTAACAAGGCCTGTCCAAAAGATCATTTCCGTTGCCACACATCGATTCTATGGTTGACGCTACAGCTGGACACGAATTGCTCACCTTCATGGATGTATATTCTGGATATAACCAAATATTGATGCACTCCGACGATCAGGAAAAAACCGCCTTCATAACAGATAAAGGTATTTATTGTTATAAAGTAATGCCTTTTGGTCTTAAGAATGCAGGTTCGACGTATCAACGACTAGTGAATATGATGTTCAAAGAACATTTGGGTGACACTATGGAGGTATACATCGACGACATGATCGTCAAATCGAAACATACGGACGACCATATAGAACATTTGAAGCAGACGTTCGACATTCTGCGTGAATACAAAATGAAGTTAAATCCGACAAAATGTTCTTTTGGAGTTCGAGCTGGCAAATTCCTCGGTTACATGGTCATACGACGAGGAATCGAAGCTAACCTAGATCAAATAAAAGCCATTATCGAGCTAAAATCGCCTAGAAATTTTAAAGAAGTCCAACGTCTAACAGGACGTGTAGCAGCTTTAAACAGATTCATCTCTCGGTCGTCTGACAGATGTCACCTATTCTACAACGTCCTGCGAAAAAACAAAGGATTCGAATGGACTGATAAACATGAGGAGGCGTTGCAGCAAATCAAGGAATACATGACATCACCTCCTTTCCTCTCCAAACCCGATAAAGGTGAAATTCTTCAACTCTATTTATCCGTCAGTACTAATTCGGTGAGTGCAGTCCTTACACGAGAAACCGACGGACGACAATTGCCGATCTACTATGTAAGTAAAACTCTATTAGACGCTGAAACCAGGTACTCGTCTATGGAAAAACTCTTACTTTCGTTAGTTATGGCCGCTAAGAAGTTACGGCATTATTTCGAATCACATCCTATAACTGTTGTAACTAACTTTCCATTAAAGTCTGTGTTAAGAAAACCTGAATTAACAGGACGACTAGATAAATGGAGCATCTACCTCAGTAGTTATGATATGGATTTTAAGCCTAAAACGGCGATCAAATCACAGGTCTTGGCAGATTTTGTTACAGATTTCAGTCCAGAACTAGAAGAAGCGACGACGTCCAACGAGTTAATTGTGGCGACTTTATACGACACCACTTGGACACTCGACGTCGATGGTTCATCGAACATACGAGGAACAGGCCTGGGTGTCGTCCTACAGTCCCCACAAGGGGGCAAGATAGTGTACTCAATACGGTGCGACTTCAAGGCAACAAATAATGAGGCAGAATATGAAGCACTGATTGCGGGAATAAAAATTGCTCAGGACTTGGGGGCAACACATTTGCATGTCCGAAGTGATTCGTCCCTAGTTGTTAACCAAATCAATGGAGAATTCGCAGCAAAAGATTCGAGGATGATGGCCTATTATAAAATAGTAAAAGAAGAAGCAAAGAAGTTCAGTCGCTTCGTAATCGAGCAGATACCAAGAGATCAGAACACTCAAGCTGATGCACTAGCCAATTTGGGGTCAACACTTAATCAAACGACATTCGACAGTATCCCAATAGTCCACCTTGCAACACCATCCATCAAAGACGACGGTAATACTTTGGTCGCACCAATTGAAGAAGAAAATTCTTGGTCGGACGACATTAAAAATTACCTAGAAAACGAGCAACTGCCTGATGACAGAATGGAAGCAAGAAAGGTCAGATTTAAAACATCAAGGTACGTCATGATCAGAGGACAATTATATCGAAGATCTTCGACTGGTTTGAATCTACGATGTATTACCAACAAGATCGCAAGTCTAGAAAATCCTACAAGATATGCACGATGGTGAATGCGGAAATCACTCAGGAGGTCGCAGCCTAGCCAATAGAGTATCACGACAAGGTTACTATTGGCCGACATTAAGGCAAGATGCGATCAGGTATGTACAGACGTGCGACTCATGTCAACGTCACACATGTATGTCTCATAAACCATCTGAACCCTTGCACTCAACTTTGATCCCATGGCCCTTTATGAAATGGGGAATGGACATCGTTGGGAAATTACCACCTGCCCCCGGGAAAAAGGTATTTCTTCTAGTCTTAACAGATTATTTCTCTAAATGGATAGAAGCAGCGGATTTCTCCCAGGTTCGAGACAAAGAAGTCGTTTCTTTTATCCAAACTAACATCATTTGCAGGTTTGGAATTCCATCCGAAATAACGTGCGACAATGGGACACAATTCATCAGTGATCGAACACGAAGATTTTGTGAAGAAAGGAACATCAAGTTGGTGACATCGACACCTCGATATCCACAATCGAATGGCCTAGCCGAGTCAAGCAATAAAACTATCATCAATTCAATCAAGAAAAGACTCAAAGCTGCCAAAGGGAAATGGGTGGAAGAATTACCTTCCGTGTTATGGGCTAATCGTACGACACCACGTATGTCCACAGGACAAACTCCCTTTTCCTTAATCTATGGATGCGAAGCTGTGTTACCTATTGAGGTACGATTACCAACTTCAAGACATACGTCCGTCGAGCATAACTTGGTCGACCTGAGCTATGACCTCGATGCCCTAGAAGAACTTAGAGAAGCAGCACACATCCGTATGGCGTCACAGAAACAAGCGGTCGAGCGATATTTCAATAAAAATGTCCAAATCAAAGTTTTCCAAGAAGGCGATTACGTCCTACGACGAGTGTTCCAAAATACTCAAGAGCCCAATGCAGGTAAACTTTCCATTAAGTGGGAAGGCCCTTATCAAATCTCTGGCGTCGTGGGTAAGGAAGCTTATAAAATCCAAACCCTCGACGGTCGAGATATCCCACGAAGTTGGAATGCAGCTCATTTAAAGAGGTATTTCTTTTAAAATCCGAATTCATTTCCTTTGATTATTTCTTAAGAAAAATTACTGACTTAAGCATCGGAGGGTCGTTGGTCAAGCCAACGACCACCCCACTAATGTTATTTCTCGCAGGGACGCATGACTTAGTTAAAATCTTATGTTGAGTAATACTCATATGATTGTACGCATACGGTTGGTCATAGTTGTTGATAAAGGTTAATTCCTATGCTCGATGTTCGATATTTAGATCCAAGAATCATTATTACAATTGCATTTGGTCGATCGAAAATCCCAGTTGATTTCGTTAATAAATGTATGATATACAATGACTTTGTATCTTCTTAACTTACTTGACGTACGATAAAATATAAGTTTGGAAAAGAAAAGCAAGTAATAAACATTGACGGACAAAAGAGATTTTTTCATTAGATAATTACAAGAACAAGGGACGACCACAGACGGCCGACCCATGATAGTAAATTCAAAAAAAACTAAGAAGGAGGAACGTCATATTGTTCTTGCATGACATCAGCCACTGTAGTCTCTGCTGCTACCGCCTCTTTTCCATCGTCGCTTCCCTCCAGTTCATCATCTTCATCGAGGTCCCTTTCGGTCCCCACGGTGTCGAGGTAGGTTTTGAGCTCATCAGAGACCGACGCCATGGGATTTTTCCCATTCAGATGACGTCTCATCAAAGCGGCTCGGGCCGTGAAACGAGAGAAAGCCTCGATTTTCTTATTCTCCATCTCCAGGTCCTTGACGTCGCTCTCTAGTTCCTCGACCCTCTTCTTGAGAGACGCGACTTCGTCAGCAGAAGTAGCAGCAGCAGTGACGGCCTTGATTTTCTCGACCTCCAGTTTGGTCGACGACGCCTCAAGCTCAAAGAGACGATCCCTGAGCTTAACCTTCTCACGATCCAAAATCTCTAGTAGACTTCGGGCATCGGAGAGCTCAGACTTAAGGCCCTCGACCTTTGCCTTCTCAGCCTCAGCCGCCTCCAAGGCGACTTTCTCCCTTTCGAGAGCCTTATCGGCCCTTTTCTTGACGTCAGGGAAAGACGCCCTAAGACCTTCCGTCTGAGCGAAGAAGCTCAGACAGGCTTGGAAAGCCTACACGACAGAAGGGAAATAGTTAAAAAACGAGAATAGTGAGTAACAAAGAAAATAGAAAATAAAGAAAGGCTTACCATAAAGGAGAGACCAGCGGCGTGCGCCCCAGTATCCTCGACCCGAGACTCCTTATATCGGTCATAGAAGGTCGGGAGAAGAAATTTCCCCAGGTGTGGGAAAATGACGTCCCTCTCGAGGACGTCATTAGCCATGAAGTCAAATGGGAGAGTGACTTTAAACGTCGTCTCACCCACTTTCTCCTTATTCTTCTCCTCACTCTTAGAGGAGGAATAAGGTGCAGGGAAGGGCTTATCAACGCCCGACACCCCCGACAGTGGGGCGTCCTTCGTCACCTGAGTCGAGCCTCCGAGCTCGATCCCAACAACGGTTCCTTTCGATCAGAGCAGCGTCGCTCGTCTTCTTGGGCGAGAGTCGAGGTTTGCCTCGGACCCGTCTTGTGTATGCCCCCACAAAAGGGGCAGATCTCTTCTTCGTTTTTTCCCTCCCTTGACGGGCAAGCTCCAGTTGTTCGGCTCGTCTAAGGGCGGACGACTTCGCAGGTGCATCTCCTGGATAAAATAAAATAAGTTAGAAAAAACATACGATACGAAAGTAAAATAATGTCAAAGCGAAATACCAGTCATTTCTTCTTCTCTTTCTTCTTCTTCTCCTTCTTTCTTCTTCTTCTCCTTCTTTCTTATCTTCTTCCCGACAAGAACTCTCGACGAACGTCGCTTCTTTTACGAAGACGACCTCCTCTTCTTCGTCGTTCGACCGAGTAGAAAACGAACGATCAGCGATATTTCTCTCCAAGATCCTCTGAATCTTGTCGTGAGAATCGCGATTCGGCTTCACTTTAGTAAAGTCGATTGCTGCCAAACAAAGAAAGACATCAGTATATATATTAAATAAACGCATGACGAAAACGCACGACAAAGCAGTAAGCCTACCCGACTCATTCCATCCAGACGACAACCACTGACTATCCTCGTCGCTCACAGACGCCACTTGGAGGAAAACATACTGGCGTTTCCAACCACGGTCGTTCACCGCAGTATTATGCACCAGTACATTATCTCCCTTCGATCGAGAGAATAGACTATATCGGTGATAATTATCCGGTCGAACGCTGTAAGCAGTCAGGAGGTCGTTTACATTGAACGAAACCTCCCAGTCGGCCGTAAGACGCCCGATAACCTGGACAATTAGCCAGAACTGAGGCATTAACTGTCCAGGCGTCAAGTCGAACGCATCTAAAAAAGCCTTGACCAAAGGACTAAATGGCCAAGTAAATCCTATTTTGAAGGGATACTCATATAAAACGCAGTACCCCTTCGGAACCTCGTCCGACTTTAAATCTTCCGGCGTCATCAGATTGATTCCATCTGGAATCCTGGCCAATTTTTGAAAATAATCTAGGTGTTCTTCTTCCCTATAGATACTTACAGGTTCAGTCGACATCTGAAAATCTGGGATATTCAGGGTCGCACACCAGTAACTAAGTATATCCCAAGATTTCCTAGGCTTCCTGGCTATGGACTTCCTACGCATATAATCGACACAGAGGGAAAACGGGAAATCGTACCTTAAATAGAACTCTAAACCTCGAACTAAGAACGAAAAGGATTCTGATCGCTCGGAAAGTGAATATCGCCGGAGGAATATGATCTCTAAAGGGTAAGCGTAAAAAAGGAAAAGATTGAAGGCGATCCATATTTATACCGAAAATCGGAAAATGAATCGCCAAAAAGAAATCAAATCGCCAACCGACACGTGTCGTCCATGTCAAGCAATCTTTTGAGCACATCCGTCGGATGCGTGACACCTGTCCAATATTAGCCGTCTAAATGTTCATTTTACAGGAAATGATGTCATTATTTAGTTGGAAACAAACCGATTCAGTTCCATGCGAACTACCCACGTTCTTTTATGACACGTGTCTTGATTTTAAATTTAAATTTCAAAAAGTTGCCGCTTGAATTTTAAATTTGGGGGCAAACTGTTTGGGTAGAAATTCCAACACTCCATCGTCGTACGACCAGAGAGATAATCGACGCCCTTCCTTTGGTCGACCTTGATTAAAGCAACTAAATATCCGTCCGACAAACTCTGTTGTACGACCTGATTTCAGTTACTAACCTACGATACACGTTGTATTACGTTTAATGCAGGGTTCAAAGACATTTATGATAAGAGATTATAACGGAAGCCCTCATCAATAACGACGGACATAACATACGCTATCATCAATGACAAACGGTCATTTTATTAATAAGCAAGATACGCATTCAATACGTCTTAACGGAAAATTGGATTATAAATACGAAGATGGAATCTCACATTCAGACATCTGATTCTCAGACCTTACAAGCTCACAAGTTACGCTCTCCAGTTCACTCAGTTTCTCTCGAAGTTCATAAAATCCACTGCCGTTTTTCGTGTGACGCACGACCGAAGTTTCGTTACTCACGACGTGCGACTGAATTTACTTTATTATATTGTTTTACACTGTATTACACTTGTAAGACCTGTTACAAAGAACGACGTCCCTGATTGACGTCCGTAGTGCACGACGACTCACACTCGTCCGCGATTTTTACCCATTTTAGGGGTTTTCCGCGTCACCAATTCTCTCGTCTCATTTATTTCATTTTTATTATTGTTGTACGATTATTGAAGTTACTTTCTTTAGTTGGATCTAGCTTCACGTTCACCTTAAATTTTCCTTGGGAGATTTTTGACATAAACAATTACGCTTTGTTGGGTTTTAGAGACAAAAGGGGGATAAGCGACTGATTGATTTCAATGAAAGTTTGCTTGATGATGATGAGATGTTATTAAGAAGGGTTAGACATTTAACCCACTGGTTTGATGGCCAAAAACTGGATTAAACCAAAAATTATAGCTTAAAATGAGATTATCAGTTCGTAAGTAAAACCCTGGGGAATCGCTCAACCCAGATGGATTAGAAATCCGGTTGAGGCTAAAACCCGGTAGGGGTGTTATCCGGATTACTGGCGAAACCCGGTAGGGGTGTTACCCGGATTGCCGACGAAACCCGATAGGGGTGTTATCCGGATTACCGACAAAACCCGGTAGGGGTGTTATCCGGATTGCCGGCGAAACCCGGTAAAGAAGTTATCCGGATTACCGGTGGTTCCTGGTTAAGGCTTAACCCGGGTGCAAATGATTCTCGGTAGAGCCTAAACCCGGGTATAGGGAGAAATCCGGTTGAGGTAATCCCGGGAAAAGTGTATTGCCTGGATATTGTTGAGAGTTAGGAAGGGGGGGATCGGTAGTCGAGTTTTACCCGGACCCTGCCCTGTATGAGAATTTAAGGAATCTAGTATAAATCTTACAAGGGAATTGATTAAAACCCGGATAAGGTTTAATCGTGACCTATTGGTAAAATCGTAGGTATTCAGTCTAAGGGAAAAAAACGTAAGTGAGAAAAATTAAGCAAGGACAACAGGTGAGTCTTTCTAACTGAAAAGGGCGGTTGACGTACGTTTTGATTTACGCATGCAATAATTATGAAACTCTGTGTTTATCTTATCATGAAATGTGACCTAATATGTATGCATACATTTGAAAGGGAAAATGTGATGGTTTAAGTCTGGAGGTGTGTCTCGCAAATGCTAATAAAAGGGGGGGGGTATCCCAGCTAAAGGCAGTTTGAGCCAGACGCATGGTCACGATATGTGTGACCTTGGCGTGCGCCATCAACATGTGTATAAAAGTGTAAATTGCTTATAAATGTTTATAAAGTGTGTTATTTGTTGTCAAGGCACAAATGTTTATTGCTAGAGAGAAATCACTAAACCTCACGGTCTAACCCTCGCTTTTTCAAAAACTAAACCCCTTTTTTAGGAAAGTGTGTGGTAGAGGGCTCAGATAGAGGCAAGGAAAAGATGTGAGCATGGAGCCCTAGGTTCGGAAGTATTTTGTCATATTTAGTATACCAGACTTAGATTATTATCATCTCAGCTGTGTAATAGGTTGTTTTCCGCAAACCTTATTGTAATCGCATGTTTGAGATAGTATTTTGGGGCCGCTTTGGCGATCTTGTATATTGCAGTTTATTTGGTTGAATTGCTTAGTTGGGTTGTTACAACATCTCCAACATATTCTTAAAAAATTCCAAAAGTCCCATGTGAACTTGTAGCAAACACAGCTAAATTGCTAAAAATGTGCGTACTAAGTGCTCAAAATCCATGCTATATACTATTGAATAAGGGTCTCCATCGAACGGGTTTGGGTGGGCAAACCAAAAATCTAATTGGATTCCGGATATAAAAACCATTCCCCAAATTTTGGGTTCAGATTTCGGATTGCTTTGGGTTCGGGTTGGTCGGGTTGGGGTCGATCGGGTTCGGATATAGTTATATGCACAAACTATATATATTTCATCGGATTTGAGGATGAATTCAATCGATTGACAGAATTAATGAAATCTATAGTAGGTTTAGAAATTAGAAAAGATTACTGTTGACTACATTTAGGATTTGAAAAATAATTAGATAAATAAACATGTTTATATAATATTTTAAAATTATATATATATATATATATATATATATATATATATATATATAATTATATAGAGGGGGGTTCAAGAGAAACCTCAAAAAATGGAAAACTGAAGAACATTTTGGTAGCCATTCATCTGGACGGTATGCACTTGTGCATACAATGCATACCGTCCAGATGGAAGACTACCAGGGTGTTCCTCAGTTTTCCCTTTTTTTGAGGTTTTCCCTGAACTTGACCCTAATTTTATATGTATATATATACATATATATATATATATATATATATATATATATATATATATATAGGGGTGGTATCAATTGGAAACCAAGTTTCATTGGAAACTTTGGAAACCAAATTTCAGCCATTTATCTTTATAATCAATGGTTAAGATTCATTTGAATTATATATGGTAGTAACTTAATTAATTTATTAATAATAAATAAAAATAATAGATGAAAAGGGTAAATATGTCTTTTGATTTTGTGTCTCAAATATGACAAGAAAGGTTTATTTTATTTAGCTTACTTGAAACCAAAATAAAATTTCCCACGCAATCTAAATTTAGATTTTTTTTTACTATGAAAACGAGGAGCATTTGTCTTTTCATCAAAAAAATTATTTTTCTTTTAAAATGTAAGAAAATATTTTTTTCTAATTTCATTTTATTATAAAATTTCCCACGCAGTCTAATATTGTGATGAAACAGAATGAATTTGTGGATTACATATTTCATTGGATTACAGATTTCATCAGGTTCATCGTGTTAGCATTATTATTTCATAATGAAAATAGATTCATCAGGTTCATCGTGTTAGCATTATTGTTTCATAATGAAACATGATGAATTTGTGCCATTTTTGTTAACTTCCCATTTTTGTTTCATTAGCTGTTCAGTTGCATATCCGTATATGAAAATAGATTCATCAGGTTCATAATGTTAGCATTATTGTTTCATAATGAAAATAGATTCATCAGGTTCATCATGTTAGCATTATTGTTTCATTATTACAATATATAAGCTAAATTAAAATTAAATAATTTACCTAAATTAAATATCTCATTTTTAAATTAATCAATGATTATTATTACCATATATAAGTTAAATATAAATTAAATAATTATTAATATAATAATAATAACAGTATTATTATCCACTTCCGAGGATCGACGATCTGTTTGACCAACTGCAAGGTGCGGGTTGCTTTTCAAAGATCGACTTACGGTCGGGGTATCATCAAGTGAAGGTGGCTAAAAGCGATATTCCAAAGACGGCGTTTAGGACGCGTTACGGTCACTATGAGTTCCTGGTAATGCCGTTCGGCCTAACCAACGCACCGGCTATATTCATGGATTTGATGAACCGAGTGTGCCGACCATTCCTCGACAAATCGGTAATTGTGTTCATTGATGACATCTTAGTTTATTCCAAAGACGAGGGAAGTCATGAGCAACACCTTCGAGAGGTGTTAGGGGTTCTAAGACGAGAAAAACTTTACGCAAAGTTTTCAAAGTGCGTGTTCTGGCTTCGAGAGGTGCAGTTTTTGGGGCACGTGGTTACAAGGGAATGAGTGAAGGTGGATCCCGCTAAAGTTGAGGCCATGATGAATTGGGAGCCGCCCAAGAATCCGACAGAAATCCGAAGTTTCCTCGGGTTGGCGGGATACTACTGAAGGTTCATTCAAGATTTTTGAAAGATAGCTTCCTCGTTGACGGCCCTAACAAGGAAAAATGCAAAATTTGTTTGGACGGAAAGGCAAGAGGAGGCGTTTCGGACGCTGCAAAGGAAGCTTTGCGAAGCTCCAGTCCTATCCTTACCCGATGGGACTGAAGACTTTGTGGTATATATCGATGCATCGAAGTTGGGTTTGGGATGTGTCCTTATGCAGAGGGGGAAGGTGATTGCCTACGCGTCGAGGCAGCTCAAGGTCCACGAAATCAACTACCCCACCCACGATTTGGAGCTAGCCGCGGTAGTGTTTGCATTGAAGTTATGGCGGCACTACCTCTACGGTACGAGGTGCACGCTTTATACGGATCACAAGAGTCTGCGGCACATTTTTGACCAAAAGGACCTAAACATGAGGCAGCGAAGGTGGTTAGAACTATTAAAGGATTACGACTGCGAGTTACTTTACCACCCGGGTAGGGCGAACGTCGTCGCCGATGCTCTTAGTCGAAAGGACTATGGGGAGGTTACCAAGGCTACTTTCTCGCGGATCGAGTTAACGTCTACACTCATTGACCGGATTAAAGAGTCACAAGTAGAGGCGTTGCGAGAAGAAAACCTCAAAGAGGAAGTCATGACAAAACAACATTTACTCTTGACGGAGGATGGCCGAGGAGTGAAGCTCTTCAATGGACGAGTTTGGGTACCAAAAGTCGGGGGAAATCGAGGACTCCTTCTCGAGGATGCTTACAAATCGAAGTACTCCATTCATCCGGGGAGCACGAAAATTTACCGAGACTTAAAGTTACTCTATTGGTGGCTGGTTATGAAGCTCGATGTGGCGCGTTACGTGGAGCGGTGTGTGACTTGTTCACAAGTGAAGGCTGAGCATCAGCACCCTTATGGGAGTTTGAAATCCTTGGAGATTCCGGAATGGAAATGGGAACACATCACAATGGATTTCGTGACGAAATTGCCCAAGACCTTGCGTGGTCATGACGCCATTTGGGTGATAGTGGACCGATTGACCAAGAGTGCTCATTTTATGGCTATGCGGGAGGCTCTACCCATGGACAAGCTGGCAAAGTTGTACATTGACGAGGTAATATCTCGGCACGGCGTGCCACTATCTATTGTCTCAGATCGTGACAGTCGGTTCACGTCGCACTTCTGGGATGGGTTGCAAAAGGAATTGGGCACGCGTGTGAAGTTGAGCATTGCTTACCATCCGCAGACCGACGGACAAAGCGAAAGGACGATTCAGACGCTAGAAGATATGTTGAGATCTTGTGTAATCGACTTTGGTGGTAGTTGGGATTCGCATCTACCGCTAGTGGAGTTCGCATACAACAATAGCTACCACTCAAGCATCGGTATGGCATCGTTTGAAGCCTTGTACGGTCGCAAGTGCCGAACTCCTGTATGTTGGCTAGAAGCGGGGGAGAAGCAATTTGTCGGACCTGAAATTGTACAAGAAACAACAGACAAGGTGAAAGAGATACGGGAACGTTTGAGGGCAGCTCAAGACCGACATAAAAGCTATGCGGACAAGAAGCGTCGGCCGATAGAATTCCATGTATGGGATCGGGTGATGCTAAAGGTGTCTCATTGGAAGGGGATCATACGTTTCGGAAAACGTGGGAAATTGAGTCCCCGTTTCCTTGGGCCCTTTACTGTGCTTAAGCGGGTAGGACTTCAAGCTTACCAGTTGGAACTCCCTCCGGAAATGAATGGAATCCATAACACCTTCCACGTGTTTTACCTTCGCAAATGCCTAGCGGAGGAGGAGAGTGTCATTCCACTCTCCGAGATTAGAGTTGATGAAGGCAATTGTTGCGTGGAAGAACCGGAGGCAATATTAGAGAGAAAGACGAAAAAGCTTCGTCACAAGGAAGTCACGATGGTAAAGGTTCAATGGAAGCACCATCGTGGTGCTAATGTGACATGGGAGGCCGAGGAGGACTTGAAGAGGAGGTATCCTCACCTTTTCGCCTAGCCAAGATTTCGAGGACGAAATCTCCTTCAAGTTGGGGAGGATTGTAACACCCTTGACCTCGGTATGTATTTATTTTGATTCAATCATGTTTTACCGTTAGCGTTGGGCTTTGTATTTGGGTTCGTGGGCTTCTCGGGTCAAAGTTTGGGAAATTTGGGCCTCGGTACCACTGGGACGATTGTGCCCGCGATTGTGACAGGAGTCACTCTCGCGAGGCACTATCGCGAGAGTTCTACCGAGAGTGGGGGGGGGGGGATCCGGCGATTGTGACAGCGATTGTGACAGATGTCACAATCACGAGGCAAGGTCGCGGTCGGGTGCAGCTCATTTAAAACTCACTCCCACGACCTAAAATTCATTATCTGATTTGGGGAGCTGATTTGGGGTGATTTGGAAGAACAAAAAGGTAGGGTTTTCATCCTCCTTCATTGAATGCTCCTAGTAAAGATTCTTATGGTTAGTTGGTGGGTTTAATGGTAGGTCCTTGCTTGCGAATTAGGAAGCTCAAGTGTTCATTCTCATTCCTCTCAAAGTATCACATCTAGGGTTTGGTGTATAACCCTTACAAGGTGAGTATTTTAGACACTTTTCTTTCGTAAATGTTAGGGATATAATATTCAAGAGTCTTTCTTGCCTCCTAATCATATTTGGGTTTTGTTGGGTTTTGACCTAACTAGGAGTTTTGAAGGTAACATGGTTATTTGATTAAATAAAGCTTAATGGGAGGGTATGTTAAAGAAAGTAATGGTATTCTCATTTGCTCAAACTTTTGTTAACTAATATTATCGTATGGAGTTTTGGCACCACCTAAGGGGAAAACTAGGGTTTGGGTATAATTGGGGTATTGGGTTAATTATTGCGCACAACGACCTTTGGAATGAGATTATGGTAATACAAATGATGAAATGCATTATGTGGATTCTTACCAAATATGAAATGAGTCATACTTGTAACTACCATGTTTGGACTTTGGTCTCATGGGGTATATGCATGATTATACTTGTGGGTGTACTGTTATGTGTGGTTTCGGTTTAGTGCAATGGATCCATAGGCACGGTAACCCAATGTCTTGTCCGGACATTTGGTTACCCTTGGCACGGGATAGGCATCGGGCTCCATGGTAAGTAGGGTGTGGGCCTATACGGTCGGGCAGCGTCCCATGGACAGTATGGTGTAATCCCATTGTGCTCGAGTTGCCCTGTTTTGGGAACTCTCAAGAAAATACCTGGAGTGGTTGACTTGATGTTTTTCGAGCTAAAGACTTGGAGTAGTTGATGCTCGCTATGTGGTTTTGGAACTGTCGTCAGATTTACTGATTGCTAATGGTTTATTAGATTTGTTTTGCTTTAGCTCACGGCTAGATCGGCTACATGACTTCAATCGGGTTTATTGTCTAATTTTATTTCCGCTTATGTATCCTCACTAGGCTCTCGCCTAACACTTGTTTGGTGGTCATGTATGGCAGGTCACTCTAGCGGTGGGACACGACGGGAATGAGCGGACGACCTTGGGGTCGAGAGTGGTCCTTTTGATGATTTAGTGACCAATACTTGAAGTACTTAGAGATCCCACCTTTTGGAAGAACGGCGACACCCGACATTAATCTTGCTTATGCAAGTTAGATTACTAGGTTGTCGAACTGTATTCTTCATTTGTTATGGGTTGTAATAGCCATACTTGGTCCCCGTGTTGGGTTGACGTACTTTGGGTTAGATTGTTATACCCTTGGCTTACAGGTTTTTGGATCTCCCTTTTTGGGTAGATTGGTTTCTTCCAATTACAGTCGTTATATAGCCAAATTTTCAATTTTTAAATTGACCCCAATTTTTAGGATGTTACAAATATGACAAGAAAGGTTTATTTTATTTAGCTTACTTGAAACCAAAATAAAATTTCCCACGCAATCTAAATTTTGATTTTTTTTTACTATGAAAACGAGGAGCATTTGTCTTTTCATCAAAAAAATTATTTTTCTTTTAAAATGTAAGAAAATATTTTTTTCTAATTTCATTTTATTATAAAATTTTCCACGCAATCTAATATTGTGAAGAAACAAAATGAATTTGTGGATTACAGATTTCATTGGATTACAGATTTCATCAGGTTCATTGTGTTAGCATTATTATTTCATAATGAAAATAGATTCATCAGGTTCATCGTGTTAGCATTATTGTTTCATAATGAAACATGATGAATTTGTGCCATTTTTGTTAACTTCACATTTTTGTTTCATTAGCTGTTCAGTTGCATATCCGTATATGAAAATAGATTTATCAGGTTCATCATATTATCATTATTGTTTCATAATGAAAATAGATTCATCAGGTTTATCATGTTAGCATTATTGTTTTATTATTACAATATATAAGCTAAATTAAAATTAAATAATTTACCTAAATTAAATATCTCATTTTTAAATTAATCAATGATTATTATTACCATATATAAGCTAAATTAAAATTAAATAATTATTAATATAATAATAATAACAGTTACCACATATATTATAAAATAATGTAAAAGACAAAAATAACCTTTTCAATTAAAAATAAAAATAAAAAAAAGAAATTCACTGATTGGTTGATTTCGGTTTCCAAAGTTTCCAATGTAATACTGGTTTCCAATTGATCGCTCCCCTATATATATATATATATATATATATATATAGGGGCGTAATCAAATGAGAACTAGATACTTTGTGATAACTGTGAGATCCAACGTGAGCCACTCATTTAATATAATTAATATTTTATTTAAAATAAAAGAAAAGGATAATTTGCTAAATTGACAATTTGGATTTTTTTAATAAATAAATTTCTTATTTTACTCCCTTCCAATTATACTATACGGTTACCTAATATAATTAATTTAATATATCATAATTTATAATTTTGAAATACCTTATAGTTGGAAAATCTTGTGGTATCACAGTGTGATTCATTGTTGGTTTGTGTCTTACAGTTAGAAAATATTTTGGTATCAAAGTATGATTCATTGTTGGTTGCGTCTTACGGTTACAAAATCTTTTGGTATCATAGTGTGATTCATTGTTTGTTTGTGCCTTACGGTTAGAAAATCTTTTGGTATCACAATGTGATTCATTGTTGGTTGCACCTTATGGTTACAAAATCTTTTGGTATCACAGTGTGATTCATTGTTTGTTTGTTTGTGCCTTACAGTTAGAAAATCTTTTGGTATCACAGTGTGATTCATTGATGATTTATGTCTTATGGTTAAAAATTATTGGGTATCACAATGGTGTATCACGTTGTATTTTTCCAGAATTATGTTCAGAGGAGAGAAGAGAGAGGATAGAGGATAGAGGAAAATTTAAAATACCTAACATGCATTTCAATTAAAATTTTAAATCAAAGTTACCAAATTTATAAATTTCCTAAATTATACTTTAATTTGTGGTTGAAAATGGATCTCACAGTTACCACAAACAAATGAGTTCTCTCTTGAATGACCCCCTATATATATATATATATATATATATTTATATATCGGGTTTTGAGACGAGTCAGATGGTGAAAAATCAAACCCAACCCAAACCCAAATATCCCCCAAAAGTCGGTTTCGGATTTCGTGGTATTCTGGTTTTACACAAACACCTCATTTTTGGTTTGGGTTGGAGTTAGATTTTCGAACCATTCGGGTTCTACAACCTCTGTATTGAATAGTACTTGATGATCAATGAGAGTCATACACTAAAGGTGAACAAAACAGGTTGTTTAGGGCGTGAAGACGAATTATTAAATAAATTAATAATTTTAAATTGATCATTTTTAAAATATTAAATGGTATAAGTTCTCAAATATATTCATCTGGTGTGATTATGAATTACATGATTAGATTCAGTTAAAAATATTTTAAATCAATCGACATAATCTGATTCATGATTAATGGTTCGTATCGAGTTCAATTAAATTGAAAAAACCAAATAACAAACTAATTTCTAATGAATTGATTTTGTTTCACAATAAAAAAAAATCCATTTTTTTAAGTACAAACTCAAATTGTCTGTATAATAAAGCATTATAATTCGAAATTTGGTTTTATTTTATTAAAATAATTTGATTTTATTAGTTTGAAATTAATTAAACGAATAAGTCAAACCTACCATAATTGAAAATTCACTCGGTCAAGGTACAATCGGTTTCATAAATAATTAACCAATTTAAATTAAAATAATCATAGACATTAGCATACATTTTCTGAAAGATGTGATTAAAAACAATAAAATAATGTTTTGACTTGGCAAAATGTAAAAGGATTCTCAATATCAGCAAAATTTAAGTTTATATGCTTATGTTGTGCCAAATATAAAAAATATGTATGACATTATTTTTCTGGAAAGAAAAATGTTTAGTTTTCAAATCATCTCCAAAATGCCCCTGCCTTTAAAAACAAAATATGTTTTAATGTACACGATGAATGTAACAATTCACACATTCAAACACGCCACAACGGGTCCCAAAGTGACAAGTCAAACATACGAAAAAATTACAACCAAGGTTTTGTAGAATAAACTGGATTACAGCTGAGAAATAGAATGAAAACTAGACGAGAACATCTAACAAAAATCTATCCACGAAGGTCTCCTCTAACGCAAGCTTCTAACTCACATCTTGCCCTTGCCCTTACTCGAACCTTCGACTACCTGCTTACCTGAAAAAGGTTTTTGTTTGAAAATCGAGGGTTAGACCATAAGGTCTAGTGAGATCCCTCTAGAAACACGTCACCTCACAAATAACAACAAAAGGGATTTACATTCATTTATAAACAACGTACTTTAAACAGGATCTTTGCATGCATGACTGATATGGTTGGCTCACGCCTAGGTCACGTACACACTTGTGACAACGTGTCAGGGCACACACCCACCCTTAACTTGAATATATGAAACGAATTCATATTTTCAATATGGGTCACACTCCCCATAAGCTCGGTATCAATTAACGTATACACACCCCACAATGTTTACCTTTTAAAAACAACACCTGTTATTTTGCACGATATAAATAACATAAAACATGTAATAATAACGACATTGCATAAGATAATACGTTAACAGAGGATAAGGAAAACTCACTTGAAGTCTGTACTAAGCTTTTATGCTTGCTCTAACAATCCTTTAATGCACACCTACATTTACACCACACACGAGAGTGATGAGTCATTCGAGTAACTCATATAGTTCGTTTTTCTCAACAACCTAAAACTCTTAATAAACACTACGAGTCTCGCTCGATGGCACCAACGAAAATCACGAAAACAGGTGACGATGCCCATGAAATCGACCACTGGGTTCGAGTCTGGACTATACCCTATTTCCCCGGCTCGCCCAGATCTGGCTTCCCGATTTCCTGGCTTCCTGGTTTCCCGGCTTGCACGGAGTCTCTCCCGGATTTGGTAATTCTCGGGACCACGTCCCCGGGTTCCCCCGGGTTCCACATACCGGGTTTTACTTTCCCGGTTAAAAAAACTCACCGGGTTTTGACCTTATCCGGGTTTCTCCACCCAGACATGGGCGATTCCCGGGTGATCGAAGAAATCCTCACTGAGTTTTCTTCCCAACTCTGATCTAGCCCATCCCAGGTCATTTTTAAACTATTAATTGAGAGCATTAGCATTCTTAATCCCATCCCACAATATAATCAACGAATTAATCTATTTACAACCAATTAGAATGACATTATCACTCACTGAGTTATCAAAGGCAACCCTTAAATCTCCAAAGCTAAAAAGAGATTAGAAGAATAAATGCTTACCTTAATGGGGATGAAACACTATCGTTAATTGCTTCCCACAAATCAGCTCCTTGAAGGAAATGCAAAGATTGGTCTCCACTTTCTTCTCTCTAGTCGCCTCCTGGTAAAGAGAGAGATTTAAGGTTTTAGGGGTTTTAACCCCTTTTTCCTTATTCATACCAAGGCCCCCCGAACTTTCACTTTTTCACACTAAACTTAGTTTAATTACAAAAGAACACGGTTATTACATCATCCCCCCTCTAAAGAATTCCATCCCTGGAATTCCATCTTTGAACAGTTGAGGGTATTGGGACTTCATGTCTTCCTCTACCTCCCAAGTTGCCTCATGGCCCTTGTGGTAACGCCACTGAACTTTCACCAGGGCAATCTCTTTGGTCCTCAACTTCCTAATTTTGCGATCCACAATCGCTAACGGCTCTTCGACATAACTCAACTTTTCGTCCACTCGAATATCTTCTAAAGGCACCACCGTACTCGCTTCAGCCAAACACTTTCTCAGATTTGATACATGAAAAGTGGAATGAATTCCCCTAAGCGCCTCGGGTAATTCCAACTTATACGCCACCTCACCCACACGCTCGGTTATGGCAAACGGTCCTACATATCTGGGCCTCAACTTTCCCTTCTTTCCGAAACGGACAACACCTTTCCAAGGTGAGATCTTAAGCATCACCTTGTCTCCCACTTCGAATTCAATCGATTTCCTTCTTTTGTTCGCGTACATCCTTTGACGGTCTTAAGCCACCCTCAACTTCTCGCGAATATGATTGATTTTATCAGTAGCAATCTACATAATCTCTGGTCCCGCCAACTGCTTTTCTCCTATTTCGTTCTAACACAAGGGCGTTCTACACTTACGCCCATACAAAGCTTAAAAGGGAGCCATTTGAATACTGGTGTGGTAACTATTGTTGTAAGAGAATTATATCAATGGCAAGTGGGCCTCCCAAGAGCCTTTAAAATCTATTACGCATGCTCGAAGCATATCTTCTAACGTCTGAATAGTTCTCTCACTCTGCCCATCCGTTTGAGGATGGTAAGCGGTACTCATCTTAAGCTGCATACCAAAATCCCTTTGAAGACTCCTCCAAAATGACGACGTAAAGCGACTATCATGGTCGGAGACTATGGACAACGTCATGCCATGCCTGGTTACTATCTCGTCGATATATAATCTTGCTAATTTTTCCAACGGGTAGGTCTCTTTGATGGGCAAAAAGTGGGCCGACTTGGTGAGGCAATCCACTATTACCGAAATGGCATCATACCCCTTTGGAGTTCTTGGTAACTTAGTGACGAAATGTTGGGAAATTCAGAATTTGACAAGTACAGTTAATACTGCTAGAAGAACTTGGTTACTACTTCTGAAGTTACTACTTCTGAAGTTAATGCTGCTGAACAAAATTAATGCTGCTAAGTCAAGGTTAATACTGCTAGAGGAGATTACTACTGCTAAGCAATTTTAGTACTGCTGAATGTTAATACTGCTCAAAGTATTAATACTGCTGAAGACTTAGTGCTGCTTATGAGATAATCAAGATTCGTGCAGATCAAGTTTGAAGAGTATGGAAAGCTGGAAGATAAAGATGGAAGATTATTTTGAAGATCTTTTGTAATTATCTTTTATCTTCAGTATATATAGAATAGTTTAGACTTGATAGAAAAAAATTTCTAGCATTCTGAGTTTTTGTTTTTGATAGAGAGAATCAACCTCAAGGTTTGTAATCCTAATTCTAGAGAAGTAGAATTCGTATTGGTGAGCCTGTTCATCAATATTGAGGTTGTGTGTTGAATCTTGTAACTTTATAATCATTCAATAAAGTTTGCAAGTTCTTATTCTGATTTACTGTGTTTCATTAATTATTGAATATCAAAGTGTTATTCCGCAAACTCCTTTGATATTGTTTCTGAGTGTTTATTCTTTTTAGAATTAAGATCCTGACAAGTGGTATCAGAGCAAGTATTCTCAGAAATCTCATTCATCATGGAAAACACAGCTGAATCCAACAGTACTCTGGTCTCAAAGGTTCCAATGCTCAGATCCAATGAATTTGACATGTGGAAGATCAGAATCAAGAAATATATTCTCCTCACAGATTACTCTGTGTGGGACATCATTGAGAATGACCCATCTGATGCAGGAAATATTGGTGAAGATGGCAAAAGAACCCCTCCAAAGACGAATGCAAACAGAAAGACAAGGCAAACAGAGATGAAAGCCTTGAGCACTCTGGTCTTGGCCATTCCAAATGAATATCAACACCAATTCTGTAATTGCACTGATGCACAGATGCTCTGGAATGCTCTAGAGAAGAGATTCTCTGGTACCAAAAGTACCAAGAGAAATCAAAAGGCAATCCTGAAACAACAGTATGAAAACTTTATGTCAACCAAGAATGAGTCCATGACTCAAACTTTTGACAGGTTTAACAAACTGATTGGTGAACTGGCTACTATGGGAGTACAGATTGATCAAGATGATGTAAACAGAAAATTCTTAAGGTCCCTTGGAGATGAGTGGACCATGTACACTGTTTCATTCAGACAGAATGATCAGTTGGAAGAGAAAGAACTTGATGATCTGTACAATGATCTTAGAGTATTTGAAGCTGAGGTGGAGGGAAAGAAGAAGCCTTCTGGATATACTCATAATGCTGCACTCCTATCAGCATCCATTGATTCTACTGCTAACCCTGAATCAGTGAATGCTGCTAATGGAGCAAATCAAGAAAAAGGCACTGATTCTGTGTTTGAAGCCTTTCTTGCCAGTCATGGGAATTCCTCCTTAATCAATGATGATTTGGAACAACTTCATCCTGATGATCTGGAAGAGATGGATATTAAATGGCAGATGGTCGTGCTTTCCATGAGGGTAAAGAATTTCATAAAGAGGACTGGGAGGAACAACTTCTCCCAAAGAAGAGAAGATGGAGCGGGATTTGATAAATCAAAGGTGGAATGCTACAAATGCCATCTGAAGGGACACTTTGCAAGGGAGTGCAGAAGTGGAGTATCTCACAACAACAACCACCAACAAGCTCAATCTGGAAGCTTTAATAACAACAGAAACTCTGCTCAAGCCCTTGTTTCTCAACAAGGAATGGGGTTTGATTGGAGTGATCAAGCAGAAGAGGCTATCTCACAACAACAACCACCAACAAGCTCAATCTGGAAGCTTTAATAACAACAGAAACTCTGCTCAAGCCCTTGTTTCTCAACAAGGAATGTGGTTTGATTGGAGTGATCAAGCAGAAGAGGCTATCCAGAATCAAGCTCTTATGGCTGAAGTATCTGATCTCCCATCTGAGGTAAATTCTAATCTCTGTTCTAAAACTTGCATAGACACTGTTAAAAGGTACAGGGATCACAATCAGAAGATGAGTGATGACCTTAAGAGATTAGAAAAGGATATCAAAGATTATGTGAGAATTGTTGAGAGGTTTGAGGAACAGATTAAAGGTTTTCAGGCCAATGAACTCCAACACTCATATGACACCAATTACTGGAAGTGGGAGAAAAAGGATCTAGAGCTTAAACTGACCAAATCTAAAGAGGAAAGTGAGAAATTGAGAGATGAACTAACCAAGGTCAAGCTTGATGTAGAAAAGTTTTCCAATGCTTCTAAAGCAATGGGCTCTTTACTACAAACTCAGATTCATGATAAGCTGAGAAGAGGAATTGGATACAATGCCACACCTCCACCATATAACAACAATTACATCCCTCCTACTTCAGACCTATTAGACACCAAAGATAGGAAGGACTTGCCTGAGGGAGCCACTGAAGTAGATCCCTTAGATGAGGTAGTTGTTGAGGATAAGATTGAGAAAGAGGTTGGCAAGAGTAAGGAGAACAAGGTGAGTGGTGAGATTCCTCTAGAGAATAACATTATCACCAATGAGGACTGTGGAAGGGCTTGGATCAAATCTAAGGACATAGAGAAGACAGAGGGAAAGTCTGGTAAGGTCCATTACAAACAGACCACAGTTGTAAATCCAGGTCCTTGCAAACACTGTGCATGTAAGAAGAATGAGCCCCTAAAACATGATAAAAAGAGGGGAAATCAAAGAAACTGGAATAATCAGTGGGCACAAAAACAAGGGGTTGATCTGAGTAAAATCAATAGACCAAAACCTTGTTTTATCTGTGGCAAATTGAATCATCTTGCCAAATACTGTTATTTCAATCCTATGAACCAAAGGATGAATTTTCAAAGATCCATGCAAAAACCCTTTGGTTATAGGAAGATTGAAAAGAACCATGTGGCTAAGAAATCTGTTAAAACTAAAAGCCACATGAAGAAAAAGTCTGTTAAAGAAAGTGTCAATATGTGGGTTCCTAAAAGCACTAAAAATGATAGTGCTGCTAGAAGTAATACTACTGCTAACAATGTTAGTACTGCTGACATTGTTAGTACTTCTTCAAAAGTTAATACTGCTAACTCTGTTAGTGCTGCTAACAAGGTTAGTACTGCTAAACCTGTTAGTACTGCTAACTCTGTTAGTACTGCTAAGGTTTGTACTGCTTCTAGTGTTTGTGCTACTAAGCCAATCATATTGACAAAGTACTCTAATAAAGAGTGCTCTGAGTTTAAAAACCTCATCAAAAAGGAATGTAAATACTTTGATGAGAAAGGGAGACCCAAGACCACTTTGGCTTGGGTCCCCAATCAATACTAATTGTTTAATCTTATGTGCAGGACAACCAGCAGCTCAAGGGGAAGAGCATCTGGCATGTTGATAGTGGTTGCTCTAGGCACATGACAGGGAACATGTCATGCCTCAAGAATTTCAAGAAAATTGATGGTAGACATGTTGCCTTTGGTAATACTCCAGATGGAGGTAAGATAAGTGGTAAGGGGATGTTTCCAAAGGTAAAATGACCTTTGAAGATGTATTCTATGTTGAGCAGTTAAGGTACAACCTGTTAAGTGTATCACAGGTTTGTGACAAGCAACATAGTATATTATTTACAAATTCTGAATGTATTATCCTTGCTCCTGGATTCAAGGTAGTTGATGAAAAGATGATACTACTAAGAACTCCCAGAAAGGATAATGTTTATTGCTTAGATATGGAAAGTGTTTCAACTGATTCATCCCTAAACTGTCTTGTGTCAAAAGCCTCTTTGGATGAATCGTCACTTTGGCACAGAAGGATGTGTCACATGAACTTTAAAACAATGAATAAACTTGTTAAAAACAACCTTGTAAGAGGTTTACCTTCCAAAGTCTTTTCATGTGATGATCATTGTGTTGCTTGTCTCAAAGGCAAACAACACAAAACTTCTCATAAGACCAAAGAGTTGAACACAATCTCTAATTCTCTTCAGTTGTTGCATTTGGATCTGTTTGGTCCTACAAATGTTATGAGTATTGGTAAGAAATCATACTGCCTAGTTATTGTTGATGATTACTCTAGATTTACTTGGGTATATTTTCTAAGAACTAAGGATGAGACAAGTGGACTGATCAAATCCTTTATTCTAAGAATTGAAAACCAAACTAATCAAAAGGTAAAAGTCATTAGGTCAGACAATGGTACTGAATTTAAAAATCATGACCTAAACACCTTTTGTGAGGAAAAAGGAATTGAGAGGCAATATAGTGCTCCTAGGACTCCACAACAAAATGGTGTTGCTGAGAGAAGGAATAGGACACTGATTGAAGCTGCTAGATCTCTGTTGGCAGATTCAAAACTTCCAATTATTTTCTGGGCTGAAGCAGTTAATACTGCTTGCTATGTACAAAACAGAGTTTTAGTAGTTAAGCCTAAAAACAAGACACCCTATGAGCTTTTAAATAATAGAAAACCTTTTATAGGATTTTTCAAACCATTTGGGTGTCCTTGTACCATACTCAATACCAAAACTCACTTAGGAAAGTTTGATAGCAAGGCAGAAGATGGTTTTCTAGTTGGTTACTCATCTCAGAGTAAGGCTTACAGAGTTTTTAATACTTCTTCTAGAATAATTGAGGAAAGTGACAATGTCAAGTGCAATGAGAACACACCAAATCCTATTGGGTCTGGTCCTCAGTGGTTATTTGACATTGATTCACTAACTAACTCTTTAGGTTTCAATAGTGATTACAATGGAGGTTCAGGAAGTGGAGGATCAGGAGATGAACAAGTACAAGTACAAGATATTATTCCTCAGTCTGTGATCTTTCCCAGTCCTACAATAGAGCCTGTTGATGTATATGAAAAAGAGACTGCTGCTAAACCAATTCAGAGTGAAGAAGAAGGAAGAGATGAGGAGACTGATGTGCATGATGAACCAGAAGCAGCTGATGATATTCCCTCAGCTGACTTAAATGATTCCAATCTGGATGTGGGAATCACTGAAGAACCTAGTCATCAGACTAGAACTCAAAAGAATCATCCTCCAGAGCTAGTCATAGGAGACATCTCTTCTCCTATGATAACAAGAAATCAAAGCAGACTTCAAGAGCTGCAGGATCAACAACACACAGTTCTCTCCTGCTTTCTATCTCAGATTGAACCTAAGAAGGTTTTTGAAGCAATGAAAGATTCCAGTTGGATAGAAGCTACGCAAGAAGAGTTACTGCAATTCAAGTTGCAAGAAGTTTGGGACTTGGTGGACCTTCCAAAAGGTCATAGAGCTATAGGCACCAAGTGGATTTTTAGGAACAAAAAGGATGAGAGAGGCATTGTGATAAGAAATAAAGCAAGGCTGGTGGCAAAAGGGTACACTCAGGAAGAAAGCATTGACTATGAAGAATTGTTTGCTCCAGTGGCAAGGGTAGAGGCAATTAGGCTATTTCTAGCCTATGCCTCATACATGAAGTTCAAGGTATACCAAATGGATGTGAAGAGTGCCTTTCTTTATGGTACAATTGATGAAGAAGTATATGTCTGTCAGCCCCCTGGATTTGAAAATCCATCATATCCAGACAGAGTATACAAACTGAAGAAAGCACTGTATGGTCTTCATCAAGCCCCAAAAGCATGGTATGATACTCTGTCTACCTATCTCTTGGAGAATGAGTTTGAAAGAGGTATAATTGACAAGACCCTCTTCATTAAAAGAAGTAAGAAGGACATCCTATTGGTTCAGATTTATGTGGATGATATCATCTTTGGATCCACAAAAGATCAAATGTGTACAGACTTTGAAAAGTTGATGCACAAGAGCTTTAAAATGAGTTCAATGGGTGAACTTACCTTCTTCCTTGGGCTTCAAGTGAAACAAAAGAAAGATGGGATCTTCATAAGCCAATCAAAATATGTGAAAGACATCCTGGACAAATATGGTTTATCAGACTCAAAGCCAGCAAGCACACCTATGGAGACTTATAAACAGATCACTGCTGATCTTGAGGGGGAGGATGTTGATGTCCATCTATACAGATCAATGATTGGATCACTCATGTATCTCACAGCCTCAAGACCAGACATCATGTTTCCTATGTGTCTGTGTGCCAGATTCCAAGTCAAGCCAAAGCAATCACATCTGCAAGCTGTTAAAAGGATTTTCTGATACTTAAGAGGGCAACCTAGATTAGGTCTTTGGTATCCGTATGAATCCAACTTTGACTTGATTGCTTATTCAGATAGTGACTTGGGTGGTGCTAACATGGACAGAAAGTCTACTTCAGGTGGATGTCAACTTTTGGGTGCAAGACTAGTATCAAGCTGAGGCACTTAATGAAGAAAACCTCAAAGCCGAGATCAAGGTGAGACAAAGAGAGTTACTAATGGAAGATGGTCACGGCCTCAAACTATTTCAAGGAAGGATTTGGGTACCGAAGATTGGAGGAATCCGAGAGTTACTCCTCGCAGAAGCTCACAAGTCCAAGTATTCCATACATCCCGGTAGCACCAAAATGTATAGAGATTTGAAGTTGAATTATTGGTGGCCAGTGATGAAGCTTGATGTGGCCAACTACGTGGAAAGATGAGTCACTTGCCTTCAATTCAAGGTGGAACACCAAAAGCCTTATGGGAGTTTGCAATCCTTGACGATCCTGGAATGAAAGTGGGAGCATATCACAATGAATTTTGTCACCAAGCTACCAAATACCTTGAGGGGTCATGATACTATTTGGGTAGTGGTGGAGCGACTTACTAAAAGTTCACACTTTTTGGCGATGCGAGAGACGTTACAGATGGACAAACCAGCCAAACTCTACATTGACGAAGTGGTGTTGAGGCGTGGCGTTCCGCTATCTATTGTTTCGGATCGAGATTGCCGATTTACATCCAAGTTTTGGGACGGTTTACAAAAAGAGTTAGGCATGAAGATCAAGTTAAGCACGACCTACCATCCTCAAACGGACGGTCAAAGCGAGAGAACAATCCATATTCTTGAAGATATGTTGAGGTCTTGTGTCATAGATTTTGGAGGAAGTTGGGACTCCCACTTGCCGTTAGTGGAATTCGCTTATAACAATTGTTATCATTCGAGCATTGGGATGGAACCATTCGAAGCATTGTACAGTCGAAAATGTAGGACACGAGTTTGTTGGTTTGAGGCGGGGGAGAAACAATTCGTCGGACCGGAGATTGTACAAGATACAACGGACAAGATGAGAGAGATTCAAGGACTTTTGAAGGCGGCTCAGGACCGATGTTGTAGTGGATGAATTAATGAGGAATAGTAGCTAGAAGAAGTTGATGTTTATAGCATTGTCACTTGGAGTGACGATTAAGCATGATGAATACATTAAGTTGACCATTTTGGGGTCAAGGC
Source organism: Arctium minus (assembly GCA_954870635.1). Classification (NCBI taxonomy): domain Eukaryota; kingdom Viridiplantae; phylum Streptophyta; class Magnoliopsida; order Asterales; family Asteraceae; genus Arctium; species Arctium minus. The sequence goes on along the minus strand of OX941086.1, from coordinate 8,985,616 downwards.
AATTGGTTGAATTAGAACCATAGGCCTATTGAATCGAGTTTATTTCGAGAATAAATTGTAAGGTTAATCGATTTAGTTACCTATCATTACCTTAAGATGTTGAGCATCCGTATATCGGTAGTGAGATTGTTGGACGTGGTGGGTTCGGTTCTAAGATTTTGGGTCTCGACCAAAATTCATGAACGAAACTTACTTTTAAAATAATTTGGATAAAGTATTTCATACTTTCCCAAATTATCATGTGGTTCGTATTTTGGATCCGTTGGAAGACGTTTAACATGCACGAGATTTATAACCATGAGTTTAAACATGCATAAAATTGTTTTATTTCACATGGTTGCAAACTTGGTTGAGATTTTCTTTATCCTTGTTTTTGTCGAACGCTATATTCAGATATTGTAGTATTTACGCTTTACCTTGTTTAGGGTATCGAGCAAGTAACTACGATTTATGACCTTGACATGGGATTTCCTCCACATATGTTAAGGGTTTAAAGGAAAAAGTTATTTCCATGTTTTGGTGTTTGAGTTTTATTGGAAATTTTATTCCATGTGAGTTTTGTTGAGTTTTATGGAGTATTATTTTACGATGTCTTGCATGCATGAACGAACATTGAAATGCGTAGGTTAGATTCATTGCATGTGTTGGTTTATGTTTTATTGAGAAATTTATTTCATGAGAGTTTTGTTGGTGGATGTTATCCCATATGCTGTTTTTGGAGTTTCAACAGCGTGTGATTTCTCTTTTGAATTTTATACGAGTATATTTTGTTGTACACTACTTAGTATTTGAATTGATTTATACTTTTAGTGTGAGTAAGCATACAAAGAACCTATGATGGTTCGTGTTAAATTGTTGCTTTGAACATTTTCGGTGGTTGATATTACCGTTATTGTTTCATGCAATGTATTATATTGATTTGCTGGTCTGCATGACTTTGTAGCCACTGTTTTTGAACAAGTGCATTTTATTTGTACGACCTAAAGTTTGAAATCGATTTAAATTAATTTACGTTTGACCAAATCGCATGCACTTATCGTTTTACTAAGTTTGGGAAATAAACTGATGTATGCGGGTCTTGTTGGAAATTTTATTCCATGTCCTTTTATGGTTAAAAGAGAGAATTTTGGAGCTTGAAATTGTGAAGTTCCTCTTTTGGAGTTTGTACAAACATTTGTTGCACAATGTCTTAGTGCAGAAAATTATTTTACGTACACGACATAGATTGATGCATGCTAGGACTATAGAGGTCCATTTGAAAAGTTGTTGTGCCTCTTTTGTTATTGTCATTATCAGCGTGAGTAATGATCAAATGCTTTTTTGAAATGGTTTTATGTGTGTGGTGTTTGTGACCACTTTGCACAACTATCGAGTAAACGGTAGCGGATTTCTATACATACGATTATTTGGTATAAAGCTTTTGCGTTTGAAAGATTTAAAAAATTTTCAATTTGGCATATTAGTTTGGAAAAACTTGAACTCACTAGAGCTATAGATTTAAACCCCTATCGTGAAAGGAGTTGTAATTAAGGACTAGGGAAGTCTTTGGGAATCGAAACGACGGATGATCCAATTTGTGGACATGTTTGAATTTTTGGGGAATTGAGTTCTTTGAGTCTGTTCACGTATGAGTAATTAAGGTAGTGGGTTTATGTCATCATCCCATATATATAAGCAGTGATCTTTCCTTAATTTTCGGTAAATCTTTGGGTTGAGCCTTGTATGGTTGCTCGCGTAGGGTTGGATTTGATTTGATGGGTTGTTTGTTCAACGACATGTTATGTGTTGGTGGTATACCATATTAATGAGTCTTTGGGAATAAAGGAGATGTGGTGGTTCGTTTGTTAAAGCTGCAAGATTTAGAGTTTTATTTCCATATCAGGTGTCAACTTTAAGTCTTCATTTAGAGCTCGATGCGATGCAGTCAGGAATGAAATACTTCGTGGCATACCCACGTTTTTCGATATGGCCATTTTGACTTTAGGCATCGACGTGTTCTTTTGAGGTCAATGATCTTTGGAATGTTTGGAAGTACTCCCGTTGGATCATAAGAAGTGTTAGCTTCGCAGTGGTGGAAGTTTAAGGAGATTAGATGTTGGTAATTAAGTATCGATGAGTAAGATTTTCTTGATATGGTACAAATTTTATCGACTGAACGTTTAATGTTTGAGTATAGTTTGGATTTGCGTAATAGTATAATTTGAATAAATCGACTTCCCGGAGAGCGTATTGGCACGTCCTTGGAAGGAAACCTCTGCCAATAACAAGGGTGTATTATTAAGAAATTTGGGAAATTCTTTAGGTTTGCCGTTGATCATTTGAATACGGATTTAGAATTGTGTTGAGCTGGGATGAATTAGTCACTGAGAGGTTGAGATCACAAGCTACCCTGGAGGTAGTACGTATCACCTAAGGTTGAGAGGCTACCGAGATCATATGGCTATAAATTACTCCATCAATGGTCGGGAGATTTCTCTTGTCAATGTTTTACTGTTGCAAGAAAGGACCAAGATACTTCTGGGAATTGAGGGAATCCAATAAGTGTTGTGTAGTATTGAAATGTTTTTATAGGAACTAGATTTCAAGAACGAAATCTTTTATAATTTTGGGAGGATTGTAATATTCTGATTTTTATCCCAATTGAAGAAAAATGTTGAATTGGGTGAATCGGTAAAAGAAGAACCACATATGATCATCTCGGCTATAGTGCCATGTGGTTGTGACACTTGTCACAATAGCACAAATGGTACTGAGAGTATGGTAGTCTTGGCTACAGTTCCATGTGGTTGTGACACTTGTCACAATAGCACCAATGGTACTGAGAGTATGGCGTATCGGTTAAAGTGACATGTGATTGTGACATATGTCACAATATCACCGTCGTTACCGAGTGTTCAATTGTCCCAACGAATGTTCCATGAACTATGGAAATGGCACGATAACTGACATAATAGAATCAAAATTTTCAATACAACGGTCGAGGAATGGCCGTGAGAACGGTCGAGGAACGACCGGGAAAACGGTCGAGGAATGGCCGAGAAAACGGTCGAGAAAATGGTTGAAAAACTCTCGGTATGAGTCTGGCTATAGTGCCCAGCGATAGTGCCATGGGGCACTATAGCATGGCAGGGCCGCAAGAGGCAATGGGCCCTCGGTACATCCCGGGCGGCAAGTGCCCGCTACAGTGACAGAGGGCACTATCGCATGTCAGAGTCGCGCCAGACCTGCAGTGCCTAAAATCGGGATTTTCTTCTTTTGGTCATATCTTGCTCATTTCTATTCCATTTTAGGCGATTCAAAATGATATGGTTTCGTTTTTGAGAGATTTTCAAGGTTATATTGTTAGTTTTGGGAAGATTCAAGAGTATTTGGTGGTGGATTGGAAACAAAAGTCAATAACTCATTATCATCACCTCCATCTTCAAGAAGTTTAGGGTTTTCTAGGTTTTCACCAAAACCTAAGTGGTGAGTTCATCCTCTTAGTTTGAAATCTTTATTATGAGTTATAAATTCTCAATTGATGACTTCCTAATGTTTATGTTTCTCAAATTTCGGTTTGGAGGATTTTGGGGAAATTAGGTCAAAACTAAAAATGGATATTTTGATATAAGATATTTGGGGAACGATTCTAAATGGCTGGATATGAATATTTATGGTTGGAAACTTATGGATCTAGGTCTTTATAAGTTTTGTCTTGAGGATCCAAGTTTTTTCAAAGGAGCTCAAATTGGGGAAAATCTAGATTTAGCCTAAATCTAGCAAGGCGAGTTCAAGTTGATTTGTGAAAGAGGTGTATATGCCAAAAATGTCTATTTTAAAGCATTTATGTGTTTTACTTGATGGTTATCAAATGTTGGGATATTCTATGAGTTTTACTTATTTGGGATACTTGATTTTACAAATATTGTGAAACCCCCACATTTGGGATTTTGGGCATTTTGATAAATAAATCACAAGTATTGACATTTTAATGATTTATTTCATGGAATGAGATCTTTTGAGTATAAATGCATTTTTAAGTGTGTGTTTTGAAGAAACGTTTGATTTTTGTGTTATGAGACGTTTTGAAAGAATAAATGATATAAACTCATTTGGAAAATGAATTATCTCAATCTAAATTTGTGTTTGATGTTTATTTAAGCATTTTGGAACGTATGTTTGCATAAACGTGGGTCGATTACGTTTTATTGCATTTTTATGACTTTTGACAATTGGTCAATTGATTTGTGGAGCTTTTGGCTCGGTTGTGACTCAAATGAGTCTTGGGGCATTTGCCCAATTTTATTGGCTTGATGAGGAGCTTTGGTTTTATGATGCATATTAATTGCGTTTTGGTAGAAATTACATGTTTGAGTGCGTTAGTCATTCATTTGAGTCATGTAATATTTTAAACTGTAATGCATTGGATCCATAGGCATATGAGTCAGTCAGTTGATTTAATTGGGATCTTTATCCCTGTTTTGGAACTGGATATATTTATGGTTAACGGGGACTCGAGGTATAGATCGTTGGTGGTTGAACTCGATGACCGTGTAACCTTTAGCGAAGGGCTCGAGGTATAGATCGTGGGTGGTTGAAATCGATGCCCATGTAATCCAGTCTGTTTATTCATCATGGAGTTTTGATGTCCATGTTTAAGTCTAGAGAGTGTTCCCCAAGTCATGTTTTTATGTAAGCTTGCGGTGGTGCTCTGCAGAGCCGTATACGGAGCTAAGTCTTGCGGTGGTACCCATGGTGAGCCGGATACGGGGACTTGTGACTTTTGTGGTGACACTCATCTAGAGGTCGAGTAGACACTAGGGTCATTTGGGTATCTAGCGGTGGTAGCTCAGAGGAGCCGTATACGGGGATCTGTGGCCTTATGTGAATCTTGAGAACGTTGATAGTGGCTTAACTTTGTATGCCCACCACATTCAATGGAATCGGGTCTCCCCCATCACCGAAAGATGTTGTTTTGGGTATTGAGTTTTAGTATCCATGTTTTCGGTGATGTTTTATATATATGGATTTTATCCATGATTTATGGGTTGAGTATTATGCCCCACCCGTGTTTTGGGTGTTTCGGGATATAAAGTTTTATCCACGTTTCATAAATTGGGAGTTCGATTTCTATTCTCGTTTTGAGTGAGTTTTAGGTTGTATTTACTTTACGAAAGAATGTTTTAAATTGGGATTTTCGTCTTTAAAATGGTGTGGATTGGAAAACGTTTATATTGGTGTTTCCTTCGCCTAAAATGCATATTATTGGAAAACGGGTCGTTTTCATATCAAAGTAGATCATTTTGAAAAATTATGATTTAAGTTGCATTCTTTCCTTTTCACGATATATTTAATCATGTTGAAAACTTTTGAACTCACTAGGCGTTACCCTAACCTTTTTATTTTTCGGCATGTGCATCAGGTTCCGGTTGAGGAAAAGGTACTAGCGACTTTGTGGAGAGATGAATGCTAGTTATCTGCACGAGCGAGAATAACTTGAGTAAAGCCTTCCGCACATTTGGAGATAATAATATTTGATGGGTTTAGTAACACCCGACTTTTATTTGTCTTTATGTAAGACTCTATTCATTTCGTTGATGGTTAAATCTAGAATAGTATTTCAAGTATGGGCTTGTTGTAAGAGATTTTATCTTTCTTTGAGGTATTATTGAAAATTTTAAATTAGTTGCTTTTTCCAATTTTGAGGGTGTTACACCATACTAGAGAAAATTGGACTGCAGGCCTACAAGTTGGAATTGCCGCCGGAAATGGACGGGATTTATCCCACCTTCTATGTGTGTTACCTCCGTAAGTGCCTAGCCGAGGAGGAGAACGTCATCCCGTTGACGGAAATCAGGGTTGATAACCGGAATCATTGCGTAAAGGAGAGGGAGGCCATTCTCGAAAGCAAGACGAAGAAACTTCACCATAAAGAGGTGACTATGGTCAAGGTCCAATGGAAGCACCATCGAGGTGCTAATGTCACATGGGAGGCGGAGGAGGACATGAAGAAACGATACCTGCAACTGTTCGCATAGGATGAGATTTCGGGGACGAAATCATTCTCAAGGTGGGGAGGATTGTAATACCCACAACTTTAAGAGGTATTTCCCCTAACCCAGTGAAGTGACCCATTAATTATATTTCATTTCCCTTGAATCGGTCAAATTGGCATTCAAAGAAACCAAGTTTTAGGATTTGGTACAGTCTGGGCGAGAGTGCCTGCGACTGTGACGCTAGGCATGATCACCTGTCACAATCGCTGAGGGGCTTCATCACTTCGGTACATGTTGGACGAAAGTGACAACGATTATGCCATTGTGGCATTCTCGCGGTGTCACAATTGCCAGCCCACCCCCCACTCTCGGTACAGTTTCGGCGAAAGTGCCAGCGAGAGTGCCCATGGCACAATCGTTGGGTACAATCGCCCGCATGGTCTGACGTGAATAAATGCCCTTCCAACCACTTTCTCTTGCACTAATCACACAAATCAGTATCTCTCTCGTTTGGAACTCTCAAGGGAGGCGATTTTGACCTTATCACTCTCTCTCCCCATTTATTTCAAGTTAGGGTTAGTTGGGGGACTTTAAGTGTGGGTCTAAATCTCATTGGGAACATTGATTGTGAAGATCCAAGGCCTAAACCAAGTCTACAACTCATCTTCCTTCCATCCTAGTATTTCAAGTTTTCTAGGGTTTTCTATAAAAACCTAGATTGTGAGTTTTCTAACCTTTACAAAATGAGATACATGTATTAATGTGCTATCCATTATTATTTCATTTGTTATTTCCTCTCATTATTTTTATTTAGCAAAAAGGATCATATTTTCTTATGTGGGAGATTATTGGAACTTGGGGTACAAATCATTTATGAGGCATTTTGACAACATTAGTTATGATTGGAAATATTTGTGAAAAATGGATGAAAATATATTGTTGATGAGTCTTATATGTGGAATATACATATATAGGGTTTGATCTAATATTAGACTTCATGATTTAACCATGCTTCTTGGTGAAGATCTTTTGTTTCTATGCACTTGATATGTGATTATATTCCTTGGGGATGCTATATATGGAACTACATGTCTTTTAGACCAACTTGAGGGTCTTTGGTTATTTGGATATAATTCTATCTTATTGAATGTGGTGGTTGGACCACAAGCGTATACATGTCGTTATCATGTCCAGAGTGTCGTAAATATAACCGCCTCTAGGCAAGCCAATTCCACTTTCTCTAGCCTAAAAAAATCCATCCTAACACACAACTCCGAAAAAAAACAGATAAATTCGGTATATCTAAACCCCACCATTGACCAATTTTCTTCCAAATATCTCGGGCCATTTGACAATCAAAGAACAGATGGTCCACCGATTCAATTTCCAACTCACATATCTGGCATAAGAGAGAATGCACGCCAATACCTCTCTTATAAAGATTATACCTAGTTGGGATCTTGTTCAAGCCTAAGCGCCACATAAAGACATTCACCTTGATGGATACCAGGCTATTCCATCTCATAGGAGACTGATCAATCATCAGAATTTTAGAGTCATTGTACTTACGAGCGGAAGCCACCGAGAACTCACCCAAACCTTCTATGTACCAATACCATCTGTCCCTATGCCCGGAGAGCATCACGTTATCTAGGAGCTCCTTAAGCGCCATCATCTGAGACATTTCCATCCCTCCTCTCGGCATCCTTCATAGAATCCAGCCCCAGTCCCCCATGCCTAAGCGATTGTAACACCCCGAGTTTCGTGAGGTATCAATTCAAGTTAATACAGAAACCGATATATCAAGGAAAAATAAGATTTTTTATTTTGGACTTGAATCCTAGATTTTATAGTCTAGATGTATGAAGGATTCAATTACGAGTCCAACGGTTCTTTCCGGAGCGAAAACGGAGCTATAACGAAGAAGTTATGGCCAAAACAGTTTCGGTACGCGCTAGGCTATAATGCCCGGCGATTGTGACAGTGTCACAATCGCCTGTCAAGGTCACCGGAGCCCAGAAACGCTCGGTACAATCTCAGCGATTGTGCCCGGCGATTATGACATTGTCACTATAGTCTGGCACAATCGCCTGGGTGTTTCAGGGTGTTAAAATCGCGATTTTCAGCCCCAAACTTCATTTCTTCATAACTCTCTCATTTCAACTACGATTTGGGCGATTCAAGTTGCTACGGTTTAGTTTTTGAGAGCTTTTCAAGGATATGGAAAGAGATTGGAAGTATATTGGAGTATACTAGAGTATTTGGTGGTGGTAAGCTTCTCATCTCTCACTATTCATCTTCTTCCCCAAAGTTTTTTTGGTTTTCATCCACCCTTTGTTCTCCCTTTCATAGATTGGAGTTTTGTAACCATTTTGGTGAACTAGAAGTGTTTTGGTTGGTGGATTCAAGCTTGGGTTAAGGTAATCTTCTATTCTCTTCGGTTATGGAAGTTAGGGTTTCGGTAGTAATGGAGGTATTCATGTAGATGGTTTGGGAAACGATTATTTGTGGTTGATTATGTTTATTTGTGGTTGAATATGTATGGATTTAGGTTTTGGAAGTTTGGTCTTGAGAATCCAAGTGTTCTTCAAAGGAGCTCTAATTGGGGGGAAATCTAGATTTAGCCTAAATCTAGCGAGGTGAGTTCAATTTAATTTGTGAAAACGGTGTACATGTCAAATGGTTATTTTTAAAATGTTTATGTTTTACACCAAATGGTTAACTGCTGATAAGTTTGAGTATTTGGTTATATTTATCTTTATAAACTCATGAAACATGCATTTTAGTGATTTTAGGCATATTGACAAATAAAACTTGTTGACATGTTTCTTTGACGTATTTTATATAAATGGAGTCCATTTGATGTAAATGTCATTTACATGATTTTGTTCTTACGTCTATTTGGAAAATGTGCATAACTGTGTCACGAAATATTTTGGGAAATAAGAGTAAAGAGTTTATTTGGGAAAATGGTTTGCCTCAAACAATGTTGAGTTTGTGTTATTTTACACTTTTGGGTCGTTGTGCCTTCGTTAGTCGGTTAAACGTGTTTTTAATGTTTACAAAGGCTTCGTTGGTGATTTACGTAAAGTGTTGGGCCTTTGGCTCGGTTTTGACTAAATGAGTCGCGTGGACATTTGTCGGGATTTATAACCGTCGTGGGTTTTAAGTGTTGACGATTAATTCGTGTCATTGGTGAGTTACATGCTTTGGGTGCTTTGGTCATTCTTTTGGAGTCATGTAATGTTAGATAGTGTCGTAATGGATCCATAGGCACGTAAGTCTGTCGGTTGTGTAAGGCCTGAGGTTTTGGGTTACTTTTAGTGACCGCTCGGGTTTGCTAGCGAGTAGGAATATGTGGTTTGAGCCGCAGAGTTGGAACTCGTCTAGATTGGATTAGGCACCCGGTTGCTCGTAAGACCGCGGGACGGAACTCGACGGAGTATGGCAAGGGGCAGCAACAGGTTCGAGGATTGTGATGTCTGTTATGGCATGGGAACCAGAACCGGGGCACGTTGGTGAAATCCAATAACATCGCGGGTGGCCCCATTCACGTGTTCTCGCCACCCAAGATGGAAACGTTTAGATGACATACAAGGAAGTCGCGTGAACGGCCTACTTGCGTGTTACTCTATTCTCAGTGTATATGGGTCTCTTCATCGTTGATTCGTGGTATTTTATATGGTAATGTCGTATTTTACCAAATTGGGTTTTTATGTGGTCGACGATAAATGATGGCTTTAATATTGGGTTTCCCCCACGTATATTAAGGCTTGAATGGAATGCGTCATTCCTACGTTTTCAGTATTTGGTTTCCTTTCATTTTATGGTTGCGTGAGTTTTGAGTTAAATATAAGTTTACGAAAGACGTTTTATATTGGAATCTTTCTGTAAAACATCTTGGTTTGGTTAGCAATCAACGTGGTGTCTCTTTCGTTTAAAATATATACTTATTGGTAAATGAGTTGTTTCATAAGCAAAGCATATCATTTTGAAAGATTATGACTTTAATTGCATTCTTACATTTTAAACGATTTATTTATATATGTTGAAAACTCTTGAGCTCACTAGGCATTAAGTCTAACATTTTTATTTGTCGGCATGTGCATCAGGATTCCAGTTGGGGGTTGGGTTCTAGCAATGCTTTGAAGATGGAGAGTCTTAGCTAGACGTAAAAGTAAGTAATTGGTGAAGTCTTCCGCAAGTTGGAGATAGCGATTGTTATTGGGTATTAGTAGCACCCGTCCTTTTTAGTCTGTTTGTATAGATTGTGTACGTGTATTGAGGTTGAACCAATTTCAGCTGAACCTGTAGGAGTTAAACCTCCTGAAATCATTCACTGGGATGTACTGGAGGTAGATGGAAAAGAGTACATAAGGCTGAAGAAGAAAGATGAAAAGTATGAAGTCTACAGTACTTGGGCAAAGATTGTTAGAACATGCTCAAGATCTGATATTGAAGAAATGTTTGATATAGGGATGAAGTTGTATGCAGATCAGTTAAAAGCTCCAGGGATTTCAATTACAAAACTGGTAATGGAGTATCTGTGTATGATGTTCAAACCTGATGAAGTGGAGGAGATCATAAGGAATGTTTTTCAAGAAGTTACCAATTAGACTTTATATGAAACTAGTGGAGTATATTCTGTGACTTTGGATAGAAATCACATAGAATACTTCCTAGTGGATAAAGTATACAACCATAGCAGATTGAAACTTCATTTAATGTTGAAGAAGAAGCTTGGATGTGTTGAAAATTCAGAAATGGCTAAGTATTTGATCCAAAGAACAATCAATCAGAGTTTGGGGTTGGATGCAAATACTGGAATATAAGTCATGATGAAGTTTTGGGAGCATCTAAGAAGACAGATGAAGAACTTGACTTCTCTTCCTAAAAGTCAAGTTAGGGGGAGATTGTTGGGAACTGAAGAAATGCTAAGTAAAGTTAATGCTGCTAGAAGAACATGGTTACTACTTCTGGTTACTACTTCTGAGGTTAATACTGCCAGTTGAAGATTAATACTGCTGAACAAGATTAGTACTGCTAGTTCAAAGTTAGTACTGCTTGAAGAAATTAATACTGCTGGAGTTAATACTGCTCAGAGTATTAATGTTGCTGAAGGTTAATGCTGCTTATAAGATGAAGACTTCGCATGGAAGGATGACAGCTGGATGGACTGAAGATATTCATGAAAGTTGGAGATAAAGATGGAAGTTTATATTGAAGATCTTTTATTATTTTGTAATTATCTTTTAATCTTCAATATATGTATAGATTTGTTTAGAATAGCTAAGTAACTTTTATGAGAACAATTATTCTGAGTTTTTAGTTTTAATAGAGAGAATCAACCTCAAGATTTGTAATCCTAATTCTAGAGAAGTAGAATTCGTATTGGTGAGCCTGTTCATCAATATTGAGGTTGTGTGTTTAATCTTGTAACTTCAATCATTCAATACAAGTTTACAAGTTGTGATTTTGATTCACTGTTTCATTGTTTTTCTGAATATTAAAGTGCTATTCCGCAGCTTCTTTAATATTGTTTTCTGAGTGTGTGTTCTTGTTAAGAATTTAAGATCCTGACAAGTGGTATCAGAGCCTGTATTCTCAGAAATCTTATTCATCATGGAAAACATTGTTGAATCAAACAGTACCTTGGTCTCAAAGGTTCCAATGCTCAGACCCAATGAATTCGACATGTGGAAGATCAAAATCAAGCAGTACATACTCCTCACTGACTATTCTATGTGGGACATCATTGAGAGTGGCCCTTCTGAAGCAGGAAAAATTGGTGCAGATGGAAAGAGGACACCTCCAAAAACTGATGCAGAGAGAAAGACTAGACAGACAGAGATGAAAGCCTTAAGCACTTTGCTCTTGGCTATTCCCAATGAATATCAACATCAGTTCTGCAATTGCACTGATGCACAGATGCTTTGGAATGCTCTAGAGAAAATATTCTCTGGTACCAAAAGTACCAGGAGAAATCAGAAGGCCATACTGAAGCAACAGTATGAGAACTTTATGTCAACCAAGAATGAGTCCATGACTCAAACTTTTGACAGGTTCAACAAGCTTATTGGTGAACTAGCTACAGTTGGAGTACAAATTGATCAAGATGATCTAAACAGGAAGTTCCTAAGGTCCCTGGGTGATGAATGGACCATGTATACTGTCTCTTTCAGACAGAATGATCAACTGGAAGAAAATGAACTTGATGATCTATACAATGATCTAAGAGTTTTTGAATCTGAGGTAGAGGCTAAGAAGAAGCCTTCTGGATATGTTCACAATGCTGCACTCCTATCAGCATCAAGTGATTCTACCTCTAACCCTGAATCAGTTAGTGCTGCCAATGGAGCAAATCAAGAGAAAGGCACTGAAACTGTGTTTGAAGCCTTTCTGTCCAGTCATGGAAACTCTTCTCTAATTAATGATGACTTGGAACAACTCCATCCAGATGACCTTGAAGAGATAGACATTAAATGGCAGATGGCCATGCTCTCTATGAGAGTTAAAAAGTTTATCAAGAGAACTGGAAGGAACAACTTCTCCCAAAGAAGAGAAGATAGAGCAGGTTTTGACAAATCTAAGGTGGAATGCTATAAATGCCATCAAAAGGGACACTTTGCTAGGGAATGCAGAAGTGGAGTGTCTCACAACAACAACCATCAACAAGCACAGTCTGGAAACTTCAATAATAACAGAAACTCTGCTCAAGCCCTAGTCTCTCAACAAGGTATGGGGTTTGATTGGAGTGATCAAGCAGAAGAGGCTGTCCAAAACCAAGCTTTAATGGCAGAGGTGTCTGATCTCCCAACAGAGGTAACTTCTAATCTTTGTACTCAAAATTGCATTAACACTGTTAAAAGGTACAGGGATCACAACCAGAAAATGAGTGATGACCTGAAGAGATTAGAAAAGGACATAAAGACTATGTTAGGATTGTTGAGAGGTTTGAAGAGCAAATTAAGTGTTTTCAAGCCAATGAGCTTCAATATTCCTATGACACAAACTACTGGAAGTGGGAGAAGAATGACCTAGAACTTCAACTGACCAAATCCAAAGAGGAGAGTGAAAAGTTAAGAGGAGAGCTAGCTAAAGTCAAGCTAGATGTAGAAAAGTTTTCCAATGCTTCTAAAGCAATGGATTCTTTACTACAAACTCAGATTCATGATAAACTGAGAAGAGGAATAGGGTACAATACCACACCACCAACCTACAACAACAACTACATCCTTCCTAGTTCAGACTTGTTAGATTCAAAGGTTAGGAAGGACCTGCCTGAGGGAGCCACTGAGATTGATCCCTTAGATGAAGTAGTTGTTAAGGATAAAACTGAGAAAGAAACTGTCAAAAGTAAGGACAGCACTGTGAGTGGTGAGATTCCTATAGAAAACCACATAATTACCAATGAAGGATGTGGAAAGCATTGGGTCAAGTCAAATAAGGTAGAGAAGACTGAGGGTAAGAACAAGAAGATTCACTATAAGCAGACCACTGTTGTGAACTCTGTCCCTTGCAAACAGTGTGCTTGCAGTAAATCTGAGCCCCAAAAACATGATAAAAAGAGAGGTAATCAAAGGAACTGGAATAATCAATGGGCACAAAAACAAGGGGTTGATCTGAGTAAAATCAATAGACCAAAACCCTGTTTTATTTGTGGAAAGCTTAATCACATTGCCAAATATTGCTATTTCAATCCCATGAACCAAAGGATGAATTTTCAGAGACCTACTCAAAAACCCTTTGGATATAGGAAGAAAGAAAAGAACCATGTGGCCAAGAAAACTGTTAAATCTAAAAGCCACATGAAGAAACAGAACATGGAAGACAGTGTCAAGATGTGGATTCCTAAAAGTACTAAAACTGTTAGTGTTGTTACTGCAAATAGTGCTGCTGACAGTGATAGTACTGCTAGAAGCAATACTGCTGCTAGCAATGTTAGTGCTGCTGACATTGTTAGTACTTCTGCAAATGTTACTACTGCTAACTCTGTTAGTGCTGCCAACAAGGTTAATACTGCCAAACCTGTTAGTACTGCTAATTCTGTTAGTACTTCTAAAGATAGTACTGCTTCTAGTATTAGTGCTGCTAGACCAATAATCTTGACAAAGTACTCCAATAACAAGTGTTCTGATTTTAAAAACCTCATTAAAAAGGAATGCAAGTATTTTGATGAGAAAGGGAGACCTAAGACCACTTTGGCTTGGGTCCCCAATCAATACTAATTGTCTAATCTAATGTGCAGGGCAACCAACAGCTCAAAGGGAAGAGCATCTGGCATGTTGATAGTGGTTGCTCTAGGCACATGACAGGGAACATGTCTTGCCTCAAGAACTTCAAGAAGATTGATGGTGGGCATGTTGCTTTTGGGAATACTCCAGATGGAGGTAAAATCAGTGGTAAAGGTGATGTGACCAAAGGTAAAATGACCTTTGAGGATGTATTCTATGTTGAACAATTAAGATACAACCTGTTAAGTGTATCACAGGTTTGTGACAAACAACATAGTATATTATTTACAGAGTCTGAATGTATTATCCTTGCTCCTGGATTCAAGGTAGTTGATGAAAAGATGATACTACTAAGAACCCCTAGAAAGGACAATGTATATTGTTTAGATATGGAAAGTGTTCCATCTGATTCATCCATAAATTGTCTTGTTTCAAAAGTTTCTCTGGATGAATCATCACTTTGGCACAGAAGGATGTGTCACATGAATTTTAAAACAATAAATAAACTTGTTAAAAACAACCTTGTAAGAGGTTTTCCTTCTAAAGTCTATTCATGTGATGATCATTGTGTTGCTTGCCTTAAAGGCAAACAACACAAAACTTCTCATAAGTCCAAAGAAGTGAACACTATTTCTTCTTCTCTTCATTTATTGCATATGGATCTGTTTGGCCCTACAAATGTTATGAGCATAGGGAAGAAATCATACTGCCTAGTTATTGTTGATGATTACTCTAGATTTACTTGGGTATATTTTCTAAGGACTAAGGATGAGACAAGTGGACTGATCAAATCCTTTATTCTAAGAATTGAAAACCAAACTAATCAAAAAGTAAAAATCATTAGGTCAGACAATGGTACTAAATTTAAAAATCGTGACCTAAACACCTTTTGTAAGGAAAAAGGAATTGAGAGGCAATACAGTGCTCCTAGGACTCCACAACAAAATGGAGTTGCTGAGAGAAGGAATAGGACACTAATTGAGGCTGCTAGATCTCTGTTAGCTGATTCTAAACTTCCAATAACTTTTTGGGCAGAAGCAGTTAATACTGCTTGCTATGTCCAAAACAGAGTACTAGTAGTCAAGCCTAAAAACAAGACACCTTATGAGCTCTTAAATAAAAGAAAACCCTTTATTGGATTTTTTAAACCATTTGGGTGTCCTTGTACAATTCTCAATACCAAATCTCACTTAGGAAAGTTTGATAGCAAGGCAGATGATGGATTTCTTGTTGGTTACTCATCTCAGAGTAAGGCCTACAGAGTTTTTAATACTTCTAGAATAATTGAGGAAAGTGACAATGTCAAATGCAATGAGAACACACCTAATCCTATTGGGTCTGGTCTTCAGTGGCTGTTTGACATTGATTCACTAACTAACTCTTTTGGTTTCAGTAGTGATGATTATGCAGGTTCAGGAAGTGGAGGATCAGGGGGTACACAAATTCAAGACAATAGACCACAGTCTGTGATCTTTCCTATACCTATAAAAGAACCTGTTGAGTTATGTGAAAAAGAACCTCTAACTGAGCCAATTCAGAGTGAAGAAGAAAGAAGAGAAGAGGAATCTTCAGTGCACAAAGAGCTAGAAGTAGCTGAGGTGATCCCCTCTGCTGACTTAAATGATTCCAATCTAGAGGAAGGAATCCATGAAGAACCTAGTTTTCAGACTAGAACACAAAAGAATCATCCTCCAGAGCTGGTAATAGGAGACATCTCTTCTCCTATTATTACAAGGAATCAAAGCAGACTTCAAGAGCTGCAGGATCAACAACACACAGTACTCTCCTGCTTTCTATCCCAGATTGAGCCTAAGAAGGCCTATGATGCAATGAAAGATTCAAGTTGGATAGAAGCCATGCAAGAAGAGTTACTTCAATTCAAGCTACAGGATGTTTGGGACTTGGTGGACCTTCCAAAAGGTCATAGAGCTATAGGTACCAAGTGGATTTTCAGGAACAAAAAGGATGAGAGAGGTATTGTGATCAGGAACAAAGCAAGGCTTGTGGCACAAGGGTACACTCAAGAAGAGGGCATAGATTATGATGAAGTGTTTGCCCCAGTGGCAAGGGTAGAGGCAATTAGGCTGTTCTTAGCCTATGCCTCATACATGAAGTTCAAGGTCTATCAAATGGATGTAAAGAGTGCATTTCTATATGGCACAATTGATGAAGAAGTATATGTCTGTCAACCTCCTGGTTTTGAAAATCCTTCATATCCTGACAGAGTATACAAGCTGAAGAAAGCACTCTATGGTCTACATCAAGCCCCAAGAGCATGGTATGACACTCTGTCTACCTATTTCTTGGAGAATGGGTTTGAAAGGGGCATCATTGACAAGACCCTTTTCATTAAAAGAAGTAAGAAGGACATCTTACTAGTTCAGATCTATGTGGATGATATCATCTTTGGATCCACAAAAGATCAGATGTGTAGAGACTTTGAAGAGTTGATGCACAAGATCTTTAAAATGAGTTCAATGGGTGAACTTACCTTCTTCCTTGGGCTTCAGGTGAAAGAGCAGTCAGATGGAATCTTCATTAGTCAATCAAAGTATGTGCAAGACATCCTGGAGAAATATGGTTTAAAAGACTCAAAGCCAGCAAGCACACCAATGGAAACTCACAAACAGATCACTGTTGATCTTGAGGGGGAGGATGTTGATGTCCATCTATATAGATCAATGATTGGATCTCTCATGTATCTCACGGCCTCAAGACCAGACATCATGTTTCCAGTGTGTGTATGTGCCAGATTCCAAGTCAAGCCTAAACAATCACATCTTTAAGCTGTGAAGAGGATTTTCAGATACTTAAGAGGGCAACCTAAATTAGGTCTTTGGTATCCATATGAATCTTCATTTGACTTGATTGCTTATTCAGATAGTGACTTGGGTGGTGCCAACATGGACAGAAAGTCTACTTCAGGGGGATGTCAACTTTTGGGTGCAAGACTAGTATCTTGTCAGTGTAAGAAACAAACCACAGTGTCCTTATCAACAACAGAAGCTGAGTATATTGCCACTGCAAGTTGCTGCTCTCAGGTTCTATGGATTCAAAATCAGATGCTGGACTATGGGGTAACATTTCTTCACACTCCAATCTTTATTGACAATAGCAGTGCTATAAGCATTGTTAACAATCCAGTCAAGCACTCCAAAACAAAGCACATTGAGATCAGGTATCACTTTATCAGAGATTGCAATGAAAAGAAACTCATTCAAGTTGCTAAAGTCCAAACTGACAACCAGTTTGCAGATCTATTCACTAAAGCTTTTGATGTGGGTAGATTCACTTTCTTGGTCTCAAGTGTGGGCATGATTAACTCTGAATGAGCTCATGTTTTAAAAGGTGTTTCTATACCTGCTACTTTGGTTATTTGTGGGCTGCTAATCATCTTTCACAGGAGGTTATTGCCTTGATCAGACCTTCATAAGCTTCAAAAAGAGTAAGTATGGTTAATACTGCCAGTGCATTTTTAATACTGCTAGTTAGTTAATACTGCTAGTGGTTAATACTGCTCTCAGTTAATGCTGCTAGTTAGTTAATACTGCTAGTGGTTAATACTGCTCTCAGTTAATACTGCTAGTTAGTTAATACTGCTAGTGGTTAATACTGCTCTCAGTTAATACTGCTAGTTAGTTAATACTGCTCTCAGTTAATACTGCTAGTTAGTTAATACTGCTCTCAGTTAATACTGCTAGGTAGTTAATACTGCTATTAGTTAATACTGCTCTAGGTTAATACTTCTTATGTCCCGTATACTATAAATACCCTTTGCCCGCCTAAAAGATCATAACGACTCTTTGTGTACTGTTCATCTGCTCTCTAATCCTTCTTTTTCTCTCAAAGAACAAGTGTTTCAATCTAGCATACTCAAGTTCAATGGCATCCATGACTTTCATTGACGAGCACAACGAGATTGCGATGCTAAAGAAGCCGAAACAAGCCGAGGGTTTCCACCAAATTGTGGATTTTCTCAAGTCAAGCCACATTGCTCATGCTCTCACTGTATCGCCAACTATTTACATAGAGCATCAAAGGCAATTTTGGGCTAATGCCACCATTGTTACTGAGAATGGTGTGCAAATGATCAAGACAAGGGTGTGTGAAAAACCTTTAACAGTTACTGAAGAGGTGATACGCATCTGTCTACGTCTAGACGATGCTGCAGGTATAACCTCTATTCCTAATGAGGAATTATTCTCAACTTTGTCAAGAATGGGGTATGGAGGCCAGTTGGGTGGTTTTAAATTCTCAAAGGCTAAATTTTATACCCAATGGCGTTTTCTTGTTCATACCTTAATGCATTGTATCTCTAAAAAGACTACTGGATGGAGTGAGTTCAGTAGCACCATTGCTTATGCTTTGGTGTGCTTGGCTACTGCCAGAAAGTACAATTTTTCTCAAATGCTTTTTAATGATCTTGTCTCAAACCTGGGAAGTAAAAAGAGTTTTTATATGTACCCCAGGTTCGTACAAGAAGTAATAACCCATGAATTGACGGATATACCTCATTTTGATGGGGTATATGTACCAAAAATCCCCAAAGGTAAGGTCTTTTCAAACATGAAAAGATCCCCTCTGGACTCGGAAGGAGTTGACACCCCATTGTTCTCTACAATGATGGTGGTGTCCCACACTGAAGAAGGTATGGCAGCAGAGTCAAGGCCCTCATCAGACCATCCCACGGCTAGCCAATCCCATCCTTCCCACTCTATATCTATCCCACAGTCCCTATATCATAAGTCCACTTCTCCAATCACCCACACTTATACAAGGAAACAGGTAAAGAAAGCTCCTTCCCTTCTTGTACCTTCAACCACTGAGCCTTTAAGCCCTCTAAGGGAGAATTCTCCCTTAGAGAATATCAACAGGGAAAACAAAGGGGTGTCTCCCAACCCCAAGGAGGTGCTCACTGAGGTGGAGGTTGAGCATATGGGTGCTAAGGCTGCCACTACTCCTGCTAGCACAGAGGAGGTCAGTGGTAACATACATAAGACCTTCCCCATGACAACTTTGGGTGAGCAATCATCCAAAGGTCCCAGGTGCCAAGAAACCAAGGGGGTGGATAGTGCTTCTGCTAGGCAGAAGACTTCCACTACAAAAAGATCCAATGATCCTTCAAAAGAGGGTAACACTTCTGGAGAAGGTGAGGACAGATATAACTATTATGAATTGATGGAAACCATGGGAAACATCAACATGGATGTAATCAAACAGGGTAAAGATATAGAAGAGCTTAAAATGATAGTTCTGTCACAACAAGAACAGATTGTCAACTTGAAGCAGATGGTGAGAAAATTGATTATGCAAAAGAAAAGGAGACAATTTGTATTAAGAAGGAGGAAACCAGTGACTGATGCTCCCAAAAAGGGGGAGTCAGAAGCTGATGCCAAAGCTAAGGGGGAGCAAGAGAAAGTTGAGTTTGAGGGGGAGCAAGTAACTGCAGAAAATGTTGCACAAGAAGCAGAAAAACAAGCAGCAGCAGTAAAAGAGCAAGCAGCAGAAACCATTAATACTGCTGGTACAAGCAAAGCAGCAGAAATGGTTAATACTGTTGAAATAAGAGAAGCAGCAGAAACAGTAAAAGAGGTCCTTACAGAGCTTGAGATTGCAGAAACACTCATCAAAGCCAAACATGATACTCCCAAGGTCACCTCAAAGGACAAAGGAGTTGTCATAAAAGAAAGAAGTGAGGCTGCAAAGAAATCTAGCACTGAGAAGGTGATGAGTAAAGAGAAAGGTAAATCTAAGCTAGTGGAATCTGATCAACCTATCAAAAAGCAGAAGTTGATTGACTCAGATGAAGCTCTGGCTAGGAAGATACAGGCTGAACTTGAAGAAGCAGAAACTGTGCAAGTGGCAAAAGATAGAGAGATAGCAAAAGCAATGGCTGCAGAACTGAATAAAGCCTATCAACAAAGCCTAGCAACAGAACAAGCCAAGCAGAAAGCCACATCTTTGAGGAAGTCTGGAAAGATCAAAATGGCTGCAAAGAAAAGACAACCTTCAAAGACATACCTGGGTGCTCAAGAGAGAAAGAAAATGATTACTTTCCTCAAGGGTGCTGTAGGTGTCAAAGTGGAAATGTTCTCAAACATGTCTTTTGAGCAACTCAAAGGGTTATATGATGCAGAAATGATCAAGCTTCAAGGGGATGAAATTGCAAGGGTTGAAATGGAGAAAAGAATGAAAGAGAGTAATGACTTCTTACAAAAACCATTCCCTGATGAACAAGAAACTCCAAAGAAGGAAGCCAGTATTGGTGAAAGTCTAAGGACTTTAAAAAGGACAAAGATGATGGAAAGGAGAAAGATAACAAAGAAGCCTAGAATAAATGAAGAAGAGGCAGAAAAGGTTGCTGGAGAAGAAGAGGCACCTGAGCCATCAGAAAAGAAAGAGCATTTAAGCACTGAGGATGTAAAGATGTACATGGTTGTGATGGACAAAGTGCCTGAACCAATTTCAGTTGAACCTGTAGGAGTTAAACCTCCTGAAATCATTCACTGGGATGTACTGGAGGTAGATGGAAAAGAGTACATAAGGCTGAAGAGGAAAGATGAAAAGTATGAAGTCTACAGTACTTGGGCAAAGATTGTTAGAACATGCTCAAGATCTGATATTGAAGAAATGTTTGATATAGGGATGAAGTTGTATGCAGATCAGTTAAAAGCTCCAGGGATTTCAATTACAAAACTGGTAATGGAGTATCTGTGTATGATGTTCAAACCTGATGAAGTGGAGGAGATCATAAGGAATGTTTTTCAAGCAGTTACCAATTGGACTTTATATGAAACTAGTGGAGTATATTCTGTGACTTTGGATAGAAATCACATAGAATACTTCCTAGTGGATAAAGTATACAACCATAGCAGATTGAAACTTCATTTAATGTTGAAGAAGAAGCTTGGATGTGTTGAAAATTCAGAAATGGCTAAGTATTTGATCCAAAGAACAATCAATCAGAGTTTGGGGTTGGATGCAAATACTGGAATATAAGTCATGATGAAGTTTTGGGAGCATCTAAGAAGACAGATGAAGAACTTGACTTCTCTTCCTAAAAGTCAAGTTAGGGGGAGATTGTTGGGAACTGAAGAAATGCTAAGTAAAGTTAATGCTGCTAGAAGAACACGGTTACTACTTCTGGTTACTACTTCTGAGGTTAATACTGCCAGTTGAAGATTAATACTGCTGAACAAGATTAGTACTGCTAGTTCAAAGTTAGTATTGCTTGAAGAAATTAATACTGCTGGAGTTAATACTGCTCAGAGTATTAATGTTGCTGAAGGTTAATGCTGCTTATAAGATGAAGACTTCGCATGGAAGGATGACAGCTGGATGGACTGAAGATATTCATGGAAGTTGGAGATAAAGATGGAAGTTTATATTGAAGATCTTTTATTATTTTGTAATTATCTTTTAATCTTCAATATATGTATAGATTTGTTTAGAATAGCTAAGTAACTTTTGTGAGAACAATTATTCTGAGTTTTTAGTTTTAATAGAGAGAATCAACCTCAAGATTTGTAATCCTAATTCTAGAGAAGTAGAATTCGTATTGGTGAGCCTGTTCATCAATATTGAGGTTGTGTGTTTAATCTTGTAACTTCAATCATTCAATACAAGTTTACAAGTTGTGATTTTGATTCACTGTTTCATTGTTTTTCTGAATATTAAAGTGCTATTCCGCAGCTTTTTTAATATTGTTTTCTGAGTGTGTGTTCTTGTTAAGAATTTAAGATCCTGACAATTGATGTATTTAGAAAATTTTAATTAAGTTGCTATTTCCAGAATTTAGGGTGTTACAAGTTGGTATCAGAGCTTAAGTTTGAGAGATTTAGGTATTGATTGTTGGATGCCTAGACTCAAACTAGCATTCTTATAAGTGATTGAAAATGAAGTTGCACATTAGGCACCTTAAGATAAGATATTTTGGAGTTGATCGAGTCGCTAGAAACGGGAAATTTGTCAAGGGTCGCAAGGATGATCATGTATGGTAGTTCATAATGGCACCTGGCCAGTGTTATGGTGAACCTACATATTAAATGTGAATACTTGAAATACCTTGGTATGATGAACGTTGGGGTATTGTAATATTCGTGTTTTAATGTTATTTAAGTTATTGGGCAAGTAACTGTGGACTTTTTGACTTTGACATTGGATCTCCTCCGCGTATGTTAAGGTTTTAAAGGAAGAGTTGTCCCATATTTGAGTCGGAATTTTCTTGAGAATTTTAGTCTGTACGAGTCGCGTTGAATTTTATGGATTATTGTTTTACGACGTTCTGGAGTTGCGTGAGTTTCAATTTTATTGCGTATAAACTTACGAACTTTTGGGCATAGTGTCTCATGAAGGTTTTGTTGAAAAGGGTCACTTTATCTTACGTTGCGATTTAGAGTTTGACATTTTGGAATTATTGTCGTATTACGTTTTTATTTTATTTTATTTTATTTTTTATTTATGTTGGGAAATGAAATTTTGACACCGTTTGATTTTAGCGTTATTGAGTTTTTATGAAAATTCAGTTGAGTTTTATGGTGTCTTATCTTACGACTTTTTACGTCGCGTAGATGAATTTTAGGACGTATATACATACATTATTGTGTGCGTTGATTTATAAATTTTGGTAATAGACGTCATCCTACGCGTTGTTTTGGGAAAGTTTCATTTTCACGTGATTTATCTCTGGGCTATATTCAAGTGTCACTCGTTGCATACTAATTTTATTTGGATTAAATTATTCTGTTGGTGTGAGTAATTGTATAAAAAAATCTATGTTGTTTCAGATAGAACTGTTTATTTAAACGTGTTTCAATTGTAAATTTTGTTGTCATAAGTTTCCGCAATGCATGAAATGAGTTTTCGGTTTGCATGACGTTGTTGTTACCGCGTTGGGTAAGTGTGTTTTATATGTGCGGCCCAAAATTGGGACTTGATTTAAAATTTATTTACGTTCCTATCGTGTAGTTAAATTTGGGGAAAATAAACGGACGTATATGAGCCTTGTTGGAAATTTTATCTTCTAATGTGTTGCGTTCTTTTAATGAAAAGATTTTAAAATTGAAGTCGTGAAATTTTTCTTTGGAAGTCGTACAAACATTCCTTGCACGTGTTGTGGTGCAGGAACCTATTTTCACGTATATAGTGTAAATTGTTGCGCATGTTTTATTATTGTCTCTATTAACATAATTATTAAACAAATGAGTTTTGGAAATGGTTTCATATGCGCTGTGTTGATGATCAATTTTGAAACCTATCAGGTGAACGGTAGTGTATCTTTACCGCACAATTAATCGTTAAAAAGCTTATGTATTTGAATGTTTTATAAATTTCCAATTGGCATACTGGCTGAAAAACCTTGAACTCATTAGGCCTACAGATTTAAACCCCTGTCATGAAAGGAGTTGTAATTAAGGGACTAGAGAAGTCCTTAGGATATGAAGCGTCAGATGATCCGACTCGCGGTCAGTCTTGGATTTTGGATTTCAGTTTTGAATATGGGTACGCATGGTTAATGGAGTTGGTATGTTTAAGCTTTTCCAGTTAGTTAAGAGGTGATTTTATAATTCGGTAACCATGCGGGATAAGGTCTTGTGTGATTACCTGCGCTTAAATGGAGTTTGACTTGGTGGGAGTGCTCGTCGGTGTGACATCATGATATAGGTCGATGGTGTATCGTCTTAGTAGGCTCCGCGATCAAAGGAAGTTCTTATGGTCCATATGATAAATTGTAATAAATGGAAATTTTAGCACTCTATTAGGCGTCAACCCTAGTGCGATCATCCGACTGTAATGAAATCTTGGACGGGATGTCCACCTTTTCGAAGTCACCGTGTAGTCCTAGGCGTCGACTTGTTTTCTTGGAGTCAATGGATCTAGGAATGTTTGGGAGGTACCCCGGTTGGATCATGGGAAGTATTGTCATTTCGAGGATGGAATTTAAATGAAGGATAAATGGTGATGATTTTTGGATATATTTGGTGGGAATGTCGAGGTAGACTTTAAGTACCAATCGATTTTTTTAGGAGACCATGACGCGTCACATTTAGAGGTATCTAAGAGAAAGGTTTTCTTTGAGGTATTCTTGGTGGAAATGTTTAGATAAGGTCGTAAGTTGCTTTCGGTGTGTTATGAGAAATCTAAGGTTGGGAGGCAACCGAGAATTATCGAGAAAAAAAAATGATTAATCAATGACTCAACGTTCATCCTGACGTCAGAAAAATATATTGAACGTTGAGATTTAGTTTGTAACGGCACGTTATGAGAAACTCAGCGAAAACCTCAACCGGAATGTAATCGGTCCGTATATGAGGTCAAGTTTTATGAAGGCATCCCTTTGGGATAAGGAATCAATAGATCTTTCAAATGTGAATGTTGGGTGCTTGGTGATTCCAGATTTCGAGGATGAAATCTCTTTTAAGGTTGGGAGGATTGTAACACCCCGAGTTTCGTGAGGTATCAATTCAAGTTAATACAGAAACCGATATATCAAGGAAAAATAAGATTTTTGATTTTGGACTTGAATCCTAGATTTTATAGCCTAGATGGATGAAGGATTCAATTACGAGTCCAACGGTTCTTTCCGGAGCGAAAACGGAGCTATAACGAAGAAGTTATGGCCAAAACAGTTTCGGTACGCGCTAGGCTATAATGCCCGGCGATTGTGACAGTGTCACAATCGCCTGTCAAGGTCGCCGGAGCCCAGAAATGCTCGGTACAATCTCAACGATTGTGCCCGGCGATTATGACATTGTCACTATAGTCTGGCACAATCGCCTGGGTGTTTCAGGGTGTTAAAATCGCGATTTTCAGCCCCAAACTTCATTTCTTCATAACTCTCTCATTTCAACTCCGATTTGGGCGATTTAAGTTGCTACGGTTTCGTTTTTGAGAGATTTTCAAGGATATGGAAAGATATTGGAAGTATATTGGAGTATACTAGAGTATTTGGTGGTGGTAAGCTTCTCATCTCTCACTATTCATCTTCTTCCCCAAAGTTTTCTTGGTTTTCATCCACCCTTTGTTCTCCCTTTCATAGATTGGAGTTTTGTAACCATTTTGGTGAACTATAAGTGTTTTGGTTGGTGGATTCAAGCTTGGGTTAAGGTAATCTTTTATTCTCTTCGGTTATGAAAGTTAGGGTTTCGGTAGTAATAGAGGTATTCATGTAGATGGTTTGGGAAACGATTATTTGTGGTTGATTATGTTTATTTGTGGTTGAATATGTATGGATTTAGGTTTTGGAAGTTTGGTCTTTAGAATCCAAGTGTTCTTCAAAGGAGCTCTAATTGGGGGGAAATCTAGATTTAGCCTAAATCTAGCGAGGTGAGTTCAAGTTGATTTGTGAAAACGGTGTACATGTCAAAATGGTTATTTTTAAAATGTTTATGTTTTACACCAAATGGTTAACTGCTGATAAGTTTGAGTATTTGGTTATATTTATCTTTATAAACTCATGAAACATGCATTTTGGTGATTTTAGGCATATTGACAAATAAAACTTGTAGACATGTTTCTTTGACGTATTTTATATAAATGGAGTCCATTTGATGTAAATGTCATTTACATGATTTTGTTCTTACGTCTATTTGGAAAATGTGCATAACTGTGTCACGAAATATTTTGGGAAATAAGAGTAAAGAGTTTATTTCGGAAAATGGTTTGCCTCAAACAATGTTGAGTTTGTGTTATTTTACACTTTTGGGTCGTTGTGCCTTTGTTAGTCGGTTAAACGTGTTTTTAATGTTTACAAAGGCTTCGTTGGTGATTTACGTAAAGTGTTGGGCCTTTGGCTCGGTTTTGACTAAATGAGTCGCGTGGACATTTGTCCGGATTTATAACCGTCGTGGGTTTTAAGTGTTGACGATTAATTCGTGTCATTGGTGAGTTACATGCTTTAGGTGCTTTGGTCATTCTTTTGGAGTCATGTAATGTTAGATAGTGTCGTAATGGATCCATAGGCACGTAAGTCTGTCGGTTGTGTAAGGCCTGAGGTTTTGGGTTACTTTTAGTGACCGCTCGGGTTTGATAGCGAGTAGGAATATGTGGTTTGAACCGCATAGTTGGAACTCGTCTAGATTGGATTAGGCACCCGGTTGCTCGTAAGATCGCGGGACGGAACTCGACGGAGTATGGCAAGGGGCAGCAACAGGTTCGAGGATTGTGATGTCTGTTATGGCATGGGAACTAGAACCGGGGCACATTGGTGAAATCCAATAACATCGCGGGTGGCCCCATTCACGTGTTCTCACCACCCAAGATGGAAACGTTTAGATGACATACAAGGAAGTCGCGTGAACGGCCTACTTGCGTGTTACTCTATTCTCAGTGTATACGGGTCTCTTCATCGTTGATTCGTGGTATTTTATATGGTAATGTCGTATTTTACCAAATTGGGTTTTTATGTGGTCGACGATAAATGATGGCTTTAATATTGGGTTTCCCCCACGTATATTAAGGCTTGAATGGAATGCGTCATTCCTACGTTTTCAGTATTTGGTTTCCTTTCATTTTATGGTTGCGTGAGTTTTGAGTTAAATATAAGTTTACGAAAGACGTTTTATATTGGAATCTTTCTGTAAAACATCTTGGTTTGGTTAGCAATCAACGTGGTGTCTCTTTCGTTTAAAATATATACTTATTGGTAAATGAGTTGTTTCATAAGCAAAGCATATCATTTTGAAAGATTATGACTTTAATTGCATTCTTACATTTTAAACGATTTATTTATATATGTTGAAAACTCTTGAGCTCACTAGGCATTAAGCCTAACCTTTTTATTTGTCGGCATGTGCATCAGGATTCCAGTTGTGGGTTGGGTTCTAGCAATGCTTTGAAGATGGAGAGTCTTAGCTAGACGTAAAAGTAAGTAATTGGTGAAGTATTCCGCAAGTTGGAGATAGCGATTGTTATTGGGTATTAGTAGCACCCGTCCTTTTTAGTCTGTATGTATAGCTTGTGTACGTGTATTGAGGTTGAATCTAAATTGTGGTTGTAGATGATCCGGTTATTGATGTATTTAGAAAATTTTAATTAAGTTGCTATTTCCAGAATTTAGGGTGTTACAGCGATCCTTAACCAAAGCCAATTTATCACAATCAAGCTTATGCACCCTCGGGAATTGTTTTTTAAAGAGGAGACTCTCCCAACCACACGTCTTCCCAAAAGGAGGTGGAGCTCCCGTCCCCCAATTTTTTCTTACAAAACGATAAAATATTGATACCATTATTTTCCAATTGATGAACTACTTTCAAGATTCCAACCCAAATAGAACTTGACTCTTTATGAATCAGACGTGAGCCTATAAGACCATTAGGGCCATGGATCGACATAACCACTTTTACCCATAGTGCATTTTGCTCCCCCCAAACCGCCAGATCCATTTAAATAGCAGAGCTCTAATAAGAGCAAACAAACATCCAATACCAAGCCTCCTGTCTCTTCTACTAGCCAAGCACTTTTTCCATTTTACCCAAGTCATTTTCTTATCCTCACTTTCTCCTCCAACAAAAAACCGATTCCATAGGGATTCCAACACATTTTCAGCCTCTCTAGGGAGTTTAAACAAGGAAAGATAGTAGGTAGGAAGGCTGCCCAATACGTATTTAAGAAGCGTGACTCAACCCCAACCGAAAGCGTCCGATCTTTCCATGTAGAATGTTTAGACATAAATTTATCAATCACTCCTTTCCACCCATCAAATTTTATCATATTACATCGTACAGGCAACCCAAGATAAGAAAAAGGCAATTTATCCTAACCACAACCCACCAAACTTGCCATGTCTCCAAGTTTCGTATGGTCGACCCCAACACTATACAATTTACGTTTTTGAATATTGATTTTGAGCCCAAAATAACATAGAAGCAATAGAGGATACACACAATACTCCTAGCGTTGGAGTGGGACCAATCATGTAACACCCTCAAATTTGGAAATAGCAACTTATTTAAAATTTTCTAAATACATCAATAAAAGAATTATCTACAACCACAAATTAAGATTTAATCTCAATAAAAACATTCATTCTATACAAAAGCCTATGATAAGAACGGGTGCTACTAAAACCCCATAATAGTCACTATCTCCAAAATTGCGGAAGACTTCACCAACTACTTACTTTTGCACAAGGATAAGGTTCAACTCTTCGTGGCTGCTAGAACCAAAACCCAACTGGAACCTGTTGCACATACCGACAAATAAAAAGGTTAGGCTTAACGCCTAGTGAGCTCAAGAGTTTTCAACATAAATAAAGATGTATGTGAAAATAGATAATGCAGTTTAATTCATAATCTTTCAAAAGGTATGCTTTGAATATGCAAACGACTCGTTTTCCATTAATATGCATTTTAGACGGAGAACACCAATTTGGACATTTTCCAAATCAAACTACTACAAAATGATGATACCAATGTAAACCGCCCCTTCATAAATTAGCTTTAACCCAAAACTCACTCAAAGCGCAAATATAAATTGAACTCTCCATTTAAGGAGGTACGGTTAAACCTTATATTTCAAAACACCTAAAACTCGGGTGGGGCATAATACTCAACCCATAAATCAAGGGTAAACCCCAAATATACAAAATGTCACCAAAAACTTGGATAATAAAACTCAATACCCAAAAACAACGCCTTTCGGTGACGGGGGATTCCCGATTCCATAAAATGTGACGGTCCACAAAGTAAGCCCATTTTATGTTGTTATGACTAGTCATATAAACAAAAGTACACGCAAGAGATGTCAGGCTCAGTAGCTTTAAACGTACACCCACGGAAACTCAAGTTCAACCTCGTCGGGTTCCTATGTCGAGCCCCTCATCTAATATCGTAATACTTGAGCACGAAGGACTTACACCCACATCCGGTGCCTAACGTGCCTCGACGTGGAAAACTAATTGTCCCACGCCGGACAATAATTCCAAGCGCAAGGGATGTCAGGCTCAGTGGCTTTAAACGTACACCCACGGGATTTCGAGTTCAACCGCGAACGGTTCTTATGTCGAGTCCCTCATCCAATATTGCAACCAAGGCTCTAAGTCGAGCTACCAAAAGTGGACAATTGTCCGAAGACTCCAAATCAAATAAAAATACCAAGCCGCAGGCTTAGCACCCATTGACCCATTGATAAACGAAGTAAAAATACGATAAAACGCACTCAACCAACGGTTATGCAAATACGACTAAAAGTAAGATTAGTTCAAAACTCACATTAGTTGAGGTACCCATTTTCCAAGTGAACTTATACTCCCATATTTTCCAAATGCCTCATAACACATAATATGCATTTTCCAAATTTAACTGCTGATGAGAGTGAAAATCATGAAATGAAACTATACACGCTCTTTCAAATGCCTCACCTAGAAGTGCAAGTAATACTTTATAAAACACTCCATTTCATGAATGATGCATGAGACTCGGCAAACATTTAAAAGTGTATTTTTGTGACCAAAGATCTATCTATGAAATAAGACCTCAAAACACTTTCATTTGTAACACCTTTATCAAAATGCCCAAACATCCCAAATGGGGGTATTATACAAAGTTATAAAGTTAAATCCTTTCCAATAATCAAAGATTAGCAAATAACCCAACATTTGATAATTTCATGTAGAACACGTAAACACTTTTAAAATAAACATTTTGGCATGTACAACGTTTTCACAAATCAACTTGAACTCACCTTGCTAGATTTAGGCTAAATCTAGATTTCACCCAACGAGCTCTTTTGAAGGCCGCTTGAATCCTCAAGCCGAAATCTTCTAAAACCTAGATCCGAACATTTCATCCCATAAATACCCATAAATCAATCATAAGGAAGCGTTCTCCAAACATAAAAATACCAAGATCTCAAGCAAGATCAAAACCCTAATTTCTCCAAAACCATCAAATCCGAGATTTGAGATATTGAACCTTAAGAAACCACCAATGGAGCATTTATAACCTTATTACAAGAAAACTTACCCTTGAAGATAAAGAGACTTCCGAGAACACCCAATCCAACACTTCAACCCGAGCTCCCAACCGAATGAACTTGATGAGGAAGATGAAGATGGAGGTTTTGTGGTTCAAGGTTCCAACTAGTTAGATGATGAAGAATCATGTGGTTCAAGGGGGAAAAACCATAAAAATGGGTTAGGGTTCGATTTTAGGGATTGGGAGAGAAAAGGGAAGAAGATAGAAATGAGAAAATGAGAAGAAATGGTGAAAATCGCAACATTTAACCCACTGGTACCTGTAGGCTATTGTGCCAGGCGATAGTGCCATGGCACAATCGCTGGCACAATCGCCAGGAATGTACCGTGGGTGCTCAATCTTTGGCGATTGTGCCAGGCTATTGTGCCCTATGGCACAATCGCTGGCATAGTCGCCCGGGTGCCCCCGAACTCCAAAAATCCGACTTTTTCAACGCCAATACTCCCGATACTCCGAGGGACTTTAAACAATGCATTCCCCAACAAAACCCCACAGTTTACAAGTCACAGAAATGTCCGGGTGACATTTACTTACCGAAATTTACGGGTGTTACAAATCACCTAAAAAAATTGCATCATTCGCATAAAAAAAATGAGAAACCGACAACTTACCTTTGCTAAATATTCCCCCATGAAAGACTTTCTTAAATTCCGCTTCTCGAATAAGTGCATGCATGCCTTCATTGCCAGGATAAAAACAAATGGCGTTAATGGATCTCCCTGACGAAGGCCACGATTAATCACCAACTCCTTAGTTGGAGAGCCATTAATTAGCACCGAAGCCGACACATTTTCTAGGCATCTTGTAATCCAGCCTCTTCTGCCAAATGCCATTTTTTCAAGAACTAAATCATAGAAGTCTCAAACGCAGAGAATCATACGCCTTTTCAAAATCTATTTTGAAAATCAGAAGTTTTCTCTTTTGCTTCTTATGCCACCCCATCATCTCATTCAAAATTAACGGCCCATCTAGAATTTGTCTCCCTTTGATAAAGGTCGATTGCTCCGTACTCACACAATCTCCAATAACCAAAATGAGACGGTTAGCTAAAAGTTTGCCAATAATTTTATATTGGCACCCAATCAAACTTATTGGGAAGTAATCTTTAACAAACTTCGGGTCATTTACTTTCGGGATCAAAGCAATAAAAGAGGGATTACACCCTTTAGGAATATTGCTAGAAGTAAAAAAGTCACAAACTAATCTTATCACATCATCTTCAACAATGCTCCAAAATCTCTTTAAAAAATCGAAGGTGAAGCCATTTGGACCCGGAGCCCTATCTCCACCACAGTCCCACATTGCACGTTTAATTTCCTTCCTAGTAACCGGTCTTTCAAGAAACACAAACTGTTCCATTGAGAGGGACTTTGGAAATAGCACATCAAGAGATGGTCGAGCTTGTCCCACACTACCATATCGACAACTAAAATGATCATAGAAAGCAGTTTTAACCTGCATAGGCTCCTCAATCCATGTACCTTCCTTCATAATACCATGAATAGCAAGTTGTCTCCTTTTTTGTTTAAGAACACTGTGGAAGAATTTGGTATTCTCGTCCCCTTCTACACCCCATCTGATTCTAGCTTTTTGCGCTAAATCCAACGCTTCAGTACGATCCAATTCTCCCAACTCTTTCAGAGCCTGAAACCGCATCTCCATATCTTCTTTAGAGGCATCCCCTTTATCAAAATGAAGGTCAATGGCGGTAATGGTCTTTTGAAGACCGTCTTTAACTCCTTTATCCAACAATCATTTTCCCCATTCCAAATATGAAGGACTTTCTTCAAATTTTGAAGCTTCTTTTTAAACGCCACCATCCCATGCTATTCCCGGATGACATCATTCTCCCAAGTATCAACAACAAGCCGATGAAATTCTTCCATCCTAAACCAAGAATAAAATAACCTGAACGGGGTAGGACCATAATCTATTTCCAACGTTTTGAGAAGGATAGGTCTATGGTCAAAGAATTTTCGGTCCCAGACCATCCCCGTTAGGTTAGGAAATCTAACACTCAGACCAACCGAGAGGAGAAATCGGTCCAATTTACTCATTTAGAAGCCCACTTATTAGACCAAGTAAAGTTGTAACCCCCTAGAGGAATATCATATAGCTTCGCGTCCCGAATGCGGTTTGACTTAAAAGAAGCTTTATCCTAGATACACAAAATTCCACCCGACTTGCCTGTGGCCGAACTACAAGCAAAGTCGAAATACGAATTCCCCCACAGTTGTTTGACCACAATCATATCCAAACAGGTCAATTTGGTTTCTTGAAGAGCCACAAAATTAACTCTATGCACAGAACACAACTCCTTAACCCGTTTCTTTTTATTGGAATCTCCTAAACCTTGTACGTTCAATGAAAGAACATTCATTTTTTAACTTAGGTTTTTCTAAAGATTTATTTATTTCCCAAATTCTTTAGGGATGATTTAAGTATATAATTAATATTTTTAACTATTTTTTTGTTTCCTAACTTTTTATTAATTCACTTATTGAATTATATAAATGTTTTTAATAAGTTTCTTTTATAATTTAATTTTCAAACTCAAACCAAAGATCTCTATTTTTTTTTATCTTCAATCTTTATTCATCATCTTCATCAACAAGCAACGTCTCCTTTTGCCTCTTCCACTTCGAAAGTTACAAAATTGGATTGAATAACTTTGGTAATCTAGTGTTTTTAAATTATTTCTTCTATAATTTTCTTGATTATTTAATAGGATTTAGGATTATTTTTTTTAATATTTGTTGTTTTTTCTATATGTTTTTTTGAATTTTTTTAAATTTTTAGGGGTTGTTTACCTGTTTGGTTCAGACAAATGAATGAAAATGAAAACGATAGAGAATGGAAATGGGAATGAATTTTCATTCCCTGCAATTTAACCTATAATGAAAATTTAGGCTTATGGGGGAATGAACCCATTGTATTATATAAACCAAACAATTTTCTTTTATTATCAATCCCATTAATTACTGTATAATATTTTTAACCAAACACACCCTTAATGTTAGTATTTTTTAGTGACGATGGATTATTTAATCGTTCTTTTATTTATATGTGTTTTTTTTGTAATTACAGACAATGATCGATTCATTTTATATAAGATATGATGGCTCCAACAAGAAGAAAAAAATGAATTGTTTGTTCTAAGTCAAAGAGGACTTACCGATTGATTTATTATCAAACATACACCTGGATATAGTAAGAAATAATTTAATAAATAATATAATTAAAATAATTAAAGGTCACATTTAGTTTTTCACACAGAGCCTCCAAAATATCAGGATCCACCCTGGTTGTCTTCATAGGTTCTTGAAAACGATTATGTGCACTTTCACGTTAAACCTACTTTCATTAATGCTGACGGTAAAACCTCATTGTTGATATCATCTTTTACCTCTCTAGAAAACATATATTTACCTAATTCCAATAAATACATAATAATTTATTTATTGCAAATTTTCTTCAAGAAAAAGACAGGTGTTAGATAAAAGCGAGATCTTCCCTAACTTCTTCATTCCTCTATTGCACAATAGTCATTATTCTTAGGCATACATTAGGCATTTAATAATTTCTCTTGTGAGGGACCCAATGTTTGCATCTCGATATTTTTGTATACAATTTAAAGGTCTTTTGATGAAGGCAGTGCAACGATTTTTATGTTTTGTTTTGTTGCATCATCCACCAAACTGCAAAATCTCCACTTCTTTGTTTCTTACTTAAATGAGTAATACAAATATCCTTGTGTAGTTGGGTGCCTCTGAGTGTATAAATTGCTAGAACCTGTACAGATTGTACCACTCCATTACATGTTCCTTGAACTACATGCAGACTGCACTAGTTTCTGTAACCATGTCTTTAAGGGAATCACGAAGATCCTTGTGTCCCCATGGGTGCATATCAATTTTTTAAGGGAAATTAATTGAACTAGCTATTTTCACGAGCCGAGTTTCCAAAATAGGCACAATCTCCCTATTTTTACCCAAGTAGCCACCAACATCGTGAAACACCCCTCAATTGCGAGGTGCTCCCTAAACCCAACCCAATATTTACACAATTGGTCCCTGCCTCGTGATAAGAGGCTCACATTTGCGAGCCTAGGCCCCATCGTGAAAAGAATTTTCATTTTCGCCCCTGGATCGTGAGAAAAATAACAACTTTGGTCCCTGCCTCGTGAAGGAATGCGAGCCTAGGCCGGTTTCGTGATATTAATTTTAAAATTTTGTAGCTTTTAGTAATTTAGGGTGTTTACAATAATTTACTCTAAATAAAAGATACTTTCAGTAAATTATTCAAATGTTAAAGGACTAAAACTGTATCTTATTTTCACGATCCAGGGACTGAAATTGAAATTTTCTGTCACTATAGGGCCTAGGCTCACAAATGTGAGCCTCTTATCACGAGGCAGGGACTAAAGTTGACACTTTTGGAAAGATCAGGGAGGACCTCGCGACTGCGAGGCCCATTTTCACGAGGGAGGGCCGATTGTGTATATATTGGGTTGCGTTTAGGGAGCACCTCGCAATTGAGGGGTGTTTCACGATGTTGGTGGCTATTTGGGTAAAAATAAGGAGATTGTGACTATTTTGGAAAGTCGGCTCGTGAAAATGGCTAGTTCAATTAATTTTCCTTTTCTTTATTATGGATTCTTTTTCATGAATGTGTACAAGCTCAGTTCAGTAATTGCTCAATGTACTTGAAATTTCAATATATATATATATATATGTGTGTGTGTGTGTGTGTGTGTGTGTGTACTCATTTGATGTGTTCTATATTTAAGCGATATACTTTAAATTTCAAGAAATATTTTTGTACTCACTCGAATGCTCGATAATTATTCGATAAATAGTTTTAACTTTAACTAATATGTGTGAGCTTGATGTGTTTGATGGATTTGATGATTGCTCAATCTACTTTAAACTCCAAAAGCATACTTCAACTTCAAGTAACATATATGAGCTCGATGGGTTCAATAACTATTTGTTCTACTTCAAAGATGGAAGAAATATACTTTAAAAATTCAAAGTAATATGCATGAGCTCGATGAGTTCAATGGGTTCAATAACTGTTTGATCTGCTTTAAATTCAACATAATATACTTCAATGTTCAAGTAATATGTATTAGCTCAATGTGTTTGATAGGTTCGTTAATTGTTCGATCTACTTTAATTTTGTAGATATATTCTTTAAACTTCAAGTAAGATATACAAGCTTGATGACTGTTCGGTCTACTTTAAATTTCAATTAAACAGTATGTATGAGCTCAATGGATTCAATTTTTGTTCGATCTATGGATGCTTAGATTTTTTAGATTGTTTTTCAAGCATTTATACAAGCTCAATATGTTCGTCATCAATTTGATAGTCGTTCATTAGATTGATGTTTTGGATAGCTACTCGAGGAACATATGAAAATGATAGATGTGAAAATTCACAAGTTTTCATTAAGATTAATCGAGAACTTAAGAGTACAAATTCAAAACCTATCCATACATCAATCGAGAACTTAGATAACATATTGAGAAAGAAAATTATACATTAATCGAAAACTTAGAGAATCTAACAAAAATTAACAAGGAAGTTATGACGACTTAGAAGAAAACAATTGTATTATTTTCTTAGAAGATTTTCCAACAAGAATCTAGGATGCAAAAGTTGAGTGTTTGTTTAATATATTTTCTTTTCATAGTACTTTCATGACATTTGTTTTTTTAACCATTTGGGTCGTCATTTGTTTCAATTTCCTTGTTCCTAGGGCTAAAACTCATTTTCACCATATCCACTATATAATTGATTTTCTTGTTGACTGACTTTCCAACAATAGTAAGTGACTCTGATGCCTCTTCTTACAAGACGATATTCCAACATAATAGAATTAGAATTCATCTTGGTCCATATCATCATGTCGTTATCTTCATTAGTATCTAGCATGTATCAAACCCTATCAAGCATCATAAAAGACATGTAAAAAAATTGATCGAAAAAACCCTAGTAGGGAGAAAAGGAGATGATAGGCGGGTTTACACCCACCTAATTCTAACCGCAAGTGTACGGTGTCGAATCAAGTAATATGTACGGAAGTACGGGTATCGAACCAAATGAACCAGGTACTGAGTATCACAATGACTATATCGATTATTAACTGAACGGTAGAAAGTGATTACAATAATTTTGAATTAAAGACAAAACAAACACTCTAATAAAAGTTGAATATTGAAGACAAGCAAATTATGATTTGGAAAAAGACTGTTGAGGAGTTGGAATCCTCTTGAATTGATTTTACCATAGAACATTGCAATTGAATATGAATTGAGTTCAAAAATCAATGAAATAATTCACGAAATTAGTCATTATACTTTCTCAAGCTATAATAACATTAACAATTGGAAAGAAATGTTTCATCTCTCGATCTCAACAATTAACTTCCAAAGTTCTTTTAACACAGGATTATGCAAAATCTAGGGCTTAATTGGTATATCTCTATCCAAGTTCTCGTCCTAGGCATACAACATAAACATCAATCTTAAATTACTTTTCTTAAAGGAACTCAAGATCAAGAAATCAATCATTAGTTTATCAAACTAATAATAGCAATAAACTCATGTCATATGCTTCATTGGATCAAAATAAAGCCAATACAAATCTTTTTTTTTGGAAAAAGGGGACGGAACCCCAGGAAAAACTTTATTCAAGGGAAAAAAGAACTACAAAATACGAGGGGCATACCCCAAGACAAAACACCGACCTAAAAAATGCTTAGGAAAAAAAACAAGTAAAAGCCTAACTCTAATTCTTAAGAATGAAAAAAGAGTTAAAAGCCATACAAGGCATACAAGCCCAACAAAAAACCAAATCCAAAAACATCTCTTGGAGCCCAAAATCTTCTTATCCAAATTCCAAATTAGAAGCCCAATCATGATGATCCATAAACTAGTTAGCTTGAAATCCATCCTTAACAAAAGCGACCAAGCCAACATAAAGAGCCAAGCATCAAGAGCCAACAACAGCAGCTTCTATCAAACCCAAATCGATCACTGTCTATTCTGTACTGAAAGCAAAATCGATTCCAGGTCCAAGAACAATGATACCAAATTAACCCATCAGCCAGATTAATCATACACACTGAAGCAAATCGATGGAAATCAGCAGCCATAACCATGAACCAAATCAGAAACCATCTTGACCTGATTCTAATTTCCCTTTGAGCACCAGTCTTGTAGCAAATCGAAGAACAACAGCAGAAATCAATTCGGCCTCTGGCCATTGCAACCCAAAATTGATTCCCAGAATTATCATAAAGGCCCCCAAATTGCAGCAACCTTCTTAAGATGAATGTTATCTTGGACTTTTAATCCCATCATCTTCATTCTAATCAATTCCACAATATGGATAACCAAGCACTCAACAGATCTATTTTTATCAGAATGGATTCTATTATTTATCTCTTGCCAGATGAAGTAGATAACAGCAGCAAACAAGAGCCTATGAATGATATTCCAAATTGAGTTGCCTATCATGCCACTTAACATCCCCATAATCAATTCAGTCCAACCATTTGGATTACCATTTAAGCATTGGATTTTGTCATACACCCCAATATAACCCCCAAGGCATTTCCACACATTTTGAACATAAGAACACTTAACAAACAGATGGTCATGGGACTCCACATCATCATGACAGAGGACACAGAGATTATTATCAGATATCTTCCATTTTGTAATTCTATCCAAGGTGCTCAATTTCTCCAAGCAAGCAAGCCACAAGAAAAAAGCATGCCTAGGTATTCTTTGACTGAACCAAATAAGTCTGTGCCAACAAACATTCTCAATCTCAGAAAACAAATCAGCTAATACAAATCTCAATCACATGTTCAAATGATTAATAAACCCAAAAATCATCTAACCCCCAACATCTAAGGATTAGTTCATGTTAGGGGTAGTGAAGAACACGATACTATTAGAAGTATTCTAAAGCTCAAACATCGTTCTAAAGAAAGATCTAAAAAACATAACAAAACTCCCTGAGGTATCAATCCTCCACGCATACGTATTCGTTAGTAGCTTCGATCTTTGATTTAAATGAGATCTCCCCACTTTTTCCCTTTCAAAATGTCTTCTAGAGCTTTCAACAATCGTCTATTATTTGCCGTCAGTCGTCAAAATTGTGTAACTCCCTATAACCCTAGCTGCAGAATCAATTATGACAGGACAGAGATCGGTGCAGGTTCTAGCGCAGGTAAACATGTGCGGAAAGTCTCCTGCTATGCTTAAACCCGCGTGGGAACCCGCCAGACACCCTGGACTTCCACTTTAAAGCTTAGTTCTCATCTTCCAAGTCCCTTGGACTAATTGGTGTTTCCCACATCTTATTTTCTTCCATATTTTGATTGATTTAGCCTTGAATTTCTCTTTTTCTCTTCAGTTAGCTTCGACCTGTACTTCCTTTCAAAAACCCATTAAATCCACCACTATTTTCCTTGGGATCGTATAAATTCTACCCGGTTTATGTAACACCCTCAAAATTGGTAAGAACAACAAATTAAAAATCTCGACATAATATCAAATGAAGGACAAAACTTCCTCCTACAAATCAAAATTTATCATACCACAAATATAAAATTCTATAATTAACCTCAACAATTATGGACTCCAACATTAAACAAGGACTAAACCGAAAGCGGGTGCTACTTAACCCCAATACAAGCTGCTCTTCACAAACGAAAGTGGAAGACTTCACCAATGCTACTCGCTTCTTGAGCACACTACTAGCACTTCTCTCTTCACAGTGTTAGTAGGACTATTCCCAAACAGACCTGATGCACACGCTGACAAATAAAAAGGGTTAGGCTTAACGCCTAGTGAGCTGAAGAGTTTTCATTATACACATATAAAACAATAAACTTTAAGAATTTTATTTAAAACGTGATTTCCAAAATGAAATACATTAAGTCTGAAAGCAAACTCTTTTTCAACATTCACCATCTTCGTGATTAAAACCACAATACAAAACGTTCATTCGAATATAAATCCAAAACCCAAAACTCACATAAAACATAACTGATACTTTAATAATCAAATACTGAAAACGTGGATAAACTCTGTCATCCAAAATATCCAAAACATGGATAAGGTTCAATATTCAAAACCACAGAACATGGGTAACAACCCATACTCAAAACCTCACCGAAAACATGGATTATAAAACTCTATACCCAAAGCAACACATTTCGGTGACGGGGGAGACCCGGTTACATTGCACGTGACGGAACACAAAAGTAGGTCATATAACTATGTAGTAAAACCAAAACGCATGGATTATACTCATAAGACATATCGAGCTCAACCCCTCTAGATCTTTTACCCGTGGAGACTCAAGTTCAACCCCTCTAGGTCTATACTTTGAGGTATCCATATCCATACCAAACATACAAGCACATTTGGATTACACCTTACTGCTCATGGGACAATGCCCGACCCCACGGGTCCACATCTTACTTACCATGAATCTCGATGCCTATCCATTCTACAATGAGGGAAACTAATCGTTCCAACATTGAACGTAAAGACTCAAGTGCCTATGGATCCATTGCATTATAGTAAAAAACATTACATGACTCCAAATGAATGAACTAGTGCATTCAAAACATTTAATTCTCAAATAAGATGCATTAAATGCAAATCATAATCAAATGCTCTACATTGAGCTATTAAAACCGGACAATTGTCCCTAAGACCCAATAAAATCCAAACCGAACCATAGGCTCAACAAATCAAAAGACCAATTGTTAGAAATCATAAAATGAAATCAAACGTAGACAACCCGCATTTATGCAAACCCATGCTCTAAAATATATAAATAACTCCAACATAGTTTAGATTGGGACAAATCATTTTCCAAGTGAGTTTATACCATTTATTCTTTCAAAAACGTCTCATAACACAAAATCGAGCATTTATCCAAAACTCACAATGAAAATACATTGATGCTCAAAAATCTACTTCCATAAAGCAAATCATTAAAATACCAATGTTTATGATTTATTTATCAAAATGACCAAAATCCTAAATGTGGGTGTTTTACAAGTTTATAGAGTTTGACACTTCAAATAATTAAGACTCATCAAATAATTCAACAGTTAACAACTTCATGTAAAACATATAAACATTTAAAGATTGACATTTTGGCATGTACACCGTTTTCACAAATCAACTTGAACCCACTTTGCAAGATTTAGGCTAAATATAGATTTTCCCCAACTTGAACTTCTTTGAAGGAACTTGAATCCACAAGCAAAATCCTTCAAAAACCTAGATCCACAAGTTTCCAACCATAAATAATAATATTCAACCATTTAGAATGGTTCCCCAAATAACTTACATCAAAATCCCCAATTTGGCCAAAACCCTAATTTTGACCTAATTTCTCCAAAATCACCCAAACCAAAAACTTAAGAAATAAAGCACTAGGAAATTTTAAGTAGAGCATTTATAACTTAATTAAAGTGTTAGAAAGAAGAAGGGATGAACTCACAATAGTGGGTTTTGATAAAACTCAAAACCCTATAACTTTCTTGAATGAGACAACAATGGAGATGGTGGGAAATTGACTGTAGCTTCCAAACTTGCTAGAGGCACAAGATCTTGTAGAAAATGAGTGTGGATGAACACTTGGTGGCTTCCAAAACCGAATTCAATGAGGATGGAGGTTAAGAGAGAGTTCTTGAGGAAGGTGGGTGAAGAAGTGAGTGAGAGTGAGTGAAGAAAGGGTTTTAAAACTACCAAGGCCCGTCGGGGATTGTGACATGCGACTATGCCCTTGGCATAGTCGCCCGAAAAGGGAGACCCGCGGTACACGTCCCGCAACAATGCCCTGCGAGAGTGACATCATGTCACAATCGCGGGCATAGTCGCCCAACCCATACCCCTCTCGGTA
Organism: Arctium minus; assembly: GCA_954870635.1. NCBI lineage: Eukaryota > Viridiplantae > Streptophyta > Magnoliopsida > Asterales > Asteraceae > Arctium > Arctium minus. The sequence goes on along the minus strand of OX941086.1, from coordinate 8,944,490 downwards.
CAGGGGCCGCGATTGTGCCCCGCGAGAGTGACCTCCTGTCACAATCGCGGGTACAGCCGCCTAGGGTATGCTGAGGGTTAAAAATCCGACTTTTCGACCCAACGTGCTCTTGATCCGAAACCCAACGTCTACAAGCACAACCCATGTAATATTTATAATTACGGATTAACCGGACGTAAATTAAGGATTCATCAAAATCACGGGTGTTACAGTTTAAGATCATAAATAATGTCGGAATTCAACATTATCAGGAGACAAGGCAAAACAGAAAACCTGTGTAGCAGGGAGATAATGAGAAACATATTCAGGTACAACATTGAGATGAGATGTGTTTGGGTAAAAAAATTTCAATAGTACATTGTCATACGATTAACACTTGACAACAGGTAAGGAATTCCAACAGTCAGAACCTACTATGTCGCACGACCAAATAGATAACAGACGCCCTTTCTTCAAGTGACCTCAATCAAATTATCAGAACCTATCCGCAGTCTCGGTCGTACGACATAATCTCAGTTACTAATCTACAATATACATTATACCATGTTTTAATGCAGGATTCAAGGATATTTATGACCAAAGATCATAACGGAAGTCTTCATCAATAGCAATGGACATAACAGACGTTATCATCAATGTCAAAACGGTCATCCCATTAATGTGTAAGATACGCATTAAAGGCGTCCTAACGGAAAAATGCACTATAAATACGAAGAGGAAATCTCACTCGGGGACATCTAATCCTCAGACTTTACAAGTTCACAGATTACGTTCTCAAGCTCATTTTCTTTCGAAGTTCATAAAGCCTATTGTCGTTTGTTGCACGACGCACGACCAAAGTCTAATTACACACGACGCACGACCGACTTTACTTTATCGTATTGTTTTACATTGTTCTACACTTGTAACACTTGTTATTAAGGACGACGTCCCTGATTGACGTTCATAGTGCACGACGACTCATACTCGTCCGCGGTTTTTACTCATTTTAGGGGTTTTCCGCGTCACCAATTCCCTTGTCTCGTTTATTTCATTTTTATTATTATCGTACGATTATTAAAGCTACTTTCTTTGGTTGGATCAAGCTCCACATTTACCTTAAATTTTCCTTGGGAGATTTTTGGCATAAACAAGATGCAAATAGAATAGAATTAGTTTCAATGGATGAGTTTGTGATATCCAAATTGTTTTGAGCGATAAACAAAAGAGGATAGTAGAAGACATGGTGACGTAAGGTTACCTCATATAAAGGGAGAAGAAACATCCAAGAAACGTTAGCAGAAAAATGATTTTAGTAGACATATGGAGTTGGAAAAGAGGATATATGAAGCTGAGAGGCTATTTTGTGAGGCATTTATGCAACAAGGCAGGGTGGACACAAAGATGAGAGAGTCGAAGAGGAGCTTAAAAATTGTAAGATTAGTCATTGATTATGAAAGGAAATCATGCATGACACACATGTCTATAATTAATATTTGTAATATGGTTTGATTATCAGTCTAGATTTTTATCAATACATTAATTTATGATTTATTGATTATCACATGTCGAATTTATGTGTTTCTACACAATGAATTTATGTATTTTTACACTATCAAGAAGCCATTAAGATCCCATCTTCCAACTGTTCAACATGGTTCTGTGATTGGGATATTTTCAACTGTATCGAAGGTATTTTAAGAAGTATTTAAATGATAAGCATATTTTCAAATAATGGTTGGTTTAAGCATACTTTTAGAATATGATATAATCTTAAGCATATCTCATTTATATACGTAAAAACTACTTCCTCCAATACAATAAAAAATGACATGCTTTTAAGAAACGTTAAATCCATAAAATAACAACCCACTTTTTATAAATTTTCTTATTATAACATTGTATTTTTATTTATTTTTTATTACAACAATGTAACTTCAAATTATTTCTTATTAAGATATTGTACTTTAAAAAATCTACCTATTATAACAATGGATAACTTATTACATTTTAAACCGATTAACCTTACATTTTTTTTTTGCTTACATGGCTTAAATGAGGTGATTTGCATAACACATCATTCCGATTACGTGACATAAAAAAACCCTTTCAAACAATGTTTGTTATTAAAAACTGTAATAACTACATAAAAAAACCTCTTTCAAATTGTTATTAAAACCTCCGAGTTAAACCCAATTTAGAAGCAAAAACATTTGAACAAGACTTTGAGACTTCTGAAGAGAACTTAAAATATTCTGAATTTCACTCAGGACGTTCATAAGCTCGTTTTTCCCAAGTACTTCTTTTCATATAATCCATTGAGGTCTCGGGAACACTGCCTATAAGGGAGGCGCAACCCCTTAACCCTCACCATAAGGCTCCATCCAATGCATTTCACACATATGTTGATATAGCTTAACTACCAACTTTACATTATTCTGTGAATCTAATTACATAAAATAAACCGATTATTTCACTAAATTAGTAAATTACCACAAACTCATCATAATATTATTTTTTATTATTTAAAATCAAAACAATCACGTTCAATAAAAACATTACAAAAAATTATAATCAAAATAAACATGAAACCATTAAATTATTCAACATCTCAAAAAACTAATTATCTAATCACTTGATCCTGATTTCAAATCTGATACCATTTTAAAAAAAACAAAGAAAATATTTTTCTTTATTTATTATTATTTTTTTAAAATACAAGTAGTCAAGATTCATACTATTTGGTGAGACATTAATGGTACCATCTGCCTCTCCTCTCTTTCAAACCCCAAAATCCATCCATCCATCCATCCATCCATCCACCCCTTTCACCCTATTAAATAACCCATTAACTATAAAAATAATAACATAAACATCTCCGTCGTATGGCCACCACCAACCACCCTCCCTCCGCCACCAACCACCACCAACAACCACCACCAATGCTTCCAGATTTCCAATCCACCGTCAAACTCAAATACGTTAAATTAGGCTACCATTACTTAATCACCCACCTTTTCACACTTTCTCTCCTCCCACTCATCGCCGTCACCGCCGTCCACGCCACCCAACTCAACCTTGATGACGTCATCATCCTATACACCCTCCTCCAATACCACCTCATCGCCGTCATCGCAGTCATTTCCACCGCCGTCGTCGGATTCACCACCTACCGTATGACCCGACCCAGACCCGTTTACCTCGTTGACTATTCTTGTTACCGCCCGCCGGACCACCTGAAGGTGAAATACCAAGTTTTCATGGAACATTCTAGACTCCACGGCGCGTTCAACGAATCGTCGTTGGAGTTCCAACGGAAGATTCTAGAACGTTCTGGACTCGGAGAAGAAACTTACCTCCCGGCGGCGCTTCATGAGATCCCGGCGGCGCCGTCGATGGCGGCGGCTAGAGAAGAGGCGGAGGAAGTCATGTTTGGAGCTCTCGATAATCTCTTCAAATCGACGGAAATTAATCCCAAAGATATTGGAATCTTGGTGGTGAATTGCAGTCTTTTTAACCCAACGCCGTCGTTATCCTCCATGATCGTGAACAGATACAAACTCCGAGGTAACATACGAACGTTTAACCTCAGCGGTATGGGTTGCAGCGCCGGCGTGATCGCCGTCGATCTCGCGAAAGATATGTTACAAGTTCACCGGAAAACCTACGCTGTCGTCGTCAGTACGGAAAACATCACGCAAAACTGGTACTTCGGTAACAAAAAGTCAATGCTGATCCCCAACTGTCTTTTCCGCGTCGGCGGCGCCGCCGTCCTTTTATCAAACAAATCCGCCGACCAACGACGGTCGAAATACAAACTCCTCCACGTCGTCCGTACACATTACGGCTCCGACGACAAAGCCTTCCGATGCGTTTACCAAGAGCAAGACGACGGCGGTAACACCGGCGTTTCGCTTTCCAAAGACTTAATGGCGGTCGTCGGCGGCGCGTTGAAGTCAAACATAACGACGTTGGGTCCGTTAGTGCTTCCGATCAGCGAACAACTTCTATTTTTCGTCAATCTCGTTGCTAGAAAACTGATAAACTCAAAAATCAAGCCATATTTGCCGGATTTCAAGATGGCGTTTGATCATTTTTGCATTCACGCCGGCGGGAGGGCGGTGATCGACGAGATGGAGAAGAATTTGCGGTTGACGGCGGAGCATGTTGAACCGTCGAGGATGACGTTGAACCGGTTCGGGAACACGTCATCGAGTTCGATTTGGTACGAGTTGGCTTATACTGAAGCGAAAGGCCGGATGAGAAAAGGGAACCGGGTTTGGCAGATTGCGTTTGGGAGCGGTTTAAAATGTAACAGTGCGGTTTGGGAGGCGGTTCGAACCGTTAAACCGGGAGGTGATAATCCTTGGGGAGATTGTATTCATAAGTACCCTGTTGAAATAGTGTTTTGATTTTATTTTATTTGATTTATTTAGTTGGTATTTTATGATTTATTATAAATAGATAAAAAGGGAAAATTGGGGTTGTTTTTAGCAAAAGTTATGTTTTTTGTTTTTGTTTTTGTTTTGTTTATTTACTACGATTACTCCTTCGGGGGGATCTATTGTAATTTTATAGTGCCATTTATTTATATGGAAACTAATTTTATGTTGTGATCAAAGTTTATTTCAGTTATTTGTAAAATTAATAACTATCTGAAAAGATTCCTTTTATCTATACTATATTATAAAGTACGGTTAAAAAACTCTTAAATACAAATTATTAGATATAAGATACCATCATTTTATGTAAGATTTTAAAAATCTCTTAATTTACAAGTATCAAAGCACAAGATACATATTACTGCTGTAGGTTTCTAACACCCACCAATTTGGTATGTGCAGAACTTTCCTTTTATGCAGATCTTTCTATATATCACTATTAATTAATATTATATTACTATAAATTTGTTTTAAGAGTGAATTGTGTATTTTTTTAGATGTCATTAAAATATATAAGATAATCATTGAATTCTAACAAAATACTTACTTTTTTATTAAGCCTAAATTAAACAAATTTATAAAAAAAAACATTATCATTTTATTAAAACCATCCAAAATCGTACTGTAAATCGACAAAAAAACAAAAAATAAAATGAAACATTAAAATCGTAATTTATCTCGCTGCATTGCGCGAGTACGTTTCTAGTACTTATTAATAAAAATTAAGATTAATATGCTAAGACTTTATTGGAATATTTGTTGTGGCAAATGATAAAACCAAAGATACTGATATATTGACAGTATTTCGAGTAATTTCTTAAACTGAAGTTCTACCTGAAGAAGTAGTGTTTGATGTGAAATAGCGATGCAGGGACCCCATTAGGAGATAATTGCTATGTACTCGATTAGTTTTTCACAACGGTCGATTCAAGGACTGGTCCAAGGCTAATTAAGGAAAATACTTGACAATTTTGTCTAAAACTTATTAACGTTGTTGATTCTAGCATATTCATTATTGAGTTCTTGAAGATGAGATTAAGGGGGCTTTTGTTCGTTAGATTCCGAACAAATTGAAAACAATCAATTTTGTTGATCAAATTTCATTTATACATTTATGGCTCATATGGTTTGCGAGATTTGGTAGGATTTGGATGTCATTTCAATCATATATTAGGTTTAAAGAAAAGTCCAGAATTGGTGTTCCACAAACACTGAATTTAAAAATCTAATAGGTGTAGTTGGTATTTCATGGAATTTCATATCATAGGATTTGTTTATAATAATGTTATTAAAATGTTAAAATCATTTGTTTTTTAATAATCAAGGAACAAAAAGTACTTTAATTCTTTATAATTTGTTTTTAGAGTGAATTACATAAATGGTCCTTCGTGAATGCCTGGATTTCACTAATCGTCCCTCCAGTTTTGAAAGTACATTCGTGGTCCCTAAAATCGAGTTTTGGTGTCCAAATTCGTCCCTGGCGCTAACGTCGTTTGAAGAGCTGTCGTTAGGGCAGCCATGTGCCCCTCACGTGAGGGGCATTTTGGTCATTTTACTTGTCGTCTTTAATCTCACATCCATACCCAAGAACATTCATACTCAAGTCAAGAACATCATCATCCCAAAAAACTCATCAGATTCAAACTCCATATATATCAGATTCAAACCCTAAAACTTATCAGATTCAAACTCCATATATATCAGATTCAAAACCCAAAACATATCAGATTCAAGCAAAAAAATTAATAAAGAATATCATTAAAAAATTAGATTCATCTATAATATATAATACCTAGAACTTGAGAAATCGTAAACCAGTGTTGGAGAAAACAATGATTCCAACTTCAAACCGAAATCCAGAAAAAAAACCCCCACAAATCCAGAAAATTCAACGAAAATCCAGATGGGTTTTGATGGTGGTGAATGGTTGAAGGTGCGATTTGATGTAGGATGGGTTTTGAAGATGATCTTGGGGAAGAAGACATCCATGGGTGAAGGGTTCTATGATCTTGGGGAAGAAGACATCCATTTATTTTAATGATAAAATATATAAATATTATTTTTTTTTCTAAAAATTAAGATAGCATGAAAAGACCAAAATGCCCCTCACGTGAGGGGCACATGGCTGCCCTAACGGCAGCTCTTCAAACGACGTTAGCGTCAGGGACGAATTTGGGCACCAAAACTCGATTTTAGGGACCACGAATGTACTTTCAGAACTGGAGGGACGATTAGTGAAATCCAGGCATTCACGAGGGACCATTTATGTAATTCACTCTTGTTTTTATAAATTACCGAGTGAATTACATAAATGGTCCCTCGTGAATGCCTGGATTTCACTAATCGTCTCTCCAATTCTGAATGTATATTGGTGGTCCATAAAAGCGAGATATGGTGTCCAAACTCGTCCCTGGCGCCAACGCCATTAAGGCATGCTCCGTTAAGTGGGTCATGTGCCCCTCACGTGAGGGGCAATTTGGTATTTTTACCTATCTTCTTTAATCTCAGATCCATCCCCAATGTACTTTTAAATCGAAACGTGGCGCTGGCTGCTACGCTATATAGAAATAAAGTTGCGTCTTCTCCATCAGCAATTGCTTTTGGCATAGTGGTAAGTGCTTGATCCTAACAAAAGGTTCTAAATGGTGTGAAACGTGGTGTGGCGTGACAACAAGATCAAGCTTTAGGAGTCACAACAAGTTCATGACGTTTTTTAAGGTGTGTCTTATGGCAACAAATCTGTATATATCATATACACAATTATATAGATACATATATGTTTTCTACCATTACTTAACAAGTTAATGTTGTTATACAATTCAAATTATGTTATATACTTAAAACTTAATAGCAAGACACAAAAAAGATAAAGAAAAATCAAATATCGCATCACAAAAACCATATATTCCAATCCTGCGTTTGGTTTGTAGGAATGAATTTCGTTGACCGGATTTCAAATCCGCTGACCGATTTTAAAATCCCTCATATGATGGATTTGGAAATCCATGACATTGGGCCTGGATTTGAAATCCAAATCCGATGGATTCTAAAGCGTGATCTAGACTTCAAATATTATCGATCCAAATCCGACGTTTACCAATAAAAATAAATTCTTTATAAAACAAACAAATAAAAAAAAATTCAATCCAAATTCAAATCCAACAAACCAAATCCGACGTTTACCAATAAAAATAAATTCTTTATAGAAAAAACTCAATCCAAATCCAAATCCTACAAAGCAAATCCGACGTTTACTAATAAAAATAAATTCTTTATTAAAAGAAACTCAATCTAAATCCAAATCATACAAACCAAACACATGAAGGGATTTCAAATCCCTCCAAATCCAAATCCCTCCTTGAAATCCAATCCATTCCATTTCAATCACGCAAACCAAACACGCCCCAAGTACTTTGCTATTGTTTTTTTTTGAACAACAAAGTTTTTATTAACTAGCAAGGAGCTAGGAAACAACACTTACAAAGCAGAACAACCGAGCATGAGGCCTTGTAACCAGGTCTACCCAATTAATCTTGAGCTTACTACTCCTATTATTAACCCAAAAAAACGAATGAGTAACAATATTATCCCACAACACCGTCTTTTTCGGCTTAGAAAGTCTAAACAATATCCCATTTCTGTGAGACCATATAGTACAAAGCACCGTATAGATAACCGCCTCTAGGCAAGCCAAACCCACTTTCTGCAGCCTCCAAACATTCAACTCCGAAAAAAGCATTTAAGGTCGGAATATCTATAAGTAGTTTACTATTACGTTATAAAATTTGAGATTTTTTTCCATATGTTGTAAAAAGTGATATTGGGATAATTTGATATTATTTTGATGCATTCGAATTTTTTGGGATGTTCCAAAAAGCTTTGATTTCTTTCGATTTTATTCACTTTGCTGATTCGTATCAAATATAACCTTATTATACGTTCACATATGGGTTCATTTGTGGCTTAAACATGACGTAACCATGAGTTTCAACATGATATCAGTTTCATCATTGCTGCATATGGTGTCTGTTTGGCAGTTAAGACGTAATTGCAACCCAAGACACTCGCCAATTAACACATTTTATATCTCTAACGGCTTATTGAAATTGTCACCCGAACATCCAAGAACTGGTACCCCAGTTCTTGTTTTTTAGCAGCCACTCTTTATTCTTTTATCACTTGATTTCGTGTAGTTTTTTTTTATTTTAAAGATTGATGGGATATTTATACTACATCGATTGACATTTTATTTGTCTCACAATTAATACTCAAAATTTTAAAATAAGTCTCAAAATTTCTATTGTTTCGACATTCCTTTATATACTTTTTTGAGTCATTTTATGTACATAAATTGTATACTTAGGAATTGCAATTCATAATTTCTTATTGTGCATTTCCTATGTTTGGTAAATTCTTATTTGTATATTTCTAAGAGCATCTTCAATAGATTATTTAAAATGGAGAAGATATAGATTTTGAATATGTTTTTTTCCCAATAAATTCTTCAATACCTTTCTCCAAAATGGAAAAAATAATAAATAGGGTATAAAATTCTCCAAAAATGATTACAGTGAGAGAAAAAACATTTTTTAATATAATTCCTTCAATAAAAAAAACTTATGAAATTAAGTGGTTGTTTGTTTTAAAAAAAAACATTTTAATGACTCTTAAGTCTGAATCGTTCAGATCTTTTTACACACAATCTCTTATTAATCATAACTAAAATAAAACTTCAAACTTTAGACCTATTAAAAAACAAACGACACCTAAATTTAGAGTAAATTACATTTTTAGTCTTTGTGGCTGCCACTCAATATCAAGTTTGGTCCATTTTTTAAACTAATTACAATTTTGATCACTGTGGTTATCATTTTGTTTCACTTTTAGTCCCCTAGTTAGAAATGTTAGTTACATTAAGGGTATCTTGTTTTTTTTTTCTTTTTCATTTTTTTATCTTATTAGATTATATAGTAAGTTACAATTTTAGTTCCTATGGTTTGTCTTTTTTAGGTTTTATTTGTTTTTACATTTTCATTTTTAGTTTATACTCTTATTATATTAATTAAGTAATTATAATTTTAACTAAAAGTATATTAAAAATCAGTATTGAATATTTTTAAAATTTTATACTATTTATCGCATATATATCTATAAATCCATCTAAACTAATCCTAAAAAAACATTTTATGTTTTAACTTGGATTTAAAAAATGTATCATTTTTTCTTATTTATGTAAGATAAAATTGAAATTTATCTATGCCTATTAATAAAAAATGTATGATTTTTAGATATTGCATTCAATTAAATATTTTTTTAAATGTGTGTCGAATAAAAAATTTATAATATAGTTATTTTGTTTTCAAAATCTAAATTTAAATTTATCATAATAAAAAATAAATAATCAATTCATAACCATACATTTTCATTGGTTTATACTTAATTTTTAATGGTAGAAATTAAGTAGTTTTAGAAATTTAGTTAAACTGTATAGTTTAATAATTAAAATATATTAGTTTAATAATTAAACTCTATTTAAAAATTAAATTTAAAAACTGTATTTTTTATCAAAAGCAAAGAAACACGGATAAACATTTTAAGTATAAAACAATGGAAATGTGAGGCCGTTAATTGGTTAGATATTTTTCCTCACGATAAAATTATATTTATATTTTGAAAAGAAAATTTAATAATTATATTATAAAGTTTTTTATTTGATACACATTAGAAAAACATTTAATTGTATGAAATATCTAAAAATGATACATTCTTTTTATTAATAGATATAGATAAATTTTAATTTTTAACTTACATAAATAAGAGAAACGATACATTTTTTAAACCCAACTTAAAATAAAAAATGGTTTTTTATTAGTGTTGATGGATTTACAGATATACATCATATAAATGGTATAAAAATTTAAACGAATTCAATATTTAACTCATTTTAAAGGTACTGACAAACTTTTATTAAAGTGTAATTTAAAAAGTAGAATACATATTTTTAATATACTTTTAGTTGAAACTATAATTAATTACTATAATAGGATATAAAATGAAAAAGGTAGAATTTGAATAAAAAGGAAAAAAAAGACAAACCATAGCGACTAAAAAGTAATTACTCTATAATCTAAAATTACAAAAAAAAAAGATAAAAAAAAAGTAAAATGACCAAGATACCCTTAATTTAACTACAATTTTTTTATTAAAATTAGTCAGAGGGACCAAAAGTAAAACAAAATGTCAACCACAGTGACCAAATTGTAATTAATTTAAAACATGGATCAAACTTGATATTGAGTGGCAACCACAAGGACCAAAAATGTAATTTACTCTTAAATTTAGAAAGAGAAAAAATATTTTCGAGTTGATATATTTTTGTTTTAGAGATTTTGAAGTATCATTTTTCAGTCTGGAGAAATTTTGGAAAATTTGTTAGAGATGTTATAAAATGTGGAAAAGGAGAAAAAATGTGATAAGTGTATAAAAAGATTAAAATACCTCTGACTTAACGGGTTGTTCTAATGGCCGTTAGAGGCAGGGACCAAATTCACATTTTTACATACTTCAATGGCGAAACAGTAATTTTGAAACTGTAGGGACCAAATTTGTAATTTACTCTAAAAAAATTTATTGATTAAAGGGATGGACCAAATACTAAAAATGAAAGTTGAGGGAGGGACCAAATATGTTATTAAAATATAAAGTAGTTTGAGGGACCAAATCTGTTATAATAATGAAAAATAGTTTAAGGGACTAAATATGTTAATAAAATGATAAATAGTTTTAGGGAACAAATCTGTTATTGAAAATGAAAGTTGAAGGAGAGGAGGGTGAATACACAAAATTACCCCTTACTAACCGAACCTTAACTAAAGGAGTTAGTAGAAGGGCTCATACCCGTTATAAAAATATCATAGAGACGTACTTGTTAATTTATGTAAATTATAGGAACCAAATTTGAACTTAACTCTAAGTTATTTGGTTCAAAATTTGGTCAATGGGTGTCATTTGAAGTCAAATGAGAAATATATATAGTAATTTTTTGTAATTATATATTTTTTTAGAGTGTTCTACAAGGTACATCATATTAGCCGTCATGACTCACCCTGACTTATTAAGGTGCCGTTTGTTTTTTAAGAGATCTAAAATCTGAAGTCTTATTTTAGTTATGATTAATAAGAGGTGGTGTGTAAAAAGGTCTGAACGATTCAGATTTAAGAGTCATTAAGAGGTTTAAAAAAAAAAAAACAACAACCACTAAGCCTTGATACGGACATCATATTAACTATATGGCAAGTCATGACCTAATACATGATTTTTGAAAGATAAATTGTTTTATTTCAATTACAAATGGTTTTTAAATAAACATATCTTTACTTAAATTTTATTTTAAAGAACATATTTTAAAAAGCTTGTCCTATATACCAAGAAAGGAATTTTTGGAGGTTATAAATAAATAATTAAACATTCCCAAAAGGTTATAAATAAAGACTCGCGACTTAATTTTCAAAGATAAAGAAAAAAAAAAGGCAAATTAGGAGATTTAATTCATAAAGAATATCATTCTTTTAAGATCAAAGACCCAAAAACATAAACAAAGTGTGGATCTTCCAAAAGGCACAAGAGCCTTGTTCAACGGCGCTTTTTTTATTTTATTTAATAAATGCCTCTATTTTATAAAGAAAAATATAGAGGTAGGATTAAAGGAGAAGTTGATCAATTTCCGATAAGGCGGTAAGTTCCAATATCTTGTATGATTACACGTGATATGAACCCTTAATCACATATGATTAAACACATCCAAAAGGGTCGTGAGTGACATGGTGTACGCGACCAAAGGTCGCAGGGGAAGGTTGTCCGTTATGTGCCGGTTAGGGGTTTTTAACAACCCGAAACATTCAAGAGTCAAGCATAATATTGAATACGAAATGCGCCAAAAACGGCCCCAAGTCTACAATGAAATCTTAAGGTTTGTGGATAAGCAACCTAATACACAACTGAGAATACAAGAAATTAAAACTAAAAAATGAAGGTCTTCTAGTCCAGCTCCAGCTCCAGCTCACACCTTCTCCTTGCCCTTATCTGCCCTTCCTATATCGAGCCTGCCTGAAAAAAAATGTAGTTTTGAAAGGGCGAGGGTTAGACCAACGGTCTAGTGAGTCCCCTCTAGCAACAGTTCGAGCCCAAACAATCATATAAAAGATTTATAATAAAATAAACCAATTCAGTTTTGTAAATACATTCACACTTTCGATATACGTTTTGGCTCACACTACCGCCACCCGGAGGTGACAGCGTGTCTGGCTCACACTGCCTTACTTGGAACACCCCCCCAATGGCATAAACGGAACCCCCCACCCCCGGTTATGAGTACAGGCAGGACACCCCCCCCCCCCAAACTTTGAGCATAACGCACTTACATCAATGTATGCATACATTTCCACTAATTTAACAACAATAAAACATCTTTCACATTTGAACAAATCTCGCATGCAATAAATAAGGCATCATCATCTTTAAAGCTTTTAGCTAGAAAACTCACATGCATAAAATATAGCATCATAATCATATGAGGTTTTAGTTCAGAAAACCCCATTTTTGGTCCTTGCTAAATTCCTTGCTCTAGCGATGTCACAACCTACGATAACATCGATAGTTTGGTAAGACACCCCCTTGAATTCATTAACTAAAGACGGGTGATTACACGCTCTCGCTCTCTCCTGAACTTAAATAGTGACGAATCCCCCAAAAAGTTTACTGGCCAAAAGTCCTTCACACCGGGCGCCCCGACTCCAAGGGTTAACACCCGTCGCTCGGTTAACACACTCACCGCGGGCTCCCACGTCTCCCGGGGTCATGGCCCGGGTTACCCAAATTCCCCAGGGCTTTCCCGCCTCCCGGGGTCACAGCCCAGGTTTCGCCCAAACTCCCCGGGGTCACCCGGTCTCTGCGTCCCGGGGTCGCCCGGTCTTAAACATCCCGGGGTCACCCGGTCTACAAGAAACCGAGATCTCTCGGCTCCCCCAATCCCGTTGAGAGCAAACTCCCGGTGCGAGCAAGCTCTCGAACCGGAGCCCCCTTTCGACACAACGATCAAACCCAGGCCTAAGGCGACGACGATTCAACCGTACACTCTCCAAAATGGTAAGCACTTCCGGCGATGGAGGGTTTTTACTCGAAATCCACATATCCCAAACTTAATAACCCAAGGTTCTAAACCGATTGAAGGGTTAAGCATTGTTAGACCACAGTCTCATTGGATTCAAGATCATCCAAACTGAAAATCGCAATCTGAAGCTAAAGCCGAAAAGTCGACTCTCGATATTAAAGTCTATGTCGTTTGTAATAAATGTCAAAGTAATCAATGTAATTGTATTTTATGTTTAATCTAAATATCTTATAAATAGATATTTAGATATTTTATATTAGTTTAGTTAGGTTAGTTTAGTTTGTTAGATATTATATTAGTTAGTTAGTTTATATTAGTTTTCTATTTGCAAGTTGATAGGTAGTGTGTTGTAGAAGTTTAGTAAGATCTTATCAGATCTATCTCTCACTCTCTCTAAAACCAGATATTATTAAGAACACACAAAAACACACACTTAAAGGTGTAATAGAGAGAAAACAGAGAACACACATCTATAGCTTGAATCAGATCAACCTTGTAACCATTTCTTATAATCAATACAGGTTGGTAATCTTTATGTGTTGTTAATCTAAGAACTAGATATAGTATTGTGGACCCACAATTGGTATCAGAGCCTGATTAAGATCAAATCAAGTTTTTCAGAAAAACGACCCTGTGTTCTTGTTTGAAAATCGATTTTGAGTGTTTAAGTGTTTTAGGTGTTAAAATCGATCAGTTTGTGATCGATTAGCATGCTAGATAGATTTGTTGTTGTTTGATTTCACTACTAAGCATCTATTGAGTTCCATTTTGTGATTTTAGTGAAGAAACAGTCGAAAGCTTAAGTCACTGTGCTATCAAAATAATTTTCGAAAAAGTGTGTTTTAGTGAGATCGAGTGCTTACATTCAGTTCTAGAAGTGATTCTAGACATAAGGATAGTGTTTTGGTACTGCTAATCGTTTCAGGAACAAGTTCTAGTCGATTTTCGAAGTTTAAGGACGAACAATCGCAAAGCAGAAGAAGAACACACGCAAAGTCAAACTTTGCGCATCTAGCCTGAAACGCAAAGTCCAACTTTGCGCCTCCCACTACAAACGCAAAGTCCAACTTTGCGCTCCTCAAGTGAAACGCAAAGTCCAACTTTGCGCTCCTCAAGTGACCCGCAAACTTCACTTTGCGCCTCTCAAGCCAAACGCAAAACACACTTCTCGCTTCAAAGAGCAATCGCAAACCTCAACTTCACTTTTCGGATCAAGTCAGAAACGCAAACCTCAGAAACGCAAACCTCAACTTTGCGCTTCCAACTAGACCCGCAAACCTCAACTTTGCGCTTCCAACTAGACCCGCAAACCTTACTTTGCGCTTACCTTTAGAAACGCAAACCTCAACTTTGCGCTTCCAACTTGAAACGCAAACCTTCTCAAACGCAAAGCTTCTATTCCACACTTAGATTTTTCTTCAAAATGACATCCAGAGAAGCCCTCGCAATAGGAACTGACACCAAGCCACCAATTCTCTTCAAAGGAGAATACGAATAGTGGAAGGATCGGTTTCTGAACTTTGTTGACAGACATGAGCTGGGGGATTTCATCAGGAAATCTATAGAAGAAGGGGTTATGAAACCAGTTAAGACGACTCGCCTGGTTGGAAATGTGCCTACTGAAGTTGATCTTAAGTTTCATGAGCTAGAAGATGATAATCTCAGAAGAGCTAAAGGCGACAGATTAGCTAAGTCATACATCTTACAAGGAATCCCAAATGAAATATATGTAAAGATTGACAGCTACAAGGCCTCCGACAAAGAAATGTGGGATCAGCTTGAAAAGATGATGCTGGGTTCGAAGGTTGGGAATCAGCTTAAAATCTCCAACTGCCTAAATAATTATGAAGAATTTAGAGGCAGGGTGGGAGAAACTTTAGAAGAAACCTATGACAGGTTTGTGACTTTGCTGAACGAACTTAGCAAGAACAAAGTCCACAAATCTCAAATTGAGCTGAACGTCAAGTTCCTGAGCATTCTTCAACCAGAATGGAAAATATTTGCAAGACAGATGAAGCAGATCAAAGACTTGAATGAGATTCCACTTCACGAGGTGTATGAAACCCTCCGTCAGAATGAAGAAGAGGTGAATGAAATTCTAGCTGAGAATAGACAGAGAGGAAAGACAGTTGATGACACAGTCGCTCTTGTAGTCAGGAAGAAGAAGAACAAGGGGATTGTATATGAATCAGAAGAAGATGAAGCTTTTGCAAACTCTGACATAGATGAAAATGACCAACTGAAGCAAGCAATGCTTATGCTGACAAGTGCTTTTCAGAAAAGGTTCTACACAAAGCCAAGTTCAAATAGTCAGAGATATTCTTCTGGTCCGAATAACTACATCCACAAGGAAAGGGTTGAAGGAAGCAGATTTGAAGGAAGGAGATTTGAAGGGAAGAGAACTGAAGAGAGGAAGCCTGAAGAGAGAAGGTATCAGTCTGAAGGGAAGAGATTAGAGGAGAGGAAACCTGAAGAAAGAAAGTTTAAAGCAGAAGGATCAAGTCAGCCAGAACCACCAACGTGCTACAACTGTGGCAAATTAGGTCACTTTGCCAAGGACTGCCGCAGATCAAAGGTCAGAAACTCCGACTACTACAAGAACAAGATGCTTCTTGCAAAGCAACAAGAGGCTGGCAAGGCACTGATGGCTGAGGATGAATACTGGCTAGATCACTCAGATGGAGAAGAAGAAGAGGCTGAAGAAAAAGATGAAGCCGTCAACATGTGCTTGATGGGACAAATAGAATCAGATGCTGAAGCTGATTCAGACAATGAAGAAGAAGAGGTATGTAATCTTTCAGATTTAGATTTCATGAATAAAATGCATGCCATGAGTTTAAAACAAAAAGAGTTAGAATCTAATCTTGAGCAAGAAAATGGTGTCATAACTGACAAAAACCAATTGATACAGAAACTTAGCAATGAAATTGCTGAGAAGAAAGTATTAATTGAGGTTTTACATAAAGATAATGACACCAACGCTAAGGAAAAGACAATAATTCTTAAAGAGAATTCTGATCTTAAGTCTAAACTGCTAAAGGGTGAGATAGATTTATATGAGCTTAAAAATTTGCATGCTTCTTGTATCAAAGAAAACTTTTCTTTATTGGGAAAATTAAAAGGTTTGGAAGAGAAGTTATACAAAATGGGTCAAACTGAACAGACTATTTTTCTGAACAAACCCAAAGAGGAAATAGAGAGATGGGGAATCGGTTATAAGAATCCTCACTGTCTACAAAAGGGGATGTCTGAAGTGCCAGGACTTTATGATCATCTTTCAATGCAATTAGCTCGCAGAATCCCTGAATTTTAAACCTTCTGGACTAAATTGTCAAAAGAAGATGAAGCCAACGAAACTGAAAAACGTTTGAAATCATCTAAAATTCATCTTCCATTTTATTATGCGAAATTGAATAATAGTTATGATGAAAATCCAATATATCAAAAGAAGAAAACTCTTTCAAGTGATTTCTTTCAAAGTTATACTGAAAAGGAAATGGAGGCGAAGCCTATTCAAGGTAAACTATATGTCCCTCCTCTCGTTTTAGAAAGTAAAATTTCTAAACTCGAGAATTCTTTGTCAGATGAAAGACTTTTGATAAATATTGAGCAAAAAGTTTTTTCAACTGTGTTTTCAAATTTTGTTATTTCTAAGGCTTCAAACTCTAAGGATATGTTTGGTTCATCGAAGAAAGGATTTGATTTCCTGAACTCTAACGGTAGTTTAGATTATTGTTCTGAACAATTTGACTTTAATGCAAAACTTCCTAACCATTCATCGTTTGTTAAGAAATCTTCAAGAAAAACCAGTATGCCTGTGAACAGTGCAAAATCAACTAAAGTTTTCGTTGATAAATCAGTCTCTATGAAAGCTAAGAGTGCTAAAGGTAAGAATATATCTCAGCATTCACAGAAACCGAACACTACTGGTAATTCTAAGAAGAAGCAATCGCTTGTTGCTCCAAGGTCTAACTCATCAGTTTCAAATGTTTCAGATCTGAGCAAGCAAAGGCCAGAAGTAAATTCTCAATGGCAATCGAAACAGAAGCTTGACAAGACCGTTTTATCGTGTAGTAGTGTTAATTGTAGTAAGACTTCGCTTAGTAAAGATGTCTTAATTGCTGATGTTGCTCTTTTGAACACAAAACTTGTTGTTTCTCGTAAACAATATACAATGAAGCAATTATTTCAGTTATCTTTATCTGCTAGAAAGTCTTCTATTTATGATAAACATGTTTCTATCTCTTGTCAAGATTCTGGAGATTGGTTTGGCAATTTCCATGTGCATTCATCTCATACTAATCCTTCTCATACATTTCAAAAGAAAAGAGGACCCAATTTGAAATGGGTACCAAAATCTTGTGCTAACACAGCAGGACCCAAATTCCAGTGGGTACCTAAGGCTAAATCTGTGTTGCAGGCACACACAGCTTATAGAGAAATCGACTTCTGATTATGTACAGATCAGGACTCGTTCTTCAATATCAAAATAGGTTTTTGGATAATGCAGTTCAAAACCCGAACATCAAAGTCAAAATAGGCTTTTGAACAAATCAGTTCAAGACCCGCACTTCGATAATCAAAAGTGCTTATTCCAATGTTGTCGTATACATCTCTAAATTTGTAATTTCTCTTATGCAGACTAGTCATACATGGTTCTTGGACAGCGGATGTTCCAAGCACATGACATGGCAAAAAGAGATACTGTCCAATTTTAAAGAGAAATATTGCGGAACAGTAAGATTCGACAACGACCAGTTTTCTCCAATCATGGGATATGGTGATGTACAACATGACAATGTCACTATCAAGAAGGTGAGCTATGTTGAAGGCTTACGACACAACTTGTTCAGTATAGGCCAGTTCTGCGACAAAGACTTAGAGGTCAACTTCAAAGCCAAGAGATGTTCAGTTCGCAATGAAGAAGGCGAAGAACTCTTAGTCGGTACTCGAGAATCCGACCTCTACACAATCAATTTATCAAATGTCCAGACTGACAAGCAAGTTTGTCTACTGACGAAAGCATCGATGCAACAAAGTTGGTTATGGCATCGAAGGCTCTCTCACCTCAACTTCAGGTACATCAACAATCTGGTCAGTGGAAAGCTCATCAAAGGACTTCCAGAGCTCAAGTATGAAAGAGAACATCTTTGTGCAACTTGTGAAAAGGGCAAGATGAAGAGGGCACCTCATAAACCAAAGCCTGCACCAAGTACAAGCGCTCCGTTAGAGTTATTGCATATGGATCTATGCGGTCCGATGAGAACTCAGAGTCTAGGCAGCAAGAAGTACATACTCGTGATCGTGGACGATTACTCGAGATACACATGGGTCAAGTTTCTACGTTCAAAGGATGAGACACCAGATGTACTCATCACTTTCCTAAAGACAACCCAGGTGAATCTGCAGAAACCGGTCAAGTTTCTACGAACAGACAACGACACAGAGTTCAAGAACAACAAAGTTGAAGAATATCTCGAATCTGTCGGGATTTCACATCAATACTCTGCTGCTTGAACGCCTCAACAAAATGGAGTGGTTGAAAGAAGAAATCGGACGCTAGTCGAGGCTGCTCGTACTATGCTAAGTCAATCAGACTTACCTCTATTTTTGTGGGCAGAAGCTGTATCGACCGCGTGCTACACACAGAATCGCTCCATGGTACATCGAAGATTCAAGAAGACTCCTTATGCGTTAATCAACAACCGAACACCGACAATCAAATATTTCCATATATTTGGGTGTAAGTGTTTCGTTCTAAACGATAGGGAGAGTCTAAATAAGTTCAGTGCTAAAGCGGATGAAGGAATCTTCATTGGCTATTCCTCGACATCAACTGCATTCCGTGTTTATCTAAAGAAGTCAAAGACGGTGATTGAAAGCATCAACGTCTCGTTTGATGAAGAAATGGCTTCCGAACAACAACGTTCAGAACCCGTTATAACAGGAATACTAGCTTCTGGGCAACTCAGTTCAGGGCCTACGTCTCAACAGAATAAATCAGATGAAGCATCAACTTCTACTAACCATTTATCTGATTTAGATTTATTATTTGAATTGTTTTATGATTATTTCTTGGATCTAATGTAAAGAAACCTGTTGTGGTTGACAAGATGGAAGACTTAACGACTACTCATCCAACCAGTTCAGATATTCCTATTGAATCAAATGCCCCGATTCAACAAGAGATTACAATTCAAATGCCAACTCCAACAGTTGAAGAAGTGACAACTGATAAAGAGACAGAAGTAGCTGAAACAGTAGGAGATACTATACAGATCAATCTACAACCAGAACAAGTTGTACCTGCTGAGCCTTCTGAACCTGCCACTTTAACTGAAACCATCAATCCTCCTGAACAAACCGAAGAAGATGCAAGTGGATTTGTAGATGATACAACTGACATACAGTCATCTAATCCACTGCCTCATGAAAATAAATGGACCAAAGAGCACCCGCTAAGCCAGATCATTGGCGATCCATCAAAACCGGTGCAAACTAGGTCAGCATCAATGAACATGTGCATGCATGACTCCTTTCTGAGCAAGTTCGAGCCAACGAGAGTATCAGAAGCACTTGCTGATCCAGAATGGGTGATCTCAATGCAAGAAGAGTTGAATCAGTTCGATGCACTTCAAGTCTGGAGACTCGTACCGAAACCTAAAGGTAAAACCATTATAGGTACGAAGTGGATTTTCAAGATAAAGAAAGACGAAGATGGTACCGTTATCCGAAACAAGGCAAGACTAGTAGCCAAAGGATACAGACAAGAGGAAGGAATAGACTATGACGAAACATATGCTCCTATGGTGCAATTAGAGGCAATCAGAATGTTTCAAGCCTACGCAACTGACAGGCCCTATTTGTGTACCTTACGGTGAGAGAAATAATACCAAAAAGCAAGTATACAAATTGGTACTATGTCGCCTTTCAAGTAATAAAGTAGTAAAATACCAGATATCGTCCCACAGAGATTGAACTAAAAAGTGTGATAAAAGTATGATGAAAGATATGATTTCAGATGACGAATTTGAAGCAATATTTTGATTGGTTGGTTAACACACGATTACTTTAACAAGAATAAACGAGAAGCAAGGGTGTAAGACTTTTGATGGTATATGGATCCAAATTCCAGTAGGTCAATGCTACAGCACTTGTTATAGCATGATGCTATTTGAGTGTTGCAGCATGCTTCTGACTCTAACTAGTTTCATTATCAATTTTAAGACACGTTCCTCTCAGACTCTCACCATCCCATTATTCCAGTAGCTATGAACCATCTCATCTCTGAGCAAGGTTCCAGATAAGGGAATGATGGGAATGGAGTTCTCAAAATATACGGCAAAACAAATTCTCTTCGTTAAAAGTTACTCTTTCGAAATAACCCCCGTACCTCCCAAGTTGATGTATTCCAAATAGCTTATCTCTAAGTCTATTCCATTTTAACCTTTTGAAAAAGTGACAACTTATCAAGAATGGATCATTTTAAATGACACAAGTAACAACTCTCGTTGCAAGTAACTCTTTCGATATTACCTCTTATGTCACTAAATTGACGTGCTATTCAATGGCCTATCTCTAGGTCCATGACACTATTACACTATCAAAATAATCATTTTGTCAAAGAGTTTTGTTATCTTGATAAAACTTGAGTTGGAATAATAAAATTTCGTTAAAGTCACAAAAACCCACTTTCTTTTAGATCCACATGACCACCATTTGTCTCACACCCAAGCTAAGATGATTAGCTACTCATTACAATAAGGAAATAAAAACAACTACTAAGAATTATAAAGATAAACATAATGGAAATTGCTCTTGAAATGTAAATGACTTGAAAGTATATAAATGTAGCTAAAAATGTAAAGACGAGAATGTAAATTACAAGGAAATGGAAATGACAAGAAAGTAAACTTGAATATAATGAACTTTTACTACTAAAATCTAAAACAAAAGAGTAAAGGAAAGGCTAGAGATGCAAGATGAATAAAGAAAATAGAACACTATGAGATGTGCAGGTGGGTGCTGTTTCAATGCTGCAGCATGCATATTCAAACATGAAGATTATATAAAGATGATGAAGAACACGATGAAGATCATAAGAAAAATTGCATGAATTCTGGAAATTAAAGAGGACACTGGACTGGATTAGGACCAGTTCGTGAGCTAGACAGAAAATGAAAGATTACACTAAGCATAACAAGAATGAAAACTTTAAAGAAAATATGAAGAACAAGATGAAGAACATAAACACTTAACACTTGAAATTAAAGAACTAAAGAGAGAGATTAAAAATCAGTTCCTAAGCTTGCTGCAAATCAGATACATAACCCAAAAGATATTAAGATGATAGTTGGAGAGAGGTAGATGTCTCCTTAAGAGCAACTAAACCCTCCTTTTATAACCAAAGGGAGTGGCAAAGTTGTAATTTAAGGAGAATCTAATTGTACTTACCTAGTCTAATGCCAACTAAGGCTACCAAAGCTTGTTCTAATTTAACTAAACTATTACAAACCAAATAAATTAGTGTTTAAAGGTTACAATCAGATCAGTTCCATGCCAAAAATCAGATTGTGCTCCATCCTCTTTGATTCTTTCATCCAAAACCATCAGCTCCATGCTGTTTCCATGCTGCAGCATGCCCTGTGTCCAAATAGATTTTCAAAAGATAACCAAAATTAGCCCACAATCTTAATAGAACAAGTAAACCACACATTTTAAGCTCCAAGACACAATAAATGGAAAATAAGATAGAAAATGACTCAAAGTGGGATTTGAAAATGAAAAATCCTATCTAAAGATTAAAAGAAATGTGTTTAAGTTCTCAAAATTGAGTACTTATCAGCAACCCACAAGAACTTCACGGTCTTTCAAATGGACGTGAAGACAGTATTCCTGAATGGAATTCTGAAGGAGGAAGTCTACGTCTCTCAGCCAGAAGGTTTTGTCAATCAAGAGAAGCCAAATCATGTTTACATTCTCGAAAAAGCACTCTACGGTCTGAAACAAGCACCTCGATCCTGGTATGATGTCCTTTCCACTTTTCTAGTCAAGTCTGGGTTTTCAAAAGGTACGGTAGATACCACTTTGTTTATCAAAAAGGAAAAAGGAGATATCATTTTAATTCAAATCTATGTAGATGATATTATCTTTGGTTCTACAAATACTAAGTACTGTAAGAATTTTGCAAACCTTATGGTGTCTAGATTTCAGATGAACTTGATGGGAGAGATGAATTTCTTCCTCGGTTTACAAGTAAAACAACTTTCATCGGGTATTTTTATCAATCAATCAAAATACATTAGGGATATTCTTCGGAAGTTCCAAATGGAAAATTCAAAACCGATTGGTACCCCAATGGCACCAGGTACTAAAATTGGCACCGATCCTTCGGGAAAGGCTGTTGATGTTAGGACTTATCGAGGGATGATAGGTTCTTTAATGTATCTTACGTCTAGTAGGCCAGATATAATGTTTTCAACATGCTTATGTGAACGATATCAGGCCAATCCTAAAAAAATCCATATGTCTGATGTGAAGCGCATATTTAGGTATCTAAAGGGCACTGCAGATCTTGGTCTGTGGTATCCTAAAGATACTAGTTTTGAACTAACAGCCTATACAGATGCAGATCATGCAGGTTGTATGTTAGACAGGAAGAGCACGTCGGGACATGTACAGTTCCTCGGTGACAAACTCGTAAGTTGGGCATCGAAGAAGCAACTTTGTGTTTCAACTTCCACGGCCGAAGCAGAATATGTAGCTGCTGCTAGCTGCTGTTCTCAGGTCTTATGGATGAGAACTCAATTGCACGACTACGGTTTCCACTTCAACAAAATCCCGATATACTGTGACTCCAAGAGCGCCATCGCAATATCAGCGAATCCTGTTCAACACACCAAGACTAAGCACATAGACGCCAGGTATCATTTTATTAAAGATCATGTTGAAAAAGGAACAATTGAACTTTTCTTTGTAAAAACTGATTATCAACTTGCGGATTTGTTTACCAAACCCTTAGACGAAAAGAGGTTCAACTTTCTTATCTCTAAGCTTGGTATGCTAAATCTTAAAATCTAATCAGTAGTTACCTATAAAAGTTTTCTAAATTCTTAACTCTGATTGATATCTGCACTTCTATCTAATGTTCATGATCCAAGGGGGAGAATGAGAAGAAATTGACAAGTGGTCAATATCACGTCGAGGGGGAGCTCATAAAATTTTGCATGTACCTTTTAATGCCAACTTTTTTTTGTAATGCAAGAATTTAGGGGGAGCTCTTCAAGTCAAGGAGTACGGATATGACTTCTGATTATTTCTGATCAGAACTCGTACTTTAAATAATTTTACTGCTTTTTGTCTTTTCAATTTAAGTAAATAAATTTGCTTTGACTTGACTTAAGACTTTTGCAGAATTTTTGAGAGAAACTTACAAGTTCATATGTTTATGACTTAAAGCTTAGCTTCATGAGATAGAAGATCGTACGTAAAGGTATAATTCTATATCTTCATCTCATATATGATTGAAAGAAGGACAACTTTCAATCATTGGAAAACATTGTTTTTAATGTTCAAACCACTTCCCAATTTTTCAACAGATTTTATATTTTGGGAGTGTAATTTTAAATGTTTTCATGATCTAAATTGTGCTTTAACTGAAATAGTTAAACCAATCTGAGCATCACGTACATCATAGGAAAACAAGGAATCATTGTGCTAGGAATTAACACAACTTCTATGGAATCACCTTAACCAGTGATTTCTACCCAAGAAGTTAATCCTTAGTGATTGAGTATGAGAAGCGAAAATAAATGAGTGTGATTAGAGTAAGCAAAACGTTTAAAAGAAAGAGCGTGTGAGAACAGAGTTAAAAGAATGTCACAACTCTACACCAACTTTTTCTGAGACGGGTAGCCACATTACTAGTGTTTCACAATTCTTTGGTGAACATTATTGAAACAGGCAACTAACCCATGCCAACTCTTGATCAAACCTCACTATCTACTCATTTTCTTCTCAACAAGAAAGTGTTTCTCATTTTCAAAGGGGACGCAGCACATATGCTATCTGATTTTCATTTGGAAAATCTGGATATTGAAAAGAAGGAAGTCTGCCCCACCTTCGCACTTCAATCATGCACATTGAGTCTGTGTTTAACTTACTGTTGTCTCAGTGGTTTACACAATTTTGAGCCAATAAGCAATCATCTGTGCTTAATTCTTTCAAACACAAGCACGAACACACAAGTAATTAGTTTCTTTGTCATAACGTTTATAGAAATAACCTTTGTGGTGTTTCGATGATTAAATGGAAGCCCTGGGGGAGTAAACATCAAACAACTCTTTTCCAATGTGTATTTGTTACACATAGTGACTTAGTGTTACTGACAGACATTCTAACTGATTCATTAGTTGATTCAGGTGTTACACGACTACTTTGTCTGGATTTGCAAAGATCTGGATGAATATCATATGAATTGACGAATCAGGGGCTCTAACCGAAAGATAGACATTTCTTACAAAAAGTTTTGATGAAGTCGTTGCACTTAACATCAAAAAGGGGGAGAATGACTACACAAGAAATGGCAAAGATCACATGTTTCAAGAATCACGTCCACTCTTCAAAGGGGGAGATTGTTACAAAAAGACATGATGATTTAAGAGCTAGAGAAAGAGATTGCATCTTCTGAGCTGAACAAGAAGACTGAATTGCTAAAATCATTTTCGTAATGATCTTGATCCAAAGGGGGAGATTGTTAGACCACAGTCTCATTGGATTCAAGATCATCAAAACTGAAGATCGCAATCTGAAGCTAAAGCCGGAAAGTCGACTCTCGATATTAAAGTCTATGTCGTTTGTAATAAATGTCAAAGTAATCAATGTAATTGTATTTTATGTTTAATCTAAATATATTATAAATAGATATTTAGATATTTTATATTAGTTTAGTTAGTTTAGTTTAGTTTGTTAGATATTATATTAGTTAGTTAGTTTATATTAGTTTTCTATTTGCAAGTTGATAGGTAGTGTGTTGTAGAAGTTTAGTAAGATCTTATCAGATCTATCTCTCACTCTCTCTAAAACCAGATATTATTAAGAACACACAAAAACACACACTTAAAGGTGTAATAGAGAGAAAACAAAGAACACACATCTATAGCTTGAATCAGATCAACCTTGTAACCATTTCTTATAATCAATACAGGTTGGTAATCTTTATGTGTTGTTAATCTAAGAACTTGATATAGTATTGTGGACCCACAAGCATAAATTCTCAAAACCGTAAATTCTCTCAAAAAGAACAT
This sequence comes from Arctium minus, assembly GCA_954870635.1. Taxonomy (NCBI): domain Eukaryota; kingdom Viridiplantae; phylum Streptophyta; class Magnoliopsida; order Asterales; family Asteraceae; genus Arctium; species Arctium minus. The sequence goes on along the minus strand of OX941086.1, from coordinate 8,918,595 downwards.
CAGGCTTCACCCAATAATTGAGAAATCTTACTCAACCTACAAACATCTGATAGGAGGAAATATTAAACATAGAAATCTTACCTTGGTGGAGATTGATAAGAACTCGAATCCAAAGAAAATGTTTCTTCCTTCTTCCTCTTGATTCTCCCCAAAATCGCCGTTACCCTTTTTCTCCCCTGAATGAGACTTTCAGCCGCCAAGAATGGGATAGATTAGGGTCTTTATGGTTTAATTCCCTTCTATACCACTTTTCACTTTAGACCCCAAACTTTGGTCTACTAAATGATTCACACCTTAATAGTTTAATATTTAAACAAATCTCCACGCGGTTATTACAATATCCCCCCCCTCAAAAGAATTTCGTCCCCGAAATTCTGTCGTTGAACAAACTGGGATATTAGGACCTCATGTCCTCTTCCACTTCCCACGTTAACTCTTGACCTTTATGGAATTTCTATTGCACTTTCACCAGACGAATCTTTTTATTCCTTAACTTCCTAACTTTATGGTCCAAAATGGTGTTAGGAGTAATCAATCACTTGAATAATAATTATATATATGGACAAAATTATAATAGAAATCAAAATTCTTAATTATAAAATCTATGTAATTAACATAGTACAACAACAATCAATTGAGAAAACACTAATTAAATCCTTACTTGAATAGAAGATTCGTGTAAAAGTTGAAATCGATTGAGGCCTGCACGTAAAGCAGTGTCCTAAGACAGAATTTCGCCCGTATAGCGTCCGTCTAGAGGATACAACAATCGTACTCAAGTATGGAACTTGAATCTATCGAATCATGTGTGTTTTGGCGAAGAATGGAAGAGGAGACACCCAGAAAATTGAGAGAGAACGATGAGAAATTCGTTGGACCAAATGGAGGGAAAATGTGCAAGTTTTATAGGTTGTTTCACCAACCGAAATTAACTGTCAGGAAGCTTCACGACTTGTGCCGCGGGTGAACTCGCGTGGAAACCCGCGTAATCCTCTGTCCTTGGAAAAATTCAGTGCATTACGCGGTTAGTGCCGCGGGTATGGCTCGCGCCATAACCCGCGAAACTCACTGTTGACAGAACACTACGCGTGTGGCTTCGCGACTTAGGTCGTGCCAGCCACTGTTACCCTGCATCACAATCTCCAACGTCAATCTATCTCGACCCCATCGAGACCCCAAGAGTCCCAAGGCCCATCTTTGACATTTAGTATATATATTAATGTCAAGAAAATCCTTTCAATCACACCACAATCCAAGCCAAGCATTTAAGTGATGTAGAGTTTGGCTTGGCTCCTATGTGGGACAAGTTTCTCCTTTTCTTAACTAAGTTCCAACAAATGGCCACCGACTCCTCAATGTAGCTCAACTTTTCATCCATATGAATATCATCCAACGATACTACCATGTCGGTTTCTGCTAAACACTTCTTCAGATTCGACACGTGAAACGTAGGGTGGATTCATCGCAGGTCCTCGGTAGATCTATCTTATACGCTAGTTCACCAACCCGTTCAACGATAGAGAACGGTCCAACGAACCTTGGTCTCAACTTCCTTTTCTTTCCAAAACGTAAAACCCCTTTCCAGGGCGAGACTTTTATAATCACCTTGTCTCCCACTTGGAACTTGATTGGCTTCCTTCGCTTATTTGCGTACATTTTCTGACGGTCCTGCGCCTTTTTCAATCTTTCTCGAATTTGGCCCACCTTTTTAGCCGTCACTTGCACTATCTTTGGACCTGCCAATTGTCGTTCTCCCACCTCGTTCCAACACAAATGTGTCCTACACTTGCGTCCATATGAAGCCTCGAACGGTGTTGCTTGAATACTCACATGATAACTGTTATTATAAGAGAACTCTATCAATGGTAGGTGAACTTCCCACGAGCCCTTGAAATCAATAACACATGCTCGAAGCATGTCTTCCAACGTTTGAATGGTTCTCTCACTCTGACCATCCGTTTGCGGGTGGTAAGCCGTACTCAACTTGAGTTGCGAGCCTAACTCTCTTTGTAGGCTCCTCCAAAAAGATGACATGAACTGGCCATCTCGGTCTGACACTATGGACGACGGCACTCCGTGCCTGGACACAATCTCGTCTATATACAACTTAGCCAACTTCTCCAACAGGTACGCCTCTTTAATCGGTAGGAAGTGCGCTGATTTTGTGAGTCGATCAACTATCACTTTTGTAGTAAATCGAGAGAATAGGTAACACACATATTATATCTATACATACATAGATTCTTACCGTTGTGTTCATTTCGGTCGTGAACAAATCATTTCTTCATGAGAGTTTTAGAAGACGTAGCCATATCCGTCCTCAAAGATGCGACCACACATCAGTCTCACATAGGTAATGCTGATCAAGAATATCCCGTTGTATTCTACTAAGAAGCTATCAACATTATTAAGAATAGAAAATTCAAGCCTAAATCATCAACGGAAAATTACAAAGGAAACATCATAGGAATAGGCATACCTTTGTTTGATTGTTGCTTGAGTGACCCCGACTAGTTTGCCTATTGAACCTAGACCATGGGATCTCCAATTTCGCTAGGTTAGGTTGCCGCCGAGAAAACTCATTGTATTGGCTTTAAGCCCATTCCCCTCGATGAAAAGGATACTTGCTCTCTACTTAGGCCTTTTGTCAAAGGATTGGCTATATTCTCCTTTGACTTTACGTAGTCAATGGAAATGATTCCATTTTTCAGCAAGTCCTTAATTGTATTGTGGCGTCTTCTTATATGTCGAGACTTGCCATTGTAAATTTGGTTCTTTGCTCTTGTGAGAGCAGCCATACTATCACAATGGATACAAATGGCAGTCACGGGTTTTGGCCACAATGGAATACCTTCTAGGAAGCTTTTTAGCCATTCAGCTTCTTCAGCGGCTTTGTCTAATGCGACAAATTCTGCTTCCATAGTTGATCTTGTATTCACAGTTTGTTTAGATGATTTCCATGAGACTGATGCACCACCAAGTGTAAACACATATCCACTTGTGGACTTACTCTCAGAATGGTTGGAAATCCAATTGGCATCACAATACCCTTCTATGACTGGAGGATATTTGGTATAATGTAACCCATAATTCATTGTGTATTTCAAGTATCTAAGCACTCTCACTAGTGCATACCAATGATCTTTTCCCGGGTTATGTGAGTACCGACTAAGTCTACTCACACTGTATGCTATATCCGGTCGTGTGCAATTCATGATATACATCAAGCTTCCAAGAACTTGAGTGTATTCTAACTGAGCCACACTTTCTCCTTGATTCTTCTTCAATTGACTAGAAGGATCAAATGGAGTCACTACCGGTTTGTCATCATAGTGACCGAACTTACAAAGTACCTTCTCAATATAGTGAGATTGGGTAAGGATGTAACCATTTGGATTTCTTTGAATCTTTATACCAATGATTACATCTGCTACTCCCAAGTCTTTCATGTCAAACGAGGAGTGCAACATCTTCTTGGTTTGATTGATTACATCTAAGTTCTATCCTAGGATTAGCATATCATCTACATACAAACATATAATGACATAGGCATGTTTGTATTGCTTCACATAGACACACTTATCACACTCGTTTATTTGAAACCCGTTTGATATCAAAGTGTTATCAAACTTTTCGTGCCATTGCTTTGGCGCTTGCTTGAGTCCATAAAGGGACTTGATCAATTATAGACTTTATTTTCTTGACCTTTAACAACAAACCCTTCCGGTTGTTGCATATAAATCTCCTCATCTAACTCTCCATTCAAGAAAGCAGTTTTCACATCCATTTGGTGGATTTCCAAATTATGAATTGATGCTATGGCCATCAACATTCGTATGGACGTTATCCTTGTGACCGGAGAGTAGGTATCAAAGAAGTCTTGACCTTCCTTTTGTCGATATCCTTTGGCAACTAGTCGAGCTTTGTATTTTTCGATAGTGCCATTGGGTCTCAACTTCTTCTTAAATATCCATTTATGGCCTATTACTTTATGACCCGGAGGTAGGTCAACCAATCTCCATGTATTGTTTTGTACTATGGAGTCTATCTCACTTTGGATTGCCTCTTCCCAATAAGGTGCCTCGGAAGAATCCATGGTGGCCTTATAAGATAGAGGTTCTCCTTCAACATTAAAGGCCATGAAATCAGGTCCAAAGTCTTTAGCTACTCTACCACGTTTGTTTCTCCTTGGTTCTAAATTTTCTTGAACCTTGGAGGTTTCACCTCTATGTGTTGGATCAAGTTCAATTGATTAATCTAGAGTGTGTTTGTCATCATGCAATCTTTTCCTTGAACTAGAGGCTTGACCCTCTTTTTCTTTGTAAGGAAAGATAGTCTCAAAGAATTCTGCTTCTGCAGATTCTATGATTGTGTTGTTACTTATGTCATTTACACTAGATTTATATACTAAGAATCTATATGCAGCACTATTATGAGCAGGTCCAATATATACACAATCAATGGTTTTAGGTCCAAATTTTGTCCTTTTTGGCAAAGGCACTTGAACCTTAGCAAGGCAACCCCACACTTTCATCCTTTTGTAAGATGGTAACTTTCCTTTCCATAGTTGATATGGAGTTTTGTCACTCTTCTTGTGGGGGATCCTATTTAGGATCATATTTGCAGTAAGGCACGCCTCACCCCATAAATGATATGGAGCTCCGGACGTGATCAACATTGAATTTATCATGTTCTTCAATGATCTATTTTTGCGCTCGGCCACTCCATTTTGTTGAGGTGTGTATGGAGCGGTCGTTTGATGCACAATACCATGTGTAGTACAAAATTCTGCAAAGTCATGGGATTCGTATTCTCCTCCCCGATCAGACCTCTGAATCTTGATTTTCTTGTCGAGTTGGTTCTCGACCTCGACTTTATAAGTCTTAAACATATTTAAGGCCTCATCCTTTGTAGGGATTAAATACACATAACAATACTTACTGCAATCATCTATGAAGGTAATATAATAGTTCTTACCTCCTCGTGAAGGTGTTGCCTTGAAATCACATAAGTCAGTGTGAATTAACCCAAGTATTTCATTTGATTTTTCAACGGACTTGTGTGGATGATTTGTGTATTTAGCCTCTACACAAACTTCACACTTAGTCGATTTGTCAATGGAACATTTAGGTATCATGTCAAGTTTGATCATTCTTTGAATGGATCTAAAGTTGACATGTCCTAATCTAGAATGCCAAAGGTTAGAAGGAACAATCATGTACATGGAACTAGCAATGCTAGGGTCTGCCTTATTTTTATTTACATTGGCGGCATCCATACTATTTACAATGCTATGTTTGAAGAGCCCCTCATTGAGGTAACCCTTCCCAACGTAAACACCACCCTTGGTGATGACAATCTTATCAGATTCGATTACAACTTTGAACCCTTTCTTACTCAGAACAGGGCCATAAATCAAGTTTTTAGTTATGCTAGGTACATGTACAACATCAGTCAAAATAAGATCTTTGCCAGAAGTCAGCTTCAAGTTGACCTTCCCTTTTCCTTCAACCCTTGCAGTCGTGGCGTTCCCCATGAACATCGGATCCCCATCGCTCACCTTTTGGTAAGATGCAAACATGCTTTCCGAATTGCAAATGTGTCGGCTTGTCCCTGTGTCGAACCACCAATCCACCATGTTTGTAACCATGTGGGATTCAATGACACCAATGAACTCATTTGGGGAGTGGGTGAGATTGGCATGACTAGAAGATGCCCCATGTCCTCCACCACCACTTCCTCCGGCGCCACCATGGTCACGCTTGTATCGGCAGTCCTTAGCTCAGTGTCCCGGCTTACCACATACCCAACAACAAGTCATCCTCTTAAACTGTTTCTTTTGTGGGGCCAAGGGGCCTTTTCCGGTGTTGAAAGGCCTCTTGGTTGCAATTGCCTTTCCCTTAAATTTTGGGAACTTAGGCTTGGATGAACTTCCTTCCACCATGTTGGCATGCGGTTCATTTGGAATGGTATCGACTTTGTCATTAAGTCGGTTGTCCTCTTCAACTCGGATTTTGAGAAGCAACTGTTCAAATGTTATTTCCTCCGTAAGATGCTTCAAGTATACCTTGAAGTTCTTCCACGATAGAGGTAGCTTCTCGATTATGGAACCGACCACAAAGTTTGCATTTAAACCCATACCCTCTATTTCAAGCTCATGGACAAGTATTTGCAATTCTTCCCCTTGTTTTACCACTGGTTTTGCATCAATCATCTGGAAATTCAGAAATTTTCCCACTGCGAACCTCTTGGAACAGGCCACTTCAGTTTTGTACTTGGCATCCAAGGATTCCCAAATCTCCCTTGCTGTTTGGAAGGTAGAATATATGTCGTAGAGGGAATCGTCGAGAGCATTGAGTATATAATTTCTGCAACTATACTCATTCGATCTCCAATTCTCGACCGTTCTGTTATGTGCGGACACTTGAATTTGCGTAGGTACAGCCCCGTCCGCCCCTTCCGGAAGATTTGCCGGTGGCTCTTCCTCAGTGAGCACGTTGGCAACCCTCAGTGTTGTCAAATAAAACAACATCTTTTGTTGCCAACGTCGAAAGTCTGAACCCTTGAATTTCTCGGGTTTCTCCACATGACTTTTCAACAACTGTGATTGATCCATCGCTCCACAACAAGATTCTGTCTTAGAATGTTAGGAGTAATCAATCACTTGAATAATAATTATATATATATGGACAAAATTATAATAGAAATCGAAATTCTTAATTATAAAATCTATGTAATTAACATAGTACAACAACAATCAATTGAGAAAACACTAATTAAATCCTTACTTGAATAGAAGATTCGTGTAAAAGTTGAAATCGATTGAGGCCTGCACGTAAAGCAGTGTCCTAAGACAGAATTTCGCCCGTATAGCGTCCGCCTAGAGGATACAACAATCGTATTCAAGTATGGAACTTGAATCTATCGAATCATGTGTGTTTTGGCGAAGAATCGAAGAGGAGAAACCCAGAAAATTGAGAGAGAATGATGAGAAATTCGTTGGACCAAATGGAGGGAAAATGTGCAGGTTTTATAGGTTGTTTCACCAACCGAAATTAACTGTCAGGAAGCTTCGCGACTTGGGCCGCGGGTGAACTCGCGTGGAAACCCGCGTAATCCTCTGTCCGTGGAAAACTTCAGTGCATTACGCGGTTAGTGCCGCGGGTATGGCTCGCGCCATAACCCGTGAAACTCACTGTTGACAGAACACTACGCGTGTGGCTTCGCGACTTAGGTCGAGCCATCCACTGTTACCCTGCATCACAATCTCCAACGTCAATCTATCTCGACCCCATCGAGACCCCAAGAGTCCCAAGGACCAAGGCCCATCTTTGACATTTATTATATATATTAATGTCAAGAAAATCCTTTCAATCACACCACAATCCAAGACAAGCATTTAAGTGATTCATTTAATGCTCAATGGTTTGGATTTATTAAGTGATGTAGAGTTTGGCTTGGCTCCTATGTGGGACAAGTTTCTCCTTTTCTTAACTAAGTTCCAACAAATGGCCACCGAATCCTCAATGTAGCTCAACTTTTCATCCATGTGAATATCATCCAACGATACTACCATGTCGGTTTCTGCTAAACACTTCTTCAGATTCGACACGTGAAACGTAGGGTGGATTCATCGCAGGTCCTCGGTAGATCTATCTTATACGCTACTTCACCAACCCGTTCAACGATAGAGAACGATCCAACGAACCTTGGTCTCAACTTCCTTTTCTTTCCAAAACGTAAAACCCCTTTCCAGGGCGAGACTTTTATCATCACCTTGTCTCCCACTTGGAACTTGATTGGCTTCCTTCGCTTATTTGCGTACATTTTCTGACGGTCCTGCGCCTTTTTCAATCTTTCTCGAATTTGGCCCACCTTTTTAGCCGTCACTTGCACTATCTTTGGACCTGCCAATTGTCGTTCTCCCACCTCGTTCCAACACAAAGGTGTCCTACACTTGCGTCCATATGAAGCCTCGAACGGTGCTGCTTGAATACTCACATGATAACTGTTGTTATAAGAGAACTCTATCAATGGTAGGTGAACTTCCCACGAGCCCTTGAAATCAATAACACATGCTCGAAGCATGTCTTCCAACGTTTGAATGGTTCTCTCACTCTGACCATCCGTTTGCGGGTGGTAAGCCGTACTCAACTTGAGTTGCGAGCCTAACTCTCTTTGTAGGCTCCTCCAAAAAGATGACGTGAACCGGCCATCTCGGTCTGACACTATGGACGACGGCACTCCGTGCCTGGACACAATCTCGTCTATATACAACTTAGCCAACTTCTCCAACAGGTAAGCCTCTTTAATCGGTAGGAAGTGCGCTGATTTTGTGAGTCGATCCACTATCGCCCAAATGGAGTCATGCCCTTTAGTAGACTGCAGAAGTCCCGTGACAAAGTCCATCGCAATTTCATCCCACTTCCACACCGGTATTTCCAATGGTTGCAGCTCTCCGTAAGGTCTTTGATGCCCCACTTTCACCTTTAGGCACATCAGCTCTCTGTAAGCGACGTCTTTCTTCAAACCCGACCACCAATAACTTTGCTTCAGGTCTCGATACATTTTATTGGTTCCCGGATGAATGGAATAACGTGACTTATGTGCTTCTTCCAACACCTTCTTCCGAAGGTCGCCCAATTTCGGAATCCACACTCGATCGCCAAAATATCTTATCCCGCGACCATACACGGTTAACACATTTACAGTCCCGACAATCCTCTAACTCTTCAAATTTTCACCCTTGAGTGCTTCCTCTTGGAACCTATTGACTTCCTCTAAGAAATTGGATGCTGCTTCAACTCGAAAGGCTAATACCTTCGTCGAATCTACTCGCTCCTTCCGGCTTAAGGCGTCGGCCACCACATTGGCCTTACCCGGATGGTAAAGAATCTTACAGTCATAATCACTTAACAGCTCCATCCATCTTCGTTGCCTCATATTCAGCTCTTTCTGGTTGAATAGATGTTGGATACTCTTGTGGCCAGTATAAATCTGACATTTAACCCCATACAGGTAATGCCATTAAATCTTCAAGGTGAAAACTACTGCTGCTAATTCCAGGTCATGCGCCGGGTAATTCTTCTCATGCTCTTTTAGCTGGCGAGATGCATAAGCCATCACCTTTCATTCTTGCATTAACACGCACCCTAAACCCAACTTTGAGGCATCGCTGTAGATCACAAACCCTTCTGATCCGTTAGGTAGGGATAAAATGGGTGTACCACTCAGGTTTTCCTTCAACTTACCGAACACATTCTTCTAAGCCTCTCCCCACACAAACTTGACGTTTTTCCTTGTTAAAGTCGTTAACGGCGTAGCTATCCTTGAGAAGTCCTGAATGGATTTTCGATAATAGCCCGCTAATCCTAGGAAACTCCTTACTTCCAACGGCGATTTCGGCGTTTCCCAACCTTTAATAGCCTCAATATTCGCTGGATCAACCTTGATTCCGTTTTCCAACACCATGTGACCTAGGAATTGCACCTCCCTCAGCCAAAATTCGCACTTCGAGAATTTGGCGTACAACTTCTCGTGCTTAAGCAACTCCAACACCGATCGTAGATGTGCCTCGTGCTCCCTCATGGATCGTGAGTAAATTAGTATGTCATCAATAAAGACGATCACACACTTGTCCAAGAGTGGACTACACGCTCTATTCATTAGATCCATGAATACTGCTGGAGCGTTAGTCAAACCAAAGGGCATGACTAAAAACTCATAATGTCCATACCTCGAACGAAAAGTAGTCTTGGGCACATCCTCCTCTCTCACCTTCAACTGATGATAGCCCGACCGCAGATCTATCTTCGAAAAGTAACTCGCTTCATGCAGCTGATCGAAAAGATCATCAATTCTGGGAAACGGGTACTTATTCTTGACTGTTACCTTATTAAGCTCGTGATAATCTATGCACATCCTCATGGACCTGTCCTTCTTCTTAACGAACAATACCGGTGCTCCCCACGGTGATGTGCTGGGACGAATAAACCCATTTGTCGAGCAACTTTTGCAGTTGAGTCATCATCTCTTTCATTTTGGTCGGCGCCAAGCGGTAGGGTGCTCTTGCGTTGGTGTCGCTCCAGGTACCAGGTCTATCCGGAACTCCACTTGCCGATCAGGAGGTAAAGTGGTCAAGTCTTCCGAAAACACCTTCGGGTATTCACTTACTACCGGAACCGACTCCAGCCCCTTCTTCTCCTTCTTAGCGTCTACTACATACACAAAGAACTCCACACACCCTTTCACTAAGCACCTCCTAGCCTTGATCATAGAGATCAAACACGACTTCCTATCCCGACGATCTCCATACACTACCACCTCTTCCTTATCAGGCAACACTATACAAATCAACTTCTTATTGCACACTATATGGGCATCATTAGACGCCAACCAATCCATCCCCACGATGACGTCAAACCCATATCCATCAGGTACAGTCGTAACGAGAATAAATGACCGTCGATGTCAATAGTACACCCTTCATATACTTCTTCCACCAAGACTCGACTATCATCCTCTACTTATACCTCAAACCCAAGACTAAGCTTTTTGGGTTTCATACGCAATTTATGAACAAAGTTCGACGACACAAACGAACGGTTTGGGCCCGCATCAAACAACACCTTAGCAAAAGTCGAGTCTATAGGGAAAATACCTGTCACCACATCTGGTGTTTCCACCGCCTCATCCGATGTCATGTTAAACGCCCTCACTCTTGCTCGAGCGGGTTCCACCTTTCTTTCTCCTCCTTTTCCCCTAAAATTTCCGACAGTTCCCTTCTTCAGTTGTGGACAATCTGTTTTGATGTGGTCCGGAGAACCGCATTGGTAACAAGTCCTCAATCCTTGACAGTCCCGAGCCATGTGACCCGCCTTCCCGCACTTAAAACAACCATCTCTGTCCATCAAACACTCCCCCTTATGCATCCGGTTACACTTGCTGCACGACTTGTTCTCAAACCTTGGTATTACCCGCTGCTCGGGTCTTGCAGACTTGGCTCTTTTTGCATCACGTGTGGATCCTTCCCACTTTCTCTTTTCATTACCCCTTTTAGACATTTGACGATTCTTGTCCTTTTCCGTCATCTCCGCTGCATTAACGGCCGCCTGAAAGGTAGGAGGTTCTCTTGCAGCTACCAACTCTCGGATGTTGTTCCTTAACCCAAAAAGATATTTGTCTATCCGTCGTTCCTCATTTGGCACGTATATCTCAGCAAAACGTGCATTTTCCAGGAACTTAGTCGTATATTCCCTGACCGTTATCTCTCCTTGCTCCAAATTCAGGAATTCCTCTTCCAACTTTTTCACTGCTGCTAATGGACAAAATTGTTGTTTGAATCTGACGACAAAAGTTTCCCAAGCCATTCCCTTAGCCGCTTTCGAACCCTTTTCTCCGGTCTCAGACTCCCACCAAAACACAACATTGTCTCTCAGCATGGACAGAGCAAACACTACCTTGTCCTCCTCAGCACACTTACTGGTGTCGAAGGCCAGCTCCATCTCCCCAATCCACTTGGTCACTACAACCAGATTGCATTCCCCTTTGAAAACAGGGGGCTTGCATGCAGTAAATGACTTGTAACTGCATCCCTTTTCTGTAACTGCTTTAGTTGCCATTTCAGGAGTCGACTAAGAGTGGCTACCCATCACAGTCATTGGTAAGTTAGTCATCTCGGTCGCCTCCCTCTCCTCGCTCCTTTCCTTGCTTGCCGATGCTTCCTTAGTCTGATGAGCCAATAAGGCTTGTAAAGTTTCTTGTAACTTCCCCATCTCAGTGGCGAAGGTCTCTTGTGTTACAAAGGCTTGGGTCCGACCTCCACCACGGTTCCTCTCCAGTCTCCTTCCTCTCACGGTAACTGAACTCTCCTGAAGAGAGGATTCTTGCCCAGCCATCACTTCCACACTTCTTGCTCGACGGGAAATACGTACCATTTTTCTCCCTTGAACTCTCGTTTCAGGTCCGTCCACTTGAGTAGCCGCCTTTCGGGTCGTCTTTCCTTTCCCTTTAGCTCGGCCACGACCCTTTCCTCGAGTGGCAGCCGGCCGAGGAGGAACTACTGGTCCATCCACCACAGCTTCATTCATCGGTATAGTCTCAGTTACCGGCACAAATCTACTCCTTGTTACCCGATCCGACATGATTACTGATAAGACGTAGACATACAACATTCAATACAATAGGTCCAACGCAATAAGGCAGGTTAATCACACACATGTACCTGTAAATTCACAATTACACTAGTCAGATGTAATTCCAAATTTACCTTACATGCTAGTCCTCACTACCCTATCACCCGTCTTCCTAAGGTCGTCCTAATTCTCAGTTGTGTTATACTTTCCTAGTTTAATTCTAAGCCCGTTCGATCACCTAGATCCCTTAAACTATGGCTCTGATACCAATTTTTAACAACCCGAAACATTCAAGAGTCAAACATAATATTGAATACGAAATGCGCCAAAAACGACCCCAAGTCTACAATGAAATCTTAAGGTTTGCAAATAAGCAACCTAATGCACAACTGAGAATACAAGAATATAAAACTAAAAAAATGAAGCTCTTCTAGACCACCTCCAGCTCACACCTTCTCCTTGCCCTTATGTGCCATTCCTACACCGCGCCTGCCTGAAAAGGTTTTTAGTTTTGAAAGGGAGAGGGTTAGACCAATGGTCTAGTGAGTTCCCTCTAGCAACAGTTCGAGCCCAAGCAATCATATAAAAGGTTTATAATAAAATAAACCAATTCATCTTTGTAAATACATTCACACTTTCAATATACGTTTTGGCTCACACTAACACCACCCGGAGGTGACAGCGTGTCTGGCTCACACTGCCTTACTTGGGACACCCCCCCCAATGGCATAAACGGAACACCCTCCCGCCCCCCCCCCCCCGACTTTGAGCATAACACACTTACATCAACGTATGCATACATTTCCACTAATTTAAGAACAGTAAAACATCTTTGACGTTTGAACAAATCTCGCATGCAATAAATAGGGCATCATCATCTTTAAAGCTTTTAGTTAGAAAACTCACATGCATAAAATATAGCATCAAAATCATATGAGGTTTTAGTTCAGAATAACTCACTTTTGGTCCTTGCTTAATTCCTTGCTCTAGCGATCTCACATCCTACGATAACATCGATAATTTGGTAAGACACCCCCTTGAATTCTTTAACTAAAGACGGGCGATTACACGCTCTCGCTCTCTCCTGAACTTAAATAGTGATGACTCCCCCAAAAAGTTTACTGGTCAAAAGTTCTTCACCCCGGGCACCCTGACTCCCGGGGTTCACCCCCGTCGCCCGGTTAACACACCCCCCGGGCTCCCCCGCCTCCCGGGGTCATAGCCCAGGTTTCGCCCAAACGCCCCGGGGTCGCCCGATCTCTACGTCCCGGGGTCGCTCGGTCTTAAACATCCTGGGGTCACCCTGTCTACAAGAAACTGGGATCGCCCGACTCCCCCAATCCCGGTGAGAGCAAACACCCGATGCGAGCAAGCTCCCAGACCGGAGCTCCCTTTTGACACAACGATCAAACCCAGGCCTAAGGCGACAATAATTCAACCGCACACTCTCCAAAATGGTAAGCACTTCCAGCGATAGAGGGTTTTTACACCAAATCCACATATCCCAAACTTAATAACCTAAGGTTCTAAATCGACTAAAGGGTTAAGCATAAATTTTCAAAACCCTAAATTCTGTCAAAAAGAACATCAAGCTTCACCCAATAATAGAGAAATCTTACTCAACCTACAAACATCTGATAGGAGGAAATATTAAACATAGAAATCTTACCTTGGTGGAGATTGATAAGAACTCGAATCCAAAGAAAATGTTTCTTCCTTCTTCCTCTTGATTCTCCCCAAAATCGCCCTTACCTTTTTTCTCCACTGAATGAGACTTTCAGCCGCCAAGAATGGGATAGATTAAAACCACAAGGGTTGTGGCGTACTGGTTAAGGCCCTAGGGGATGTGGTGGAATATCCCATTTGCCCAGGGTTTGAATCCAGACGTACACAACAATTGTGGTCACTGATGTTTAATCAAGGTTGATGTCTTACAGTCATAATTTGCCAAAATTTGCCAAGGGATTAGTCTAGGCATAGCCTAGGACACCCTTCCCAAAAAAAGGGATAGATTAGGGTCCTTAGGGTTTAATTCCCTTCTATCCCACTTTTCACTTTAGACCCCAAACTTTGGTCTACTAAACGACTCACACCTTAATATTTTAATATTTAAACAAATCTCCACACGGTTATTACATGGACTTGGTACGGTACCGACTTTTTTTTGTCAATACCTTGTACCTACCAATTATAATTGGTATATGTATCAACCAATTGTAATTGGTACCAACTTAATTGGTACCGACTTTCTTCGGTTAGTACATGTTGGTAATGTCTTGTACCAATATCAAGTTACATATACGAAATAAGAAAAAGCTAATTCAAAATGCGCAAATGATCAAACAAAATAGTTAAATGTATCAATGTTTAATATTCAATATATGTAATCTGGATGCAAAGAAGAAGAAAAATAATAATAAATTACTAAGAGAAATATAGAATTAACCTGGATGTAGGGAAGGAATTTGAGGGTGGGAAGCTGTTGCAGACTTTGCAGTGGCGATGAAGAAGACTAGAAGAGAGATGATTGAAGAGTTTAGGGCTTTGGGGTTAGAAATTAGATCTACTGAATTAGATTATTTGGTTTGGGTCTTTAGGCTGGAAGGTGGATAACTAAAAAAATTATGAATTTTCAAATTTTAAACTAAAAATTAATATCATTGATTTTAATAAAATTAATAATTAATTAAATTATTAAATAAGTCGCTACACGGTACTACCGTGGTACACAACATTTAATACCATGTACCAACCAAGTTCAAACACTTGGTACGGTACAACCAGCCAATTATTATTGGTACACATGTTGGTTGGTTTGGTTTGGTACAAAATTGCCACCCCTAGTGTCGGTCAACGCAACATGTGTTTAATCATATATGATTAAGTGTGCATATCATGTATAACAATATGTGATCTTTGAACTTCTCGTCTTCTTGCAAGTTGACCGCATTCTCGTTAGAACATGACCATCTAAACCACTTAATCCATTAAAAAACCATCATTAAATAAAAAAAAAATAATTTTAGAAATTAGGATAATTACCACTTTGAATTTGGTCAAATATTTTGTTGAGAGTTTAATTGGAACAAAACACTAATTGAATCCCTTAAAAATCTTATTATATCTTTTAGATTTATTTATATTTTAATTATAATTAATTCATAATTTTTTTATCACGTTATATATGAAAAAAAATTCAATATTTTTTGAAACACTTTTAATAAGATTTTTTCCCACAATTTTCATCAAATATCACATGTGATATCCACAATTAATCCATTATATTTTTCACAATTTCTCTCCATTTTTTGGACCCATGTTTTGAAGGAAAAAAAATCACATATGGTTAGTTATGTTTAACATATGATTAGTTATGCATCATATATGATACTCTGTGAAGTTTTGTATATATCATATGTGATAAAATAATGATAAACATATGAATCTAATACAAATGATCACATATGATAAGATCAAATATCATATGAGATAATATCAAATATCATATGTGATAATTGGAATGGGAAGAAAAAATATAACTGAGTTTGTATAGGAGTTAACAATCTCATTAGGTAATGATTCAAATAGATCGGATCTTCTTATTCCATGATGAACATCTCCTCATTCTCGTCAATTCTTTTTCATAAATCTCTTTTTGTCTCTCTAAAAAAATATTTCAAAATGTATATATACTTTTTTATGCATATCTTGTGTGTATATATCCCTAAATGTTTGAGATTGATCACAGTTAGATACCACTTTGATAATTGACATTTATACCATTTTTAATTTAATTTTGAATTATTTTATTTAAGATATTAATTTAATGAGATAGGTGGTCTAGAATCATTTTCGCCTTCTCGCATTATCCTCACCCCCCCTCTCTCTCTCTCTCTCTTTATATATATATATATATATATATATATATATATATATATATATATATATAATATATATATAGGGTCCCCTTCATTTGCTAACCACGACATTGGTGCTAACCAATTTTCAACCAATTAGAATCATTATAGAGTTTGTATCCTCAAAGGGTAATATGGTCATTTCATAATTTACGCCTATTTTCCATTTTTCAAGGAATTATTAATATGGTAGTTATCTAAATATTATATATAATATTTAATGTATTTCCATATTTAATGTATTTCTATATTTCAATGAGTTATTAATATGGTAGTTATCTAAATATTAAATATAATATTTAATATTTAATGTATTTCCATATTTCAAGTGTGCATATATGCATGTATAGATGTCAGTGTATATCTCAACCAATGCAGAATAGATCAGTTGATATGCACATATACAACATGTACATATTCACAATACTCACTGTGCATATATGCATATTAGATACCAGTGTACAGATATGCATATGCTCAATGTGCACATATGCATATGCTCAATGTGCACATATGCATATACTCAATATGCACATATGCATATTAGATATCAGTGTGCACATATGCATATAATATTTCAACAAACATATGCATATATGCACCGTATGCAAGTGTGCACATATGCACTATCAAAGAGATCATTAGGTGAGTAAACAATTTCTTGAAATCGATTTCATCAGATCGAAAACAACATATTTCTTGAATCATCAGAAACTATGGTGAAATTAGCATTATCAGCAATATCATCAATCATCAAAAAGATGCAATATACATACAAAAACCCTCTCTATGCATCTCATCTTTTATCCAACAAAAACTAACCAAAAACAAGTAATTTTTCAGAAAAAAAACTACAACTAATACTAGCTATCAAGAGTCACCGGAAATGCCTTGACGCCGCCACCACCGTCTCATTCTCCGGCGGTGGTTTCACGTACTTTATGATCATTTTCTGGTGAGTTTGGTTCTTGATCCTCTGAATCTTGGCTCGTGTTTTTTTGCTTCTTCATTTCTCTCTCTTTTCGTCATTGAATCCTTTATTTCTCGTAGATTCCATGCCAGAACACCTCTACGGTTGACGACCATAACCACCGTCTTCCCTCCGCCTCCTCCTCCGCCAGATCTTCGTCCATCGCCTTCAGGGTGTTCGTGCATGTTGGAGTTGGATAAAACGATTTTGGGGGATCAAATCCCTAATTATTTGGGTTTTTAATTTGGTAGGCACATGTTCCCCAAATTAAAAGAAATTGTATTTTGACCGAAATACCTCTGTGCATACATGCATTGTATTTTTTACAACCGTTTTTAATATTTTAATTTAATAAAAAATCAATTAATTGTGGACCATTGATCTCATTAATCTACAGTTGAGATTGGTTAGCACGGTTAACACTAATGTCGTGGTTAGCAAATGAATTTGCTAACCACGACATTAGTGTTAACCGTGCTAACCAATTTTCGACCAATCAAAAGCTTCCTAGAGTTTATGTCATTCAATCAATGCTATTAAATCTCAAAGGGTATTATTAGAATTTTACAATTTTCGGCCATTAAATTTTTTTCCATATTTTAAGGAGGTTTTTAATTTGGTAGTTATCTTAATATTAAATATAATGTTTTTAAATTAAACTTGGTAATTTCGTAATTCACGCCACATCTATCCTAATTCACGCCACATTTATCTTGTTTCCATAGTTCAAAGATTTTTTTTAAATTGGTAGTTATCTTTATTTTGGAATATAATAATTTATTGTTTCTAGCGTATTCAAAATGCATATATGCACATCAAGGCTTAATAATTTGAACAATGCACACATGCACAGAAAACAAAAACATTTTAAATATTAAAGTTTGAAACTTAACATATAACCATATGCACATATGCAATCTTAAAAGATGCACAAATGCATATATGCATAGGTTGCATATATGAATATACCATTTACATCGAACTGCATATATTCACAGACTGCATATATGCACAGATTCACTGTTCTAAATGACCCTATCGGCAACCTCGTGGCTCTGTGAATCCGCGTATCTCGATCTATTCTCTACACAGCAAGCAATCCCCTGAACCTCGAGCTCGGATTTCAGCCATTTACAGAACCGTATCAAGTTCGGGTTTTTGTCGTGATACCCTACGTAAACATAGCAGCTCCTGAGTTTCGCATTCGCAGGCGATACCGACCCTTTAGCGAAAGAAATCTGAGGTACCAGAAACGAAAACGAGATACGCGATGCTATCGGAAAACGGTAGAGGAACACAGTTGACGATTTTCAGCTTCGTATCGTCGGAAAAATCGCATCTTTCCAACGTGGGAGTGTAGGAAGTGCTCGGGATATCGTCGTTGGAGGAGCCACAGTAGGATACCGGAGTCGATGGTGAGTAAATGAAGTCGGTGTGGTGGTGGCGCTGGTGGTGGTGGTCGAGGGCGGATTCGGGTCATCTCTGGTGGCTCTCGGAGATATGTAAGGTGACTGCAGGGCGGAGACGAAGGTGGTAGACGGCGGCAATATTAGAGACGGAGAGTTATATGGAGATGATGATGAAATCTATACTATATTATTAAAACGACATAAAAAACTCTTAATTACAACTCACTAAGCTTTACGTACTATTATTTAAAGCTATCTGCTTAAAATCTCTTAAAAAACAACTAATAAAGCCTAATGTACTACCTTAAAGCTTCTAACCCTAATTTTCCCATCCTCATCTATCATCGTTGGTCATCCTCATCTATCGCCGTTCAAAAATTTTGACATCTATCGCCGCTCAAAATTATCATCTATGCCTAACGGATCTGAATTTTCAACTCCTCTGTAATGCGATGACTGGAATCATCGAAGGAGAACCAAAGGAATGGAAAGGATTCACGTTCAGGAAACAGATTTTAATCGGTTGGACAGAGATGAGCTTGAGGGAGAACCCTAACTTCGTATAACATGATTACCAGAAACTACAATCATTTCTGCAATGATATTTGTATCAGAC
The DNA here is from genome assembly GCA_954870635.1 of Arctium minus. NCBI lineage: Eukaryota > Viridiplantae > Streptophyta > Magnoliopsida > Asterales > Asteraceae > Arctium > Arctium minus. The sequence goes on along the minus strand of OX941086.1, from coordinate 8,899,549 downwards.
TCACCGGAAAACCTATACCGAATTGGATTAATCGTCTCGCTAGATCTGTAAGTTACTGCAATCATAATAAGATTTTACGAGTTTTTTTTTCGGCGATTGAGATTCCGACCACTTTACCGGCGACTTTTTTTAAGTTCACTTTCTCTGTCAGGAACAACTGTTTCTATTGGCGATTGAGAAAATCAGGGTCGTCGCCTCTCTTCGTGGGGTTTCGACAATGTGTAAAACATATGTAGACAGGTAAAAGTTAAAAGTCACACCTTAACCAATGAATAAAAGGTGTGGGCGTCATATGTGCTATGTTAATTTTACTTGGAATATTGCTTGATATCAGAATTTTGAAATGGTTGTTATTGTGGCAGAGGAGTTGTACGGTTTTTTCCCAAAGGTTCTTCATCATGTTTAGTTGAAGTAAGTCTCCTCTACCCAGAATCCATTTCAATCACATTCTTACCTTTTTCTATAAGGCTATAGAGATCCTCTTTGGCTCCCTCTCCATTCGACCAGTTTTATCTGATGAGGAAAAATTTTCTATTTCTTTTTTTGCAGCTAACTGTTTCATATGAAGTACCTCAATTATTGACCCCTGTGGCATCTGTAAGTAGTTTGTTTTTTTTCCTTTGTTTATTGCTAGATACAAAGTGATAAAAAGGAAGTGTCTATATATAGGTTTTAATTTGAGATTAGTGGAAGAGCAATGTGATTATAGGATGTGTAATGAAGTTTGTGTGATGTGAATGCAAGCAGGCATTACAACCTTTTACTGTAAACTTATTTGTTAATTATGAGTTGCAGGCATTTTTTCTCATTTCTTTGGATTGTAGATATTTGTGTGTTCTGAAAAGACATTTTTCACTCCCGATCGTAAGTGGGGATTAGGCCGGACAGAACGACGGTTGAGATAATTAAAGTTTTGGAAGGGCTTTATTGATTTTAGTGAGATTAATTACTACTTCATGTACTGAATAAGTTTTACAATAATGATAGCATTTATCTGTACTATGCTGTCTATCTTTCTTATTTAGCAGCTTCATGCTAGATTGTCTAGAACATCATCTCCACCTTGATGGGCCCATTTCAGAGATCTTATTAAAGTTCAAAGAAACAGATTGAAGGAAGATCTTTTGAATCTGGTATTACCCCCCATCTCATTTCTTTTTCAATAAACAATCCCTCAAATTCGTTATCGATCAAATTCTGTTCTACAATGTTCAAATGAGTAGTGGGTGTGAATTCTATGAAGATTTGATAATTTGATGGAAATGATCTCTCTATCCCTTGGGACGAGGGAATGTTTGCTTACATCCTACCCTCCAAGTGGGATGTACTGTGTTCATTTTGTTGATAAAATTCTATAACTTACTTTCTTGTTTGCAGGTTTAGATAATTAAAGTTTTGGAAGGGCTTTATTGATTTTAGTGAGATTAATTACTACTTCATGTACTGAATAAGTTTTACAATAATGATAGCATTTATCTGTACTATGTTGTCTATCTTTCTTATTTAGCAGCTTCATGCTAGATTGTCTAGAACATCATCTCCACCTTGATGGGTCCTGCCCATATAGATTATACTGCATTGTTTTCCATATTTCAATTTGAAATTCTTAACTGGGGTTATAGGATCCTAAATTTTGTAAGTTTTTTTCTTGGAATTCTTCAGGGAAGAGGGTTTCCATATTGAGTTCCCAGAACTGACTAGCTCCACGAGACATGACCATTGGCTTGCTCTTGTGAAGGATATTATGCTATTACACAAGTTCTTAGCAAAGTTCAAGGTGGATTCTCCTCTACAAGCATGGGAGATACAACTCTTGTATTGATGGTACAATTCTTGAAACTCTTATAAGCCTGAATGCTTAGTAGTGTTCATTCAACATTAAATCTTATAAGTCCTATGGAAGTCCACTTTAATTTTCTTATGATTTACATGTGAAGTTATGAGTACAGTTCTTAGTTATGCAAACTATTGTGGACTGGTTTACTAGAATAGAAGATTCATCATCTAATTGCAACCTGGTAGTTTCATAGCAGGATTTGGTAACTTGTCCCTTTGAAATACAAAACACTAGATGTAGTTAACCAAACCCTTCTCCCCACCAGATACAAATTTACTTGCTCAAAATATTCAAACTTTGAACTTGCTACTTACATATCACATGTCAACAATATTATTGTAAGTAATACATTCCAGCAACAGTAAATGCTCATTGGTTAGCCTTAGCCCCAAAGTTTAGTTGACTTGGGGATGGGCACAAGGTTTCTTATTGTATTGGCACTCAAAACTTGGAAAAGGAAAAGGAATCTTTTAAATAAGTTTTTAGCTGATCTTTGACTTAAAATATCCCTATCCCATGAAATTATGATCAAGAGTGGCAGTGCATGTTAAGTATATATTTATGTGTTGATTCATAATGACTAACCAATTCAACCTACTAATTTTTTCCATCCAAGCTCTTTTTCTCTTATCAGTTAACGAAGATGAAATAAGTATCTTAATGTGCTATCTTAATTCTCCGTATTTCTGATGTCCCTAATGTATAGGTTTATTTGCAAATCAGTGTGCTCATCTCTTGACATGTGTCTTCTCACATGATATTTTGGTCATAATGATTGTTGCTCTTTTTTACGGTCTTGGCTTCTATTGTTAATATGTAAAGTGACCTTATTTTTTCTTCGTGGCTGATTAATTGTTCCTTCGATCTTGTAGTCGAAATTAACTGTCAAGAGTTTGCACAACGAGAAGGAATATTTCAGAGGACATGTCTTGAAGAAGAAAACATCTATCTCAAGGGAGACTGAAAATTGTTTAATGGAATCTGATGATATACCACTTGATTCTTAAAGGAAAGAGAAGTTTAAGATGGTAATTAACAAGTCTATAAGGGAAGGATCATATTTTCCATCTAAGGCCACACAACCACAACTTGGGGTCCAGGTGGATGCTGCTCAAGCAGCAGCTATTCATCAGGCTGCTACAAGAGGCATTAAACATCCAAATTTGGGTATACTTTCAAAGACGTCGCTGAATGGCAACAGTTATGGCCCCCAGAAATTCGATTGATTTAAATGGGTTTGCTTTTGATTTGAGTTTTATGGATTCAGCTGAACAGGGTTTGTGATTTTATGAAAGAATTACTGGTTTTGACTTTTTAAAAGTCAAAATTAGATTTGAATGTATCTTTCAAGATCAAATGTCAAACTTTAAATGTTCGATTGGATAACTATTACATGTTTATATATATTACGTTTGAGTTCCGGTGAGAATGAAAGTTATTGTGATAAGGCAAGAAAGGAAGTTAGTTTTTTCATTTTTATTGCTTATTCTTTCTTCAATCAATCTAATGCCTATATTTTAATGTGTTTGGTAAAAGGAAGTTAGATGATACATTAGGTTGATATAAAACAATAAAATAAAATCAACTTGAACATAGAATAGAGAGAAACATGATCAAGATTATGGGTTTTAGTTGTCAACCTCGAAATCAAGATGTATCCCGCCGCTTTGCGCGGGTACACAACTAGTTGAAATTAAAATTAAAAAGGATAATTTCAAATTAAAAAGATAACTCCCAAAAATAACTAACTGCATAATTTAAATTTAAGATTCTCCCTGATTTCATGCCTTGATTATCTTCAAATTTAATTAAAATAAATATCAATTAAAATATAAAAGGAAATGTATTTTGACCGAAATACCCCTGTGCATACATGCATTTTATATTTATAAACTGTTTTTTATATTTTATTTTAATAAAAAATCAATTAATTGTGGACCATTGATCTAATCAATCTACAGTTGAGATTGGTTAGCACGGTTAGCACCAATGTCACGGTTAGCAAATGAATGGGTCTTTCTCTCTCTCTCTCTCTCTCTCTCTCTATATATATATATATATATATATATATATATATAGGGGAGTTCAAATGCAACTCATTTACTTGATGCAACCCTTGCAACCCCTCTATCCACCACATATTTTATGTAATTAAAAAAAGGAAAAAAGCTAAAAGTAAAATGTGTGATGGATATAGAGGTCCTAAGGGTTGCATCATATAAAAGGTTGCATAATAACCTCTCTCTCTCTCTCTCTCTCTCTATATATATATATATATATATGTAGGACGGTAATCAAATGAGAACAAAAAAAAGGATGTGAACCGTGAGAACCGATCTAAGCCGTTTAGTGATTTTAATCTATGACCATTAAACCCAATGGAATTTTTGTGATTTCTTTTAAATCTGAAACCATTTATTGAATAATGGCAAATTGAAAGGGACATTCACGTCATTTTTTAGATCTCACCCAATATTGCGTCTTCTTCTTATATGTGCTTGTAAAACCCCAAATTAACAGGCCCAATCAAATCCATTCAAACCTAACTCTTTCTTCTATATACCTCATCTGATCAATCACTCCATTTTCCTTTTCAATTCCACTTCTCATTGTTTATACGAAGAGAGATTAAGAGTTTGTGGTCAAATGATGAAATCGAATGACTTAATCAAGAAATAGAAGAGGTTGCAACGAAAGTTATCAATGGTGGTGGTGATAGCAGTGGGTTGGTGACCGGTGAAGATGGTGGCGACAGGAACAAATTGGAAGAGAATGAGATACGGTGGTGTTGACGAAAGTAAACCATCGGAGCAGAACTACAACTTACGGTTGTGTAACACCCAGGATTTTGGGTACGTTCTAACTCACCTTCTTGAGTTGCTAGTTGTCGTATGTGATTCATTAACCGGACTTTAGGAGGACCTTTTAGCGTGGTTGCGTGTTTTAGGACTCCTAACCTTGCGTCGGTAGCAATTCAAAGGAAAAACCCCAAAGTTCGAGGGTCGGTACCTCGCCAACGACTATACCCGCGATTGTGACATATGTCAATCTCGTGGGGCACAACCGCGGAAAGTGTACCGAGAAGGGGGTGGGCTTGGCGACAATGCCAGACGATTGTGACATTAGTCACTCTCACCGGGCAAAGTTGCGAGAGATGTACCGTAGGTCATGGTGGTCGGGCGACAATGCCAAGCGACTATGACACTGTCATAGTCGTGAGGCACAATCGCGAGCGGACCCTGACCCTTTATTACCCCCAAACTCGACTTTTCAGCTCATTTATCATCTCTTGGACTAATTTGGGCAATTTTTCTCTTTGAAGGCAAGGTAGGGTTTCATCTTCTCTATTCATTCATTACACTTGGAGAGGTGCATTAAAGTCTCGTGTATTATTTGATTTAGGGTTTCGTGATTATTAATTAAGGAGTATAGAAATCTAAAAGCTTCAAGGGTCTCCTTATCTCTCTCTTCTAACTCTCTCATCATCTAGGGTTTGTGTGCAACTTTGCAAGGTGAGTGTCTTTATATATTCAAACCTTATATGTGTTGATTACTAGTACAAATTTTTTTACACTCATAAACTATGAGATTTTGGATTTGGTGGGTTTTTACCTAAAATCTATTTTCGGGAAATTTTAGAGTTTTGGGTATAAATGAGATAGTATGGGAACTATTATGAACTATGAATAAAAGAGAACAATGGTTTCTATCAACTCCATCGCCATCATTTTATTCTTGTTATATTTTGGGATCCTAAGTGGAGAGATTGGGGTTTTAGAAGGTGATTTGGGTTTTATTCAAAGTTATATGTTGTTGTCTCATTAAAAATACAAGAAATTGTTAATCTCATAAGGTGTTTTGATTTACTTGTGTTATTACACCTTTAACTTGATAAATTACCAAAGGATGTTTACTAGTATGGATTTCTTATGCTTAGACAATAATGTAATGATGAAAGATGCTTGGTTTGGTTCTTGATTTATGTTTAGTGCAATGGATCCATATGCACAGTGTCCTCAATGTCCCAATTTGGACATTAAGTTCACCATTTTGGCACGGAATAGGCACCGGGTCACCATGGTAAGTAAGGTATGGACCTATATGGTCGGGCAACATCCCATGGGCAATAAGATGTAATTCTCTGGTGCTTGAGTTCCCGTTTTGGAACTCTCAAGAATAGACCTAGAGGGGTTAACTTGATGTTTTCGAGCAATAGACTTAGAGGAGTTGAGCTCACTATGTGATTGGTGTTGTTTGTACCATATGATAATCACTAATGGTTTACTTGACTGTTTGACTTAGCTCATGGCTACATCCACCGTGCGACTTCAAATGGGTTTAGTACTTCTATTTCAATTGACTTGTTCTTACTAGGCTTTAGCCTAACACTTGTTCTTTGGTTGTCATGTTTAATAGGTCATCTTAGCGGTGGGGCTCGTCGGGACTGGGTGGATGACCTTGGGGTCGTGAGTGGTCTTTTTGGAGATATATTGACCAACATACTTGATTTTTGAAGATATACATTTTGGAAGGATAACGACACTCGACTATAATCTTGTTGACAAATTTAGATTATTAGGTTGTCGGTTTTATTCTTCATTATATTTGGGTTGTAAATGTCATACCTTATTCCCCGTTTTGGGATGATACTCTTGGGTTTGATTTTTCATGTCCAAATTATTCAGGTTACTTTGATCCCCCATTTTAGGGTGGACAAGTTTTCTCCATTTATAGACGTTATATTGTCGAAATTTTGAATTTTATTTCACTCTAAATTTTAGGATGTTACAGGTTGTTTGACTTCGACATTAATAGCACTGCTGAAGAAGAAGATGGCACACAAGACAGTGGCGTAAGTAGTATCAACATCGTTGCTCCCAGTGGTGGTTCACCATCAATTCAACCATCTGCAACAGTGATTTTGTTTGAAGTTTTGTTTCAAGCAATATAGGGTTTCGAGAGGTTGAATGGATTTGAATTGTCTTTGATTTTGTTATTGTTACATTGTTTGGATGATAAACGGAGGTGGTTTTCAGTCAGGTAATACGAGATCTGTAACGGTGGGGTTTTTTAATCCCTACAACTGTGTTGATTCATGGGGTGAAATAACATATAGACAAAAGTTTTCTTTGATTTCATAAGGTGAAATGACATATAGAAGAAATTTGTATTTGATTTCATGAGGTGAAATGGATTACTGATGAAAATTATATTTGATTCATGTGGTGAAATGTCATATATATGAACATTATGTTTGGATTTCATGAGGTGAAAGATCATAGTTGTGAATATTTTATTTTTATTTCATGAGGTGAAATAGTATGTGTTTCATCTGATGAATCTTTGTTACAAAATGATGATTAAGCCCTTTTCATATGGTGAAACAACTTTGAATTAAAACTATAGGATCAAAACCAAATTACGGCTTAGATCGGTTCTCACGGTTCTCAACCTTTTTTGGTTCTCACATGATTTAACCCCTATATGTGTGTGTGTATATATATATATATATATATATATATATATATATATATATATAAGTATGTATATATATGGTTAAAAATGTGATTATAACCGAAACATCCATCCAAATCGTTAGATTGCGATGATCCAATAGATATGGCTCACATATGAACCTTTCATCAACCTCCCATTTTTCTCTTCTCATGATATTAACCTTCTTAATATGAGGTATTTTTTTAGTTAATGGCAAAAGAAACACAGACCTTCAACTAACTTCAGTTGATTGTTGATAAAAAATCACATACCTTCATCTACTTTCAATTGATTGTGAATGTTGTAACTTTGATATAATATAAAGGTATTTTATAGTTCTTAAGACAAACATTCAAAAAATATAATAATATCTTCATTATTTTTACTTTCTCACAAAAAATATCTTGTTTTGACCCCCTCCCTAAAAGAAAAAGATGGTTTGACCCCATAAAATTGTTAATTTTTGTTAATTGTTTGGGTTAAACTTTGATCGTTGATGTCTAACTGTTAATTCTTTTTATCATTGTTTAATTTTTAATTGTTAATGTATGGCTAGGTGTTAATTGTTTTCTTAATTCACTAGATAAATGAAATGCTTTCTAAAAAGAAAAACACCAACAATTGGAAGTAATGGTAATAATTCTCGTAATATTCCCAACCTAACTTTCCTCCTTCCATACGTATGGAAAGTTGATTTGGATGATCTTCCTTAGGATCCATCTGAATTGAAAGAAAAATAATTATGCTACTTAATGTTCGATCCCTATTACAGAAATTTCTAGATCCGCCATCACGGGTTTGATTGTCACATATGTTGTTTCACCAACAAAACAATACATGAAATTGGGTAGTATTATAAATGGGTTGAAAACAGGTAGTAAATGGGTTAAAACAGGTTGTAAATGGGTCGAAATCAGGTTGTAAATGGGTCGAAATCAGGTTGTAAATGGGTTGAAATCAGGTTGAAAATTTCAACCCAACCCATTTATATAAATGGGTTAGACGGGTTGACCCATTTAACTTAAAAGGGGTGAAATTCTCAACCCAACCTGCTAATTTTGGGTTGGGTTCGGGTTGAGTTGGGGGGTTGGGTCACTTTTTGCCACCCTTACTTTGATGTTACGATTAAATGTGTAATCTAGTATGTTACGATCAAGGAATCCCAAGGTGAGCAAAACTACATTCCGCATCCTTACTTGAACGATTATATGAATCCGATAATTTTGGCGATGTCGGTGGAAGAGTTGACATATTGCATTGTTCGTCGTTAATAACTACAACGTTGGATATATGTAATGGAACATAGCGCAATCACATTGAATAATGTAGTACGCAAAATATCAGCACAGTTAAATGCAACACGAAAATAGTCGAACCCAATATCGAAATGTGTATGCGTTAGTAAGTTTTAGTTAATTCATATGATCATTGATGAACATGGATGAACAACAATGAGATTCTCTCATATTTCATGGAGCCGTCCACTTATCGAAATTATGTTCATGAAGTTTCACGAAACATATCACACTCCACTTTATGAACAGTCCCCTTTCTGAACATATTTTATGAAACTAGGGCTTGTTGGCTTATTTCGATGATGAGTTTTTTTTTTGCTTTTTTGAATAAAATATAACTTCCTTTGTTAGGATCATGGTATATTTATGTATGGAACATAAACATATATGTTTAATGAAATGAAATGAACTTGTGGTCGTGGTATTATATTGCGATCAAGATGTAGGCATCCTTTGTTTTGTATAAATGTTATTGATTTTGTGAACTTTTTTCTTTTTCAATAAAATATAAAGTACATAACAAGATGATAGGTTTTTTTTGAATAAAATATAACTTCCCTTGTTAGGATCATGGTATATTTATTGTAATAACCGGGCTTAAATTATGCACTTTTGGAAATTTGGGTAAGAAAGGAGGAGAGGCCCATTAGGAAAGGCCCATAATGTAAATCTTAAAAGAAGGGTTTTGTAGTGTGTGAGGAGGGGGCGGCTCATTCTTGAAGAAATTGGAGAAATTTCAGAACGAGAGACCGAGAGAAAAGGAAACTTTTCAAACTCCAGGTGGAATTTTTGGGATTTCTCATTGAGGTAAACCTTCTGTTAATCTCTCCTCTATCGTCCTTGTTTATTCATTCTCAGTAATAGATTGATTATTAGTTCTGGTCTTCTGGGTTTGGGGCTGTTGAGACCGATACTAGTATCTCGATGTTCAAATGGAAATTTTAGTATCAATCAAGCTTAATATTCATTGGGAAAATGGGATTAACTTGTAATCGATTCCAATTTCGGGCGAGGGTTGCAGTTAGGATCTCTAACCTCTGAGTTATTGTTCGATTTATTGAATTTCGGTCGACAGCCATGCCGGTCGCCCGATAAGGGAGGTTCCGGTCGAACCATCTCACCGGTCGGTCATGTATCGGTCGCGTGTGGTTCCGGTCGACCGATAGGGAAGACTCCGGTCGCTCACGTACCGGTCCTTGGTGAATTTAATTCCGGTCGATAGTGGTATTGGAGAGATACCGGTCGAAGGACCGAGGGGGAGATCCCCGGTCGCTCGATAAAGGAATACCGGTCGCCCGATATGGGGGGGGACCGGTCGATAGCTATACCGGTCTTAAAATAGTACCGGTCGATGTTGCTATTCCGGTCTCCAATTGTGATGGATGGGCCGAAGCCCACATATTTTCTTTTATTTTGGGCCACGTTTAGCTATTTCAGCTTTGGCCCAGTTGGTGGTAATACAAAGTGATGGACCTTAGATGTTGGTCCACATTTTAATTGTAATCTATTTAGCCCATTACTTAAGTAAGGTTTTGGGTATCGTCTCGAATTAGAATTAGCGAGTTAAGTTTCGGTCAAAGGATATGTGAGCTGGGAATGAGGGTATTAAGGTTAAAATTATGCAATTAGAAGGTACCGTTAATTCACCAAGCGATGTCTCGATTTATAGGTTCTACTCGGACTATTCATCTAGGCGATAGATTTTAACGGTGGACGCCAGGTGAGTTTTCTATACTAAACCTTTTCATGATGAAAGCATGTGAAGTTATTTTAAACGCTGATTTGTTTATAATGGCATAAATTTTATTATATTGTTAAAGTGTGTTATAAATGGTTATTGTGTAATTGTATGCATACATTATACGTGGGTTACGTAACCTAAGTCGGGGAGTGTGGCCCGCCTACTCGTGTCGGGGAGTGTGGCTCGTTCATGTCGTTGGGGGTGTGTTCCAACATTAAGGCAGCGCGAGTTAGACACATCGTCTTTGACGGTCGTGTGGTTCGTAACGTCTTTTAATTATGTGCCATTATTAAATGTTGTTGGAAAATTCTGGAAAGTATATTTTGTTGCTTATCTGCTTAGAGGGATCTCACTAGACCTATGGTCTAACCCTCGCTCTTTCAAAACTAAAAATATTTTCAGGCCGTTGTGAGTTAGGCTGTGCGGCTAAAGGCAAGGAGAAGGTCTAGCAAGGGCAGATAGAAGACCGTCATTTAGATATTATTATTTATCTCAGTTGTGTAGGTTGATCTGTATATCAAACCTTGATTTAACTATTGTAAGTTTGGGACCGTTTCGACAAGGATTATTTTTGGATCGTTGTGATTTTATTTTAAGAATTGATCCGCTTGTTTATTATTCTGGTTGGGTTGTTATAGTTGGTATCAAAGCCATAGTTTAAGGGATCTAGGCGACCAGTTGGGCTTAGACTTAAACTTAATGAGTGAATCACAGCTGAGATTATAGGATGGCCATAGGAAGTCTGGTAATAGAATGGTGGGGACTAACATGTAAGGTAAATTTAGAATTACATCTGGCCAGTGTAATTGTAAATTTACAGGTACATGTGCGTGCTTAACATGCTTTATTGCCTTGGGGGTTACCTTAATGAATTTGTATTGGTTTAATTGTAGCTATGTCGGGAAGAGTAACTAGGAGCAGATTCGTGCCAGCTGTAGAGGTGGCACCTGTTAATGAAGTGGTTGAGGATGGACCAGTTACTTCTCCTCAAACGACTGCTACTCGGGGAAAGGGTCGCGGACGACCTAAAGGGAGGACAACGAAGAAAGCAACCACACAAGTTAATGAGCCAACTAAGAGAGCTAGAGGTGGGAAAAAACCTGGTGTTGCCCGACGAGCAATAAGTGTGGATGTGAGAACTGAATTGGAAACTTCTCATCAAGAAAGTTCAGCTTCAGTAAGGGGTCAAAGGCAGGCAGTGAATCGTGGTGGAGGTCGGACGCAAGGGTTTGTCACGTAAGAAACCTTTGCGGCTGAGATGGGGAAACTGCAAGAAACATTGAACGCGTTGTTGACGCAACGATCTAATGAGGTGTCGGCAAGCAAAGAGAAGAGTAGGGATAAAGAGGTAACTGAAGTGGCGGATTCGTCGGTGACTATGGTAGGAAGTCACTCACAGACCACTCCCGCAACGATGTCCAAACCGATGGGTGAAAAAGGATGTAGCTTCAAGGAGTTTGCTGCTTGCAAACCTCCTACTTACAAGGGTGAGTGTGATCCTGTTTTAGCAATGAAATGGGTGAAAGGGATGGAATTGGCGTTCGACACCAGCAAGTGTTCGGAAGGGGATAGAGTTGTTTACGCTTTGGCAATGCTGAAGGATGAAGCAGTCATGTGGTGGGACGTGGAGTCCAGTGGCCAGGGTTCGGCAGTAGCTAGAGAAATGTCGTGGGTTGAGTTTGTGAAGAGGTTCAAAGCACAATTCTACCCTCAGGCGGCAATTAAGAAATTAGAAGAGGAATTCTTAAGTCTGGAGCAGAAATATATGACGGTTCGAGAGTACACAACCAAGTTCATTAAGAAGTCTCGATTTGCAGAGATTTATGTGCCCAACGAAGAAAGGCGGGTGGAACGTTTTATATACGGGTTAAGAGGTAACATTCGAGAGTTTGTCTCGAACAAGGATCCAGTAACATTTCAGGCGGCGGTAAATGCAGTTGAGTTGCGGGAGAAAGAAAGGAATCGCCAGGCCACCGAGAGAAGCGGAGACAAACGGAAATGGGAAGGGCCTAACCGAGACTCCAAGACGTTCAAATCGGCAAAAACTGATCATCAGAGTAATTCGAAGTTTGAGAGCAAGCCATGCAACAAGTGTAATTGGGGCCACAAGGGGGAATGTATGTCTGAGCGAGAAGGGTGTTACAAGTGTGGGAAAATGGGGCATATGGCTCGTGACTGCCATGGGTCAAGGTCGTATTACCAGTGTGGATCTCCCGATCATATCAGGACTGATTGCCCTCAGCTGAAAAGGGAACTGCTGGAGTATTTGGTGATAAAGGGAATGAGAGGAAGGTGGAGCCAGCTCGGGCGAGAGCAAGGGCTTTCAACATGACAGCTGAGGAGGCGGTAGAGACGTCGGATGTGGTAACAGGTACTTTTCCCATAGAATCGATTTTTGCTAAAGTATTGTTCAATTCGGGTGCAAACTGTTCGTTTGTGTCACCGAATTTTGTGCACAAACTGCTAGTGAAACCCAAGAAGCTTAGTCAAGGGTTCGAAGTAGAAGTAGCCGATGATAGTCGAGTCTTAGTGGGAGAAGTATATGATGAGTGTAGTATAGACATTGACGGTCATACCTTCCCATTGCGGTTATATCCAATGGGTATGGGGGAATTTGACGTCATTGTGGGGATGGATTGATTAGCATATAACGATGCCAGTATCGTTTGTAATAAGAAGCTAATCCGCATAGCTTTGTCGGATCAGAAGGAAGTCATAGTTTATGGGGATCGTGGGGATAGGAGGTCATGCTTGATCTCAATGATCAAGGCTAGGCGTTGTTTGGTGAAAGGATGTGTGGGGTTCTTAGCGTATGCGGTAGATGCTAAGAAAGAGAAGAAATGATTAGAATCAGTTCCGATAGTGTGTGAGTACCCGGAGGTGTTTCCGGAAGATTTAACCACTCTGCCACCAGATAGGAAAGTGGAGTTCAGGATATATTTGATGCCTGGAGCGGCACCGATAGCGAGGTCTCCTTATCGTTTGGCTCCAACCGAGATGAAGGAGATGATGACTCAACTGAAGGAGTTGTTGGATAAGGGTTTTATCCGTCCCAGTTCGTCGCCGTGGGGAGCACCAGTATTATTCGTCAAGAAGAAGGATGGGTCTATGAGAATGTGCATAGACTACCGGGAACTCAACAAGGTGACAGTTAAGAATAAGTACCCGCTTCCTAGAATCGATGACCTTTTTGATCAGTTGCAAGGAGCAAGTTACTTCTCGAAGATAGACCTGCGCTCGGGATACCATCAGCTGAAGGTTAGAGAGGAGGATGTACCCAAGACTGCGTTCCGTACGAGGTACAGACACTTTAAGTTTCTAGTCATGCCTTTTGGGCTGACGAATGCACCAACAACATTCATGGATCTGATGAATAGAGTATGTAGTCCCTTTCTGGACAAGTGTGTCATTGTCTTCATCGATGACATACTGATTTATTCACAGTCCATGAGTGACCATGAAGTACATCTGAGAGCTGTGTTGGAGTTACTCAAACGGGAGAAGCTGTATGCTAAATTCTCCAAATGCGAATTCTGGTTAAGGGAAGTACAATTTTTAGGCCATGTAGTGTCGGAAGACGGAATCAAGGTGGATCCAGCAAAGATTAAGGCAATCGATGATTGGGAGGTGCCAAAGACGCCGTCGGAAGTAAGAAGTTTCCTCGGTTTGGCGGGCTATTATCGAAGGTTCATCCAGGACTTCTCGAGGATAGCCACACCATTAACTGCTCTAACGAGGAAAAATGTTAAGTTTGTGTGGAAGGAAACGCAAGAGGATGCGTTTAGCGAATTGAAGAAAAGATTGAGTAGTGTACCGATCCTGTCATTACCCAAAGGTACAGAGGGATTTGTAATTTACAGCGATGCCTCAAAGTTTGGTTTGGGGTGTGTGTTGATGCAAGAGGGAAAGGTAATAGATTACGCGTCCTGGCAATTGAAGGAGCATGAAAGGAATTATCCTACGCACGATCTAGAGCTGGCAGCTGTGGTGTTCGCGTTGAAGATCTGGAGGCATTACTTGTATGGAGTTAAATGCCAAATTTATACCGATCATAAGAGCCTTCAACATCTATTCAACCAAAAGGAATTAAATATGAGGCAGCGAAGATGGATGGAATTGCTGAGTGATTATGATTGTGAGATCTTGTACCACCCAGGTAAAGCTAATGTGGTAGCGGACACTCTGAGTCGGAAAGAGCATAGTTCGGTGTCCAAAGTGGTAGCGTATCGGGTTGAGGTGATTTCAACCTTTCTAGAAGAAGTCAAGAAATACCAAGAGGAAGTCGTGACGGGGGAAAACTGGAAGAGCGAAAGAATTGTGGGAATCATTGACTTGTTAACTGTGGACAATCGTGGGGTCAGATGTTATAAGCAAAGAGTGTGGATCCCGAAGCGGGGAGATATTCGGAAGAGAGTATTGTAAGAAGCTCACAAGTCGCGATAATCGATACATCCGGGAACCAATAAGATGTATCGGGATTTGAAGCAGAGTTATTGGTGGCCAGGCTTGAAGAAAGATATAGCGTATTTTGTGGAGAGATGTCGAACGTGTTTGAAGGTGAAAGCGGAGCATCAAAGACCGTACGGGGAACTGCAGCCGTTGGAGATACCGATATGGAAGTGGGATGATATAACAATGGACTTCGTGACGGGATTGCCGCGATCACCTAAGGGGCACGACGCGATTTGGGTGATAGTGGATCGACTCACCAAATCTGCTCACTTTCTACCGATCAAGGAGACTTACCCGTTAGAGAAGTTAGCTAAATTGTATATTGATGAGATTGTATCCAGGCATGGAGTGCCATCTTCTATTGTGTCAGATCGAGATGCTCGTTTCACATCAATGTTTTGGAAAAGCTTCCAAAGAGAGTTGGGATCACAACTCAGATTGAGTTCAGCGTATCACCCTCAGACAGACGGGCAGAGTGAAAGGACTATCCAGACGTTAGAAGACATGCTCTGAGCATGTGTGATCGATTTCAAGGGTTCGAGGGAGACTCATTTACCTCTGATAGAATTCTCCTATAACAATAGTTATCACGCCAGTATTCAAGTCGCGCCATTCGAAGCGTTGTATGGGCGAAAGTGTAGAACACCTCTATGTTGGAATGAAGTGGGTGAAAAGCAGCTAGCAGGACCAGAAATCGTGCAAGTGACGGCCGACAAGGTTAATCAGATCCGAGAACGGTTAAAGATGGCTCAAGATCGCCAGTATGCAAACAAGCGGAGGAAGCCAATAGAATTTCAAAGAGGAGACATGGTGATGTTAAAAGTTTCACCATGGATGGGAGTCGTTCGTTTTGGCAAGAAGGGCAAGCTGAGACCAAGATATGTGGGACCGTTTCTTATAGCGAAGCGTGTTGGAGAGGTAGCTTATAAGTTGGATCTACCGGTGGATTTGCGAGGAGTTCATCCTGTTTTTCATGTGTCTAATCTGAAGAAGTGTTTAGCAGAAAGTGACGTTGTGATACCATTAGAAGATGTCCAAATATATGAACGGATGAGCTTTATTTAGGAACCAGTATCGATTTTGGATCGGAAAGTGAAAAAGTTAAGGAATAAGGAAATTTCCTTGGTAAAGGTTCAGTGGCAATTTCACAGAGGTCAAGAAGCAACTTGGGAACTAGAGTCGGTTATGAAGGAGCAATATCCCGGTTTGTTCGACGAAGGAATTCCGGGGACGGAATTCTTTTGAGGGAGGGATATTGTAATAACCGGGCTTAAATTATGCACTTTTGGAAATTTGGGTAAGAAAGGAGGAGAGGCCCATTAGGAAAGGCCCATAATGTAAATCTTAAAAGAAGGGTTTTGTAGTGTGTGAGGAGGGGGCGACTCATTCTTGAAGAAATTGGAGAAATTTCAGAACGAGAGACCGAGAGAGAAGGAAAGTTTTCAGACTCCAGGTGGAATTTTTGGGATTTCTCATTGAGGTAAACCTTCTGTTAATCTCTCCTCTATCGTCCTTGTTTATTCATTCTCATTAATAGATTGATTATTAGTTCTGGTCTTTTGGGTTTGGGGCTGTTGAGACCGATACTAGTATCCCGATGTTCAAATGGAAATTTTAGTATCAATCAAGCTTAATATTCATTGGGAAAATGGGATTAACTTGTAATCGATTCCAATTTCGGGCGAGGGTTGCAGTTAGGATCTCTAACCTCTGAGTTATTGTTCGATTTATTGAATTTCGGTCGACAGCCATGCCGGTCGCCCGATAAGGGAGGTTCCGGTCGAACCATCTCACCGGTCGGTCATGTATCGGTCGCGTGTGGTTCCGGTCTACGGATAGGTAAGACTCCGGTCGCTCACGTATCGGTCCTTGGTGAATTTAATTCCGGTCGATAGTGGTATTGGAGAGATACCGGTCGAAGGACCGAGGGGGAGATCCCCGATCGCCCGATAAATAAATACCGGCAGCCCGATATGGGGGGCCCCGGTCGATAGCTATACTGGTCGATATTATGGTTGAGTACTGGTCGATGTTGCTATTCCGGTCTCCAATTGTGATGGATGGGCCGAAGCCCACGTATTTTCTTTTATTTTGGGCCACGTTTAGCTATTTCAGCTTTGGCCCAGTTGGTGGTAATACAAAGTGATGGACCTTAGATGTTGGTCCACATTTTAATTGTAATCTATTTAGCCCATTACTTAATTTAAGGTTTTGGGTATCGTCTCGAATTAGAATTAGCGAGTTAAGTTTCGGTCAAAGGATATGTGAGCTGGGAATGAGGGTATTAAGGTTAAAATTATGCAATTAGAAGGTACCGTTAATTCACCAAGCGATGTCTCGATTTATAGGTTCCACTCGGACTATTCATCTAGGCGAGAGATTTTAACGGTGGACGCTAGGTGAGTTTTCTATACTAAACCTTTTCATGATGAAAGCATGTGAAGTTATTTTAAACGTTGATTGGTTTATAATGGCATACATTTTATTATATTGTTAAAGTGTGTTATAAATGGTTATTGTGTAATTGTATGCATACATTATACGTGGGTTACGTAACCTAAGTCGGGGAGTGTGGCCCGCCTAATCGTGTCGGGGAGTGTGGCTCGTTCATGTCGTTGGGGGTGTGTTCCAACATTAAGGCAGCGCGAGTTAGACACATCGTCTTTGACGGTCGTGTGGTTCGTAACGTCTTTTAATTATGTGTCATTATTAAATGTTGTTGGAAAATTTTGGAAAGTATATTTTGTTGCTTATCTGCTTAGAGGGATCTCACTAGACCTATGATCTAACCCTCGCTCTTTCAAAACTAAAAATCTTTTCAGGCCGTCATGAGTTAGGTTGTGCGGCTAAAGGCAAGGAGAAGGTCTAGCAGGGGCAGATAGAAGACCGTCATTTAGATATTATTATTTATCTCAGTTGTGTAGGTTGATCTGTATATCAAACCTTGATTTAACTATTGTAAGTTTGGGACCGTTTCGACAAGGATTATTTTTGGATCGTTGTGATTTTATTTTAAGAATTGATCCGCTTGTTTATTATTCTGGTTGGGTTGTTATATTTATTTTTGGATCATGTATATTCATTGAAACGATATGAATCTGGGTATGTAGTTTTGGATTTGATATATGAACTTCATCATCTTGTCAAGATCATAGTCTAATGCATACATTGGGTTGAAAACACCATGATGAACAGGGATGAACAACCATGAAACACATTCGTATTTATTGAACCTTTATGAACAAAAAATGCAATGAACCGTCATGAACAAAAAATGCACTAATCGATACACATTTCCGTATTACATAAACTGCATATCTTGTGTTAACTATACGACAATGAACCTTTTTGAACATTAATTGAGAGCAATTAATGAGCCATTTTTTATGTTTGAGAGGATTGGGGAATTTTTTTCCCAAAATACCCTTTATCACAATGGTTCAATTAATCGATTATTAAATTTAAACTCTTTAAATGTTTATTATTTTAGATTTAATCTCATCCATCCAATCTCATCATCAATTGTGAGGATTGGTTCACAAAGTTAATAACAAAAACTTGGTTAACAAAATAACTAGACCTTATATATATATATATATATATATATATATATATATATATATATATATATAAATTTAGATATAAGAATTTAGAGTAAATTATGTAAGGTTATGTTTGGCAAATTAACTGATGACTGATAAGATAGCTGATAGCTGATAAGGTTGTTGATGAACAAATTATTTATGACAAAAACTAGATTATTAGCATGTAAAATGACCATAAGGTAGCGTTTGGTACGCAAACATAATTAGACGGTACAAGACAGGACAAAACTGGACAGGACAGGATAAGAGGCTAGGACTGGACTGGACTGGACAAGATAAATATCTGTCTTGTGTTTGGTACGACTAGGACCGGATAGGACATGACTGGACAAATTTCCCTAAAAGTTGTTTGATGATTTTATATGCCATATAATAGTTATAAATAACAAAAATAAAGTATATCTTTAAATAATTTAATTAAAAAACATTTTTATTTTTTTACACGATTTTCATTCATATAAATACATACAAAAAACAATGGTAGGAAATTTGAATAAAGAATCTGAAATAATTGATGGCGAAAAAATCCGATTCATATAAAGAAAATATAATATTTGATTCAATTTGAAAGATCTTAATGAATTGGAAGATACATAATAGCAACGACAGGTAAAGATAAAGGCGATGAGTGGGCGGTAGTTGTGAAGAACGTGAAAGATAGTGGATAATGGTGGTGCAGGATGTTTTTGTGGTTGATGCGGCGGAGGTATAGGTGGTCGACGATGGTAGTGGTGGTGGACAGTGGTAATAGAGGTTATTGTAGTGGAGGAAGAGGCGGAGGTCACCGACGATGGTTGGCGGCGAGCGACGGTGGTTGGCAGTGAGCGTTGGTGATGGTGGCGACAATGGGTGGTGGCGATAGGCGGTGGTTATGGAGGTGGTGGAGGAAGTTGTTGTAGTAGTCAAGGAAGAGGTGGAAGTGGTCGACGAGGGTTGGTGGTGGCTACCAGTGGCCGTTGATGGTGGTGGCGACCATAGGTGGTGGTGATCGGTGTTAGTAGAGGTGGTCGACGATGGTGGTGGTGGTGACCAATGGTTGTGGAGGTGGTGGAGGAGGTTGTTATGGTGAAGAAATAGGTAGAGGTGGCCGACGGTAGTTGGTGGTGGCTACTGGTGGTCGTCGATGGTGGTAGTGGCGACGATGGGTAATGATGACCCTTAAGACTAATATTATGTTAGGATTGTATATCAAATGATGGTAGATCAGTGATTTTTAGTTTATGTCTCACTTTTGTCTCATGTTGCTCCACCTATTTTGGTGGAACAATAAAATACTCCTTTTTGTCCCATCTTGTCCCACATTGTCCAGTCTTTGTCCCTGTCCCATGTCGCGCCAAACGTGGGACAGTGAATTTTTGTCCTGTCCCATGTCACACCAAACGTGGGACAGTGAATTTTTGTCTCGTCCCGTCCCACTCAGTCTGCAAACCAAACGCACCCTAAAGGACATCTTGAAAAACAATCAATTACAAATATTTGATAATATATATCAAATAATTTTCTAATAATCTAAACTAAATAAATTTATAATAATATAATATATAATTTAATACAAACAAGATAGTAAAGAAAAAATAAAGAGTAAATTGCAATTTTGGTCCTTATGGTTTGTTGTTTTTATCACTTTTGGTCCCTACAAAATGTTTATTGCAAGAAAAACCCTATGATATCCAAAAGTGCTTGGATTTGGTCCCTGAATGCTCCTTTGCCGAGCAGAGGACTCGCTTGCGCTCCTGCCCAGAGCGAAGAGAAGGCGAAACGCCGCCGAGCACTTGCCTTCCCTTCCAACCATCGGCGTATCAACTTCAGTGCAACATGGAAAATTTCATTGAGAGGAATTAGTCGTTGAATGACAAATGAGGATTTTATTCGGTTATTTTTTAATTATATATATTCTATATTTTATATAAATAACCAAAAACTTCATGTCTTTAATTTATTTGTATTGGATAACTTACTTTCTATTAAAAATAAAATCTATATAAATAATAATAAAAACTACATGTCTTTAATTTATTTTTATGACAATTTATTTTTATGACAATTTATTTTTTAAAGATTTTGAATTTTGATTCTTCACTTTTTTTTTTGAATAATCTGTTGAAGTTGCTTCAAAAGTTTTTTTTTTGTCGTTTCTCCTCTCTCAAACATTTTACATCATTTTAATAATCGTAGGATAATTTATTTAAAAATCTAAAAGAATGTTGAGTTCAATAAGATGTAAATTTAGTTATAAAATTACTTTGTTTAAAGATTATTTCATATACCGTTTTAATATGTGCTAGATTTTTTTTATATTATATATGTTATATTTTATATAAATAATCAAAAACTTGCATGTCGTTAATTTATTTTTCTATTAAAATTGAAACTTAGTAAAAACGAAAATATAAATTATTTATCATTATAATTTTTATCGACGAAACGTAAACATAAATTATTAATTAGTTAAAATTTGTCATTTTATTAATAAGTTATTTTTAAATCAAGTGATAATTATTTATTATTATATAATATAATTATTATGTTTTAAATAAATGATATAGTAATAAAAGAATAAATTGCAATTTTGGTCCTTTGGGGTTTTAATGGAGCAAACTAACGGTGTTACTCCTGAGGAACCAAATCCAAGCACTTTTGCATACCATAGGGTTTTCTTACAATAAAAATTTTGTAGGGACCAAAAGTGAGAAAAACTGAAAATGTTTATTGCAAGAAAAATCCTATGATATGCAAAAGTGCTTGGATTTGGTCCCTGAATGCTCCTTTACCGAGCAGAGGACTCGCTTGCGCTCCTGCCCAAAGCGAAGAGAAGGCGAAACGCCGCCGAGCACTTGCCTTCCCTTCCAACCATCGGCGTATCAGCTTCAGTGCAACATGGAAAATTTCATTGAGAGGAATCAATCGTTGAATGACAAATGAGGATTTTATTCGGTTATTTTTTAATTATATATATTCTACATTTTATATAAATAACCAAAAACTTCATGTCTTTAATTTATTTGTATTGGATAACATACTTTCTATTAAAAATAAAGTCTATATAAATAATAATAAAAACTACATGTCTTTAATTTATTTTTATGACAATTTATTTTTTAAAGATTTTAAATTTTGATTCTTCACTTTTTTTTTGAATAATTTGTTGAAGTTGCTTCAAAAGTTTTTTTTTTGTCGTTTCTTCTCTCTCAAACATTTTACATCATTTTAATAATCGTAGGATAATTTATTTAAAAAATCTAAAAGAATGTCGAGTTCAATAAGATGTAAATTTAGTTATAAAATTACTTTGTTTAAAGATTATTTCATATACCGTTTTAATATGTGCTAGATTTTTTTTATATTATATATTATATATGTTATATTTTATATAAATAATCAAAAACTTGCATGTCGTTAATTTATTTTTCTATTAAAATTGAAACTTAGTAAAAACGAAAATATAAATTATTTATCATTATAATTTTTATCGACGAAACGTAAACATAAATTACTAATTAGTTAAAATTTGTCATTTTATTAATAAGTTATTCTTAAATCAAGTGATAATTATTTATTATTATATAATATAATTATTATGTTTTAAATAAATGATATAGTAATAAAAGAATAAATTGCAATTTTGGTCCTTTGGGGGTTTTAATGGAGCAAACTAATGGCGTTACTCCTCAGGGATCATATCCAAACACTTTTGCATATCATATGGCTTTTCTTACAATAAAAATTTTGTAGGGACCAAAAGTGAGAAAAACAGAAAACCATAGGGACCAAAATTGCAATTTACTCAAAAATAAATAATATAATATGTTAACTGAAAGAATTTAAAGTTGATTATTATTATATACATACTATAAATTTTGAATTTGTTAAAACAAATTTTAGAAAGAAAAAAATCCACATTAATCTATGATTTTAAATAACCATTACATATAATATGAATAACAATAAAATTGGTCAACCTCAAATATCATAATTAATTAGTATTTTTCCAAAAATATATTAATAATTAAATTAAACATTTTATTAAAATATTTAGCATATTTTAATTATCTATGAAATAAAATAAGTATAACTTTAATTTTTATGTAACTTACATAAACATTTTTAGAATTGTTATATTTGTTTTTTGATATCTAAATATATTGAATAATGATTAAAAAAATAATTGGTTTAAAATTAATAAATAATTAATAGTAATTATTAATATCTATTGTATAAATAAAATTAATTAATAATTTTAATTACTATAAATTAATATTTATTCATTATAAGCGGTTAATATTTATTAATAATTAATATTAATTAGAGTTATAATTGAAAAAAATGTCAAAAAAAGCTCCTCATAAACTCCTTCAAATATCTTATCAATAAACTAACTTATAGGTTAGATTATGTGCATTCAAACGATTATTAAAAAAATAAGTTATCTATAAGGTAGCTTATGTTTACCAAACAATGCCCAAAACTCAAATGAAGACATATCTTTAAAGGTATTGTTACATACACCCCTATTTATGTCAAAATTAATTGAGACTAAATCATTCATTGAAAATGTAAAAAGTGAGTCTTGATTTTTATCTATACTATATTATAAAGTACAGATAAAAAACTCTTAAATACAAATTATTAAGCATAAGGTACCATCATTTTAAGCAAAATTTTAAAAATCTCTTAATTTACAAGTATCAAAACACAAGATACATATTACTACTGCAGACTTCTAACACCCACCAATTTGGTATGTGCAAGACTTCCTTTTATGCAGACCTTTTCATGTATCACTATTAATTACTATATTATATTATTAAATATGTAATTGGTTATTTTTTCTAGATGCCATTAAAATATATAAGATAATCATAGAATTCTAACAAAATACTTTTTTTATATAAAAAAGCATTATATTATTAAGTATAAATTAAATAAATTTATAAAAAAAACATTATCACTTTCTCAAAATCATCCAAAATCGTACTGTAAATCGACAAAAAAACAAAAAATAAAATGAGACATTAAAATCGTGATATATCTCGCTGCATTACGCGAGTACGCTTCTAGTATGTATAAGAAAAAAAAAATATTAATAGATAAAGATGCATTTGACGATATATACGGATACATTTAACCCATCCGTCTCTAATTGTTGTCTGATCCAAATCAATCAAAATCAATGGTTACACAAGCTTAAATTTGAAAATCATGTGTAACCAAATGGCATTAATATCCACATGACGTCTTAGCTTCAATTTTTAACATTTTTAAGTCTATGAAAAAGATTATCAAATTTGTACTAACTTGATAAAAGTTAATCCATTAAAACCCAATTAAATAATCTAAATTCCACTTTCGATTTAAATAATTTAATTTTATCATTTTAATTAAATTTAAGGTTATAATACCAAAATTAAAAACTAAAAAATAAAAGGTTAGGACCACTCAATTGACGGGTGGGAGTTGAGAATTAAATTCATATATTATAGTACTTTATATATAAAAGATCATATTTATATAGCAATCTTACCTTTGGCTCTAATAGATTCCAAATAAGAAAACAAATGGTAAACATCTTTGTTGTGTTAACCCCTCTGCTTCACGGACTCGTAAAACTAGCGGGATTAACACCACAAACCATAGAAATAGAGCCTAGAACCTGGATGAATATTTGGGTTCCAAAACAAATCATCACCAAAAGTGATGGCAAAACCGTGTACATACCCCCCAACAAGCCTGCGATACTCCTGCTCCACTCTTTCGGCATGGACGGCATTTTCACATGGTTTTTGCAGGTTTTCATGTTGACACGAGACTATTCGGTCTACGTTCCTGATCTTTTGTTCTTCGGAGGCTCAATAACCGATAGAAAGGAGAGGTCGGCTAGTTTCCAGGCTGAATTTGTAGCAAAAGGATTGGAGAAGCTAAGAGTCGAGAAGGTGACACTTGTTGGGTTGAGTTATGGAGGGATGGTCGGGTTCAAAATGGCTAAGTTGTACCCGGAGTTGGTCAAGTCTATTGTCGTGTCTGGCACCGTCATAGAGTTGACCAAATCCATTAGTCGTGACTCGTACAATAAACTTGGTTTGTCGAGTTGGTCGGACCTTTTGATGCCCAAAACAATAGACGGGCTAAAGATGTTGTCTTCGATTGCTTTTCATAAATTCCCATGGCTTCCCAATTTCGTTTATCGAGACATTCTTAAGGTATGGGTTTCTTTATCGAAATAACCTGGAAAAGAGTATATAGTGGTTTCAAATAAATGATGGTTATTAAAATCAAGTACGTAATTTCTAACATTTGTAGACAATGTTCAACAACCAAAAAGAAAGAAATGAACTTTTAGAGGTTTTGGTTGTCCCTGATGAAGATGCAACCTTGAATACGAACTTTTCTCAGGTACATAAATTTCAAAGATAATCATCTATATATATATATATATATATATATATAAACATTTTGTTTCAATCTATAATATTTTTTTTGCAGATGACACATATGTTATGGGGTGATGACGACAAAATCTTCGATCTCAACCTTGCTAAGACCATGAAAAAGTAAGTGGGGTGGTATTATTCAAAACTGAAAAACGAAAAAGAGTGATTAATTAAGTTAGATTACATGTCTGTGCTTAATTAAATTGTGGTTGTGTATTACTGTAGGCGATTGGGTGAGAAAACAACATTGGATTGGATAAAGAATGCGGGGCACATGGCACCATTAGAGCGACCGTTCATTTTTAACAATCAGCTTAAATGTGTTCTTGAAAGTTTGACGAAAGATCATTGAGATTGTTAATATTTATTTACTGTAACGCCCCAAAAACTAACATTATCTCAATAATAAAATAATCAACCCACATACAATCCATAAAGGATCCAATAATACAAATTTCTCAAGAACTCCTCAAAACCAACAACTGAATGAAATGAATCTAGTCGAAGCTACGATTCTTATTGAAGCCTGACAACCCGAGTTTCTACTTTCTAACATAAGCATAAATTAAACATCACTGTTAGCAAATCGGTAACTGAAATATGTTGGGTCTAGAAGCCCATAAATAGAGGTCTTGGACTAGTTTTATCATTTGAGAATTTGAGAGATTTTTAAGAGAGTTCATACACAGTGAACTTTGAGAGACGTATGTCCAAATTCTCCCTCAATTGTATTGCAAAGCATATGAGTAGAGATCTTCAATAAAATGTTATTCATGCCTAATTCTACTCTAATTTTTGTGGAGTTTCTTGATTAGTTGCTAAATCTGGGATCTACAAAACCACCTTCTCCCAAAGGTGTACATCTCAACCTTTTGGCAATGCCATTATTCTTAAATTGATTTTGGCCTGAAAGTATTTTAGTTTGAAAACGAGGGTTCGGTTGAAAGGTCTAGTGAACTCCTTATAAACCATGATATAAAAACAAATATAAGTTTTTACATCATTCCGTAAAATGTATGCTAAAATGAATGCAGACTCGAAGGACCAAATTCTCCACTCGGCTAACTATAGATCTCATACTTCAAGTCACTCAACCATGGCTTCACAATTTAGCTACACACTTCGCGACCCCTTTTTACAACTTGAAATTCATTCAAGTGCACAAAAAGGATATTCACACTCACGGGACTAATGTGCAAGTCAACGCCCCACACACACCACCATATAAATGACACCACAGACTTTCATGCACAAAAAGCCTCAATATAAAAACATTATGCGTACATATCCATCAAACAATACTTCACAAACTACAAGCAGTATAAACATATATTACATGTTTGTAAAATCATTGATAAACATTTCATAAACAATATATTGTCAAAGCATTTATTGCATTTCAGGAAAATAGTACAAGATAACTCACTTGCCGTATCACACTCCACACCGAGTCTTAACGGTGAGATATTCCCAAACCGAATGCCTGAATTAATGAGGTTAGAAAGGTCTTAAGCACTCGTAATAACTCCTCTAATCCTCTTTTATAACCTTCTAAACAAAACCCTTGAAGAAAGCCCCAAACTGGACCCACACCAAAAATCCAAAAATCTCGAAAACGCACAACATAGTGCTTCATGCGACCTGGCTCACGGCACATGTCACAATGCCTTTTATTTCTTTCTAGGCGACCCGCCACGCGATCTCAGGTCGGGCTGAGGTTCCGCCAGCCTTTGCTTGATTGGTAACACTTCAAAAACTAGCCATTTCACCCAAAAACTTGAATTTTCAACTTCAATCTCGAATCTAACGATAATCCAACATAAAACCCAGTCATTTGAACCTCCTCAATGCTTCCAAAAAAACAAATACACACCCAAACACAATCAAACCCCTTAAAACTCAACTGAAACCCAAAATGAAGATTTATATCATTGAAAAGCACAAACGCATGTGTTAGGACTAAATGTCCTAGTGCGTTGAAAGTTATATAAAGAATTATAGAGTTTTATTTTACTATTTGTAAAAGCCTTATAATGTTAATTGAGCTTAGTTTGGTTGTAATGGGCTTGGGCTTTATGCTTTAAGCCCTTGGTATTAAATGTAGGCTTCTAGATGATTAGGGTGAGATTAGTTTTGTGCGCCTAATAGAGATATTAGAGAGAAAGTTTGTTCATCATTCAATTACTTGTAACCCTCTACAATCATTCAATACAAAGTTAATCATTTGATACATTGTTGCTTGATCATACTGGAATATCATCATGGATGATTAATAACCCCCCTCCCCCCCCCCCCCCCCTAAATGAATTAACATTGTAATCATATCTAGATTCAAGCCCAGTGGTGGTTCTCGCCACAAAATATTCATTTCATCAAACAAGAGCCACTCTAAATCAAAACCCTCCAAAACATAAAACCCTAAAAGGAAATGGTGAGATCTCACATTAAAATCAAGGAAAAAAAATAATTCATACCTCAATAGAGAAACTCGTTAAATCATCTCTTCTTTCTTCAAAATGCAATAACTTATCCTCTAAGTTTTTTCTTCCAAATAGAGCTCTCTCCACATACACACACAATGTTAGAAAAATATGGTGAGATGTAGAATTTCAATGAATAGAACGTGAAAGGATCACTATCCTTAGGATATTATTATCCCCCACTATCAAGGTTGTTTAGGTTAAGGCTAAGGATCTAATCAAAAGAATATGTTCAGCAGCAAAACATATTCTCCAAGAACAAATTTGCAGAATTTCATGAAGAGAAAGGGAGAGAATCAAGAGACTTAAACCATGGAAAGATGACACATATATATAGGTTTGTATGCATAACTAATTTGAATAAGGTTAACTAACTTAAAACTTTATCCAAAATCAAATTAGCATGGAAAACCTGTCAAAAACAGTCAGAAATAACATACCCATGATCTAGGCGAATTCCTGGTTGGTTAAGTCTCATTAGATACTGTGTTTTACAAGAACAGTAGTCT
Source organism: Arctium minus (assembly GCA_954870635.1). Classification (NCBI taxonomy): domain Eukaryota; kingdom Viridiplantae; phylum Streptophyta; class Magnoliopsida; order Asterales; family Asteraceae; genus Arctium; species Arctium minus. The sequence goes on along the minus strand of OX941086.1, from coordinate 8,871,706 downwards.
AGGCGAGTTTGAAGCGACTTAAGTTGCATGAAACCCGCATTGCACAATCTATTCGGGCACTAAAAATATGATTTCTGGAAATCGCACACAGGCAACGTGCTATCTTTTGACCGTTAAATGTATGTGTAAAATCTGCCCAACAAGCCGAAATTCCCCTTAGTTCATTTGATCTCTTAAACAACTCTACAAGTTGTTTAAGGATTATAAACTAAGAAAGAGTTTATCACTCTTCCAATGTGGGACAAGTGATAAGCCTTAGATGCATATATATGTATATATCTATATCTATATCTATACTACTTTAATATACATTTAGACCAAAAGTCTTAAAGACAAATTTTAAAGCACAATGTACCACCAATTTAAGCATGAAATTCAAAAATCTCTTAAAATCAACTTTTAATGCATAGTGTACAAGTGAAAAGCTTTTGGTTTAGGGGGTGTTTGGGATTGCTTATTTGAGGGGCTTATTAGCTTATTGCGATTTGGCACCGGAGAAAAGCTATTTTGAGTGTTTGGATGGAAGAAGTTAAAAACAGCTTATAGCGGTGCCAAACCGTTGAAAAGCTATTTCTGATAAGTCATTTTGTTTTAACTTATGACTTATTGACTTATGACTTATTGGTCATATTTACATGTATAAGTTAAAATTGCCAAACACTTAAAAAGTGCTTATCAGTTTATTGCGGTGTGGTACCGCTATAAGCTAATCCAAACACTTTTTAAAAAACTCCGGTTTAACACCACATAAGCTGATAAGCACTTTTCCAAATAAGCACTTTTCCAAATAAATAAGCAATCCCAAACACCCCCTTACACAGACATCTATAAGGGTTGCGTGACATAAAATGGAAAATTTTGAAGCCCATTCCTACAGCCCATGCTTTCTGACCTCTTCTCTGACCTCCCCTTCTACCGCTTCACGTCTCGTACCATACTTCTCTTCCTGAAATGGAAGACTTCATACGCTACCGGAGAAACGTTGTGTGAGACGGAGAAGTTGAGGTTGAGGTTGCATATAAACATGAAACTTGTGCGACGAAGACAGATTCCATATCGAGCCCTGAAGCCGTTGTTTGAAAGTTGAAAGCTCCCTGCCCTCCGTTTGAACACCAAACCGCTCCGCCGGCCTGAACGCCTCTCTCCTTCAGGGTTCTTTTTCACGTCGCTCTCCTTCAGGTATTCTCACGATTCCAATCCATCTCACAAATCCAATCTGTTGTGTTTCTTTTGTGAATTGGTATAGTCTGGATTGCCTATTTTGTGAATTTGAGTTGTATTTTTCAATGGCCAGAGGCCAAATTGCATCTGGATTCTCAAATGGTTTTCCAATTATGGTGTCTACTGAACTAAAATTCTTACTACCATTAGAAAGAAGAAGGTAATAGAAGGGAGTAACATTACGGTTTTATTCATGTTAATGCACTGATTCTGTGAATGTGATGTCTCTCAACCATTTGCTTTTCCAGTTCTCACCTTTTCAATATAAGATTATGTGAATGTGATGTACCAATTTGGAAGAAAAAGAAGTTCCTATACGGTCACCCATTTTTCAATTTGAATATGTGAATGCTTTATATGTTGTATCAATGTGATGTCACCCATTTAGTGGTTTTGGAATCACAATCAAAGCTTATGATTAGCCATTAAATCACAGTCAAAGCTTCTGTTTTGGTATACCCATCTAGGGTGGGTGGTTTAGCCATATTAAATCACAATCAAAGCTTTTGTTTACCCATTTTGGAATACCAACTTGAATCACACTAAATTGGCATATGTTTGGAGATTCAATTGAAATTTGTATTTCATTAATGTGTTAACCTATTTTCTTGTTTGGAACCACCATCAAAGCTTCTGTTTGAAGCATTTAGTTTGCTTATATTTGTTTTTTAATTGGTATTGGTATCTCCCTTTCTTATGCTTAACAAACTTCTTCCTATTCTAAGTTGGGATGTGGTTGTTTAGGGATCATGCAATGTTGATAGTTTTGGGATGCTGCTACCTGTCCATCTGTCTTGAACTGGAAGAATGTATTTTATGGTACTTCGTGTTAGTTATTAACAGAAAATTGCTTCAATACATGAGAAGGTAAAAACTATAGCTCTTTTGGTTTATATTATCCTTTTTTTTAAGTTTTCAATGCACTCATGCTACTATTGTCCAAAGGATGGTTAACTTTTGTATAATTGTACATTATTTGGTTATAAGATAAGTAATCAATTCAACTTACACTTAAAATCTGTGGACAAGTTCTTCGGTTGATGGGAGCTACTCATCTATGGACAAGCACTTACCGGGTAAGAATCTAGGTAGTTTCCATGCTCAATAGGTAAGGATCGTAAGGTAAGTGACATCGGTAAGCGTTTACCGGGTAAGTATTTAGTAAACAACCCCTTATAATCTTACCCGGTAAAAGCAATGGTAAGGACCAAGAGCCTTACCCGGTAAGTGATGGTGACAACTTAAACCCAATTAGTGCTTACCAGGTAAATTATTGCATACGTTGCCGTTCTGATTGACTAGAATCTTACCCAATGAAGTAATTATAATGTAGACTCTCACTGGTTAGCACTTACCGGATAAGCATTTGGGTAAACGGCCCCTTAGTAGAAGTTTGCTTAAATTATTTTGCCAACAATAAAGTTACATGTAACAAAAAGGTCAAACAGTTCACAAACATTTATGGAACTTCAAATAAAGGCTATTTAGGAATATCAAGTTGGTGTTCATTTTACAATTTGCATTGTCCTTTTTGTATTTCCCAATAACTGCCAAGTAGATGGGCAACTACTTGTATGCTGTTGTTGTTGCTGCATATATGTTTTAAGTTATTATTACCTATTCATTACTCCATAAACATTCTTATAACAACTCTCTTTTTATTACTTTATAAGCATATATTTCCATTGTGATAATATTTCATGACCTGGTCATTGCCTTTTCTTCTACTTCAAGTGAAAAATCCAACAGAAGGTTGTTGTTTAAGGATGGTGGTTTCAATTATCTCCATAGCTATCCTATATATACTTTCTTTATTACATACTCCGAGTACAATTAGTCTACTGAATCATCTTCATATGTTGCTACAAGTTATGTTTGTCTTTTCTCTCGTTTTTCAACTATGATTTGTTTTTTTTTTCATGTCTATTTTCAGCACTCTCTCATAGAATTTTTTAGTTTTTGGAAACTGACATAGGTTAGATGTGTTTTAAGGACTAAACATCATCATGCCATTTGGGTTAGTTTTAACCGACTCTAGGCCATTTGTGGTTGCACTGAGGGATTAGTCGGTGCATGTAAGCTAGCCCGGAAACCCATGGTCACTCAAAAAAAACTTAGATACCAATTGTTTCATGTAATAACATTATTTGAACCACTATTTGATGTTTTTTTTGGTAACCGTTTCTTATAAGTTGTTACTCCTTTGATTTTTTGATTTCAAATAATGGATTATACCAATTTAATGTTTTCCAATGTCTCCCGCTTCTTTAAATGTAACAAATTTCATTTTCTTTGCAGACTATGAGATTGTGACGTTTCTTGAGTAAAAACATGGAGCCTGAAGTTTTAATTGAAATCAACAAGCTAGAATGTGTTCTTTTTCAAGATTAATTTCTGATTCACCATTGAGCAAAAAGCTCAAGACTGTACGTGTTTATTATGCATTACATTTACTCCAAACACTTTTGATGTTACTAATGTTATGCATTAAAAGCTTCTTTTTGTCAACTCTATGAGATGCATTTCAAATTGGAATGATGGTGTTTGTTCTTTTTAATCCTAAAGTTTTTTCTTGTTTTTATGTTATATTTGATTTCCCACCATTCCAAACTTTTTTTTCGGTAAGAGCAAGTTCCTGGTTACAAAGAATGTACGTACAACACTTGAGCTTCAATTTGGTGTTTTTTCTCAATCAAAAGAACCAATAAATACGTCAATGTAGTGTTTACGCTGAATCTGATTCATTTCCCACCATAGCAAAGCTAAAAAAATCATTTGTATTATCATAGGTTGTATCGGTAATTGCATTCGAGAAATATTTCGTTCAAATTTCGGTAATATTTCGTTCAAATTTTGTATCCCGCCGCATTGCGCGGGTACACAACTAGTATATATATATATATATATATATATATATATATATATATATATATATATATATATATATATATAGTGGAAGGATATTTTGCAACCCTGAAAAATGTTGCAACCCTTGCAACCCACATCTTAACCGTTGGATTCATGATCGACAGTTATTTTATTTTTATTTTTCTGTTTTTTTTAATTAAAAATATTGGACCCCATATCTATTGTAACCGCCGATCATGAATCTGACGATTAAAATGTGGGTTGCAAAGTTTGCAACCTTTTTAAGGGTTGCAAATGAAACAAACCCTGTCTGTATGTATGTATGTATGTATGTATGTATGTATGTATATATATATATATATAGGGAGCGATCATTTGAAAACCTCCTTTATAGTGCAAACTTTGCAACCCAAATATGAACCGTAGATTAGATTAATCAAGGGTCGAGATACATTTGGGTTAATTATATTAATAACAAATTTAATTTAATTTAATAATCTAGTGGAAATATGTTGAAAGGGCATATTAGTACTTTATGCTTACAATTTCAAATAGGAAAGAGGAGGAAATTGCGACTATTCAGGAATAATGATCAAATTCATGTCTGCACCGTGGGTTCTAGTTAACAAGAACATATTCAAAATACATGGAAGTTGATACGACTGCCAGGTGGTAATTGTTTTTCGGGCGTCTGACTCTCCAATGAATTATATACCATGATTTTAAGTTTCATCTTGCAGGTCAAAAAAGAAGCAAACTCTGATGAAGAAAAATACATTCTCCAATTAACCAACACCGTCGATAACCCAGTTTGTTTAGATGAAAACGGGGATGAAATCAAGGATACGAAGGAGGTGAGCTCTAGTACGAAACGTGTAAAAGTCGAACGAGAAGTCGAGGTGTATAAGAACAACGTTGATGGAGGTAATTTCATGAACAATAATATACCCAACAAAGGTACTGAACCCAAGTGTATTTAAGTTTATCGAAGTTGAAAATTTAGCGATTGTAGTCGTTCGAAGTGATGAAATTAGCGTTTGTGTAATATAATTTGAAAATCTGTCGAGACGTCTCATGAAATTACGGTTTATCATGTGAACTTGGCAAACCGCAGATGAAACAATTTCATTGCCTGTGAAATAGGGTTCATTAGATTTGATTATGTACACGATATAGTAGATGATTCATTCATCTGTTTCACCGCAGATGAAACAATTTCATTGAATGTGAAATACAGTTCACTGGGTGATATGGTTTCACTTGTTTCAACTATGCAGCCATCTTCTTTTGTTTATGCATGGAATGAAAGAAAACAACTTCATCTGGTTCACCAAGAGTTATGTATGTTTCATCTATTACATTTGTGGTTGCATCTATCTCGTATGGTTTCTATATGTTTCATCTATTTAATCGGATATTTTGTTTAATAAAAAAAGATTGATTTACCATAATTAAACGATTAATGATTTTAATATCTCATAAAATAACTCATAGTGAACTACCATATATACAACAATTCTAAGCAAATGACTATTATGTCCATATACATTAAAAAAACTTAAAATAAAAAGAAAATTTATTGATTGGTTAATATTGGTTTGCAAAGTTTGCAATATAAGGGAGATTTTCAAATGAAATCACCCCCCCCCCCTCTCTCTCTCTCTCTATATATATATATATAGAGGGAGGATCAAACGAGAACAATACCTATTTAAAAGAACACGAGAACGACAAATCACATACAAAATCATAAGTGATTTTACATGTGATTCCCGCGATTTTAAATTGCGGCAAAAGTCGCCCGTGTACTGTGATTTTGCACAACTTCCCCACTAATGTAAAATCACTTATTATTTTGTATGTAATTTGCCATTCTCGTGTTCCTTTAAATAGGTATCGTTCTCTAAATAGGTACCGTTTTCGTTTGAACCCGACTCTCTATCTCTCTCTATATATATAGCTCATCAAATCAAGTAAGATTCCACTATTCTTTTTATGTGGGACAAATCTCACTACGAAGACTATATATATAAAACACAAAAGGTGAATAAATTGTGGGTGAGAAATGAAGAAATGAGGAGCAACCCCTTTTGATACCAATTTACATCTTTGGTCTTCCAGTATAAATAAATGACCCCTAAACTTCCAAAAATAGCCAAAATTAAAAATTAGGTTATTACATTTATATTATTTTTTTCATTGTTGTCTTGAAATATTTATAACTAAGTTCGTTTATTTGTTTTTGATTGGTAAATAATTAAGTTTGTTTATTCGTTTTTTTATTAGTAAATCAAATGGTTTTAATAAAACTATTGGGTTTTTAATCGGAGGTTAGATACCTACACATCTGTGTATATTCATGTCTTCTTTAAGACCTTAACTCTAAGGTATGATCAAATAGTTTTAAATGATTGAAATTTCCTTGTAAAGAAGTCTATGATGTTAAATCAAATCCTAAATTAAGGGGTTGTCTGTTTGCCTTTTAATAGTTGCATTAATATGAAGTCTCTCTGAATCATGAAGAGGTAAATCCTGTTTGGTAAAAAAAATCCTACCTCTTTATGATTCCAATGACCTCTGAGCGATTTTTTCATCTAGGTCTCCACAAACCATTCCTAGTCTTATTTTTCCATGATTGTCTGTTCTTACACTGCTCTCCAAAAGAAATCGACCTTGATTCTTCCATCGAATCTTCAGGTACATCTCTCACGATTTCATCCATCGAATCTACTCACTGTTTGCATATCTCATCGATTTCATCTATTCATTGTTTGCATCTATCATGATTTCATCCATTAAATCTACTTATATCAACTTCTTAATCAGTTCATCCATAAATTTCTTAATCAGATTGTCCATCAATTTCTTAATCAATGCATCTGTTCATCCATCGATTTCTTAATCAGTCGATTGTATTGTTTTGTTTGGTCATCTAGTTGTTTTCATTCATCTTTATGATTTTATTAGTTAAAGGTTTTAATCTCCTTAGTTTCCTGAGTTTGGTAAACTTTGTTAAAGGTTTTGATTCCTGTTTCTGATTACCACACATAAATTTTTTTAGGCTATTATGCAATTTAACATTTTTTTTATGTAATTACTGCTTGAAATTCTTAACTTTGTTACAAGGGATGAGTTTCCCAAACTCAAAACAACTAGTTCAAAGATAGAACTAAGGTTAGAGGATATCATTGATAATTAAGTCAAATATAGATATCAAATATAGATAAAGACATGATAACCACTTACAAAATTGTTTATGATATAATAGATATATGTCATTAAACATTGTTAAGCAATCATATATGTGATCATAAACATTTTTAATGCAATTATATGTGATCACACACAAGCAATCAGAGGGTTGACTTTGGGCATTTCCTCCAAACTTCATCTTTTCAACTTCTACTCATGCTCTTTGTGATGGCTTTCCACAAGGAGAGCTTCTTGTCATTGTATTTGATCTACAAATAGGGCCATATTTTAAACTGATCCCATGGGTAAAATGGATTATGGTTCTTATATTATATGTTTGTATCTATTTGAAACCATCTATTTCATAATTTGTTTTGGATCCATCAACCAACACTTCCAAAACAATGAATACATGGCTAATTTACGTGATCAGATTGCAAATCATTTCTTGTTAAGTGCGTCAAATTAAGAATTGTTCAAAAATTATTATGTTGAATTTGATTGTTATGTTTTTTGTTTAATGTAGAACTTGAACAAGTAAAGTTATGTTTGTTTGGATTAATATAAAATGTTGTTTTTGAATGAATGAACGAGTAATATTGAGTATGTGGTTTATATTTGCAAAATATAATTGTTTTATTACCAAAAAACTATATTTCAGTCAGAATTACATCATACAAATGGTTAAAATGATAATTTCTTGTCATTCAAAATGTTCATTCAGAATAGTTATCAAATAATTATATTTCATTTTACATTATATCATATAAAGTTTCTTAATCATTCTAACCACCTAACTCATTCTATATCAAATCATTCAAGCCAAACAACCCTTAAGATATGACTCATAAAAAAAGTAAGTAAGAAAAAAAAGAACAATTGATCGTCCATTTACTTGAAAAAGTAAAGGGTGGGGCCATCTTCAATAATTCTTTTCATAATTTTCTTAAAACGTATAAAGAAAAGTCTCTCTCTATATATATAGAGATAGAGGGATTCATTTGAGAAATGCTAAATGTATGAGAAATAGAGAAATGATCCTAGCCTTTTATCTGGTCAACATTTGCGGTTTTGACCGTGAAGCATCGGATAACTCCTTGTGTGGTCTGTAGAAGATAGAGGGGTAGTTTCGTAAAATACGCAAGACGAGTTCATATGTGAACCTATGTGATTCATATATGAATTATACGTTCATATGTGAACCAGTTAATTAGTTCATATGAGAATCAGATAATTAATTCATGTTTTAAAATCACAAAGGTTCATATGTGAATCTGTTAATTGGTTCAACTGATTCACATATGAACCTACAATTAATTAGTTCATATATGAATCAGTTAATTAGTTCATATATGAATCACAAGGTTCATATATGAATAAGTTAAAAGAGTTCATATGTGAATTGCACTGGTTCACATATGAACAGTAGTTCATATGTGAATCATACAGGTTCATATATGAACTTATCCCGTGTATTTGTAAAAATTACGAAACTGCCTTTCTATTTTTTGAATAGCCGCAACTTTTGACCAGTCAAAGCCGCAGTTGTTGATCAGTAAAATATGCAATATTTGACCAGTCAAAACTGATCTTGACTATATGAAAGGCTAAGATTGCTTCTCTATTTCTCATACATTTACAATTTTTCAAATGAACCTAAGACTATATATATATATATATATATATATATATATATATATAGGGGAGCGATCATTTGAAAACCACCCTTATGTAGCGAACTTTGCAAACCCATTTAGACCAATTATATAATTTCTTTTAATTTTTGTTTTTTAATTACAGGGGCATATTGGTAAATTGATTAGAAACAATATATATATATATATATATATATATATATATATATGGAAGTTATGCTTTCGAGTTATTTTAGGATATATTAATTAGATTATCCGATTATTTATGGTAATACAAACTTTTTTCTCCTAAACAAATATCCAATTATAATGATGAGGAGGAGCTAGTATTTATTTATTTTATTTTTTAGTAAATCGATGGATTTCATTGTTATTCTATCATATTTTTTTTCCGAAAATTATTGTTTTTGGTGTTGTTGGTAGATGATGAAATAGAAAATGTTTGTATATAATGTTTTTTTTGCTACTAATGAAATTATGATGAAACACGTTTCAATATGGTTTCATTATGGTTTCAGTATGGTTTCACATGATGAAACATTTGTTCTTAATGAAATTTGTTTCACCTATTTCATTTGGAAAACATTAATGAAACGTGAAATCATAACAATGAAATATCAAGTTCTTTCATTCATGAAACCATGAAATACTAGTATGAAACATGAAAAATGAATGAAAAAAATTCTGGAAAAATATGAATATAAAAATAAATATTTAAATTGTTACTAAAAATATTACATAGCATTAATTGTTATCGAAAATAAAAAATAAACTAAAAAATGATAATAAATATTCAAAAATATTTTTTGGCTATTTTACCCTTTTTAACTCTATTTTAGGTAGGGTATATTAATTGTTTTTCTTTCTTAACATAAATAACTCATATTCATTTTCAACCGTTGATCAATGAAATCAATGGTGGAGATGTGTTTGCAAAGTTTGCAGAATTAATGTGATTTGCAAATTAAACCACCTATATATATATATATAGGGGCAGGTTCAAACGAGAATGTAGTCAATTTGTGAGAAGGCGAGAAGAAATACGAGCCACATAATTTATTAATTAAAAAAATAGCATAAATAAATTTTTAAAAAAAAAATAGGATAATTTTAATTTGAATTGGATAAATCCTTAAAAATCTCATAATATCTTTTAAATTTATTAATTTATTAATTTTAATAAATTCATAATTTTTTTTTATCAAATTTATATTATTATTTTCTAGATAAAGTCATAGTTTTCATCAAATATCACATGTGATATCCATAACTAATTCATTATTTATTTCATCATTTTTTTTTCTCTATTTTTTAGATTTACGTTTTGAATCACATGTGATTAACTTCGTTTAACATATGATATATTATTATGTAACACATATGATTCCATTAGGTGAATTTTTGTAAATATCACATATGACAATATATGTCTGAATATAAATGACGCATAATCACATGTGATAATATTTATATCACAAAAATATCTATAAATATAAACATACATAATCACATATGATTAACTAAAATATATACAATTATCATATGTGATAATATTTACATCACAAAAAGATCTATAAATAAAAGTATACATAATCACATATGATTAACTAAAATATATACAATTATCACATTATAATATTTACATTACAAAAAGATCTATAAATAGAAGTATACATAATCACATATGATTAACTAAAATATATAAAATTATCACATGTGATAATATGATATGTGATATGCATAAATATTCATATAATAATATCACATGTGATATTTGGTTAAAATTGTGAATTTTTTTATTAAAAGTATATTTAGAAAAAAAAATTAAAATTTTAAAAAATAATTGAAATTAAAAAATAAATAAATCTAAAAGATATAATGAGATTTTTAAGGAATTATCTAATTTAAAAGGGTACTTATCCTAAAATCTAAAACTAATTTTTATTTTTTATTTATGGTTTTTTTAATTAACAAATTATGTGGCCCACATTCCTTCTCACCTTCTCGCAAATTAGTTTGTTTCTCGCATGATCCTTCCTCTCCCTCCCTCCCTCCCTCCCTCCCCCCCCCCCTCTCTCTCTCTCTCTCTCTCTCTCTCTATATATATATATATATATATATATATATATATATATATATATGGGGGGCTTAATTTAAGAATTCACTAATTTGTGAGATCCATGAGATCTTTAAACCACAAAAATTAGTTGCAAAAAATAAATCTAACATAAATTAAGAACATCTTTCCTCTCTCATCTCTCCGTTTTCCTATTTTTTCTCACATAACTTCTTTTCTTTCTCATATTTTCTCTCATCTCTTCATAACATACACGTACACACATAATTGAATATAAACTTAAGGTGAAAACACTCTATATCTACGAGATTTGGCATCCCTTCTGAACATATTGTGAAAACAAACTAAACCTATATATACTACTTGTGAACATATTGTGAATACAAACTAAATCTAAACATACTGGTTGTAAACACAATGTGAACCTTGTGTTATGAACACCTTATTAAAAAAAATTATTAAGATTGTTTACATTATGTTCACAATGTCTTCACCTTGTGTGCACGATGTACATGTTAATTCGGAGAAGAGAGAGAGAGAGAGAGAGAGAGAAGTAATGGAATTATCTTTTAAAATGCATTAAATTTTACTTAATAAATATTTATGATTATCTCCTTAATTATCTTAAATTAATTGTAACATCCCCCGTCCCCGTGGTCCGGAACGGGTGATGTCACGAAACGAGACTTAACATAAATACATAACTAATTCAGAGCTATTAATAAACTCTACACATATATTACAATAAAAAATATTACACTTCAAAAAATGTTTATAAACTTATAATGTTTATATGATAAGGTGAGTCTAAGAACTCCAAAATTTCACGCTCGATCTCAAGTTTCGTCCCCGTAAACGTCACTTCGAATCTGTCGTGTCAGAAAACAAAAACACGGCTGAGCATAGGGCTCAGTGAATGGATTATAATATAAATTCGTAAATAATAATGAAAACATCGATAACGAAGCGGAAGACTTAAAAATTCATTCGACAAAAGTTCATGAAACTCAAGTTGATAACAAAAGCAATGTTCAGTAATATTCAAAATCAAAAGCAAGAATCTCAAGAACGATTCACATTTTAACTTCAAAACGTAATATAAATAAAGTATATCAATTCTTGTTGTGTTCGTGGGGTGATCAACCACACTAACTATTGGGTCGGCATGCGGGCACACACACTCGAATCCCCCGTGAATTTAACCACGGTCACACATTATGTGGGTAAAAAATCTAGGATCGATTCATTCGCCCTGGAGCCAACAAAGTCGGCCTAGTGCCAAGAGTGGGTTCACGTAAGCCACTAATGGGCTTAACTCTGGTAGACCGAGTTTACCTGCAGGACGCAATGACAACAAAACCACTATATAAGGCACCCCAAATAATGTGCTCATTTATTGGGTTGTTCTAAAAAAATAACGAAAACTAAACATATGTCACTTACCCATATGGCGTTCATAAAAATCAAAGTCAATATACTTCACAAGTTTCATAAACAATTCCATACGAGACATATTTTAATAAAACATCAAAATGTTCAAACAATTGATTCAATAAACCAAAATCAATGTGTATGTGTGTGTATAATTTCACATTTGTTGATCACGTTTGGTTGTATAAGGATCGGTGGCAGTTACAATATTGTATTTCAAGTGATTTACGGTAAAAAAAAAAGTGATAACAATAAATCACGTGCAACTGACCCGTTACAAAAAATGCGGAATAATGAGATCTAAATATTGTATATTTTGGTCTATTGATTCATACTGACTCACAAACGTAAATATAACAGTTATCAATATAACGAAATAGCAAATAAATCGAGACAACAAGATTTAACGTGGTTCCACTATCAGTGTGATAGTGTACATCCACAGGGAGAGAGAGATCTTTATATTACCAACCGAGAGAAATTACAACGTGTTTACGAGATCCTTGGATCAACAAATCAGCTACCTAAATATTCTTCCAAAAACAAGATATATATATATATATATATATATATATATCAACGAAAAAAGGGAACAAGGAAGAAGAAGAAGAGAATTAGAGAGAAGGCATCTAACTTCTACTTATGTATACATGCAATACGTTGGCATGTATTTATGGAGGAAAGATTTAGATAAGACAAATGCAATTGGAAAGGTAAAAAGAAAAAAAAGGCTATGTAGCATGGTAGTTGGCAGCATCATTTTCCCATGCAAATTGTTTGGCTATTCTCATATATTATGTCTTATAATAAGACAAAGAACAAGGTCTTTTAGAATATGTGGCCCAAAATAATCCACACCTCTATGCATTAAACGCTTGTACATCGTGCTTGGTGAATTGCACAACACCAATAAAAAACTTATCTGATTTAAGTTTTTCAACACTCCACCATGATGTGCAAATCACCCGACGAAACCAAAGCACGAACCAATCCCCCGAATACGGACAAATAGCTGATAGAGATTGACACGAGGTAACATAATGCATTTTGACCGTGACGAGCTTCGGCTTGGCCATCACCTGTCAAAATCAAAAACAAAAATCCTCAAGTGAGCAATCTCAATAAACGAATGAGTTAAGCAACCTAAAAACACGTACCAAGTAATAACTCCCCAAAGATGTCGCTATGTCATTTGTAGAGCTGAACGCCAAATTTGTATCCAAGTGAATAGCACTCTGGCTATCACAATTAATACGGACAGTAGTCTGCTTCAGGCCCAAACCAAACAAGAGTTCATGTAAATGAACTGCTTATTTAGCAGACTCCATCGCTGCAATAAGTTCAGCTTCGGTAGTTGATAATGCAACAACAGACTGTAATCGAGATCTCCAACTGACAACTGTTCCACCTAATGTAAAAACATAACCAGAAGTGGATTTCCAACTGACACGATCACCTGCGTAATCTGAATCACAGTAACCAAGAATATCACAGTTGTTTTGCATACCATAAATCAGGCCGTGAGTTTCCGTACCTTTTAAGTAACGAAATACAGTTTTCACTGGATTCCAATGTGACTTACTCGGGTTCGATAGAAACCGACTAATCACACCAACGGAATGTGCAAGATCGGGACGGGTGCATACCATAACATACATGAGGCTCCCGACTGCACTCGCATACGGAATCTTTACCATCTTAACCTTTCCAATATCGTCTACCGGACAATCGTCTCTTGTAATCTTGATGTGTCTTGGAAGTGGCGTAGACACCGACTTTGCTCCATCAAGATTAAACCGCTTCAGAATCTTCTGAATATATTCTGTGTTAACCTGAGAGTATGGGACTTTCTATCCCGAACAATTTCCATGCCGAGAATAACACGAGCTTCACCGAGATCTTTCATTTCAAATTATGATTTCAACCTATCATTCAAATGGTTGATTTCAGAATGATCCCTGCAAGCTATCAACATGTCATCAACATAAAGAAGTAGATAAATAGAAATGTCACCGCTTGATCTATGATAGACACAAGCGTCTTTCTCACTACGCTCAAAACCTAACGAGAACATAAATAAATCAAACTTCATGTACCACTGTCGAGGCGACTGTTTAAGTCCATAAAGGGACTTTTTCAATTTAGATGGTTTCTTGAAGATCTCCGTTGTAACACCCTAAAAATAGGGATAACAAAAATCCGAAAAACGAACATGAGGTATACTAAAATTGCCATAGCAAGAGCCTCCCAAAAAAATGGGGATTATATAAATAACTTGTTTAATCACAAATGTAATTCAAACGGACAATAAATTAACAACCAACTAATCTAATTTCTACAACTAGAAAAGAGATTACAAAAGGGTTGTCATCTATAAGCCTAACAGTTTATTCCATAAGCATGATACGTTCAAGTGCAAAATCCCCAAGCTCTCACCCAAAGCAACTAAGTCTGCTTAGGACCGGCGCCGCTAGAACCTTAGATACACATCGACACCAAACAAGTGTTAGGCCAAAAAGCCTAATGAGTTGATCAATAATATGCATGCATGAACAGTTCCAATTCTTATCCGCTTATCTCCAACTCGTGAACTTAGCCGATACAAAGCTATATGATAGCACCCAATTTTTCCGATTCGGCGGTTGCTGATTCACACGGGATTCCACGTGCCCCATGCTACTCGGGTCAGAGCGTAAGCTAGTGATGCTTTCGGCTACTGGACTTTCGCCATCTAGGGTGCATAACCTTTTCCATTATCAGTAGAAGCAGTATCAGCAGTTAACCAATGTTCAATATATGTGGAGTCATTAGGGGAGACCCAAAGCACCAATAAATTCCACTCCAAAGAGTCGATGCACCTTGATGCCTTAGCAAGGAACACCCCAAAGGCCCGGCACACCCGGAGATCAGACTGTAAAGGAAACTTTCCGAGTGGCGGAGGTCTAAGCACATACCATCCCGGTGGTGCCCCAAGACTACATCCTCCTAGTGAACTTGCCTTGATTCGTCCAACATAATGCATATAGGAGGTCCTTAGGTATATTTCAACCCAACATATTTCCATACCGACTACGGGTACAATGTTACCATCCTATTCTCATGAAGTCCAACAAAAGTCCCAAATGACAATTATATTCATCATGCATATAAATATGTCACCAAAGTGATATTCCAACTAAAACCATCATAACACACACATATGCATACATTTAACATATCAAGGTACCCATTTTATATATCCATGGGAAAAGCCCCAAATAATGGTACACATAACATAAAACATAGCATATCACCAATATCCATATTTCCAACCATTTTCATCAAGAAATCCCAAATACTTGAACACATAGAGAATGAAATAACAAATAGAAGATTATGATGTGTATTTAGTTTTAACAAAGGTTTAGTAAACTCACAATCTAGGTTTTTGGACCAAAACCTAGAAAAATGTCAAACCCTAGAAGTTGGAGAAGATGAGACTTGAAGGTGAGAAATGAGAATCTTGAAGAACACTTCAATGGGGACACTTGAATGAAGCTTGATGATCACTTAATGCTCCCAACAACCCAAAACCCTAGCAATAAGTGTGTGTGTGTTTGGAAAACCCAAAAATCGCCCAAATGAGAGTGCTCCCGTTTTTTTAGAAAGTGCTAAGTGAGAAGTGAGGCTGCCAAAGTGTTTTAAATCAACCAGACCCCGCGGGCGATAGTGCTAGGCGATAGTGCCATGGGCACTATCGCATGTCACAATCGCGAAGGTTCCCACCCCACGGTACAAACTTGGCGATAGTGCCAAGGTACAATTGTGTGGCACAATCGCTAGCATCCCTCAGCCCACGGTACGTCCTTGGCGATAGTGCCTCCGGTGATAGTGCCAATGGCACAATCGCCAGACACAATCGCGCCAACCCAAAACAGCCCGAAACTTAACCAAATTCGATAGCGAGTGCGAGGTTTGAACGATTAAAGATGGTAAATCAATTTAGATGACATTACAACATATTAACCATCATAAAATACATACAAAGGCTCATATACTCACATAGGCACAATTAATGCATTAAGGGAAACAAATACTTACCTTGCGAATTTCCGGGTGTTACAATCCTCCCCACCTAAATTGGGATTTCGTCCCCGAAATCTCATCCTAGATTAAACAAGTGAGGGTAACGCTTCTTCATATCGTCCTCGAACTCCCAAGTAATGTTAGCACCCTGATGATGCTTCCATTGGACTTTAACCATGACCACGTCCTTATGCCTCAACTTCTTCACTTTCGATTCTAAAATCGACTCCGGTTCTTCCACACAACGATTTCCGTTGTCCACCCGAATTTCCGACAAAGGAATCATGCTTTCCTCTTCGGCTAGGCACTTCCGAAGGTAACACACGTGGAACATAGGATGTATCCCATCCATTTCCGGCGGTAAATCTAACCGGTAGGCTTGCAACCCAATCTTCTCCAAAATAACGAACGGTCCAAGGAAACGAGGACTAAGCTTCCCACGCTTTCCAAACCGAATGATTCCCTTCCATGATGACACCTTCAACATGACCCGGTCACCCACTTGAAACTCAACCGGTCTTCTCTTCTTGTCCGCATAGCTCTTTTGTCGGTCTTGCGCCGCCGTTAACCTTTCTCGAATCTCTTTCACCTTGTCCGCCGTTTCTTGCACTATTTCCGGCCCCGCGAATTGCTTTTCGCCCGCTTCTAGCCAACAAACTGGGGTTCTGCACTTCCGTCCATACAACGCCTCGAATGGTGTCATTCCGATACTAGAATGGTAACTGTTGTTGTACGCGAACTCTACCAAAGGTAGATGTGAATTCCAACTTCCCCCGAAGTCTATTACACATGACCTCAACATATCTTCTAATGTCTGAATCGTCCTATCGCTTTGACCATCCGTTTGAGGATGATATGCCGTGCTCAGATTCAGTCTAGTGCCTAACTCCTTTTGCAAGCTAGTCCAAAAGTTCGAAGTGAAACGACTATCCCGATCCGATACTACAGATTGCGGAACTCCGTGCCTTGACACCACCTCGTCGATGTACAGTTTAGCCAACTTATCTATTGGCAAGGTCTCCTGTATCGCAAGAAAATGTGCGCTCTTGGTCAACCGATCCACGATCACCCAAATGGTGTCGTGCCCACGCAAGGTCTTTGGTAACTTCGTCACGAAATCCATAGTAATGTTGTCCCATTTCCACTCGGGAATGGACAACGGTTGCAAACTTCCATACGGTCTTTGATGCTCCGCTTTGACTTGAAGGCATGTGACACACTTTTCCACATAGCTAGCCACATCCAGCTTCATCACCGGCCACCAATAATTCAACTTTAAGTCTCTATATGTTGGGTCTGAAATATGCCAAGGATGGTTACTACTTCTAGTTCAACATGGTTACTACTTCTAGTTCAACATGGTTACTACTTCTGTGGTTAATGTTGCTAGTTGTAGTTAATACTGCTAGAAGAAAACAGTTAATACTTCTAGTTGTTAATACTTCTAGTTAGTACTTCTGTTATTAATGCTGCTAGTTGATGGTTAATGTTGCTCATACTTCTGTTATTAATGCTGCTAGTTGATGGTTAATGTTGCTCAACAAGATTAGTACTGCTAGTTCAAAGTTAGTACTGCTTGAAGAGATTAATGCTGCTGAGCATGGTTAGTACTGCTAGAGTTAATACTGCTCAGAGTATTAATGCTGCTTATGATTAATACTGCTTATAAGATGGAGATCTGCATGAAAGGATAACAGCTGGATAATCTAAAGATATACATGGAAGCTTAGAGATATACATGGAAGCTTGAAGATAATGATGGAAGATAAACTGAAGATTATGGAAAGCTTGAAGATAATGATGGAAGATAAACTGAAGATTATGGAAAGCTTGGAGATAATGATGGAAGATATTCTGAAGATATTTTATTAATTGTAATTAGCTTTTATCTTCAGTATATATATATAGTATTGTTTAGAATAGTGAGATAACTTTAGTTTTCATTCTTTTAGAGAAAAACAACCTTAAGGCATATATCCTAATTCTAGAGAAGTAAAATTCGTATTGGTGAGCCTGTTCATCAATATTGAGGTTGAGTGTGTAATCTTGTAACTTTAAGCATTCAATACAAGTTTACTGTTTGATAATTATATACTGTGTTTGATTACTGTTTTATCAAATATCAAAGTGTTTTTCCGCAACTTCTTTGATATTAGTTTCTGAGTATTAATTCTTGTTAAGAATTCGATCCTGACAAGTGGTATCAGAGCAAGTATTCTCAGAAATCTACACTCAAAATCACATCATCATGGCTAAAGGTTCAGAGTCTTCAAGCTCAGAAATTCCTACAGAGGTAACATCTAATCTTTGTTCTAAATCCTGTATTGAAACTGTTACAAGGTACAGGAATCACAACCAGACAATGAGTGATGACCTTAAAAGATTAGAGAGAGATATAAAAGACTATGTAAGAATTGTTGAGAGGTTTGAGGAACAGATTAAGAGTTTCCAAGCCAATGAGCTTCAACACTCTTATGACACAAACTACTGGAAGTGGGAGAAAGATCAGTATGAATTTAAGCTGAAAAAGTCTAAAGAGGAGAATGAGAAGATAAAGAGTGAGTTTGAGAAAGCCAAGCTGGATATTGAGAAATTTTCCAATGCTTCTAAAGCAATGGACTCTTTGCTCCAAACTCAAATCCATGACAAACTTAGAAGAGGAATAGGCTATAACACCACACCACCACCATACAACAACAATTACATTCCTCCTATATCAAACTTACTAGAGACCAAGGATAGGAAGGAATTGCCTGTTGGAGCCACTAAGGTAGATCCTTTAGACAAAGTGGTGGTTGAAACAGACTCTGAAGTAGAGAACTCTAGTGAAAAGAGTAATGAGAACACTGTGAGTGGTGAGATTCCTCTAGAAAATAACATTATCACCAATGAGGGATGTGGAAAGGCTTGGATCAAGTCTAAGGACATAGAAAAGACTGAGGGAAAGTCTGAGAGGGTCCATTATAAGCAAACCACAGTTGTGAATCCTGTCCCTTGTAAACAGTGTTCTTGAAATAAATCTGAGCCCCAAAAACATGATAAACCAAGGGGAAATCAGAGAAACTGGAATAATCAGTGGGCACAAAAACAAGGAGTTGATTTGAGTAAAATCAATAGACCAAAACCTTGTTTTATCTGTGGCAAATTGAATCATCTTGCCAAACACTGTTATTTCAACCCTATCAACCAAAGAGTCACTTTTCAAAGAAAACCACAAAACTCTTTTGGTTATAGGAATCAGAGAAGGAATCATATGGCTGAGAACAGAGCACCTATAAGATCACATGCTCAGAACAAGTTTGCTAAACCAAAGAAAAATACTCCAAATAAGCCAAGGAGTAATTTAAAGACAAAGAAAGCAAACAACTTTGTTCAAGTTTGGGTTCCAATTGCAAAGAAACCTGTTAGTACTGCTATCCCAGATAGTACTGCTAACAACAATAGTGCTGCTAACTTGATTAGTACTGCTAACCAAGTTAGTACTGCTAACAAAGCTAGTGCTGCTTCTAGTAGTAATGCAGCCAAGCCTATAATCTTGACAAAGTACTCCAGTCATGAGATTCCTAAACAACTCATTCAGACCAAACTGACAGATTATATTAATGAGAAAGGTCAACCCAAGACCACTTTGGCTTGGGTTCCATCAAAGACTAACTGATTTATCAAGTGTGCAGGGCAATCAAAAACTCAAGAGGAAGAGCATTTGGAATGAAGATAATGATTGCTCTTGGCACATAACAAGGAACATGGATTGCCTTCAATTTCTTTAAAAGATTTGATGGAGGACATGTTACTTTTGATCCAGCAGAAGTGTTTCAGGTTGCTAATACTGAAAGGTAGTTAGTACTTCTAGTTCAGTGAATACTGTCAGACTGTGTTAATACTGCTGGTATGTGTTACTACTGCCAGTCTGTGTTAATGCTGCTGATAAGTGCTACTACTGCTAATGTAAGTTTTCTATACCTAAAAATGATCTTCATTGATTTTATGTCAAACCTGGATATCAATCAAAAAGCTTTTATCTGTATCCAAAGTTTGTACAAGAAGTACTTAATAATGAATTGACGGACATACTTCACTTTGATGAGGTATATGTACCTAAACCCCCTAAAGGCAAGGTTTTCTCAAACATGAGAAGATCTGCTAGGGACTCTGAAGGAGTTGACACCCCATTGTTCTCTACAATGATGGTGGTGTCCCACACTGAAAAAGGTATGGCAGCAGGGTCAAGGCCCTCATTAGACATTCCCACTGCTAGCCAATCCCAACCTTCCCACTCTATATCTATCCCACAGTCTCTACTTCATAAGCCAAGTTCACCAATAAAACAGATAAAGAAAACAGGTAAAGAAGGCTCCTTCCCTTCTTGTACCTTCACCCACTAAGCCTTTAAGCCCTCTAAGGGAGGATTCTCCTTTAGAGAATATCCAAAGGGAAACCATAGAGGTGTCTCCCAACCTCAAGAAGGTGCTCAATAAGGAGATGCAAGAGCATATGGGTTGTAAGGCTCACACTACTGACTTTGCACAAAGTGCATGACAGGACAGTGTGAACATATCTAAGACCTTCCCCATGGCAACTTTAGATGAGTAATTATCTAAAGGTCCCAGGTGCCAAGAAACCAAGGGAGTAGAAGGTGCTTCTGCTAGGCAGAAGATCTCTACTAAAAGATCCAAGGATCCTTCAAAGGTGGTAAACACACCTAAAGGAGGTGAGGACAGATTTAACTACAAAGAATTGATGGATACACTTGGTACAATTTGTCTGAAAGTTCACAATCAAATTATGGAGATAAAAGAGATGAAAAGATCATGATTATTTCAAAAAGGGGGAGACTTAAACATCTGAACTTGAGAAGAATTGAGAAGGAGAATCAAGTTGATATGAAATCTTATTTTGAGGGGGAGATAAGTGAAGAAGCTGAAACAAAGCAGTAACTACAACAGAAACAGAAAAGAAGATAACAGCAGAAACTGAATCAAGAAGAACTAGAAGTTGCAGAAAGTTTTGAAATTATGTTGAAGAACTTAACTTCTCAGTTTTGAAAAGTTAAGTTAGGGGGAGATTGTTGGGTCTGAAATATGCCAAGGATGGTTACTACTTCTAGTTCAACATGGTTACTACTTCTAGTTCAACATGGTTACTACTTCTGTGGTTAATGTTGCTAGTTGTAGTTAATACTGCTAGAAGAAAACAGTTAATACTTCTAGTTGTTAATACTTCTAGTTAGTACTTCTGTTATTAATGCTGCTAGTTGATGGTTAATGTTGCTCATACTTCTGTTATTAATGCTGCTAGTTGATGGTTAATGTTGCTCAACAAGATTAGTACTGCTAGTTCAAAGTTAGTACTGCTTGAAGAGATTAATGCTGCTGAGCATGGTTAGTACTGCTAGAGTTAATACTGCTCAGAGTATTAATGCTGCTTATGATTAATACTGCTTATAAGATGGAGATCTGCATGAAAGGATAACAGCTGGATAATCTAAAGATATACATGGAAGCTTAGAGATATACATGGAAGCTTGAAGATAATGATGGAAGATAAACTGAAGATTATGGAAAGCTTGAAGATAATGATGGAAGATAAACTGAAGATTATGGAAAGCTTGGAGATAATGATGGAAGATATTCTGAAGATATTTTATTAATTGTAATTAGCTTTTATCTTCAGTATATATATATAGTATTGTTTAGAATAGTGAGATAACTTTAGTTTTCATTCTTTTAGAGAAAAACAACCTTAAGGCATATATCCTAATTCTAGAGAAGTAGAATTCGTATTGGTGAGCCTGTTCATCAATATTGAGGTTGAGTGTGTAATCTTGTAACTTTAAGCATTCAATACAAGTTTACTGTTTGATAATTATATACTGTGTTTGATTACTGTTTTATCAAATATCAAAGTGTTTTTCCGCAACTTCTTTGATATTAGTTTCTGAGTATTAATTCTTGTTAAGAATTCGATCCTGACACTATACATCTTGGTGCTACCGGGATGTATAGAATATATCGACTTATGTGCTTCCTCGAGAAGTAAGTCACGATTTCCTCCAATCTTTGGCACCCAAATTCGCCCTTGGAAGAGTTTGAGTCCACGACCATCTTCCATTAAAAGTTCCTTTTGCTTGGACATAACCTCGGCCTTGAGGTTCTCTTCTTTAAGTGCTTCTGCTTGGCTCGTTCTTATACTCTCCAACAAACTCGACACCACCTCGATTCTGGTAAGGGAAATTTTGACACCTCCATCATTACTCCTTCGACTCAACGCATCCGCCACCACGTTGGCCTTACCGGGATGATAGAGTAAATCGCAATCGTAATCCTTCAAAAGCTCTAGCCATCTCCTTTGTCGCATGTTGAGTTCCTTTTGATCGAAGATGTACTTGAGACTCTTGTGATCCATGAAAAGAGTACACTTGGTCCCATACAAGTAGTGTCGCCACAACTTTAACGCGAAAACTACCGCCGCCAACTCCAAATCATGAGTCGGATAGTTCTTCTCATGGTCCTTTAACTGTCGCGACGCGTAGGCTATTACTTTCCCCCTTTGCATTAGGACACACCCAAGTCCCATCTTGGGAGCGTCACTAAACACAACAAAGTCTTCCGATCCCTCGGGTAAGGACAAGATCAGAGCTTCGCACAACTTCCTCTTGAGCGTCTGAAAGGCTTACTCTTGTGCATCGGTCCAAAGAAACTTGACGTTCTTCCTTGTAAGAGAAGTGAGAGGTGTAGCTATCTTGGAAAAGTCTTGAATAAAACGTTGGTAGTAACCCGCTAAAACCAAGAATCTTCGGATCTCCGTCGAACTTGTTAGAGGTTCCCAACTCATCATTGCCTCGATCTTTGCTGGATCCATTTTTACCCCGTCCTTTGATACCACATGCCCCAAGAATTGCACCTCTTGAAGCCAGAATTCGCACTTAGAGAACTTCGCGAACAACTTCTCCCTCCTTAAAACTTCTAATACTTCCCGTAAGTGTTTTCCATGCTCGGACTCATCCTTTGAATATATTAAAATATCGTCGATGAAGACGATCACGGATTTATCCAAGAATGGGCGACACACACGGTTCATCAGATCCATGAATACGGCCAGAGCGTTGGCTAGACCGAAAGGCATCACCAAAAACTCGTAATGGCCGTATCGCGTTCGGAAAGACGTCTTCGGAATGTCCTCTTTCTTCACTCTCACTTGATGATATCCAGACCGAAGGTCAATCTTCGAGAAACATCCCGCGCCTTGAAGTTGATCAAAAAGGTCGTTGATGCGAGGTAGAGGATACTTATTCTTCTCCATGACTTTGTTTAACTCCCGATAGTCGATACACATCCGCATGGATCCATCCTTCTTCTTCACGAACAAAACCGGTGCTCCCCAAGGTGACGAGCTTGGTCGAATGAAGCCATTCTCCAACAACTCTTGAAGTTGCGTCATCATCTCTTTCATTTCTGTCGGTGCCAAACGATATGGAGCACGAGCTATCGGAGCCGCTCCCGGTGTGAGGTCAATATGAAACTCCACTTGTCGCTCCGGCGGTAATCCGGGTAAGTCTTCCGGAAAGGAGTCCGGATAATCTTGCTCCACCTCCACATCTTCTACCGACTTCTTTTCTTTCTTCGCATCCACAACGTAGGCCAAGTACGAAGGGTAACCCTTCGCTAAGAACTTGCGAGCCTTTAGAGATGAGATAATAGGATTTCTCCTCTTTCCTTTTTCCCATAAATGGTTGCCACACCATTTTCCGGTAAAGGCACTTGGATTATCTTTTTGGAACAAAAGATGTCCGCCTTATGCCTTACTAACCAATCCATACATATGACTACATCAAATCCTCCTATAACCATAGGTAATAAATCCACTCCAAAAGAACTCCCATCAATCTCTAGAGTGCAATCACAAAAACGATTACGAATGATCACTTGATCCCCATTAGCTACTTCTACTACTAAAGCATCGGGAAGGACACTAATAGGAATAGTGAATCGCTTACAGAAGGTATCCGACACAAAAGAACACGTAGCACCCGAATCAAACAAAACACGAGCTGGCAAGGAGTTTACTAGGAACGTACCCGAAACGACATCCGCGGTCTCCTTTGCCTCCTCGGTAGTCATCCAGAAAGCTCGACTCGGTGCCCTTGGTGGTTGCTCGACTCTGGCCGTCGAACCCACAGAATTTCCCCCATTTCCTCCAACTAGCTTTGGGCAAAATCTTTTCATATGCCCCGGTTCTTCGCACTCAAAACATACCGATCCCTGGATGGAACATTCTCGAATCGTATGGTTATTCTTACCACACTTGGCGCACCTGGTTGGACCGGAATAAGTTCTTGTAGCACATGGCCCCGAGTGCTTTGACCTGCACTTGGAACACCACCGTTCCTCACGACGTTGATCACCCGCTTTCCCACTTACAAAGGGTCTCGACTGACGAACGGGCCCAGATGGCCCTTCCCACTTCTGTTTCTCACCAACTTGCCTTCTTTCCTCCTTCTCAGCATTAATGTCATCCTCGGTGAGTAAGGACTCTTCAATGACCTCTTGCAAGGTCGAGCACTTAGCATTCCTTATATCCGTTCGCATCCCGGCTGATAAACCCTGTTGATATGCCTTCATCTTCGACTTTTCATCGGGAACCAAATGTCCCACTAAGTTTAGCTTCTCCAAAAAGAGTTTGGAGTATTCGGCAATGGACAGATTCCCCTTCTTCAGGTCTCGGAACTCCCGTTCCAGCTTATCCAACGACCGTTCGCTGCAGTATTTGTCCATGATCTTCTCCTTGAACACCGTCCAAGTTAGCTTAGCCAGAACTTCCGGGGTGAGGGCGGATCGTGTGAGGTTCCACCAAATCAGAGACTCTCCCCGAAGTAGCTGAGAAGCAAACTTGACCCGTTGAGAAGGATCACATTCACTGGACTCGAAGGCCATCTCTAACTCCTTGAGCCAGTACATACAAGCAACCGGGTTGTCTGAACCCGCAAACTCCTTAGGGTGACACCCCAGAAACGTCTTGTAGGTATACCCTTTAATCTTCGTTCTGATTCCCTCAGCGGATGGTTCTTCAACCGTTACCACATTCGGTCCACCCGACCCCACAATAATTGACTCATCGAAGGTCACATGACGAGAATAAATCACCTTTCGGGTGACCGGGTTCCAGATTCGGTAACCCTTGATTCCATCTGTATAGCCGAGTAGGAATCCCTTGGTGGCTTTGGGATCCAACTTGTCATGACCTGTCACATGAATATACACAGGACAACCAAATACACGTATGTATTTCATACAGATATAACCCTTACCCCTCCAAATTTCTTCCGGAATCTATCCCCCAATGGCTGAACACGGTAACCGATTCACAATGTGTACAACAGTGTGAAGTGCTTCAGCCCAAAACATTTTAGGGAAACCAGATTTAACTAACATACATCGGACTTTTTCTAACAAAATCTTATTCATCCGCTCGGCGACTCCGTTTGATTGCGGATCGGCAGGTGTGGTGTAATGTCGGTGAATAACTCTACGTGAACAAAAGTCTTTAAAGGTACCACTAGTGTATTCACCACCATTGTCAGATCTAAGCACTTTTCACTTTCTACCAGTCTCGACTTCGACTAGTGCTAACCAAGTTTTGAATATTTCAAAAATATATGACTTTAACTTAATCACATACACCTAAAGTTTGTGTGAGAAATCATCAATAAAAGTAACATAGTACTTACCTCCACTGAGGGAATGTGTCGAAGATGGTCCCAGACGTCTGTATGAACGTAATCAAGGATCCCTTTGGTGTTGTGTTTTCCAACACCAAAAGAAACATACATATGTTTACCTGAGACACATTCTGAACAAAAGTCCAGACTCGTAGGGGTGCTCACGGGTTGGGTTGATCGGGTTGGAGGCTTTTCGACTAATCAACCCAATATAGGCGGTTTGAAAATTTTACAACTCAACCCAACCCAACCCAAACCGTTCGGGTTGATCGGGTTGGTCGGGTTGATCGGGTTGTGTTTAAACAAGATGAAATCAAATTTAGAAATATAAATACAAAGGAACCATTTCTTTGAAATACAATCGAATGACCGATAATTCATGAGAGCATGTAAGTTCATCAAAAATATTACAATATTACATATAAAAATGTCTAAACCAAATGATAACATGTCAATCAACAACAATCGTTTTAGACGTTTCCCACCCCGATGCTTTCGCTTTCTTTGCCTTGAGGTTGGTCGTGTCATCATCAACCATTTGGTACAACTTATCCATACTTCTTAAATCTTAAATATATCACATTCAGTTAATTTTTTAGTTTGCATATATATATATGTGTGTGTGTGTGTGTGTGTGTGAGTGTGTGTGTATGTGTGTTTACATTTATTAAAGATATATACAAAGGAGTTATATAGAGATGAATAATAGATTGAAAATATATGTAAATGAAGAGGGTACGCAATAGTGTAATTGTCTAATTTACATATTAATTGAGACTTAATAATCATATTAAATCCACAAAATAAAAGGACCGGGTTCATCGGGTTGAGTTGGGTTCAAATAAAAGTAACCCGATATCAACCCAATACATACGGTTTGAAGATTTTACAACTCGATTAGACATCGGGTTGCTTCGGTTTGAGTTATTTCGCGTTGGGTTGGGTTGGGTTGATCGGGTTGGTCGGGTTGATCGGGTTTTTGAGCACCCCTACAGACTCGTAGGCGTGTCAACTGCAATGAGTTTCCGCTTGCGCAGAATCTCTAAATTCTTCTCTAAAGTGTGCCCTAATCTAAGATGCCACAAACGGGTAGCATCTAAGTTTTTCGAACTATCCACGACATACACATCAGAACTGACTGTTTCGCCTACCAGATGAAACAGGTTATTTTCTGCCTGCTCACCCTTCATCCCAATAAAGTTCCTTCTGGAGATGCGTATAATCCTATTCTCTATTCGAATCTTACAGCCAAGTTTGGACAGTTGTCCAACATAAATCAAAGAACGAGTCATAGACGGTACAAATTTAACATTTGATAAAGTTCGAATAGTACTGTCAAACATTTTGATTTTGACCGAACCGATGCCCCGAGTGACACACAATGTACTGTTTCCCATATAAATATGGTTATCTTCGAACTCCTCGAAAGTAGTGAAACAGTCCCGAAATGGTGTCATATGGAACGAAGCTCCGGTATCCAACACCCAACGCCTGTCGCCTTGCGGTGCAGTAACCGTTGCTGAGAAACCTGTATCTTGTTCGGTTGCAACTGTTGAAGATTCTGCTTTGGTCTTGTCCTTGTTTTTCAAACTTGGACAATCTCTGACCAAATGACCTGGTTTGTGACAATAATTACAATTGCCACGTTGCTTAGATTTCCCACGATGACCAAGTTTACGAAATTGGGAGCGGCCACGAGTTCTTCCCCTGAGTTGATCGTCTTGGTCTCTTTCAGCAAATAGACCATGACTGTTGTGGTTGTTCTCCCGCGAACTATTACCGATTTTCATCCGAATTCTCTGTTTTTCATAGATCATCCCTGCTTTCACGTCAGACAAAGATATGGAATCTCTTCCATAAATAAAACTGTTAGTGAATTTGGAATATTTTTTGGGAAGTGAATACAACAATATCAAGGCGAGTGCCTCATTATCTGCGGAAAAAATAGAATCTTTTGCCTTCAACTTTATAATGATGTCTTCGAATTCAGTCATGTGGGACTGAATGGTAGTGCCTTACTTCATTTTGAAGAACAGTTACGACCTCATCAATAACAGTCAGTTAGTCAAAGTTTTCTTGAGATAAAGATTCTCAAGTCTTTTCCAAATCCCTGCGACTGTCTTTTCAGAAACGATTTCAGAAATTACAATTGGACCCATAGCCATTAAGGTAGTGAAGGCCCAAACCTCCATTTCCTTTGCTTCTAAGGTGGACATATCTGGATCTATTTCTTCCAGAGCAAAGATTACGAGGTGAACATCGTTTTTCCTAAGTGCTGCTGCTGTAGTAAACTGCCATTTACCAAAATCACCCTCCCCGTTCCATTTTTCTATTCTAATCCCGACCCTCAATAATTTAAAAGCACCTTTTTGATAAACATTTGGGTCCGAGTTGGAAACGGAACCGACGAATGGATTTCCTGAATCAACAGATATTTTTAACGAGCACTTATCGTGCGACTAAAATTATACAATATAAATCAAATTTAGATCTAGATGCTCTGATACCAATTGTAAGGGTCGGTAGGAGTTACAGTATCGTATTTCAAATGATTTACAATCCCAAAAAAAAGTGATAACAATAAATCACGTGCAACTGACCCGTTACAACAAATGCGGAATAACGAGATCTAAATATTGTATATTTCGGTCTATTGATTCATACCGATCCACAAACGTAAATATAGCAGTTATCGAATATACGATAAAATATAACGAAACAGCAAATAAATCGAGACAGGAAGATTTAACGTGGTTCCACTATCAGTGTGATAGTGTACATCCACAGGGAGAGGGAGATCTTTATATTACCGGGAGAAATTACAACGTGTTTACGAGATCCTTAGATCAACAAATCAACTACCTAAATATTCTTCTAAAAACAAGATATATATATATATATATATATATATATATATATATATATCAACGAAAAAAGGGAATAAGGAAGAAGAAGAAGAAGAGAATTAGAGATAAGACTTCTAACTTCTACTTATGTATACATGCAATACGTTGGCATGTATTTATGGAGGAAAGATTTAGATAAGACAAATGCCATTGAAAAGGTAAAAAGAAAAAAGAAAAGAAAAGAAAGGCTATGTAGCATGGTAGCTGGAAGCATCATTTTCCCATGCAAATTGTTTGGCTATTCTCATACATTATGTCTTATAATAAGACAAAGAGCAAGGTCTTTTAGAATATGTGGCTCAAAATAATCCACACCTCCATGCATCAAACACTTGTACATTGTGCTTGGTGAATTGCACAACCCCAATAAAAAACTTATCAGATTTAAGTTTTTCAACATGTTGATCAATCACAAGGCGGTGAACCACCTTTAGGAAGGGTCAACTACAACAAATAGTTGCCCATGATTCAAAAGAAATGAAATCCATATCTTAATCGAATTGAGATGTAACACGTGATCAACCGAGACTCATGACGAAGTTTAACCCGGTCGATTGCCTATTTAAACCATAAATTATTATTACCCACATAACATAAAACTCAATGGTTATTATCCTAAGCTTAATCACGAAATTTTATTCTCTTAGGCATTAAACCGAACACTTAGTGTGCGGTTACACATCTAGATATAAATATCACCGTTTTGATTCTAAACTTTACCCTTTTGTAATTTTGACAAACCCGAACATTTCTAAACATGTATTTGATTGTAAATTTGCAATATCAACTCATAATCTACCAGCCAACTTCAACTACCCTAACCTACCAACTTAAATAACATAAGAAAAAATTTATACCTTTAGGAAGAATTCGAAGAGTAATTCCCGATTATGTAATTGTTTCTTCGATTGCTTCAACGATTTCAGAGTAATTTTAGAGAGAAGTAAAAATATATATATATAGAGAGAGGGATAATAAGTTGATGGCGGTGAGGGTGATGTTAAAATGAAGGAGATGATGAACCTAATTTGGTTTTATGTTTTTTTTTCTTATTTTTTTAATATAAATATAATAAATAGAAGTTTAGTTAAATGGCGGTTTTCACCCCTTAACTATTTTTAGTTACCATTTTAGTTACGGTTCAATTTGGGTAAGAATAATTACACATTTTTTAAACTGAGTCTTACAATTATTCCCCCCCTTAAAAGATATTTCGTCCCCGAAATCGAATTTTGACAGGAAACTTAAATCGATTAAAGAACTCGGGGTACTTCTGTCGCATGTGTTCCTCAATTTCCCAAGTCGCCTTACGTTCCTAGTGATTCTTCCAAATAACTTTTACGAAAGGAATCACTCTCTTCCGTGTACTTCTCTCATCACGATCAATAATCGATTTCGGTTCCTCGGGATAAGAAAGATCTGGTTCTATGTGTTCCAAGGGATATTCAATGACGTGTAAGGGATGATAGTTGTACCCTCGAAGTGAAGAGACATGAAATACGTTATGTACGTGAGATAATTACGGCGATAAAACTAACCGATAAGCCACAACTCCAACCCTTTCTAGAATTTCGAAGGGACCAACGTATCTTGGGCTCAACTTTCCTTTGAGACCGAAACGTCTGATGCCATGATTTGGGGAAACTTCTAAAAAAACTTTATCTTCCGATTGGAACTCGATAGGTCTTCGTCGCTTTTCGGCGTAGCTCTTTTGACGAGCCTGAGCCTCTTTCATCATTTGACGCGCAATTTCGACCTTCTCGGTAGTAACTTGAACCAATTCTAGGCCTTCGAGAATACGTTCTCCAACTTCATTCCAACAAGTCGGTTTTCGACATTTTCGGCCATAAAGTGCTTCATACGGGGTCATGCCGATACTCGACTGCCAGCTATTATTATAGGAGAACTCTACTAGGTACAAGTAACTATCCCAACTTCCATGCCATTCCAACGCACATGATTGGAGCATATCTTCCAATGTTTCCCAACATTTTACGGATGAAAGGTTGTACTAAAATTCAAACGTGTGCCCCAAACTTTATGTAAACCTTCCCAAAATCAAGATGTAAAACGTGGGTCTCGATCGGAGGTAATCGATATAGGAGTGCCATGAAGACGTACAATTTCACGTTGGAATACTTCTGTCAATTTATCAACAAACCAAGTTTGTCGGATAGGAAGAAAATGAGTTGATTTCGTCAGTTGGTCAACCACTACCCAAATTGCATCGTGTTTCAAGGTCGTGCGGGGTAGTCCGACTACAAAATTCATAGTTACGTGTTCCCATTTCCATACGGGAATGTTTAGCAATTGGAGAAGACCACCCAGACTTTGATGTTCACTTTTAACTTGTTGAAAAGTGAGACAACGAGATACAAATCCGGCGATATCTCGCTTCATTCCAACCCACCAGTAATGGGTCTGTAAGTCGTGATGCATTTTTTTATACCCCGGTGAACAAAAAACAGAGAGTTATGAGCTTCGGTCAGAATCTGATCTTTAAGCTTCGAGTTATTCGGAACACAAAGACGATCCTGAAACCACAATACGTGATCATCATCGATTCTGAACTCCGAATTAACATTCTCTTGTGTCTGTTGGAAGTTTGCCCACAATTCACTATCGTCTTGTTGGACTTCTTTGATCCGAGAGATCAGACTCGGTTCTACCATTAGATTCGATAGAATTTCAGTTTGCAAACTCGAATAAATTTCCAGTCCGAACCGTCCGATCTCCAAAGCTAACTTTGTAGGAATAAGTAAAGAAGAAACCTGTTCCACGACTTTACGACTTAAGGCGTCGACGACTACACTAACCTTACCCGGATGATACTGTATATCAACATCATAATCCTTTAGAAGTTCGAGCCACCTCCGCTGACACATATTTAACTCTTTTTGAGTAAATATATATTTAAGGCTCTTGTGGTCGGTGAAAACTTCACATGTTTCACCGTACAAATAATGACGCCAAATTTTGAGTACGAAGATAACCGCAACCAATTCGATATCGTGAGTCGGATAATTGACCTCATAAGACTTTAATTGACGTGACACTTATGCAATCACTCTACCATTTTGCATAAGAACACAAACGAGACCTTTCTTTGAAGCATAACTGTAAACTTGAAACCCGTTGGTGCCAAATGGTAATACAAGAACAGGCGTGGTAACCAATCGATGCTTCAGTTCCTCGAAACTAGATTCTTGTTCGGAACCCAATTAAATTTGACTCCTTTTCGGAGTAATCAGGTTAATCGTAGATATATTTTAGAAAATCCTTCAACGAATCGTCTATAATAACCGACCAGACCCAGAAATCCATGAACTTCAGATACGTTCGTAGGTCGAGGCCATTTAGTGATGGTTTCAATTTTCGTTGGATCGACTTTGACACCTTCAGCGAAGATTACGTGTCCGAGAAAAGACACTTGATCAAGACAGAACTCACACTTGGAATGTTTTCCGTATAACTTTTTCATTCGAAGAGTTTCCAAAACGATGTGAATATGTTGATCATATTGCTCTCTTGACTTTGAGTATATCAATATGTCATCGATAAATACAATAACAAAATCGTCGAGATAATCCTTAAACACTCGATTCATAAGATCCATAAAGACCGCTGAAGCATTAGTTAGCCCGAAAGGCATTACTAAGAATTCGTAATGCTCATAACGATTTCTAAATGCGGTTTTCGGAATATCACAATCTCGGATACGAAGTTGATGGTACCCGGACCGAAGATCAGTTTTGGAAAAGCATCGTGCCCCTTGTAATTGATCGAACAGATCGTCGATTCTCGACAACAGATACTTGTTACGAATTGTTACTTTATTAAGCTCCCGATAATCAATACAAAGATGCATTGTACCGTCTTTTTTTTTTGACAAAGAGAACCGGAGCTCCCCAGGGTGAGACACTGGGTCAAATGAAACCTTTCTTTAATAAATCATCGAGTTGAGTTTTGAGTTCTTTCATTTCAGTTGGATCCATTCGATAGGGAGCCTTGGAAATAGGAGAAGCTCCTGGGACTAGATTGATGGTAAATTCGACTTCCCGGACTGGTGGTATACCCGGTAGATCGTCAGGAAACACATCAAGATATTCAGAAACAACAGGTATGGGTGCAGAAGTAGGGAATACCTGTTCGGGATCTTGTAACGAGGAAAGAAAACCTTCGTTACTTTGCCAAGTATACTGCTTCACAATAATAGAGGTTAAAGCGCTAACATCTTCTTTTGGAGTACCTCCTTGGAAGATTGCATTTGGTTTGTCAATATCCCCAAACAATATTTGTTTGGTGTTACAGTCTATAGTTTCACGGTGGTGTGACAACAAGTCCATACCCAATATTAATTGAAAGTGGGACATATACATTGGAAGTAGAGTGACCTCTCGTATGCGGTCTCCAATAAGCAACGGATAGTTCAAAAATCGAGTTAACACACAAATTGAACCACCCATAGGAGTAGAGATCACTACTGGAAATTCAGTGGTTTACTCATAAGGTTTTAACTGGGATTCTAGTCGTTCAGAAACAACAGAGTGTGTTGCCCTGGTATCAAACAAGGTATAAACAGATAAATCAATTAAGTTAACATGGCCTGAAATCATACCCCCTTCATATTTGTCGCCAGGTAATGCAAAGACTCGTTGTAACACCCGAAATTTTCGGTAAGTAAAGGTCACCCGAACGTTTTTGCAACTTGTAAATGGTGGGATTTAGGTTGGGAAAACATTATTTAAAGTCCCTACGAGTTTTGGGGGTGTTGGCATAGAGAAATTCGAGTTTCGGGGCTTGGTACGGGCCCAACTACAATGACCAGCGACTATGACATGGTCATAGTCGCACTGGAAAAGTAGCATGCAAGAAAGGGTGTTCTGGAGCACTTAGGCGTCAACTCGTTTCGTGAAGTCAATGAATCTTGGAATGTTTGGGAGTATACCGATTAGATCATGAGAAAAGTTGACCTATCAGTGGTGGAATTTAAAGGAAGATTAGATGTTGGTAATTAAGTATCGATGTGTATAAGCTATCCTGACATGGTAAATATCTTATGATGGAATGTTTGAGGCTGGAAGTAGATCGGAGTTGAGTAACAGCTGGATCTGCATTAACCAACAACATGGAGAGCGTATTGGTACGCCTCGGGAGGACGGCCTTGTCAATATCAAAAACTGAGTATTAAGAATTTAGAGGATTCTTTGGAGGTTGATGTCGAACTTGGGTTTGGGTTCAGAAGTATGTTGAGCTGAGGTGTATTGTTCTATGAGAAGTTAAGGTCACAAACTACTCTTGAGGTAGTAAGTGTCACCCAAGTTTGGGAGACGACCGTAGTCTTGTGGGTAAAGACTGCTTTAGTGAGTTAAGTGTTCACTCAGATATAAGTGTAATATACCCAAGGGGGCTACTGTCGTGAGTGTCAGCATAAGGGTTATGGCAGTGGTTCTAGAAAATGGATTAGGGACAATCTATCCTGCGGGCAACGTTAAATGGGAAACTAGATTTCGAGGACGAAATCTCTTTTAAGGTTGGGAGGATTGTAACACCTGCAATTTTCGGTAAGTAAAGGTCACTCGGACGTTTTTGCAAATTGGAAATGGTGGGATTTAGGTTGGGAAAATATTATTTAAAGTCCCTAAGAGTTTCAGGGGTGTTGGCATAGAGAAAGTCGAGTTTCGGGGCTTGGTACGGGCCCGACTACAATGACCAGCAACTATGACATGGTCATAGTCGCACTGACAAAGTAGCATGCAAGAAAGGGTGTTCTGGAGCACTTGTGTGACTATGCCATGCGACAATGCCATGGAAAAGTCGCATGGCAATGTAGCACAGCGGTGCCAGAGCTTAAAAATCGGGTTTTCAGCCTTTCATCTTCATTTCTTCATAACTTTCTCATTTCTACTCCGTTTTTGGTGATTCAAATTTCTATGATTTCGTATTTTATAGTTTTTCAAGGATATATTGTTAGATTTGGGAAGATTCAAGAGTATATGGTGGTGTATTGGAAGCAAAGATCATGAGTTCATCATCATCATCACCTCCATCTTCAAGAAATTTGGGGTTTTCTAGGTTTTCACCAAAACCTAAGTGGTGAGTTGATTCTCCTAGTTTGTAAACTTTATTATGAGTCATAAATTATATATTAAAGACTTCCTAGTGTTTATGTTTCTCAAATTTCAGTTTGGAGGATTTTGAGAAAAGTTAGATCAAATTAGGGTTTTTAGCCAAAATGGAGATTTTGATACAAATCGTTTGGGGAACGATTCTATATGGTTGGAAATTTATGGATTTAGGTTTTTGGAAGTTTTTGGCTCGAAGATCCAAGTTTCTTCAAAGGATCTCAAGTTGGGGTAAAATCTAGATTTAGCCTAAATCTAGCAAGGTGAGTTCAAGTTGATTTGTGAAAACGGTGTACATGCCAAAAAGCTTATTTTAAAGTGTTTACATGTTTTACATAAAATTATTAACTGTTGGGTTATTTGATAAATCTTGATTAGTTGAAGTGTTTGGTTTTATAAACTTTGTAAAACACTCACGTTTGGGGTTTTGAGCATTTTGACAAAGAAAACACACACATCGGTATTTTAATGGGTTACTTCATGAAATAGAGTTTGAGCATAAATGCATTTTATGGTTTGTTTTAGATAAGTGCTGATTTTGTGTTATGGGATGTTTTTGAAAGAATAAATGATACAACCCACTTGGAAAACAATTTGTCCCAATCTAAACTACGTTGGAGTTGTTTATATATATTTTGGAGTATGGGTTTACATAATGTGGGTCGTTTACGTTTGATTTCACTTTATGATTTTCAACGTTGGGTTTTTGGGTTTGTTGGGCCTTGGGGACACTTGTCCGATTTTAATAGCTCAATGTAGAGCGTTTGGTTATGATTTGCATCTACTGCATCATATTTGAGAGTTACATATTTTGAATGCGTTAGTTCATTCCTTTTGAGTCTTGTAATGTTTAGTTAGTGCAATGGATCCATAGGCACGGTGTTCTTTTGTCCCGTTTTGGACGAGTTCACCACTTTGGCACGGAATAGGAATCACGTCACCATGGTAAGTAAGGTGTGGACCTATACGGTCGGGCAACGTCCCATGGGCAGTAAGTTGTAATTCCCTTGTGCATAAGTTCCTATTTTGGAACTGGGTTCCCCTGTTTTGGAACTCTCAAGAATAGACCTAGAGGGGTTGACTTGATGTTTTTGAGCGATAGACTTAGAGGAGTTGAGCTCGGTATGCTTTATGGGTATAATCCATATGTTTTGGTTTCCTACAGAGTTATGTGACCTACTTTTGTGTTCCGTCACATATCATGTAATCGGGTCTCCCCCGTCATCGTAAGGGTGTTGTTTTGGTTATGGAGTTTTATAATCCATGTTTTTGGTGACGTTTTGAGTATGGAGTACTATCCATGTTTTTGGGTTTTGCATACTGAACTTTATCCATGTCTTTGGAGTATTTTGGATGATAGAGTTATCCACGTTTTAAGTATTTGATTAGTAAAGTGTTAGTTTTGTATTACACGAGTTTTGGGTTTGGATTTATATTCGGAGGAATGTTTTGTTTTATGATTTTAATCACGAAAAGGGTGAATGATGAAAAAGAGATTGTTTTAAGATTTAATGTATTTCATTTTGGTTTCTTTCAAATTTAAATGTATTGCATTTTGGAAATCATGATTTTAAATAACATTCATAAAGTTATTGCATGTGCATTCATAATGTATTGCATTTTTGGAAATCATGATTTTATTTGTCGGCATGTGTAACACCCTCAAATTTGGTAAGAGCAACTAATTAAAATTTTTTGGTATTACATCAATTAAAAGATAAATCTTCAAAATAAGACTTTCTATTCAACCTTAGACAAATATAAACTCTAGTCTGTTAGACAGTAATTGTATTCAAGATTAAATGAGGGTCATTGTTGTAATTAGTGTTTGTGTGTGAGTTGTAATGAGCTTAGAAGGTTTGACCTTGCTTGGTCATGTTGACCTATATATAAGCAAGTCTTTGTTTTGTTTCTAGTAGACGTGAAAAAGCAAGAGAGTAAGTGTGTGAAAGTGAAGGTGTAATTTTGGTGGTAGTTGAGAGAAACACATAGTTGCACACATTGAGTACACACACAAACACATTCTATCTTGAAAGGTTAATCACTAATAGATCTATGACTTGATGTAAATCTTGTGATTAATAAACAAAGTGTTTTGTGATAATCTGTATGTGTTAATGCTAGTAATCTTGGGCCACAATTGGTATCAGAGCCAAATCCGTTTGAAAATCAAGAAAATATTTTGAGTCGACACTGTTCACGTTACTGTTCACGAAGTCAAAATCAATTTTGATTTTAAGTGGAATTTTTGAGTTGAATCTGATTAGGTTATGTTCAAATTGTGAAATCGATCATGTCTGTATAATTTGTTTCAAGGTTTGCACAGTATTCGATTGGTAATTTTGATTTTAAAGAAGTTTTTGGTTCACGAGTTTCACGTACTGTTCTTGAATCAATTTGATGATTTGTGTGTTTTTAATCGAAATTGCTTGCTAGAATTGTGTTCGAAATGTGTTGGTGAACGAATTGTCAAATTTTCAGATCGAAATTCGAAGTCTAGATGAATTTTTGGTGTGATTTTGATCGAGTTTAGAGGTTTGCGTGTGTTCATCAGAGTTTGCGGGTGTTCATATTGGTTTGCGCGTGTTCATCTTGGTTTGCGTTTCATTCATCGTGATTTTCTTAGAATTTGATCTGAACTTTGCGGGTTCTACTTGAATCGCAAAGTGTGGTTTCAATAGTTTCAGTGTATTTTGCGTATCATTTCACAAACGCAAAGTGTTGTATGCTATATTGATCAAGCAAACACAAACGCAAAGTATCAGTTTGCGCTCCTTAGCACAAACGCAAAGTGGCATTTGCGCTTCACACTAAAACGTAAACTAAGGTTTGCGTTCCTCATCACAAACGCAAAGTAGCGTTTGCGTTTCACACTGCAATCGCAAAGTTAAGGTTTGCGTTTCACACTTCAAACGCAAAGTCAAGGTTTGCGTTCCATGCTACAAACGCAAAGTATGGTTTGCGTTTCACACTATTCACACGATTTGCGTTTCATACTGTATTGAACTTAATTTTCTTTTGAAAGTTTCTTGATTTGATTGGATTTAAAGATCTTTACTAGCTAATATTTTTCATCTTGTGAAGGTACATACATCTTTTAATCATGGCAAATGAATTTTTCTCTATGGGATCTCATCTGAAGCCTCCGGTCTTGTCTGTTGGAGATTATTCACAATGGAAGAAAAGAATGATTCAGTTCTTAAATCTAAAGAGCAGAGATTATATGACATCTATCATAGATGGTCCGGGAAATCCACAATCGTTTGTACCTGGACAAGCAGCAACAACTACATCACCAGAAATCCCAGATCGATATGTGTCAAAACCATATCAATTCTTTACTGATATGGAAAAGGCAAGACACAAGCTAGATGAAGAGGCACTTATCTATCTCACTATGGCAATCCCTAATGATATCTACAATCGCGTAGATAGTAGGGAATCTGCAAAAGATTTATGGGATGAATTGGAGAAACAGTTCCAAGGATCAAAGAAGTCAATTCAGACAAAGTTGAATCAGAGTATAAATGCATATGAAGGTTTTCATGCGAAAGAGGAGAAACTTTGTTGGAAACATACAATCGCTTTAATGTGATTTTGAATGATCTAAGGAGAAATGGAATGAACAAGTCAGAATCAGAGATCAATTATAAGTTCATCAAGAACTTGAACCCATAATGGAAAAGCTATGCTATCAACATTCAGATGACTAAGGACATGGCACAAGAAGACGTCAATGATATCTTCACAACTTTATCTCAGCATGAGGATGAAGTAAAGCAGCTTGGTGCTGAAAAGAAGATGGTCAAAGATTCTCTAGCCTTAATGTCTGAACGTAAAAAAGGGTCAAGTTTCAAGTCTAGTTCTTCTTACAGATCAAAGTCAAGGAAATCCAGAGCTCTCCTCACTGAAATCACTGATTCAAGCACTGATAAGTCTTCTACTTAAAGTGAAGAAAATTCAGATGAGGATATGCAACGATTTGCTGAAAATCTGGCTCTTCTCACAAAGCAGTTTAAAAGCTTTGGAAAGAACAAGTACAAGCCGAAATATGAAAGTTACAAGAAAGACAAGTACAAACCTAGATCTGAAAAGAAGTATGAGAAAAGAGGATAGAAAAGAGATGAAAAGCGAGAAGACAAACGAGAAGAGAAGAGAGAAGGAAAGAAAGAAGACTCTGAGTCGAAATATGAAAGATGCTATAACTGTGGAAAACCATGTCATTTTTCCAAGGATTGCAAGTTCAAGTGTACAAAGAATTCGGAATATTATGCTCGGAAAACTCTTTTAGCAAAGAAGGTGGAAGATGGTCAGAACTTAATGGCGGAAGAAGAAAATTGGTTGTACAAGAGTTCTGATGATGAATCTGCACACTTTACTCAGGTGTGTATGATGGCCAAAGTAGATGAGTACATTGGATCATCTTCTGATCATTCCGACTGTGGTTCCAAGGTACATATTCAATCCTTAAAGGCTCAAGTTAAATTCATGAAAGAAGAGTTTAAAACTTTAAAAGGCAAACTTAGTCATGAAAGACAAACAATGTTGAATTTTCGTGATGAAAATTCAATGTTGAAAGATGTTGTTAAGGAAAAAGAATCTGAGAAAGATTGTTTGAAAAAGGACAAAGATGTTTTACATTCAAAAATATCTGAGCTTGAAAGAGATCTTGTAAACTTAAATGCTGAAAAAGGTGATTTTCAACTAAAATTTGAAGCATGTTTTCAAGAAAGAAACGAGGCATATTGTAAAATCAAGCAACTGGAGGATTTAAATCTGAAAAGAGGACAGACTGAGCAAATATTAAATCTTTTAACAAACAAACTCCAAGATGTCAGATTTTATAATGTTAAAAAAGGTTTAGGTTTTGAACCAAATACTGTTTTGAAAAGAGCACCAGAAAATTTGTATAATTTTGATAAAATGGGCTCTATTTCTACAAAACCTGATATTCATGATACTTTTGTAAAAGGTAAAAGTGTGAATGATGATGAAACTTCATCTTGTGCTGATTCCATTTCAAGTTTAAAATATGTTGGTTTTGCTTATAAAGATTTAAATGAAAGTTACAAAACAAGAAAGATAGAATTTAGTGAATTTAGTGAATTTTCTCCTTGTTTACCAACAGAATCAGCCAAGGTTGAAGAAAATAATACTGAATCTCAGTGTCAGTTTGATGAATCTGATTTAGAAACTGATGTTGAGAATCAAGTGTTATTATCTGATTTATTAACGTCTAATTCTTCAAATGGATCAAAAAGTGAAAATATCATGAATCAAAACCTTAATTCTGATTTTTCAAAAATTATGACTGAGGAGATCTTTACAGAAATGATGAATGCTTCAGATCCTGTTCCTATTATTGAAAAGATGGAATCAAACTCTGAGGTAAATCAAGCATCTAATTTTGAGAAACAAATCACAGATCTTCAAAAGACGATTGAAGAGTTAGAAGATGAGAATGTTGATCTCAAATTCAAATTTGACAAGTCTTCTGAAGAAAACAGAGAACTCTCTAGAGAGTTAAATATTTTAAAAGATGATTTGTTTCAACAAAATCTAAAGGAGAAAAAGATGTTTGACTCTACAAACTGGAATGTTCATTCTAATCCAGAGTTTGACACTGTTAATTCTAAAACTTCAGTTGTTTATACTTCTACTCCTGAATATCCTCCGAGTATTTTTGAGAAAGGAGAAGCTTCTTGTAATTCAAAGCCAAAATCATCTTCTTTAAAGAAAACTAACAAGATTCTGTTTCCTGTTTCAGATGTAAAAAGGCAAAATGGTAAAGGAGAAAGGATGAAGAATGTGAAGGAAAATAAAGTTGCTAAAAATAAATGTAATATCAGTGATAGTGGTAGTTTGTTGTGTAAACATTCAAACGTTTCCAAATGTCAAAGTTGTATGAATGATTGTACTTCATTGGATATATCTAAGCTTTTGACATTTGCACGTAAGAATTTTATTTGCAAACACTGTCATGATAATGCATTTATCATTTCTTCTATTCATTCTAAATCTAAAGTTGCCAGAAAAACATCTCATGTCAAATCAGTTTCAAAATCCTTAATTCATCAGGGTAAAATTTTTCATGCTAAGATTGATCATTTTTCGAAAAAGAAAACATTTCATGAGCTTAATGTTAAAATGGTATGGAAATGGGTACCTAAGCCTCGCTATGAGTGGCGAATTAAGGTTAAGGTAGATGATGTTGATGCGTTGCAAAAACCTAACAAGGAAGGACCCATCTGGATATGGGTACCTAAAAAAAATAAGTGGTTCTTTTTGCAGGCCTCACATACATGGTACATAGATTCAGGATGCTCGCGACATATGACAGGTTTTAAGCATCTACTTCACAATTATGTTGAGGAACCTGCCGGTACTGTAAGTTATGCAAATTCTGAGGTTACTGGATACATTCGAGGACACGGATCGTTAACAAATGGCATCGTGACAATCAAAAGAGTACTATACGTAGAAGGACTTGATCATAATATTTTCAGTACAAGTCAATTCTGCGATAGTCAATTTCAAGTTCGGTTTACTGATAAATGCTGTTATATTGAAGATAAAGATGGTCGTACAGTTTTTAAAGCTAAGCGAAATGCAAATCTTTATTCTGTGAATTTTCCAACACTTTCTACATCAAGACCTGTTTGTCTGATTGCAAAAGCTTCACGAGCTGAAAGTTGGATATGGCATCGGCGTCTGTCTCATCAAAACTTTGATGCGATTAATCAGTTGGCGAGACAAAGTTTTGTCAAAGGTCTACCAGAACTAAGGGTTGAGAAGAATTCTCTTTGTCCCGCTTGTGAAATGGGAAAGATGAAGCGAACATCTCATAAAGCAAAGACAAAATTTTCATCTTCAACACCTCTTGAATTGATACATATGGACCTTTGTGGCCCGATGAGAACTCAGTCTATCAATGGTAAGAAATATATTTTGGTCATGATAGATGAGTACTCCAGATACACTTGGCTGGAATTTTTAAGGAACAAATCAGATGCAGCAGAGCTGATCATTGAGTTTATCAAGAAAATCCAGGTTCGACTACAATTGCCGGTTATATCTTTGAGAAGTGACAATGGCACGGAATTCAAAAATGAAAAGCTTCAGAGTTATTTCATATCTGTTGGGATCTCTCACAATTTTTCTACTGTCTACACTCCTCAGCAAAACGGCGTAGTTGAAAGGAAGAATCGAACACTGGTGGAAGCTGCGAGGACTATGTTAGCCTATTCTGAATTGCCAATGTGTCTGTGGGCTGAAGCCGTAGCCACTGCGTGTTTCACACAAAACCGCACGATTGTCATCAAAAGACATAAAAAGACAGCGTATGAACTTATTAATCATTGAAAACCGAATATTAAATTTTTTCGTACTTTTGGTTGCACGTGTTATATTCTCAATGATCGAGACAATCTTGGCAAATTTGACAAGAAGGCTGACGAAGGTTATTTCATTGGTTATTCGTTAACGTCTAAAGCCTATCGGATCTACAATAGACGAACCAAGACGATCATGGAGAGCATTAATGTGTCATTCGATGAATCATCACCGTTGACTTCTGAACACAACAGTTCAGAACTCAAGCTTAAAAAGAAAGTTTCTATTCAAGACGGAATAGAACCCGAAGTCAAACAGAATAAGTCTTCTAATTCAAATAAAATTATAGTTGAATTAGACTTACTATTTGTGCAGATTTTGAAAAATCAAGTATATCCACATCAACTTCAGAGGTTCCAATTATAATCGCAGATATTTCAGGACCTTCTGAAAATGTCACAATATCAACCACATCAGGTACATCTACACATATACATTCTGAAGGTACTAATGTTGATTCTGTGAATGCAGATCCAAATTCTGCAACAGAAGTTCCGAGTGATTCTTCTATTGCTCCAGAAATTTTTACTTCAGAAGAGGTTGTACAAGATGTCCCAAGCACATCTGGGGTTGAAAAAGATTTACCTGCAGTATATGATGAATATGAGG
The DNA here is from genome assembly GCA_954870635.1 of Arctium minus. Lineage (NCBI taxonomy): Eukaryota > Viridiplantae > Streptophyta > Magnoliopsida > Asterales > Asteraceae > Arctium > Arctium minus. The sequence continues at coordinate 8,828,447 of OX941086.1, read as the reverse complement.
AGGATAATACTCAAGCTGAAATTCATCCGATTCCGAGTATAATGAAATGGACAAGAGATCACCCACTTCATAATATCATTGGCGATGCACATTCGGGTGTACAAACGCGTGCAGCATCGGCTAATTTTTGTCTGTATTCAAGTTTTTTAAGTTCTCTCGAGCCGAAGAAATCTTCAGAAGCCTTGCGCGATCCAGATTGGATACTGGCGATGCAAGATGAACTTCTACAATTTGAGAGGAACAAAGTTTGGCGACTTATACCACCTCCGAAAGGAAAATCTGTTATTGGAACAAAGTGGGTTTTCAGAAATAAGAGAGATGAATCTGGAGTTGTAGTTAGAAACAAAGCTCGCCTTGTTGCAAAGGGCTATTGTCAACAGGAGGGGATTGATTATGAAGAAACATTTGCTCCTGTGGCACGACTGCAAGCGATACGAATATTCTTATCCTATGCAGCGCATAAAAATTTTACGGTCTTCCAAATGGACGTAAAATCAGCATTCTTAAATGGGATATTGCATGAAGAAGTATATGTTGCTCAACTAGAAGGATTCGTTGATCCAAAGAACCCTGATCATGTCTATGTCTTAGACAAAGCCTTGTATGGACTTAAACAGGCACCAAGAGCTTGGTACGAAACTCTAACTCAATTCCTACTTGCTTCAGGATTCAAGAAAGGTACAATTGATACTATTCTCTTTCTGAAAAAGCAAGGTGATGATATGATTCTGATCCAGATTTATGTAGATGACATAATTTTCGGTTCTACAAATCCAAAGTTTTGTAAAAAAATTTCAAGAGTTATGGAATCTCGTTTTGAAATGTCAATGATGGGCGAACTAAATTTTTTCCTTGCTCTTCAAGTGAAACAGTTACCTGAAGGCATTTTCATTAATCAGTCAAAATATATTCGAGATATTTTAAAGAAATTTAAGATGACTGACAGTTCAGTGATGAAAACACCGATGGCAACGGGCACACTTTTAGATGCAGATCTTTCTGGCAAATCAGTAGATCAAAAAGTGTACCGTAGTATGATTGGTTCACTTTTGTACTTAACTGCAAGTAGACCGGATATTATGTTTGCTACATGTTTCTGTGCGAGATATCAAGCTAATCCGAAGGAATCACACTTGGTCGCTGTAAAACGGATTCTTAGGTATCTTAAAGGTTCTACTGAGTTAGGCCTTTGGTATCCTAAGGGTTCGTCTTTTGATTTAACTGCCTATACTGATGCTGATCATGCAGGATGTAAACTGGATAGAAAGAGCACATCTGGTTCTTGTCAGTTCTTAGGTGATAAGTTGGTTAGCTAGACATCTAAGAAACAAAATTGTGTTTCTACATCCACTGCTGAGGCTGAATATGTAGCTGCCGCAAGCTGCTGTTCACAAGTCCTCTGGATGCGAACACAGTTAAAAGATTTCGGATATACTTACCAACGAGTCCCTATCTACTGTGACTCTAAGAGTGCGATTGCGATAACAGCCAATCCAGTACAGCATTCCAAGACGAAACACATCGACGTGCGTTATCATTTTATAAAGGATCATGTTGAAAAGGGCGATATCGAGATGCACTTCGTGACTACAGACTACCAGTTGGCTGACCTTTTCACCAAGCCGTTGGATGAAAAGAGATTTAACTTTTTAGTTAGCAAACTTGGTATGTTAAACGTCACTTCATGATTCTAGGGGGAGTTTTCTAACCTTGTACTTTATTTGCATATATTTTAGATATTTCATCATATGCTATCTGACTAAAGCGGAATCATTTGTATAATGATTACCAAAAAAAAATTCTTGCAGGATATTTTATGTGACAAAGGCTTCTGAACAAATCAGTTCAGAACCCGTGCTTCAAAGAATAAGGGCTTTTGGACAATTCAGTTCAAAACCTGTATTCAAATGTTTTCTTCTGAAGGATGCTTTCATGGTTATATTTTTTTCAGGAAGTTTTTCGTTTGAAAGGGAGTTTAGATATTCTATTGCTATATCTTTTATAATAATATTTCTAAAAAGATTGATGTTTTACAGCTATCAAGGAGGAGGATATCTAGTCATGGATACTTTAATTGTTATATTCATTCCAGGGGGAGTTAAGGATTCTGATTTACAGGTATATTATTCTAATCCTTATACTCTAACACTTGTAAAAGAAGAACAACTTTTACTTGTAAAAAAATGGTTTTAAAATATTCAAACCACTTCACGATCTTAACATGTTTTTATGATTTGAGAAGTGTGAATTTTAAATGATTTTTGGTTACTTGTGAATTTTATTGTTTATCTGGCTGTGTGTTCTTTAAAGAATAATACTTGTGTATTTTCTTTTCTATATACTTTGTCAAGTATTCATACACACATTGGTTCAGTATTTTCAATTTGATTATGTTATTACCATGTATCAAATGATATATCTTTCTATGGTAATACTCCCGTCGTTTGGTATTCACAGTTGTTTGAATCAAACGTCATTTCACTTTTAATGTGCTTTCATTGATCATATGTTTATATCTTGTTCATATAAACAACATACGTCTTTGAATTCCCAAATATTTTTCTTCATGATAATTTGATATGATCTTAATCATTGTCAGATTCTCAAAACATTTCTATATTCTTTCTTGATTATTCATTCATATAAAGTTTTGAGATATCTTAAATGTTTAAAATGCTCAAATTTCATTTCTAATCTTTGATGAGCATATATACACTGACATATGATTTTTTTTGTGTTTTACATGTCAAGAAAATCATTGAACAGCATGTACTTTTAGGAACATGGGATTCAGTGTGAGTGCTTAATAGATCTTTTATGGATTCACGATAACCAGTGTTTCCTACCCCGGAAGAAATCCTTTAAGTGATTGAGGGGAGAGGGGTTTAAAAGAATTGAGTGTGGGATTGAGATGAGGTAAAATGGAAATGAGAGATTGATTAGATGTGAGCTTATATGTTTAAAAGAAAGAGGGTGAGAGAACATAGTTAAAAGAATATCAAAACTTTGCACCAAACATCTTTCTGAGCCGGGCAGCCACATTACTGATTGGTTCACATTTCTTTCGTGACCATCATTGAAATAGGCAAATAGCCCATGCCATCTCTTGCATATAACCCCACAAGCTACTCATTATTTTCTTAAAAAGAGAATGTTTCATATTTTCTGGGGAAGCAACACATAATCTATCGGATCTTCACTTGGAAGATACTGATATTGAAAAAGAAGGAAAGTTGCCCCACCTTCGACCCTTTCTCATGCACGTTGAGTCCATGTATAATCATTGTTGTCTCAGTGATTTACATATGTTGAGCCTTATGAAAAACAATCATTGTGCAAATTCTTTCAAAACACAAGCACGAGCACACAGAGAATATGTTTTTCTGTCAGAACATTCATAGAATTACCTTGTGTTCTTCAATGATTGAATGGAAGTCTTGGGGAGTCAACATCAAACAAGCTCCTTATATTGTACATTTGTTGTACACAGTAATTTCGTGTTACTGACAGGCATTTCTAACTGTTTCATATGTTGATTCAGGGTTACAACTCTTATTTCGTTTGAATTTGAAAAGATTCAGATGAATACATTCATGGTTCAACGGCTCTTTCAGATCAGATGACAGATTTTATCACATCATGTATTGGGGAGATTCTAATTTTCCTATATGGGGGAGATTGTCTATTATTAAAAAGAGGAGATGAAAGTTCATGAAGAATGTGCTTATCAGACAATGGGAAGTTTATTCAATGACGGATCTGACCTTGAAATGTTTTAATGATTTTGATTCTTACAAATCATTAAAAAGGGGGAGAATAATCAAAGTTCAAGATCAGATTGAAGTTTTAAAGATTTCAGAGGAGATAAAGTTTTCAGATGATTAAAGTCAAAAGTTAAAGAAAGCTTATCAAAGAAAAAGTTGAAGAAAGTCAGAGTTTGAAAGAAAGGTTGTCTATTCAGAATATGCAAAAGCTAATTCAAAGTAAGAGACAATAATTCAAAGGGAGAGACAAGTTTGAAGATTTGTCAAAGTTTTAGAGATGTCAAAGCCAGAAAAAATTCGAAGTTAAAGTTAATTCTGAAGATATGAAGACCTGAAGATTATTGCCAATTTTTTTTTTTAATCTTGAATCCAAAGGGGGAGATTGTTAGACAGTAATTGTATTCAAGATTAAATGAGGGTCATTGTTGTAATTAGTGTTTGTGTGTGAGTTGTAATGAGCTTAGAAGGTTTGACCTTGCTTGGTCATGTTGACCTATATATAAGCAAGTCTTTGTTTTGTTTCTAGTAGACGTGAAAAAGCAAGAGAGTAAGTGTGTGAAAGTGAAGGTGTAATTTTGGTGGTAGTTGAGAGAAACACATAGTTGCACACATTGAGTACACACACAAACACATTCTATCTTGAAAGGTTAATCACTAATAGATCTATGACTTGATGTAAATCTTGTGATTAATAAACAAAGTGTTTTGTGATAATCTGTATGTGTTAATGCTAGTAATCTTGGGCCACATAGTCTTATACAAGGACTAGACCGAAGTCGGGTGTTACTTAATCCCAACTATAAGTTGCTCTTCCCGAAACAAGCGCGGAAGACTTCACCAAGATAACCACTTCTTGAGCACACAACTAGCACTCCTCTCAGCACAATGTTACTAGAGTTATTCCCAACCGAAACCTGTTGCACATGCCGACAAATAAAATGGGTTAGGCTAACGCCTAGTGAGTTCAAGAGTTTTCATCATGATTATAAAACCATTAAACGAAAGTGATGCAACTTAAATCATGAACCTTTAAAATGAATTACTTTAAATAAGAGAGTGATCCGTTTCCAATATTATGCAATTTATAAATGGACGCTTCAACGCCAAACGTTATTTCATGAAGTAATGAAATCCAACACTTTCTCAAAACCTGAATATAAATCGAACTCTCCATTTATGAAAATGCAGTTAAAACTTTATATCCCGAAACACCCAAAACACGGGTGGGGCATAATACTCAACCCATAACTCAAGAGTAAAATCCACTTATACAAGACGACACCGAAAACTTGGATAATAAAACTCAATACCCAAAAACAACACCTTTCGGTGACGGGGGATACCCGAATTCCATCGAATGTGGCGGGCACACAAAGTTAAGCCACTTATCAATGTTCTCGAGCTTCACATAAGACCATGGTTCCCCGTATCCGGCTCCTCTGAGCTACCACCGCAAGACACCACTGATCCTAGTGTCTACTCGACCTCTAATGAGTGTCACAACCAAAGCCACATGTCCCCGTATCTGGCTCATCTGAGCTACCACCGCAAGACTTAGCTCCGTATACGGCTCTGCAGAGCACCACCGCATGCTTACATAATCAACCACATGACTTGGGGACCACTCACTAGAATTCAAACGCGGACACTAAATTCCACGATGAGTAACCAGACTGGACGACAAACGGACATCGAGTTCAACAACCCACGATCTGTACCTCGATCTCCCGCTAGCCATAAATAATGTCCAGTCCCGAAACGGGGATAAAGTCCCCACTAACCAACTGACTCATATGCCTATGGATCCATGCATTACAGTCTAAAGCGTTACATGACTCAAAAGAATGAACTAACGCATTCAAAACATGTAACTCTCAAATAAGATGCAACTAAGTACACCATACGTCCAAGGCTCCTTAACGAGCTAACAAAACAGAACAAATATTCCAAAGACTCAATAGAGTACAAATCAAACCCCAAAAGGCTTAACATACGATTGGCTAAACTACGAGAGCCAATATGGTTACATAAACCAATTTACATCTTTCCCCCAAACTTTGATTTCTCAAAACACAATTGGCCTTCGGTCTAAACCAAAAAGGGTTTTCCATTTCTAAAATATTCTCCAAAGTTAGGAATGACCCAAAACCAAAAGACTCACACTTTCATACTTTTCGAAACATCCTTTTTCATGAATGATGCATAAAACCTGACAAACATTTAAAATTGTATTTCTTTAACCAAAGATCTATTTATAAAATAAATCATCAAAACATATTCATTTGTGACATCTTTATCAAAATGCCCAAAAACCCCAAATGTGGGTGTTTTACCAAGTTTACAAGGTTAAATACTTCAAATAATCAAAAATTACCAAATAACCCAACATTTGATAATTTCATGTAAAACACATAAACACTTTAAAATGAACATTTTGGCATGTACAACGTTTTCACAAATTAACTTGAACTCACCTCGCTAGATTTAGGCTAAATCTAGATTTCACCCAAGTCGAGCTTCTTTGAAGGGCACTTGAATCCTCAAGACGAAAACTTCCAAAACCTAGATCCATACATTCCAACCATAAATACCCATATTTAACCACTTAGAAACATTCCCCAAGCATATTTACTAAAAAAATCCCCAACGAGATCAAAACCTTAGTTTCTCCAAAACTATCAAATCCGAGATTTGAGAAACTAAACACTAAGAAACCATAAATGAATCATTTATAACTTTATTTCAAGAAAGCTTACCATTTTGGATGATGAGACTTTCCGAAGGCACCCATTCCAACTCTTCAACCCGAGCTCCCAAACGTTGAACTTGATGAGGAAGATGAAGATGGAGGTTTTGTGGGTTATCATCCCCACTAGCTAGATGAAGAAGATTTATGAGGTTTGAGGAGGGAAAACCCTCAAAATAGGTAAGGGTTCGACATTTGAGGTTTGGGAGAGAAAAGGGAAGAAGTTTTAGGGTTTGGGATTGAGAGAAATGAGGCTAATGGCTGAAAATCGGCTTTTAGCTCCACAGTGCGTCACGCGGTTATGTCGCGACCTTGAGTCGCGACATAAGTCGTCTGTTTCTCCAGAACTCACTTCCAGTGAGTTATGCAGCTTGTGCCACGACCCCAAGTCGTGCCACAACTCGCGGCAGCCTAAAACTCGGTTTCTCACGACTTCGCACCTGATTCGATCCTCGATGATTCCATAGTAAAAACTCGTTTTATTTCTCGACACCTTTTCGTTCCAATAGTCAAACGACTCCCAAATTATTACTAAAGGCAATCTCCAATATACAGGTGTTACAGCATGTGCATCAGGTTCCAGCTGGGGTTTGGTTCTAGTAGTGCTACGAGGAGATGAGCATTAGATTTACACGAGAGTAAGTAGTTTGGTGAAGTCTTCTACAGTTGGAAATAGTGACTGTTATTGGGTTTTAGTAGCATCCGTCCTTATTATAGATTGTTTAAATAGAATGAAATGTGTGTATTGAAGTTAAATATTAAATTGTGATTGTAGATGAATTACTTATCGATGTATTTATAAAATTTTAAATTAGTTGCTATTTCCGGATTTGAGGGTGTTACACTCGCCCACTAGTAGTTGCTTATTTTCCTTTTCCTTTACCAATTGTGGTATGATCTTTAGGACAATCCTTGGCCATATGCCCTTGTTCTCGACAATTAAAACACGAACCGGTCATCTTTAGACACGGACCCGGCTGATGTCGAAGATTGCACCGATCACAAATATTAGTTGGGATAGAAACATTCTGACTCCCACTGCTAGAAAATACTGGAAGTCGTGGCGTGAATTGACTTGAACTTTTATGTGGGTCAATGCTCGAATTTGACTTTACAAAACAAGGGTTGCTTTGGAAAGATTCGGGTATCTCTCCCACGCCTTGTAGAGTGTCTCCTGGTCCCATTGAGCAAAATGGGTTATTTCAGCCATTAACTGAGTCGTCCTACCCAGTGGAAAGAATTTCTGTAGGAACGCTGCAGTCATGTCTGCCCATGTATGGATCTGATCAATTGGTAGGCTCTCTTCCCATATTTGTGCCCTTCCCTTCAGTGAGAAGTTGAACAACCTCAGTTTAACTGCATCGTATGACACTCCGTTGATCTTAAATGTGTTAAAGATCTTTTCGAATGTATGGAGATGTGCATGGGGGTCTTCTGTTGGTGCTCCACCAAATTGTTTTTGTTGCAGCATCTGGATCGTGCCATACTTTATTTCAAAGTTGTTTGCTACTACTACAGGGGCTTGAATGCCTTTGTTGTTAGCGGCCATATTCGGATTGGCATACGATCTCATTGGCACTCTTCTTAGAGGCGGAGGCGGAGGTGGCGGTGGCATCTCTTCATTTATGGATATTTCTTCACCCATTTGTATTCGCCTTCTAACTTTTTATGATTTTCTTAGATGGCGTGCGGTTCGTTCGATTTCCGGATCTATAGGCTCTAGACTTTTTCCTCGAGTACCTCTTGGCATAAACCAATTAGTACCTGCAAAATCAGAAAAGAGAATTTAGTAACCAGAAATCAACAGTAAAAATAACTAAAATAAAATAAAATGTTCAATGTAATAATGCCTATAGATGGTAGTGCTATCAGTGCAAACTAATTCCCCGGCAACGGCGCCAAAAACTTGATAGGGAGGGTTTACACCCCCCTAACCTAACCGCAAGTGTACGGATCGAATCAAGTAATATGTACTTGGAAGTATGAGTATCAAACCAAGGGAACTAGGAACTGAGTATCACAATGACTATATTCACTATCAACTGAACGGTCTAAAAGGTTGAATTTTTAGGAGTGATTAACTAGATACGAATAAAAATAAATCATAAACACACTATTCAAATAACGGCTTTGGAAAAATTTTATGGAGACAAATAGTTGAGGGTTGGAAATCCTATGGTTTTCACTAATGAACAATAGTCTTGAAAATAATTAGCAGTTAAACCCTTTAATGAAAATCTAATCTGTAAAATCACCGTTGTTCTTTCTCAAGCAACAAAGGATTTTATTTTGAAAATACAAGTCTCGTCTCTCGATCTTAACACATGAGTTCAAAACACATTAAGTTCCAGATAATTATGATACTAAGGTGTAACACCCCAAAAATGGGACTAACAAAAATTTCCGAAAAATGGAAATGTGGTAATCACATAAATGCCAAAGCATGAGCTCATACAAAAAGGAACAATAAATGTCTGTTAATTACAAGTTTGTAATAAGAAGCAATGATAGATGACAACTTCCTAATCTAAATCTAGCTAGAAATAAGATTACAATCAGTTGTCAACTATATCCAAAAGAATCATCTTCAAGATTGGCATCCCAAAAATGCTCCCAAGCTCACCACTAAAAGTCGGCTAAACTTCTTTCGCGCTCGCGCCGCTAGAACCTGAGATACATACCAATAATCAAGTGTTAGGCCAAACGAGCCTAGTGAGTTGAACAAGAACATGGCATACATTTAGAAAACATGTTATGAACAATTATATCATTTTAGTCACAAAAGGACATGAGGGGACAACCATGGGGGAGACCCATCACACCAATGAGTTTTACGTCAAGTCAATGCACCTTGACGTTCACTCGCTTGAGCAACATCCCGAAGGCCCGACACACTTTAAGACTACCTCCCAGGCATTACTCCAAATGGTGGAGGTCTAGACGCATACCGTCATAGTGGCGCCTAAGACTACATCCTCCTAGCACTTACTCATGGTTCTTCTACGTACGTACAATATCCGCCTCTATACATAATTCCATATCAACAAGATACATGTATAAGACATCAAACAGTCCCAAGCATATTTAGGTACAAAACTCTAAAATGTGCAAATCCCAACATAATGACCATGGCTCATCATAATACATAATACCAAGCTTAAAATGCATCCATATTAATACCATCAAGACCCACTTTGCATTATCATCACAATATTCCTAACCATCTCACAATTAGCAGTTAGGTCAAACTTATCAGGTGATCAGATTTCAACATACACATGAGATGCTAAACAAGTAAACACACAAGATATGTATCTCATTTGAAAATAGTAGTAGAAAACTCACAAACTAGGTTTTATAGAAAACCCTAGAAAACTTGGATGAATAGGTGAGTAGATGAGAATTTGACTTAAGCTCCTAAATGCTCCCTTGAATGCTCCACCAACCTCTATTGATTATCAATAAATGCCACCCACCAAACTAGGGTTTTGAGGAGGGTAGGAAGGGCTTTGAGGAGGAAGAAATCGCCCTAACACTCTCTCAAATCGTCTCTAAACCAGTGATATTTGAGAAATGAAGTCAAAATGGTCAAAACTGAGTTTTTATACCCGCAGACCCCGACGGCGACAGTGCCCGGCGATTGTACCATTGGCACTGTAGCGGGGGCACAATCGCACCAGGCATACCACCCGCGGTACATCCCACACAATAGTGACCGGCGATTGTGCCCATGTCACTATCGCGAGGTCACTGTCACGCCAGCCCTGACCCTTTCGGTACAATCCTGGCGATAGTGTCCAGCGACTGTGCCCATTGGCACTGTCGCGTGGCACTATTGCGCCATACTCCTGGGACACCGAAAACCTGATTTAAAAAGGGGTCGATAAGGCAAGACTAAAATATAGTTAATGCATAACATTAGCAGTTCACTTATACACAATTATACTCAATTAAGGTTTCCAATATTAACAATGTACCAAGGGACGAATGGAATACTTACCTTAGAATTCTCGGGTGTTACATAAGGTTTAGTTGGTATATCTCTATCCAATTTCTCACCCTAGGCATATAATTCCAGTTCTTGTTAAAAATTAATTATCTCGAATTGAATTTATAACGAACAAATCAGATGAAAGTTGGCCAAACTCACAAAAGCATTAAAACCCAAATCATATGCTTCATTATTTAAGAAAAATTGATAAAAACTCCAAATCACATATTCACAAGCTTAAACCAAAGTCAAACCAACCCTCAACATCTAAAGATTAGTTCATGTTGGGGGTATTAAACAAGAAAATACTAGAAGAATTCATAGATCTAAGAAAGGTTCTCTCGAACATCAAAGATTGAAAAACTCCCTTTTGAATATGTAATACCGACGAAGAATTGGAAGAATCTCTGTAAGAATCACGTCTCCAAGATGGTTCCTAGCTTAAATTCGGTGTTTTGTCCTTGTAAAAACCGCCCTAAAGTCGTCCCCTAGCTTCTCTCCCGTCGCCAAATTGATAATAATGAAAAGTGAGTCAAAACCCTAAGAGAAAAGGGCTAAAAAATGCATCAGCATGCTACAGTGTACTTTCACCGAGACTTAACTCTCGGTGAAAGGTGGGCTCTGGTTCTTATAAATTGTAGTGGTGCTAGTTGTACCGAGACTAAACTCTCGGTAAGCAAATTTTCTCTAAAATCAGGTTGATGCTAGTTACACCGAGACTTAACTATAGGTAAAAGTCTCGGTGAACACTTTTTCTCCAAAATTGCACTTTGATGCATTTTCCGAGCCTTGACCCAAGATTTGACTTGCACGAGCTTTGCTTTGCCATTAAACTTATCGGGTGTGCCATTGTCGTCTACAATTAGCTTCTTTTGGACCAAATTTCTCATTTTATTCCCGAAATATCGATACATGAAAAACTCGCAAATAAATGTGAAAAAACGCTTCGTTTGTTTGGAGGAACAAGCATAATTACTCAAAAAGCGGCTCTAAAATAACGCCGAAAATGGCGTTATCAGGTCCACGTTTCTTATTATTGTTAAACACAGATAACTAGTTGATAACAATCACACAACACAATAAAGATCAAGAGATAATAAATCATAATAACATACCACGATCCCTTGATTAAACAATGAAAACCTTGTGTGTTCTTGGTACCTTGTGTGTAGGATTACAGAATACGGATACCTCTCTCTATATGATTATGAAAGTAATAATGAGGATTTAACCCTAAAACCTAATTAATTAAACCTATTTATATCTAAGTCGTATAGGCCTAATGGGCTTGGGCCCAATTACAACTTAACTAACAATAAGCTAAAATATCCCCTAGACTATTAAATACTCTTACAATTTAGACCCCCTAATCAACTTTAATCTTGAATATAATTTATGATCCAACAATCTCCCCCTTTGGATTCAAGATTAAAAAAATTTGGCAATAGTCTTCAGGTCTTCACTTTTCTTGAAAACTTCAGATACAGTCTTCATCTTTCTCTTTCTTTAAAAGAAGTGTCCTTCTGACGATCATCTTCAGTCAGGCTTTTGATTAAACAAATAAGCTCAGACACTTTGAATTCTTTGAAAACTTCAGCAATCTTTACTTCAAAACTTCAAAAATTATTGTATTCTCCCTTGTTGATTATTCTCCCCCTTTTTGATGATTGGTGAGAATCAGCATCATCAAAACATAGTAAAACAATCTCCCCCTTTATGTATAGTCATCAATTAAGCATTGTCTTCATGTATAGATCCCTGTGTGGAAATAAGAGCAGTCTTCCCAGATGGAAAGAGTGATTATTTCAATCTTTTCAGATTCAAATAATTAAAATGTGGTAACCCTGAATCAACAAATGACTCAGTTAGAATGTCTGTCAGTAACACAAAGTTACTATATAAAGAGCTGGTTTTGATGTTGGCTCCCAGGACTTCCATTCAATCATCGAATAACACATGGTTATCTATGAACGTTTTGACAGAAAACAAATTTCTGTGTGCTTGTGCATGTGTATGAAAGAATTTAGCATAGATGATTGCTTTTTCATATAGGCTCAAAGTATGTAAACTTGTTGAGACAGCAACAAATTATACAAAGACTCAATGTGCATGAAAAAGGGTCGAAGGTGGGGCAACTTTCCTTCTTTACGTGCCTCGGTGCCTTGCACTCATAACATACAAGTCCTCTGATCGGACAGCCACGGGAGATGTGGTCAGATTTACCACACTTGTAACAAGGTTGAGGAGCGGCATTACAGCTACCGTGGTGTTTGGTTCGACACTTGGGACACCACCTAGCTTCCTGCTGGCTGCCGAAGCTTCGGTTCCCAAAAAAAGGTCGGGATCTCCTAGGAGGCACAAAACTGTTCTCCCACTTTCTCTTGTCAGACACTACCACCGCTTTCTCAGCTTTGCTTCTCAAGAACAACTCCTCCATAAACTGAGCTTCTTCAACCATTTCTCGGAGATTGGAAGCTTTAGAATTGTGGACCAAAGATAACAGGTCCGCTGGTAGGACATTAAGATAGGCTTTCATCTTATCTTTTTCCGTTGGGGCCACGTGCCCCACCAAATCCAGCTTTTCCATGAACTGACGGGTGTACTCCCTCACCGTCAGGTTTCCTTTTACAAGAGACCGAAATTCTTTCTCGATTCGGTCCATAGTCCTTTCACTGCAGAACTCTTCCAACAATTTCTTTTTAAACTCGGCCCAAGACAACTGAGCCAACACAGTAGGAGATAGGGTGGATTGAACGATATTCCACCAAGTGAGGGCCGTATCCCTAAGCAATTGGGTACCAAACCGCACCATCTGATCATCCCCACATTCGGAAGAGCCAAAAGCCTGCTCGACCGCTCGGATCCATTTAACACATGCAACTGGGTCTTCGAAACCAGAGAACTCTGGTGGTCCGCAACCCATAAAATATTTGTAGGAACAGCTCTTCCCACCTTTCGGAGCACCAACAACCCTGTGCTCTTCAGCTCTGACTCCTCCCCCAGAGCCCCCAGATCCAGTCAGCACATTCTCTTCCACTGTTCCATGCCTTCTGAGGCTCGCGTCCCGGTCTTCCAACATCTTCAGAAAAACCTCTTGTTGTTTCTCCATGGCCGTCATCACCATTTGCATGACGTTGGCCATCATATCAGCTTGAGGGCTAGCTAACTGAACAACTGGACTGGTGGGCGTCAGAACCACTCTTGGTCCTAGCTCCACTTCCCCAGTAAATAACGGTGGCATGCCCGAAGGAATGACGGTCGCCGCCCTAACCACGGGTTCTCGCTCGGGCGAACTATCGGCACGTAGATCTCCATCGACTAACGGTCGACTGCGCGTGTTTACCATCCTAAAATGGTTGCCACACAAATACGAGAAGAGTAAGAGACAGATCGAGAGAATAAACACGACAGAACGTACTATTACAGTACCAAATGTCATAGAAACAGTAATTCAGGCACAATCACGTATAAATATTCTCATAATAACATTAGCTAAGTGAGATTATGAACATACAATACATAACGGTTCTGGATACCATCACCACAACGTTTGATAACTACAATTTCCGTCAATTCTAAGACCAACCCATCTTAGTAGTTCTACCCAATACTCACGAATCAATGCTTAATATACTCAGTCTAAGTCTAGACATCTTACATTCATGCCTAGATCACTTAAACTAGAGCTCTGATACCAACTTGTAACACCCAAAAAACTAGGGTAAATTTAAAACTGCGGAAACAGTACAACTAAGCATCAACCATAGGTATAAACCTCCCAAAAAGGGGAACTGTACTTAACCTTTACAAAAATCAGAATACGGATAAGGATCCCAACAACAAACCAATCTAAACATATACTATCTAGATTACATAAGTTGTTGATCCAGAATCATCCAAAAATGTGGGACTTAACAATGCCCAACAATCCAATACTAAACATCTCAAAAGCCCTCGGGATCAGTCCCGACACTCAAACCCTTGGCAACCTGCCGCTAACGAGAACCTGAATACATATCATTTGAGAAAAAGTGTTAGGCTTATAAAGCCTAGTGAGAACATACAGTTTATACAAAATTAGAGATATAAACATTTGCATCCAAACGGAAATCTTTCAAACAAGCATTTCCAAGTTCACCATTGATAGGAACATAATCCATTAAAATAAGGTCATAAACCTTCTTTACAGAACCTCACAATTTAATGCACATGTAGTTCTTCGTTTTGGTGACCATATAGAACCTCACAATTTAATGCACATGTAGTTCGATATTTGTTAACAGCCAGAACCTCACAATTTAATGCACATGTAGTTCGATGTATGTTAACAGCCAGAGCCTCACAATTTAATGCACATGTAGCTCTACATTTATTAACGGCCAGAGCCTCACAATTTAATGCACATGTAGCTCTATATTTACTTTACCTGGTAACCTCCAAATAATATCAGTCGACTCAAAACCTAGGGATCCACTAGTAATAGTCCAGACTGGTCACAGCATCATCCGTGACCAACCATATATAACCATATGGTATACAAAACATTTTATAAACAAAATGCATTTTCAAGTTCAACTTCTGGTAAGTCTGAGAATCATAAAAATGAGTTCATAAACATTCTTTTGCATAAGCTACATAATCAGCAAGTAAAATATCCTTGTACTTCAAATAATACAGAATCCATCATTTTAGTCAAAAATGATCGGGAACCCTAAAATCTCCCAAAACTCAGGTTATATCAAATATGCAGAAAACTTAGATCTGAAACCATGGAGATATATAGGAGTTCCAAAAGGTAGCTTTTGATATCTATACAGTTTTTAAAATGATAGTAGGAACTCACCAAACAGGTTTATACGAAAACCCGAAAAACCAGATATCGACCAGGACGAATAGGTGAAGCTTTCTACACCGAAACCCCGAGCAATGCACTTAATACTAGCAATCAACGGAGCTTCAAAGATCAAAGAAACCAAAGAGAATAACTTAGAGAGAGAGAGATTTGAAGAGAGAGAGAGAGGGGGAGAGAGAAATATCCCAAAATGAGATATTTTGGGCTGAACTCTCTTAAGTCGGCCAGAGGGTTGCGCGGCTTACACCGCGGCCTTCAAGCCGCGGGAAAAGTCGTGCGTGCCATAAAACTGGAATACTCCAGTGGGTTACGCGGCTTAGCTCACGGCTTACTAGCTGCGGCATATCCCGCGCGTGTCAACAATCTGGGAATCTTCCAGAGGGTTACGCGACTTACCTTGCGGCCTACAAGCCACGGCATAGCCCGCGTAACTCTCTGTTTCCCACAATTTCAACCAAAACCCAAACACTAACTCTCATATCAAGACTCGGTGTTTACGACAAAAGCTAAACGCAAGAATACAACGATTATATATAATGAAAATCCAGGGTGTTACAAGTGCTTTTCCGGTCTAGCTTACATCCTGCACGATCAGCATCTGTAAAGGCAGTTAGTTCAAAATGAGAATCCTTTGGATACCAAAGGCCTAAATTAGGAGTGCCTTTGAGATATCGAAGGATTCGCTTAACAACATTAAAGTGCGAATCTTTAGGATTAGACTGATATCTCGCACAAAAACATGTGGCGAACATTATATCTGGGCGACTGACAGTCAGATAAAGTAAGGAACCAATAATGCTACAATACACCTTTTGATCAACAGGTTTACGAGAGGGATCTGTATCTAAGAGTGTACCAGTAGCCATTGGTGTTTTCATGACTGAACTATCTGACATATTGAACTTTCTTAACATGTCTTTTATATATTTAGCTTGATTAATGAAAATGTCTTCGGGTAATTGCTTTACTTGTAAACCAAGAAAGAAATTTAATTCACCCATCATCGACATTTCAAACTTTGTTTCCATGATTTTAGAAAAGTTCTTGCAAAATTTCTGATTTGTCGACCCAAATATTATGTTGTCAACATAAATCTGAATGAGAATCAAGTCCTCACCTTGCCTTTTAAGAAATAAGGTGGTATCAACCGTACCTTTCTTGAAACCATAAGCTATGAGAAATTTAGTTAGAGTTTCATACCAGGCTCTTGGTAATTGTTTAAGACCATACAGTGCTTTATCTAGCACGTAGACATGATCAGGGTGATGAGGATCAATGAAACCTTCAAGTTGTGCCACGTAGACCTCCTCATGCAGAACGCCATTTAGGAAAGCTGACTTTACGTCCATTTGATAGACTGTAAAGTTTTTGTGCGCTGCATATGCTAAGAAGATTTTGATGGCTTTAATCCTTGCAACCGGGGCGAATGTTTCATCGTAGTCAATGCCCTCTTGTTGATAGTACCCTTTTGCAACCAATCGAGCTTTGTTTCTCACAACTACTCCAGCATCATCTTTCTTGTTTCTGAAAACCCACTTAGTTCCAATGACAGTTTTACCTTTAGGTAGTGGGATCAAGCGCCATACCTTGTTCCGTTCAAATTGCAGAAGCTCGTCTTGCATAGCAGAAATCCAAAAGGGATCATGTAGAGCTTCTGATGCTTTCTTTGGTTCTAGGGAACTAAGGAAGCTTGAAAACATGCAGAAATTAGCTGATGCGGACCTTGTCGTGACACCAGATTGTAAGTCACCTATCACGTTATGCAGGGGATGATCCTTAGTCCAACGATGTGTGCTTGGTAAGGATTCAACTGTTTGTTGCGTGTTCGATGCATTGTATTCATCATACACGACAGGTAGATCCACAGATGTACTCGGGACATCTTGTACTGGTGTTTCTGATACTGAAGCTTCTGGAGTAGCAACTGAAGTACTCGTGACTTCATCTCTAGAAGAATTATCTGTATAGACAGATTCAGCATTAGTAAATTCAGAAACTAACAGTTTAGTTGTACCTGATGGAGATGCAGTTTCAGTGACTTCTTCGGACGGTCCAGACATGTCTTCAGAAATAGTAGGGACCTCCGAGCTTGTTGTTGAAGTTGATATGCCTTTGTCAAAATCTGCACAAATATCATCGAAGGCATCAATAAACAACAAATCTAACTCATATGAAGTAGAGTTAGAAGAAGTAGATTCTTTAGACACTGGTTCTATTCTGGAGTGAATAGAAGCTTTGTTCTTATGTTTGAGTTCTGAACTGTTGTGTCCAGAAGTCCGAGTTGAATTCTCATCAAATGAGACATTCATGCTCTCAACAACCGTCTTGGTTCGAATAATGTAGATTCGATAAGCTTTGGATGTCAGAGAGTATCCAACGAGATATCCTTCATCCGCTTTCTTATCAAACTTTGATAATCCTTGACGTTCTCACAGAATGTAACACCTGCAACCAAAAACACGAAGGAATTTGAAGTTAGGTTTACGATTGTTGATTAACTCATATGTTGTTTTGTCAAAACGTTTGACCACAATGGTACGATTCTGAGTAAAGCATGTTGTTGCGACTGCCTCGGCCCAAAGATACATGGATAGATCAGAATATGCAAGCATAGTACGAGCAGCTTCATCAAGAGTACGATTCTTCCGTTCAACAATGCCATTTTGCTGTGGAGTGTAGGCTACAGAGAAGTTATGTGAAATGCCCACAGAGATAAGATAACTCTGCAAGGTGTCATTCTTGAACTCCGTGCCGTTGTCACTGTGAAGAGTACGAACTGGCAATTGAAGACGTACTTGAATGCGCTTAATAAAAGCGATAATCAACTCTGGCGCATCTGACTTGTTGCGAAGAAACTTGAGCCATGTATACCTTGAATAGTCATCTATCATTACTAAAACGTATTTCTTTCTGTTGATAGACGTTGTTCGCATTGGGCCACAAAGGTCCATATGAAGAAGTTCCAGTGCAGATGTGGTTTATGATTCAGTTTTGGACTTGGATGAGCTTCGCTTCATTTTGCCCATCTCACATGCAAAACATAGTGAGTCTTTTTCGAACCTCATTTTTGGTAGACCTTTGACCAGACCTTGTCTCTGTAGCTTAGCTATGGATCGGAAATTCTGATGAGACAAGCGGCGATGCCACGTCCACGTTTGTGCTTTAGAAGCTTTGGCTAGTAGGCATACTGGACGTGTGGCAGACAGTGTGGGAAAATCTACATAATATAGATTTCCATGGCGCTCAGCTTTGAAGATTTCGTACCCATCGGGATCCTCAAGATAGCAATGAGTTGTTGTGAAGCGAACTTGATATTTCATGTCACAGAAGTGACTGGTGCTAAACAAATTATGATCAAGTCCTTCAACATATAACACCCTTTGAATCTTCACAACTCCATTATCAAGCATGCCATATCCTCTAACGTGTCCTTCTACTTCATAATTTGCAAAACGAACTGCTCTGGCAGGCTCCTCCACATAGTTATGCAAGATGTGCTTAAATTCTGTCATGTGGCGTGAACATCCAGAATCTATCACCCACAGTCGACAGGCCTGCAAAAGAGACAATTAGTTTTGCTTAGGTACCCATATCAAGATGGGTCCTTTGCGGTTAGCACCAAGCAATTCAGGAATATCAGCAGGTTTAACTTTCAGTCTCCATTCATAACGGGGTTTTGGAACCCATTTCCAAACCATTTTAACATTTTACTCCTGAAAGTGCTTTTTAGAACTTGGATTGGTAACCTTAGCCCGAAACACTTTGGGTTGTGTGGAAGAATTAGAATTAGAATTGGAATTAAGGTTCAGTTTAGCTTTTCTTTTACTCTTCTTGGACTTAGGAGTGGAGTAGTATTTGAAAAAATTATCCCTGCAGTGTTTGCAATATAGATTCTTTCGAGAAAAATTCATAAACTTAGATTTATCGGAACAAATTTTACATTCATGTCCATCAAAAGAATTACTTTTCAAAATAATACTGTCTGAAATACAACTATTTGCAACAAAAGATTAACTAGAAGTCAAACTATCATTTTTATTCAAACTAGTAACTTTATTCTTCTTACTCCTCCCAACTCCAATTCCTTTTATATCTGAAACATAAACAGGAACCTTGTTAGTCTCTATCTTAGAGGGTGGTTCTTTTCTAGAGTTACTTGAAGTCTCACCCTTCTCAAAAATACTAGGTGGATATTCAGGACAATCATAGTAAACAACTGAAGGTTTTGCAGGAGCATCAAATTCTGGATTAGTTCTTACCTTCCAGCTTGGATCATTGAACATCTGTTTATCATTTGAAGCATTCTTAAACAAAGTAATTTTCAAATCATTGATCTCTGTGCAAAGCTCTTGATTTTCTTTCAAAGATTTTTTAAGTTTAAATTTGAGATCAAAGTTTTCATCTTCAACCTCATCAAGAGACTGTTGCAACATATCAATTTGCTTCATCAATTCAGATGTATGATCACTTACAGAATTTGACTCCTTTGCAGTAGAAACAGGATCAGAATCTGAGGCATTCATCATTTCAGAAAACCTTTCCTCGATCATGTTTTCAATAAACTCCATTTTATCATTTTTAGAACAAGATCCATTCGTGATGATAGTTTCTTCTTCAACCTCTTCAACAAGTAAAGGTTTAGAAGCAATGGGATTTGAGACTGATGGTATAGTTGATGGATCAACATTCGATTCATACTCATCATATTTGCATGCAGTCTCAGGTGGAACAGTGTCATTGTTGACTGACTCTTTTGAAGATGTGGTAAACAGTGAATCAAACTCAGCCAATTCGATATTTCGAGTCTCATAGCTTTTGTTCAAATCACTATATTTAAAACCAACGGATTTAAAAGAATTTTGAGAATCAGTGTCACAAGACTTGTTTTCTCCCATTTCTTCTTTACCTTTGTTCTCTGTAAAAGGTTTAGAAGTACTTGCTTCAACAAAGGTTGCACGAATGTTAGGAATGGGTCTGATTGTGGAGCCAAGTTTATCAAAATTATACAAGTGCTCCGGTGCCTTTTTCAAAACATCGTTAATTGGCAAACCCAAACCAGGTTTAAGTTTATAAAACCTCTCATCTTGGAGTTTATTGGTTAACAGATTTAATGTCTGCTCAGTCTGACCTCGTTTCATGTTAATATCCTCCAATTGCTTGATTTTGGTGAAAGCTTCATTTCTTTCTTGAAAACAAACTTCAAATTTAATTTTATACTCGCCCTTTTCAGCATTGAGATTTACAAGATCCTTTTCTGAACCAGATATTTTTCGTTTTAAAGATTCTTTCTCAGCTTTTAAACCATCATTTTCTTTTTCTTTTTCTTCCACAACAACTTTTAGCAAAGCGTTTTCATCACGAAAAATCAAAATATTTTGATGTGCAGAGCTAACTTTACCTTTCAGTACAGCAAATTCATCTTTCATATTATGTATTTGGGCCATCAAATATTCAATAAGTTCAGAATTATCACTTAACTCAGAGTTTGCATCTTCGGAATGTGCCTCAGAAGCTTCATCGTCACCATCCAGTTTTGCCATGTAGGAAACTTGGGTGAAGTGTGCCTGCTCCTCGTCATCAGAACTTTGGAACAGCCAGTTTTCTTCTTCAACCATCAGCACTTTTCCTTCTTCAGCTTTCTTGGCAATGAGTGACTTCCTTGCATAATATTCTGAGTTCTTTACCTTCTTGAATTTGCAGTCTCTGGAGAAGTTCCCAAATTTGCCACAGTTGTAGCATCTGCCCGGTTCATCCTTTCTTTCTTCTTTCTTCTCCTCTCTCTTTTCTTCTCTTCTATCTTCCTTCCTGTCATCTTTCCTCTCTTCTCGTCTGTCCTCTCTTCTTCCATACCTTGGCTTGTATCGCATTTCAGACTTCTCTTTCTTGTGCCCTTCATACTTTGGCTTTGAGTAGTACTTTTTCTTCTTGCCAAAGCTCTTCTTGAATCGTCGAGTAATTAGAGCCAAGTCCTCAGAGAACTTCAGTATATTCGGATCAAAATCAATCTCTAGTTCTTCATCACTTGAATCAGATTCGGACTCAGTAACCTCAGTAACCAGAGCTTTAGACACCTTTTTCTTTGACCTTGTAGAGGATATAGGAACTGAACTCTTTCCTTTGCCAGCTATGAGAGCCACGGATTCCTTCAGGTTATTGGACTCATTATTAATAGATCTCACCTCATCCTCATGCTGAGAAAGAG
The DNA here is from genome assembly GCA_954870635.1 of Arctium minus. Lineage (NCBI taxonomy): Eukaryota > Viridiplantae > Streptophyta > Magnoliopsida > Asterales > Asteraceae > Arctium > Arctium minus. The sequence continues at coordinate 8,806,892 of OX941086.1, read as the reverse complement.
TAGAGAAGATATCAGTGACGTTTTCTTGAGCCATGTTCTTTGACATCTGGAGGTTGATGGTAAAGTTCTTCCACTCAGGATTCAGGTTCTTGATGAACTTGTAATTTATCTCAGAACCGGATTTAGAGATGTTGTTCCTCCGCAAGTCATTGAGAATGATGTTATATTTGTTGTAGGTATCTAGCAATGACTCTCCTTCTCTTGCATGAAATCCCTCATAGGCATTAATGCACAGATTCTGCTTTGCCTGAATTGAAGCTTCACTTCCCTCAAATTGTCTTGCTAGCTCATCCCAGATTTCTTTAGTTGAATCTCGACTGTCTACCCGATTGTAGATGTCATTTGGGATGGCCATTGTCAGGTAAATGAGAGCTTCTTCATCTATCTTGTACATATCTTTTTCTTTATCAGAGAAGAACTCATACGGTTTAGGAACAAATCTGTCAGCGATTTTCGGAGAGGTGTCAGATGCAGCTTGACCCTGTACTTTGATCATTGGATTTACTGGACCAGAGGTGATTGACTCCATGTATTCTCTGTTCTTGTGATTCAGAAACTGGATCATTCTCTTCTTCCATTGCTGATACTCATTAGTCATGAGGACAGGAGGTTTGGACTGAGAGCCCATTGAGAGAAGCTGGTTCGACATCTTAACTGTATGGTTAGAAATCAAACTTATCTGTACCAAGAGAATCAACTAGATGAGATCGTTAGAATCAAGTATTGGATAAACGCTACACTTAAAAATTTTCAGAAAAATAAATTTCCGAAAATAATTTAAATACAGATATCGCAAACAGTATACCTATATATATAAACTTAATTAAATACTGAAAGAATGAAACTGAGAAAATCTGGCGCAAAAGAATCTGGTGCAAAAGACAGTTTGGACAAGTTCTGGAGTTTTGCGCGAGCAAAGGGTAGTGCAAAAGGAGTTTCGCGCGAGAGGTAGGTCGCGCAAAAGTGAGTTTGGCGTGAACCGCGGGTGGCGCAAAAGAGAGATTTGCGCGAGTAATGGGTCGCGCAAAGTTAGGTTTGCGTGAACCGCGGGTGGCGCAAAAGTGGAATTGCACGAATAACTGTTGGCGCAAAAGAGTGATCGGGGTCTTGCTTGACCGGGGTCTTGCTTGACCGGTGTTCTGTCCGGCCGGTAATGTGCTTCGACCGGTAATGTGTCGACCGGACCCAAGTGTCGACCGAATCAATGTATGCAACCGGATAAGTATCGACCGGATCAATGTCTGACTGGTGTCAACGACCTGAGTGTGACCGGTGTTATCGACCGGACTATAGCGATCGGTATGTCTCTGACCGGTGTTTCGACCGGGGCCGGACACAATGAATAATGACTGGTGTTCTTAGTTTGACCCAGAAACTCGATTATCAACCCCAAAAGCACTTTAAACACACAATCTCAATGCAAAAACCATACTTTTGTATCCATAAACATGTATTGAACAAAACCCAAACAAACTATGATTAAAATCAACCTTTTATCACTTAATTTGAAGAACACAATATCGACAGTTCATGAACCAGTTGAGCCCAGTATCCAACGAATCATCAACAATTAAATCGATTTATGATTTTAAAGTGCAATTAATCTGTCAGATAACATTCAATAACATAAAACTCATCTAATCAGATCGATTTCAAGCATAAAAACACATTAATTCAAGAAATTGATTATCGCACAGTGAAAAGTCGATGAACAGTAAAATCGATGAACAGATAACTGTTTGATCTAAGAACTTGATTCTTTAGGCTCTGATACCACTTGTTAAACCCTGATAACTAGTTGATAACAATCACACAACACAATAAAGATCAAGAGATAATAAATCAGAATAACATACCACGATCCCTTGATTAAACAATGAAAACCTTGTGTGTTCTTGGTACCTTGTGTGTAGGATTACAGAATACGGCTACCTCTCTCTATATGATTATGAAAGTAATAATGAGGATTTAACCCTAAAACCTAATTAATTAAACCTATTTATATCTAAGTCGTATAGGCCAAATGGGCTTGGGCCCAATTACAACTTAACTAACAATAAGCTCAAATACCCCGTAGACTATTAAATACTCTTACAATTTAGACCCCCTAATTAACTTTAATCTTGAATACAATTTATGATCCAACAATTATCAACTCGTGAAGCTAACTGTTGTTGTTGTGACCGATCAATATTCTTTGCTACGTGGGCTACCTCAGTAATGGTATAAAAAGGAAGATTCAAGAGACGATCCTTATACTTTGAGTTGAGTGTCCATTTAAACTTGTTGGCTTGTTGCTCTTGTGTGCCTGCAGTATTTCCTGCGAAACGAGAAAACTTAAGAAAATGAGTCGTGTAGTCGGCAACGGTTTCTTCCTCGCCTTGCTGGATCGTTGAATATTGATTGAAGAAAAAATTGTTTGAAGTTATCCCAAGATAAGTTCTTAACAGATGGATCAGTTTGAACGAAATCTTCCCACCAATTGTTCGCTTCTTTCTCAAACATATAAGTAGCCAAACGGACCCTGTACTGATCTGGGATATCCATGACATTGAATATCTTTTTGATATGCCGAATCCAGTGTTCGACGTCTACTGAATCTACGGCGATTGAGAAAGATTGAGGTTTCTGTTTATTAAACATCTCTAGCCATGTATGAATTTCTCCCGTTGGATTACCCGAACTTGATCCAGGATTTCCAGTATTTGTTGTAGGAATAAGATTTGGATTTGGAGGAAGATTTTGTAGTAGCCTGGATGACCTGCTCAAGATATGTAGGCATCATACTTGACATGGTCTGACGGACAACATTAGCAATATTAGGTTCACTAGTACCCCCCCCCCCCACTGGGTTGGGATTTGGGTTACCCTCAGGTTGAGATTTGGATTTGCGTGGGCGACCATGTCTCGACATTCTAACGCAGAACAATATCAAGATCAGAATTCAAAACAGTTACGGATTGAAAATCGGTAAATAGAATTAAATTTTAGACTACTCATTCTAATGTCTACCCAATCCTCACAGGTCAAGCCTAGTTAATCTACAAGTCGATACCTATGATCTGATACCACATTTGTAACATCCCCCATCCCCGTGGTCCGGAACGGGTGATGTGACGCAACGGGACTTAACATAAATACACAAATAATTCAGGGCTATTAATAAACTCTACACATATATTACAATCCAAAACATTACACTTCAAAAAGTGTTTAAACTTAGAACGTTTATATGAGAAGGCGAGTCTAACAACTCCAAAATTTCACGCTCGATCTCAAGTCCTGTCCTCGTAAACGTCACTTTGAACTTGTCGTGTCAGAAAACAAAAACACGGTTGAGCACATGGCTCAGTTAATGGATTATAATATAAATTCGTAAATAATAATGAAAACATCGATAACGAAGCGGAAGACTTAAAAATTCATTCGACGAAAGTTCATGAAACTCAAGTTCATAACAATAGCAATGTTCAGTAATATTCAAAATCAAAAGCAAGAATCTCAAGAACGGTTCACATTTTAACTTCAAAACGTAATATAAATAAAGTATGTCAATTCATGTTGTGTTCGTGGGGTGATCAACCACACTAACTATTGGGTCGGCGTGGGGCACACACACTCGAATCCCTCGTGAATTTAACCACTGTCACATATTATGTGGGTAAAAGTTCTAGGATCGATCCATCCGCCCTGGAGCCAATAAAGGCGGCCTAGTCCTTAGAGTGGGTTCACGTAAGCCACTAATGGGATTAACTCTGGTGGACCGAGTTCACCTGCAGGACGCCATGACAACAAAGCCGCCATAGAAGGCACCCCAAATAATGTGCACATTTATTGGGTTGTTCTAAAAAAATAACGAAAACTAAACATATGTGTAACACCCTCGAATCTGTAAATAGCAACCGATTTAAAATTTTCTAAATACATCGATAAATGATACATCTCCAATCACAATTTGTTATTTAACCTCAATACACACATTTCATTCTATACATACAGTCTACAATAAGAACGGGTGCTACTAAAACCCAATAATAGTCACTATCTCCAAACTGCGGAAGACTTCACCAACTACTTACACTTGCACAAAGCTAAGGCTCAACTCTTCATAGATGCTAGAATCAAACCCCAACTGGAACCTGATGCACATGCCGACAAATAAAAAGGTTAGGCTTAACGCCTAGTGATCTCAAGAGTTTTCAACATGATTAAGATATCTTTGAAAAGAGGTAATGCAGTTTAAATCATAAGCTTTCAAGATGATATGTTTGAACATGAACACGACTCTTTTCCAATAATATGCATTTTGGGCAAGGAAACACCAACATAAACGTTTTGAAATCTAAACTACTTCGGGGACAAGATTCCAACATATAACGTTCTTTCGTAAATTAAATTAAACCCAAGGCTCACTCTAAATGAGAATAGAAATCAAACTCCCAATAGGAGAAAAACATATAAGACTTTATACCCCAAAACACGGGTGGGGCGTAATATTCAACCCATAAATCATGGATAAAAATCCATTTATATAAAACGTCACCGAAAACTAGGATAATAAAACTCGATACCCAAAGTAACACTTTTCAGTGACGGGGGAGACCCGATTCCATAAAATGTGACGGTACACAAAGTAAGCCCATTTTATGTTGTTAAGACTAGTCATATAAAGAGAAGTACACGCAAGGTATGACAGGCTCTGTGGCTTTAAGCATACACCCACGAGATATCAACTTCAACCGCGAAAGGTCCTTACGTTGAGTCCCTCATCCAATATCGTAATACTTAGCACGTAGGACTTATAGCCCAATCTGACGCCTAAACGTGCCTCAATGTGGAAAACTATCGTTCCATCATTGGACGTAATGATTCCAAGTGCAAGGGATGTCAGGCTTAGTGGCTTTAAACGTACACCCACGGGATTTCAACTTCAACCATAAATGGCCCTTACGTTAAGTCCCTCATCCAATATCGCAACCAAAGCTCGAAGTCGAGTAATCAAAACTTGACAAATGTCCTAAACTCAAACAAAATAAAATACCGAGCCACAGGCTCAAACAACCAAATGACTCATTGATAAAAGCAATATAATGCGATAAAACGCACACAACCAAACTCCAACACCACTTAAGTTGAAACGGGTCATTTTCCCAAAAACAAGTTTATACCATTAACCCCTTTCAAAACGTCTCATAACACAAGGTTAAACATTTCTCCCAAAACACACCTAAAAAAGCATTTACACCAAATGACTTATACCCGTAAAATAACTCGTTAAATTGTCGGTGCTTAAGATTTTCCCATCAAAATCCTTGGAATGCATCTTTTCCCCAAATCCAAAAGAAGTACAACGTCCGAAATATTCACGAGGTCGGGAATGACCAAAACCCAATAACTCACGTGTTGATACTTTCAAAACATCTCATGACACGAACTATGCATATTTCCAGCAACACAAAAGTGTATTTTTACCAAATAATCCCCATTTATGCAATGCATTATTAAAACATTTTCTTTAATGGCTTATTCCTCAAAATGCCTCAAAAGTCCCAAAATGGATGTTTCTCCATGTTTATAAAACTAAACATTTCAAAATAACCAAAACTTATCAGGTGATCAGCAGTTAACAATTCCATTAAAACATATAAACACTTTAAAATAAACATTTTGGCATGTACACCGTTTTCACAAATCAACTTGAACTCACCTTGCTAGATTTATGCTAAATCTAGATTTTACACCAACTTGAACTTTCTTGAAAAATCCCAATCCATGAGCAAACTTCTTCCAAAAACCTAGATCCACAAATTTTCAACCGTAAATAACCCATATTCAACCATCTAGAATCTTTCCCCAAAACATTTTATATGAAACCTCAACTTAATAACGAAACCCTAATTTTCATAAATGAAGATAAAAGATGATTACCTCAACCACAACTTGAATCCACTAATCAAACACTTCTAGGACACCAAAATGAGCCACAACCTCCTAATCTTCCAAAATAGTGGAAAGTTGGATGAAACCCTAGAAAGCTTAGGTGAAGAAGGTGAAGATGAAATAATCTTAATTCTAGCTTCCAAAACTTGTTAGAAGATGAAGGAACACTTGGTTTTATGACAAAAACACCCAAAAATGAGTTAGGGTTCGTAATGGGAGGGTGAGGTTCGGTTGAGAGAGTTTGTAGAAGAGAATGGTTAAGGAATGGATGAGAAAAAGTGAGAAAAAATGGGTTTAATGAAGGTTGGACCCCGACGGCGAGTATGCCCAACGATTGTGACATGTGTCACTTTCGCCGGGAACTCTCGCCGAGAGTGTACCGTGGCCATAAGGCCCTTCGCGAGAGTGACACGTGTCACTTTCGCCCAGGCTCCCCGAAGCCCGAAAATCCGATCTTTTTCGACACTAAGGCCCTCGACACTCTTTGGGACTTTTAGTAGTGTTTTCCCAACATGAATCCCACCGAACACAAGGTACAGAAACGCCTGGGTGCCCTTATACTTACCGAAAATTACAGATGTTACAATATGCCACTTACCCAAATGGTATTCATAAAAATCAAAGTCAATATACTTTACAAGTTTCATAAAAAATTCCATACGAGACACATTTTAATAAAACATCAAAATGTTCAAACAATTGATTCAATAAACCAAAATCAATGTGTATGTGTGTGTATAATTTCACATTTGTTGATCACGTTTGGTTTATCAATCATAAGGCGGTTAACCACCTTTAGGAAGGGTCAACTACAACAAATAGTTGCTCACGATTCAAAAGAAATGAAATACATACCTTAATCGAATTGAGATGTAACACATGATCAACCGAGACTCAGGACGAAGTTTAACCGGTTCGATTACCTATTTAAACCATAAATTATTATTACTCACATAACATAAAACTCAATGGTTATTATCCTTAGCTTAATCACGAAATTTTATTCCCTTAGGCATTAAACCAAACATTTGGTGTGCGGTTAAACATCTAGATACAAATATCACCGTTTTGATTTTAAACTTTACCGTTTTGTAATTTTGACAAATCCAAACATTTCTAAACATGTATTTGATTGTAAATTTGCAATATCAACTCATAATCTACCAACCAACTTCAACTACCCTAACCTACCAACTTAAATAACTTAAGAAAAAATTTATACCTTTAGGAAGGATTCGAAGAGTAGATCCCGATTATGTAATTGTTTCTTCGATTGCTTCAACGATTTCAGAGTAATTTTAGAGAGGAGTAGAAATATATATATATATATATATATATATATATATATAGAGAGAGAGAGAGAGAGAGGGATAATAAGTTTATGGCGGTGAGGGTGATGTTAAAATGAAGGAGATGATGAACTTAATTTGGTTTTATGTTTTTTTTTCTTATTTTTTTAATATAAATATAATTAATAGAAGTTTAGTTAAATGACGGTTTTTACCCCTTAACTATCTTTAGTTACGGTTCAATTTGGGTAAGAATAATTACACTTTTTTTAAACCGAACCTTACATTAATGGATTAGAATGAATACAACGAAGCTCACATATTTTGGAGTTCTTAAATGATTAAGCTCACATATATATACGGGGCCTTTTATGGGAGAACTGATTATTTTGTGATAACCATGAGATCTAATTTCAACCACAAATCAAAAAATAATTTAGGAAATATATAAATGTGGTAATTTTGATTTAAAATTATAGTTAAAGGATATTTTAGGTATTTTTAAAAATCTCATCTCTCCTCTCTCCGGCATCTAGTGAAACTAATTCCAATGAAATACACTGTGATACCGTTTTTGATACAAAATAGACTATGATATCCACTGTGATACCCACCATGATACAAGATCCAGTGTGATACCCAAAATACATACAACACCCACTGTGATACCCACTATGATGCCACTGTGAACAGAATTCCCAATCACATAACTCCCAAGTGTCCTAGTATGATACCCACTATGATACCATTGTGATACACACTATGATACCAATGTGATACCCATTATCATACCACTATGAACAAAACTCCCAAGTGTCCTAGTACAGAATAAGATGCAATCTAACAACCAAAAAAAATTGGGGTATCCAGTGCCTTCCCCTTCTAAGATGCAAACATAATAAGATGCAATCTAACAACCAAAATTGGCGATTGAGAAGAGAGAGATGAGGAGGCGTGGATGGCTCTTAATTAAGGTAATTGTGCCTTCCCCTTCTACGACGAGATCCACCGCCCAGATCCACTGCCGACACCACCATTTTCGGCTCGATTTAGGGATTCTAGATAGGGGACTTGGCTTGCTCGCTTACGGTTCTTCATCACCATTGTCGATTTAGGGATTTTGGAGAGGCAATTGAGAAGAGAGAGATGCAGAGGCGATTGAGAAGAGAGAGATGAGAGGCGTGGACTTCAAAAACTCTTAACTAGGTTAAATTTTGAATGAGTCAATTTAGATTTTAATTTGTTATAAAAATCTAAATTATCACATTACCATATTATCCTTTTATTTTATTTTCAAAACAACATTACTTATTTTAAATGAGTGATTCATATTGGATCTCATAGTTACCACAAACTACCTAGTTCTCATTTGATTGGGGAGAGATCAAATGGAAACCACTCAAATTTTGCAAACCGTGAAAACCGTCAATTTCATTGGTTAAGTCAATGAAATTGTTTAATTTGATGAAATTGTGTTATATAATTCTTTTGTTGATGAAATTGTTTCATATATTTGTGTTTTTTATGTAAAAATGAAATTGTTTTATGTATTTTCTCATTTTAATAAAATTGTTTCATGCATTTTTCTCATTCTGATGAAACTTTTTCATTTTTACATAAAAAGCACAAACATATGAAATAATTTCATCAAGAAAAGAATTATATAAAACAATTTATCAAATTTTATAAATTAATGAAACAATTTCATTAACTTAACCAATAAAATCGATGTTTTCCATGGTTTTTAAAATTAAGGTGGTTTTCAAATGAAACTACCCCTATATATATAGGGAGAAATTCAAATGATAAATGCTAAGTGTGTGAGAAATAGAGAAATGATTCTAGCCCTTCATCTAGTTAACATTGGCGGCTTTGGTCGTGAAGCACCGGATAATTCATTGTGTGGTCTGTAGAAAATAAAGAGACAGTTTCGTATAATATGTGGGACGAGTTCATATGTGAATCTATGTGATTCACATATGAACTATATGTTCGTATGTGAATCAATTAATTAGTTCATATAAGAATCGGTTAATTAGTTTATATGTGAATCATAAAGGTTCATATGTAAATTTGTCAATTAGTTCAACTGATTCACATATGAACCTACAGTTAATTAGTTCATATGTGAATCAATTAATTAGTTCATATATGAATCACAAAGGTTCATATATAAATCAGTTAAAAGAGTTCATATGTGAATTACACTGGTTCATATATGAACATATAGTTCATATGTGAATCATACAGGTTCATATATGAACTCGTCCCGCGTATTTGTAAAAATTACGAAACTGTCATTCTATTTTTGAAACAGCCGCAACTTTTGACCAGTCAAAGCTGCAATTCTTGACCAGTCAAAGACGCAATATTTGACCGGTCAAATCTGATCTTGACCGTATGAATGGCTATGAATTATCTATTTCTCACACACTTAACATTTCTCATTTAAAACTATGGTTATATATATATATATATATATATATATATATATATATATATATATATATATAGAGAGAGAGAGAGAGAGAGGGGGGAAGTTCAAATGAAAACTCATTTTTCATTGTGCACGTGAGGACAAATCTCAGCCATTCGATCTCTTTTGATCCAACAACTCATATTAAATAGATATTTTAATTTTAAAATGCTTAGGGGTAAAAATGGAAGAAAATTTAAACACGCGCCTACCATATTTGACTTTTTATTTTCTTTTTTAATTAAAAACATTTTACCCAATTAAAGTTTAAAATAAATTATCTTAAAAATTACTAATATTTTAATCAAACAAATTACATCAAAAAAACGAGAATTTCGTGCTCTTCGATATGACATCCATCTCGATATAGTTTTTTTGTCATTTTAACCGTTTTTTACGTGAAATGCTATATATGTGTTATATTCATTATGAATATTTATGTACGTTAAAGTTTGTACAACGCCTCGACACTGTAAGTAGGTAACTCGATATCACCTTCTTCAACACTTTCTTCAACGTCGTAAGTCATCACGTTTCTTCAGCACCGTAACCCAACACCCATTAAGACGAATCGAGAACCTATCGAGTAATTCGGTTGTGAATCAGGGAACAAAAGAGAGTGCGTCACGTCTCCACATCTTCACATGTCATTCATGTGTTATTCATCATGAATAATGTATCATTCAGGATGAATAATACAACATTCAGGATGAATAATTCACGATTCATGAATTTGTGTATTATTCGTCATGAATGTTGTGTAATTCATCCTGAATATTATATTATTCATCATGAATAATGAATGAACGTTCACATTTGTTATTTATACTGAATGTGGGACATCCAGAGATGCACATACATATTCATAATGAATTAAACCAAATTTCGGTTGTGAATTGGGAAACAAAAGAGAGTGCACCATGTGTCTACACTTTCAGGGGTCATTCATATATTATTCATCATGAATAATGTATTATTCAGGATGAATAATAGAACATTCAGGGTGAATAATACACGATTCATGATAAATAATACATGAATCATGGATTCGTGTATTATTCATCCTGAATATTGTATTATTCATCCTGAATACTGTATTATATTCATCATGAATACTGAATGAACGTTCACTTTATTCATCCTGAATATTGTATTATTCATCATGAATACTATATTATTCATCATGAATACTGAATGAACATTCACCTTTGTTATTCATACTGAATGTGGACACCCGAGGACGTGCATGCATATTCATAATGAATATAACACATATATAAAATTTCACGTAAAAACGGTTAAAACAAAAAAAAAATCTGAATATTGTATTATTCATCCTGCATACGGTATTATTCATCATGAATAGTGAATGAACGTTCACCTTTGTTATTCATACTGAATGTGGACATCTGATGGCACTAATTATTTAGTGCCATTATGCTCTTTTTATCTTCTTTTTAGCATAGATTTTACCTTCTAATCTCAACATTTGAGTCATTTTAGTTCATTATTTTCTCTTTTCTTGTTTCTTGGAGCTAAAGATATGAAGAACTTGTTTTATTGCATTTGGATAAGCTAATTGGTGTATTTTTAGGCAGATTTATAAGTGCAGCAAGCTGCAGCATCCCTACAGCAGCCGTATATGGAGCTTAATGGATAAGCTAGGAGGAGCTTTTTGTGGGAAGACCTTTTTGAGTTTTGAATCTGACTTTTGGGAACCTTCTAGACTAATATTTGGCTGATATGTAATTTGTGGTTAAACATTTTATTGTCTTTTGGATGTTAACTTTTGGGTAATATGTCTTTTGTACTTTTAGTACTTTATTTAGTGGTAATTACCTTTTGTGTCACTCCCCTTGGTTATAAAAGAGGAGCTTGGGGTAGTAATTTAGGAATCCATAATCCATTCTCTATTATCTAATTTTATAATTGGAAGTAATCTTTTGGCTACCTTCTCTTGTTCTTTATTTTATGCTTTATAATTCTTAGCCTTCTTTAATTTGCTCTTTACATTATTTGCACTTTACATTATCGTCATTTTATTTCTTGTAATTTATATTCAGTCATTTAATTTATGTCATTTATATTTATGCATTTACTTTCCGTCATTTATCGCTTTATGTCTTTAAATATGAGTAGCTAATTTATTTAGCTCGGGTGTAAGATAAAAGGGTGAGATTTCAAACCAAAGAAAGGTAGACATTGTTTCGCAATAACAATGTTCCATCATTTCATTTCAAGTTTATAAAGTTCAATGACACTTCTTAACGAACTGATCACTTGCTAAAGTGTTAAAGTGCGGTTGACTTATAGATAAGCTACCAAAAGCACGTCAGTTTGAATGATATAAGAAGTAGACTTGAGAGAGTTGCTTTTTATTTATAAACTGATTTATTCTCGACAAGTTGATCGCTAGTCATTAGTGTTAAAGTGTAGAGGACTTAGAGATAAGCCCCTTCGAACACGTCAACTTGAATGATATGGGAATCGGCTCGAGAGAGCAGTTTTAGATACAAAGAGATTTGATCGTCCATATATTTTGAGGACTTTGTTCTACACTATAAATAGCTGGAGGCTGCACATAGATGTGTTTGGTCAAATCTAAACAGTAGTGTGAATATTGAAGTCCGAGAGGAATACCCTCAAAATAGATGGTGGATCTAGTTATGGTCAACTCATGCTGCAGAATGTCTGTAGCATAAGTCTGCTGGAATTTGTGTTTAAATCTCACCTAAATGTCTTACACCCGTGCTTGCTTTATTATTCTGTTAATCTAATCAAGTGACAAACCAAACCAAATCAATTCTTCAAAATCGCCATCTGAAGTCATTTTTTCTCTTACTTTTTAATCAACTTTTACTCCAATCTCTGTGGGACGATACTTGGTTCTTACCATTTTATTACTTGAAAGACGATATTAGATCTAATTGTATACTTGCTTTGAGGTTTAATTAGCACACGTCTATAGGTGTATTCCAAGCACTATCAACATCCGAAGACGTGCATGCATATTCATAATGAATATAACACGTATATAGAATTTCACGTAAAAAACGATTAAAACGAAAAAAAAAACTATATCGAGATGGATGTCATATCGAAGAGCACGAAATTCTCGTTTTTTTGATGTAATTTGTTTGATTAAAATATTAATAATTTTTAAGATAAATTATTTTAAAGTTTAAGGGGGTAAATTTTTTTAATTAAAAATAAAAATAAAAAGTCAAAGATGGTAGACATTGATTCAAAATTACAATTTTGTCTTTAATCACTTCCCAATTAACCTTATTATATATTAACCATTGATTAGTTTTCTAAGTTTTGATCAATAGTTAAGATTTGTCCTCATGTGCACAATGAAAAATGAGTTTTCATTTAAACTCACCCCTATATATATCCACTTTATTTATCCAAGTGCACCCACATGTCATGTCATAAATATCCACTTGATGTCTTAAATTTGATTTTCACATTTTTATAGTGGTAGGTTAGATTGGAAATAACCTGAATTTATATGTATAATGTTTATAACGGTAGCTTCCCAAGTCTAAGAAAAACCCTTCTATTAGATGCATCAAAGTTTTAGGAACTCTTTGTTTACCTCTTAACAGTTTTATTAAGAGATAACCTCTGAATCACTAAAAGACGGATCTTGTTTGGCAAAAAATAAGTCTGACTCTTAATGGTTCAAAAACGCTCTTAATAGTTTTGTATCTTAAGTCTCTCTTAACCATTAAGCGTCTTGATTTCATTCTAAACAATTAACAAACAACCATATTTTATTTTGCACTATATCATAAAAGTATCTTAATCATTCTGGTCACTTAATTATTCTGTACTAAACCATTCAGCAATTGTCAAACAGCCCCTTACTTTAAACTTCTAATTAACTTTCGAGTAAATTACGTTTTTCGTCTATGTGGTTAGTTAAAAATTGCCATTTTTATGTATGTTGTTTAAAAATTGCAATCCATCTCGCTTGTAATTCATTGCTATTTTAATCCTTATTATTTACATTTTATAATTGTTTCAGTCCCCGTGGTTTACAACTTTTTATTGCTTTGGTCTCTTGTATTTAAAAGTTGGAATTAGGGACGAGAATAACAATAGATTGCAAACCATAGGGACGAAAATTATAATTTCAAAACCATAAGGACATAAAATAATTTTTTTTAGCAAAACAGTAATTAACTATTCGCTTAATTAAAATCAATCTTGTAAAACCCAATTAAATAAGGGAACAGTTCATAAAACTCAATAAACTATTCCATTTTGAATGATTAAGTCCTTAAACTAATTTTTTGAATGAAAAAAACATTAAACTTTCTTATTTTGAATGATTAAGTTCCTGAACTATTTTTTTGAATGAAAAAACCATTAAACTTTTTCATTTTGAATGAAAAACCATTAAATTTTCCCATTTTGAATGATTAAATCCCTACTTTTTTTTCAATAAATTAAATCATCGAACTTCTACAAATTGGTTACTTACATCATTTTAACCCAAAAAAACTACATGTAACCAGTTATCTTTTGATAGATAAAAAATAGATCAAAAAGAGGGAGATCGATGACAGGGGCAACAACGTGTTAAGCGATATGGAGAACGAACAGTGTTCGGGCAACGAGAGTGGCGAGGCGAAGCGATACGATTGTTTGTGAGGGATTTTAATGGCGTAGGGTTTGAAAACGGTAAAACTAATTTAGATTTGTTTTTATTTTAAAATCTTCATAGTCATTTCCAGGTACCTTTAAAAAAAGGTAAGCAATTTTTAGAAGTTCGATGGTTTATTTATTCAAAATAAATGTTTATGACTTAATCATTCAAAATTAGAAAGTTTATTAGTTTTTTCATTCAAAAAATGGTTGAGGAACTTAATCAATCAAAATAAAAAAGTTTAATGGTTTTTTCATTCAAAATAGAATAGTTTATTGAATTTTTTTGGACTTTTCCCATTAAATAATCCAAATTCCACTTTAGGTTTAAATAGCATTTTTAAATAAATTAATTTTAATCATTTTTTAAATAGTTGACAACTATTTTCACTTTTTTTCTATTCAACGCAAACTACAATTTTTTATAAATATATAATTTAAATTAATTACTAATGTATAATTATAATTAATTTTGAATTACTATAAATTAATGTTTATAAATGATTAATATTTTATTTATAGTTAATATTTAAGGTTGAGAAGGAAAAACAAAAAAGAAGTCAAAAAGTAATGTATTGTGAAGGAGCAAGTCGGACCTGATGGGCCCGATCTCTCCAACCGACGTTAGTCGCTCGTATCAATGAGATTTCAGGAAAGACGACTTCAATCGCATAAGCTTTTGTCGATGAAGTATCATTTCCATCAAATCGACGTCAGTTTGTTTGTTAGATCGGTGGGTTATGCAGGCCTTATCTCAAGTAAAAAGATTCAAAAATTTTGTGGTTTTTTTTTTCAAAAAATGTTAAAAATGAAGTTAGTTTTGTACTTTCTTTATTCCAAAATAATAAGTGTCCACAATTTATTTAACACATAATTTTAGACATGCATAATTATTACACATTTTTGTTACCAAATGACATCTTTACCCTTATTTAATTCTTCTTTCTTTTCACAACTCTTATATATTTATGCATTAATTAAGAGTAAATATGAGAATTTAGTTATATACTTTTTGAAAGTGGACACCTATTTTGAGACAGATATAAATAGAATTGTGCAACATTTATTTTGGGACGGAGACGGAGGGAGTAGTTTATTTTTTTTCAAAAAGTTACTTAGGCTTATAAGCTAGCCGAGCTAGTTTTTTTCTTAGTACATGTTTGGATGATCATAAGTTAGCTTATAATTAAGCTAGCTTATTGAAAAGTTACTCATAATAACGTTTTGAAAAGCTAGCTTATCAGCTAGTTTGCCAAAAAATGCGTTAGAGTAAGAACCCCTTTATCGACTGGTCGGCGTTTGAGAATGGAATTCCCACGATCACCAAATTCAACGGCGGGTTGCTTACCTTCCCAAGCAATCGTGTATGCTTTAATTCCAATAACCACTAAAGTCCAAAATAGGAGGCCGCCACACGTGCCAAATTATATTTATATAAATGTATCTATATAATATATATGACTATCATATCCAGTATACACATATACAACGATCTTACCTTTGGCTCTCATAGATTTCAAAGGAAAAAAAAACAAAATGGGAAACATCTTTGTTGTGTTAGCCCCTCTGCTTCACGGACTCGTGAAGCTAGCGGGATTAACACCACAAACCATAGAAATAGAGCCCGGAACCTCGATGAATATTTGGGTCCCGAAAGAAATCGTCACGAAAAATGACGGCAAAACCGTCTACATACCGCCCAACAAGCCTGCGATTCTACTGCTCCACTCTTTCGCCATGGACGGGATTTTCACATGGATTTTGCAGGTTTTCGCGTTGACACGTGACTATTCGGTCTACGTGCCTGATTTGTTGTTCTTCGGTGGCTCAATCACCGATAGAAAAGAGAGGTCGGCTAGTTTTCAGGCCGAATTTGTAGCAAAAGGGTTGGGGAAGCTAAGGGTCGAGAAGGTGACACTGGTCGGGTTGAGTTATGGTGGGATGGTCGGGTTCCAGATGGCTAAGTTGTACCCGAAGTTGGTCAAGTCTATGGTCGTGTCTGGCACCGTCATAGAGTTGACCGAATCCATTAGTCGTGATACGTACAATAAACTTGGTTTGTCGAGTTGGTCGGATCTTTTAATGCCCGAAACCGTAGACGGAGTAAAGAATATGTTTTCGGTTGGGTTTCATAAACTCCCATGGCTTCCCGATTTCGTTTATCGAGACATTCTTAAGGTACGTGCTTCTTTATTGGAATAGCGCATAAAAGAATAACCCGTTTTAAATAAAGGATGGCTTGTTTGCAAGTAAAATCAAGTAGGTAATGATAGTATTTTTTTTATTATTATTTGTAGACGATGTTCAACAATCGAAAAGAAAGAAACGAACTCTTGGAGGCTTTGGTTGTTCCCGACGAAGATGCAACATTGAATACAGACTTTTCTCAGGTATTTAGGTCATGTTTGACAATCATAAGCTAGCA
This sequence comes from Arctium minus, assembly GCA_954870635.1. NCBI lineage: Eukaryota > Viridiplantae > Streptophyta > Magnoliopsida > Asterales > Asteraceae > Arctium > Arctium minus. Next base: position 8,790,106 of record OX941086.1, on the reverse strand, counting down.
TTTTTTATCTGATTGAAAAATCCCGTTTTGGTTAGCCATAAGTCAGCTTTTCAATGTACTCTGGATTTACAAATTTTTATTAGAGTAAACTACGATTTTCGTCCTTGTGGTTTGTTGTTTATAACCATTTTGGTCCCCGACTTTAAAAGTTGTTTTTTTGGTCATTGTGGTTTGCAATTCCTTTCCCTTTTCGCCCCTGAAACTAATATTTTCAGGGACTAAAAGCGAAATGAGTTGCAAACCACAATGAAAAAAAAACAATTTTTAAATATCAGAGACGAAAATAGTTATAAACAACAAACCACAGGGATGAAAATAGTAGTTTACTCTTTTTATTATCTATCTTCTCCTTTGTCCATTTTAGAGGATCTGATGGAGCAAAAAAATAGTATAAAACTGCAAGATCTTATTTTTTCTATTTTAGGAAATATGTTGAAGATGCTCTTAACTTTTAATGATGCTCAGTGTTTATCACATAATGCATAAATAAATTTTCAACAGTAATCATATAAATACATAAAACCATTCTGTTTTTATATATAATGTGTTTTTTACATTTTTTTTGCAGACGATAGATATGTTGTGGGGTGATGATGACAAAATCTTCGATCTCGACCTTGCTATGACCATGAAAACGTAAGTCATATTGTTTTCTTCAAATAGAAAAAAAAAAAAAGGAATTTGATTATATGTGTGTACGTAATTAAGTCGTGCTTGTATTATACTGTAGGCGATTGGGTGAAAAAACAACATTGGAATGGATAAAGGATGCGGGACATCTGGTACCATTAGAGCGACCGTTCGTTTATAACAATCGGCTTAAACGTGTTCTAGAACGTCTGACGAAAGATCAATGAGTTGGTTAACACGTAGTTGTATTATTTATTCAATGTTGTCTTGAAATTATTTCAATTTATTTCTTTTATTTGTTTTTTGTTAGTAAATGAAATAAATATAAATTGATTTAATAAAACTATATATATTTTCACAATATAAAATTTCTTATAGTAAAAAAGCTGATTTCAAATTAAATCGTAGCGTAAAATGTGATCGATATCTAATAAGTCAAGGAAACATTGATTGTCGATTTGGTTGAAATAGTAATGACCGGGGCCATCTTGACGGGGTACATGTCAAATATCGTTTTAACATTTTCAGTTGTTTTTTTATAATATTTAAAAAAATAGAATATCCAAAAAAAGTTATATCCTACTTCAATGTTTTTTTTTTTTTTTTTGTATATTTTAGAAATTCCAAAATTAACTATGCTATTAAAACATTTAATGAAAAAATTTCTCCCTCTACCACGATAAATTTTTGTTTAATTGGTATTTACACTAATGAAAATTTTCTTTGTCAAAATTGAATTTTAATTTTTTCTTTTTTTAAATTTGAAGATTTTTATCATATATATATATATCATATTTTTTCTATTTAAAGAAATGTGTTTGAGCACAAAAAGTAATTGAAAAAACTCTAAATCTCGATTTTCTCCATTGTAAATAACATAATGGAGATATTCTTGGAACATTTTTCAATCGCTTTCTTATAATTTCTTCAAAATGAATAAACAAAAATCAAAATCCGAAAATTGATTTCATTCCACTTCATCACTTCTTGCAACAGTAATTATAACATCAAAATATTAAATAATTGTCATCTCTACTCGGTTAGCACTTACTTTATGAGGGTATAGTTACCTGGTCATTTGATACATAATATTTGGTAAACAATAATTTTCAATCAGCACTTATACATAATATTTGGTAAACAATAATTTTCAATCAGCACTTATATAAGTCAGACATCTTATTTTTAGTCAGATATCTTACCTAGGGGTAGTTTATTAAACGCTTACTCGAGTAAGTGTTTACTGGCAAAATTCAAAATTATCACTTACTTATCGAGTAAGATTTTAGTCCACTAAAACGGTATCTTATGCAACAATTTACCCGTTAAGCGCTAACCATGGTAAGAGTTGTCGTCCTCACTTACCGCGTAAGACTCTCGATCTTTATCTTCTCTCTTACTGTGTTAAATTTTTAGTCTTTGTCATATTCATCCGATAAAGTATGTGCTTTAATAAACACTTACTCAAATAAACATTTAATAAGTCATCACTTACCAAAAAAAAATTGGTAAACGGCTATGTCTTTTTTTTCCTATTCATTTAGATGCCGTTTGTTTTTTAAAAGGTCTAAAATCTGAATTCTTATTTTAGTTATAATTAATAAGAGGTGGTGTGTAAAAAGGTTTGAACGATTCAAACTTAATATCTATTAAAGAGGTTTTTTTTTTTTTAAAACAACCCCTTAATGTTTTTAAGGAAGTTGGTGAGTTTTTTTCCTTGAGATAATAAAAATCCAATGGCTTTCCTTTTAAATTTTAACTTTAGATGGTTCTCCAAAATTAAAAAATCTCAAAACATGTTTGAGCAAAAAATAATTTGAAAACCTCAAATTCTCTATTTTCTCTTTTGGGATATGTTTGAGATGCTTTTGAAGCATTTCAGTTTTTCATAATTTCTTTAAAATAAACTAGAAGCGTACTCGTGCAATATAGCGAGATACATCACGGTTTTAATGTTTTTTTTTCTCGATTTACAGTACGATTTTGGATGATTTTGAGAAAGTGATAATGTTTTTATAAATTTGTTTAATTTAGGCTTAATAATATAATGTTTTTTATATAAAAAATTAAGTATTTTGTTAGAATTCAATTATTATTTTATATATTTTAATGACATCTAGAAAAAATAACCAATTACATATTTAATAATATAATTAAAACAAATTTATATAAATATAATATATTAATTAATAGTGATACATGAAAATGTCTGCATAAAAGGAAAACCTTGCACATACCAAATTGGTGGGTGTTAAAAGCCTGCAGTAGTAATATGTATCTTGTGCTTTGATACTTGTAAATTAAGAGATCTTTAAAATCTTGCATAAAATGATGATACCTTATGCCCAATAATGTGTATTTAAGAGTTTTTTTATCCGTGCTTTATAATATAACTAGTGTTGGGCCCGTGCATTGCACGGGAGGATAATTTTTTTGTTGGAATATTGAACCGAGTTAAAATGAAACGTAATTTCTCTGTTAACAGTTAATGAAATACAATGTGAAAAACGAATGTATTTTCATAAGTGGTTAACTTGCATATATTCTTAATCGTTTGTTGTTATGAGTTTATGCAATAATATTGGTAATAGTTTTGTATTATATTATTTAAAACTCAAACGACATGTATCACAACATATTTATCTGACTATTAACTTCAAGACCTTATAGTATTAATCGATAAAAATAAAGATATGTATATATATCTTATTCCCCTACTTTGAAAAATATGATTGTGGGTTTTGAAAAATATAAACAAATCATCACTAAATAAAATAAAATATAAAAAAGTAGTTTTTCAAATAAACAAAAATATAGTGGAATACCTTTTGTTCAGTTGCAGGTTCCGCCATTGACACCCGACCGTTCGTCTTCTTCTTGTACTCGGATGATACATAGAGAAGCTATATATATTTATAGTGAATGTAGAGAATATTTTAAAATCTTTTATTTTCATTTTCGAATTTACATTTAAATGTAAATATATTAAAAATATGGAAGAATATTTTTATATCTACATTGTTTCTATTTTATTTTCTTTACACTTGATTAATTTGGAAAGTATTGCGTAATATTTTTATTTTAAAGAATACGATAATTTATTAGTGTATCTCGTTATTTTTTATTTTTAATTCATATCAACCTTCTTTTTTCTTCTTTTAATGCTCGTGAAAAAAAAATACGTGTAGATTTTATAAAATAAAATAGATTTTATATTAGCAAAAAAAATACGGAAGAAAAAAGAGTTTATATTACATCTCATTATGTAAAAAGATTTTATAAAATAAAATATGGAAAAATCATTATGAGATGTAATATAAAAAAATACGGAAGAATAAAGATTTTATATTACATCTCATTAATATAGATTTAAATGTAAAATCTACATTTAAAATAGATTATGCTAATATAAAATCTATTTTATAAAATCCTCCACAAAAAAAAAACAAATAGTTATATTAATAAATGAGTATCTATTTCACAAATAAATGATTATGTGAGATATTGTGCTTGGAAAGGTTGTACCCAAGCATTAAGAAATTGTAAATTAAGTAATTGGCTTTAATTAGTTGTAACTTGTGCTTAAAATGTTGTAATTAAGAGTTTTTTATACCGTTTTTATAATATAGTATAGATATAGATATATAAAAATTAGGGAAATTAATTAAAATGACCGTATTTGACCATCGTATTACCGAAATGCCCTTAATCTCGTCGATTTGGCCGAAATACCCCATATGTCCGGGATAGAGAGCCGAGATGGGTTAATTTCCCGGAGTTAAGGTTGTTCGGGTCCAAATGAGGGGATCCCAGGGTTATGTCCGGGATGCATAGTGCAATCCCGGGGTTATGATTCTAATTCATGAAGATGAAAGTGGATTGAACATCATCATCATCACTATCATCAAGATGATGATGATGAAGAAGTTGTTATTGGTAATTAGGGTTGTTGAAGAAAAGAAGAGGGAGTATTTGAGGGATGATGTGGAAGCCATCATCATCATCATCATCATCGCCATTAACAGAAAGCTTCCTCTTCTTGAAATGAATATGATCATCTTCCATTTTGATGGGTTTTGATGGATCATTGAGATCAAAGTGGGAATCAGAAGATGATGAAGAGAGAGATAAAGCCAGTTGAAGCTCCATTTTTTAGTTGCAAATGAACAAGTATAATTAAACACTCTCTCTCTCTATATATATATATATGTGTGTGTGTGTGTGTGTGTGTGTGTGTGTGTGTGTGTGTGTTGTGTTTCTTAAAAAAGATTAGTATAGGCATGTAGTACTGTCATATAGGCTTTCTGTCTGTCTTTCATGTGGAAGACATCATCATCATGTGTTACTTAAAAAGGATTAATATCAGCATGTAGTACTTTATTAAAAAAGATAGAAAAAATTCATGATAACTCCGGGATTGCACTGTGCATCCCGGCCATAACCCTGGGATTGCACTATGCATCCCAGACATAACCCCGGGATCCCCTCATTTGGACCCGAACAACCTTAACCCCGGGATCGAGACCCATCCCGGCCCTCTATCCCCGACATATGGGGTATTTCGGCCAAATCGGCGAGATTAAGGGAATTTCGATAATACGATGATCAAATATGGTCATTTTAATTAATTTCCCTAAAAATTAACATCTTTTATACTTTTTTCATTTTGGGAAAAGCTTTAAAAAAGTTTTTGAAAAAAAAAGGACATAAAACCCTAAAATCGTATATTTCCTTTCCTAGTTTTGGAGGAGGTGTTTGAGATGCTTCTAATATTTTGATTGCCCAATGAAATCAAATTATGGAATGTGGATAGACGTATTGGATAACGGGTTCATAAAGTTGGATCAAAACGAGTTAAAATCAGTGTGGTGGGGTTTATCCATCATCAATTTCTCTTTGTTTGACCATTTTTATGGATAACACATTATTAAGTTAGGTGAAGCCGGTCAAAACTTGTTTGGTCTTGTTTTATGTCACTGATAACCTTTTGCCAAAAATATTGTAAAACAATTACCTTATATGTTTAAGGCTTCAAATTTACAACTTACTATTGCGTAGATATAATTCCGTAAAATTATATATATGAACTCTATAAACTAACAAATAATCAACTGGTAAATATGTTCGAATACAACGTTAGATGCGAAATTTACAATAAATTTAGATTTTTTGAGAATAAATTTAGATTTTTTTTAGATTGTTCGAATACAACTGGTAAATATGTTCGAATATTTTATTGAGAAAAAATTTAGATTTTTTTTGGATAAGAAATTGAAGTACAACTGGTAAATTTAGATTTTTTTTTACAATAAATTTTGATTTTTTGAGAATAAATTTAGATTGTTCGAATACAACTGGTAAATATGTTCGAATACTTTATTGAGAATAAATTTAGATTTTTTTTTGGATAAGAAATTGAAGTAACTTTTTATTCTCAATTTACAATAAATTTTTACATCCCGCTTAATTCTATGGGTTTACATCTAATTTATAAATAAATAAACAAAAACATTTTAAGAATACTATTACTTGTATTTTGAAACAATCTTTAAGTGAGTAAATTTCTTTTATCACAAATATATATTTTGTATCAAAATATTTGTTATAAAAGGTTAAAGAAAAAGAAATCCTAAAAATACCTTGTATTTGTAAAATATCTACATTTTTTTATAAGCATTGAACTTGATTTATTCAAAAAATCATTCTATTTCACTGATAGTTAATATAAATACTTTTTAATAATATATATGAACCATAGATAAGATGAGACAATTTTAATCCCACCAATTCAGTAAACTTTGAAAACTATAAGCTAAAAAAGAATCAAGCTAACATTTTAACTAGAGTAAACTACGATTTTCATCCCTATGGTTTGTTGTTTATAACGAATTTCGTCTTTGTTGGATTAAACCATGAATTTGATTACTGTTAAAACACAGTTTATTGGATTCAAGATCATCATTATCTGAAGATGGAAAAACTGAAGTCAAAACTGATAAAGTCGTCTCAACAAATAGTCTAGGGTTCTTTTGTAATAAATAGTCAAAGTCTGTTTAAGTATTTTCTTTATTAGTCTTTATTGTTTTAAATAAGTTAGTTGTTTTTTTGTTGTTGGGCCCAAGCCTTGCCAAGTCCATTTGGCTAATTAGGCCCTAGTATAAATTAAGTTGTTTTAGTGTTACTTAGGTTTAAGAGAGCTTAATTGAAAATTAATCATTGAGAGAGGCTGCTTGTTGGTGCTCCGTACACAGAGAGACATAGAAGCAGAGATAGATTGATTTCTTCATCAATAACTTGTAATCGTTTGATTAATCAATACCAGGTTTGCATTATCGTATTGTTTATTGGTTTACTTGATTGAATTGTTAATCACTGGGACACACAATTACGAGTTCAAAGCGCTAAACCCGAGTTCGATTCCCTGCATTCGCAACTTTGTGGCCACTGGGTTTAACCTCAGGGTTGCATGCTTTAGCAGTCAGTTTCATTGCCAAGGGATTAGTCTGGGCCAAAGGCCCAGGACACCTTTCCAAAAAAAAAAAACCAAACCCAAATTCGTTATTTCTGAAAACTGAGAACCAAAACCAAATGGAGGAACAAATAGTGAGTTCCTGAGAAGAGGTGCGGGTGATAGGAATAGCTCATGTTTAATCAAACAAAGTGAATAAAAATTACCTCTGTTTTAACTGTTCTTTTAACAGGGTTAGTCAAAAGGACGAAAACCAAAAACAAATTGCAAACTATAACTACTAAAAAAATAATTTTTAAAGACCAGGACAAAAATAGTTATAAACAACAAACCACAAGGACAAAAATCGTAATTTACTCTTTTAATGTAACACCCCGAATTTCAAAAGGTATCATTTCGAGTTAATGCAGAAATCAGTAATTTTAAAGGGAAAAATAAGATATAGGATTTTGGACTTGAATCCTAGATTTCATAGTCTTAATGGATGAAGGATCCAATTACGAGTCCAACGGTCCTTTCCAGAGCGAAAACGGAGCTATAACGAAGAAGTTACGGCCAAAACAGTAAACGAGAAGAAAGCTGGGAGAACCAGCGACAATGACCAGCGACAATGCCCTGGGCATTGTCGTATGGCAATGTCGCCCAAAGAGGGCAGACTGCTGTTAAGTCGCGAATTTTAGCCATTTTCCTCATTTCTTCTCACCCAAACTTCTTCCACTCTCTCCCAAACGATTTTCCTTCTTCCCCCTTCAAACCCTAGCCTATTTTGGCTCAAATCCTTGTGTCTTATTGATGGTGAAACACCATCAAGTGGTGATATGGAAAGCTATAGTCAAAGTTTCATCATCTCCATCTTCATCTTCAACCTCAAGCTCATTGTTGGGTTTTCTAGGTTTTCATCAAAACCTAAGTGGTAAGTGTATCCCTTCCAACAAAACCGAAGGGAAAGAGTTTATTTGGAAAACGTTTTGTTTCAACCAATGATAAGTTTTAGGTTAATTACCTTTTTGGTCCTGGTGTTTGCATAATTGTTGGTCGAACGCATTTCGATGTCTCTACTAACTTTCATTGGGTATTCACGTAAATGGTTGGGATTTTGGCTCGGTTTCGACTATTTTGAGTCTTGAGGACATTTGTCTGAATTATTAACCAATGTGGGGTTTTGAGTATGATGACGCATATTTCGTGTCATTTGTGAATTACATGTTTTGGGAGCTTTGGTCTTTCATTCGGAGTCATGTAATTTTAGACAGTGTTGTATTGGATCCATAGGCACGTAAGTCTGTCGGTTTTGTAAGGCCTGAGGTTTTGGGTTACGTTTAGTGACCGCTCGGGTTTGCTAGCGAGTAGGAATATGTGGTTCGAGCCACAGAGTTGGAACTCGTCTAGATTAGATAGGCACCCGGGTCCGTAAGACCCCGGAGTGGAACTCGACGGAGTATGGCAAGGGGCAGCAATAGGTCTGAGGATTGTGATGTCTTGTATGGCATGAGAACTAGGACCGGGGCACGTTGGTGAAATCCAATAACGTCACGGGTGGCCCCATTCACGTGTTCTCGCCACCTCAGATAGAAACGTTTAGAGGACATGCAAGGAAATCGCGTGAACGGCCTACTTGCGTGTTTCTCTATTCTCGGTATTTGCAGATCTCCTCATCATTGATTCGTGGTATTTTAAATAGTAATGTCGTATTTTACCAACCTTGGGTTTTTATGTGGTCGACGATAAATGATGGCTTTAATATTGGATTTTCTCCACGTATATTAAGGCTTGAATGGAATGCGTCATTCCTACGTTTTCAGTATTTAGTTTCTTTCCATTTTATGTTGCGTGAGTTTTGGGTTAAATATAAGTTTACGAAAGACGTTTTATATTGGAATCTTATTCTATAAAACATCTTGGTTTGGTTAGCGATCAACGTGGTGTCTCTTTCGTTTAAAATGCATGTTTATTGGTAAACGAGTCGTTTTCATAAGCAAAACATATCATTTTGAAGGATTATGACTTTAATTGCATTCTTACATTTTAAACAATTTATTTATATATGTTGAAAACTCTTGAGCTCACTAGGCGTTAAGCCTAACCTTTTTATTTGTCGGCATGTGCATCAGTTCCAGTTGGGGGTTTGGATTCTAGCAGTTCCACGAAGAGTTGAGCCTAGCTTTGTGCGAGTGTAAGTAATTGGTGAACGTTTTCCGCAGTTTGGGAGATAGTGGCTATTATTGGGTTTTTGTAGCACCCGTCCTTATTATAGACTGTATGCGTAGAATAATATGTATGTTTTGAGGTTAAATTTTAAATTATGATTGTAGATGAATCGATTTTCGATGTATTTATAAAATTTTAATTTAGTTGCTATTTCTAGATTTCAGGGTGTTACAAGTTGGTATCAGAGCTTAAGTTTGAGAGATTTAGGTATTGATTGTTGGATGCCTAGACTCAAACTAGCGTTCTTATAAGTGATTGAAAATGAAGTTGCACATTAGGCACCTTAAGATAAGATATTTTGGAGTTGATCAAGTCGCTAGAAACGGGAAATTTGTCAAGAGTCGCAAGGATGATCATGTATGGTACGTTCATAATGGCACATGACCAGTGTTATGGTGAACCTACATATTACATGTGCATACTTGAACTACCTTGGTATGATGACCGTTGGGGTAGTGAGAAAGTTTCTAAGCGAGTAATTTAAGGAAAGGTTGATGTCTATAGCAATGTTGCATTGAAGTGATAGTTAAGTGCGATGAATGCATTAAGTTGATCATCTTGAGTCAGAATTCTTGATTGGGTTAGAACTATAAGTTCGTTAGACCAATTTTATTTCGAGGAGAAATTGTAAGTTAACCGAATTAGTGGGTTTGTGGCTCTAAGATGTTTGATGCATCCGGATGACAATGGTATGTCGGAAAATAGATGAGTGTAGTCCTAAGATGCTGAGTGCCGACCAAATCTATGCATGAAATTTATTTCTAAAATGAGTTTGCATAAATTGTTTCTCGTATTCTCAAAACATAAAGTGAGCTATATTATAAAGTCTTGATAAAACATTTATTACTCATCGGATTTTAAACTACGAGTTTAAGCATGCATAAGATTGTTTTATTGCACGCGACTGCATATTGTTGTTAAAAATCTCTTCGTCTACGTTCCGTGTCTAACGTTGTTTTTCGGATATTGTAATATCCATGTTTTAATGTTATTTAAGTTATTGGGCAAGTAACTGTGGACTTTTTGACCTTGACATTGGATCTTTTCCACGTATGTTAAGGTTTTAAAGGAAGAGTTGTTCCCATGTTTTGAGTCGGAGTTCTCTTGGAAATTTTGGTCTGTACGAGCCACGTTAAGTTTTATGAGATATTGTTTTGCGACGTTTCGGACATGTGAGTGTACTTTGTGTTGCGTGAGTTTCAATTTTATTGCGTGTAAATTTACGAATTTTGAGCGGCGTATCTCATGAAAGTTTTGTAGAAAATGATCACTTTATCTTACATTGCGATTTAGAATGTGACATTTCGGATTTATTGTCGTATTACGTTTTTATTATTATGTCGGAAAATGAAATTTTGACACCATTTGATTCTAGCGTTATTGAGTTTTATGAAAGTCCAGTTGGGTTGTATGGTGTCTTATCTTACGACATTTTTGCGTCGCGTATGTGAATTTTGGGATGTGTATACGTACATTATTGTGTGCGTTGATTTATAAGTTTTGGTAATAGATGTCATCCACGCATTGTTTTGGGAAAGTTTCATTTTCACGTGAATTATCTCTGGACTATATTCAAGTGTCAATCGTTTTATACTAATTTTATTTGGATTAAATTATACTGTTGGTGTGAGTAAATGTATAAAAGATTTATGTTGTTTCAAATAGAACTGTTTATTTAAACGTGTTCCAATTGTAAACGTTGTTGTCATAAGTTTCCGCACGCATGAAATGATATTTCGTTTTGCATGTCGTTGTAGTTACCGCCTTGGGTAGGTGTGTTTTATCTGTGCGGCCATTTACGTTCCTATCATGTAGTTAAATTTGGGGAAAATAAACGGACGTATATGGGCCTTGTTGGAAATTTTATCTTCTGATGTTTTGCGTTTTTGGATAAGGTTTTAAAATCGAAGTCGTAAAATTTTCCTTTGGGAGTTATACAAACGTTTGTTGCACGTGCTTTGGTGCAGAAAAAAAATCACTTTCACAGTTATGGTATAAGTTGATGTATGTTAGGGCCATGGTAGTCCATTGAAAACTTTGCTACACATCTTTTATTTCTGCCCATATTAACGTATGTACTGATCAAATGAGTTTTGGAAAATGGTTTTATATGCGTAGTGTTGGCAAATCAATTTTGAAACCTACCGAATAAACGGTAGTGTATTATTTTACCGCACGTTTATTTGCTATAAAACTTATGTATTTGAAAGTTTTATAAGATTTCAAATTGGCATACTGGTTGAAAACCTTGAACTCATTAGGCCTAAAGATTTAAACCCCTGGCGTGAAAGGAGTTATAATTAGGGACTAGAGGAGTCCTTGGGATTTGGAGCGTCAGATGATCTGACTTGCGGACAATCCTGAATTTCGGGTTACGTTTTTCGAATCTGTGCGCGCATGAATAATGAAAATAGTGGATTTAAGTCTTCCCAGATAATTAAGGGGTGATTTTATACTTCGGTAATCATGTGGGATAAGGTTTTATGTGATTACCTACGCTTAAAGTGGGTTCGATTTGGTGGGTTGCTTGTCGATGTGACTTCATGGTGCATGTTGATGGTGTACCGTCTTAGTGGGTTTCGCGATCCAAAGGAATTCTTGTGGTCCGTTTGTTAGAAATGTATAATTTGAGACATTAGCATTCTGTTAGGTGTCAACCTTAGTGCGACAATCCGTCTGGAATGGAATTTTAGGCGGGGTGTCCACGTTTTCGAGGTCACCGTTTAGTCCTAGGCGTCGACTTGTTTTCTTAAAGTCAATGGATCTTGGAATGTTTGGAGGTATCCCGGTTGGATCATGGGAAATATTGACTTTTGATGATGGATTTTAAAAGAAGGTTAGATGTTGTGGATTAAGTATCGATGGGTATGAGTTTCCAGTGTGACAGAGGTCTTACTAAGGGAATGTTCGAGGTTGAAAGTAGATCGGAATTGAGAGATAGTCGGACCTGCACTAACCAGTTTTAGGGAGAGCGTATTGACACATCTCGGAAGGACGGCCTTGTCAATATCAAGGACCGAGTATTGAGGATGTAGATGTTCCTTCGGAGGTTGATGTCGGACTTGGGTTTGAATTCCGAAGTATGCTGAGCTGGGGTGTTGTTCGATGCGAAGTTGAGGTCACAAACTACTCTAGAGGTAGTAAGTGTCACTCAAGGTTGGGATACAGCCGTAGTCTTGTGGGTAAAGACTGCTTTAGTGAGTTGAGTGCTCACTCGGTTGTAAGGGTGATGTGTCCAATGGGACACTTGTGAAGACCATCATAATGTTATAGGGAATGTTTTGGCAAGCGGAGTGGGGGCAATCTTTTCTGCTGGTAACGCTTCATGGGAATCTAGATTTCGAGGACGAAATCATTCTAAGGTTGGGAGGATTGTAACACCCCGAATTTCGAAAGGTATCATTTCGAGTTAATGCAGAAATCAGTAATTTTAAAGGGAAAAATAAGATATAGGATTTTGGACTTGAATCCTAGATTTCATAGTCTTAATGGATGAAGGATCCAATTACGAGTCCAACGGTCCTTTCCGGAGCGAAAACGGAGCTATAACGAAGAAGTTACGGCCAAAACAGTAAACGAGAATAAAGCTGGGAGAACCAGCGACAATGCCCTGGGCATTGTCGCATGGCAATGTCGCCCAAAGAGGGCAGGCTGCTGTTAAGTCGCGAATTTCAACCATTTTCCTCATTTCTTCTCACCGAAACTTCTTCCACTCTCTCCCAAACGATTTTCCTTCTTCCCCCTTCAAACCCTAGCCTATTTTGGATCAAATCCTTGTGTTTTATTGAAGGTGAAACACCATCAAGTGGTGATATGGAAAGCTATGGTCAAGGTTTCATCATCTCCATCTTCATCTTCAACCTCAAGCACATTGTTGGGTTTTCTAGGTTTTCATCAAAACCTAAGTGGTAAGTGTATCCCTTCCATTTCTAAACCTTAACATAAGTTATAAATGCTTCATTGATGATTATCCTAGTGTGTGGTTTATCAATTTCGGGTTTGATGGTTTTGGAGAAATCTAGGTCGAAATTTAGGTTGGGACCAAAAGGGAGATTTTGATGTGTAATGTTTGGGAAATGTTTCTATATGGTTGAATGTGGTTATTTACGGTTGAAAATGTATGGATATAGGTTTTTGGAGACTTTTGGCTTGGAGGATTCAAGTTTCTTCAAAGGAGCTCAAGTTGGGGTAAAATCTAGATTTAGCCTAAATCTAGCAAGGTGAGTTCAAGTTGATTTGTGAAAACGGTGTACATGCCAAAATGCTTATTTTAAAGTATGTATGTTTTACATTAAAATTGTTAATTGCTGATAAGTTTTGGTTATTTGATATATTTAACTTTATAAACTTATGTAACACACAACTTTGTGATTTTTGTGCATTTTGATAAATAAACCATTTTGATATATTTCTTTGGCGGTGTAATATATAAATGTGGGTCATTTCATGAAATTGTCTATTTGGTGCATACGATTTTATAAACCGTTGGAAATTTGCATATCATTGAACTATTGGTCGTTTTGGCAACACGAAGGGAAATAGTTTATTTGGAAAACGTTTTGTTTAAACCAATGATAAGTTTTGGGTTAATTACCTTTTTGGTCGTGGTGTTTGCATAATTGTTGGTCGAACGCATTTCGATGTCTCTACTAACTTTCATTGGGTATTCACGTAAATGGTTGGGCTTTTGGCTCGGTTTCGACTATTTTGAGTCTTGAGGACATTTGTCTGGATTATTAACCAATGTGGGGTTTTGAGTATGATGGCGCATATTTCGTGTCATTTGTGAATTACATGTTTTGGGAGCTTTGGTCTTTCATTCGGAGTCATGTAATTTTAGACAGTGTTGTATTGGATCCATAGGCACGTAAGTCTGTCGGTTTTGTAAGGCCTGAGGTTTTGGGTTACGTTTAGTGACCGCTCGGGTTTGCTAGCGAGTAGGAATATGTGGTTCGAGCCACAGAGTTGGAACTCGTCTAGATTGGATAGGCACCCGGGTCCGTAAGACCCCGGAGTGGAACTCGACGGAGTATGACAAGGGGCAGCAACAGGTCTGAGGATTGTGATGTCTTGTATGGCATGGGAACTAGGACCGGGGCACGTTGGTGAAATCCAATAACGTCACGGGTGGCCCCATTCACGTGTTCTCGCCACCCCAGATGGAAACGTTCGCGTGAACGGCCTACTTGTGTGTTTCTCTATTCTCGGTATTTGTGGATCTCCTCATCGTTGATTCGTGGTATTTTAAATGGTAATGTCGTATTTTACCAACCTTGGGTTTTTATGTGGCCGACGATAAATGATGACTTTAATATTGGGTTTTCTCCACGTATATTAAGGCTTGAATGAAATGCGCCATTCCTACGTTTTCAGTATTTGGTTTCTTTCCATTTTATGGTTGCGTGAGTTTTGGGTTAAATATAAGTTTACGAAAGACGTTTTATATTGGAATCTTATTCTGTAAAACATCTTGGTTTGGTTAGCGATCAACGTGGTGTCTCTTTCGTTTAAAATGCATGTTTATTGGTAAACGAGTCGTTTTCATAAGCAAAGCATATCATTTTGAAAGATTATGACTTTAATTGCATTCTTACATTTTAAACGATTTATTTATATATGTTGAAAACTCTTGAGCTCACTAGGCGTTAAGCCTAACATTTTTATTTGTCGGCATGTGCATCAGGTTCCAGTTGGGGGTTTGGATTCTAGCAGTTCCACGAAGAGTTGAGCCTAGCTTTGTGCGAGTGTAAGTAATTGGTGAACGTTTTCCGCAGTTTGGGAGATAGTGGCTATTATTGGGTTTTAGTAGCACCCGTCCTTATTAGTCTGTATGCGTAGAATAAGATGTATGTTTTGAGGTTAAATTTTAAATTATGATTGTAGATGAATCGATTTTCGATGTATTTATAAAATTTTAATTTAGTTGCTATTTCTAGATTTCAAGGTGTTACATTTAACAATTACTTTTAATGTATATAAATGTTTAAAATCTAATAAATTATTTATTTTAGAAAAACTGGAATATTATTTATAAAAATAGTATATATAATCAAATTTAACACATTAGTTGAAAAATATGTTAGTCGGTCAAGACACCGGATCTCTGCCTACAGTGGCATCTCTAATTGGTAACATCGAGTATATAAAAATTTGTGTAATATCTGGTGCAAATAATAAATATATACTACAATATATAATTCCAAATCATACGTTGTAACTTGTAAAATTATGACTCGGGCTTATATTTATATTTGGGTTTTTAATAGGAGTAACAAGTTTAAAATTAATTGGGTGGGTTGCTTTATAACCATTTCCTAACTATTTGAGGTATGTAATTTTTTGCTCTAATGTCTTGCTAGTTTTTAATAAAATTTCGTTACAATTCAAAAAAAAAAAATCATATGTTGTAAGATTCTATGTAACATCCGTAATTTCGGGTAAGTATAAGGTTCTATTAATCTTATGTTTTTGTGTTTATCAAAGTAGAACATTTATGCTTAATTGCTATTTCGTTTAAATATGATTGTTTGGGTTGGTTTGATTTGATTTAGAAGCTTTAGAATCATCCTTGGGAAACAGTGACTCACGCGACTTACGTCGCGAGTGGAAGTCGCGGCACAAGCTGCGTAACCCACTGGAGTGTTCTCCCTGGAGCAAGCGGGCGACTTATGCCGTGGGTGCAAGTCGCGGCACAAGTCGCGGGGCGACCTGCTGGTCTCCAAAACCCCCATTTTGCCCATTTTCTTTTCATTGTTACCACAAAATCAGATCTAAACCGAGAGAGTTAGGGTTTTAAGCGATTTTCTTCTCCTCTAAACTCTCTTATCATTTATTGCAAAAGCTTGGTTGGTGGAATCATTCATTGGGTTTCCATCTACCTCAAGATCTCAAGATTTCAAGTCTTCATCACTTCCATTCAACTAGGGTTTTCATCTTTTCTAGGTTTTGGTCAAAAACCTAGATTGTGAGTTTACTAATCCTTTGTTAAAACTAGATACACATCATAA
Source organism: Arctium minus (assembly GCA_954870635.1). Lineage (NCBI taxonomy): Eukaryota > Viridiplantae > Streptophyta > Magnoliopsida > Asterales > Asteraceae > Arctium > Arctium minus. Next base: position 8,773,792 of record OX941086.1, on the reverse strand, counting down.
TCTATTATTTGTTATCAACTTGCATCCTACTTGAAATGTTCATTTTATATGTTCAAGTATTTGGGGGATTTCTTTATGAGTCATGTTCATTTATGTCATGCCTTGAGTTATTGGGATATGTATATGTGTATCTTGTTATGAAGATGATATACTATTTGGGACTCCATTTTATGGGTCAAAACCACATGATTAAAATGTGGTCATATTTGTCTTGTTATAGACTTCATACTAAATGACTTGTAATATTTTACCCATGGTTGGTATGGATAATATTCTTGGTCATATTGTGCCTTGAGGCCGATTAATAAATTATGTTGGACGAACCAAGTCAGTAGACACTAGGAGGATGTAGTCTTGGGTGCCACCGTGTGGGTATGTGCCTAGACCTCCGCCATTCGGGGTAATGCCATGGTTGTAGTCCTCGGATGTGCCGGGCCTTATGGTATGTTTATTGTGGATTTGGTCCTTGTGGTATTCAATTTGTCTTGGCGATGGTCCCTCTGACTAACATTTTCGTTAACTCGGTTAAATCAAGGATCATTTTAGCCATTTTGCCCAACTTTTGCCTTTTTCCTATAAAAATGTAAAAACAACATTCTACACACACACACACACACACACACACACACACACACACACACACACACACACACATATATATATATATATATATATATATATATATCGATATCAAAATAAATAAGATAAGATATTATTGTATGATTTAATTTGTTTGAATTTTTAAACAATTAATTATATTAAATACGATTTAATTTTATTGTTTTATTTTAGTAGTGGAAAAATATATGGTTTTATTGCTTTAATGTAATTAAAAATTTAATTTAAACAAATCAAATCTTAAATTATATCTTATTTTTTATTTAGAGCGAATAAAATAAGACATGGTTTTATGATTTAATTTATTTAAATTAAAATAATATAAATATGTTAAGAACGATTTAACTTTATTGTTCTTTTTCTATCATTGCAATAAACAAAAACTTATTATCGATATTTCTATCATTGCAATAAACAAAAACTTATTATCGATATTTTAACACCAAAATCATTGAAAACCACTAAGAAAATGAACTCCAATTTTATCATCCAAAAATTAAGGGTTCTGTTTTTCATATTGCTTTCATTCCAAAACTCAAAATCAACTATTTATATTTTAATCAAATGACAGATTCTGTAACACCCCGAATTTTTGGACCAAATAATTAATTTGCGTTTATATTTTACCTTTACGACTTCATCCTTGGATCACTCGCGAAATAGAGCTTGGACTGTCGAATTTTAGAGAGGAAGAGACCCTCGGCGAGACGGCGACAGTGCCCTTGGGCATTGTCGCGGGTCACAATCGCCATCCTTGTACCACTTACGGTACACTTTCAGCGATTATGCCCGTGGCATACTCACGTGTCACAATCGTGTCGGGGGAGGGACTCTCGGTACATTCTCCGTGAGAGTGACAAGCGACATTGCCAATGTCACTCTTGCCTGGCAATGTCGCTAGCGGGGGCTGAGCCTTTAAAAGCTTCTTTTAATTAGGTGAACCTCATTTAGTAGCATTGAAGAGTTAAGGCATCTGATTTTTCTCTCAAGTCTAGGTAAGGTTCTCTCCTTCTTTTCATCCTCTCCCCTCATTAAAGGTTAATCCCAACTACATCTAGTAATATTGATGGTTTCTTCTTGATTCTAGCCACAAGTGATATCACCTAGCACATTTGGGGACCTTGTTGGATTAAATAATTGTATTCAAGATTAAAGGGTCTAAACTGTATTTATTTGATAGTTAAAGTTAGAGGGTTTAATTAGTATTTAGTTAATAGTTTATTAGTAGTTGGGACCAAGCCCATTAGGCCTTTTAGCCTAGGTATTTAAAGTTTTGTTTAGTTTAGTTTTAGGTTAATCCTCTCATTATTATCATTATCATAATTATTGTTTAGAGAGAGGTAACTGTTTTCTCTGTATTCAAGGGTATCAAGAACACACAAGGTTTAACTGTTTTTTCAAGGGATTGGTATGTTATTCTGATCTTATATCTCTTGATTATAATTGTGTTATGTGATTGTTAATCAACTAGATTAAACTGGGATAACAAGTGGTATCAGAGCCTAAAAGAATCAAGTTTTTAGGATTAAAACTGTGTTTTGCGATTTCACTATTCATCGATTACTATTCATTCGATTACTGTTCATCGAATTTTTTTACTGTTCATTTGTTTTCATGAATCTATGTGCGTTTATGTTTAAGATTGATCTGATTAGGTGTGTTTTGCGTTATGGAACACTATCTAATTGATTAATTGCATTGAGAATTATCAAGTGATTGAATTTATTGATTTTGTGTTTTCTGGGTTCATAAAGGAGTCGATTCTGTGTTCTTAAAATCAAGTGATAAAAAGTGATTTTTACTTATTAAGTTTGATTGAATGCTGATCGATGTCTGTTAATGGGTACTAGAGTCTAATTTTTGCAATTGAATTTGTGTTCTGAATCGGTTTCTGGGATTGATCATCGAGTTCTCTGAGTTTCTGGGTTGAATCAAGAACATATCGGTCGACCTGAATATAGTATATCGGTCTAACTGAATACCGGTAGAATAGTTTTATCGGTCGACCAATCTATATCGGTCCATACCTTTACCGGTCATAGCAACTTACCGGTCGAATATCTCTATACCGGTCCATTCTCATTACCGGTCAAGGCACATTACCGGTCGAGTTCACTATATTGGTCCATAGTATATCGGTCCTCACAATCCTATCGGTCAAACCCTTTTTCCGGTCGAGCATCATACCGGTCGTGTAAGTTACCGGTTGAACAAGTTACCGGTCCAAACATCTTACCGGACGAGCAACATCCCGGTCGACCGCAAGATACCGGTCAAACACGGTTTGCGCGACCCAAGTATCACGACAACCACGGTTTGCGCGACCCCCTTATTCACGCAAACATCCCCCGTGTTAAGTCTGCGAAGGGGGACAAAGTTCTGTTCGTGATCAAAATTTTCTCATTACTCTGTTTGATTTTATCTACTGTTTAAGAATTCTGCATTTAATTATTTTAGGAAATTTATTTTTCTGAAAATTTTTTAGTGTAGTTTTATCTAATTCTTGATTCTAACGATCTCTTCTAGTTGATTGTCTTGAAACAGATAAGTTTGATTACTAACCATACAGCTAAAGATGTCTGAAGGTTTCAGCCTTGATTTTAACAACATGACTCTTTCTGAAGTAAAAGCAAAGGCTAAATATCTTGCTAGACAGTTGTCAAGATATACAGACAGGGCTGATGATTGTGAAAAAGAGATTACAAAGCTCAAATCTGAGATGTTACCTCTTGAAGTTGATAATGAAAATCTAAAGATTCAGAACTCATCTCTTCTTATTCAGATCAATGCTTTAAAAGAAAATTCAAAAGATTCTGATTATATAATTGATCTTGCAGGAATAATTGAGTCTAAAGAAAAAGAGATCTTGGATCTTCAAGCAAAGTTGAAAAGATCTGAGTCCAGCTCTACATGGTCAAAGAAGGATGCAATGCAAAGAGAGCTTGAGGAACTTAGAAGGAGTACAAGTGTTGCAAAGGATACTAGTAAAGGACTAAGACAGATAAATTCTCAAGTTTTTGCTGAAAGAGATAAACTAAAAGATAAAGTTCTCAGTCTTGAGGTTGAGATTAAAACGCTGAAAGAAAAGGCAACCCAAGACAGAGACAATACAAAAGTTCAAGATGAATTGTTGAAGATTGAGAAAGAAAGAAAAGACTTTGCTAAGAAATTCTCTGATTTCTCCAGAAAAGCCTTTGATGAGAAGAAATCATTAGAGCTTAGATGTGTTAAGCTTTCTCAACAAGTTTCAGACTTTGAGAAGGTTATCATTCTTGAGAGAGAAAAGGCTGAGAATGAGAAGAAGAAAGTTGAGCATAAGAAAGAAAATATAGACTTTTCTGAGGAAAAGAAAATATTTGAGACCGAGATAGCCAAGCTGACACGAAAGCTATCTAAATTGTCAACAAACATCATGAAGGAGAAGAATGCAAAATCTGAATTGCATAAGAAGTTTGATCTGATTGAAAAGGAAAGAAACAGTTTATCTTCAAAGATAAAGGAACGTGAAGAGATCGTATTCAAGGTGAAGCTGACTGAGCACAAGACGCCAGAGTCAATAGCTCAATCACCGAGAGATGATCTAGCTGATTCAAATAGTTCATTAAAAACAACTTCAAGTTCACATTTTTCAAATGTTTTCTATAATCCTTTCTATGATTTAGATGATTGTCTTACTTCTAAATCTACTGATCAGATTCGTCCTTCTAACCTTTTCTATGACAAAAATGTTGATGGTTCAGGTAACTTCAAGAAGACTACGTCTCAAAAGAAAAGCTTCTGGAGAAGAGATGATGAGAAAGACAGAGGAAATTGGATCTGGAGAATTAAAGGATCTCCAGAGGAAAAGAAGAAAGACAAATCATTTGTGCATACATCAAATGCAAAATGGAACTATGCCTCAAAAGGTAAAACTTTTGGCAAACCTGATCTGGTTTACACAATCAATCAATTGATCAGGTTAGCACAAAAGAAAATTAGTTGTTCCTATTGTGGCCCAAATGATTTTGTAAGAAAAGATTATGTAAATAACTGGTATGGTTCTTACTTCATTTCTCCTACTAGAACTGCAACTAACCCATTAGGACCCAAATACCAGTGGGTACCAAAAGCTAAATTTGTGTTGCAGGCACCCAAAGTTTAAGGGGGAGTAAGAACAGAGGCTTCTAAGTAAATCATCTTAGAACCCGTACTTCAACGGAGAATGGCTTCTAATCACATCGGATTAGAACCCGCACTTCAGTGCTTTATTTTTCTGCTTTATATTATTCAAAAAAAAAATCTTCAGTTGAGGGGGAGCTTACTTGTTAAAGAGCTTCATTGAAAAACTCCTTAGAGCTTAATTGTCAAACTCTCTTTTAGTTTGAGGGGGAGAATTGCATTGTCAAACACACAAATGTTTTGACTTCTCCAAAATCTTATTCTTCTTGTTTATTCCTTTGTGCTTTCATGTACAAAAGCTTGTAGAACAGTATGTTCTTTTAGGAAAACACATGGGATTCAGTGTGAGAACTTAACAGAACTTCCATGGATTCACGATAACCAGTGTTTCCTACCCAGGAAGTATTCCCTGAGTGATTGAGGGGAGAGGGGTAAAAAAAGAAGTGAGTGATGGTGTGTGAAGAGGTAAAATGGAAAAGAGAGATTGGTTAGAAGTGAGAAATTAAAAGAAAGAGGGTGAGCGATCAGAGTAAAAGAATATTAAACTCTGCACCAAATTCTTTCTGAGTCGGGCAACCACATAATCTGATTGGTTCACATTCTTTGGTGACCATCATTGAAAAAGGCACCTAGCCCATGCCATCTCTTGCATACAACCCCACCAGCTACTCATTCTTTCCTCAAAAAGATAATGTTTCACATTTTCTGGGGACGCAACACATATGCTATTGGTTCTTCAGTTGGAAGATACTAATATTGAAAAAGAAGGAAAGTTGTCCCACCTTCGAACCCTTTCTCATGCACATTGAGTCTTTGTATAATTTGTTGCTGTCTCAACAAGTTTACATACTTTGAGCCTATAATGAAAATCAATCATCTATGCTTAATTTTTTTTCATACACATGCACGAGCACACAGAAATTTGTTTTCTGTCAAAACGTTCATAGATAACCATGTGTTATTCGATGATTGAATGGAAGACCTAGGGAGTCTACATCAAACCATCTCCTTATATAGTAACTTTGTGTTACTCAGTAACTTTGTGTTACTGACAGACATTCTAACTGACAGACATTCTAACTGAGTCATTTGTTGATTCAGGGTTACACCTATTAAACTGTTTGAATTTGAAAAGATTCGAATGGTTACTACTTTCTATTTTAATCTGAAAAGATTGAAATAATCACTCTTTCCATCTGGGAAGACTGTTCTTATTTCCAAACAGGGCTCGGTACATGAAGACTATGTTTACTAATGACCATATTCAAAGGGGAGATTGTTTTGACAAGTTTTGATGATGATGATTCTCACCGCTCATCAAAAAGGGGGAGAAAATACAAAAAGGGAGAATAATCAAAGAAGAAGGAGAATACGAGAAGACTTTTTGATTGAAGTCACAGTTTTAAAGATAACCTAAAGATTGCTAAAGATTTTGAAGCTATCAACGTCATATCTAAAGATAAAGATGAAGATTGTTTCTGAAGTTTTCAAGAAAAGTGAAGAAAAGTGAAGACCCGAAGACAATTGCCAATTTTTTTTAATCTTGAATCTAAAGGGGGAGATTGTTGGATCAAATAATTGTATTCAAGATTAAAGGATCTAAACTGTATTTATTTGATAGTTAAATTTAGAGGGTTTAATTAGTATTTAGTTAATAGTTTATTAGTAGTTGGGCCCAAGCCCATTAGGCTTTTTAGCCTAGGTATTTAAAGTTTTGTTTAGTTTAGTTTTAGGTTAATCCTCTCATTATTATCATTATCATAGTTATTGTTTAGAGAGAGGTAGTTGTTTTCTCTGTATTCAAGGGTATCAAGAACACATAAGGTTTAACTGTTTATTCAAGGGATTGGTATGTTATTCTGATCTTATATCTCTTGATTATAATTGTGTTCTGTGATTGTTAATCAACTAGATTAAACTGGGATAACAGACCTCATGAGTCATGACTCAAACCTACTTCTAGGGTTTCGTTATTTTTAGGGTTTTACTCTACAAACCCATTTCGTGAGTCTCCTAACCTCTATTTTACCATATATAGGTGTTGTTATTTGATAATATCATGATTATTGATAAGTTAAAGTCAACCTAAAAACTAGGGTTTTGTGAATCTTACTAGTATATGAGCATTCTTCTTGTGGGAGGTATTTAATGTTATAATGGGGTATTACATGCATATAAAATCATAAAATGGGCTACACGTTGGTAAAGAATCATCTTTCATATAAATGGGTTTTGGTTGCAAATGACTATATTGGTAGCTAAGCTTGTCATATTAATTTAATGGTGTTTTTATGATAAATGAATTGTGTGTATGAATATAATCATGACATATGTATTATCATGCTTTGGGATAGAATGTATTATTCATGTGAAATGTTATCCTTATTTGGTCATGACTTAAATATGAAGTTAATATCTATCTCCTTGTGCATGAGGATTTAGATGGTATATATATTTGGTTACAATTTTTGATCGTTGGGTCACTAGCGAGTAGGCAACAGGGGACGTAAGTCCTCGAGGTGCAACTCGTCTAGATTGGATAGGCACCCATGTCCGTAAGTACTTGAGGTGTAACTCGACGGAGTAGGCAATAGAATAATAAACGGTTTGAGGATTGTGATGTCTTTTATGGCATGGGAACTAGAACCGAGATATGAGGTGAAATCCAATAACATCACGGGTGGCTCCATTCACGTGTTCTCGTCACCCAAGATGGAAACGTGTCTCCCCCCGTCTTTCAAGAGATATGTCATGTGTATTTGTACAGGCTTGGAACATCTTTTACAAATTGAATGTTGGCATTGGTCCAACCTTCGGGTACTTCGGTAACAATTAATTACATTATGATTGTTAACATTATAAATTGTTAAATTTTTGCAATATCTCAAGACTTTGATCTAACACTTGTTTTTGTGTTTAATGGCTCATGGGTCCTACTAGTGATGTGTATAGAGCGTTTTGGAGTCATAGCGACACCCACCCTTAATCTAGTTAATTTAATGTTCTAGATTAAATAGGTTATCGTGTATTAGGTCTTATTCTTCCGCTACTTTATTGATGCAACTATCCCAACTTTATTGGGTTTTAGTCATTCATATTTATAAGTCTTATAAACCCTCATATTTTAGAATCATATTGCCAAAATTTTAAGTTTTAAGTTTACCCAATTTTTAGGGTGTTACAGATTCATACATACTATCATCTTTGTAACTTAAAATTGAATAAATCCTATAAAAACTTCAAGTAGGTTTTCATACCCAAATAGTCAAAAATACTAAAACCATAAAACTAAAACGAATTTAATATACTTGATTTTTAATTTAAACAAATCAAATCATACAATAATATCTTATTTTATTTATTTTGATATCGTTATATATATATATATATATATGTGTGTGTGTGTGTGTGTGTGTGTGTGTGTGTGTGTGTGTGTGTGTGTGTGTGTGTGTTCAGGGAGGATCAAACGAGAACATTAACTATTTAAAAGAACATGAGAACTAACAGAATCATTAGTGATTTTACATTAACGTGCAAAAAAGTCATGCAGACCTGAAGTCGCGGCCAAAGTCCTTTTTTCGTGTATTAATGTAAAATCACTAATGATTTTGTTAGTTCTCGTGTTCTTTTAAGTAGTTATTGTTCTCATTTGATCCTCCCTCTATATATGTATATATATGTGTGTGTGTGTATAAATTATTTTTTACTTCTTTTTATAGGAAAAGGACAAAATCTAAGTAAAATAGCTAAAATAGTCCTTGATTTAACAGAGTTAACGGAGGTGTTAGTCAGAGAGACCATGACCAAGATAAATTGAATACCACAAGGACCAAATCTACAATAAACATAACCATAGGGACTGATAGGGTAATTTTGTTTACCCTATTTTTTTATCCGTTTTTATAATTTTGAGCAAATTTTTATTTCCCCATTGAGTCCTTTTTGCGTATTTTTAGTGCATTTTCGTCTAAAAATAAATGTTCTATATTTAGTCGTTTTTAGGTGGCTAATTTTAGAAAACTATCGAAAAGATCTTATTTTTATCTTATGTTTTTATTATAGGATCGGTGCAGAGGCCGTAATAAGTCAACATTACGAAGTAAAGCGAAAAACGACAAGATGACTTCCTTCTTTTGATAGGCCGAACTGAATGGGCCAAACAACATGGGCCGAAATCTTTTGTTTTATCTAACGGTTGGGCCAAGTAATATTTTTTGGGCCACTAGATTCTTACAAGGCTAAAAAGCCTTATAACTCTTAAAGCCCAAATGGTTGTGTTTGTTAAGCCTATAAATAGGAGTTAGTAGTAGAAGTAGAACATAACTACTTACTTGGAACTTAATTGTTTCCTTAGTTTTTGCTTACCTCCTCCATACATTCTAGATTCAAAGAATCTAGACTTGTATTCTCTTAACCATTAGATCCTTTCCTTAAGCCATCATCTTTGTAATTGGTTTGAAGCATTGAGCCAAAAGCTAGTAGTTGGAAGCTTTGGCTCATAAATCAAACCACATTTTGGTAATATATGTTATCTACTACTTCAATTCACAAGTATTGCATCGTCATCATTTCTTACTCTCGTATTACGATTCTCGTTTGTTTGTAACTCTTGGTTTTTATTTTGGTCTCATTACGGTTTTAATTCTATTACAAACCGGAAATCCGAATAATAATTTCGGATTCCCAACTTTTGTTGGTTCACGGTTTGTTGTAGTTTATTAAAGTCGTCTTATGTTTCCAATTTTATAAAAATCAATTGTACGTTGGTTAGTTTTCCTTTACGTCGATACATCGTTAAAACGTCATGAAACCTTCAAGTTCAAATCTCACATTTGAAACAAGATTTTCCTTCACCATTTTCAAACATGTCTTAATTTTATAATTCGCATTTTTATTTACGTTATTTATTTTAACGCACTTTAATTCTCGCAATTTAGTTTACGCAATTTTATTTTCTGCACCTTCATTTCAGTCTATTACTTTCTGTTCATTTAATTCTACAATTTAATTTACGTCATTTCTTTTCAGTCTTACATTTCACATAATTACATAACCTGTCTAAGGACACGTTGTTGGCACAACATTCCTACGATTTTTATCGTTAAATGTTTGAAAACGCCAACCGTCTCCTTTAGTTAACTGTCCAAGGACGCGTTGTTGGCACAATACTCCTACGGTTTCTATCGTTGAGTATTTGAAAATACCAACCGTCTCCAACCTTAGTTAAAATTTACATTTCTGTTATATTTACAATCTGTACGAAGTTAAGTTGGGACCGAGACTGATCAAAAGTTAAAACGGTGTATCGTATCGCATTATTGTCCGACGTTATTTAAATTAGAGTTATATTTTATGGTGAATTGCAATTAATCAATTGACAACTGGTTTATTGTATTCCAGCTTATTTTAAGTTACATAAAATATCGACTTTAAGATAACGAAGGAATGAGATCTCGTCTTTTTAACCAATTCTTAATCTCATCCCAACAGAACATTGTACCGTGTACTTCTTTTTAATTAATTGTTCAGTAGTGTTAATCAAAACCCCCAATCAAAAATATTGTTTTCGAATTCGTCATCTGAAACTCGCTTTTACAGACCCGACTTTCGAGGAGAACTTTTCCACGCTTCCCTGTGGGATCGATATTCGGTACTTTGTACCATTATTACTTGTTAACAGACGGCAGTAGATTAAGATGTATATTTGCGTCGATATCTATTTTCTTGCATTTTAAAAAGGTGTAAACACGAAAAGCCGCGAACAGGGACCCTAGCCAAAAAAATTATCAAAACACATGGACCAAATCCACAATTCACTCAAATAATTATAAAAAAATATAAAAATAGTTAAATTACCTTTTATTTAACTGATTAATAGAAAACAAGTGTTTTTAACATATTTTTAAACATTATTATATAAAAATCTTATAAAATCCCTTGAAATCCTAACCATCCCCTTAGGATTTCAAAATCCTATGTTGGAGGGATTTCAAAGAAATCCCAAGATTTTAAATTCGGACAATCCTACAAACCAAACATGAGATTGAAATGGATTTGAAATCCAAATCTCTCTAACTTCAATCCATCCTACAAACAAACGGACCCTAAATATATTTCTTCTATTATTTTTTTATTGATATAAATAAACAGTGTTATATTAAATTTAGTATGTACTATTATTACATCAAATTCAATGTCTCATTAAAGTGATTTGATGTTCCCTTTAAAAATGGCACAAGTTGGTAAATGGATTCACGACTAAAATTTAATAACAATAATGTTGAAACTATTTTGTAAATCTAAAAGCATCTCCAAGGCATAAGTCTTCTATAACTTTTTACTATTATAAAAGGATTTCTAAAAGGTTTCTATGCATAGGAGTGGAAAGCTTTTCGATAAAAGAGTTAGTGTATACCAACCTGTTATTGCATTAGCTTATTGGTAAAAATGTTGATAAAAAAAAGGTTTTAAAAAAGGTTTTGCTTTGGAGAAAATTTTTTTAGAATAAGTTTTTGATAGAGAAAGTTAGTGGAAATTTATGTGATAAAACTAAAAGGTCATTAAATGACTTATGGATTGTGGATGCTCTAAATAAGAAATCATTACATTTAATTTGGAATAAATTCGAACAATTTAGGGCCAGATTGCTTAATTTCACATATCATTTTTGAGATATTTGGATTTTGTGAAAGAATTTGGAATTGGAAATATTTGGAATATTGTAACACCCCCATCCCACGTGACCAGAGAACGGTGTGCTACGAGTCAAAACATAATAACATAACCAACTAACATATACGGGGAAAACAGAGCTACTACAAAAAAAATCAATCAAGCGGGAGACCAAATTTAAGACAACATAGTTACACTACAATATTTATAGAAACAAAAGCTATTCCATCCAAGGTTGTCTTAAAAATGGTTACACTCCATAGCTCTCATTCCCGAGATGATCCCAACTGCGATCCTAAACCTGTCAAGGACAAAACAAACCTCGGTTGAGCCAAATTCTCAGTGAGTAAATAATTAATATAATAAAAAAATCACAATCATAATCAAGTTAATAAAAAGAATATGAGTAAAATAGAAAAAGACGGGACATGAAGTGATTTCTCACTAATTTGCATTAAATATCTCAACCGGGTAAACCGAAACGTATCCTCATGTCAGAAGAAATAAGAAAACCAATTGGGTTCGAGGGTTGTACGGACCACTCGAACAATAGGAAATGAGTATAGGGGCAATACACTCAAATCCCTTTCCGATAATCGGCTCCCGAAAACGGATCTCAAAAACGGCTTCTAGGATAGATCCATTCGCCCTCAAGTTGGCTGGTACCAGGCCAGACTGTAACCCCCGTAATTTTCGGTAAGTAAAGGTCAACCGGACGTTTTCACAACTTGGAAATGGTGGGATTCTTTTTGGGAAAGCATTACTTAATGTTCTTAAGAGTATCGAGGGCCTTGGCGTCGAAAGAGTCAGATTTTGGGGCTCGGTATAAGCCCAACGACTATGCCAAGCGACTGTGACAGTGTCACTGTTGCCTGGCAATGTCGCAGATGGGGGAGTACCTTCTGTACACACCATGCGACTATGCCCTGTGATAACTCTCAAATATTGAGAGTTAATTCCTCTCTTTTCGTATTCATTTTACCATATTTTCTCCCATTTTGTCCCTTCCCCCCTTCGTTTGGTCTAGTTGTTCAAACATTGTGATGAAATCTCAAGAATGCAAAAATTGTGGTTTTACTAACTTTTTGTGCAGAAGGTAGCCACCTTGCCACCACGTTGGGAAGATGGCTGAAAATTAATGGATAAAATTTAGCCATTCTTGGAAAGATTGCCTTTTGAAGAAATGAAAAGAATTTTCTGCTCTTTCACAAGAATAATCAAGGAAGAGGACAAGAGATGTAAGTCAAATGAAGGTGCTATACTCTTCCTTAAAGGCTACTTTTTATGTTTGGTCACATCAACATTTCTTCTTCCTTGGGCTATAAATTGGGGCTTGGAGGAACCATTTGAGCATCAACAACTTCCAGGAGCATTCAATACCCCTGGAGCTTAGCATTTAATTTCTAGTCTCTCTTTAAAGCTTGTAATTTAGTTGCTTTTAATTTTACTTTCCTTGTAATAGCTGTTGCCAAAGTGGCCACCTTGTCACCACGTTGGCAGTAGCCCTTTAAGTTATTTATGCACTTTATGTTTTCTCCTTCTTCTCTCATGTCTTTTACTGTTATTATGAGCTAAACACCCCTTTGGGTGTGGGTATGAGCCAAGGCTAAGACTAGTAGGCAACACTTGGGTGTTGCCATATTTGCTAACTCTTAGACTTGGTCACTCGAGTCGGGACTTCAACTCAACGCGGACAAGTCGATCACTTGTTAGTGTTAATATTAGATCTTAGACCTTGAGAGGGGCAGATCTGAAATACGGCTTAAGTGATGCAAAGAAGATTTGAGAAAGTCTTTTATAACCATGTAGAGATACGGGTTTTTGCATGATTTTAACTAAGGTTCAAATGTCGGTCGATATGGGTGTCACAAAGAGATATGGGCGTCTATATCTATACTGGTGGAACTGAAATCCTTAGAGGTTTACTTATTTAAGTCGGCAAGTCTTGAGTTGGCCAACGTGGTGACAAAGTGGGTACAACGTGGCCACGTTCCGAGGAAACTTATTTTCGAGAGAAAAAGGTTTTTAAGGCTGTCGTGTATCATTTTGTTTCTGACCAAGTTGTTACTACATCAGCCTTAGTTAATGCTTGTACCCACATCCTGCCTTTAATACTGTTAATTTCATTTAATCGTTGTTTAGTTGCTTAAAACCCACAAATATTGATTTTGTTCTCAAAACTCAATCAAGCACTAGAAGTTCATGATAAAGTCTCTGATTCTTAGTTGACTAGTCCCTGTGCAAACGATCTCGATACTCTACCACTTTATTACTTGTAGAGATCATAGTGTCCGGTGTACACTTGCACCGCCACTGTGGCAACATAGTGGCCACTTTGTGGACCTATACGATTTTCCGCTATTACCTTTTGACTTTGACACTGTCATTGTCGCATGGGCAATGTTACCCACGGGGCTGAGAGGTTAGTTAAAGCCCGAATTTCACCCATTCTTCTCATTCTTCACTTCCAATCTCTTCCCTTCCTCTCCCAAAACGTTTCCTCCCTCTTCCACATGAACCCTAACCAAATTTTGAGGCTTTTCCATGAAGATCAAAGTATTCCTTCTTCATATTATGTAAATGGCTTTATCTCTTGATGTAAGATTATGTTCCCGCCTCCAACACTAGAGATTTTGGGGTTCTAGGTTTTCACCAAAACCTAAATGGTAAGTTTATCCTCTCCTTTTCTAAACCTTATTATGAGATATAAATGCTCAATTGGTGATTCCCTAGTGGTTGGTTTCTCAAATTTTGGGTTTGATGAATTTGGAGAAATTAGGTCAAAAATTAGGGTTTTGGCTAAATTGGGGATTTTGATGTAAAATGTTTGTGGATCGATTCTAAGTGGTTGAACATGTATATTTATGATAGGAAACTCGTGGATCTAAGTTTTGGAAGGATTTGCTTGTGGATTCAAGTCTCTTCAAGGAAGCTCGAGTTGGGATAAAATCTAGATTAACCTAAATCTAGCAAGGTGAGTTCAAGTTGATTTGTGAAAACGATGTACATGCCAAAATGTTCATTTTAAAGTGTTTTGTGTTTTACATGCAATTGTTAACTATTGATCATCTGATAAGTTTTGGTTATTTGGAAGTGTTTAACTTTATAAACTTATAAACTACCCATTTTTGGGGATTTTTGGGATTTTTTATGAATGTATCATAATGGAGACGTTTTGATAACCATTTTCACAAATGGAGGGTATTTGGTAAAAATGCATTTTTGTGGCTATTGGAAATAAGTGTATTTTGTGTTGTGAAATGTTTTGAAAATACCAATGTACGAGTCATTGGAGTTTGGTCATTCCCAACCCTGTTTACCTTTCGGTTATTGTAAATCTCTGTGGTTTTTGGGAAAGATGTATTTCAAGTAAATTGTTGAGTAAATCTTTAATAAGGATGTCTTAACGATCTATCGTACGCTTGTTAATCCTTTGGAGTGATTGTACTTTTAATGTGTGTTATGAAAAATGCCGACCTTGTGCTTTGGGACGTTTGAGAGAGCCAATGGGGTTATAAACTTGTTTAGAGAATGACTTTGTTAAAATCTAAATGGTGTTTGAGTGTATTCATGCATTTTTGGAGCATGTGTTTGCATAAACGTGGTCGGTGGCATTTTAATGCATATTGTGGATTTTAGCATATGGTCATTTGACTCGTTGAGCTTAAGGCTCGGTTTTCGGCTTTGTCGGGTCTTGGGGACTTCTGTCCGGTTTTAATAACTTAAAGTGGAGCTTTAGGTATGAGTTGCATTTATTGCACTTTATGGAGAATACATGTTTTGAGTGCGTGTGTCATTCATTGGGAGTCATGTATTTTAGACTGTAATGCATTTGGATCCATAGGCATGTGAGTCAGTCATATTTAAGGATGAGGAGTCTTGATATTCTCACCTTGGGAATTATGTCGTGTTGGCATCGTTGTTGTCCCAGTTGTTTGGCGAAGAGGAACATTTATGGGTTGTACTTCGGGACCATGGGTCTTGGGATTGGATGTCTAATTCTTGTGCACGAGGGTTAGACGTCATGAGATATCAAGTGAGGAGTTGAGGCTCCCATCTTGAATGCTAGGGAGTAGGCACTAGGGGTCGAATGAGTACCCTGAGGATGAAACTCCACTAGAGACTGAACAGGCAATAAGATTGTGTATCCTTGAGGTGTCGCTCGGCAGAGCAGGGAATGGGGGATACGGTGTTTTAGGACTTGAAATAAAATGTGATTGGAGGTGTAGCTCGGCAGAGCAGGCAATAAAATTACGATCTGAGGTGTAGTTCGACAACGTGGCTTGGTGGCTTAACTTTGTGTTCTGCCACATACCCCGGAATCAGGTCTCCCCCGTCACTGGAAGGTGTTATTTGAGTATTAAAGGGTATTATTTTATTATCCATGTTTTCGGTGACGTTATGTATATTCGGTTTTTATTCAGGATTTATGGGCCGAGTATTATGCCCTCCCGTGTTTGGGTATTTCGAGAAATAAAGTCTTATCCGTAATTTTATAAAATGGGGAGTTTAATTACTATTCGCGTTTTGGGTGAATTTGGGGTTGAAGTTATTTTACAAAAGAATTTTCATGTTGGATTGCTTGTTTTTAAAGGTGTGTGTTATTGAAAAATGAGTCGTTTAATATTTATAGTAAATCATTTTGAAAGATAATGATTTAAACTGCATTCTTACCTTTAACAAATATATTTGTTTCATGTTGAAAACTCTTGAACTCACTTAGACATTAGCCTAACCTTTTTTATTTGTCGGCATGTGTATCATGTTCCGGTGGGGGAAATGGTTCTAGCGTTTCTGCGAAGTGATGAGTGCTAGATGTATGTGCATGAGTGAGTGGCTTGGTGAAGTCTTCCGCATTATTGTTGAGAAGAGCAACTTGTATTTGGGTTTAGTAACACCCGACCTTGAGTTAGTCTCTATGTAAGATTTCATTTGTTATGTTGATGAAAAATTCTAGAATCGTATTTTAAGTATGGACTTGTCGCATGAAGTTTTATCCATTCCTTGAGGCATATTTATAAAATTTTAAATTAGTTGCTTTTTCCAAATTGAGGGTGTTACACAGACCCACTTATTGACATTAAGTATTAATAACAAGGATGCCATGGAAATTTATTGCTGCCATGGAGGCGTCACGACATCGTTGGCCTCGATGTTCAAATCGTTGAAAACATGTCAAGTCGATGTGTAAAGAGTAATTTCAAAAACGATTCAAATCCGGCAACGGATCAATCATAAAAAATAATCAAATCCAAAGGCAGTTCAATTCAAACTTAGATAGCCAATAATGAATATATCAAAGATAAGCCATGGTGATAACTCCAAATAATAACCATGATCATAAACATTATGAATGCCGACAATCAGAGGAGTTATCAAACTCAAAATATCCCAATTGATTTCGTGAATTGGAATATGAATAATTATAATCATAATAAAGTAATAGATGTCTAGATGATAAACGGGATATAATATAACCTCGATAATAGACTAGTTTCTAAAGAGACTCGCAAAAATTCGGATATCAGTACCTTATATGGTAATCGAAGTAATGCTACGCGTTCCGGATGTTCCGACTTTAAGCCACGTCATTCCAAGTTACCTTAAGGTTTTATATATGTACGAAGCTCCTATCCCATTGTTAAGACTCATTTCTTAGCATAAGTTTGGCCCTGAATAAGATTAGACATGATTGGGATTGAATTACATATGTTACAAGTCTTTAAAGCACAAGGTACAAACAAATAATGCAACATAATCCCCTACACCTGACAGCTTTGTACCAACTCAATTTTGAGTCTGTTTATCATGCCTAGAGGTAAATTCAGGTGTTAATGTCTAAACAAAAGTTGTAACTCTATTTCTTAGGGTTCTAATCGCTTTGGAATCATCTCATTTGAAGCAAAAACCGATTTTATATGAATTTTCTAAAAACAGTGAACAAATCTCGTTTTTCACAGGACCAATTCCAGAAACTCACTGTTTTGAGACTTACAGATTTAAAATCAACTCTTGACATAAACTAAAAAGTTGTAATAGACACATAGACCTTTCCAAATGTATATTACACACCTCAATCGGACCAACGAGCGATTTTATATGATTTTTTTAAACAACCTGTAAATTCTAAGACTCCTCTTGACAACTCAAAACACATTTCCTTTTTATAAGATTGCTACTAAAAATCATCATAATCAACTAGGTACCATTCCTATATCACACACAAATGTTTATAACTTAATTTTCAACTTCTTTAATCCACAATAACATAGATATAATATCATTTAACAAAGGTTTAGCTTACTGGCATAAACCCTATGAATCCTAACATGATTCTTACCCAACTTTGACATCAATCATCAATTTAGAGAGCATACCTTGAAATTTATAGAATCATACATTGATTTGTTTACCTTCTCGTTAATGGTTAAACTTCAATCTTTCATTATATCAACATCTTCATAGTTGCATGATGAGAAAAGAATCAAACCCTAGCTTTGGATGTAGAGAGTATTTTGATTTCTAGAGAGAGAGAGCTAAGTTGCTTTTATGAGGCTTTAGGCTGAAATTATGGGTTTAAATACTTGGCAAAGAGGGTTTAGAATTTCTATTTTGTCCAACATTGACCCCTCATCTATAGCCTAATTCACTATTGGTCCTTATATGGACTTTTCTTAACATTTCTAGTCCAAAACTAAAGTTTACTTTGAACATAATTGACTCCTACATTAGACTTTGACTTACATTAATAGTCTAAAATACAACTAGTTTGAGCATAGGTACAAGTAGATAATGCATCCAATTCCCATATAAATCAACATACCAATATTAGTCGGTACCGAAATCTAGGGTGTTATAAATATTTTGTGTGTTTAATTTGTAAGATTCGGAATGAAATTGAATTCCATTAATTATAAGTAATTATAACAATAATTAAATTACTTTTTCATTAATTTATTATGATGACTAAGCGTTTTTAACAAATTTTAAAATATTATTAAAAACAAAGTTTCTGAAATATCCCGTAAATATCAACTATTCCTATCAGTTTTTAAATCCTATATTTGTGAGATTCCATTGAAATCTTGATATTTTAATCACAGACTCTCTTCCAAACCGAACACGGAAATGGACGAAGAATACGATTCCAACATTTACAAAATCTCACGAAATCCCGCCAATGAAACAGACCGTTGTTGTTTTTGAGTAGAAATTAAAAAAAAAAAGAATTTGTTTATGATGATGAATAGTTTTGGACGAATTAAGAAAATACGATCTCAAAAATATTATTGTATGCTAGTATGTAGTTTCATTTTTCTTTTCAAAACTGCTTACTTTTATAAATCATGACAAGTTCTCCCCTTATATAAATTTTGGATGAATTATATATAGTTTATTTTCAAATTATAATAAGAAATTAAATATAATGGTTTAAAAAGTTGATCACTTACGTAAAACCATATAAAAATTTTGAAGGGTTCCCAAGTAAATGAAATAAATATTTCACGGGGCAAAAATTGGCAAAGGTAAATTACTTTTATCTCATCCCACTTATGCAGATAATGCAGTTTTCGTAGGTGAATGGTTTCAATTTAATGCTAGAAATATCGTGTATATCATCCGATGTTTCTAATTGATTTCCGGGCTCAAAATAAATATTCAAAAAAGTAAACTATTTGGTGCTGGGGTTGATTACATGGAGCTCAAGAAAATGGCTAGAGTGGTGGGATGTGGCGTTTCGAAATTGCCTTTTAATTACCTAGGATTGCATTTTGGATGTAATATGGCAAAAATTGATGGTTGGAAAGGGGTATCGACAAGTTTATTTCAAAACTTTCTAATTGGAAAGCTCGAACCCTTACGGTAGGGGTCGAGTTACGCTTCATAAATCTGTGTTGGGTAGTCTTCCACTCTTCCTACCTATTATTTGTCCATTTTTAAACTTCCAAGTTCGGTTGAAAAAGTCTTGGAGTCTTTGCAGAACCAAATTTTTTTTGTTGGAGGTGAAATTGATGAAAAGAAAATGAGTAGGGTGAAATAAAAAAAAGTGCTTGGCTAGTAAAAAAGAGGGTGGGGGCTTGGTATTGGAAGCTTGTTTGATTTCAATAAAGCTCTCCTATTCAAATGGATTGGGAGGTTTCTGGTGGATCAAAATGCTCTTTAGGTCAAAGTGGTGATTGTGGGCTTATTGAATCGAGTTTACCCAATAAAGTGTCTAATTCTTCTTGGATTTGTATTTTGAAGGCGGTTCAACAAATGAACAATAATTAATAGTATTCACATGTTTTCTTTTTGCAAGAAAAAAGTGTCTGATGGGAAATCTACTCTTTTTTTGAATGATGTTTGGTTGGGAGATTCCTCTCTTAAAGTGCAATTTCTGAGGGTATATGCGTTTGATCGTGACAAATCGACATTGGTTCAAGATCGATTGGTCCTGGGGGATTGGGGCTCGGTTTTACGTCGAGTGTCGAGAGGGGGTATTGAGGATTCGCAGATGTCAGCTTTATGGGATATTCTAGCTACGATCAGTATCTCTGACCAACAAGATAGATGGGTTTGGTCCCTCGATGGTCAAGTGAGTTTTCGGTGGCTTCTGCTCGTAATTACATAGACTCTAAAATTTTGGTGGTGGATCATTCTCCTACCCGATGGAATAGGTTTGTTCCTATCAAAATTAATGTCTTTGCTTGGCGGTTGGGTTTTGATAACACCAATTTTTGGTGTTATTTTCATATCACTTTCCAAGTAATTTTGCTTATTTCCAAGTGAATAAAGCCGAATTTTTATAGTTTAAAGCAAGTGTTTTAGGACTTATGTGATGTTATGAAAAAGCCAAGAACGTGTACAAGAAGTAATGTTTTTCGAGCAAAAGTCGATCACGAAAGTTCACAACATTCAAATGTGAAAAATGACCATTTGATCAAGTGGGTTAAAGTTTAAAGAAAAAATATTTTTCCCCAAAAACAGTGGCGGAGGCGACTTTGATGTTAGTTACTGAAGCTGAAGCCACTTGGCCAACTTACCTGAAAGTTGAAATCAAGGCTAGTTGCAAGTTAGTTGACTTAACTGCAACTAACTTCAAACTAGCTTGGACTGTGTTGGACGTTTTTAAAGTCTTTTTCACCTTGGATTGAGACATATCTCATTCTATCACATAGAGAACGGCAAGGGGACGACTTGGGACGATTTTGGCAAGGGAGAAACACCGAATTGAAGCGAGGAAACAACTTGGGAAGTGATTTCTACTCCGATTTATTGCCGATCTTCGTGGATATTACATAATCAAGGGAGTTTACAGTCTTAGATTTTTCGAGATAACTTTTCTTGGATTTATGAATCCTTTTTTGCTTTGTTTGTTAATACCTCCAACATGAACTAATATTTAGATGTTGCAGGTTGGTTTGACTTTGGTTTAAGCATATGAACATATAACTTGAGATTTTTTTTCAGTTTTTCTTAGTTAATGAAACATATGATTTGGGTTTTAATGTTTTGGTGAATCTGATCAACTTTCAACTGATTTGTTCTTTATAAATTAAATTCGAGAGAATTAATTGTTAACTAGAACCAAAATTATATGCTTAAGGTGAGAAATTAGATAGAAATATACCAAGTAAACCTCAATACCATTATAATATTAATTTAATGTATTTTGAGTCCATGTGTTGAGATCGAGAGATAAAACTTGTGTTTTCAATGTAAAATCCGTTGTTACTTGAGAAAGAACAACGGTGATTTTAGAGATTGGGTATTCATTAAAGGGAAAGATAGATAATTATTTTAAGTAAAGTCTTTATTAGTGAAAACCATAGGATTTTCAATCCTCAACTATTTTCTCCATAAAAAGTTTTCTAAGTCGTTTATTGAACCGTTCTTATTTTATTTAATTAGCAGTTGATAATTTAATTCCAACAATTCACCTTTTGGACCGTTCAGTTAATAGTGAATGTAATAATTGTGATACTCAGTTCCTAGTTCCCTTGATTCGATACTCATATTTCCAAGTACATATTACCTTGATTCGACCCAAACACTTGCGGTTAGATTAGGGGGTGTAAACCCGCCTATCAGGCTTGAATAAAATTCCAACTAGAGACAACCTTGATAAAAGAAAAATTGATACGCATTCCCTCTTATGTCCGATTTGCGATTTGGAGATTAAGTTTGTGGGTCATTTGTTCTTCTCTTGTCAAATGACCCGGGATATTTGGAAGCAAATTGGTCGATTGTGAGGTTTGGATATTACGGAGCTTAATTCCTATGCGGATTGGATTGGTTGGTTATTATCTTTGCGTCTGAAGAAAGTGCAGTCGGCTTGTTTAGAGGCGGTCGTTCTAACGACTTTATGGGCTATTAGTCTTTTCAAAATGGGACTCTTTTTAGGCTTCTTAAACCTAAGAAAGCGGTGTTGTGGGATAACATTGTGGCCCCTTTGTGAGCCGTTTACTAAACGCTTACCCAGGTAAGCGCTTACCAAATCATATAACCTTAACGGATCAATATGGTAAGGACCAAGAATCTTGCTCGGTAAAAGCGAGGCAAGGATCAAAAATCTTACCCGATAAGTGAGGGAGACGACTTTTACTATGGTAAGTGCTTACTGGGTAAATTGTTGCATACGATGTCATTTTGGTGGACTAAAATCTTACCCGGTAGGTAAGTGATAGTGTTGAATTTTACCGATAAACACTTAAGAGGTAAGTATTTGATAAACAACCCCTAAGATTAATTGGGTGAGTTAGTACATAACCCCCTTTTCCTATCTCTTACATATAATTTGTTTGTTTCTCTAGCATTTTGCTAGTTTTTTTTTTTTAAATCTACGCAGTTCCAAAAAAAAAGTAAATGAAATAAATATTTATACAAAGTAATTCTTTGAAATGTTGAATTTTTGAATAAGTGAAAACAAAAATGAATTGGAGGGTGTTTTTTGTCAAATAGAATAATTTCGAAATTTAAAATCGTGGGTTGATGCCGATTTAAAATTGTGATTTAATGCTTGTCATATAGACTGTTAATGGTTTAGGAGTTGTTTCCTAAACGTTTATTAGGTAAGTGATTATCGGTCACTTCACCTTATCGGATGAATATGATAAAGACTAAGAATCTTAACAGGTAAGAACGATGACAATGATCGGGAGTCTTACCAGTAAGTGAGAGTAACGACCCTTACCCGGTAAGTGCTTACCGGATAAACTATTCCATACGATGGCGTTTTAATGAACTAGAATCTTACCCGATAAGTTATGTAAAGTGTTGATTTTACCGGTAAATGCTTACCGGGATAAGCATTGGGTAAACGGCCCCTTAGTCTCTGAATCACATACAAAACCCTTCTGGAAACATAGAAAAAGATCGAGAAGTGAGCTAGACTTGATGATCTATATGAATATATTTACCTTTGTTGTGTGTTAGGTAACATAAGATTAAAAAGTCAATTATGTTTGTATAATAATTTGAATTTTGCTGAAAAACATTTGTTACGATGATATACGAAGTGGGTTAAAGAAAAACTTGAGGTCTAACCAATTGGTTCATGTTAAATATTATATTTAATATAGAATGTTAGTATTATTTGGTACTATGGATTTAATGCAAAAAGAACGGAAAAGAACGACAAAAAAAAAAGTTGGGTCGAGATCAATGAAAAAGATTCAAGAATGGGGGATGCTAGGAGATATGGGACCTGGGAAGGCTGTAAACGAACCGAACGAATACGAATGAAGGCTTGTTTTATGTTCATTCATATAACTTAACCGAACAAACAAACAAACATGAAGAGTAAACAGACAAATTTTTTGGTGTTCATGTTCGATCGTTTAGAAAATGGGTGTTCTTGAAAACCAGTTAACCCGAACCAAATAAACCGAAAACCGATTTAACCGACCAAATAACACCCCTACTTGTGTCCGTACATGTTCGCTCGGTAAATGTTAAACGAACATACTTAAACAAACACAAGGTGCACCTTTGCATGTGTTCAGTCAAACCATTCGCATGGGCTCAAGCGACTAGGCTAAGTAACAAAAAAAATCAACCTTTGCATGTGCTATAAATATAGTAACTTACGAGGAGGATTTGCTCTAACAATTCGATGTGGGATGAGGATTATATATACACGGGTATAAGGCAATTGAAGGAAAAACCCACCGATGTTGAATGGAATCATCACTCCTCAGCGGATAAGACAACTGAATAGAAAGATTGTAGACATATTATTATTTTTGAAAATTGTTAACTATTTATTATTATCCAATTGTCAACTTCTTAAATATTTAATTGCTAACTTATTAGTATCAATAAATGAACGAATGTTCATGAACGTAAATGAACGATGAAGATCCTTGTTCATGTTCATTTAATTTAACTAAACGAACAAATAAACTTTTTCATGTCCGTTCTTAAAATATAAACGAACTTCCTGCCCAACGATTTGGTTCGCTGAATGTTCGGTTCGTTTACTATTCTAGACCAGGGTAGCAACCCGGGTCGAATGTTGGGTATGAATCGGGGCACCATGACCCGTATGTCGAGTGGGAAACTGGGCTGCTAATTCCTTGTGGTGGGCTTACTTAATACTTCAAGTGGCCCATTATTGTTGATCACTATTATTTAATTAATATTTTTGATAATTTTATTATTATACAAATAAAAATAAACACTTTGAGCTATGTTTGGGGTTTTACGAGTTCATGTGATAACTCAAACAGAAATATATGCATATGTACATGCATACACTATTTTGAAATGTTAAAAGTGCATCTTACTTATTTTAAAGTTCAGAAAAGTTTCTTATTTTAAATGATTAAATTATGACGTCATTTTTGAATATACACCATTGAATTTTTTCATTTTAAATAATTAAGTTCTTGTACATTTTTTTAATAGATAAACCGTCAAACTTTTGGAAATAGACCCAAAAAAAGCTACTTGTATATGAAGATTTTAAAGTCACAAAAAAATATCAGTTTTCTCGTTCTCAAACTCTATGGGGCTGTTTGGCAGTTGCTGAATGATTTGATGCAGAATGATTAAGTGGTCAGAATGATTAAGATGCTCTTATGATATAGCGTAAAATGAAATATGGTTGTTTGGTAATTGTTCAGAATGAAATCAGGGTGCTGAATGGTTAAGGAGACCTAGGATACAAAATCATTCAGAGAGTTTTAGAACCATTAAGAGGTAAACTTTTTTTTTGCCAAACAAGATTCACCTCTTAACGATTCAGAGGTTGTCTCTTAATGAAACTATTAAGAGGTAAACAAACAGTCCCTATATCATTCAAACCCTTTGCACCCAACGCCATTACTCCCCCTCACCACCCTTCACTGCCCTATCAACGTCCGCTTTCTGATCACCGCCATTGGCCCTTGCCATCCATCACCCTCTTTAATTTTTTTTTGGGTTCTCTCTCTCTTTTTTGATTTGTCTATACACGTACTACATTAAATTATTGTAAAAGAGCAAGAATTGCAAGACAAAAAAAAAACAGATAAAAACAGGGAGATCGATGGTAGGGCCAACGACGACGATGGGAGGTATGGAGAGTGGACAACAATGGGCGGCGAGGGAGAGCAATGTTGTAAGGTGTGAGGGGTTTGAATGGCGTAGGGTTTGAGAATCGTAAATTGATTTAGATTTTTTTTTTAATTTAAAAACCTTCCTAGCCGGTTAAAGGTATTTTTTTTGGAAAAGTATGTAAGTAACCAATTTTTAAAAGTTCGAAGATTTATTTATTCAAAAAAAATGCTTACAGGCTTAATCATTAAAGTAAGAAGTTAAATGGTTAGTCACTCAAAACAAATTCATGGATTTATTCATCTAAAAAATGGGAAAGTTCGTTGAGTTTTTCTAGACTTTTCCCATTAAAGTTTTAATGCATACCGTACAAACTATGCTATTAAAACTATGTCATGCATTAATGAAAAATGTTTTGGTTATGTGTGTGGAGTTGTATACTGGGAGGTCGTTGGTAATGAGTGGGACACTGCGTGCATACAAGAATAAACATATGTTTAATCACTTGGGTTGTGACGCACTGGTAAAGCCTTTGGGGATGTAGTGGAAGATCTCATCTACCCAGGGTTCAAATCCAGGGGATGCTAAAGCTCTTGTGGCCATGGAGGTTCACCTGCGATGACTCCAGACCATTCGTGGTCGTCCGGGGATTAGTCGGTGCGCGTAAGCTGACCCGGAAACCCACGGTTACCCAAAAAAAAAACATATGTTTTAAGTACCTATGTTTTGTGATATGTGAATAAACAAGAACCTGTATATATCTCTGGAATGCCTTTGTTCGTTGTTGCATAATGTATTGGTCATACATGTTTCTAGTACCTCTCTAACGTATTAGATGATGTTCAAGTGTTGAGATATCATGTTTATGTTTATCACAATTATGCATGTTTAATATATGATTTCCTTAAATGCATATGAAGTTTATTTTCAAGATTGCATGTTTATTTCACATACTAAAACGTCTTATGAATGGCTTATCTCACGAAACCATAAACTCACTAAACATAAAGTTGATTATCAATGTGTATTTTAGAGTCAGCTAAAATTGATGTACATATCGAGATAGGCGAAGGATCGTTTGAGAAGTTGGGGTTTAACGTGAGAAGCTTGAGTGTTGAATTTGAACCGTTGATCACTTTTAATCTCATGCCCTCCAATGAATTCAAGTTCTCAACTATAACGAATACTGATTGAGAATTCAAGTTCTCAACTATAAAATCAAGATTTATCACCCTATATTCATTATTCTATGAATACACTTTTACTTTATATATATTTTTTTGAATGTTTGTTTGATAAGAGAGTGTTAGGGGCCGTTTATCAAACGCTTACCCGGAAGCGCTTACCAATAAAATTTAACACTATCACTTACTTAGCGGGTAAGATTTTAGTCCACCAAAACGGTATCGTATACAACAATTTTCCCGATAAGCGCTTACCGGTAAAATTTAACACTATCACTTACTTACCGGGTAAGATTTTAGTCCATCAAAACGGTATCGTATGCAACAATTTTCCCGGTAAGTGCTAACCGTGGTAAGAGTTTTCGCCATCACTTACCAGGGTAAGACTTTTGGTCCTTGCCTTAGCTCTTACCGGGCAAGATTTTTGGTCATTGTCATCTTCATCCATAAGGTAATATGACTTGGTAAGCACTTACCCGGGTAAGCGTTTGGTAAATGGCCCCTTAGACGTGTTGTATAAAATTAATATTTTATTTTAACGAGAATTTAGACGTGTTGTGTGCTATAAAAAAAATCCTCTATACCACTTTTCTCTATACCAATGGTGTCCACCAATAAAATA
This sequence comes from Arctium minus, assembly GCA_954870635.1. Taxonomy (NCBI): domain Eukaryota; kingdom Viridiplantae; phylum Streptophyta; class Magnoliopsida; order Asterales; family Asteraceae; genus Arctium; species Arctium minus. Next base: position 8,747,020 of record OX941086.1, on the reverse strand, counting down.
TTGAATTTATGTTTTTAGTTTGAATGATATGATAGTATATATAGATATATAATTTTTGTAGGTTTCACAAAAGTTTAATGACAATGTACAAATTGATAATTGTATGTTATTATGTTTATAAATGCATGATATATGTATGTTTTTTTTACAGATTGACTTGACACCTGAATATCCAACTATAAAAACGAGTATGACTGGATTACTCTTACAAGTTCAGTCTGGATATGAAGGTAGCCAATTTTTCAAGACTTTGTAAAGATTTCACTTAGTGAAGTTGGTGATTTCTCAAGACTAAATTAGGTTGTCATGTTTGAAATTTAATTATTATGTTAAATATTCATTACATTTGTTATGTTAGATTGGTTGATATATTTTGAATTTAATTATTATGTCAAATATTTGTCATATATAGTTCTAAGTTTGTGAAATTTAGTTTATAACTTAATTGATTAATTGTTATAAAAAAATAAGTTCAATTTTTTTAATGTTTGAGAATAATATTAAAGAATTTCAATGATAATCCTTTTGGACATTTATTTTAGAAACATTATATCAAATTTAAATTTAAAGTAAAAATTCAATCAAATATAGATTTACTAAAATCGGATTATACATGGTTATTACTAAGACTGATATAAATAAAAAATATAAAAATATCATAGAAAAGTGAGATAAAAAAATTAAAAAAAGAAAATCATTTAAAAGATTGTTACAAATATAAAATTAATTTGTATAAAATAAATATATAATATAAAATCAGTTTGTATATAAAAAAAGAAAAAATCGAATAAAGAATGAGGATGAAAAATTATTTTTTATTTATTTAATATATATTAATGAAGTGAGATAGAGAGAAAGAAGGAAAAATAGTTTTTTTTATTAAATATAATGGATAGAATCAAAGAATGAGTTAACCTCCGTTTAACCTCTTGTTGCAAGATTTAAATATTATTTTAAAATTAGTGAGTTGTCAATATTTTATTGGTAGACACCATTGGTATAGAGAAAATTGGTATAGAGGATTTTTTTTTTCCACATTGTTAAAGTAATTGAAAATATAAATTTTAATTCTTATTTTCTCTTTTTATATTAAAATAATCAAATTTTGTGAAGTAAATTAGAAATAGCTAAAACAAAAATGACTTTAATTGTGAAATATAAGAAACATATCACATAATCATCACTTTGTTCTCCTCAATAAATTTATTTTTAATTTATAAACGTCATAATAATTACAAAAACGAATCCAATCTAATTATTTATTACATGTTGAATTTTGTCAACCAATTCAATCCATTTAATTTTGATCGGTCAATCTAATCCAATGGCCAATAGGTGATTAGATCAATCCATTATTTTGATCCAATTAACCAACAAATCAATCCATCACTTCAAACATTTTGTAAAACCTTTATTTTCACTATGAGTAATGTCACATCATTTTCTTCAAATCATATCATAATACTCCCAATCGCAGTAGCCAAATACAAACCAACACCACAAACCATATATAGCATAGATCTTAATTTACAATACTAAAGGAAAATTTTCTCCGACCTTAGCCCGTTCTATACTAAACTAAGTACAAATGAGGCATCATTAAGCGTAAATGTTTGGGGTTTGCCTAGGGTTGACCTAGGTTAACCAATACTTGACTTTTGACTCGTTTAACTTACAAAAATTTTAATGATGGGTTAAAATGAGCAATTTGAGACAAATTAAGAGACTTCATAGCATCTCCAACATATTTTTCAAAATTTCTATAAAATGGAGAGTGAAAAATCAAAATCTTCGAAAAACCATTATATCCAACTACAACAGATTCTTTATTTTAGAGATTACAACATTAGTTAGCTACATATTATTTTATGATTTTATTGTATACTTTAATGGATATTATTTAAATTTTCTAATTATTTATAAAACAAATAACAATATAATAATGTAATTATAATGTAAGGAGCTTGATAACTCTCGTTTTGAGTATTATTTACACATTGTTTGTGTGTGTTTTTCTTCGATTTTAGTGTGTGTTTTCCCTTTATGTCTTCATGTTTCTCCTTTTTATTTATTTATTTTCACTTGGAGGTGTTGAGGATAAAAGTTTGTGTTTTGATAGTTGAACGCATTATTTTTGGGTTAAATGTTGGACTGCAGAAAGTGGCCACTTTGTTCGCCACTGTGGTGAACGACGTAAATCTGAGGACAGCTGAAAAATATCATATTTTGCATGTATTATTATGTCCATTTCAGCTGCATAATGACATTCTTAAAGGCTAAGCTTTAGAAACCAAGGGGAGGAAGAGAAGACAAAAGATAAAAGCAAAATCTTGGTGGAAAGATATCAATGCCAAAATTGCCTATTTAAAAGCTTAAAGGAGATAAAGCAAAATATGAGTTTTCATGAGAAAATAGATGAAGAAGGCAAGGAGCCTTTGGGTCAAATAAGGCTTGAACTCATTGAAAGCTTTTGTGGGTAAAACCTTCCACCACCCTTTTCATCCTCCATTATAAATTGAGGCCTTAGGATGTCATTTGAAGGAGAGCTCCAACAATGTAGAATAATTCAGCCATTGATCTCTTCTCTTTTTTATTTTCTTAGATAGTTGTAGTTGTAGTTGTAATTTATTTTCTAGTATTTAATTTTCAGTACTGTTCGCCACTGTGGAGACATAAGTGGCCACAGTTTGTAGTTTATTTCTTAATGTAAGTAATTTTTACGTATTCTTCTTCTTCTATCATGTCTTATCTTTTTATTATGAGCTAAACATCCCTTTGGGTGTGGGTGTGAGTCAAATCTAAGACTAGTAGGCAACACTTGGGTGTTGTCATCGTTGCTAACTCTTAGACTTGGTCACTTGAGTCGGGACTCTAACTCAACGCGGACAAGCCGATCACTTGTAAGTGTTAATATTAGATCTTAGACCCAAAGACGGGCTGATCTGGAAATACGGCTTGAGTAATGCAAGAAGATTTGAGAGAGTCTTTTATAACCACGTAGAGATACGGGTTTTTGCATGATTTTAGCTAAGGTTCAAAATGTCGGTCGATATCGGTGTCACAAAGAGATTTTGGTATCTATATCCATACTGGTGGAACTAAGACCCTTAGAGGTCTATTTAGTTAAATCGACAAGTCTTGAGTCGGCAATAGTGGCGACTTTGTGGGTACAAGTGGCCACTCTCTGTGGAATTTCACTTTCGAGAGAAAGAGATTTTTATAGATGTTTTTGTGACATTTTGTTTCTGACCACGATGTTACTATAAATGTCTTAGATAAAGCCTATACCCATACCCTTTTCTTTATATTAATTGTTTTACTTAATCGTTAAAAGCACCAATCTCGCTCAAAGATATTTTCTTCTTCTCTAATTGAAACCATTGTATTCTCAACCTACTACTCGAAGCTTTGAAGTCTGATCCCCGTGGAAACGATCTTGGTACTCCACCACTTTATTGCTTAATAGCGATCATAGTGTCCGGTGTGCACTTGCACCGCCACTGTGGCAACACAGGTGGCCACTTTGTGGACCTATACGATTTTCCGCTATCAGAGTTCCCCACATATAAAGAGTGAAATAATGCATGAGTAGGGGGCCAATCTATGGAGTGCATTGGAGATGCTAAACAACCATTTTTAGAGAGTTTTTCAAATTTGTAGACTTTTATTTTGTTTCTCTTACTTTTTTCCATTTTGGAGAATCTATTCTAGATAATTAAAAAAAATCCAATCCCCAGAAGCATCAATTCTCTTCATTTTGAAAAATCTATCGAAAATACTCTGAATTTGGTGTTTGACTTTAGGTCGGGTTAACCATAAATGACTTTTGTTAACTTCCGAAAAATAGGTTGTAAACCATTGGTTTGAAAATGATTGTAACATACTTGTATTCAAAACAATAACTTAAAACCCATTTTTCGTAAAAATAGGCTATAAGCCATTCTTTTAAAAATAATCAACTGCATAAAAAATGTAATGCATTTGTATTAATCATACTTTGCAAAACATTATTTCACAAGACAAATTTTATAATTTTATAATATGAAAAAAAAAAGTCTACTTAATCATTTATAGTTTGAAAAACACCTGTTTTAAATATAATTAAATTACTTTAAAAAAACACAGTCACATTTTATCTTGTTGTATCTATGTCATATTTAAATTATATAGCATCATGTCAACAATTTTTAAACTATAATTCATTAAATACGTATTTTAAAAAATAATAATTAAGTAAAAATACACTTTTTTATTTTGAAAAGGCAGTTAATATTTTAAATCTATAAATATTTGGTCGTCTATAAGTGAGATAATGTAATTAATGATCTCAGTCTGCTTAGACCATCCACAAAGGGCTTTCAAATGCAATTGCAAAAGCAATTGCAAGTCAAAATTTGATACCACCTATGATTTCACTTGCAAAATATGCAAGTCTCTTTGCAAGCCATGTCATCATCTTCCTTCTCACTTTTTTTTCTTCTTTCTTAATTTTTTAGATAAACTACATTTTTTATATAAACTAATATATTTTTTTTATATTTTAATTATCATTAAATTAAAATAAATAATTATATATCATGTTATTAACTAAAAAAAATATAAATGTATATAATAATTTATAAAATAATTAATAAATGTTGTAGTGGGGACCACTTTTGAAAGTGTAGGTAGATTGCATGTGTGTAGAAGGTAATTACAAAAGCTGATGTGACACAATTAAAAGTGTAAATGAATTATTGGGATGTGGATGGTCTTATACCTTGGAACATTGCTAAGGTGGCCAATGTTATCCTGTCTGTGGGCACCTCACTTTAGTTTTCACAATATTTAATTTCAAAATAATAATAAACATATATAATTAAAAGAAAAAATCATTCGTGTATATCTTTTTGGGGATTTCCTGAAAATAAATTTTCAAAATTTACATATACTATTTTTCATAAAAGAATATAGTAAACTGTAATATTTAATTTTCAAAATCCTATAAGGTTGTTAGGGATTGTTTGGTTAGTTTTTATTAAATCCTATATGAATAAAGTTGTTTGTATGGATCGGGAAGTTTTTTGTTTTGGAGGATTTTTTAATAGATGAAATAAGCATGTTTTTTAATTGTGAGGGACATGTTTGAAAAAAAACGTGACTTTCTGCATAAAGCTCATCCCCATAAGCTTACTGAATAAATCATTTTCTATATCCTTAAGTCACTACCAAATAATCATGTATAACTGTCCGAATAAGTTACGAGTCTCATTAACTCATTATACTGCTAACAAACAACCTCTTAGATTACTTTAAGGATGTTAATTATTATAAATTGACATTTGATTTTGATTTTATGATATTTTAGGTCAAAATAACCTGAGTTCGAGAATCAAATAAGGTGTTGCAGCCAAACAATGATTTTCAGGGTGAATATTGTTTGGTTTAAGCCTTACAATTAGTCGATTAATTGTGGGTAAAGACAAGCATTGAGAAACAATAGAGTAAAATAAATGTGCAAAAAAAAATGATACGTTATGGTTGTTGACAAAAAGTATCGTAAACGGATAAAAATCGCAAGTGATGTTAGATCACCATTCCACTAGTAGCAATGAAATTGACGTAAAATAAGTCATACAATGATATTGCCGATTTCCGTATGTGATTATAAAATTGTAACGTATAAAAAAGGAGGGAAATATTTCGCTTGTGTGTGCATTTTCTTGCTCCGTGTTCATTTTATATACATATTGCATTTATCTGTTGGTTTAGGCCTCGAATCTTAGGGAGTTTGTTGGCCAAGATCGTAGGAATATATGTGAACCGATCTCCTCTTGATTTGTTCAATTCGATATTCTGTCCCTAACGGTTAAATGTTCTCAACGCTTCTGACGTTGATGTCGTTGTTCTGTTATTGTTGCTCCTCCGGAGGGGTGGCGTCGTTGCTAGCTAAAAGTCTCCATAAAATAGTCAGATAAATCTTCATCATAACTAATCATACATGGATAGATTTTAATCATAACAAGTGGCAAATTAAAAAATTATTTGTGAAGTTAATCATTCTATTAGAGCTTATTTGGTTGTGTTTCTAATTCTTGAACACAATGATAATGTCTTCAAAAATTTATACAGACAGATACCCTCATGAAATTATTTCGTACGTAGTGATAAAAGCAAATAAAGGCCAACTAATTTTGTTTAAATCATTAGCATATCTTCATATTACTTACAATCGAACTTTAAATCTAGCATCTGATTAATCATTTTATTGCTAGAGACATGTTGGGTTCAAAGGCCAACCAATGTCAATAGAATCAATGACCATGTTTTTTAAAAGGAGCATTATAAAAATTAAGATCAGATGCAATCAAAATAAGGCATCCTTTGCTTTTTGTTTAATTATTAAACAATAGTTGAATTATATGAGATATATTATATCTAATATATATAATATGTTCACTCATCTTATCTCGAACACACATTATTAGAAAAAGGAAGTCAAACCCTAAATAGATGACAGGTGGTAAATGAGCACTTAGAGTATCTAGATCAATCTTGCAAAATGAAATGGACATATCATATAGACTGCAAGAGTTATGACACTTTCTAAATTAGAGAGATCGTGTGCAATGCTTCATAGGCATATGGGCCATCTCCGTCCTCTTTTCTTTTTCTTTTTTCTAAGGGTGCGTTTGGTTTGCGGGATTGGAATGAATTTGGATTTCAAATTCATTCCAATCCTGTGTTTGGTTTGCAGGAATGGAATTTGTTGACCGGATTTGAAATCCTTTAACCTCTTTAAAATCATTTACTTGATGGATTTGGAATTCCTTTGTAATGGACCGGGATTTCAAATCCCCCCAAATCCAAATCCTTACTCGAAATCCAATCCATTCCATTCTAATCCCACAAACCAAACGCACCCTTTGTGTAAATAAACTAATTTTTTTATATAAATAATTATTATTTTTTTTAAATATTATACGTATTAAATAAATGGTATTTTTAATGGAATGTTTTTCATTTAAATTACTAATTTGGTTACTAAAATAAATTTTTAGTTATGTTCAATATTTTATAATTGTTTTATTATTTATATTATAATTAATTTATTATTTATATTATAAATAAATCATATTTAGTATTTTTTGTGATATTATAAATTATTAAAATATGTAAATATAAATTATAAAGTAGTTGGAGATATGACACTGAGGGTCACTTTTGAAAAATATATATAATTTTATTGATATAAAATATTATTGTAAAGTTGAAGTGACACTTTTAAAAAATGATTGGTATTGCATTTGTGTGGATCGTCTTACTATAACCTATAAAACAACTTATTGTTTTGTTCACATCAGTTTTCCACTAATTTTTTTTAACAAAAATTTATCCTTAAATACCTTCTCCAATGCAAAACCTTTTCATAACCTTTTCATCTATTACATTATAATTTATCCTCATTTATTTAAGATGTTCTATAAAAGTCCTTCATTTAATTTGTCATTTTAAAGTCTATTTCATATTTTTCAAAAACAAAAATTATATAACTTGAAAAAAATGAATTCATTAAAATATGAAAGACAATAAATATATTATATCATTTATATATTTTTTTTGGGGAATTCGATATTGGTGTTATTTTGATCGTCTTGACGAAAGCTTTTTAATAATGTATTTTGTCATAAAATATATTGGTTTTATACTAAATATTTAATAAATTAGATTAATTAGTCAAAATATGATACGGTGTCAAATATAAATATGATCAAGGAAGGTACAAAATGAAAATTCAAAGGGAAAAAACTTTTGAACCAAAAGGTTGGAGTTCTCCGACCCTTTCACCTAAAACCTTTTCAACCCAATACTTAAAAACACTTTTAAAAGCATTTTAAAATAGTAAAAAGCTAGTAACAACTTATAAAGATGCTCAAAAAGGAAGGGGTGAATAGTTGGTGCAATCATGTTATCTTTAACAACTCATTTAAGAAATAGGGAAATAAAGCACATCCACAATTTGGATATACATATGTATGTATCTTTACAACTCATGTGCCCCTTGTCTTCCCTAATCCACTCTCTCCCCTCATTCAAATACTTTCTAATAAACATGCAAATTCTCTTCTATCCAATTATCCAAACACACACACATAGACATACATATATACATATATATATATGTATATAAGATTTGGTCGGAATCAAACGAGAAAAAACGACCAGATAAAATAATACGAGAACAACCAAATCACATATAATTTTACATGAAAATCATGTATAAAATCAATATAATTCATACGTTTTGAAAGTCGCAGCCCAAAATCACCCGCTCACCTTTGTGTTAACCGCAGGGGCAAATGGCTTAAAGTGCTATTAGGGGCATGGCCCGGAGCTTTTGTTTCTCCTTGGTAGAACTTTTAGAGCATCTCCAACAGCATCTTCAAAATTTCTCCAAAATGGAGAATTAAAAGTCAAAATTTACATCCATCTCCAACAGATTCTCCATTTTGGAGATGAAATCATTATTTATAATATTAAAATATTGTATAAATCTAATAAAATATTATTTATCTCTCATACCCATCTCATTTGAAAAAATCTTATTGGTAGAATATAATAAAAAAAATAATTTATCTCTCATGATAATCATTTTTGAAGATTTTGGAAAGTTCTCCATATTTGGAGAAAATTACACTCTCTCTCCTACTTTCTCTATTTTGGAGAAAGATTTGGAGAATCTGTTGAAACACAAAAATACCTAAAATCTTCATTTTCTCTATTTAGGAGAAGCTATTGGAGATGCTCTTACTTTGCCCCCTCTATAATGACCGCCAAAGACAATACATACCAAGTCTAACAAATATATTAATTAAATATTTACTTGGGCCTCTTCATTATTTGTGATAACTTAAGACTAAATGTTGTTTAATTGTTACTTTGATTAGGCTAAATTTTGTTCGTTATTCTAGTTAGACGATTACCTAACGAGATTTAGGGGTTGTTTGTTTTTTTAAAAAATCCTCTTAGTGACTCTTAAGTCTGAATGGTTCAGACCTTTTTACACACCACCTCTTATTAATCATAACTAAAATAAGATTTCAGACTTTAGACCTCTTAAAAAACAAACGGCACCTTAGACTTATAAAATGATAAAGTTATATTTAAATATGGATCATATACATTATATTTACGAAATATATTGAAATGAAGTTTCGATGACATAACGATCAAACAAAAAGTGTTCATAATTGTAAAGTTAATAAAATATTATTACTGTTGGACGACGAATTAAAGTAATTCGTTGGTTAAACTAAACACGTATTAATGCATGGGTTATGAGACCACGTACTAACGGATTGAAAATAAAAATATGAGAAATATATAATCGAACCCGATGCGTGAAACGATTAAACAATGTAATCATTTTTTGTAAAACAGACAATTTTTTTGTATAAATTGTCCAATCTAAAATGTAAAACGATATACTAGTTTTCTTGTTAAAACAAACATCTTGAAATTTTCATATTTTATTAGAATTACGTAGGTAAAACCTATTTTGGAATACGTATAATTGAAAATCGAAAAATTTCTTAGTTCGAATGACATCAAATTATGAATATATCTATACTATATTATAAAACACATGCAGATAAAAAACTCTTAAATACAAATTATTAGACACAAGGTACCATCATTTTATGCAATATTTTAAAAATCTCTTAATTTACAAGTATCAAAGCACAAGATACATATTACTACTGCAGACTTCTAACACCCACCAATTTGGTAAGTACAGAGTCTTCCTTTTATGTAAACATTTCCATGTATCACTATTAATTAATATATTATATTACTATAAATTTGTTTTAATTATATTGTTAAATATGTAATTGATTATTTTTTCTAGATGTCATTAAAATATATAAGATAATCATTGAATTCTAACAAAATACTTAATTTTTTTATATAAAAAACATTATATTATTAAGCCTAAATTAAACAAATTTATAAAAAATCCATTATCACTTTTTTAAAACCATCCAAAATCGTACTGTAAATCGACAAAAAAAATAAAGTGAAACATTAAAATCGTGATGTATCTCGCTGCATTGCGCGAGTACACTTCTAGTAAATAGATAATGCATTGTAGACAAAACTAAGGTGTCGTTTGTTTTTTGTGCATGTTTATTTATCGTCTTTACTATCGTAAGTATTGAACAAATGAGTTTTTGGAAATGGTTTCATACGCGCTGTGTTGATGATCAATTTTGAAACCTATCGAGTGAACGGTAGTGTATTTTTACCACGCGTTTAATCGTTAACCGACTTATGTATTTGAAAGTTTTATAAATTTCAAATTGGTTTATTGGTCGAAAAACCTTGAACTCATTAGGCCTATAGATTTAACCCTTGTAGAAAAAGGAGTTGTGATTAAGGACTAAGGGAGTCCTTGGGATTTGAAGCGTGCGGTCAGTCTTGAATTTTGAGTTTCGATTTTTGAATCTGTGCGCGTTTGTTTTATGGAAGTAGTAGATTTAAGTCTTTCCGGTTAATCAAGGGGTGATTTTATACTTCGGTAATCATGCGGGATAAGGTCTTAGGTGATTAGCGGTGATTAGATTGGGTTTCGTTTTGGTGGTTTGCTCGTCGGTGTGACGTCATGGTTGATGTTGTTGGTGTACCATCTTAGTAGGTTCCGCGATTTAAGGAAATTTTGGTGATCGGTCTGTTAGAAATGTCAGATTTTGATTTGTAGCTCTCGGTTAAGTGTCAACTTGGGTGCAACCATTCGTCTGGAACGGAATTTTGGACGGAATGTCCCCGTTTTCGAGGTCGCCGTTTAGTCCTAGGCGTCGACGTGTTTTCTTGGTGTCATTTGATCTGGAAATGTTTAGATGTATCCCGGTTGGGTCATGGGAAGTATTGACCTTTCAGTAATAGAATTTGAAGGGAGTCTGGCTGTTGAGAATTAAGTACCGTTGGGTTTAAACATTCCTGGGTGATAAGGATTTCATTATAGGAATGTTGTGGGGATGGTGTAGGAACGGAGTTGGGTGATAGCCGAATCTGGATCAGTGGGAATCCGAGGATTTTGGAAGTTTAGTGACGATCGTTGGCTTTGGTTCGGAACTGTGTAGATCCGAAAGGAATTAGTCGGTGAGTGGTCGAGGTCACGAATTACCTGGGGGTAGTAATTGTCATCCAAGGTTGGGAGACGACCGTAACCTTGTGGGTAAATGTTACTTTGGAGAGTTAAGTGTTCGCTCGGTTATGAGTGTAATGTGCCCAAGAGGGGCGGCCGATGTGAGTATCGGTATAAGGGTCATGTTAATGTTTCAGGCAAATGGGTTAAGGAAAATCTTTCCTGCTGCTAACGCTTCATGGGAATCTAGATTTCGAGGACGAAATCATCCTAAGGTTGGGAGGATTGTAACACCCCGAATTTCGAAAGGTATCATTCCAAGCTAATGCGGAAATCAGTATTTTAAGGGGGAAAATAAGATATATGATCTTGGACTTGAATTCTATATTTTATAGTCTTAATGGATAAAGAATTCAATTACGAGTCCAACGGTCCTTTCCGGAGCGAAAACGGAGCTTTAACGAAGAAGTTATGACCAAAACAGTGTCCGGGCTTATTTTTGGGTGGTCTGCAGGGGGAGCACGACCCGTGCGTTTTTCTTCACAAAATCAGCACGGGCCGTGCGTTGCATCAGAGGGCACAGCGAGATTAAATGAAATTTTCCCCAAAATCATCTCATTTCTCATTTCCTTCTCCCAAGTCTTCTCTCCAAAACCCTCCCTCTTCATCTACTTCATTTAGGGTTCCCCAACCACCATCTCTTCACCATTTGTTGCTAGAGTAAGAGCATCATCCAAGGGTTCGGTTTGGAAGCTTCACCACCATCTTCACCTTCATCTTCTTCATCACTTCACCATTGTCATCTTCAACCTCAAGCTCCATTTTTGGGTTTTCTAGGTTTTCATCAAAACCTAAGTGGTAAGTGTATCCCTTCCATTTCTAAACCTTTATGTAACGTTATAAATGCTCCATTGATGGTTTCTTAGTGTTCGGTTTCTCAAATCTCGGATTTGTTGGTTTTGGAGAAATTAGGGTTTTGATCTCATTTGGGGATTTTGGTATATATGTTTGGAGAATGATTCTAAGTGATTGATTATATGTTTTGATGGTTGGAAACTTATGGATCTAGGTTTTTGAAAGTTTTGCTTGAAGATTCAAGTTTCTTCAAAGGAGCTCAATGTGGGGTAAAATCTAGATTTAGCCTAAATCTAGCAAGGTGAGTTCAAGTTGATTTGTGAAAACGTTGTACACGCCAAAATGTCTATTTTAAAGTGTTTATGTGTTTTACATGAAATTATCAAACGTTGGGTTAGTTGGTAATATTTGATTATTTGAAGTATTTAACTTTATAAACTTTGTAAAACACCCACTCTTGGGATTTTTGGGCATTTCGATAAATGTGTTATAAATTAATGGGTTTTGATGATTTATTGCATAAATGGGTTTTTGGTCGAAAATACACTTTTTAATGTTTGTCGGGTTTTATGCATCATTCATGAAATGGAATGTTTTATGAAGTATTACTTGCACATTTATGTGAAGTACTTGAAAGAATGTGTATGGTCTCATTTTATGATTTCCATTCTTATCAGCAGTTAAACTTGGAAATGCATATTTGCAAATAAATGAGTCTTTAGGACTTCGGTCCGGTTTAATAGTCCGATTGTGAAATACCAAGTATGATGGCGGTTAATGCGCATCAATTGAGATTTACATGTTTGAGTGCGTTAGTCATTCAATTTGAGTCATGTACTGTTTAGACTGTAATGCAGTGGATCCATAGGCATATGAGTCGGTCGTGTTATTTAAAAAGAAAAAAATGGGATATTAATTATATGTGGGTTTCAGAATTAGTCTCTAGGGATTTCGAGGATAATACTGTGAGGGCTGGTGGAGTCCAAGACCAGACCTGCATCCGAGAGTTAATTTCTGAGCCTGTTTTTATGGGATAGTCACTTCCCATTTGTAGGTAGTTGAGATATTGGATCCTCGGGGGCGTTTGGTACGGTTATGTGGGACCGGTTACTAGCCATGGGTCGTAAATGTAATCCTAGCGAATGAGCATGATTAGGATCCTCGGGGGCCCTCCCTTACATCTTAGTACGAGTCGGCGTGCTCGTGGCCATGGGTCCTAGTATGGTGAGCTCAATAACTTGGAATGTGGCCTACTTTTGTGTTCCGCCACTAGCCTTGGAATTCGGGATTCCCCCGTCACCGTGAGGTGTTGTTTTGAGGTATTTGATTTTATCCTCGTTTTCAGTGACGTTTGAGATTTGGGTTATCTCCTTATGCTATAATTTTGGAGACTTGAGTTTACTCATATTTTGGTGGTTTGTTTTTATAAAGCTTATTAAAATGTCATTATTTGAGCATTACCATTATTCTTGTTTTAAGTAAGTGTTGGATTGCATTGTCTCATGAAAGAATGTTTGGCGTTGAGGCGTCCATCTATAAAATGCATATTGTTGGTAAATGAGTTGTTCTCTTATTTCAAAGTAAATCATTTTAAAGGATCATGATTATAAGTTACAATGTTTCCATTTTACGCTTTCCTCTATAACCATGATATAAAACTCTTGAACTCACTAGGCGTTAGCCTAACCTTTTTATTTGTCGGCATGTGCATCAGGTTTCATTTCGGGATTATTTCTAGCGACACCATGAAGTGATGAGTGCTAGTTGTGTGCTCGATGAGGTGATTCAGCTTGATGAAGTCTTCCGCATTATTATTGGAGATAGAGATTTGGTATTGGGTTATAGTAACACTCGACTTTAGTTAGTCTTTATGTAAGATTTTAATTATTTGTTGATGGTTTAACCTAGAAATGTATTTCAATTATGGAGTGGTAGTAAGAGATTTATTATCCTTTAAGGTATTGTTGAAAGTTTTAATTAGTCGCTCTTTCCAAATTTGAGGGTGTTACAATTCGAGCGAAATAAATTACACTGTTAAAGGGAAAAACAAATGAAACAACAATATGGAGAGAATAACAATAAGACAGAGAGAAGAAGTCTATAATTCTCATTAATCATAAGCCCTTTAAATAGGGAGGAGTTACAAGTAGATAGTTAGGAGGTATTTCAGTTCTAATCTAACTTTGATATATTTATCCCTATCGTCATATCCTTTAGACGATGACACACTTATCCTACAACACTCCCCCTTGTGCCGAGTTAAAGGAGTGGTGGTGCACAGTTGTTGCCTCGTTAAAACCTTACGCCAAAATAAAACCCAGTGGGAAAAAATAAAAATATGACGAAGGAAAGAGTACAACGCACCAACTTCTTTGCAATACATAAACTTATCCTTCAGTCTAGTTTTCTCTTAGATTCATACTTTAATCTTGAGAGTTAGGAAAGCATGATGGTATATTGTAACACCCGTAAATTTGGAGATTTCCCTAAGTGATATTTCGGGAGTCGGTTGACTCGTGGGACGTAAAGGTATCGAGATTCAGGCAAGCTTTACTTTGGAATCATCGGGAATCAAATATGGTACGAATGATGCAAGAAAACCGAAGTTTTGGTCTACCGCGACTTGGCACGCGACTTTGGCTCGCGGCACAAGTCGAGTAACTCACTTGATGTGAGTATTCGGGGAAACGGGCGGCTTATGCCGCGACTTAAGGTCGCGGCATAACCCGCGGAAGTGCACTGTCGAGATTAAAACCGATTTTCAGCCATTTGCCTCATCACTCTCAAATCAAAACCCTAAATCTTCTTCCCTCTTCTCTCCCAAACCTCAAATGTCGAACCTCTACCTATTTGGAGGGTTTTCCTCCTCAACCCTCATACTTCTTCATCACCTAGCTAGTTGAGATCTTGAACCACAAAACCTCCATCTTCATCTTCCTCGTCAAGTTCAAAGTGTGGGAGCTCGGGTTGAAGAGTTGGGTTGGGTGTCTTCGGAAGGTTTCGTCATCTTTAATGGTAAGCTTCCTTGATTTAAGGTTATAAATGTTCTTTGGATGTTTTCCTAGTGTTTGGATTTTCAGATCTCGGAATTGTTAGTTTTGGTGAAACTAGGGTTTTGATCTCGTTTGGGGATTTTGGTTTATAATGTTGGGGAATGTTTCTATGTGGTTGATCATGGTTATGTATGGTTTGGAATGTTTGGATCTAGGTTTTGGAAGTTCTCGGCTTGAGGATTCAAGCGGCCTTCAAAGGAGCTTGTTGGGTGAAATCTAGATTTAGCCTAAATCTAACAAGGTGAGTTCAAGTTGATTTGTGAAAACGATGTACATGCCAAAATGGTTATTTTAAAGTATTTTACATTTTACATGAAATTGTTAACTGCTGATCAGTTTGGTTATTTTGAAAGTATTTAATTTTATAAACCTGTATAGCACACATTATTGTGATTTTGGGCATTTTGATAAATGAGTCATAAATGGGTGTGTTTGGTAACTTATTGCATACATGAGATTATTTGGTTAAAAGGCATTTTAGTGTTGTTTGGGGTAAAAGGTTCAATTTTGTGTATGGAACGTTTTGAAAGGATAAGGAGCCTAAATCTGTTTGGAAAACCTTTTGACCCGACTTAAACTGTGTTGGAGTTCATTAGAGTATTTTGGAGCATGTGATTTCATGGTATGGGTTGAGTGAGTTTATTACTTGCAAAACATAATCTTTGGTCAAAAGAGGCTTTGAGCATTTTGGCTCGATGTCGTTTTAAAGGAGTCTCGAGGACACTTGTCCGGGTTTTATATGGCTCAATGTAGAGTCCGGTTATGACGTACGTACTAATGCGCTGTGTTTCGTATTGAGTTTGGTTACGGGCTCGAGTGTTTTGGTCATTCGTGTGTAGTCCGGTAACGTTAGACAGTGTGTAATGGATCCATAGGCACGTGAGTCAGTCCATTTTGGATGGTCAATTGGGTATTGCGGGGTTGAACTTCGGTACCCATGTTTTATGACCGGAAACTTTACAAGTGATCGCTAGGAGGGTTGAGTCTGTAGTGCTATCGGGGAGTGAGCGCTAGGACCTCCGCCGCTTGAAGTAATGCCTGGGAGGTAGTCTTTAAGTGTGTCGGGCCTTCGGGATGGAGTTCTTCGGAATGATCCATCAAGGTCAACTGACTTGGGGTAATACTTGGTAAAGAAGTCGTAGGGACACTTGGGCTGCGATGTCGTGAGGTGTCATGCGATTAACGTTGAATGGGTGGTATACTTTGGTGTTTCTTCCACTCTCAACAGATACGGGTCTCCCCCGTTGTTGGCTATCTGTATTTCAAATAAAAAGGATGTCTTATTTTATTGTCATTGGGTCTTTTCAGTCGCGTGAGTATTGGACCTAGTGTCCACATTTTCGGACGTACGATGTACATGGTTGGAAGATGAGTCATGTTTCAAGTTAATTGAGTTACATCAATTTATAAAGCATGCTTTGAAATGAAGTGTTCATCTTTGAAAGTGCATGACATTGGAAAAGAGTTGTTTCCACATTTTAAAGTGCATCGATGGAAAGGTCATGATTTTAAGTAAAGTTCATTATCTTAAATGTGTTTACTTATGTAAAACTCTTGAGCTCACTAGGCATTAAGCCTAATCTTTTTATTTGTCGGCATGTGCATCAGGTTTCAAGGTTGAGAGTTGGTTCTAGCAATCCTATGAAGAGTAAAGCCTTAGCTAGATCCGAAAGTAAGTATTCGGTGAAGTCTTCCGCACTATGGAGATAGTGACTATGCATGGGTATTAGTAGCACCCGTCCCTTATAGTCTGTATATATATAAGATGGTATACGTGTATTGTAGCTAAATCTGAATTCGTGGTTGTAGATGATTCATTTATTGATGTATTTAGAAAATTTTAAATAAGTTGCTATCTCCAGATTTGAGGGTGTTACATATATAAACAGTTGTCTCACTAAAACCTTACACTAAGGAACAAAACCCAATGGGAAAAATAAAACCTTGGTTGA
Organism: Arctium minus; assembly: GCA_954870635.1. Lineage (NCBI taxonomy): Eukaryota > Viridiplantae > Streptophyta > Magnoliopsida > Asterales > Asteraceae > Arctium > Arctium minus. The sequence goes on along the minus strand of OX941086.1, from coordinate 8,730,035 downwards.
AGGAAAGAGAACAACATACCAATATCAAATATATAGTAGACTCCCCCTTTTGTCTACTACTCCCCCTGATTCGTGCATTAATCAAGAGAGTTTGGAAAACATTTCCATTTACTTTCTACACGTTTCCCAATATATGGTTTTAGGTAATGACTTGATAAAATATGTCACGTTCTTTTGACACCTTACTTGATTCACTTGAATCTAAAGGAGAGTCTTTTATTGCTGATTATATAGAAACTTAAGCAGAATATGCTTTGTGTTATTACCTCTGATGTATCTTATGTTCATTTCTTCGATACATGATGCATTATTTCCATATATGCAAGTAGGATACTGGTTGAACCCAAAATTACTAACTCCTCTAATATATGTAATGATAATCCTTAATCATATACATTATTTTATTATCTCATGGAGAGTAATATTCTTGGATTAGTTCAAGGAGGTAGTTACAAAGGATTGCTTAGTTTACTTCCAAGCAATCGACGTGTTCCTTGTGGTAATTCTTTATCCAGTTTGGGAACAACCTTTGTATGGGTCAGACAGATACCTAATATCAGCAAACACATACCAAGACATTGTTTGGTGTTTTTCTATAAGAGCTAGTACTTTTGCTGCTTACATTCTAAGTAGGTATTGAAGTTCCATTATCAATCCCATTTTTCTTTCTATAGGGAAAGTATATACCCATGTCAATGGTTCCAAAAGATTAATTTGATATCATTCCAATGACTTAGCGTTGGCGCTGAGCTAAATCTAGCTAACAAGTTTACTAAGAAATACAATATATGGTCAAGTGTATTATGTTAAGTACGATAATGAGCATATTGTACTTAGATAGGGAATTCTAACTCCCAGCATTTTTTGTCATCATCCTTTAGACGAAATGGATCTTTCCTTATATCCGACACTTCGATCGATCATGGGAGTGCTAACCGGATTCGCTTTGTCCATATTAAATTGCCTGATTATTTTATGGACATATGCGATCGGTGAATTAATATTTCACAAACTCGGTGTCCTAGCTCAAATATCTAGACAAAACCAAGTCTTCCCAAGATCTTTCCTCTCAAAATCATATTTCAAGTAGCGTGTGGTTCCTCTCATTTCATCAAGAGTGCCTATTATGTTCATAACATTGACATATAGAGCTACTTTGAAAATCTGGAACTTGTTTTCCATAATAAATACGCAAGAGAACAGTTCATCGTTCTTATATATCCTTTCCCAATCAAGTATTCCATTAGGCGGGTATACCACATCCGCTTAGATTGCTTTAATCTATAAAGTGGGTGTTTCAATTTTATTGCAAACGCATTTCGTGGTTTAGAGTTACTTGATTTTGGTAATGTAATATCATCAAGTACTTTTATATATCTCTAAATCTAGATCCCCGTAGAGATATGTGGTAACCACATTCATGAGCTACATTTCCAGTCCTTCGGAAACTATTAGGTTAATTAATTAGCAGAACGTTATAACGTCCATCACGAGAGAGTAAGTCTTCTCATGGTCAATCCAGGGCGTTGTGAGAAACCTTGCGCCAAAGGAGAGCCTCATACATTAGGACTTCATTTTTCTCGTTACGCTTTCTAACAAAGACTCAGTTATGTCCTACGGGCTTTACACTTGGTAGGTTAACACTACCTGACCAAATACCCGATCATTTGTCAAATAATATAATTATTTATGGATTGTTTCTTTGCATTTAGGCCAATATGCTCTTTGTTGATATTATTCAACTGAGCCTGGTTCGATGTCGTCGTGCTCGATCATCTTATGAGCCATCGTATATGTGAATAAATCATCAATGATTATATATGATCTGTCCATTAACTCATATATACTCTCATAGTTCATTTGAGATTAATATGCATCTCTAGAATCAATATTAACTTTGGAGCGTCCTCCAGTGATGATTCATGGACATAATTATAATTAGAGATAATCTCATGAGAGTTTTGTGTATTGATGATAAATGGATGTGCCTAACTATTCTCTTCCTTTAGAATAGTATCCATCGAACCAAGTAGCTTCCACCACTTCCATTTGGTAGCTACGACCTCAACCACACCTCCACTATGTGTGATTGCAACGCACTTTACAGTGGCGTTGTGCCCCTGTTGGAGACTTTTTAACCTTGCGAGTATATTTGCAGCTCGTATATGTGATCTTGCTACTTTTGGAATATTAAACGTATCAGGTATCGAGTCTGATTCGTTTGATTTCAACATTACGTTGTGAAGTTTTGGGGATCAAAATGAGACAGAGTGAGAATATTCAATGACACTTCCTGTCGTTCCCATGGAAAATCCTTTTTCCTTATCTCCCCCTAACGACGGGAAGACTGTCTCATGAAAGTGACAACCCACAAATCTAGCGGTAAAGATATCACAAGTCAAATATTCTAATTAGCAGATAATTGTTGGGGGTTCATATCCAACATTTACCAAATCGTCTTTAAGGACCCATTTTGATGCGTTGTGGGGGCGCAATTGGCACATATAATCAAACATGCGTAAATGTAAAGTATCAGGCTTATATCCAGTTACCAACTGGTACGCATGAGTCTGGTTAACAAGTAGTGGGTCTAAAAACGACAAAAAAAAATTTGCATATAATAATTGCATAACCCCAGGTAGATGTGGGTAAATTGATGCGCATTACTAATACCCTAGATGTCATCATATTCTTTTGATAACAACTTCTAGGAGACCATTTTATATATACACATGGGGTATAGGAAACTCTACATTGATCCTAATACATATGCAATTAACATCAAATCCTTATGATGTAAATTCTACAGCATTCCAAGTCATGTAGACTTGATGAAATAATAAGGGTGGTGAGCCCTTAAACGTATAACTAGTGCTAGGAGGGCAATATTTCATGTGGACAATAATACGACATGCGTTCATCGAGTCGAAACCAGAACCATAAAGTACTTTAATGGCCCGCATTTTGGATGTTTATGTCCATAAATATCACCTTGTATTCGTTGTAACAATGGAATATTTTTTTTGTATAATGTCCTTAGCTTTAGGACGATCTCATTCCTGTATTGGCTAAGGTTTAGGGTATATACAAAAGTTTTATGTATTCAAGAGGGCATATTATGATAGCAATGTTGTTTCTTATGTTGCAGAAGTCAACAGTTGCAATTTGCCTTGTTTTTCCTTTCACTCGAAATAGAATGTGTTTATGTGTATTTTGCAATACACGGATCACTATGTCATAACCATGGTGTCCAACATGGTCATGTCGAAACATATATATGTGTTATTACCCCCAAAATTTCTTTATTGGTGACAAAATATGTTCCGATGACCCAATAATCTACTAGTTTGACACATTAGTTTCCATGATATATGTTTCCTTTCATATTCATTGGAATTTATGTATATATTCTCATTTGATACGAATATCTTTACAAGGTTCCTATTAAACTTGTTCCACCAAGAAAGTGACAGTCCATCGTGACAGGATCTGATTCTTAACAAGAATAATAAAACTCAGAAACAATATTAAAGAAGTTGCGGAAAAACACTTTAATATTCAAACTATCAATGTAACAGTAAAATATGAATCACAACTTGTAAACTTTATTGAATGATTAAAGTTACAAGCTTTCAAACAAAACCTCAATCTTAATGAACAGGCTCACCAAGACGAATTCTACTTCTCTAGAATTAGGATTGTAAACCTTGAGGTTAATTCTCTCTCTAAAACAAAAACTTAGAAATCTCGTCTCTTAAAACTATTCTGACTATATTATACATATACTGAAAATAAAAGATAATTACAAAACTTAAAAGATCTTCAGTATATTCTTCCATAATTATCTTCAACCTTCCATGATTATCTTTAAGCCTTGATCTGCGCATATCTTTACTATCAAATAAGCAGTATTAAGTCACAGCAACATTAACACTCTGAGCAGTATTAATCTTCATCAACAGCACTAACTATGCTAAGCAGTATTAATTTCTTCAAGCAGTATTAATCAGACTCAGCAGTAGTAACTTTTCTCAGCAGTAGTAATCATGAAAGCCTGGCAGTATTAATCACTTAGACACATCTTCAGTTCCCAACAATCTCCCCCTAACTTGACTTTTAGAGAAGAGAAGTCAAGTTCTTCAGATGCTCCCAAAACTCCATTTTCATACACCTATATCAGGATTCAGCCCCAAACTTTGATTGATAATTCTTTGGATCAAGTACCTTGCCATTTCAAAATTTGGTGCACAACCTAGCTTTTTCTTTAACATAGCATGCAGCTTTAATCTTCTATGGTTGTAAACTCTATCCACCAAGAAGTATTCAAAATGACTTGTATCCACAGCCAGTGCATATACTCCACTTCTTTCATACAGAGTCCAGTTGTTGATGGTTTTCAACACATTTCTGATGACATGCTGAACTTCCTCTGGATTGAATAACATACACAGATATTCCATCACAAGTTTTGTAACTGGTATCCCTGGAGCTTTCAGCTTGTTAGCATATAGTTTCATCCCCATTTCAAACATTTCCTCTTAGTCAGATCTGGAGCATACTCTTACTATCTTGGCCCAAGTAGGATACACTTCAAACTTTTCATCCTTCCTTTTCAGCCTGATATATTCCTTACCATCTACTTCCATGGTATCCCAGTGAATAATCTCAGGAGGCTTGAAACTAACTGGTTCAACAGTTATAGGCTCAGGCACTTTTTCCATCACCACCATGTACATATTTACATCATAAGTACTTGATGGTTCTTCCTGAGATTGAGCTTTCTTATCTTCAGACTTAGGTGCCCCTTCTTCTTCAGCTACCTTTTGTTCAGCTACTTCCTCATCCACTCTAGGTTTCTTAACAAGTTTTCTTCTTGCCATCATTTTAGTTCTTTTCAGAGTCTTCAAACTTTCACCTAGAGTAGCTTCCTTCTTTGGAGTTTCTTGATCATCAGGAAAAGGTTTTTATATTAGAAAGTCATTACTCTCTTTCATCCTCTTTTCCATTTCAACTCTGGCTTTGTCATTCCCTTGAAGCTTAGTCATCTCTGCATCATACAACTGTTCTATTGAGTGCCAATAGAACTACGTGGGAAAATGGACCTTCTTTCTTTTCAGAAAGCATTTTTGGAAAGTAACAATTCCATTCAGTTCGGTTTCGGAAAACTTTTCGCCGGGGCCTAACATCAAAGGCGCAGGTTGATCTCTCTGGTTGAGGCTGCAATTCATTTTGACACGTGGGAAGGTCTTACTCTACTAGTGGCTCGGCTTGGTCTCGCTCCCTTCCCGTACTATTCCTCCCCACTAAAAGAGCGATTGAGAATCTCGAGAACCTTTCTGAACGTCTGTCTTCGCGGGGCGATTTGAAAAGGAGTATATCTTTCTTGTAGTGCCTTCCATTCCACTATTCTGATCGAGAAAGAATCTCTTCTGAACGACCAAGTCATAATGAGATTAAAAACCGATGCTTCCTTGGCCGTGTGGAACATGGATTAACATTATGTCATTCCTACAAGTGATCCCTCATCCAGGATTGGAAGAAGTGCTATATGAGGACTTCGAGATCAAATAGAATATGTTCCTTTCCATTCCTCGTGAGCCACTGATTTCTCCAAAACAAGAGATCAAAGTGATCTTCCTACTTTTTCCCAATAAGTCGACGGCCTTACACCATTGGGAGACTTCGAATAAACTGGAGTACATATAGGATAGACCGGTGCTAAAACCTTTTCTCAAGATATCTTCCAAACTGTTGGGGTCCTTGCTCCAGATGTTGTTCGTACGGTGTGAAAGCAGTTGGTTACGTAGTTTTAGAATTCTGCTGATCCCAAGTAGTCCATCTCCATCATTGCATATGGCTATATAGAAAGTAAAGAGGAAAAGGCATGACCAGAAGAATTGTGTGAAATAAGTGAATTTATCCAGTTGAGGCATCTTGATTGAGAATAAAGGATTCCCCCCATACAGAAGGAGAGGCTTTCCTGTACGAGTAGTGAAGAACTAAACGATAACTTTTGTTGGTTGTTGACCAACGGAAAGAAAGGGAGAAAGAAATGGGATTGTGTCAACAGGCCCCTATTCCGACGAAAAACAACCCCTTTTCTTTTTGTTTAGCCTGTTCCTATCAGAAAAATTACGATTTCAGAGAAGAGGAAAAAAGTCCTCCGTCATAGGCGGTCGAGGGTACCTTCCTAGAGGTTCTTTTTTAATTTGAATCAGGTCTCCTCACTTATGTTTATGCTTATGATAATATATGCCGATCCCTAATCTCACAAATAGATTTCGACCCAATCTCCCATTTGTGAAGCAGATCATGAGTGTATTCCGCCTACATTTGTTAGGTCTTTGATTCTGTAAGTTTGTCTTGTTTAGATTGCACGAGAGCGCCTTTTTTACTTTATATAAAAAATATAGATTTACAATAATAGGTAACCTTCATCAATAAACCTTGCATAAGAGATAGATCCTGCTGACTTGAACTAAGCACGAATTTCATTTGTATTTGAGCGTAAAAGCAACATATTGCTTTGAAGGTTGGAAACCTACTGGTTCAGCCAAGAAACAAAAACCGAATGAAGGAAGCGAAGATCAGAGTCAAAATATGCCGTGGAGAAGAGCTTACTTATGAGTGGAAGACGAAGTCGCAGGGGAACCTGTGGCTGGATTGAATCCTTCTCAGGAAGAGTTTATGCTTGCTGGGTCTTTTTGTCTAGCAGCTATGGAAAAGCCTATAGTATAGTATAGTATAGGGCTGGAATCGCAAGAAAACCCAGTCTCCAACTGAAAATTCCCTCTCACTTCTATGTTGATCCTCATATTGCTTCATTCTAACTTGTGCCCTTGACTGTCCTTCGAAATCTGTATGACAGTCGACTGCTCCCTGAGATGACTCTCTGCCGAGGCAACATTGGAACCTTCAGGCTGGGGCATAGGTATAAGTGTTGGAGCATAGCGATAGAGGGCTTCAATTCAAATGGGTTCATTTTCATTGTGGTATGATAAGTAGTGTCGTACCACCACTCTGCTAAGGATAACCACTTATATACCACTTCTGTGGCGCGAGTGGCCTTCTGTGCTACTCATTAATCATTAATCTGGGGTTAAATAACAGAATTTGATGATGTTAGAGCCCCCTTCAATAATAGGTCCAACTATTTTTCATTCCTCGGAAAAAATTATCAAGCTAGTGCTACTTCCTTCCTTCGTGCGCCTTCTTTGATTTCTGTGGCTTTACTGGTATGAGCCGCGATCTCAAGTCTTGTTCGCATGCTTCCGGAACTTGTTCGTCAACACCAGGTCAGCAGGTGGCTCCTTCATCAAACATGGCTATGCTCACCATATTGCAGTATAATGGGCGATATCTCCTACGCTGTCTTTGTGGATTCCCACCTAATTCCAAGTAGTCTTCTCTTTCTGTGCGGCTTTCTTTATAGGGATCCTGCCAGCACGATACTCCGTTTCCAGCAAGTTCGTGAAGGTCCAGCAATTTTCAACGGGATGTTGTACGTACCGATGTTTTTGACAGTACTCAAGGTCCTCAGTACGACTTCGTTTGGCCTGTGTTCCAAATTCAATGCTCAGGCAGCTCAAAAGCCTTATTCTTCAACAGGAGATGGTCTAGTACTTTGGGGCAGTAACTCAAAGTGGTACCAGGTCAGTCCCTAACTATCTGCTTCCACTAAATACGCGGTAACGCTAACTCATGTGCTGAACACAGGGTCAGTCACGGACCTCTTAGGTTTTTTCAGAAAGAACCAAAAAATTCTCGTTAAGGTCCCATAGATAGAACCTGATACGAAGTACTGAACATAAGACCTATGTAAGAGAGTCAGTCCTACTCATAAAGGTGAAGGACCAAGCACTAGATCGTTGAAAACAAAAAGAAAGACTGACTTTTAGATAACTTATTTAGGAAGGAGCCATCATAACTGCTCGCCATCGGAATAGGCTTTCAAGGCAGCTGCCGAGTCAGCCAGTAAGTAAGCAGGTAATAGTCAGCCAGCAAGTTGGGCCGTTCTTGCCAGTTCGAGTACGAGACTTCGGTGTAGTAGTACTATAACGGTTTTGACACATACTAAGGACTCCTTTTGTAAAGCAACTTATTGTGCTTTTATTCCAGCCAACGAAGCTCCGTCTAATCTAGGCTCGGTTCGGTTCACCCATCATACCTACTAAGTAGAAGGCAGGCGAACTCGGACCAGTGCAACAAAGTTTAGACTCTCGCGATTGGACTCTATAACAGAAGAGGTTGTGCAAAAAGGAAAGGGAAAAGAAGCTTTGCAAAAGCTAAGGCCGAAGCTCTTTGGGCGATATTATAGCATAGCGCATTTCCTCATGATTAGGGTGATGTGGTTGTTCCATCGGTTTTTTTTATGGAGGGATCTATTATTCAAGATATTCTTGAAAGGCGGATTGACAAGTGCGACGAGGAGATGGAGATTCCAGAAAAGTCTACGAATAAGTAAGTGAAGGCTTGGCTTACGTGCTTAGCTCAAGCAAGAAGAAGCTATAAAGTCAAGCCTATTGAATGGTGGCAGAGGGAGTGGAGGTCTAAAAGTCAGAAGAGAACACTGTGCAAAGGGTACGCGACCACAACGCACTGTTGTCCCTTTTTTTTCTTTTTTTTTCTTCGCACTAGGAGTAGTTGTAACTTAGCAATTCGATTGTACTCAGATCGAACATGGCAATGAATGTAAGTGTGCTCTCTGGGCCTTACTTATTGATGACTGATCTACATTCTCAGCTGATGACATTGAATGATTTGAGGACGCTGGGCGGCCAACTTGCTTGCGCTTGGGCTGTTTCGCCGTGGCTTGGGGTATAACGGTTCGGAGAGATCGACAAGCACCTCACACTGCCATGCCAACCGCAGCTTTTGAATCAATTTTGGGGTGATCTTTGACCAACCGATGCAGCGGGAATGGGATATTGAATGAAAGTCAATCGAAGAGACAAGTGACTTCCCCTTTTTTCGCTAAGGAAATCTGCTAACACTCTAAACGATTCCTGAGACGACTGTTCTATAGCCATAGAGAACATCCTACATCCGAACTCATACCTACAAGCCTATGGATACTGGCACCTATTCTATTTCCATTGGACTTAAAAAGTCTTACTTATTTCGCGGGACCAGGGCGGAAAGACGAGTTACTATTTTCACGAGCTCATTTGGACTCATAAATCAAACTCCTATTGATTGGGAAATGCTCAAAGGTTCTTGTTCAAATGCCAAATCCCTTAGATGACTCACCATCCCCTGAAATACCCAATCCGGTACATTATGACAAGCTTAGCCTCCATGACATTGTGGAATACTGCCTTTTACCTGTACAAAGCCATAAGCAGTACTCCCCCTTAAAGGCAGCGATTTGGTTGGTTTTCTATTGATATAGATTAAAGACCGAACCTTTATGCGAAAGCGTTACGGAAATGATCTACCTTTCGAATTTTGATCTTGATATGTCGGTGGTTTTTAACCGTAGCCTTCTTGCCCTAACCTAAGTCCAGGAACGGATCCTTTTGCCTGGAATGACTGAGGTCAAATGACACATTAGGCGGTAGCCATTCAAAAGCCCAAGAGACGATGCCCTAGTTCGATACCTGATGACTTGCCCTACTTTTTGTCCAAACCGGTTGATTGAATGTCTGAGGTAGGCCTTCTTTGCCAAAGTAATGGGGCCCTTCCAATAGGAAGGAGGACGCTGAGACAAGGAACTTCACTTCGACGCTGAGTAACACTTCCTCCCTCTTTGGAATTGAATCAATAGTAGCAGAAGGAGGCAAGTAACTGATTAAGGAAAGGCATGAGTTTCCATTTTCCAAGTAAGTTATGGAAAAAAAGTTCTTATTAGCTTTCACCCTTTCTCCGCTTCAAAAGGAGTCGAAGATCTTTAAAGAACTTAATACTTTTTAGACGGCCCTAAAGAAAGAAGTACAGGAGCTGAAGTCGATTCGCCAACAGAGAAGGGGGGTCGGACATGAATACGATTTGCGGACATGAAACATAATAAAGGCAGATGCCAAGAAGTGGGCAAGGAACTTCCATAGGGACTTGTAGTCTTTACTTCCTTTGGAGGCTCTGCGGGGATAATAAGGGCTTCAGTTGTTGAAGAAAATGTCCCGATGAACCTTTATTGGCACTTTATGTCGCTAACCCGTGACGGACAGAGCTAGCAGGTGACGGTAAAGGTACCTCCACATTTCGAACCTCGGGAGAGAAGGACGTTGATTGAGCTTTTCCATGCCTAGTCCCAGTTTCGGTTAAAGACCCAGAACGGGCTACAGATCTATACTAATGAAGTTTTTATGTGAGAAAGTCAAGCCAGGAAGTCCTTCTCTCATTCTGGTGCTTGTAAGATAAGACCAGTAGATGAATTAGGAAAGAGGGCCTATGCCCGGTTAAAGTGAAAGGTTGTAGTGATAGCGACGGGGCTTACTTTCTCTTTGGTTCAGCTACTAAATAGATAAGTCATTTCTGCTCGACTATAGCCATCGGGGTGGGGATGAGGCAGAAACACTTGCCGCACGTGATAATGTCACATTAGATAGAACAGTTCCCTATCAATGCAAGCCTTCGATGAATAAGGTAAGTAAATGCTACTTAAGAAGCACAAGCACCCTTTTTTATTCACTAAGGATGAGATGGTGCAGGAGCGGGTCGATGATGACACTGGGGAAGCCCAGTCAACCGATAGGGGGGGGGGAATTCCATTCACTTGTTTAACTGCTAAGAAGAATTTTATCTTTCGACTGGGAACTGCTTACCTTTGGTGCTTTATATTTTTTTATATAAGGTAGTAATCCCGTAGAGGCAAGGGCAAATCGAGTTAGCATCCCGCCATTCATGCCATGCCTTGTCAACTAGGATAGTTAGCTAATTCCTTCCAAGAAAATAGATTCTGCGATGATGCGCGTAATCGATCTCTTATTAGGTTATTAAAAAGTCATTTCTAGAGGAATGGGTCATGGAAGACTAAGAGAAGAGAACCTGAAATGAAAGGTCAGATAGTGAAAGATGAACAAGAAGCCACAACTCGAAGGCTAATTCATGCTTTGCCAATGAGTGATGTTATTTTACTTAATATCCCAAGTTAGGAGTAAGATCACAGCTTATCCCGCCACAAAGCGATTCAAATCTCTTTTCCATAGGCGCTAACTCTTACTTAAACAGCTTCGCTTCCTTCCCCAGATGCATGAGATGAAGGAAAGCGAGGGCGAAAGGAAGGCTTTGACTAACTCCTTCTAGGGTGTAATTCCAAGCTCTCGTATGGCTATGAGACTCACAATCAGGCGTCGCACCTTAGTAAGCTTTCAGGAAAGTAAGGACTATTTATTGCCGCATCAAGGAAAGATGAAATATTTTCTGTTAATACTCTTTATTCCCACATTTTTTGAATCCAAGAAGAAGTTCAATATCCGTCTAAAAAAATAGAAGAGAAAGTCTAATTCCACATCTCTTAGGGGCACTGAGTATATGGTGTAAGTCCTTGCTGTGTTAGCTAGGCCACCTGCCGGAAGCGTTGAAGATAGAAAATTATGGTTGCTTGTTGATTGATTCGGCGTAACGAGTGATAGAGATACCTTACGAGGGTTTAAGGAAAGAAGTTAGTTCAGGATGTTAAACTTTTTTCAATCGGGCTGTGGACCCATAGACATTGAGATTGATGAGACTCGGGAACGAGGTCGTCCCCTGTTCGTTGTTTTTCCTCAGATAAAGATGGTCTCGAAGCACACTCTGGTTCGCGCCAATCCCTTCACTCCAATAATCCATACTCGGACGTCCGCGATGGCGTAAGCACGTCGCAAGTCTGCTCACCGGTTATTGCATTAAGCACCGGTAATTCACCAAAAGCAATAGGCTCCTAAAAATTTTAGAGTCAGATTCACGTGCAGCCTTGATCTTATTATACGATATACCACCAAATGTTCTATTCGATGGACCAGGAACAATCGAAAAAATCTCGACCAGTACGGTATCTCTTTGAATCCTGAATATGGTGATACCCATGATTGTACCAATCTACATATGTCTCTCCCCGGTACTAGTTATTGTCATTTGGATTCCTTGACTTGATTTGTCCGATGAGAAATGCGAAACGAAAGAAGGATCCTCCTGCTAGGAAATTAGATCCTACTCTTTGTCCCCCCCCCCTTTTCACAGAAAATGGAGAGATGAATTGATCGATTTATCGGATCTAGGTCGGGACTGACGGGGCTCGAACCCGCAACTTCCGCCTTGACAGGGCGGTGCTCTGAGCGATTGAACTACAATCCCAGGAAAATGAGGTGTACAACCTCCAATTTATTTTTTTTCTCTTCATTCGAACTATTGACTTTCGCCATGTTGTAACAGAAACACGAATGATATACTATATTATATTCTAATAATTATATATGTTTTTAAATGCAGTAGAGTAGACTCATAGTGGGCTAATTCATGAATTGAATCAAATGGTTTTATTTTAAAGAGTCACGCTCTTTCACTTTAAAGGCCCTAAGCTAAGAAAGAGGCTTAAGTCATCGCTTAAAATCCGAGAAAGGGATTTTTTTTAGTTTTGGAATGTTCATTATGATAAGTAGTCGATTAGGAGAACTGCTATGTCACTACAGGGTATACTCTTCCTCATGTTTCATTATTCATATTTTATGTGCTGGGACATAAATATTCTAGATAGCCTATTATGATATGAATCGCCAAAGTCTTCCTACTTCTCAATTGTTCCAATCAGATCCGAAAAATGAGAAAGAAATCAAAAGTCAGTGGATCTGAATTGAATCATGACTATATAAGCTATTCTTAAGAGATTAAATATAGATGAAATTGTGGAAGCGGACCTTTTATTTCCTTTTTCCACGTAAGAATTCGTCGTCCGATTGAATCTGCTTGTTCCTGGATGCTCCATAGGAATCCATCGCTATTCCTTTCCTCCATCGAGAAAGGTTCATTCCGAGTCACAAGAACAATCTCTCTTTTTTTTTTAATGATTTTCTCTTTTTGTTATGGTAATGCAATGCAAGAGGTCGGAAATCAGGTTGTTTCTGATGATGAAAAGAGCTTTTTTTATCTGAATCAATTTGAAAACCCGAGATTTCAAAGTTGGTAATGTTAGAAGGTCGGTATTTTATGGTCAGATACCTAAGGTCGGTATATCTTTGAAAGCTCAGACGGAGAGAATAAACGGACTCCTCGAGGGCTACTTAAGCCACTTTAGTGCAAACCAGAAGGACTGGAGTTGTTGGATGTTGCTGAGTGTTGCTATAACTTAACACCCAAAAAGCTCTGCGTCGAACTTCAGCCCCTTCGAGTTGGCCATGGGGCAACAGCCTCTGACGCCCCACACCATTGCGACAGGAGGGGGCTTTCCCAGCAGCCTACTTTGCCAAGAGGTGGCAGGAGCGCAACGACCTAGCCCAAACCTACTTAAATAACCTAAAGGCTTGGCCCGGTCTGAAGGAAGAAGAAAGTCAACCTTGTAGAAAAGCAGATAGAAGAGGTAGCCTATAGACTCAAGCGACGAGCTCGGTGAAAACTCACCCCGTATTCCATGTGAGTCAGTTGACTTCGATTAGACCAGACCGACCAGAGAGGAACGTGCCCACGAGGGCACCACCAGATGTTGTAGATGAACCTACTAAAGACGAAATTGAGTATATCATAGCTGACCGCACCATGGGCTAGCCCCTACACCCACTGCACGAGTGGAATATTATTTAGTCAAGTAGAAAGGAACAAGGTCTTACGGCATGGTCACTATATCTTTTCTTTTTCTTTATCTCTCCTCTATGGAAAGAAAGAGGGGATGATACGTGGCGTGGTATACCTGATCGTTTAGTCAACGAGACGTACGTAAGTCGACATAGCTCCATGTATATGTTCTTTTGAGCTAGAACCAATCAATAGAATGAAGTGAAATCTAGGGTAGGGCGACGAACATGGCGAAAGAGGACTGTCTATCCAAAGCCCTTCTCTTCTTCACTCAAAGGGGCAATGCACCAGCCAGCCAGTGTGGTAGTAAACACGCTGTGCTGTAAGCTAAGTTGTTCACCTTGTAGACGGAGGAGATATAGAAAGTGTGTCGTGCTTGATTCATAAGATTCTATAGTAGAACCAGTATATTATTTCACTTAGCCTGCCTCTCCCATGACTTTCCGGGCCAACCAACCCGGATCTGTCCTCGCGAGTCTCTCTGCATTTTGGAAGCAGAGCATGCAGAAAAATCGAGCAATGGATCTTAGAAGAATTCCACTTTTTTCGGCATGACTCTTTCTATTTCTGCGCCGACATTTGAGTTGTCTCTCTTCTTTCTTTCAATCGACACACTGGACGCAGATAACTCCGGTGGCCCCCGCTTCTGTCTCTATCAGGCGGCGACAACCCCTACCTCCATAGCCACAGCATGGAGGAGCAGCTCCTTAATCCGCACTACAACCAATAAAAATGTTCTCCATATCGATATATGATGCTAAACGGAAACCGAGATAGAGAGAGAGGGTTGCCCCTTTGTTGCCTCTTCGAGACAAAAGCACTCATATGAATGGTGCTAATTCCCATGTTCCTTAGAGTCTCGTTTGGTTTCGAGAGCCTCCCCCTCCCCGTCCCTTACTCGTCTTTTGCGTCATCCTGGAATTTTTTTTCGTATGCCGGGGAAAATGCCTCACCTTTCTACATGAATTATTAGAAGAATTTCCTCGGGTCTCTATAAAACAGAAGGAAAAGCCCGGGTGGAAGCACAAACTAAAGGAGAGAGGAAAAGTCGAAAGGGGGGAAGAAGTCTAGTGCTAGTTCTTACTGAAACTTCTTGATTTTATCTAACTTTCATTTTTGAGTGGTTTCTTTGTTCTCTTATTTGGATTGAAAGAAAGAAAAAACTTCCCTTTCTTTCTCTTCTTTTTTTTCCTTCGACGAATTTCAGCTATGACCAATGGCCCCCTAGCTGAATAGGCGTAAGAAAGCTACCTGAAAAAAAGGCAAGGTGCACCTTGGATTGAACTCGACAAATTGCGTTTTGCCAGATAGATTTTTTTAGAAAGATTCCCCATTGGTAATTAAAAAATAGAAAGAATCAAAATCTAAACTAAATACTAAATAAAGGCGCATACGCGGGAAGGGGGCCTTACTACTTCTTCATTCAGGGGGGGAGACTAGCCTCATTACTCCCTACTGGGCGAGAGGTGCACCTAACCCACCTACCCACTCATCAATCACGGTGTTCAGCTGACTTGCACTGATAGACCCCTATTGTATTGGAATTAGGCGCCCATCTTTTGACTGTTGTCAACTAATCTCTTCAATGTTAGATTCTACCCTATGTTAGAACATTTCTGTGAATGCTATTCTGATCTAAGTGGTCTTATTCTGTGTCCCGTGCTAGGAAGCATTACTCCTCTTTTCATTCCAAATTCAAGAATACGACCGATACGATTGATTGGTCTGTGCGCCTCTCTTATTACTTTTTTGTATTCCCCTGTTCTTCGGATATAATTCGATCCTTCTACGGCCAAATCTCAATTTGTGGAAAGCCTTCGATGGCTTCCTTATGAAAACATCCATTTTTATTTGGGTATAGACGGTATCTATTTATTCTTCGTGATATTGACCACATTTCTGATCCCTATTTGCATTTTAGTGGGTTGGTCTGGTATGAGAAGTTATGGGAAAGAGTATATTACAGCATCTCTAATTCGTGAATTTCTAATGATCGTCGTGTTCCGCATGCTGGATCCTCTACTATTCTATGTTCTTCCCGAAAGCGTGCTAATCCCAATGTTGTGCGGAGCTGAGCATCTTATATTCGCTGGGATAAAGCTTTTCCTCTGCAGGGGCCTTGTGCAGTAAACCCCCTACGAGCGGTCGTCCGTCGTCGTAAAGTAGTCCCCGCGAAGCTTTCGGGAAGAGGGGTAGTCTTGTGTGTAAGCATAGCATTTCTGGTCGAACCCGCCAACCCAACTAAGAAGAACCGAACCTGACAAACACATCTTTTTCCTTTGGGGAGGGTACTCCGAGTAGTGGGTACCTCGTAGGACCTCGACCCGCCTACTTGGGTCTTGTATGGATATGCAGGAAGGGATGCTCCTAGGTGTGTGTAGGGGTTGTGTTTGTTCGCGAGAATGGATTCCTCGTCAAGTCAGTTTGGGGGGTGTGGACACACTTGCGCGAATTCGGGTAACGGCTACAAGGGAGAAAGAAAAAGGAAACTGTACCCGACCAGGGATGGACGTAAACTCGTAAGCTACCGAGGGTAGGGATAATCGTCCAGGTCTTATTGTGAAAGAAAAAAGCCGCCCCGCCATAGCAAGTGGGTTGCTTCCTCTGTCGTCGTCGGGGAGCTCTTGGCGAGGAGACCTTAGGATAAGTTGCTAAAACAAACGAGGGGGAGGATCGACCCGTTCATTAGAATTCCGAAGAAAGACTGTTGGCAGCAGGTGGAGACATTTCTTTGGCCCCTTCAAAATAAATAAATAAATAAATGCGGGCAGGGTGGAGCTCGGCAGAGGGTTCGAGAATAGGGTAGGGTCCTGTTCTTAAGATTCAAATAAGAAAAAAGTTCCAAACCTTTATGCATGCACCTCCGTACAAGTGTTGCGTACAAGTTCCGGCCAGGATGATTGGGAAAGATCAAACCAATTTGAACCGCTCACATCACAGTAGTAGTAGCGTAAAGGCCGTAAGCCGGGCGGCGGCCATAACATAAGGCTATTACTTTCACACCTCTCTCTCTCTCTTTATCTATAGATATCTAAAAAGAGAGAGATCCGATGCGTGAGCAACCCGACTGTGCGTTACATGTGCTCTACAGGCTACACTCCATCTTTATTCCCCCTTTTTTCTTTTGATTTGGAAGACGGGCGTTGCGTTTGGTTCGAAAGGCATGGTTTTCAGTATGTCTCCAGATAGGCCCCCCACTAGTCCGGCTAGCTAGTGAGTGGTTCTTTCGGGCGGGAAGCAGGTCGGGCCCTACGAGCGGGCATCTCCCGCAACGCAAGCAGCATTGTTCACCACCACCCGAGAAGCAAAAGATTATAGAGTCCAGGCTGAAAATACATGCATAGATAGTGGTCTAATGACAAGGCCGACGACGGAAGATCGGGACGGAGCCGTATGATGCGGAAGTCTCACGTACGGTTCCCTGAGAAGGGAGTGGCTACCTACTGGAGCTTCGACCAATCACCACCGGTCAATTCCGCTTTGGGGCCACCCCTTACTCTACCATTATTATAGGGGTATGGGGTTCGAGACAAAGAAAGATCAAGGCAACATATCAGCTTTTCCTTTATACTTTACTTGGATCTGTTTTTATGCTATTAGCTATTATGTTGATTCTTTTCCAAACGGGAACCACCAATTTACAAATTTTATTAACCACAGAATTTAGTGAGCGGCGCTAAATATTTCTATGGATTGCTTTTTTCGCCTCTTTCGCCGTCAAAGTGCCTATGGTACCAGTTCATATTTGGTTACCCAAAGCTCATGTAGAGGCACCTACGGCAGGATCCGTCATCTTGGCGGGAATTCTTTTAAAATTGGGAACCTACGGCTTTTTAAGATTTTCAATACCCATGTTTCCTGAAGCGACACTTTGTTTCACTCCTTTCATTTATACTTTAAGCGCGATTGCTATAATATATACTTCCTTGACCACTTTAAGACAGATCAATCTTAAGAAGATCATTTCTTACTCCTCAGTAGCTCATATGAATCTGGTGACTATTGGTATGTTTAGTCTGAACATACAGGGAATTGGAGGTAGCATTCTACTGATGTTAAGTCATGGACTGGTTTCTTCAGCCCTTTTTCTATGTGTTGGTGTTCTATATGACCGACATAAGACTCGACTTGTTAGATATTACGGAGGTTTAGTGAGCACCATGCCGAATTTCTCTACCATTTTCTTCTTTTTCACTTTGGCCAATACGAGTTTACCTGGTACTAGCAGCTTTATCGGGGAATTTCTCATCTTAGTAGGAGCTTTCCAAATAAATAGTTTAGTAGCCACATTAGCAGCGCTTGGGATGATTTTAGGCGCGGCGTATTCCCTTTGGCTATATAATCGTGTGGTGTCCGGGAATTTAAAACCGGATTTCCTCCATAAATTCTCCGATCTAAATGGTAGAGAAGTTTTCATATTTATACCTTTTCTTGTTGGAGTTGTTTGGATGGGTGTTTACCCCAAAGTGTTCCCGGACTGCATGCATACATCCGTAAGTAACTTAGTGCAACATGGAAAATTTCATTGAGAGGAATCAGCAAAGAAAAGAAAAAGGGTCAACATCTTAATGTGTATTTGAGAGATTGTCCTCGGGCTGAGGAGTGCCCACATCTAAATAAAGTATGAAAAAAATTAGAAAAATAAGTGAGAACTTCTTTTTCATTTTGGCAAAAAAAAAAGAAAGCTAAATATAGGAAATTTTTTTTTTGGGGGGGGGGGGTGGTCCACCGACAGGGGCAACTGCCAGCAATTGAAAGAAAGTTGCGAACAGACAAAATGAGGATGTTTGACACCTCGATTGTCCCGAAGCCCTCTCACGCGAATTAAATCAACTTAGTCAATGTTTTGTCCGGTTTTACTGAAGGCAAAAAGAGCCTGAAATTGTCCGGCACCTTCGCGCGCATATGTACATTCCGTCGTTAAAGTGCTCCTACCTTTCCTTTTCAAGGAGAAGCGGTTGATAGCAATCGAGAAGAGCTACTCGAATCAAAGACGAGAGGAAGCGAGTGAAAAGGTAGGATAGGGGGGAAGATGACTATCTAAAGCCGATAGTCCAGTAGGTCCTTGTAAGGCAAGTGGAAGGAAGTGACTCGACCGATAGGTTGAGGAAGTCGGGCAGGTCTGGAGGTAGTGCCTCCTAAGATATATGATAACTTCACTATTCAAGATCAATGCTTGCATCCGGAGATAGATGGGCGAAAGATGGACGAAAGCCCTTGAAAGTGGAATTGATTCTTATCTGGTTGTTCAAAGCCTGCCTACTTTTGATGACATGAGATTCAATACCCCCCTTAAATAAAGTAAAGGCAGCTGCTCCCGATTTCCTTGATCCTTCATCTGGCTGGGCTGTCGATAGAGTAAGCTGGATGTGCTAGTCGATCTTGTAACCCACGAAAGCTCAAGAAAGAGAATGTCCTCTCAAGGCCGGTCTTTCAACTCATCTGGAATATCACGGAGCAGCTTCGTGTCCCTGTTCCGGTCCCCGATGTTGCCCCATCATCAGTAGCTAAAACCAAGGTCGACCCTTCCCCATAAGGCCCCGGAAGTTGTATCCTATCGAGTGGACTTATCAGCATCACGCTTCAAAAAAAAGTGTCCAACTCTGCGCGTGACTCGCATTGGCAACTCTATCCCACCCTACATCAGCCGGTGTGTGTGAGCTTCGCTCCTTATAGCTATAGCTCTACACCGCCGCCGGCCACTTTCGTTCCTCTACCGTATCCATTGATGGGATTTCTTCTCGACTGGCGTATTACGCACTTGGGCCAATCTACTACACGCTAATAATGGTCTTTTGGATTTAATATCCTACAAAAATGGAAAGTGGTTGGCCGTTCGATCGAGTCCATCCCTTGAAGTCGTACCCTCCCAGGATGCATGATCCTTCCGCCGATTGACAGAAATTCCGATTAAACAATTCCCCCCATCCCGATAAAGGGAGTCACCCGTGATTCGATAGTTCCATTTTCCGCTGATGCAGGCCGATTGGGATCCCAGCAGTCAAACCACTGTCTTCGTTCCTCACCCTCCTTCCAATCAAATCTATTCTAAGGTGCCCGGGGGCAGAGGAAACAAAGGAGGGATTGATCGACCAACTTGAACAGATCCATAACCTTGTTCCATCTATCCTGAATGAGGGAATTAAGGCGGGTATAGTCGAACTGGTTGATTCTAAGGTGGGTGATAAGCAGCTGTATCCGTATCATGCCTACCATCTCTTCTCACGAAAGTCTTTCCATCCCGTCTCCGAAAGTTTTGAAATATATGTGGCCCTACTTCAAATCCCATCTACACACTCCAGCTGCCCCCTTTTGAGCTAGTCAAGCAGGCGTTGAACACGGACTGAGACTCTCCCGCCCCTTCGACAGCAATTCCTGCACTTGACGTCGGGTCTCCTCATTTTCAAATGGGGATAAGCGAGAAGCCGCTTTGCAGGGTAGACTCACTCCTACCTGCAACTAAATCTACTTCTATATCCTCCTCTTATTTTAGGGGGTAATCAAGCCGGAAGAGTGTTGCAGAAAGATCTGCACTTCCCTTTTACAACATAGGAGGGAGGGGGCCTCCTTCCTAAAAAAAAAAGCCTTTCCGATTGCCTCAGCCCTTATCTCTTAAAGCTACGACATCCCACCGATCCTCGGCTCTGCTATTTGGCTTTGCTATCAAGGCATAGCATTCTATGGACTCTTCCACCACGCCCATAAATGCTATGCCAACACCTTTTCTCCTTAGCCAACCAAAGTCTTCTGATGGCAATAACCGCGTTTGCCGTTAAAAGTCAACCGGTGTTCTCCCTACGCGGGCAACACCCTACTCGTATTACCATGGTCTTCTGAGTAGGATATGTAATACATAGGGACAACCTCACACCAGACGCCCTGCTTTAACTTCCCCAGCCCCAACTGATCTACCATCTTCGTGGGCGCTATGTTATCCGAACTCCTAGCATCAATGATCATCTTTTCACTGTCCAATTAGGACATAGATTCGGAATACAGCCTTCCGTCTCCTCCTCCTTTCTGCTGGCATTGGCTCACGTTGCCACACAATCTAACGACATCGAAACTGCCTCCTCTCCTAAGCTTCAGAACCCCCGCTATGTTTCCGACTTTCACTTACCTTTAGAGATTCCCGGGCTCTAGGCTCCACAACGTGCACTCTTCCATCATCAGCTGGTCTATTCTGCACTCCCCTAACAGCATTCGTCCGTCTGAACATTGGGGCAGTAACGAGAAAATGCCCCACTCCTCCACATTCATAACAGTTACCGGATCTCCTATGCAGCAAGCTCTGCTGGCCTCGCGCTCCAAACTGATGGCGTCTCGACGTTCTCCTTGAAGTCGTCCTATCGCTCTCCCCCCTTTAAGAAGTTTGTAAAAAGGCTCAAGTTTTTTGGGTTCCTATAATATAAACCCCTCCTAGGTTGTGGCAACTTTCTACTCCTCCTGAGCTGTCTTGTCGTAAAAAAAAAAGAAAATTGCTTCGAGCATCCGGCTTCACCACTGCTGCCTGCTCTCTCCTTCTTCGGCACTTCCCAGTCCAAAACAGACCTGATCTTCTCTTGATCCATCTGAATCACACCCTCTTGCTGATCCAATGGCCAAGAAATAGCACTTTAGTCTGAGTACCCTTTCACGTACAGCCTCTTTTCCTGCTACACTGTACTCAGGGTTCCAAACCTCCAGTGAGTGACTATAAACGATTATGTCATCGAGGTTTTCCTGGTCAAGGTAAGGCTTTGAGTTATCCATTTAAGTGCGGAACAAGACCAGAATTAGGATGATATTCATAGATCGGTTACTCTTTGTGTACGTTATGGAGTCTCCACTCCATGTTGAAAGCTCTTTCAAATAGCATGAGCGTTGAAAGTCTTCAATTAGACTAGAGCGTTAGATTCTTTTTTTTTTTTACTTCTTTCAAAGGGGAATGAATGGAATGAAGAAAAGAAGAGAGGAAGAAAGTGGTTCACTGGAGTTTGTCTCTTGAAAATGGTTATTATCTTGAAGGTCTTTTTCTCTATTTTATTTCATGGTATTAAAGCCAACAAACAAGAGAATTAGGGTGTTAAAAAAAGAACCCCAAACCTGCTTGTTTAGAGAATCAAACTGTTCCTGTCTGCTTTTTCTTTTTTGATTGATTTTATGACCGATAGAAATGGAAACTTTTTTATTAGATGCCCTATACCCACCCTCTTTGGTAGATCCTAACACGAATTATGTACACTACACAATGAGGATCACAATCATTGATACAGTTTGGATACCAAGCTATCTTATCAATATATTTACAAAAAAGCCTTCGATGTAGTGATGAAATTGTGATACATAATCAATCCTATTTGTTTTGTTCATTACTAAAAAATCCTATAAAATCTTTCTATTTATCCTTTGAATTACTCATATATCCTATGAATTTCATTTCGCACCGGAAACTATTCTAGGAGAAGTTCGAATTCGTTCCGTTCGGATATTGATCGGTCTTGGTTTGACATGGTTTACGCGTTACTGGTTCCCGGAAGAGTTAATATCTCCATTAGCTAAACCCTTTCTTATTCTTACCTTGCCTTTGGACTCGTATTTTGTTCGTACACAATCAACGGAGGCCTCCCCGACATATCTTGCAACGTCTTCAATATCATGCTCTTACTTCGTCTTTCCCTTAATAAGTCATCAAATTTGGTGCTTTTTTATCCCCAATTGCTATGGGGAACAAAGGACGAAATACAATCGATTCCTCCATTTAAGTGGTTCTCGCTTCTCCTTGTTCCTGTTCCTAACTCCTCCCCGGGTAGTTCCCAATGTTTGGCACTTTCCATACTTGATGGGTGCAACATCAACAAATTCGCTCATGATCAAGTTACAACCTAAGATCTATGACCATATTATGTTAACTGTTCGTATTTCGTTCATTCCATCGGTATGCTCCCAGGTACCTGTAATTGTGATCCGTTTGCCAGAACCAAGGGGTATTTCTGTGGAAACCTCCACGAACAATCGTCGTCTTTTGATGGTTTTTCCGCTTCTCACAACTGCTCTTTCCACACCTCCGGATATCTGGTGCCAAATCGTCGCCCCTTTCCTTATTTTTTCGATAATAGAGTTGGCTATCTCTGTGGCATCGATTGTACAAGTTCGTGAAGAGGGTTGGACGAGTGGAATGAGGGAGAGCGGCTCGATCGACAAAAAAAAATAGTAGCCCCCTAGAACCTGGCAAAGTCATTATCATTATCAATGAATTCCCGAGCAATTCTCAACCAACATATGCGATTCATTCCCGTAAAGATTCTAACACACAGAAGACTCCTTACCTTAGGAGCGGGATGAGTGATACATCCGGCGAGCGCCGGTGAAGAACACAAGGAAAGCAGGAGCTCGGGTATTGAGATATTCCATCAAGAGAAAGGAGGCAGACTGGTAATAAGGCCGACCGCATACGGGGAGGGAACCGAAAAGCTAAGCTTTGCGGAGCGGACCAATCTTCCGTACCGCCCCCCTGACTCTCTCCCTATAAAAAAAGCCTGCGGGAAGCACGAAGAGCTAAGCCACTAATGTCGTGGCGAAGGTTATACCTCAGAAAGTCCGCGAAGTTAAGGTTTTGTATGTATTATATCCTTTCGATCGAGCGACAACTTCTAAGGAAGGTCTTCATTCCCCTTTGAAAGAAGTAAAAAAAAAAGTTAGGGAAATGGAGAGAGATAAAGTTGCAGAAGTGCTTCTAGATCTCATGGAATAAGGCAGAATTTAGAACAAAACTTTCCATCTCTTGCTTTCATAGAAAAAATAAATTTGAAAATCCCGATTACATTACCGCAGGCCAAAATGCAATTTTGAAAAGCAAGCCAGAGAAAAGCATCGTTGAGATAATACCTTTCATCCTAATCTCATCTACTGAAAAAGGGGCCCTCTTGATCACCTGAAGATATTTTTAGGCAGAATTGGCATAATTATTACCGTGAGGATTGAACTGCCAAAAGATATTATCCTCCCTATAAAAAAGACAAAAGAAAGTATTCTGAAGCCAAATGCTCTTGGATGGGTAGTTGAATAGAGGGATAAATCCTTTTTTCTCCTTCATATTGAATGTAGTCTATCACTTTGAGATCATGAGAACCTTGTGAGTTGATATAAATTATGGCATGCATCTCTGAGTAGAGTGGCATGGCCAAACATCATCCCAGAAACGAATTATCTTACCATTGCCCAACCAAAGTCTAGCCCAAGTTCTGCCTGAAAGTCTTTCTGTATCAAATAAGACCTTTCTAGATGCAGGATATTTAAGAGGTGGGTTGATCAATCCATTTTTTCCATTGGAGAGGTACTTAGCAGCCATATATGAGCACCGTGGCTTTTTCTTTTCCTTTGGAAATAGCCATAGCCACTTCATAAGAAGGGCTGACTTGGTTGAAGTCCACCTCCTTCGTTAAGGTGATTAAAAAAATCCAGACCATAAAAAGAAAAAAAAGATTTTATTTTTTGTATGGGATGCTAGTAAGGATGAACATGACGAGGTCTTATTTCATTACTTTTTTTATTTAAATTCAAACATATCTATCTCAATCTTGTGGAAATTTTATCTTCAAATAACATTGGAAGGAGTAGGGAAGGCTACTCTTGGAATTAGGATTATGGTGGGGTCATAAGAGATGGAAATAGTGCTGTCATGTGGAATTGAACAGAGATCCCTTCTAGGGATCAAAGATGCAACCTTTGCAGAAGTAGAAACTCTCCTGCATGGCCATAGTTTTGTCCAAACTATTGATTCTTTTCAAGTCATCATATCAAACAAAAAGGGGTTCTCTTAACATGATTAGATGGACGAATGGTAATAATCAAGAACCTGGGCGCCTATGCTTTATCCTGAGAAAACATTTCTCAATATATGTTGAGTTAAAATTCATCATGTGAAGAGGGAAGGGACTCATTTAGCTGACCGTCAAGCTAACTTGGAGGTGCAGTCTTGTAGTCAGTGGACGGGAGATCTTCCATTCCAGAAGAGGTTGTAATTTCACTCTTTCACCCACTTATCATCTCTCTGTGGGACTTGTTCCCTCTTCAACTCAGCGCTTTATAGATAGGCATTTTTATTGAGAATGTAAAGATCCCACCTTACCTTAAAAAAAAGTAGCTGAGCCGAAGGAGCTGTCACAAATATAATATGAGTACCATGGGGAAAAGCTAGCTGGATAAACAAGACAGGGATCGCCCGCTCGGCAATGCTACCTTGGGGAGGAGACAAAAGACTTTAATATAACAATGGAAACTCATATTCTAAAGCTTTTTCGATATATGAACAAGATTACTCATAGCTCTAAGATGACTAGCATGAATGAG